>CM060919.1:633647159-634962992 GCA_030737875.1 Allium sativum
GTGTGGCGAAGTAAAACGCGTTAACCAGTTTTAGTTGATTTTAATCGACTGGAAAATGGCCATTTTTCAAACAGTCTCAGAATTTGACGAAATTAGTTTTGTTAGGACCGTATCGTCAATACGAAGTCAGAAAATATTTTTCGGGAATTTTTAGAGTTCGTATGTGGCCCCGGTAAATTGAAATATGCGTTCAAATTCAATATATAGAGTTATATTTTGATTTTGACGAAAACTAATCGAAACGATCGAATCAGCTTACGATACATATCCCATTGTGTTCGGAATGGGGATAATTAGCTATAGACGACAGTCAGTGGGTTTGATTTCGAGATCGAAATTAAAAGTTGCTTTTTTGAAATTAATTAAATAAAATAATATATATTATTATATATTCCCCCTCCTTTTCTTCTTATCAGTACAGATCGATTTATAAAAAAAGGAAGGAGCAACGGGGCGGAACCGCCGCCCCTTCAAGTGGCGCGCCCACCACCGAGGCCCCCTCGCCATGGATGAACGCGTCGCCCCCCTCTTCTCCTCCCTCCTCTTCCATCGCAGAACCTCCCCTCCCCAATTGAACGCAACCAGCCCCGCACGCACCCCACCACCAGCGCCGATTGACAGAACCCCCCCTTCGAGCGCAGCAAACCCTCCCCCCAACCCCCTGTAAGTTTTAATGTTTTATTTTTATTTGTTTTCTTTATTTATTTATTATGTAATAGATTTTTATTTACTAATGATGAGTAAAGATTATATTTATAAAATACATATATGGAAAAAGATTGAATTTTTATGATAGAAAGAGAGGATTTGATTTTTAATTAGCAAAAGGTTTGATTTTTATCATTAAAAAGATTCGATTTTTAACATAGTAAAGATTATTTTTTTATCGTAGTAAAGACGATATTTTTATATAAGAAGGTTCGATATTTTTATCTATATATTAGCGGTATAAAAATAGAATTTTTATCTACATAGCGGTATAAAAATAAATTTTTTATCTATATAGTAGCGATATAAAAATAGAATTTTTATCTAAATAGTAGCGGTATATAAATAGAATTTTTATCTATATAGTAGCGGTATAAAAATAGAATTTTTATCTATATAGTAGCAGTATAAAAATGTGTTTTTTTTTATATATAGCGAAGTCATAAAAATGTGATTTATATCCATAGAGAGTGATATAAAAATGTGATTTTTATATATGTAGTGGCTGCGGACAATGAAATTGACAAAAGGCGAGCACGATGAAGATTTCTACATATGAAGAGTCGTGGCGATTGGTTTAGCTAGTCGGTGAGAACTTCCCACTTTAATTCTTGTTTTCTAGTTAAAATTATATACTAGGATCCAGACGGTGCTTAGCAGCACCCGACACCCGTCGTCCACAGACCATGGACGACTTGTATGCTTGTTTGATGTGTTGTGAAATTTGTTTGTGATGTTGATGTGAAATGGATAATAAAACATTCATGTGTTGAAATAAATTAATTATCATTAAAAATATAATTTTTAACGTGAATGTGAATAAATAAATATTAATTTACAAACCAGACGGTTTGTTTATGTACACCTATTTGAAGGACATTGATTGGGACGATAAATTTTACACGTCGCCCAACTGCACAAATAATATTCAGTGTTTGTGGATTGAAACTCCAAACGGGTGTTGGGATGATATTTGACGTACACTAATCCCAATTGTTTAGTGGTATGTCGATCGTTTGATTGACAGACTGTATGAGCGTTAATTAGTTATATTTAATGCTTATGCAGTTGTGTGGTATACTTTGGATGATGGTTGATTATTTATCGTTGCTATTATATACGTGTGTTGTATGGAATCCATATGATTAACATTATATGGTAATTGATTGGGCCTCATTCCAATTTGGAAAATAAAGAATATTATAAAATATAGATTCTTGTGTTGAATAGAATAAAGAATATTCATGTGTTGAAAATATTCATGTGTTGAGTAAAATATTTTAAACAATAAAATTTACATCTTTATCAAAATTTTATAAAATATATTAAATAACAAAAATAGTCATGTGTTGACGATACTCATGTGTTAAGAATATTCATATGTTGAAATAGAAATATTGATTCATGTGTTGAGTAGAATAAATATTCATTTGTTGAATAGAATAACGAAGTTATTGAAATACATAAAGTCCCGTTGATTAGAGATGCGCCATTTTGACGTGAACGATATTTATATCGATTATATTCGTTTTTATAATGAATATAGAAAAAGAAGTGATTTCAAAATATAACGTTTTGAAAATATTATCATTTATATATTAATGATATGAAATATTCAATTTTGATTTGAAATTGAATATGAAGTTGAAATTGTTTTGAAAACGAATTTAAAAAGATTTATAAAATAAGTTTTGAATTGAAATCGATGAAATATATATATTATATATATATTATATATTATATATATTAAATGGCCTGAATAGAACGCGCCGTGCTGCGGCAGTTCATGAATTTCGACCATTGACTTAGAATGGACATACGGGAGATCTGACCGTCGGATTCTCGTAAAACCAGAACCATTGGATTCGTATCGAAAAGAGCTTTCTAACGAATATTAGAGATTTGAAATCTAACGGTTGGATTTGGAATTATGTCCAAATTAAATTTGGAAAAGGTCGTTGTAAGTGCAGTTCGATGGCCGTTGATGGAAATCGACTGTACGAGCCTTGATAAAACTATTAAAAATATTAATAATTTGTGTAAAATCAAAAGAAATGATTTGTGAAGAACTGGGATGAAAAATTCCACATTCGTAAGGATAAAAATATATTTTTATCGAAATAAACTAGTTTTAAACTTTAGATTTGAAATGGTTTTGAAAATAATCAGAATTTCCAATACGTGATTTGGAATGGATTTGAATCAAAATTATCTTCGGAATATTTCGATATTGGATTTCGTGATTATACAGATATGGTTCTGGAAATTTGAAAGATATATTTTATATCGTTATTTCCAATACGATATTTGTTGGTTTCAGAATTTGATATCGAATATAAGCCGGTATATTTTCTATTCAGAGCCGTGTATTTAATATCAAATGGGATTTTGGGGTTCGTCGTGAATGGTGTCTTAAATAACACTGTTCTTGAACCTAGTTTAGAAAAGAATAAATCTTTTAATTAAGATTTAGTGAAAGTGTTCCAATTAAATAATATTAATTGGAGTTGAATTTAAATTGGTTTTTGGGTTTATCGTGAGTGGTGTTTTGAATAACACCTGTTCTTTAACCCGATTAACAATGAAATGTGATTTTGGGTTTATTATGAATCATGTTTTAGGTGACATTGGTTCTTTAACCCAGTTAAAGACAGGATGTTGATTTTTGAGAAGATTAAAACTAAGTGGAGTTTTAATGAATCTTTAATTAAATTAAAGTGATCGAGAATGGAGTATCACCAGTTTTGCTCCAAGCGATAGTTAAATCTTTAATTAGATTTGAACGTGAAATGGTAATTAATATTTACCGATAACACCGTGGTGTTAGATACAGAGTATTACCAGTTTTGCTCCATGGGATGAACAGGTTGGGATTGGAAAATAAAATAAATGATTACTTCGGTGTGGTTCGCTAATCCCGACTAGTTTGGAAAACCTTAACAAGGTTTGAAATGATATCCAAAGGAAGATTAAAGAATAAATTTAGAAGAATTTATCTTTGATAAAATTAATGGGAACCTTTCCCTTAGAATGTGAATATTGGAATAAAAGAATATTCTGAATTGGAATGAGGCGTATGTTGGGTTTGTGTAACATTTGTTTATTATATACGTGGGTTATTCGGAAAGGTCGGGTTTATACCCGTTCTGAATAACCGATTCGGCGATAAGTCGAAGATGAAGACGGTGGTCGAAGACCGGAAGTCTTCACATCGTTTGGATGATTATTGATGATCTTGATAGGGCTGTACACACAAGAGGAGGGAATCAGTTGGTGATCGTCCAGACGTACTTGGAGATCGATGGATATGCGAGGAAAGTGCATCCGGTTTCGTTCAGACCCAGAACGAACTTGTAAATGGACTGTGTGTCTGACATTGGATTTTATTCGGTGTTGATTGATTTCTATTAAATATACATCTGTTTGGCGGCGGAGAATTTATTTTCTTGCTTAACGCCCTTCTCTGAGACGTACGAGCTCAGAGGTTGTATATCGATGGACATCAGTCGCATGGAGTGAATTGCCTGTGTGGCAAATGATAAAGGCTTTTGTTGAAAAGCAAAGTCTTGTGGTTGATGATCAAAGCATAGCCTATGTGGCATAGCCTTGTGTATAACGTTAATTCGTGAGCCTCACACCTCGGTATGAGTCAAAACGGGATATGGACCTTTGGGAGAACACGACGTTTCTTTCTAGCTATGGGTGATGTCAGTGACCTACCAGCCCTGACATTTATATACTTTTTACCTGTGTGGTTGTTGGAATGCGAGGTGCCTCGGATATAGGTCTAATAGGACCGGGAAACGTGTGTTCAGGAATTGCCGATCCTCAAAAGTAAGAGAGGACCGGCCCAACCGATTCCAAGGATCGTTGTGTGTGGTCCTGAGACATTTGCTAGAGTGTCTCGAACGGAGAGGAGCTTGCCCCTTGCCTCGACTCATGATGGAATCCAATTTCCAATACATGATAATTCGGTTTTATTTGTAGAACCTAGAATGGTGACATAGTAGATTGTTGCTATGCCGCCAATGATTGATACTTATGATTGAAATTGTTTTGACACTATACACTTATAGTAATATCAAAATAATGTGTTTTAAACGTATCAAGCATTCTTTGGCTATTATAAGGTAAAACCCTATCCTCCGGCTTGCGTTGCATTGTGTGATGGGACCTGGGTCTTATAATAGCTTCATTTTCTTTATTTAGCATTGGGCTGTTGTTATATGAACTGGTATTCTTGGGGTAAAAACCCGTTCTGTGTTATACGGCGTGGTCCCTTGATTTACCTAACTTTAAAATAAAGATTAATAACTTTTTTAGTTCTCACACCAGTCACATGACTGACCTGGAGTTTATTGTTTTAACCTAAACTCTGGGTGCCCCACGGGCAGCTAGTAGTTGGGTTTTGCAGATTTATATTCACAGGATCCTGGTTTACAGCTGGAACGATACTCGGAAAGCTCTGTATCCGTGTATTTCTTTCAGTTGCGTGTTATATTATTTTTCCGCTGCTATGTATTTAAATGTAATTTAAATCTCTGATATTTTCTATGTAATTTTGTCTATTCATGCTATGTATATTCTTTTATTCTGATGGAATTGTTGTAATAAAGAATGAAATGTTCTTCTGTTTGCGTTCTGATTCGTCTTGTCCTCAAAGCAATTCGTGCTTTCCTTACCGAGGAAGTTACGGGTTACTACATTTACTATATAAATAAGATATGGTCTTCAATCGTATCTAAGTTGTACTACTATTTATCAATTACAGCCAATAGCATAACCCATTCAATTTATACAAAATAGCAAATTAATATCATGCAAACTCTATTTGACAAATTATAACAGTAAATGAAACAATTGTACGAAATATTTCATAACAATCCAACAACATATATAATGATACTCATGTTGTTTCATTGCATTACAATAAAGAAGGTACATGTTGTTTCATTACATTAGAATAACATGATATATGTCGTTTGATTGCATTACAATAAAGAAGATGTTAAAAACTGAACCCACACAAACCAGTAGTATTCAAAAATGATTTAGAATACAAAGCAACTTCGGCGATCGACCACTGCTCTTTTCAGCTTCGGGCTCCATTCTCCAAGTCTATTGTAACACCCCACCTCCGCTAGGGTGGCTCTTGCAAGCACTCTGACTTTGGAGGGGCGTTTGAATCAGGTAAACATGCATAATGATATATCAAGGCAGAACAAGAACATATGTATATATGTAAATAGAATAAATAAGATAAGTAAAACAGCGGAAGATTTCAAACTATTTCAAAACAAGTCTGGTACAACATAATGTCAACTTTCCCAATACACAAGTCTAGATAAAAACAACATCACTGAAAAACTGAAATACATAAGTACTATCCCCAAAATAAGTGATAACCATAGCTAGCTTCATGTCAAGACCGTACATGAGCTAAAATCCCACAAGCAAGCGATCAGAAATCCAAGCTAAGCTCCAATATTCCCACCCTGAGAACCTGGGGGGGGGGAACGGAAGAAAAGAGGCGAAAGGAAAACAGGTCAGTCAAAAAGACTGAGTAAGCCCTACTACAATCAATGTAAACTGATAAAGTTAACTGGCATGAGAAGCAGGGATGAACATAAGGATAACAACATACTAGCATGATGATTAACTAACAAGGTAGATAAAGGTGTCATCGCATAATCAGGTTTAAGGTTTTTGCACCACAGGTGTACTAGCAAGCTAACATGACTTGAATAAACAAGTATTGATCCCTTGGCCCAAGCTTTGGCCCAATAACATGAAGTGACCCTAATATGCGGTCCAACCAAACGGTCTAGTCGATCGGCTCCCTATAAGCCTAACTCGTCACGTGTTGGTGTCAATACGGCCCAAACATAATTGTAGTCAGACTGTGCCGGGTCTCCCATCGGGTGTATCAAGCCCTAGGGTGTCAACCCCTGGACACCATAAACATAAGTGCACAGTCTCGATCTACTGGTACCCGTGCATGTTTTCCCTGGCTTCGGACTATGTGCACGACCATAGTCCGCCCGGAACTATACCGGCGTACCACTCTGCCGTCGTTTTTGGTCACTTACCTCAAGTCCAGTAATTGTGCCCCCCACCCTAGCCTAGTCCCTAGGGCCTTAATGATACAAACTTGGGATTACTGCTGGAGTGGACCCCCATTGCTAGGATTTTTCTAGTGGGTTAAGTACGGTTTAACCCTCTTGCTAATCATGGATTAACTTGATTAAGTGTAACGATGAGTTCACGACTTAACCCTGATTAATCTACCAAGCCCAAATTGGTTAAGTATTAAGTGGACCATGACTTAACCCTAATCATGAGGCATTAATTAATTTCACGTGCCTTAACCTCTCACATTAGACCTTGTTGTGGTTACTAGTTAAGCCGGGCGGGTCCGGGTAGCTTTACAACACAACTTGGTCTAACCTCGGGTTCAAGGTACCACATGGCCAACTTCTCACATTGGGTCCTATTGTTTGTAGCAACTAGTTAAGCCGGTCGGTTCCGGGTAGGTTTACGCTACAAACTCAACCCAACCTCGAGTTGGTCACCCTTATCTTCTCTAAGTGTCATGTCCATCATGTTTCCAAAACATATTACAAATTTTCAAGCATTTGGGTAGACCTAACTTAATAGGTAAATTCCCAATGGGTAGACATAACTTAATAGGTAAATTCCCAATCTTATGTTTTTATGTCTTTTAAGTTTACCCAACCCCAAACGCAATCCCATCGCTTACATATCGCAATAGCGCATAAAGGATAGAAAGAGGGAACTTGGCATAATCATGACATAAAGGTGTTGAAGCCACAAGTTCAACATGGTGGCATATGAAATGTACACATGTTCATATACTTGCATATTACATTTTTAGGCCTCAAAAGCATGCATAAAACCAAACTTAGCATATTGGTGATACATGGTGATAAATGACATGTAGAAATGGCCATAAGTTCGCATTTAGCCTCACATGCAAGTTATCATAAGAGATATGATAACCTACATGTTGCCAAAATGCAACCTTTAGCATAAAGCTTGAAGCTTTATGTTCATATACTCAAGATAAGCTTGCATAACATGATAACATGAACAAAATGATCATCCCAAACTTGCATAACATACTTGCATATCATATGACGAACTTGCATATCAAACTTGCATAACATAACATGATAACCTTGCATATCATAACATGGCAAACTTGCATAGCATAACATGGTAAACTTGCATATCATAGCATGGCATACTTGCATAACATAACATGATAAACTTGCATATCATAACATGGCATACTTGCATAACATAACATGATAAACTTGCATATCATAACATGGCAAACTTGCATAGCATAACATGGTAAACTTGCATATCATAACATGGCATACTTGCATAACATAACATGATAAGCTTGCATATCATAATATGGCATACTTGCATAACATAACATGATAAGCTTGCATATCATAATGGTCAACCAAACTTGCATCATTCATTTAACTTTAGAGTTTAAATATGAAAGTAGAATAGGGCTTACAATGCTTATGAAGACACAAAAATATGACAAAGCCCTTATGCAATCAAATAGACCCAAAATGCAAGCTCTAATAGAAAAGCCCTTGAGCAAAAATGATCAAAACTCTTGCTTTATGATGTAAATATGGAAACTTGACTTGAGTGCAAGCTAATGATGCTCATACAAGCTTGAAAACACTTGTATGCATTGAAAATCTCTCTTAGGAATTTTATGAAGAGAGTGGAGGCCATGAGAGGAATGATTTTGCCATAGTTTAGTTACTTGAATGAATAATGATGATTTAGGGTTAGGTTAGGGCCTTATTTATAGAGATTAGGACTAGTTTTAGCCTTAGGATTAAACCCTAGTTCCAATCTCAGCCCTCAAAACCGAATCTGGCCCCCAAACTCAACACAACCCCAAAATGGTGCACCAGGCAAAACTGCCCGGCTGGACCAAGTCGACAGCCAAGTCGACAGGGCTGTCGACTTGGGTCCAACCAAGTCGACTCCCAAGTCGACAGGGCTGTCGACTTGGGTACTCTGGCGGGAATTTTCCCGCCTGCACCCAACTGCCCCAAATTTCCAAATTCAAACTTGAATTTGAAATCTGTTTTGAACTTGAAATTTTCTGAAAACTTCATTGGGCCTTAATCGGGTCATACGGACTCCGATTTTCGAAAACTCAGACTCTATTTCGCGTATTTTTCTGAGACGAACGCAATGGCATAGCCCGTTTCCCTTGATTCAGATTTTAGAATTAAATTCTGCCTCGATTTACATTATTACAGGTTATTGAAAATACGGGTTGTTACATTCTCCCCTCCTTAAAGGATTTCGTCCCCGAAATCTTCAAGTTAGGAAGAACGTATCCTACCATCCAACATCCATCTACTCAAAACATCATCCACGAGCAATCATTGTCCTTACAAGATTCTAAATGTTGTATGAACATATGCAAAGGTGTGTGTATATGTACTTATCTAATGCAAATTTCATCAATACAAATTATGTTAGTGAAATGAATCCATATGTATGCAATTCCTAACATAATGTATAACATCTATATGTGTGCACATAACATACATCCATATGCAACATCCATGTGATAACACAAAAATTTTCATCCATGAATAAGCGTAAACACTCATGCATATGCAATATGAGGAGTGTGTGAGCCGATCTAGTGCCTAACGTGTATAATGCATCCACGAGTAACCACTTGCCAACACTTGCAACCACTTGCATCCATCAAGCATAACATGTTTCAAACACATGTTTCATCCAAAGGGTTTCTACCTAAGGTTCTCATGACAAGATTAACACGATAAACTAGATAATCAAGACAAACATGGATAGCAAAAGATATGCTACAAAGAGATCGGGAAGATAAGCAGGATATACTCCTTTTGGATTACAAGAAATCCCTTCCTAACCCAACCCCAATCCTATAAAAGCCCAAAAGGTTTAGTCAACCTAACGGACCCCTTCAAACCTTGACATGTATTACTAACCGATGAGTCATACCCCCTTATGGAGTTTATAACAGAAATGGGATTGAGAATGGGACCGAGAGGATATACATAAAAAGATAACATGCGAGTAAGTTCCACAGGAAAACAAGGATCAAGGATATACTCATAATAAAAAGGATATGATGCGCGTATCCAGCCTTCAATCTTCTAAGTCACGTTTCCTTGAGTTTAACTCCACTGTGCTTTGACCATCTTTTACCTCATGCTTTCTTGGCTTCTTAACTCTTATTTCCCAATATGAGTTGGAACCCATTTCATTGTCGCCTCTCGTCTTCCTCTTTCACTTACTCTTCTATCATTCTTGGCTTAAACATAACTATGTCCTCATGGTTTCATGCAAGCTCTCCAAAATTCACTAGTGAATCCTGGATCTCGTTTACTTACTACAAAGTATTCCACGCAGCAGAACTTTTCTTGGAAATACCAATCCATGTTGCCAATTGCTCTTACTAACGTGATTTTCTATAACTCATGCTTGAACGAAATGAGCCATCCGCCTGCGAATGATAGGCCGTACTTAGATTCAGCCGTTTGCCCATGACTTCCCGTAGACTATCCCAAAACTGGCTAGTGAAGATTGAGCCATGGTTACTAACTATACTTTAGGGAACCTCGTGCAACCGCTTTATTTCTTGAAAGTAAACTGTCGCTAGCTATGATGCAGTCCTTTCGCTCTTTTACCGGAGTGAAATAAGCACTCTTCGTGAGTCTACCTACTATGACCCACATGCTCGTATTCCCTTTCCTTGACCTAGGCAGTCCATCCACGAAATCCTTCGTGACGCTTTACTACTTCCATTGCGGGGACCTCCAATGGATGTAATAGCCCACCGGGCTTCTATGACTCGGCCTTTAACCTGTTGGCACAACATGCACCTTGGGACAAACTCGGCCACCTCCTCGGGTGATGTGCATCATCAAGAACCTTCTTTCTCTCATCGCGTCTTAGCCATCCCTTGTCATCTATAGCGAGATGACTTACTATCTCGCCTCGAATCAACTTGTCCATGATCTCGACTAACTGCGGGTCTTCTTTCTGTGAAGTCCCTACTTGATCCAGAAGGGTAGGTCTAAGCTCAAGGGACGCTAACTAACTAATTAAACTGAGAAAGCTTCTTACTTCAATTGTCCTCGTCGGAGCTTTTCGGTTTTGAACCGCGACCACTTTAGCAGGATCCACCACTAAGCCTTGCTTAGTAACTATGTGCCCAAGAAATCTAACTTCTTTTCTCCAAAATGACATTTGGAGGACTTGGCTTTCAACTGATGCGCTCTAAGCGTATCCATCACCTCCTTGAAATGTCTAGCATGTTCTTTCTCGTTCTTTAAGAAAGTCAGGATATCGTCTACAAAGATTACCACAAACTTGTTCAGGAACTCCCTAGGCACCCTACTCATCAAGTCCACGAAGTAGGCGGGTGCATTAGTCAAACCGAATGGCATGACCAGCCATTCTAAGAATCCATCTGGAGTTCTGAACGCAGTTTTGTCTATACTATCCTCAGCTACTCTGAGCTGATGGAATCCAGTAGCAAGATCAAGAGAAAACAGATGTTCCTACAAGCTGAACAAATCATCGATCCTTGGTAATGGTTGTCTATTCTTCTTGTTCAACTCACGATAATCAACACACGGGCGAAGCGAACTGTCCACATTAGTAGCGCATACTACTAGAGCACCCTCCTCGGAAATGCTTCATCGTATGAAGTTCTTCTCAAGCAACTCCTTGACTTGCTTCCTTAACTCTCATCTCGCGGGACCATGTGCCTAACCAGCCACATAACTGGCTTGGCATTATCAACCAGATAAATGCGGAAATCAAACTCTCGCTTAGGGGTAACCCCCCTTCACTTCACCCAAGATATCAGGATATTCTCGGACTACCCTCACTGATTGCAAACTATCGATAGACGAGTTGAGGGATTCAAGATAACACAACATGACGGGACTCATAGGGTTACTAGAAATTTTTAGGGTATTACCGAGGCGAGTCATGAGCCTCACAACCCTATGCTCAAAAATCAAGGATGGCCCCAAAACTGGACAACCCATCCATGCCCAAAATCAACCCATACCCCATGAAACCGAGAATATAAGCATCGCACGAGAATTCTACACTCAAGATAGAAATTTTCAAATCCACGCAAATCATAGATAAATGGGCGGAACCCCTAATTGGATTTGAAACACACACGGGATCATTAACTAGACTAGTACTTAGGTGCAAACTTCCAACAAGATCAGATGAGATAAAGCTATGCGATGCACCAGAATCAAACAAGGTACGAACTGGAAAATTAGAAATATATACAAGGCTCTCAACAGAAATACTACCTCGATCGGGAACTGGAGCGGCATTGAGAGCATGAACTTGCCCTCCTGAAGGTCCAACACGCTGAGTCTGACCCTGGCCTTGCCCTTGCTTCTTCGGGCAATCCTTACTGAAATGTCCAGTTTCACCGCAGAAAAAGCATTCACCACTCTTCCATTTTCTCTTCCTACAATCCTTAATAAGATGCCCAACTGAACCGCAATAATGGCACTTCCTCTTGTCGTTATTGCCCTTGTTGTTGTTCCCCTTGTTGCCTTGACTCTTGTTCTTGTTCTGATTGCCTTGACTGCTCTGACCACTTGGATTACCCTGATTTCCTTTCCACTGGGAATCAGTCTTCTTGGCTTGAGTATCATTCATCTTGATCTCCTTCTTGACATCTCCCTGAAGTAACGCCATATCCACCAAGCTCTCAAACGTGGCCCCATGGGGAATATGTGACATAGCCAATCCCTGCAGCGGCTCATTCAATCCTCTAGCAAAACGAAGAGCCTTCTTCTGAGGAGTATTCACCATATCCAAGCCAAAACGAGCTAACTGATTGAACTTATTCACATATTCTTTGACAGACATATCTCCTTGTTTCAAAGTTATGAACCTCTCCATTTGCAGATTCTCCTCAGCAGAAGATAGAAACTTAAGCACGAACCTTGCCCTGAAATCGGCCCAAGTCTCAACAGGCCTAGTACCATTGGTGACTTCCCACCAATAAGCGGCTTCATCCTTCATAAGCCAAACCGCCAACAAGATCTTCCTCTGATCGTCTAACCCAAAGATAGCAAATAAATCCTCGGTCTCTTTCAACCAATTTCTGGCCTCTACAATAGTCTCGGTTCCAATGAAATTCTTGCCACCCATTGCTTTGAAATCTTTGCAAGTCTTTGCGAAGTCAGCTTGAGGATGCTGAGGGGGAGGAGGAAGAGGAACCTCAGCGACAGGAGGAGGAGGAACATTAACTACCGGAGGAGGAGGAACATTAACTACTGGAGGAGGAGGAGGAACATCTGCGGGGCCGGCTTCGGTCGCCCTAGCCTCCAAAAGTCTCCTATACCAAACAGGTACGTGTACTCCCTCTGGAATAGCAAAGTTATCGGCCATACTGAAAACGAAGAAAAAGACAGATTCAGAACGAAGAAACGAAGGATAGTGCTATGGCTTTTGGGGAATAGCCTTTAAAATGAACTAGACTTTTCTTTGGAAAATACTTTATACTTGGTTTTGAAAATAGTTTTCCAAAAGTTTTAAAAACCTTTTTGTTCCTTCTCGTAAACCATATGCTCTGATACCAAATGTAACACCCCACCTCCGCCAGGGTGGCTCTTGCAAGCACTCTGACTTTGGAGGGGCGTTTGAATCAGATAAACATGCATAATGATATATCAAGGCAGAACAAGAACATATGTATAAATGTAAATAGAATAAATAAGATAAGTAAAATAGCGGAAGATTTCAAACTATTTCAAAACAAGTCTGGTACAACATAATGTCAACTTTCCCAATACACAAGTCTAGATAAAAACAACATCACTGAAAAACTGAAATACATAAGTACTATCCCCAAAATAAGTGATAACCATAGCTAGCTTCATGTCAAGACCGTACATGAGCTAAAATCCCACAAGCAAGCGATCAGAAATCCAAGCTAAGCTCCAATATTCCCACCCTGAGAACCTGGGGGGGGGGGGGGGAACGGAAGAAAAGAGGCGAAAGGAAAACAGGTCAGTCAAAAAGACTGAGTAAGCCCTACTACAATCAATGTAAACTGATAAAGTTAACTGGCATGAGAAGCAGGGATGAACATAAGGATAACAACATACTAGCATGATGATTAACTAACAAGGTAGATAAAGGTGTCATCGCATAATCAGGTTTAAGGTTTTTGCACCACAGGTGTACTAGCAAGCTAACATGACTTGAATAAACAAGTATTGATCCCTTGGCCCAAGCTTTGGCCCAATAACATGAAGTGACCCTAATATGCAGTCCAACCAAACGGTCTAGTCGATCGGCTCCCTATAAGCCTAACTCGTCACGTGTTGGTGTCAATACGGCCCAAACATAATTGTAGTCAGACTGTGCCGGGTCTCCCGTCGGGTGTATCAAGCCCTAGGGTGTCAACCCCTAGACACCATAAACATAAGTGCACAGTCTCGATCTACTGGTACCCGTGCATGTTTTCCCCGGCTTCGGACTATGTGCACGACCATAGTCCGCCCGGAACTACACCGGCGTACCACTCTGCCGTCGTTTTTGGTCACTTACCTCAAGTCCAGTAATTGTGCCCCCCACCCTAGCCTAGTCCCTAGGGCCTTAATGATACAAACTTGGGATTACTGCTGGAGTGGACCCCCATTGCTAGGATTTTTCTAGTGGGTTAAGTACGGTTTAACCCTCTTGCTAATCATGGATTAACTTGGTTAAGTGTAACGATGAGTTCACGACTTAACCCTGATTAATCTACCAAGCCCAAATTGGTTAAGTATTAAGTGGACCATGACTTAACCCTAATCATGAGGCATTAATTAATTTCACGTGCCTTAACCTCTCACATTAGACCTTGTTGTGGTTACTAGTTAAGCCGGGCGGGTCCGGGTAGCTTTACACCACAACTTGGTCTAACCTCGGGTTCAAGGTACCACATGGCCAACTTCTCACATTGGGTCCTATTGTTTGTAGCAACTAGTTAAGCCGGTCAGTTCCGGGTAGGTTTACGCTACAAACTCAACCCAACCTCGAGTTGGTCACCCTTATCTTCTCTAAGTGTCATGTCCATCATGTTTCCAAAACATATTACAAATTTTCAAGCATTTGGGTAGACCTAACTTAATAGGTAAATTCCCAATGGGTAGACCTAACTTAATAGGTAAATTCCCAATCTTATGTTTTTATGTCTTTTAAGTTTACCCAACCCCAAACGCAATCCCATTGCTTACATATCGCAATAGCGCATAAAGGATAGAAAGAGGGAACTTGGCATAATCATGACATAAAGGTGTTGAAGCCACAAGTTCAACATGGTGGCATATGAAATGTACACATGTTCATATACTTGCATATTACATTTTTAGGCCTCAAAAGCATGCATAAAACCAAACTTAGCATATTGGTGATACATGGTGATAAATGACATGTAGAAATGGCCATAAGTTCGCATTTAGCCTCACATGCAAGTTATCATAAGAGATATGATAACCTACATGTTGCCAAAATGAAACCTTTAGCATAAAGCTCGAAGCTTTATGTTCATATACTCAAGATAAGCTTGCATAACATGATAACATGAACAAAATGATCATCCCAAACTTGCATAACATACTTGCATATCATATGACGAACTTGCATATCAAACTTGCATAACATAACATGATAACCTTGCATATCATAACATGGCAAACTTGCATAGCATAACATGGTAAACTTGCATATCATAGCATGGCATACTTGCATAACATAACATGATAAACTTGCATATCATAACATGGCATACTTGCATAACATAACATGATAAACTTGCATATCATAACATGGCAAACTTGCATAGCATAACATGGTAAACTTGCATATCATAACATGGCATACTTGCATAACATAACATGATAAGCTTGCATATCATAATATGGCATACTTGCATAACATAACATGATAAGCTTGCATATCATAATGGTCAACCAAACTTGCATCATTCATTTAACTTTAGAGTTTAAATATGAAAGTAGAATAGGGCTTACAATGCTTATGAAGACACAAAAATATGACAAAGCCCTTATGCAATCAAATAGACCCAAAATGCAAGCTCTAATAGAAAAGCCCTTGAGCAAAAATGATCAAAACTCTTGCTTTATGATGTAAATATGGAAACTTGACTTGAATGCAAGCTAATGATGCTCATACAAGCTTGAAAACACTTGTATGCATTGAAAATCTCTCTTAGGAATTTTATGAAGAGAGTGGAGGCCATGAGAGGAATGATTTTGCCATAGTTTAGTTACTTGAATGAATAATGATGATTTAGGGTTAGGTTAGGGCCTTATTTATAGAGATTAGGACTAGTTTTAGCCTTAGGATTAAACCCTAGTTCCAATCTCAGCCCTCAAAACCGAATCTGGCCCCCAAACTCAACACAACCCCAAAATGGTGCACCAGGCAAAACTGCCCGGCTGGACCAAGTCGACAGCCAAGTCGACAGGGCTGTCGACTTGGGTCCAACCAAGTCGACTCCCAAGTCGACAGGGCTGTCGACTTGGGTACTCTGGCGGGAATTTTCCCGCCTGCACCCAACTGCCCCAAATTTCCAAATTCAAACTTGAATTTGAAATCTGTTTTGAACTTGAAATTTTCTGAAAACTTCATTGGGCCTTAATCGGGTCATACGGACTCCGATTTTCGAAAACTCAGACTCTATTTCGCGTATTTTTCTGAGACGAACGCAATGGCATAGCCCGTTTCCCTTGATTCAGATTTTAGAATTAAATTCTGCCTCGATTTACATTATTACAGGTTATTGAAAATACGGGTTGTTACATCTATCAAAAAAAAATTCATTGATCAGAGAAATAGTTGAAGGTGTTAAATCACATGCATACATACATGGTGACTCAACACAGCAACAATGGAGGTGTACAATAGGCATGAATGGATGTACTCAGCAACATGTAGGCTGCATTGTACATGAAGTAAAAGGGGTCAAGCTAAACACAATGGTCGATATGCACATAGCACCAAGAATAAAGTGAACAAATCCACAAAGCAACAACACTTGCTACAAGAACAATACATACAAGCACTGACCAGTGGAATGCAAATTGCCAAGTAATAACATTAACAGTTAATGTCAAACATACACATCGACTATAGTTTTAAAGAGAAGGGACAAGGAATGGCCAGAGAAATCAAGCCAGGTCAAGGAATAGTTCAACAAACACGCAGTATACAAGGGACTGAGTACACTTAAACAATGAATATAGGCAACAGCAGCAAGTACAATATTGTGTAAATATATACAAGGGCATGTGTACACAATGGAAAACCATGATATAAAAATGGAAAGCAAAAGTATACATGTGCAGGCTCTGCTCAGATCATCAACATGCAACAACAAAGACCAGTGCACACCAAAGTGTTTTAGGATCAATGTAAATACCATGCTACAAGGTCATTTCAGTTCAGATTTATTTAAATGATCCAGTATAATATCAGTTCTTAAGCAGTCAAACTACCATATGCACATGGTTTTAGAAAGTCATCATACATGTACATAGGCAGAGCATAACATTTTCTTGTATTCTATGTGAATTTGAGGAATACGTGAATATGTTGAATCTAATAACTGATTTGTATTCTAAAATATGTTGTATATTTGACATCTGCACACAACATATCCATTCAATTATTATGTAAGACACTATGTAGAGTTAAGTGTAAAATTATATATACCTTCTCCAACATCTAAAGATATCGAGTCATGATCTTCGTGGATCACCCAGTAAATTCTTAACTAGATAGTCGAGTAATCATCCATCTTCCAAATTTTCAGCAAACCTGTTAATATAATTCAAATTCAAATATCGATACACACAAGCATTATACTTATATTTGGTAAATGATTTCATGCAAATGTAAAAATGCAAAAAGATGTACTTCTGGTATTATATAAATATTAGTATTTTGATTTTATAAAATACCTGAGTTGTTACAAAGCTCTACAAAAATATAAATTAACGTTACTACAAATAAATGGAATTCAAACTCTCAACATGAAACTTTAAACCAACTGATTTTTTTGCATATATATGATTTATCCATAAATATGGTGTATTAAAGTTGATTATCACTTCCTATGGTTATACTCTTATAAATCCTAATTTGAATGAAAAGTTATATCCTAAGTAAACAAGAACTGATCCACTCGGTTTAATATAATCATGCTTATAATTTTTGCACTTCTGCATATATAAAGGTTTAAATCAAACTGAACAAACATACCTGAGTGAAATATTGCAATAAATAGATAATTAAAATGATAGAATTACTTCAAGTTTGATATACAAATATATGGTCTAAACATTACAATAGATTCTTGTAGAATCAAACAAACAAACTCAACCGAGTAACACTAATTTTGTTATTTCTTATAATTAAACAAACAAACAAACTCAGTCAAGCTTAGGTTGTAGCTCCGTCCCTAAGCTACAGTAGTTGTTGATGGCAAAAAATGTTGTAAACACCAAAGATTCCAATTACTAGGAATTAATAATTTGGTCGCACAAACAAGAGAAGAAAAAGAAGTAAATAACACAAGCGATTTATAGTGGTTTGGCCTCGTGAAGGGCCTACGTCCACTTTGAAGAGTTGTTGGAATATTATTGATCACAAAAGTTTACAAGGTTGAGACCCTCTCAATACATCCCATTACATTCATTTTAAAGCCATATGATGTCATCTCTAAGGCTATATGATGTCATTTCTAAGGCATGATGTCATCATTGTCATATATGATGTCATAATTATCATATATTTAATATAGTAAGAAAATGACACTTTTTCCCTTCTTCTTCTTCAAAGGGAAGATGCCATTAATGCATCTCTCTAGAGGTCCCAATGTCTCAAATTTCAAACCCTTTTAAGTGTGAACTCATGGGGTATTTATAGGAGAGGGGTTAGGTAGGACTAGGTAGAAATAGGGGACCACATGCAGAAATTCGCACCCGCTACCTGCACCTATGCAAAATTCGAACCTGGCTTTTGTTGTAGAATTTCGCATGAGTTGGGTGTGAAATTTTGCACCTGCTGGGTGTGAAATTTCGCACCCGCTGGGTTCGAATTTTTCACCCTGTAGAGAGCGAATTTCACAGCTGTTGGTTGCAAATTTCGCACCCCAAGGGGTGCGAAGATTGTCTTTATTGGAGGTGAGAAGGCTATGGGTATGGGCGTTTTGGTGGCCTGAAGTTCGGGTTCGCGGCTTGAACTGCGAGGTCTTTGTTTGGCAATGTTTGGAGGAGCGGCGAGGTTTGCGGAAGTTGTTGGCTGAATCTTGACTTTGAGTCAATCCGGTAATTCTGGGAAACACACTTATTGGTGGAATTATGGGGCCTCGAACTTGCCGCCAGCACTGCGCCCGGACCCGCTTAATGGCTCACCTTCAGGTCGGAGCATAGCTCGCCTTCAGGTCGGAGCATAGCTCGCCTTCGGCTCGGATGCAGACGGATACTGATGAAGGTCACGTTCGAGGGATGCGACATCCTACTAGTGGCCTAAGTCGAGTCTTCTAGTACTGGACCCCGAATGATATTGACGACACCTTTGGGCTGTAATATCACGCGATATGTTGAGTCGAGTGTGTCTTGCGTACTTTTGGGAACCGGACCAAAAGGCCAGTTAATAGTAGTCATTACCAATATTGATTTCAACTAAATTTAGATGACAACTTCAGATGAAACACTAAATTTAGTAGCTATTACCTGCTGTCAAAGGAGGGCTAGGGACCTAGGGTTGCTCCGTTTTGTTAAAGGAGGGCTAGGGACCTAGGGTTTCTCTGTTTCTGTCGAACGAGAGGGCGGCTCATCTCTGTGGGAGGAGGCGAGTCCAAAGAAACGTGGAGCCATGATTTTGGGACCAAAAACCCTAATTTTGGTTTTTGTTCACCATAGAAGTAAAAAAAGAGGAAAGCAGCCAAATTTTTTATTTTTTATGACAAATGGGGTGTAAAATATGATGTGGATTCAACACGGCCCAAGCCTTATCAAATTAACTGATCCAGAGCTTTGTTGATGAATGGTTTGATTTAAAGTGTTTAGGGTGGTGCGGATCGCACAATTTAGTTTGATACAATTATGAGCACTGTCAAATTTGATACGACTTTAAGCCGTATCATATCTCCGCGTTCTCGTGCGTAAATTTGATGTTTTGGTGTAGTGATTGTTCGTAGATTAACAGAGTTTGTAGTTCATCTCCTTATTCTATTTTAGACCATCTACGAAGCATGCACCAGGATTATTGGCATCGTTGGACATGCCACCAACTCTCTTAAAGCGCATTGGATCCAATCACCACGAGGATCAACATTTAGAGGATATCATGTTCCGACTCAGTAGAGGAGAAACCTCTAGTCACCTTGCTTGATATTCTGTGGATGAGAGAGGGTGGCTACATCATGATGTGAGATTGTGTATTCCTCAAGTTGATGATTTGTTGAGATCAGTTTTAGAGGAGGCTCGTCACTCTCGGATGACAATCCATCCGAGCGGTGATAAGATGTATAGAGATATAAGGAGGTTTTTTCAATGGAAAGGGATGAAGAAGGATGTGGCAGAGTATGTAGCTCGATGTATGACTTGTCAGCTAGTGAAGCTAAGCAGAGGAAGCCTGGCGGATCGCTTCAGCCTCTAGATGTGCCACAGTGGAAGTGGGAATACATCTTGTAGGATTTCATAGATGGGTTGCCCAGATCAAGGAAGAGAAACACCAGTATTTTGGTTGTAATCGATAGGCTGACTAAGAGCGCTCACTTTATCCTATTTAATAGTAAGAGGACAGTAGCTTTGTAGACATCAGTGTACTTAGAGAGATCGGCTGACTTCATGGAGTTCCCTCTAGTATTGTTAGTGATAGAGACTCCATCTTTGCGAGCGAGTTTTGGAGGAGCCTGCAGGAGGCATTGGGGGAACAACTGCGACTTGGCACTGCCTATCACCCTCAAACAGATGGACAGACGGAGATGGTTGATAGGATTCTCGAGGATATATTACGGCTATGTATCCTAGACTTCGGAGGGACTTGGAAGGAGCATCTTTCATTGGTAGAGTTCGCATATAATAACAGTTATCAGATGAGTATTGGTATGACTCCCTTTGAGGCATTATATGGATGACCCTTCTAATCACCCACATGTTGGTGGGTGTGAAGTCTGCCTCATGCCTCCTGCAGAAAACTAAGGAGAAGTTCGTTGTATGACGTGTCAGGCCAAAATAGGATGATCATCAAGGAAGAATAATTCAAAAACAGAACTTGTTGTATTACTCATAGCGCACGGATAATATACAATAATAAAACATACAACAGGACATAGTAATGAAGTCCACCTGAATCGAGAATCAAATTTCCATAAAACTGTAAATTTTTAGGTATAATACATCTCCATACATGAATCTTTGTATACAACTTGCCTCACTACATCCCTTTGAGTAACAGTAATCTTTCAACAAACAGCGGAAATAGAAAAGCACTAGTTATATAGTAGATAGCATATAATACGTAAACCTACAGCTCGTCTTCGTACATCATCAACGTCACCACCAAACCTGCTACCTACTTTCCCAGTCTACTCACCAATAAACATTGACGAATGCCCCAAGGTAATAAGAGGGAAACATAAAACCTTGAGTTAGACAATAGCCTTAGTGAGAGATAATAAAATAACAACAGTTGCACAAGATAATATGAGCATAGGCTTATCAACTATCTGAACCGCCCATCAACCATCAAGCTAACACGTAAAAACCATTCATCATGTGTCACATCAGAAATAGGAAAGGACAGTCCCCAATCCCTCTTCTCTTCGACAATCTACGGTGATGGCCTACCCAGAGAAAAGAGAGAAGTAAATAAGGGAAGTAATCACACAACCAGCCATAGCATATATAGTTACCAATATCCTAGCTATCACCATCTACAGACGTGAATTCAATAGTTATCGAATTTGTATTTCAATGATCAAAAGAGCTAATGGAAAAACCTGGTTCTAGCCAAACTACCATACGCCTTCATGACTTGTATGTTTATCTTTTCCATTCTCGACTCGTATGTTTATCTTTTCCATTCTCAACTACTAGGCCCATCGTGACTGCCTAAGGTAAGTGATGTCTCGAATTTGATTCTAATGGGCGTTCGCACGATACCCCTGCTTTGTGTCCGCTAGAACACTTCGATAACCAATGATTTCTTAGCACTTCAAATCTGTAAAGTCTTTCATTTCGGCGACTCAATCCATTTCTTGAACTATTTCATTATCATCCATAATTGACTCCCATTCTGTCAATCCATCATCATGCAAGATCGTATATTGCGCCACAATCGGTATCACATCAATCTGGCTTCGATTACTCCAACATGAGTTCACAATCGAAACACCTTCCATAGTTGAGTTGCAAATCAATTGTATGAAGTCCATTTCCATCAAAACTTCACCAGAAACCTGCAGAAGCCACTACAATTAAGCTCCCCAAAATTTATATGTACTGGGCCTTCCTGGATGGGTCGGTGCCGACCGAACATGGGTCGGTGTCGACCCATACACTCAGACAATTTTTGCTAAGTGTTTGGCCCGTTCCTTCTTCATCTCGAGCATATGCTTCTAGTTTATTTTCCTAGTATTTCGACTTTCCAAAAGAAACTTCCGTCGGCCTAACCATATCTCGAACAATCAGCCTTCGACGCATCCAAACCTTTAACACCCCGTATTTTCTGAGAATATTAAAATAACAAATTAAAGAAAAATTTATTTGAAAAAGAAGAAATAGGTGAAAAGGGTTGCGCTATTGCGTTCATCTCGGAATTTTGCTTGAGATAGAGTCCGAGTTTGCGTAAATCGGACTTCGTATGAAGAAGATATCTTTAAATTAAATATTGCAGCAAAACATGAAAAAGAAGAATAAGAAAAGAATAATGTTTAGCATTGTTCTAAGGTTTGTAAGCAAAAGACTTAGTAGCTCATTTGGTTAGAATATGTGACTTGCATACAAAAGGTATAGAGTTCGATCCCCGCCAGCTCCATATTTTTTTTAGGGGAATGGCTAAAAAGTGGCTTAGTGTGAATGCAGTACAAAAAGTGATTTAGTGTGAAAATTGTTAATTGGGAAGATAGATAAATAAAAATATATATATATATATATAGAGAATATATATATATATATGTAAATACACATATATATATATGACGTGTACGCATCATGTGGTGCACGTGGCGCATTTTTTGTTGGTCAAGGATTGTATTTTTACGTGGCCTTCTCTAATTGGCTTTGTGACAAATTCTGAGGTGTTAGGGCTTATGTGTCATGCTATGATTGGCTGAGTGACACATTGCTTTAGCTGGATGGTCTTGATTGCTTCTAGGTTGATCTGACGACTCTTATTTAATTAAAATTCTATATAAGCAACCTAAATCTAAAACCCTATGCCACATAAAAATATTCCTAAGACCGTCATGCTGTCAACACTCAACCTAGAGTAGCCGCCATTCCAATTCAACTAGAATGCAAGATAGAAGCAAGAATCAAATTAAATCAAATCTAATTCAACTAAGAGAATTCAACGTCTACAACAAAGGAGAGCTATCGAAATTCAGAATACAGATCCCTGAACAAAAGACTAGTCTCCTTTTTGTAAGTCCAATTATCATTTAGACTTAAATGATATTAGAATCATGACTAAATAAATGGATGTAGAACATCGCCTAATGTAATCTATGCTTATCCATTTTGTTAAAACTGAATTGATTGAGGCTATGATTCTTATCATGCTAAGTGGTGATCATGTTGTAGGTAATTTGATGATAAATGTTAAACGCTTGGCAATGAATCCATATGTGGTGTAATTTGGCAATGACATATTATGTTGTGTATTTTGGCGATGACATATTATAATTTGGCGATGGAATATCATATTGTGTAATTTGGTGATGACATACCATATTGTATAATTTTTCAAGTTGTATGATTTGGTAATGACACTTATATGTTGTATGACAATTTGAGGATTTTGCTATGTTCAACCATGTTCACATATATTATCCAAAACTACATGTTAATATGATTAGGTTCATGTTAGATTTGATCCATCTGATTTGCAAGTTCGCAACTACATATCTTATTTTAAGTTTATGTAGTTTTATGTAAAATCCATAATTCATGATTCATGTTGAATAGATCTAAATTTGCAAGTTCATAATTAAATGTATATTGTTCTATGCCAAATTCATATGATACATGTGTAGTTAGATCCATATTTTTATGATGTTGGAATTATTACATGCTCCTCTTTTTCCCCTTTTGTGTATAAGATTAGGCTATGTATTGAGCCTAACATTTTATGTGATTTGTGCGAACGTTTAACGGGGGTAACGTTAGGGAAAAACATGAAATTACATATAATTGGCATATTTGGCTTATAAATATGTAAATGGTTTATGGCATAAAAGTTGTATAAATTTTTATAACTAAAATTATGAGCTTGATTTAGAGGGAAAGTGGGCCATGACAATAAATTGTTGATAATTTACATAAAATGATAAATATGTAAATTTAGTAAATGACGAATATGCCTAACCCGAGGTTAGATTGAATTACGGCATAAGACTGCCCGGAACCGCCCGGCAAATCCAGCAACCGTAACAATATAGATCTAATATGAGAGGTTAGCGCATTGAGCCCAAAAGAACCCGAGGCCAGACTGAGTTACGGTGTAAAACTGCCCGGAACCGACCGGCACATCCAGTGACCGTAACAATACCTGTCTAATGTGAGTGGTTGGTGCTTTAATAAAAGAATTAAAGCTAAGACAGGAATGGTAGGGTTAAGTTAATTAAGGTAACACTTAACCAATACACCATGTTAATTAGACAAGTGGGTGAGGTTAAGTAAATTTAGACCGCTTAACCGTTATAACATGTTAATTAGACAAGTGGTTGAGGTTAAGTAAATTTAGAACACTTAATCATTATAACATGTTAATTAGACAAGTGGGTGAGGTTAAGTAAATTTAGAACACTTAAACGTTATAACATGTTAATTAGACAAGTGGGTGAGGTTAAGTAAATTTAGAACACTTAACTATTATAACATGTTAATTAGACAAGTGGGTGAGGTTAAGTAAATTTAGAACACTTAACAGTTATAACATATTAATTAGACAAGTGGGTGAGGTTAAGTAAATTTAGAAACACTTAACCAATATAACTTGATTTGTGGTAAGGTTAAGTTAAAACAAGAGGGCAACACTTAACCAATATAACTTGATTTGTGGTAAGGTTAAGTTAAAACAAGAGGGCAACACTTAACCAATATAACTTGATTTGTGGTAAGGTTAAGTTAAAACAAGAGGGCAACACTTAACCAATATAACTTGATTTGTGGTAGGGTTAATTTAACACAAGAAGGCAACACTTAACCAAAGTAACATGACACGTAGGTGGGTTAAGTTCACTTGAATTGATTGATGACACTTAACCAATACAACAAGATGAATACGTGGGGTTAAGTTAACAAGAAACACTTGACCAATATAACTTGATGAACGAATGGGGTTAAGTTAATAGGAAACACTTAACCGATCCAACATAATAAGTAAGAACGGTAAAGTTAGTAAGAAATGCTTAACCAACATGACATGATGAATGAATGGGTTAAGTTAACATGAGCGGACAACACTTAACTAATATGGCGTGATGTGCAGGAGGGTAAAGTACATATCGGGTTGGTGGGTAATATTAGTAAATATAGGCCCACAAAACTTAACCATTAAATAAACATGCTTGAACCAGTGGAAGGGTTAAGTACATATCGGGTTGGTGGGTAATATTAGTAAATATAGGCCCACAAAACTTAACTATTAAATAAACATGCTTGAATCGATGGGAGGGTTAAGTACATCTCGTGTAGGTGGGTAATATTAGTACATATAGGCCCACAAAACTTAACCGTTTATTAAAAATGCTTGAATCGATGGGAGGGTTAAGTACATATTGGGTTCGTGTGTAGTATTAGTAAATATAGGCCCATAAACTTAACCAATATGAAACAATAGTAACGGGGACCCATTTCAGTAGTAACCCACATGGATGTATCACGGTACCCTGAACTAGGCAGGGTGGGGCACGATTACTGGGCTGATTATAAGCGGTCAAAGCAGCGGCAGAGGGTACGTCAGTGTAGGTTCCGACGGTTTACGGGCGTGCACGTACTCCGGAGTGGGAAAAAGCAGGCACTGGGTACCAGTAGTTATACACTATGCATCTTGAATCGTATCAGGTCGCTATCATAAGGATTAATAACCTTATGGTGGGACCAGCACAGGGTATCCGCACACAAGAGAGGGCTGATTGACGCAGACACATGGAACATGAATACAAATAGGGAGCCGATCGATAGGGTAGTAAGGGTACATCTAACATCTTCATGGCAATTAGGCTGATTGAGGTAAGATCCTCATACTAGATGTACACCTGAAGGCTACCACAATTGCGGGGATTGGGATCACGTTGTAATATTATTATTTTATACAGATTACTAGTTGGGACACTAGTTAGGTGGTGCAGAGATATATATAAAAATCGGATTAACAAGGTAGTAGCGAAGCAGAGAAAGAGTAGGAGCGCATTCAGTTTATCTTGCCTTATCATACCTTATGCTTATCCTATGTCACCTTATTTCTTTGTTGTTGTCCTACATCCAGTTTATTCATGTCATGGTTCTCTTACCAGTTTATATGCTGAATAATCACTGGACTTACCAGACTCATGTCTGACCTAGTTTTGTTTCGCCTCTTTTCTTCTGTCCCCCCAGGTTCTCAGGGAGGAAATGTTACCATTTAGCTCAGTTTTCTTTTCAAGCTCGAAGGTTGTCGATGTTTTGCTTTGGACTCTCTCTTCCACTGCTATGGCTTTCTCATGCTTTATTGGGGAATATCATTGTTATTTTTGTGCTTCTTTTACACTTGGAAGTTATTAATTCAAGACAGAAGTTCTATGTATTACTTTTAGGTATGATTTGAGAAAATTGTTGTAAAAGCTTGGCTGAATCACATTGTTAATAAAAATGACTTTATTTTCCGCTGTTTTATTTGTCTGTCTTGTAATTTATCTGCATCTTTTACCTAAAGCGCTTCACCGAAGTTAAGGTATTCCCTTTGTGAGTGACCTTAACGGAGGTGGGGTGTTTCACTTGGTATCATAGCTGAAGGTTACCGGATCAGATAAAAGATTTGAAAAATTATTTTCAAAACGATTTTGAAAGAAGCATTTTCAAAAGAAAAGTTTTTTTTAAAGGCATATTCCCCAAAGCCATATGCACTTTCTTTTGATCCTCTGTTCGAATCCTTGTTTCCTTCTTTCCTGAGTCTCTTGGGCTCCTGGCTTTCTGGGAGGTAACCACATTGCGGCATGGTTTCGTAGGCTCGACGAGACTATGACACTTGTCAAAGGGAAAACAAGTGCCCAACTTCCATTTATAGCCATAGTAGTTTCACCTGCAGCTAATTTTCTTTCGAGCTTTGTAGGATTCTCCGTGTGATGGAGGCAGCTTTCGAGAGACCTGTCAACAAGTTACACAAGGATAACAAAGATGAGAATGAGGGAATTTGGCTAAGGAGCACAACACAAGGATGAAGAAATCATGGATATGGACTTGGTTCACAAAGGAGGGGAGGAAAGAATAGTAAAACCTAAAACAAGAGGAAGTAACTTTATTTTGGTATAACGGGTCGTATAATTAAGTGCAAGGGCAAGAACAAAAGATAGGATTTTCCGGAAGGCAAGTGCATGCTCTCACCACGAGCATACCTAAGACAGAGGTAGTAAGGTTTCTGTTGAAAAGTTTAGTTTTTCTTCTTGATCATCCTGCTAGTACTCTTTTTGATTTTTGCGCTTCACACTCATTTATAACTGCTTCCATAGTTGAGTCTCTGGACCCTAGAGCTAATATAGTAGAGGATCCCATTATTGTCTCAAGTCCAATTTGTGGTTCGGCTCATTTATCTTTGGTTTGTAAGGATTTGAGATACTTATTTTTTTGGTTTCATGGGCTATGGGTTGATTCTAGGAATGAATTAGTTAGCTAGTAATTATGAAAGGAGGATAGCTAGACTTTCGACTTGCCTCGGGAATACCCTTGAAATTTTGTACGATCCTAAGGGATCAGTTTGTCTTAGCTACCTAGAATCACTTTATGTATTTATCGATGATTTTCGATCCGTTAGAGTAGTCCATGAGTACGCAGATGTTTTTTTGATTAAGGTTAGGAGTTTTCCCCCTAAAAACTCGAGATAGACTTCCGCATATATCTAGTTGAGATTGCAAAGCCAGTTATGCTATCAATGATAGTTTTGGAGCAGGATTGGCGAGGATAGCTAGAGTCGGTTAAGTGCTCAATTGTTTGGTTGTTTTACTAGTATCATCTCACATAAATTGTCCAAATTCGGAGGAGGTATTCCTTGGATGCTTGTCTGATATTGGTTTAGGCCTTTGGGGCTTGTACTTGAGGGATGCCAAGTTCGACTAGGATGGTTTGCGTGAGAGATATCGACCCTCAGATTTGTGACATGAGGGATAAGCTAAGTAGAAGAGAGACCTTTAACCATCTTAGTATATACACTTGGTATCATGGTTAACTTCTTTTTATCTTGGAAAGATAGTTCGACGACATTGGATACCCTCTAGCATAGTAAATGATCGAGGTCCTATTTTTACTAGTGGGTTTCAGAAATGAAGGTCAAGAAGCTTCACAATCGTGAAGTTAAATTGGTTAAGGTACAATGGAGTGAAGCTCAAAGAAGATGCGTCTTAGAAGACTGAAAACTAGATACACGCATCATACCCTTTTTTTTATGGTATATCCTTGATTCCTCCTTTTTCTGTAATATTTATTTGCATGCTAGTCTTTATCTTTTAAGTATATCCTCTCGGCCCTATCCTCGATGCTTAGGTAGAAGCCAATGGATGTAAACATGTGTTTGAAACATGTTATGATTGGTGGTTGCAAGTGGTTGCTCGTGGATGCATATACACACATTAGGCACTAGATCGGTTCAGTCACTTTCATATTGCATATGCATGAGTGAATTTTTATACATATGAACTGAAACTTGATGTGTTATCATATGGATGTTGCATTTGTATGAATGATTGTGCACTCATGTAGAAGTTATAAAGTACGATTAGGAATAATTGCATACATGATGGACTCATGGCACTGACATAATTCGCATTGAGGAGGTCAACTGAATTAGTAGACCGCCTGATTTTGCATTAGATAAGGACATGTACAAACACTATGCTTATGATCATGAAGGCATTAGAAATCTTTTTAAGGACAATGGATGCCTGTGTTTGATGGTTGAGTAGATGGATCGTAGGATATACATTCTTCTTAACTTGAAGATTTCGGGGACGAAATCCTTTAAGGAGGCAGAATGTAACACCCCATATTTACTGAGAATATTAAAATAAAAAATTAAAGAATAATTAATTTGAAAAAGAAGAAATAGGTGAAACGAGTTGTGCCATTGCGTTCATCTCAGAATCTGTTTGAGATAGAGCCCAAGTTTGCGTAAATCGGACTTCGTATGAAGAAGATATCTTTAAATTAAATATTGCAGCAAAACATGAAAAAGAAGAATGAGAAAAGAATAATGTTTAGCATTATTCTAAGATTTGTAAGCAAAAGACTTAGTAGCTCATTTGGTTAGAACATGTGATTTGCATACAAGAGGTACATAGTTCGATCCCCGCCAGCGCCATATTTTTGTTTTAGGGGAATGGATAAAAAGTGGCTTAGTGTGAATGCAGTTCAAAAAGAGGTTTAGTGTGAAAATTGTTAATTGGGAAGACAGATAAATAAAATAATAATATATATATATATAGAAAATGTATATATATACGACGTGTACGCATCATGTGGTGCACTTGGCGCATTTTCTGCTGGTCAAGGATTGTCTTTTTACGTGGCCTTCTCTGATTAGCTTTGTGACAAATTCTGAGGTGTTAGGGCTTATGTGTCATGCTATGATTGGCTGAGAGACACATTGCTTTAGCTGGATGGTCTTGATTGCTTCTAGGTTGATCTGACGCCTCTTATTTAATTAAAATTCTATAAGCAACCTAAATCTAAAATCCTAAGCCACACAAAAATATTTCTAAGACCGTCATGTTGTCAACACACAACCTAGAGTAGCCGCCATTCCCATTCAACTAGAAAGCAAGATAGAAGCAAGAATCAAATTAAATCAAATCTAATTCAACTAAGAGAATTCAACGTCTACAACAAAGGAGAGCTATCCAAATTCAGAATACAGATCCCTGAACACAAGACTAGTCTCCTTTTTGTTAGTCCAGTCATCATTTAAACTTAAATGATATTAGAATCGTGACTAAATAAATGGATGTAGAACATCGCCTAATGTAAATCTATGCTTACCCTTTTTGTTAAAAATGAATTGACTGAGACTGTGATTCTTATCATGTTAAGTGGTGATCATGTTGTATGTAATTTGATGATAAATGTTAAACGCTTGGCAATGAATCCATATGTGGTGTAATTTGGTAATGACATATTATGTTGTGTAGTTTGGCGATGACATAAATTGGCGATGACATATTATAATTTGGCGATGGAATATCATATTGCATAATTTGGCGATGACATACTATATTGTATAATTTGGTGATGACATTTCAGGTTGTATGATTTGGTAATAACACTTATATGTTGTATGACAATTTGGGGATTTTGCTATGTTCAACCATGTTTACATATATGATCCAAAACTACATGTTAATATGATTAGGTTCATGTTAGATTTGATCCAACTGATTTGCAAGTTCGCAACTACATGTCTAATTTTAAGTTTATGTAGTTATATGTAAAATCATTATTTCATGATTCATGTTGAATAGATCTAAATTTGCAAGTTCATAATTAAATGTATATTATTCTATGCCAAATTCATATGATACATGTGTAGTTAGATCCATATTTTTATGATGTTGGAATTATTACATGTTCCTCTTTTTCCCCTTTTGTGTATAAGATTAGGCTATGTATCGAGCCTAACATTTTATGTGATTTGTGCGAACGTTTAATGGGGTAACGTTGGGAAAAAACATGAAATTACATATAATTGGCATATTTGGCTTATAAACATGTAAATGGTTTATAGCATAAAAGTGGTATAAATTTTTATAACTAAAATTATGAGGTTGATTTAGAGGGAAAGTGGGCCATGACAATAAATTGTTGATAATTTACATAAAAGGATAAATATGTAAATTTAGTAAAAGACGAATATGCCTAACCCGAAGTTAGATTGAGTTACGGTATAAGATTGCCCGGAACCGCCCGGTAAATCCAGCAACCGTAACAATATAGATATAATGTGAGATGTTATCGCATTGAGCCCAAAAGAACCCGAGGTTAGACCGAGTTACGGTGTAAAACTGCCCGGAACCGACCGGCATATCCAGTGACCGTAACAATACCTGTCTAATGCGAGTAGTTGATGCTTTAATAAAAGAGTTAAAGCTAACACAGGAATGGTAGGGTTAAGTTAATTAAGGTAACACTTAACCAATACACCATGTTAATTAGACAAGTGGGTGAGGTTAAGTAAATTTAGAACGCTTAACCGTTATAACATGTTAATTAGACAAGTGGTTGAGGTTAAGTAAATTTAGAACACTTAACCGTTATAACATGTTAATTAGACAAGTGGGTGAGGTTAAGTAAATTTAGAACACTTAACCGTTATAACATGTTAATTAGATAAGTGGGTGAGGTTAAGTAAATTTAGAAACACTTAACCAATATAACTTGATTTGTGGTAAGGTTAAGTTAAAACAAGAGGGTAACACTAAACCAATATAACTTGATTTGTTGTAAGGTTAAGTTAAAATAAAAGGGCAACACTTAACCAATATAACTTGATTTGTGGTAAGGTTAAGTTAAAACAAGAGGGCAACACTTAACCAATATAACTTGATTTGTGGTAGGGTTAAGTTAACACAAGAAGGCAACACTTAACCAAAGTAACATGACACGTAGGTGTGTTAAGTTAACTAGAATTGATTGATGACACTTAACCAATACAACAAGATGAATACGTAGGGTTAAGTTGACAAGAAACACTTAACCAATATAACTTGATAAACGAACGGGGTTAAGTTAATATGAAACACTTAACCGATCCAACATGATAAGTAAGGAGGGTCAAGTTAATAAGAAACGCTTAACTAACATGACATGATGAATGAGTGGGTTAAGTTAACATGAGCAGACAACACTTAACTAATATGGCGTAATGTGCAGAAGGGTTAAGTACATATCGGGTTGGTAGGTAATATTAGTAAATATAGGCCCACAAAAAATAAATAAACATGCTTGAATCAGTGGAAGGGTTTAGTACATATCGGGTTGGTGGGTAATATTAGTAAATATAGGCCCACAAAACTTAACTATTAAATAAACATGCTTGAATCGATGGGAGGGTTAAGTATATCTCGTGTAGGTGGGTAATATTAGTACATATATGCCCAAAAAACTTAACCGTTTATTAAAAATGCTTGAATTGATGGGAGGGTTAAGTACATATCGGGTTGGTGGGTAATATTAGTAAATATAGGCCAACAAACTTAACCAATAGGAAACCCTTGGAACGGGGACCCGTTTCAGCAGTAACCCATATGGATGTACTACGGTATCCTAAACTAGGCAGGGTGGGGCACGATTACGGGGCTGATTATAAGTGGTCAAAGCAACGGCAGGTGGTACGTTAGTGTAGGTTCCGATGGTTTACGGGCGTGCACGTACTCCGGAGTGGGGAAAAGCAAGTACTGGGTACCAGTAGTTATACACTATGCATCTTGAATCGTGTCGGGTCGCTATCATAAGGATTGATACAACTTATGGTGGGAGTAGCATAGGTTATCTACACGCAAGAGAGGATCGATTGACACAGACATATGGAACATGAATACAAGTAGGGAGCCGATCGATAGGGTAGTAAGGGTACATCTAACATCTTCATGGTAATTAGGCTGATTGAGGTAAGATCCTCATACTAGATGTACACCTGAAGGCTACCACAATTGCGGGGATTGGGATTACGCTGTAATATTATCATTTTATACAGATTACTAGTTGGGACACTAGTTAGGTGGTGTAGAGATAGATATAAAAATCGGATTAACAAGGTAGTAGCGAAGCAGAGAAAGAGTAGGAGCGCATTCAGTTTATCTTGCCTTATCATACCTTATGCTTATCCTATGTTACCTTATTTCTTTGTTGTTGTCCTGCATCCAGTCTATTCATGTCATGGTTCTCTTACCAGTGTATATGCTGAGTAATCACTGGACTTACCAGACTCATGTTTGACCTAGTTTTGTTTCGCCTCTTTTCTTCCGTTCCCCCCAGGTTCTCAGGGAGGAAATGTTACACTTAGCTCAGTTTTCTTTTCAAGCTCGAAGGTGGTCGATGTTTTGCTTTGGACTCTCTCTTCCACTGCTATGGCTGGCTCATGCTTTATTGGGGAATATCGTTGTTATTTTTGTGCTTCTTTTACACTTGGAAGTTATTAATTCAAGACATAAGTTCTATGTATTACTTTTAAGTATGATTTGAGAAAATTGTTGTAAAAGCTTGACTGAATCACATTGTTAATAAAATGACTTTATTTTCCGCTATTTTATTTGTCTATCTTGTAATTTATCTGCATCTTTTACCTAAAGCGCTTCACCGAAGTTAAGGCATTCCCTTTGTGATTGACCTTAACGGAGGTGGGGTGTTTCAAAACCAACTCCAAATGACATAAAAATTCACCAGTAGACTTGATTTATCACCACGATGCTCTCCACGAAGATTCACTACCATTTAACTTATGGTTATGGGTCGGTGCCGACCCATCATGGGTCGTTGCGGACTGGTACAACGAAATTTTTCGTGCTCCAATCCCTCATCTTATAGAGATCTTCCACCGTGTTTCACCTGAACCCCATCATCTGAATCTCCTATTTTCTCTATTCTTCAATCCTAAGATCTACGACAACCAATTCTTACAAATAACTCAAGAAATACAGTCAATTCAAATAAATCAAACAACGGCACATCAATACATGATCATATAAACAAAACCAAATCATCAAAACACAACATAACAACAAATCGATAAAAATTGCAGAACTAAACGCACCTAAAATGATGATTAACATACTTAGATCTGAAATAGATTTCCATGAATCGATTTGGGATGATATTAACATATATGAGCTAAATTAACATAGATCTAACAAAATCTGGATCTAGGCATATGCATATCGTGATTAATATAACAATTATCCAGTTAGTATGATTGAATTTGGTTTCCTAGGGTTTCCAAATCGAAATTAAACACATATGATTAGATCTAAGGTGATTTTAACATATAACATATGAATATGATCATAATTTACCCATATAGTCTGTAGTTTCAGTGTGAGAGATATTTATCACTCACCTAAGCCTTGATTCAATGTAAACCTAATGAGATCAGATCTGGACAACATTGATAATCTACGAATTTGATGCAATATGATGTGATATAACCTTCCTCGATGTTGATCGATCTTCTAGATGCTATCTACGATGAATTTCTATGAAAAGAATGGAGAAATAGGGTTTAGGTTGAACCGGAGAATCACAGACGCACAACCTAAAGTTTAGAATAAAGAGAGTAGCCTTAGGGTTGATGGGCCTTTTAATGAGGCCATAAAGGTTTATTTGAGTTACGAATCTATATTAAAGAGACCTTAGTCGAAACCCGCATTAGCCAGACCGACCGAGTCAGAACATGCCTGATACAACGCAACATATCTACCTAATGAGTAGCTCACACCTAGCATGAATCATTCCAAGCTGTCTGAATAAATTGGGTAGATTGCCACCAGTCGATATCTGTTCAAATCATGTCGGTTCTTGGGGAATAGAAAGCTTTTTTATGCTCCCCGATTAATTATGATCAAGTGGCACGTATCCCTACCAACTTAAGCATCGAATCACCTATAAATACAATTTCTGGACTTAGAAGAAAGGACTTTTTGACTCTTAGCATTTTTTCTCTGATTATACCATCGTTGTAACAATTCGACTGTAATAGGTTATTTGATTTAAGAAGAATTATAAAGTGGACGTAGGCTCATTAATGCCAAATGACTATAATTCTGTGTGTGATTAGTCTTTTTTCTACAATTTTCATTTATTTGTCTTCATTTATATCTTTACAAATTCATTCTTTGGGTGTTGTGCCAAATTTTGGTGTCAACGCTTTGGTGCTTTCGCTGAAAAATGAATTCTCAACGTCTTAAGGATTTTGCTCTACTTTCGGATTACCAAGTCCAAAAAAGGATCCCACGATTTTTCAAATATCTCTAAGACATGGTTGTTAAGTCATCAACCCGCAATATCGGGAAGCAATAGCAAGCCGGGACATCTAAGGGTGTAGCCGATGGATCGAATGCTCCTAGACTCATTTCAAGTCAACCTACATTACCTCCTCCAGTGGAACCCTCCGCAATAGATCCAGCTCCTTCCTCAGCTTTTTCCACCGGTGATGAGTTCACGACTTTGTTGAATCAGCTATGGGAAACAACTGATGCCCTAAAAGCCCATGCTAGGGAGAATGCTACCATGCGGCAGGATATGAACCGCATGTCGAGGCGATTGGAGGAATTCAGAAATCATCAAACTCAAAAGCTTAGGGATCACCAAGTCCCCCCTCATCGACTATACCAAAACTCAGAGAGCTTATCATCGTCCGGAGGAAGCAGAGACCGGCATTAACCTCGACGACCATTAGAAAGAGCCAAAAATATTCGTCAATTGCATCTGGAAGGGCATTCAGGCCAGTTGGGGACTGAGGGACAGACCCAGTCTGACCTGGCTGAGATAGAAGTCATCGACCCCGCAACCCAACCAAACCGAGATGCCTCTCTACTGGCTTATCAAAATACTAATCAAGCGGATCGAGCCCCTATTCATCCCACCCGATTCTTGTGATTGGTTGAGATGACCGAGGAGGAGGAAGGACTGCCCAGACGATAAGTCAGACAGCGTTGCCTGTGGAAAGAGCCAGGAGAGGTCGGTCGGTTGAGGAAGCCGATTAAGACACAGTTATTTCTCCAAACCTAACTGCTATGGTACGACAGATCATGAATGACAACAGATGGTACAAGAATGGAGTTTGCGGAGTTGACCGAAGCCATACGACATTCACTGATGACATCTTACAGGTTGAATTCCGTAGAAGGTTTAATATTCCCCAGATGAACCATTACAATGGAACCACCAACCCACAACAACATTTGATGAGATACTCGTGGCATATGGAGGTGGTAGTAGCTCCATACACCGTCAAATATAAAGCTTTCCCAATTTTCTTGAGTGGGGTGGCACTCATATGGTTCATCCATGTACTCTCAAGGACAGTTCCGAGCTTCAAAGACTTGAGTGAGAAATTATTGAATCAGTTCCGTCTCCACTCCTACAAATCAAAGCATATCATGGCTCTTTCGGCAGTCAAGCAGGGAAGAGTCGAGTCCCTGAGACACTATCTAGATCGGTTCAACTAGGCCGCAACTGAAGTAAGCAACCCTTATAATGAGACCGCCTTGATGGCCATGTTCGATGGAATTGACAAGCGAATGGAGTTGGAAAAATATTTATCGGAAAGTCGCCCACATCGATTGAAATTTTTTATGAAAAGGAAAACATACGACTGAGGAAGGAGGATGCACAATTAGATTAGGATGATGGGCTAAGAGATGTGACTACCAAACCAATCTAGAGCAGTGTCGCAGTCAAGCAATCCGGAGACAACTCAAAAAAGGTATAAGTGAATGTCAGAAACCATGGTAAGCGAAATAGTGACGGACAGAAGGAAGCCAATGGAAATTCTATACAAAGAGGTAATTCCAAAAAGCGGCCACTGTTCTAGGTCTTTGAAACTTACATAGCATTGAATGACATGCTGGAAAATATTTATCTTGATATATGCAATACAGTCCAATACTAGAAGCTGCCCTTGCGTGAACCTATTGAGGAGCGCGCAACTGGAAATTTTGTTTATTCCATGAGATTTATGGGCATATGACCAATGAATGCCGTCATCTTCGAGACACCGTCGAGATATTGATTCGGGAAGGAAAACTCGATGAATATAAAATGCCCCCAAGGGTCATGGGCAAGGGACTTCGACACCCAAACAGAGCCAGGCAACGCCTAGAGCCACTGCCAAGAGAAAAGAAAATGAGAAAAAGTGTCAAGATGATGAACAACAAAGGAAAGGATACTAGGAGAAACACAAGAGGATACACGAGGAAGAAAAGGAAGATGGGAGTAAGTCCAAAAGAAGAAAGGGGCATGATTCATATAAGCGTCGATCTCTGTCTCATACCCAGGGTAATAACCCTAGGGAAAGCAACAGAGCCGAGCATTCCCTGTATGTCTTGAGTCACTCCATGCTCCCGGTCTGCCCCGAAAAGCGTCACCAAAAGTCATCATCTCCAGGTCAGGAGAAGGCATTTGCCGACCTGACTAAAGAGCTAGAAGAAGCTTTTCCTTATCTTGTTTTTACTGGAATTGAACCTTCCCCTGAGCTACAGCCATTTCCACCAAGCTTCCATCATAGGATCTGAACTAACGTTGATTATGCCATATCTCAATACAATGCAATGTACATTCTGCTTGCCTCGAGTCGTTGTAGAACTTGTCGAAGAGGTTAGCGGTGAATATTTTAATGGGAAGAGCCTAGAAGTACGGTTGAAGTTTTCACGACACAGAGTCAAGAACGAATACGTTGAAACTATACACACATGGAGCTCGTAACGACCCATGCTCGGGTGCAGGTGTAATATTGTTATCCCCTGAGGGATGATCAATCTATTATGCCCTAAGATTAGACTTTTTGGCAAACAAATAATGATTCCAAGTATGAATCCCTGATTGCAGGGCTCAAACTCGCGAAGGACGTAAGAATAACATTGCTTGAAATTTTCTGTGATTCGCAGCTTATTGTATTTCAAGTTCGGAAAGAATATCATACCAAAGGAGCATGACTTTCCCCCTATCTTAAGCAGGTCAAGAAATTGTTACATGACTTCGATCGATATAACATCTCCTACATTCCCAGAAAGGAAAATAAAAGGCAGATAGGTTGGCAATGCTTGCTAGTTTAGACAACCCAAGTGAAATGGAGCTAGTTCCCATAGAGACTTTGGGTATTCCAAGAATTGACCACATGGAAGTTGATCAAGTTGAAGTCGAGCCGGAAAGAGAATCTTGGATGACTACCATTAAGAATTTCCTCCTACACGATGCGCTTCTTGAAAAAAGAAATGAAAGACGGGCCATCGTATGACAGGTATCTAGGCATGTTATCCAGCAAGACTAGCTTTATAGATGGGGTTTCTTCCTGCCCATGTTCCAATGTGTAGCCCATGATGATATCAAAAGAATAATGAGAGAAGTTCTTGAAAGGGAATGAGGTGCGCACACCGGGGGGCAAACTCCGGCGAAGAAAGTACTGCGATATGGGTACTTATGGCCGACTATCAACAAGGACGCAGCTAATTATTCTAAACGATGTGATAAGTGCCAGAGGTTTGCGCAGATTCCACGAGTCCCGCCAACAGAGATCTCCCAAATGGTCAGCCCTTGGTCATTCACCGTTTGGGGATCGATATCATTGTAAGCCTGCCCATTTCGAAAGGAGGTGCAAGGTATGTGATTGTGGCAATAGACTATTTCATAAAATGGGCAGAAGCCGACCAGATGACCAAGATCACAATGAAGCAGGTCAATAACTTCATTGTAAGAAATATCATATTTCCATACGGAATACCTCGAACCATTATTATGGATAATGGGACTTAGTTCGACAGCTCAGAATTCAGAGACTTTTGTGAAAAATATCGCATCAAGGAGAAATTCACCGTGGTTGCACGTCCCCAGTCTAATGGACAAGTCGAAGCGATCAATAAAATCATCAAATCCATCCTAAAAAAGCTACTGGAACGAGCTAAGGGAAAATGGGTCGACGAGCTTCCTCTAGCCCTCTGGGCATATCGGACCACCCATAAGATCGCCACTAGACACACCGCCTTTGCCTTGTCTTACGGGTCGGAAGCTGTCATTCCCATAGAAATCGAAGTTCCTTCTCATAGAACTACATACTACGATCCGCTAATAAACAGAGCCCTTCTCTTACAATCATTAGACAAAATTGACAAAAAAAGAAGAAGAAGCAAACCTCCGTACCGAAGCTCATCGATGGAGGATCACTCGATATTACAACAAGAAGGTCCGACATAAGACCTTTGATGTCGATGTTCTTGTCCTAAATCGGATTTTCCCGACTCCCATACATATGGACCCAACGTTGAAAGGACCCTTTGTCATTCAGCGCAAGCTTGATAATGGAACCTTCTGGCTATCGACTGTTGATAGTGAACCATTTCGGAGAGCATGGAATGCGAAGCACTTGCGACCTTATCTTTCTTGGAATTTTCAATTTCCTTATTGTTCTATTTGTTGTAGTTATGTAATATGGTGTGACTGATCACTCGCATTAGTTAATGAATAAAAGCTCATTTTCCGGCTTTGTGTTATTATTGTGATGGCTAAGTCTCGTGACTCGACCGACATTAAGTCAAAAGTTGATGCCCTGATATGCCGACCCTTGATAAAACGAGTCTACCTCATTGGGGAAACGATGAAAATCTAGGGAGACTAATTAAATTAGACTAACTGACAATTTTTCGGGTTACACTTCGATGACCAAACATGAGGATGCACCGATGCAAACAACATGACTGACTGTTAGAAAATAACTCTAATTATCCCGAACTGAAAAGGAGTATAAATTTACGGATGAGTGTGAAAGGCGCACCTCAACAAAAGACCGCTCGATCCTTTAAACTCTAATCCCCGATGACTAGAGGGGGAGTATAAAAGACTAAAGTAACTCCTGCTTAGGGGAATTTGACTCCCGATTTAGGATGAGTCAATCTTAAGTTTGACTGGACTTAATGCCAAACCGATCCCCCATGACATTAGGGGCAAGAGAGATGACAAGTAACCTTCAGAAGTTAGAATAAATTGGGAATAATTTCGTTACTCCCATTGCAAAAAATTATTAACAAATATTTAGAAAAACACAGACTTCAATTAGTGTTAACATAACGTGCTTACAAAATGTTGTTACATGCAGGCACAACTAAACATGGTCCACAAAAGTACAAGACTTGATAACAAAAATGTGAGGGTCACACTCGCATGAAACTTCCAAAGGGCCTAAAAAATCCAATGAAATGATTGTAGGATGGAGGTGGTATATCCCTACGCTAGATCATTTTCTCCAACCCCTTCTGCCAGACCATCTTCAATGCTTCCTTGGTGGTTAACCTAGACTTTGATCCCTTATTTGTGTTGCCAGAAGAACCAGAATGACTAGGAACTGATGCTGCATCTTGTCTCTTTTTGCTCGGGCTGATCGAATCCAAAAAGGGAGGAACATTGACTAATGAAAGGATGCTCTGAGGAACAGCCTTGAGGGGAGGGATATTCAGAAGTTCATCAAGCTGCTCGGGTTTCAAAGGTAAAATATCTCTCTCATTTCTAGCCTTCATATCGGCAACGGAAGCATGACTTCCTCCCTTAACTTCACCTACAAACTACATCGTTGTCCTCTAGTGGCTCTCTATCATCCACTTTCTCCTCTGGGACATTAGTCGTTCTCTTAATACAATCTCTCTCCAATGCTATGGTTTTTGCATAAACATTCTCCTTTGGCAATGAAATACCTGCAATAAGAAAAATATACATCATGGCCGCAGTGAACACAGATTTAAGAAGGAGAAAACAAGTTTACCTCCAGTATTGGATTTGGTCGGGTCTTCCTCCATAACCTAGACGAGTTTGGAGGGAAGACGGAAGTCGAACCAGCTTCCATGTTTGTAGAAGGAGGAAGGGGTGTCTTGACCCGGCTGGTACCAATATCCTCCTCAGGAACTGACTTCCCCTTTGCTTTGTACTGCTTAGCATCCACTGCTTCTTTATCCTTTCTTTCCCCTCAGCCAACACCGCGCATTCATCCTCATGCAGAAATCAGGTTATCAAAGCCTCTTCGTTTACCGGCTACCCCCCATCTGCGTCCTGCTCTGCTTTCACAAAAACTTTCCATGTATTAGTGTCTTCTGATAACCGCTCATCCAAGCCAGGTTCCTGTGACGAAGAACCCTCGCAATGAATATAAGAACATGGCCTCCAAACTTCTTCTTTGCATTGGTCATCTCCAAAGCATGTTTGGCCTTGATCAACTGAACACCAATTTGGTACTGAAGCCGAAGGTTGTTGGCTTACTCGATCGCAGTAGTGGCATTTTCCTTAGTCCGATTCTTGTCCGATTCAGACGAGTTGAGACTGGCCGTGAGATTCTGCACATCTAGGTCCAGTCGAGCTTTCTCATTCTTCAATTGTTGAATCTCAATCTTCAAAGAATCACATTCATGGCTCTTTGACTGGAGCCGAGTCTTTATATCCTCGGAGGCCTTTTCGCTTTCTCCCAATCGTTTTTCGAGGAACCCGAAAGTCCTCTTGTCGCATTCAAGTTCTCTCTTTAGACCAGCAATCTCCATTATCTTGCTCTTTACTGCCTCGCATACTTGTTTGGCATATGCATACATTGCGTTGTATTGAGATATAGCATAATCAATGTTAGTTCGAATCCGATGACAGAAGCTTTTGAGAATGGTTGTAAAACAGGTGTAGTTCAATTCCAATAAATTGAGATTAGGAAAAGTTTCTTCTAGCTCTTTTATCAGGTGGGAAAATGCCCTCTCCTGACCCAGAGAGGACGACTTCCAGGGACACTTTTCGTGGTCGACCGGAGATTGGAACGACTCAAGACAGACTGGGAATGGTCGGCTTTGTTGCTTTCCCTAGGGTTATTACCTTGGGTATGGGACAAAGATCGACGCTAATGAGAATCATGCCCTTTTCTTCTTTTGGACTTACTCCCATCTTCCTCTTTCTCCTCGTGCATCCGCTTGTGCTTCCCCTGGTCTCCTTTCCTTTGTTGTTCTTCCTCTTAACTCTTTTTCTCCCTATCTTTATCCTCTTTCACTTTCTTCTTACAATCGTCGTCTCTCACTTCATTGCCTTACCCGACTTGTTGCAAGGCCGATTTGATAGGTCCTTCATCTGCTGATAGGGAGATGAAGAGATCATGGTAAAACTCGGTGTTCAGTGCACCTGTAGAAAATGATTGAAACAAATACAGTCAATACTTATCCACACAATAATAAATGGTGTTGTGACGTGCAGTTCCTACTATATGAAAATTTTCTTAGGTCGATCCTATATTGGTGTTTGATTCATACGTCCAATGTCTGTAGTCTCGGCCGGGGAAGAAACTTCCCCGGACTTGGCGGCGAATAAATTATGAAGATCCAAATTCTATGAAGAAATAATGATGTCAAGCATCTTTAAATCTTTTAGGCCATGAAAAAGGTACGTCACTTCCTCCTCTTGCAGGACGCAAATGAGGAAAGAATCTTCCTTGCCTTTGTTCCTTTGAATAACGTTCACAAGGGTCTCCCCTAACTAACTTCTTTTGGGCCTCTAGAATTTTCATAGGACTCTTTTTCCTCTTCAAACGGTCGGCCTCCCAGATCAACCTTTTTGTGGCAGACCTATTTTAGGGTGGGCAAGATGTCTTTTTCCCTTCGGACAAGGGATGAATATAAGATTCCTAGACCAGGGGTGCAACATATGTATCCTCGGTTGTTCCTTTCTGACTGGGTATCTTGGAAGAAGATCCCTTCTTCTGAAGCCCCAGTGTTCTGTTATTATTAAGAATGTCGTATCAATGTAGATGATCATCAGTCAGACAAATCCAAAATTTTCGTTGCTAAAGCGTCAACTTAGACTGTGTATTGAAGTGTTCTTCGAATACTCCCCCTTAAGACTTTTCAGCTTTTCTCCTGCAAAAGAAATAGATGACATAAGAAATTTCATTATGGACATGACGAGTAAAATGGAAAACTTACTACATTGAAGCCAATGATGAGCACATCCCTGCTGTTGTTTGACGTAAAACCAATTATATTTTGTATCCACCACCTTGTTCGAAATTTTCTCAATAACTTTATTGTCGCGGGCAACCTCGAAATAAAGATAGGTGGGGGAATTATTTTCGTTATGCTTAAAGTGAAAAAGAAGACTATATCATCGAAGGTTGGAGGGTGACCCAGATACCTCATGTACAAATAATATAATGATAACAAGTTACCATAAGCGATCGGATGAAACTGTATCAAAGCTAAGTTCATTCGACGTAGGAAGTCGATAATAAACGAAGGGAATGGGGAATGGATCCAACGGTATACATGGGATGAGACAACGCTATATAAACTTTCTAGGGATTGTGAGGTCGATCTTGTTCCGTAGGAAGATGGACATTTCCCCAAGGGATGTTATGCTTAGCGGATATATGCTGCAATTTCTTGAGGGTTATTTTACTTTCATGAACGTCTGAGGGACTTCTCAAGATCAGCGCGTTTGGAAGTGTGTCAGGCATTACTGGTATAGCCATAGTTCCGCTTTACTCGATTATTGTCTCGGGGAGAGCGAATGATCGTGCCAACCCACCTTGTGTGTTAGCGCCCGAATTGGATTTATAACTAGCTGAAGACTCAGGAGTGGTATCCACTGTAATTGGGGTGGATTATTCTTTGCCCTTACCAGGTCCTTGTTTGCTAATACCTCATGTCTCAACCATTGTAGGCAACCTATTCGCAAGAGAATCATCAGTCGAAGACATGCGAGAATCGATGATAATTAATAGTTAAAAAAAGGGAAGAAAAAAGAGAGAGCGAAAATCGACCGTATATCTTATCGAGCTAAAATTGGAAATTGTTTCAAAAGCAATTAACTCTATTCTATAGTTCTATTCCAATAGACGACAAATCACAAGATCATTTTTGTCCTAATGTGTTAAGATCTACAGAAATAGCCATTGTTATCTGCATATACCATTGTTGTCGCCATGTCAAACATTGTCACGTGTCCAAGGGCTTAATGATGCCTTGAAGCACAAGGCATTTTGAAAAGGCTGGACGCATCTCCTTCTCCATACCATTTCAAGAAACTAATTCTGATACCTTAAAAGAAATTTTTTCCATAATGACATCAGAATCACCACCAATGACAACAGGCCCACTGACAACGACGACTAGTGATTCTGATCATGGACAATGTGGAGCACAAACTATGACTAAAAAGGAAAAAAAATTGAGAATTTATGTACCAAAAATTACATTAAACTGCATTAAAAGGATGAGCGGAGAAATCGATTCATACTTGGAGAAGTAGAGGAAGACGTGATCTTAACCGCATATGAAGAAGACTCAATATTTTTTCTCTCAAAGAGCAGCAAATCGAGTTATGGTAAAAAGTAAAAAAGGAAATATGAGCCATCTTTTTATAATATGATGAGGAGACTCTTCGTAAGCTAATGACATGACCCCTGCTTCAGACTCAGCCCATGTGTCAATCCAATGACATGCCAAATTTAACCGAATAGACATATGGAAATGGAGTTTCATTATTACCTGAGCTAGTGTGGATTTCCAAAGCATTTGATAAGTCAGCTTCGGTTTACGAGACTCGTGATAGGATAGTTCAGGCCGACCTATGGTGATCTTTCTGTTCATATGGAAAAGTAACCAAGTAATTATAAAGCATGCCCCGTTTCCAATGCGACATACTTTGGGGGCAAAATGTTGATGGGCCTTTTAGCGAGGCCACCAAGGTTCTTTGGAGTTACAGATCTATATTAAAGAGACCTTAGCCGAAACCTGCATTAGCCAGACCGACCGCGTCAGAATAGGCCTAATCCAATGCAACATATCTACCGAAAGAATAGTTCGCACCTAACATGAATCATTCCCAGCTATCCAAATAAATTAGGTTGATTGCCATCCGTTGATAACTATTCAAATCATATCGGATCTTAGGGACTAGAACGCTTTTTCATGCTCCCCGATTAATTAGGATCGAGTGGCATGTATCCCTGTCAACTTAAGCACTGAATCACCTATAAATACACTTTCCAGACTTAGAAGAAAGGACTTTTCGACTCTTAGCATTTTTCCCCAGATTATATCATCGTTTTAACTATTTGACTATAATAGATTATTTGATATAGAAGAATTATAAAGTGGACGTAGGCTCGTTAACGTCGAACCACTATAAATCTGTGTATGATCGCTCTTATTCTACATTTTTTGTTTATTTGTCTTCATATATATCTTTACAAATTCATTCTTTGGTTGTTTTTCAATTTTTTGTGTCAACACCTAGTTCTCTACCTAAGTTCCTCTATTTATATTTGCAGGTCACAGGTCTAACGGATTTGGATATTTAGCTCCTTAGATGCTGGCTAATCTGCCTAAACAGTAGTTGAAACTCAAAACAACGATTCCTCCCAAACTACTGAACCACGTCTTTCGTGTGACCACTCTATGGAATCATAACCCACTATTTTGATCCAATGGAGTCGATCTCGGCACCCAATTTGATTTCTATCGAAAGTCATACCACAAACAGTAAACCTATGAGAAAAATGGTCATAAATAAAATTGGTAAAAAATCATGGACATGTCTCGCATCCCCATGAACGACATCCTAAAATTTGAGAATGATGTGGTCACATTAGAATTAAATATAAATTATTTTATGATTATACGAAAGGTGAAATATGGGTCATTACATTCTCACCCCTCTTTCGAAATTTCGCCCTCGAAATTCCAAGAAAACATGAGAAAACAAAACTTCTTGCAAGATTACCATCCAGGAGCAACCAACTTACCATCCAATCAATAATCCAACTCTCCATTGAATCAAAATCCTGCCCGAACAAGCGAAATTCTAATAGTATAAGACACAATGGTACAAGTAAGATACAATATATGGGACACATCACTCAAAGAGTTCTGGATGTGCCAACTTCGTACCTTCTTCCATTTGCCACGTGCAATCTCATCGTCCTTACCCCATTATACCTTGACTAGCTTAACAATCAACTTTTTAAGTTGTTCCACATCATTTTCGATGACACAAATCAGCTTACGAATCCTAGAAACTTCGGGCTCGACCTCCGAGTCTTCAAATTGATCAGGAGATAATACAACATTTGAGTCGTGCACAAACCTCTGTTGAAATGATACATGAAATACATTATGCACACTTTCCATCTTCTTAGGTCAATCCAATCTATAAGCGAGCTTTCTACTACGCTTGACAATCGGAAATGACCAAACAAACCTTGGTGCTAACTTTTCTTTGCTTCTGAAATGAACCACATTTCATAGAGGTGAAACCTTAACAAAGACCAAATTTCCAACTGAGAATTCTAAATCCTTACATCGCTTATCAGCATAGCTCTTCTGACGATATTGGGTTGCCATTATTCGTTGTTGAATGATCTGAATATTATTCGTCGTTTCTCTTATCATCTCAGGCCCAAATACTAACTTCTCTCAAATCTCTAACCAATAAGATGGAGAACTACATGGTATATTGTACAATGCCACATTCGGTGCCATCCCAATCGCGACTGCTAACCATTATTATAAGCAAACTCGACTAAATGCAGATGACCATCCCACGATCCTCCAAATGAAATAGTGAAAATAAGGCTCAGATCCCTAAAAGCAAACTTAATAAGGTTCACATCCTACTCTTCTAAAACATAAAAATTTCATCCCTGTTTTTCAAATGCAGCTAATATTTTCCCCCAATTTCCCTTTTTCTTAATTATCGCCGCAATTAACTAGGGATGATACACGTATTGCGGAATTTATTTTCTCAGCAACATATATTTTATTCTTCATGGTGGCGCAATTTTTAACGATGGTGTACATCGATCTATATTCAGATATTTCATAATTTTAGGATATGATTCGATATTTCTTTTTATCTGCTAATGGGGGCGGCATCTTTTTGTGTGGACTACGACTATTTTTGCCGGGGGGGGGGGGGGGACGACGGCGATGTCAGATCGTAGGGGAGGGGGAGACTGGGGTATTCATGCAGCCGTCTTCGGCCAGGTAATTTATACCTTTTTTTTTTTTTTTTTTTTACTGATTTCAGTTTTGCAATCGATTTTTGTTGAATCTTTGTTCTGAATTATTTTAATTAAGAAATTTTTTTGATCGATAGTTTAATTATTATTCAGTTAGTTTAATTTTACAGCCGTATTTACAATTTAGTTTATTAACATATTTTTTCATCTGTTCTGTATTTATGTATAAAAATATGCATATATTTTGAATATGAGCATATAAAAATGCAACTATTGGTATAATATGTGTTTTGATTTATTCAGAAAAGTTTCGTGGAAGTATGCATATTTTCTGTATATATGCATACAAATATTCAGCTCCTTTTATTTTCTGTTTATTTGCGTGCCTGATGATTAGTTGCATACATATATGAATATATTCTTAATATATGCATATTACTAGGGTTCTAGATCTATTTTTTAATATAATATGTGCAAATATTTTGAAATTTTTCATGTAAACATGCAGATATTACTGTTATTTGCGTATATGTATGCATCTACTCATAATTGTATGTCTATGTTTTTGTAGTTTTATTTGAATACATGCAGATAAGGCTGATTAATGTTTTTTCTTTTTTTAACAGTGGTCTTGCAAATATTGGTGCATGTTTGTTATTAACATAATGAAGCAGAGAAGTGAGGACAAAGAAATCATTAGAGATGAAGAAATTAAAATGGAAGAAAGGGGCGTTTATATTTGTTAGAAAAGGTTGAGTGCTATTTTGTTTTTTGAACTACGTGTGCATGATTATATAGTGTGTAAACTGAATTACCTTTTTATTTTGTGAAATTTTGAATTGATGTTGTCGTGTGTACAGTTATTCGTCATATTCTGCATACTTATATGCATGTTTTCAATATAATTGCTGATGTAACTGCATATATTTGCAGCGTTACTCCAGAAGATGTTTTATTTTTTATTAAATACTGACATGTATGAACTAAACTTCATAAAATTATACGAATAAATAACGAAATTAAAACTGTAGAATCAGCTGATTAAATTAAAAAATTCAGGATTAATAGGTGAAAAAAGTAGACAAAGTTAAAACAGAGTAAGCATAAACGATAAATTTTCAAAACTTGCATGCAAATAAAGAGAATAGTTGCATACTTCTATGCAACAGTGTATAATACTTGTGTACATTATCCATTTACAAAAATAATTTCATACCTGTATGTAGCTTTTATGAATTTTTTTCATACATTTATTCATCTATGCAATATACGAGCAAAATTGATACAGATATTCAGTATTTTTGCATACATCTATGCAACTATACATAATATATGCATACTCCTATCCAGCTATATAGAATGATTGCATACAAAGTATTTCTGGAAAAAATAACTCTAAAAAATATAGAATTAATATTAAAAAATTGAACTAAATTTATAATAGCCCATAAAAATTCACAACATTATACTTTCAAGAAATACATAATGCTTATATGTGTAAAGATCATCTTTCTTTAATTTCTCTACCAGTTCGATGAATGCCTTAAGATTATTCCTATACACACTATCTTTTTTGGGATTCTTCCGTACTTCTTCAATTTTTCATTCTTTCACCAACTGTTGAGATTTAGACGGCTGTTCAGTAATTACTAACGCTCTCTCTTTTTTAACATCTCATATAGGATCATCTTCCACCATAGATACCTGTAAAAAGAATTAGAAAGTTATTAACAAAAGGTTTCAAACTGATCTAAATATATGCGTACCAGTCTGCAAGTATTATGTCCAATGTCACACAAGTGTTCATGTATTTTGAATAACAGTACAAAAGTTCGCAAATATTTTTGATACATACTCAAACATGTACAAATAATTTTCATAATTGCACACAAGTGTGCAATTTTTACTAATAATAGCAAACAAAGCATGTATTTTCAATAATAGCACACAGGTGTGCTACTATATAGAATATATGTACACAAGTATGCAAATATTACAGACATAAGCTCACAACTGTATAAAAATTCGTAATAACATCACAGAGTTGTGCAAAAAACATAAAAATTGCACACTATAGTGCAATTATTCGGAATAACTGCACACTAGTGGTCATCTGTTATGAACTGTTTTCCACAAGTGTTTGAGCATTCTGACCACATTCAAACATGCTTCCAAATATTCATACCAATATCTTACAATCATTCATGACCTCTTACAATAATTTTGTTAATATTTGTAAATCAGCAAGCAAATATAGAAGATAATTATATACATTTCTACAAGAAATCTAAATTAAAATTTTCAAATATTCATGACTCATAAGAAATTATAGTTTCTTATGCAAAGGTCCTGAATAAACAAATTTGCATATTACACATGTTTTAACAATATTTGCATATTTGTATGCTTATATTCACAACTTATGCATGTTTTTATACACATATTCCAAATATACTAAAATTTTAATAAATAAAGTTGCACTATCTACAATAACATTAAAACGTTATACAATAATTAATCAATCAACAAAACTATAAAATTATAGAAGATCAGATTAATCCATCAACAAAGATCGAGTAAAAATTGATAACAGTAAAAAATATATTAAAACGTACTAATTGAAAATCATATAATCATGCAACACTACTGTATAGTTGCATACTGATTTGCAAGAATTAGGTAATAACATTAAATAAATAAAATAAAATAAAAGAAATAAAAAAAGCTTAGAGCGGGTTTGCGGGGGAATGGCGGTGCTGGGTGGTGGAGGTGGGGGAGCAGGCGGCGCCTGAGGTGGAGGCAGTCCAGTCAGGGGCGGCGGCGGTGGTCAATTCACGGTGGGGTGCAGTTTTGGGGCTATAGCGGTTTGTCGACGGCGGTGGGGCTATCGGTGGGCGACGCGGCGGCTATTGCGGGGGGAACGATGGCGATGTCAGATCGTAAGAGGGGGCGACTGGGGATCGGGATTTTCTAATTTGTGTGGACGACAGAAATGAAATTGGATCGTGGTTTTAGGGTTCTGGAACTGCGTAAGGGTAAGATGGGAATTTTTCAACCGATTTTCAAAAATAGGGACCTAACTTATTTTAAGTTTATGACCGGATGTGAGCGTAATTTTGAAACTTAATAGGGACCTGTAAAAAACGCACCCAATGAAATAACCATGCTTTAAGAAGATCCTATAATACTAGATTAACTCTTTTGGTCTAGCCATCTTTCTGGAGATAATAAGTCATACTCCAATATAGCTTGGTTCCTAATGTCTCTTGCAAAACTCTTCCAAAATCCACTGGTAAACAACGGATCTTGATTACTAACAATACTCTTTGGAATTTCATGGAATCGAGCTATCCACTTAAGATATAAGTCAGCCAATCTTTGATGTTGTCCTAGTTGATATGATAGGAATAAACTTTGCACTTTTGGTCAAGTGATCCCGAGTGACCCTGATACCATCATTTCCTACCTTTGTTTAAAGTAATCCATCAATGAAATACATCAATACTTGCTCCCATTTCCACATGGAAACTTCCAATGGTCATGACAACCCATTCGGCTTTTTCTTCTCGGCCTTATCTAAATGACGACTCTTACACTTCGATATAAATTTTCCTGACATCCCTTTCCATACATTCCTAGTGGTATATCCGCTTCATATCCTGATACATCTTATTATCACCCGGATGAATCATCAATCTATGGTGATGACATTCCCTCAAAATTTCATCTCTCAAACTATTTATGCCTGGAACAACCAGTCGTTCATTCTTGCAAAGCCAAACATCTCGATCGTCTTCGTAATCCCTAATCTTCACGGGTTCTATTCTCATCTCTAACCTTCGAATGATTTCCATAAGCTTATTGTCTCTCTTTTGGCTTTCTCTAATCCTTTCGATGAGAGTCGGTCTAATCGATAAGTCAGCTAATATCTCCAGTTTTAACTCACAATAAGGTCTAAAATCAAATCCAGCCAAATACTCGATATGTTTCCATTCTAAAAACATGGTTCCCAAACTTGCATGTCCTCTACTTAACGCACTAACCATTACATTACCCTCTCCTAGAGTATAGATTATTCCAAAATTGTACGATGCTAAAACTCTAACTATCATTGCTCCTGAAGATCCAAATCCTTCTGGGAGAAAAGATATCTCAACGACTTATGATCCGTAAACAACTCAAGCCTAATTCTCAATAGATAATGCCTCCTAATCTTCCAAAATCTTGCCCATACTTCGCATCCTACACGAATACTTAATCCTTCTTTGTTAATCTAGTTGGTGGTGCATCTATCTCAGAGAAATCCTTGATAAATCATTGATAATATCAAATTAAACCAAGGAAACTCCTAACATCTGTCGCATTCTTAGGTCGATCCGAATCTTGGATTGATGCTACCTTAGCGGGATCCACCACTATCCCTTGTCCCGATACGACATGACCCTAGAACTTACTTCTTCCTTATAGAAGTGACATTTTGAAAACTTAGCCCTTAGCTGATATTTTTTCATGATTTCCAAAACAATTTTCAAGTGTGTCTTATATTCTTTCTCTTCCCTTGAGTATACCAATATGTCATCCACGAACACAAGCATATAATTGTTCTATTGATCTTTGAAAAACCTGATTCATAAGATCTACAGAATTTGTTAGCGCATTAGTCAATCCAAACGGCTCATCAGCCACTCATAAAATCCAGATGGTGTCCTAAAAGCAGTTTTCTGCACATTATCCCTAGCCACTCCCAGTATGTGAAATCTCGTTGCCAAATCCATATAGGAAAACATCTTGGCTTCGTGAAGATGATCAAACAAGTCATCTATTCTCGACAATGGGTACTTGTTCTTCTTGATCACTTGTTCAACTCACGATATTCCACACACAATCGCAATGATCAATCAACCTTAGTTGCAAACACAATTGGTGCACTCCACTAGGATACACTTCTCTGAATGAATCCCTTACTCAAGTGATCATTAATTTGCAACTCTAACTCTCATTGTTCCTAAGGCGCTATTCTCCTAAGAGGACTAATAATAGGTCTAGCTTCATCCACTAAATTGATTATAAACTCAATCTCTCGATGCAGCAGCAACCCTCTGACTTCATCAAACGCATCAGAAAACTCTCATATGATTGGCACAGACAAAAACCTGTCCTGTGGAATCACAAGCAAATATAAAAAGCTAACAAGAATTCCATCCTCTAGTAGATAACGTATTACCATCGTTTTCCCTTCCACATTCTTTATTGTCACATCAAGCCTTTCGAAATCCATAATAGTCGCATACCTCTTGAGCCAGTTCATACCCAAAATAACTCCAAGCGTAGCGAAATTCAAAATGAAACAATCACACAAAAAGGAGCAACCGTGACTTGATTAAACTATTCCACTACAAAGCATACAAAGGCCAAACGAATCCCCCATTATACTAGTCATAATTAATGATTTATCAAAAAATCTCATTTTCTAATCCTAACTTGCAAAGAAACTCATTTCAGATGAAAATTTATCAAACGAACTAAAACTTAAACACTTCTAGTAGAGGGTGTACCTGAAATGACAACACTCCTTCCCTAGTTCCCCATAGGAATATGATTAAAAAAATCGGAATAGATTCCAAAACAAATGCTTCCATAAATTGATTATTCTTGAAAGATCTGGGCTACCCTTCTTCTTATGCCCAGGCTTACCACAACAAAAACATCCTTCCTTCTTTGGATTTACTTTCATGATGGACCTTCTTATTGCAGTTAAAACAAGTAGTTCCCTTCTTATGTTATTCTAACCATTTGTCCCTTGCTGCTGCCACTTTCTTTTCACATTCCTCATTAGTCGTTTCTGCTTTATTCCATTTATATGGTCCTTCTTACTTTTACCGGTCCGTCGGAGCTCAGGTTCTTTTGTAGCATTGGCGCTAGTAGTAGTTTCCTTAGTAAACTCGTCCTCATATCCAGAAGCCTTACTCAAAGTAGTAATGATGTTCTCTTCTCGATCATTAACTCTTCTCCGAAGTTGCTCCAAGGCTATACTTCTCCGCAAATCATAATCTTCATCCGAAGAAGAATAATCCTTTTGTCGCATCTCAGAATCAACTCTAGGCGCCTGCACTGGATCACACACTTTATTACTGCTTCTGGAGTGGGCATCCTCCTCATGATCTCTGCCATCATGGCCTCGAACATAACAGGAAAATCGGGCATAGCAGTTGCAGCTCCCGACTGGCTACCTTCGCCTACCCCTCCAATAGAAAACTCATCCCTAGTAGCATTTCTTGAAGTTCGTCAACCCGTTCTCTATCCGAAAGGAGAATGATCCATCTACATTAGAGAAAAGGCTACATTGGTGTCCTAGTGCTTCCTAACCTACTATACTATATATATACACATTATGATATAGTAATCATCCTTTAAAAATTACAAGAATGTCTCTCTTACACTATTACGTTCGTGAACCTTGGGTCAAATCGACTAGCCAAAGCTCTGTTATCAAATGTGACGGCCGCCACATACCTCCTGCAAAAAACTTAGCAGAAGTGCGCTATATGACATGTCAGGCCGATATAGGATGATCATCAAGGAAGAATAATTCGAAAACAGAACCTGTTGTATTACTCACAGCGCATGGATAATATATAATAATAAAATATATAACAGGACAAAGTAATGAAGCCCAACTGAACAAAGAATCAAATTTCCACAAAAATGTAAAAGCTTGGGTACAATACATCTCCATACATGAATCTCTGAATACAACTTGCCTCACTACATCCCTCAAGTCACAGTAGTCTTTCAACAAACAACGGAAATAGCAAAGATCTAGTAATATAGTAGCTAGCATATAATACGTAAGCCTCCAGCTCGTCTTCGGATAGAAACAGAGTCACCACCAAACCTGCTACCTGCTATCCAAGTTTGTTCACCAATAAACATTAATGAAAAACCTAAGGTAATAAGAGAGAAACATAAAATCTTGAGTTAGACAACAATCTTAGTGAGCGATAAAATTGTTAACAACAATTACATAGGATAGTATGAGTATAGGAAGGTCAACTATCTGATCATCCCAGCAACCATCAAGCTAACACGTGAAAACCATTCATCACGTGTCACATTAGAAATTCAAAAGGATAGTCCCCAATCCCGCTTCTTTTCGACAACCTATGGTGATAGCCTACCCATAGAAATGAGAGAAGTAAAATAGAGAAGTAAAACACACAGTCAACCATAGCATTCAATATCCTAGTTATCACTATCTACAGCCGTGAATCCATTAGTTATCGAATTTGTATTTCAGCGATCAAAAGGGCTAATGGAAAACCCTAGTTCTTGCCAAACTACCAAAAGCCTTCGCGACTCATATGTTTATCTTTTCCATTATCGACGACTAGGCCCATCATGATTTCCCAGGGATGCAATCTCTCGAATCTGACCCTAATGGACGTCCCCTCGATACCCTTGTTTTGCGTCAGTTAGAACACTTCGATAACCAACGATTCCTTGGAACTTCAAATCTATCAAGCCTTTAATTTCAGCAACCCAACCCATTTCTCGAACTAGTCCATTATCATCCATAATTGACTTCCATTCGGTCAACCCATCATCACATTAGATTTTAGTATCACATCAATCCGGCTCCGACCACTCCAACACAATTCATAATAGAAGAACCGTCCATCTTTGAGTTGCACATCAATCATCTAAAGTCCATTTCAATCCAAACTTCACCAGAAACCAATAATAGCCACTACAATCAAGCTCCCGAAAATTCATATGTATCGGGCCTTCCCTGGTGGGTAGGTGCCGAGACATGCACTTAGCGAATTTTTGCTAAGTGTTTACATGAGCATGTCCCTCTAGTCTATTTTCTGAGTGTTTCAACTTTCCAAGAGAAACTTCTGTCGGCATATCCATATCTCGAACAATCAGCCTTTGATCTATCCAAACCAACTCCGAACGACAAAAAAATTCACCAGTAGCCTCGATTTATGTAACACCCCGCATTTTTAATGAAATTAAAAATGTGGAAATATGTATATATATTATATGCATAGATATATTTTAAAGAGAAATTAAATAATGACAATAAAATTGCATGTAATAAGTTAATGTAGTGAAATGAAGAAAAAGATTAATAAAAGAAATTACATACAATACCTGAAATGCGAAGAAATGCATGCGAACAATAGAATAGAAATAAAAAGGAAAATTTGAAGAGCTTCAGGAATTTGGTCATGAAATTAGCGTCATTGCGTTCGTGGCGATTTTCTAGTCAAGACATATGGTTTGCAGGAAAACGATTTAGGATGAAAAAGATATCTTTAAATTAAATATTGCAACAAAACATAAAAAAGAGGAATGAGAAAAGAATAATGTTTAGCATTGTTCTAAGGTTTGTAAATAAAAGACTTAGTAGCTCATTTGGTTAGAACATGTGACTTGTATACAAGAGGTTCTGAGTTCAATCCCCGCCAACGTCATATTTTTGTTTTAGGGGAATGGCTAAAAAGTGGCTTAGTGTGAATGTAGTTCAAAAAGCGGTTTAGTGTGAAAAAGGTAAATTGAAAAGATAATTAAAAATAAATATATGTATATATATATAATATGACATGTAGGTGTCAACACCCCTGCTGATGCGCGTCTTGTTGCACACATGGCGCATTTTTGTTGGCCAATGACGATTTTTGATGGATTATGGCATATATGGCATCCTTTGATTAGCTGGGCGATGTGTTATCGTGGATTTGATGGTTTAGATTGATCCTAAACTAATCTAAGGGCTCTAATTAATCCTGCACATCTATATAAGCACACATAAACCTAAACCCTAATCTAAACTAAATTCATTCATGAGCCTATATGTTGCTGCATCCTAAACTAACCTAGCCTCCACCATAATAAATCAAATTCAAGCTAAAAGGAAAAATCAAAGTCTACATCAAGGGTTAAGCTTAACAAATTCAGAAATCAGATCCCAGAATTCAAGATCCATTCTTTTTCTATGAGTGCTAGTTACTCTTAGGTTTAAATAGATAAATGTGAATTGTGGTAGACTATGAATTGGGTATATGCTGTAAATCATGAACTTATGCAAGCATACTATGTCATTTTCCCTAGATTTAATATATGGACATTCTACTATGTTTCCTATGTGAATCTTGAATTACAATTATATTGTGGTACATGTGAACTTGTTAATACAGATCTAACTTTCTAGATCTGATTATGGTGATTCGATATGACGTTTATATGAACATTGATTTGTAACCATGTTATGATGATTGTACATCCATTAATTTGACATTACTTGGATCTAGATTTTGGTGTTAATCACCTTTCACTTGCTATATTATGACACCTTGGTATATGTGGTAAACTTGACATGTGAATCTAAACTTGTTATTATGCCACCCTATCTATGCTAGATTTAGGTAGTTAGACACCTAATATTGAATCTAGATCTCATTATCTTGCCTAGATACAAGTTAGTAATTGGCTGTCCACTTTATTGTGATAATTATCACATGTCTATTAACTTAGTTACTATGCATGTTATGTTAATATTTATGCCAAAACCTGTTGAACTGTCACCCTTATCGTGTTTCCTTTTATTGTTATGACGAGGCTATTTTATAGCCTCGATGCCGCCAAAATACGTGTGAATATGTTAGTTAAGAACGGGGAAAAATGGAATATATAATTGGCATATTTTATAAAATATTTATACGAAATGAGCATATAATTCAAATGGGGAACATAGAATTAATTACCTATAATGACATAGGAAAAGTTGGGTAAAAATGGCATAATTTGAGTATGACCATTTATGGATATGTAATTCAAATTATTGTTGCAAAATCGATATGAACACCTATAAAAGGAAAGGATTAATTAATTGGTAAATTAATTAAAAATGGAATGTTAGTAATTAAAATTAAGAATTTTAATTGTACTTATGACACGAGGTTAGGTTACATTAGTAGTGGAAGTCTGCCCGTACCCGACCGGCATATGCAGCAGCCACTAATGTTGAACCTAATGTGGGAGGTCTAAGTACGCAAATATGAATCAGGCTAAGACACGAGGTTAGGCCCAACAGTGGAATAAGACTTCCCTGACCCGACCGACATATCCAGCATCCACACGTTGTAGGCCTAATTTGGGAGGTCTAGCCCATTATAACCATAATTGGACATGGTAAAGAAATGGATTACCTAACCTAATTTAATATGAATATGGACTTAAGTTATGGTTAAGTAAAATTGGACGGGTAGTGAGGAGGGGTTAAGTAAGTTAGAGGGGATGGGTTATATATATATATATATATATATATATATATAGGCCCAAATACTTAACCCAATACATGTTATGTAATTAAAGACACCTAAGTGGTATACATAACGGGTAGATAAAATAATAAAGGCTATGTAGTTAAAAATCACCCTTTTAGGGTACACAAAGTCAGTGGAAAACCTAGTGGGGATACAAGACAAAGGGGAGAGCTTGTATCATATTGTGTGGGAGTTATGTAATTAAAGATCACCCTTTAGGGTATACATAACTAGTATAGGGCTATGTAATTAAAGATCACCCTTTTAGGGTATACATAGTCAGTAGAAAACCTAGTGGGGATACAAGACAAAGGGGAGAGCTTGTACCATATTGTGTGGGACCCATTTCAGTCAGTAACCCGTAGTTGGTATCAGAGTAGAGAACTCCGTACTAGGTGAAGAAGGGGCACGCTTACTGATTGATTATAAGAGATCCAAAACGTGATGGGTGGTGTAGATGGCGCAAACGACCAGGGACATGTGCGTGCATGAGCCGGGCAGAGGGGGACAAGACGACCGTGACACCGGTAGGTATCCCTATGCACATCTCGGGTTGCCACTTAAGGGAAGTGATACCCCTACTGTGGGGTCGGCACAGGATATCTACAGAGTAGGGAGCCGATCGATTAGGGTAGTGGTTAGGGTATACTTGGACTTATGACCTAAGCCTACCAGCTTATAGGGGAAGGGATCATTTCATTTCAGTTATACTAGTAATAGTGTAGAGTAGTCACTAGTGAAGCATGTATATACCTCACCTTTTCTGCCTTGTCACACCTGCCATTTGTATAATGGTCTCTTTTATCCACTTTATATGCCTATCATGTTACTTTTATTTATTTACTGGCTAAAGTAACTAGACTCAACAGACTTATGTATGACCTAGTTTGTTTCGCCTTCTTTCTTCCGTTCCCCCCACCTAAGGTTCACAGGGAGGAAACACCCAGGCTTAGTCAGGATTCAGATATCTTTTTACTAGAAGCTATTGCTGAAGTATGGCTCAAGTTCTTTTCTCTACTACGGCTTACTCTTTTATTTGGGGACAATGTTTTCTTTTAATTTCTATGTACTCTGATTATGCAAGACAGAAGTATTTTGTTGTAATGGTTTTATGAATTATGGTATTATAAACCACGGGATTATGAATTATGTCTAAAATAAAAAATTTGAAACTTCCGCTGCTATCTTTATTTATATCTATCTTGTAATTATTCTATGTCTGTTTGCCTACAATGTTTCACAGAACTTAATGCATTCCCTTAGTGAGTGGCGTTAACGGACGTGGGGTGTCACACTAGGTATCAGAACCGAAGGTTACCAGATTAGATAAAAGTTTTCAAAAATATTTTTCAAAAAGTTTTTAAAAGAAAACATTTTCAAAAAGAAAAGTCTGTTTTGAAAAACGTATTTCCCAAAGCCTTATGTAATATCTCTCGATTCTCCGCTTGATTCCTTTTTCACTTTTTTCTGGGGAACCGATTCTTCTCGAAAGGTGTCCTCATTCTGGCTTGATGCCGTAGGTATGTTTAGCACATGTCGAAGGGAAATGAAGTGCCTAACCTCCATCCGTAGCCGCAGTGGTTTCACATGCGGTTAATTTTCTCGAGCTTCATAAGGATTTCCGTGCGATGGAGGCAACTTTCAAAAGACTTGTTAGCTTGTTACACAAACGTAGGTAAAAAGGAGTATAAGGTAGTTAGGGCTAAGGAGCACATCCCAAGGATGAGAAAAAGGTATGGCCCAAGAAAGGACAACAACAACAACAACAACAAAAGAAGAAGGGCGTAAAAAAATGACAAGGCTAAGGATAAGGGGAAGTGCCATAGTTGTGGGCGAGAGGGTCACTTGGCCAAGAAATGCAGGAAAATGAAGAATGCTTGCTTCGTTTGTGGAGAGGATGGATAGTATTCTGGGGGAGTGCCCAAGGAAGCAAGGGCAATGTCAATGGACAGGAACCTCTGGAGGGAAAGCGAATGCTTTCGTGGCTAGTACACCAGATAGTGGTAGGAAAGTTTCCATGGAGGGTTTTGATTTCTCTTTCTAATCAACCGGTTAGAACTCTTTTTAATTCTGGCGCATTCAAATTCGTTCATATCTAGTTCTGTAGTTGAATCACTGCACTTAATTACTAGTATGGTAGTGGATCATGTTGTTGTCCCAAACCCCAATGGTGGTTCGGCTCATTTATCTGTGATTTGTTAGGGTTTGAGAATATTTGTGTTAGGCATCGAGTTTGAGTGCGACGCACATCTTGTTTCATGGGCTAGGGGTTGATAGGGATGAGTTATCTTACCACATATGGTGCCATTCTAAGCGGTGAGAGGAGGGTGGTTAAGCTTCTAACTTGTCATGGGAGGTCCCTCGAAATTTCTTATGACCCACAAGGGTCTGTCATGCTTAGTTTCCTAGAGTCTCTTAATGCATCTATCGATTATTTGTAATCTGTTCCAGTAGTCCGAGGTTATTCTGATGTTTTTAATGAGGTTCGGGGTTTACCCCAAGGTACGAGATTGGTTTTCGAATATACTTGGTGGATAATGCAAAGCCAGTTGCATTTCCTGTACGACATGTGATTTCTAAAAGAAAATAGGGAACTTGATAAGCAAGTAGGGGAGCTACTTGAGAGGAGGTTTGATAGGTGAATCATATCAGGATGGAAAACCTATTAAAGACAGTCCTAGAGGAGGCCCATCATTCTAAGATGACTATTCATCCAAGTGGTGATAAAATGTATAGAGTTCGAGGAAGTGGAGACAAACTTGCGGAAGGAAGTTAAAGTAGAGAAGACAACGAGGATGTGACTTGGGAGATTGAAAATAAAGATGCTACACACCTTTTCCTTTTAGGACTATGTTCTTAATTTCTGTTTCCAAAGCTTTTTATTCGTACTTGTTTCTATCATTCGTCTGTGTCCTATCGATCAAATCTTCGACCTTTAGATAGGGAACCCATGGATGTAAACATGTGTTTGAGACATGTTATGATTGGTGGATGCAAGTGTTTGCTAGTGGTTTCCTATGGATTCATATACACACACATTAGGCACTAGATCGGCTCAATCACTCTCATACTGCATATGGATGTGTGTGCATTTTTCTTTTTCCTCATGGATGAAAATGGATGTATCATCATATGGATGTTGCATTTGGACAAATGAGTGTGCAAACATATAGAACTTACATGTTATAATAGGATTATTTTCATACATGCTGGATTCATGGCACTAACATACATTGCATTAAGGAGGTCAACTGAACCAGTAGACCGCCTAATCTTCGCATTAGTATTGGGACATATACACACACCTTTGCATATGTTCATATAGCATTAGAAATCTTTTAAGGACAATGGATGCTTGTGGATGATGGATGAGTAGATGGATGATGAATGGTAGGATACATTCTTCTTAACTTGAAGATTTCGGGGACGAAATCCTTTAAGGAGGGGAGAATGTAACACCCCGCATTTTTAATGAAATTAAAAATGTGGAAATATGTATATATATTGTATGCATAGATATATTTTAGAGAGAAATTAAATAATGACAATAAAATTGCATGTAATAAGTTAATGTAGTGAAATGAAGAATAAAATTAATAAAAGAAATTATATGCAATACATGGAATGCGAAGAAATGCATGCGAATAATTAAATAGAAATAAAAGGAAAATTTGAAGAGCTTTAGGAATTTGGTCACGAAATTAGTGTCATTGCGTTCTTGGCGATTTTCTAGTCAATTTTGACCTATGGTTTGCAGAAAACCGATTTAGGATGAAAAAGATATCTTTAAATTAAATATTGCAACAAAACATGAAAACGAGGAATGAGAAAAGAATAATGTTTAACATTGTTCTAAGGTTTATAAATAAAAGACTTAGTAGCTCATTTGGTTAGAACATGTGACTTGTATACAAGAGGTTTTGAGTTCAATCCTCGCCAGCGTCATATTTTTGTTTTAGGAAAATGGCTAAAAAGTGGCTTAGTGTGAACGCAGTTCAAAAAGCGGTTTAGGGTGAAAAGGTTAACTGGAAAGATAATTAAAAAGAAAAATAAATATACATAATATATATATATATGACATGTGGGTGTCAACACCCCTGCTGCTGCGCATCATGTTGCACACATGGCGCATTTTGATTGGTCAATGACGATTTTTGATGGATAAGGGCATATGTGGCATTCTCTGATTGGCTGGGTGATGTGTCATTGTGGATTGGATGGTTTAGATTGATCCTAAACTAATCTAAGGGCTCTAATTAATCCTACACATATATATAAGCACACATAAACCTAAACCCTTATCTAAACTAAATTCATTCATGAGCCTATATGCTGCTGCATCCTAAACTAATCTAGCCTCCACCATAACATCAAATTCAAGCTAGAAGATAAAAATCAAAGTCTACATCAAGGGTTAAGCTTAACAAATTCAGAAATCATATCCCGAAATTCAAGATCCATTCTTTTTCTGTGAGTGCTAGTCACTTTTAGGTTTAAATAGATAAATGTGAATTGTGGTAGACTATGAATTGGATATATGCTGTAAATCATGAACTTATGCAAGCATACTATGTCATTTTCCCTAGATCTAATATATGGACATTCTATTATGTTTCCTATGTGAATCTTGAATTACAATTATTTTGTGGTACATGTGAACTTGTTAATACAGATCTAACTTTCTAGATCTGATTTTGGTGATTCAATATGACGTTTATATGAACATTGATTTGTAACCATGTTAGGATGATTGTACATCCATTAATTTGACAATACTTGGATCTAGATTTTGGTGCTAATCACCTTTCACTTGCTATATTATGACACCTTGGTATATGTGGTAAAATTGAAACGTGAATCTAAACTTGTTATTATGCCACCCTGTCTATGCTAGATTTAGGTAATTGGACACCTAATATTGAATCTAGATCTCATTATGCTTGCCTAAACACAAGTTATTAATTTGATGTCTAGTTTATTACGATAATTATCACATGTCCATTCACTTACTTACTATGCCAGTTATGTTAACATTTATGCCAAAACATGTTGAACTGTCACACTTATCATGTTCCCTTTTATTGTTATGACGAGGCTACTTTATAGCCTCGATGGCGCCAAAATACGTGTGAATATGTTAGTTAGGAACGGGGGTATAGGGAATTTGTAATTGGCATAGTTTATATAATATTTATATGAAATGTGCATATAATTCAAATGGGGAAACGTAGAATTAATTACCTATAATGACATGGGAAAAGTTGGGTAAAAATGGCATAATTTGAAATATGACCACTTATGGATATGTAATTCAAATTATTGTTGCAAAATAGTTATTGACACCTATAAAAGGAAAGGATTAATTAATTGGTAAATTAATTAAAAATGGAATGTTAGTAATTAAAATTAAGAATTTTAATTGTACTTATGACACGAGGTTAGGTTACATTAGTGGCGGAAGTCTGCCCGGACCCGACCGGCATATCCAGCAGCCACTAATGTTGAACCTAATGTGGGAGGTCTTAGTACAAAAATACAAATCAGGCTAAGACACGAGGTTAGGCCCAACTGTGTAATAAGACTGCTCGGACCCGATCGGCATATCCAGCATCCACACATTGTAGGCCTAATATGGGAGGTCTAGCCCATTATAACCATAATTAGACATGGTAAGGAAATGGATTACTTAACCTAATTTAATATGAATATGTACTTAAGTTAGGGTTAAGTAAAATTGGATGGGTAGTGAGGAGGGGTTAAGTAAGTTAAAGGGGTTGGGCAATATATATATATATATATATATATATATATATATAGGCCCACATACTTAACCCAATACATGTTATGTAATTAAAGGCACCTAAGTGGTATACATAACTGGCAGGTAAAATAATAAAGGCTATGTAATTAAAGATCACTCTTTTAGGGTATACATTGCCAGTGGAAAACCTAGTGGGGATACAAGACAAAATAGAGAGCTTGTATCATACTGTGTAGGAGTTATGTAATTAAAGATCACCCTTTATGGTATACTAGGCTATGTAATTAAAGATCACCCTTTTTGGGTATACATAGTCAGTGGAAAACCTAGTGGGGATACAAGACAAAGGGGAGAGCTTGTATCATATTTTGTGGGAGTTGTGAAATTAAAGATCACCCTTTAGGGTATACGTAACTAGTATAGGGCTATGTAATTAAAGATCACCCTTTTAGGGTATACTAGTCAGTGGAAAACCTTGTGGGGATACAAGGCAAAGGGGAGAGCTTTTAGGGTAGTGGTTATGGTATACTTGGACGTATGACCTAAGCCTACTAGCTTATAGTGGAAGGGATCATTTCATTTCAGTTATACTAGTAATAGTGCAGAGTAGTCATTAGTGAAGCATGTATATACCTCACCTTTTCTACCTTGTCACACCTGCCATTTATATAGCGATCTCTTTTATCCACTTTATATACCTATTATGTTACATTTATTTATTTATTGGCTAAAAGTAACTAGACTTATGTCTGACCTAGTTTGATTCGCCTTCTTTCTTCCGTTCCCCCCCCCCCCCAAGGTTCACAGGGAGGAAACACCCGGGCTTATTCAGGATTCAGATATCTTTTTGCTAGAAGTTATTGCTAAAGTATGGCTCAAGTTCTTGTCTCGACTATGGCTTACTCTTTTATTGGGGAATAACGTTTTCTTTTAATTTCTATGTACACTGATTATGCAAGACAGAAGTATTTTGTTGTAATGGTTTTATGAATTATGGTATTTGTAACGTCCCGCATTTTTGTCGGTTCGTATTTGAATATTTAAATCAGTTTAAATAGTGAATCGTAATATAAGTGGGTTTATATATTAATTAAAATGAAGTTGAACGTATAAAAATATATATTAAATATAATCGAGCCCGTAATATCACGGCAGTTCATAATTTAACGTTCTGAACTTCAACTGAGTGTACAGGACCCGTTATAAATCGGATTTCTTCAAAACAAGAAACATTGGAATCTGTTGAACTGTATCTTTCCAACAGAAGTGGAAAATGGAGATTTCATCGTATAGATTGCAAGATATGTCCAAATCAAATATTCAAATAGTCGCTGTAAAAATCGTTTATCGACCATAACAGTTTATTTGAAATAACTAGATATCGGATTTGAATTTGGATAGGGTTCTTTTGAGACATAGTGGTAATTTAATTTTTAGAATTTTACTGTAATTTTTAATTAATTTAATAAACAACCTTTTATTTGGAGTATTTTGCACCCTATATCGATATTTCGGGGTTTCAAAATATAAGTCAACCTACCGGTATTATTATATTTTTGGGATCGTGACACCTCGTTGGACATGACCACAACCTTACTTCTGTTCGTCGCAGCACGTAATGAGTACACTAAATTTTAAATATATATATTTTTCCATTACTCTGCGTACACTGAACTTTCCTAGTCTAAACCATACACGTCACTATATCAGGCAGGTTATTCTTTTTATTTCTAGCTGAAAGGACTCATAAAAAATATAACCTATGATATAGTCCTGCAAACCTAAGTTTCCCCTAACACTTCATATGGAAGTAAGTAAGAACGTGCATGCCCATTCTCCTTCCTAGGAGCTAAGACAAGACAACAGATGAAATTTAATTCAAAAACAGTACCTACCCTAGAACTAAAAACGTGCAAGCAAATCGGAAAGCACATGCTAACTGTGACGGCCCGCCCCGCACCAACCGACATTTACTCCAAAAGTGCGCTGTACACATGTCCAGTTAGCACGGAACGGGTCGTGAGAAGGAAAAAGGGAAGAAGGAAATGAACATACAAAGAACCTGTAGAATGTCTCACAGCGCATAGAAAAAAATATAATAATAACATACTTGACATAAAACAGGAGAGACAGTGCATAAGCTGAAAATCAGAACTAAACATCATAGCAGCGGAAATTCAAAATACAGCTTATTACAACTTTCAAACTGTCTCAAAGCAAAAGAAAGATAAAGGAGGTACACTACTAATGCCCAAGTAGCGACCACCAACGACACAGGGAGAATGTGTATATATATCATACGTGGAAGCCTCCTGCCCGCCTCCGAATCAGCTACTCGCGCATCACCAGCTAACCTGTCTCTAGTCTTCTCGTGTGAGCACCCAAAGTAATAAGAGGAGACATAAAATTCTGGGTCAGACATAAAGCCAGGTATGAGCGATAAGCATCTAAAGTGAACAATAACAGGTAGACTAAAAACATACCTGAACCTGGGCCTTCAACCAAAGAGTTAGCACTACATACTGTACAACACTCTAAGTTGCCATATCAAACAGTGTAAAGATACAGAGGTGGGGGAGGTGTGCATGTCATAGGGATGGCAAACAATCAAACATAGCATCCATCCTCACATCCCTCACTCAGTGCGTAAAGCATACGATATTCACCACTTCGATCACCCAACATACCTTGCTACGATCACTCTGCCCCATGAAGTCATAAATGGCTTCACTGCACTGATAACGTAGCCACTAATCATTTGCTATGTCCACTTTGCCACATGGAGTCACAAGAACCCCACTGCACTGGCTCATAGCCTTACCAATCCTTACTATGTCCACTTTGCCCCATGGAGTCACAAGAACCCCACTGCACTGGCTCATAGTCTTACTAATCCTTACTATGTCCACTTGCCCTATGGAGTTATTCACCCCATCTGCGCTGGCTCATAGTCTTACTATGCATCACCTTGCCCCTCAGGTCATAATGACCCTACTGCACTGATAACGTAGTCTTGCTACCATCACCTTGCCCCTCAGGTCATAATGACCCTACTGCACTGATAAGTAGCCCATCATTCATTCTTAGTGGTGAATCGAAGTTATGAACGTCGACAACTCCTTAGCACGCGTCCCGCAGCAAAGTCCAACCATGAAGTGAACTCATTGGTTCCCAACTGGTTCCGGGATCCTGAGCTCTAACTTCCATTTGGACTACCTTTGCATCTCGGGTTATTGGTCATCACCATCGAATCGGATCGTAGTCTTCAGATCGGATCGGTTCGGAGTCCCGTTTCCTCGTCACCACGGTTCGGATCGGGTTCCCTCATTCGGATCGGGTCGTGCCATCAACTCGTGGTCCTCCAGCTCCATCGGATCGGTTCGAGTACCCCTCAGCGGATCGGGTCGGGGTCTTCAAGTCAATCGCCACGGATCGGTTCGTGACAAGCTCCTTCGGATCGGGTCGTGGTCCTTCAAGCAGTTCGGGTCGGAAAGCACTTCTCCAGGTCGACGGATCGTGCTCACCCTTCATGGCGGATCGGGTCGGGACTGCTGGCGCGGTTCGGACTCGTGCTCTTCTTCCCATCGGATCGTGTCCTTGATTCGGATCGTGGCATGTGCCCACGATCGGTTCGGGTCGGGTAAAGGGGGTCCGATCCGATCCTGTCTGCAATTTCCTGCAGTTCTTCCAGCGAGCAGTTCACGCCATTCGACGGCGTTTTCGACCATTCTAACTATTGAAATCAATCACAAAGCATTTCATACAGTCATAGCAACATGCATAATCAACCACAAACATCAAAACATCAACATGATAGGTTAAAATGGATCAAACATACCCAAAACCCCATATTTCCCCTTAAGCATGTTTAGGTGAAACTAATGATAGGGTTAGCAAAACTTAACCAAATTAACCCAAATTCATATCAGAGGTCTAAAACATCATTCCGAATTTTACAAACATTTTTCCAGAATTTTATCATGTTTAAATTCGCTAATTAGCACTAATTACCCTTAACTAGCCATAATTAGTGCAAAACTATGCAAATCACTCACCTTAGCCACAAATAAACTAAGATCTGAAATAACTCTCTGATTTGATGTGAATCTCAATGCCAAACAGCAGCTCCTATGTTTCTTTGGTGAAGATCTTCCTTGATTTGGGGTTGCTAAGCCAAATCCTTGACCAAGAGATGATTTGGAGGTGATTTAGAGGTTGGAGGCCATTTTTAGGGTTCCTTGGTGATAAGTGGAGGCTAGAAAACTGAAATGGAATGATCCTCTATCTCATTTCAGCCTCCACATAACCCTAATCCCGAAATGGGTTATGGGCCTACTCACTAATCACCCGATTTGGCCCGGTTAAGCAGTTTTTTCACCCTCCAAACCTTATTTCAGCCATATCTCCCAAACGGTAAGTCTGTTTGGCTATTATGACCACTCTATGGAAAGGTAAACTATCAAACGAATCTAATGGAAGTGGTTTCAGGTAGAAATTCCTTTCCAATCAAAAGTTATGGCCAAAACAGTACCAACTAGGGGCAAAATGGTCATTTAAAAATCGACAAAAATCATGAACACGGGAAATGGCTCTAATGGATGTTTCCCAAAGTTACATGACCATACAACTTCATATGGGAAAGAAATAAATATTCTACAATCCTATGATGTGTAGAATACGGGTCGTTACACTCTCCCCCCCTTAAGAAATTTCGCCCCCGAAATTCCCTAATCCAACACACACAAAGGTCCTGCATGCCTATCAATCATAAAACAACAATCAAACATGCAAAACAAGTCTACCCTAGCATGCGGAAAACTAAATTGCAAAGTAAATCTTACCAGGCAAAGAGTTCTGGATATGCCTTCCTAATGCTCTCCTCTGTCTCCCAAGTACAATCATCCTCGTCCTCGCCCCACTGAACCTTGACTAGCTTCACCGACTTCCTTCGAAGTTGCTTCGTATCGTGCCCCACAATACGAATTGGCTTGCGGTTCCCAACCGCCTCGGGTTCTACTTCGAAGTCCTCTAACTGATCAGGTGAAATAGTCATATCTGAGTCGTGAACGAACTTTCTTAGTTGGGAAACATGAAATACATTGTGAACTCCCGCCATTTTCTCTGGTAAGCCAACTCTATACGCCAAATTCCCGACTAATTCAAGAACAGGGAATGGGCCAACAAATCTTGGTGCCAACTTGCCTCTCCTGCCAAATCGTATCACGCTCTTTAACGGAGAGATCTTGACAAACACCAAGTCACCAACGGAGAATTTCAAGTCTCTTCTCCTCTTATCAGCATAACTCTTCTACCTATCTTGGGCAGCTTTCATTCGTTGCTGAATGATCTTGATCTTACCTGAAGTTTCTCTCACCACATCTGGTCCAAGCACAAACTTCTCGCCAGTCTCTATCCAACATGATGGTGAGTTACACGGTCTTCCGTACAAAGCTTCATATGGAGCCATACCGATACTGGATTGGTAGCTATTATTGTATGCAAACTCTACTAGATGCAAATGGTCATCCCATGATCCACCAAAATCCAATATACAAGCTCTCAAGAGATCTTCCAATATACGATTCACCCTCTCCGTCTGACCGTCGGTCTGAGGATGATATGCGGTACTGAGATGTAATCCTGACCCTAGAGCCTCTTGTAAGCTTTTCCAAAATCCACTAGTGAACAACGGGTCTCGGTCACTCACAATGCTTTTGGGTACTCCATGAAATCTCACTACCCACTTCATATACAGTTCTGCCAACTTGGCTGCCGTTCTGGTCGATTTGACTGGTATAAATCTTGCACTTTTAGTCAATCCATCCACAATTACCCAAATGCTATCATGTCCCGATCTAGTCCTTGGTAAACCATCGATGAAATCCATCGAGACTTGCTCCCATTTCCATTCGGGAATTTCTAATGGTTGCAATAACCCACTAGGCTTTTTTGCTCGGCTTTAACTAGCTGGCAATTCATGCATTTGGATATAAACTTCCCAACGTCTCTTTTCATCCCTTCCCAGTAGTAAGTCTGTCTCATATCTCGATACATCTTATTACCACCGGGGTGTATAGTCAGTTTTGAGTGATGACATTCTCTAAGCACTTCATCTCTCAAACCATACACGTTGGGCACAACTAGTCTTCCATTCTTCCGAAGCCATCCATCTCGATCAAGCCCATACACATTCATCTCCTCACCGTCGATGTCCATCTCTAATTTGGAGATGATTTCCAATAGATTAGGATCGTTCCTCTGGCTGGAACCAATCCGCTCTATCAAAGTGGGTCTGATCGTCAAACTAGCTAGCATGACTGGATCCAATTCGCACTTTGGTCTGAAATCAAACCCCGCGATATACTCCAGTTGCTTCCACTCAAGAAACATTGCCCCTAAGCTGGCATGTCTCCTACTCAAGGCATCGGCTACCGCATTACCCTTTCCAGGTGTGTACGCGATATCAAAATCATACGAAGCCAAGAACTTTAACCATCTATGCTGACAGAGATTCAGATCTTTCTGAGAGAAGAGATATTTCAACGATTTATGATCGGTAAACAACTCAAATCTTTCTCCCAAGAGATAGTGTCTCCACATCTTCAGCGCAAATACAATCGCTGCAAATTCCAAATCATGGGTAGGATACTTCTTCTCATGCGGCTTTAGTTGTCGACTAGCATAAGCTACAACCCTGCCTCCTTGCATCAATACTGCACCCAGTCTGGTACCACAAGCATCCATGTATACCGTCATCTCTTCATTCCCCTTAGGAATGACTAACACTGGCGCACGCATCAACTTATCCTTTAGACTCTTGAAGGCATCTTCACACACTCCGTCCCAGACGAAGGACTGATTCTTCTTAGTCAACTAAGTCAATGGTGCTGCTATCTTGGAGAAGTCCTGGATAAACTTACGATAATATCCAGCTAATCTCAAGAAACTTCTTACATCTGTAGCATTCTTAGGCATAGGCCAATCCTGTACGGTAGCCACCTTCGCAGGGTCCACGGCAATACCACTCTCTGAAACAACATGACCCAAGAATCTTACTTCCCTTCTCCAAAAATGACACTTAGAGAATTTCGCTTTCAATTGGTGTTTCCTCAACACCTCCGTCACTATCCTCAAGTGTCCCTTGTGTTCCTCATCTATCCTTGAATAAACAAGGATATCATCCACGAACACAAGAACAAACTTATTCAACTGATCTCTGAATACTCGATTCATAAGATCCACAAAGTAGGCTGGTGCATTGGTCAACCCAAACGGCATGACCAACCACTCATAAAATCCAGACGGCGTCCTAAATGCCGTTTTCGGAACACTCACATCCGCTACTCGAAGCTGATGAAATCCTGTCGCGAGGTCCAACTGGGAGAACACTCTTGCTCCTTCCAGTTGATCAAACAAATCATCTATCCGCGGTAGAGGATACTTATTCTTCCTCGTCACCTTATTCAACTCGCGATAGTCCACACACAAACGAAGGGAACCATCTGCCTTAGTGGCAAACACAACTGGTGCTCCCCACTCAGAGACACTCCTTCTAATAAATCCCTTCTTCAAAAGATTGCTGACTTGCACCCCGAGCTCTCGCTGCTCCCTTGGTGCCATACGACGAAGTGGCATCACTATAGGTCTGGCAACTTTCACTAAATCAATACGGAACTCAATCTCTCGGTGTGGTGGAAGCCCGGTCACCTCCTCGAAGACGTCCGGATACTGGCCAACCACGGGCACATCTGACAACTCATCCTACGGGATGTCGAGGGAATTTACAAAACTAGCCATAACCCCATCACTAGGTAGACTACCAAACACTACCCTCCGCCCATCATTCGCCCTCACTGTCACCAAAAAGCCCTCACAGTCTACCACCACCCCGTATCTTTGGAGCCAATCGACTCCCAATATAATGCCATACCCAGTAAAGCCCAAAACAAAGCAATCACAAACAAACATACATCCATGACTCGATAAGACCAAATTCCTGCAAATCATACTAAGGCTAGTCGAACCACCAATCGGGTTCGTCACAACCAATGGTCTATCGACTATCTCAGGTTCCGGTCCCAACCTATCTACCAGGTCACTAGATATGAAGGAACGGGAAGCCTCAGTATCAAACAAAACTCGAACTGGTACATCATAAATAGAAAGAATACCTTGAATAACAACATTCTTTCCTTTCTCCGCCGCAGTTGGGGCATTCGACGAAGAGGGAACAGCATCAATAGCATATGCTTTCACAATCTGCTTCTCCTTAAGAGGTTATGGACACTTGTCCTTGAAATGTCCCACTTGACCACAGTTAAAGCACTTCTTATCCGCTGGCTTGGCCCGACAGTCTTTAGCATAATGGCCCTTCTCTCCACAGCTGAAGCACTCAACATCCTTCTTGCTCTTTTTCTGGCCACCTTTTGATTGGTCCTGCTTCCTCTTATTCTGAGAATTATTCTTGCCTCCACCGCCTGCTTGCGGCTTTGGCCCTTTTGCAGATGCAGCCTTAGTCTTTGACTTAGTGTAAAGGCTCTCTGATCTCAAAGCTTTCCCGACGATCGATTCAAAAGTCTCATCGATGTGGTTGATAAGCCTTTCCCTTAAGTATCCATCCAAACCAGTAATGAACTTCTCATTCTTCTTTTCAGGAGTATCGATAAGAGACAGTCCATACTTCGACAAAGTGTCGAACTCAGCAATATAATCAGAAACTGCCCTCCCATTCTGCTTGAGTTCCAAGAACCTCTTGAACAACACTGACTTCTGGGCAGCCGGAATAAATTTCTCGCTAAAGCGAGCCTTGAACTGAACCCAAGTAAACTGGTCCTCTGGAGTAGCTGTTCTGATGGCATTCCACCAATTCATCGCTCGCCCTTGTAGCTGACGAGACGCTAGCCTTCTCTTCATCGCATCCTCAAGACCCAAGTCATCGAAGATACGATCACAGCTTTCCATCCAATCTTGAACATCCGTGGCCGACTCCGTTCCGTGGAACGGCTTTCCACCAAGATTAGTGTAATCCTTGCACAACTTGGCGAAATCGACCCTAGGCGCCTGCACTACTGGGCCAACGCCAACTCCGGGATTGGGAACTGCCCCTTGCACTTCTCTAAGCATGTCTCTCATGAGGTTGGTAAACATCGCCCTCATGTCAGCGGCATTCCCCTGGTTGGTCCCACTACCAGCACCCCTCGTGTCTCGGCTCATCGTCAATCTGAAAAAGGGAAACGATTAACGCTCCCATAATGGTGCTAGTGCAGTGCGACTTCATTCTCATACTACTAATAGTATATATATACATAGCTTTTGAAAACCAAAGTAATCACAAATACGCGCTCTCATATACGTACTATCTCTCCCTAGTGTCTTTCCCTAGGTTAACTACGCAACCTAGAGCTCTGATACCAAGTGTGACGGCCCGCCCCGCACCAACCGACATTTACTCCAAAAGTGCGCTGTACACATGTCCAGTTAGCACGGAACGGGTCGTGAGAAGGAAAAAGGAAAGAAGGAAATGAACATACAAAGAACCTGTAGAATGTCTCACAGCGCATATAACAAAATATAATAATAACATACTTGACATAAAACAGGAGAGACAATGCATAAGCTGAAAATCAGAACTAAACATCATAGCAGCGGAAATTCAAAATACAGCTTATTACAACTTTCAAACTGTCTCAAAGCAAAAGAAAGATAAAGGAGGTACACTACTAATGCCCAAGTAGTGACCACCAACGACACAGAGAGAATGTGTATATATATATCATACGTGGAAGCCTCCTGCCCGCCTCCGGATCAGCTACTCGCGCATCACCAGCTAACCGGTCTCTAGTCTGCTCGTGTGAGCACCCAGAGTAATAAGAGGAGACATAAAACTCTGGGTCAGACATAAAGCCTGGTATGAGCGATAAGCATCTAAAGTGAACAATAACAGGTAGACTAAAAACATACCTGAACTTGGGCCTGCAACCAAAGAGTTAGCACTACATACTGTACAACACTCTAAGGTACCATATCAAACAGTGTAAAGATACGGAGGTGGGGGAGGTGTGCATGTCATAGGGATGGCAAACAATCAAACATAGCATCCATCCTCACATCCCTCACTCAGTGCGTAAAGCATACGATATTCACCACTTCGATCACCCAACATACCTTGCTACGATCACTCTGCCCCATGAAGTCATAAATGGCTTCACTGCACTGATAACGTAGCCACTAATCATTTGCTATGTCCACTTTGCCCCATGGAGTCACAAGAACCCCACTACACTGGCTCATAGCCTTACCAATCCTTACTATGTCCACTTTGCCCCATGGAGTCACAAGAACCCCACTGCACTGGCTCATAGTCTTACTAATCCTTACTATGTCCACTTGCCCTATGGAGTTATTCACCCCATCTGCGCTGGCTCATAGTCTTACTACGCATCACCTTGCCCCTCAGGTCATAATGACCCTACTGCACTGATAACGTAGTCTTGCTACCATCACCTTGCCCCTCAGGTCATAATGACCCTACTGCACTGATAAGTAGCCCATCATTCATTCTTAGTGGTGAATCGAAGTTATGAACGTCGACAACTCCTTAGCACGCGTCCCGCAGCAAAGTCCAACCATGAAGTGAACTCATTGGTTCCCAACTGGTTCCGGGATCCTGAGCTCTAACTTCCATCTGGACTACCTTTGCATCTCGGGTTATTGGTCATCACCATCGAATCAGATCGTAGTCTTCAGATCGGATCAGTTCGGAGTTCCGTTTCCTCGTCACCACAGTTCGGATCGGGTTCCCTTATTCGGATCAGGTCACGCCATCAACTCGTGGTCCTCCAGCTCCATCGGATCGGTTCGAGTACCCCTCAGCGGATCGGGTCGGGGTCTCCAAGTCAATCGCCATGGATCGGTTCGTGACAAGCTCCTTCGGATCGGGTCGTGGTCCTTCAAGCAGTTCGGGTCGGAAAGCACTTCTCTAGGTCGACGGATCGTGCTCACCCTTCATGGCGGATCGGGTCGGGACTGCTGGCGCGGTTCGGACTCGTGCTCTTCTTCCCATCGGATCGTATCCTCGATTCGGATCATGGCATGTGCCCACGATCGGTTCGGGTCGGGTAAAGGGGGTCTGATCCGATCCTGCCTGCAATTTCCTGCAGTTCTTCCAGCGAGCAGTTCACGCCATTCGACGGCGTTTTCGACCATTCTAACTATTGAAATCAATCACAAAGCATTTCATACAGTCATAGCAACATGCGTAATCAACCACAAACATCAAAACATCAACATGATAGGTTAAAATGGATCAAACAAAGCCAAAACCCCATATTTCCCCTTAAGCATGTTTAGGTGAAACTAATGATAGGGTTAGCAAAACTTAACCAAATTAATCCAAATTCATATCAGAGGTCTAAAACATCATTCCGAATTTTACAAACATTTTTCCAGAATTTTATCATGTTTAAATTCGCTAATTAGCACTAATTACCCTTAACTAGCCATAATTAGTGCAAAACTATGCAAATCACTCACCTTAGCCACAAATAAACTAAGATCTGAAATAACTCTCTGATTTGATGTGAATCTCAATGCCAAACAGCAGCTCCTATGTTGCTTTGGTGAAGATCTTCCTTGATTAGGGGTTGCTAAGCCAAATCCTTGACCAAGAGATGATTTGGAGGTGATTTAGAGGTTGGAGGCCATTTTTAGGGTTCCTTGGTGATAAGTGGAGGCTAGAAAACTGAAATGGAATGATCCTCTATCTCATTTCAGCCTCCCCATAACCCTAATCCCGAAATGGGTTATGGGCCTACTCACTAATCACCCGATTTGGCCCGGTTAAGAAGTTTTTTCACCCTCCAAACCTTATTTCAGCCATATCTCCCAAACGGTAAGTCCGTTTGGCTATTATGACCACTCTACGGAAAGGTAAACCATCAAACGAATCTAATGGAAGTGGTTTCAGGTCAAAATTCCTTTCCAATCAAAAGTTATGGCCAAAACAGTACCAACTAGGGGCAAAATGGTCATTTAAAAATCGACAAAAATCATGAACACGGGAAATGGCTCTAATGGATGTTTCCCAAAGTTACATGACCATACAACTTCATATGGGAAAGAAATAAATATTCTACAATCCTATGATGTGTAGAATACGGGTCGTTACACTCTCCCCCCCTTAAGAAATTTCGCCCCCGAAATTCCCTAATCCAACACACACAAAGGTCCTGCATGCCTATCAATCATAAAACAACAATCAAACATGCAAAACAAGTCTACCCTAGCATGCGGAAAACTAAATTGCAAAGTAAATCTTACCAGGCAAAGAGTTCTGGATATGCCTTCCTAATGCTCTCCTCTGTCTCCCAAGTACAATCATCCTCGTCCTCGCCCCACTGAACCTTGACTAGCTTCACCGACTTCCTTCGAAGTTGCTTCGTATCGTGCCCCATAATACGAATCGGCTTGCGGTTCCCAACTGCCTCGGGTTCTACTTCGAAGTCCTCTAACTGATCAGGTGAAATAGTCATATCTGAGTCATGAACGAACTTTCTTAGTTGGGAAACATGAAATACATTGTGAACTCCCGCCATTTTCTCTGGTAAGCCAACTCTATACGCCAAATTCCCGACTAATTCAAGAACAGGGAATGGGCCAACAAATCTTGGTGCCAACTTGCCTCTCCTGCCAAATCGTATCACGCTCTTCAACGGAGAGATCTTGACAAACACCAAGTCACCAACGGAGAATTTCAAGTCTCTTCTCCTCTTATCAGCATAACTCTTCTGCCTATCTTGGGAAGCTTTCATTCGTTGCTGAATGATCTTGATCTTTCCTGAAGTTTCTCTCACCACATCTGGTCCAAGCACAAACTTCTCGCCAGTCTCTATCCAACATGATGGTGAGTTACACGGTCTTCCGTACAAAGCTTCATATGGAGCCATACCGATACTGGATTGGTAGCTATTATTATATGCAAACTCTACTAGATGCAAATGGTCATCCCATGATCCACCAAAATCCAATATACAAGCTCTCAAGAGATCTTCCAATATACGATTCACCCCCTCCGTCTGACCGTCGGTCTGAGGATGATATGCGGTACTGAGATGTAATCCTGACCCTAGAGCCTCTTGTAAGCTCTTCCAAAATCCACTAGTGAACAACGGGTCTCGGTCACTCACAATGCTTTTGGGTACTCCATGAAATCTCACTACCCACTTCATATACAGTTCTGCCAACTTGGCTGCCGTTCTGGTCGATTTGACTGGTATAAATCTTGCACTTTTAGTCAATCGATCCACAATTACCCAAATGCTATCATGTCCCGATCTAGTCCTTGGTAAACCATCGATGAAATCCATCGAGACTTGCTCCCATTTCCATTTGGGAATTTCTAATGGTTGCAACAACCCACTAGGCTTCTTTTGCTTGGCTTTAACTAGCTGGCAATTCATGCATTTGGATATAAACTTCCCAACGTCTCTTTTCATCCCTTCCCAGTAGTAAGTCTGTCTCATATCTCGATACATCTTATTACCACCGGGGTGTATAGTCAGTTTTGAGTGATGACATTCTCTAAGCACTTCATCTCTCAAACCATTCACGTTGGGCACAACTAGTCTTCCATTCTTCCGAAGCCATCCATCTCGATCAAGCCCATACACATTCATCTCCTCACCGTCGATGTCCATCTCTAATTTGGAGATGATTTCCAATAGATTAGGATCGTTCCTCTGGCTGGAACCAATCCGCTCTATCAAAGTGGGTCTGATCGTCAAACTAGCTAGCATGACTGGATCCAATTCGCACTTTGGTCTGAAATCAAACCCCGCGATATACTCCAGTTGCTTCCACTCAAGAAACATTGCCCCTAAGCTGGCATGTCTCCTACTCAAGGCACCGGCTACCGCATTACCCTTTCCAGGTGTGTACGCGATGTCAAAATCATACAAAGCCAAGAACTCTAACCATCTCTGCTGACGGAGATTCAGATCTTTCTGAGAGAAGAGATATTTCAACGATTTATGATCGGTAAACAACTCAAATCTTTCTCCCAAGAGATAGTGTCTCCACATCTTCAGCGCGAATACAATCGCTGCCAATTCCAAATCATGGGTAGGATACTTCTTCTCATGTGGCTTTAGCTGTCGACTAGCATAAGCTACAACCCTACCTCCTTGCATCAATACTGCACCCAGTCCGGTACCATAAGCATCCGTGTATACCGTCATCTCTTCATTCCCCTTAGGAATGACTAACACTGGTGCATGCGTCAACTTCTCCTTTAGACTCTTGAAGGCATCTTCACACACTCCGTCCCAGACGAAGGACTGATTCTTCTTAGTCAACTGAGTCAACGGTGCTGCTATCTTGGAGAAGTCCTGGATAAACTTACGATAATATCCAGCTAATCCCAAGAAACTTCTTACATCTGTAGCATTCTTGGGCGTAGGCCAATCCTGTACCGTAGCCACCTTCGCAGGGTCCACGGCAATACCACTCTCTGAAACAACATGACCCAAGAATCTTACTTCCCTTCTCCAAAAATGACACTTAGAGAATTTCGCTTTCAATTGGTGTTTACTCAACACCTCCATCACTATCCTCAAGTGTCCCTTGTGTTCCTCCTCTGTCCTTGAATAAACAAGGATATCATCCACGAACACAAGAACAAACTTATTCAACTGATCTCTGAATACTCGATTCATAAGATCCGCAAAGTAGGCTGGTGCATTGGTCAACCCAAACGGCATGACCAACCACTCATAAAATCCAGACGACGTCCTAAATGGCGTTTTCGGAACACTCTCATCCGCTACTCGAAGTTGATGAAATCCTGTCGCGAGGTCCAACTGGGAGAACACTCTTGCTCCTTCCAGTTGATCAAACAAATCATCTATCCGTGGTAGAGGATACTTATTCTTCCTCGTCACCTTATTCAACTCGCGATAGTCCACACACAAACGAAGGGAACCATCTGCGTTAGTGGCAAACACAACTGGTGCTCCCCACTCGGAGACACTCCTTCTAATAAATCCCTTCTTCAAAAGATTGCTGACTTGCACCCCGAGCTCTCGCTGCTCCCTTGGTGCCATACAACGAAGTGGCATCACTATAGGTCTGGCATCTTTCACTAAATCAATACGGAACTCAATCTCTCGGTGTGGTGGAAGCCCGGTCACCTCCTCGAAGACGTCCGGATACTGGCCAACCACGGGCACATCTGACAACTCATCCTGCGGGATGTCGAGGGAATTTACAAAACTAGCCATAACCCCATCACTAGGTAGACTACCAAACACTACCCTCCGCCCATCATCCGCCCTCACTGTCACCAAAAAGCCCTCACAGTCTACCACCACCCCGTATCTTTGGAGCCAATCGACTCCCAATATAATGCCATACCCAGTAAAGCCCAAAACAAAGCAATCACAAACATACATCCATGACTCGATAAGACCAAATTCCTGCAAATCATACTAAGGCTAGTCGAACCACCAATCGGGTTCGTCACAACCAATGGTCTATCGACTATCTCAGGTTCCAGTCCCAACCTATCTACCAGGTCACTAGATATGAAGGAACGGGAAGCCCCAGTATCAAACAAAACTCGAACTGGTACATCATAAATAGAAAGCATACCTTGAATAACAACATTTTTTCCTTTCTCCGCCGCAGTTGGGGCATTCGACGAAGAGGGAACAGCATCAATAGCATATGCTTTCACAATCTGCTTCTCCTTAAGAGGTTGCGGACTCTTGTCCTTGAAATGTCCCACTTGACCACAGTTAAAGCACTTCTTATCCGCTGGCTTGGCCCGACAATCTTTAGCATAATGGCCCTTCTTTCCACAGCTGAAGCACTCAACATCCTTCTTGCTCTTTTTCTGGCCACCTTTTGATTGGTCCTGCTTCCTCTTATTCTGAGAATTATTCTTTCCTCCACCGCCTGCTTACGGCTTTGGCCCTTCTGCAGATGCAGCCTCAGTCTTTGACTTAGGGTAAAGGCTCTCTGATCTCAAAGCTTTCCCCACGATCGATTCAAAAGTCTCATCGATGTGGTTGATAAGCCTTTCCCCCAAGTATCCATCCAATCCAGTAATGAACTTGTCATTCTTCTTTTCAGGAGTATCGATAAGAGACAGTCCATACTTCGACAAAGTGTCGAACTCAGCAATATAATCAGAAACTTCCCTCCCATTCTGCTTGAGTTCCAAGAACCTCTTGAACAACACTGACTTCTGGGCAGCTGGAATAAATTTCTCGCTAAAGCGAGCCTTGAACTGAACCCAAGTAACCTAGTCCTCTGGAGTAGCTGTTCTAATGGCATTCCACCAATTCATCGCTCGCCCTTGCAGCTGACGAGACGCTAGCCTTCTCTTCATCGCATCCTCAAGACCCAAGTCATCGAAGATACGATCACAGCTATCCATCCAATCTTGAACATCCGTGGCCGACTCCATTCCGTGGAACGGCTTTCCACCAAGATTAGTGTAATCCTTGCACAACTTGGCGAAATCGACCCTAGGCGCCTGCACTACTGGGCCAACGCCAACTCCGGGATTGGGAACTGCCCCTTGCACTTCTCTAAGCATGTCTCTCATGAGGTTGGTAAACATCGCCCTCATGTCAGCGGCGTTCCCCTGGTTGGTCCCTCTACCAGCACCCCTCGTGTCTCGGCTCATCGTCAATCTGAAAAAGGGAAACGATTAACGACCCCATAATGGTGCTAGTGCAGTGCGACTTCATTCTCATACTACTAATAGTATATATATACATAGCTTTTGAAAACCAAAGTAATCACAAATACGCGCTCTCATATATGTACTATCTCTCCCTAGTGTCTTTCCCTAGGTTAACTACGCAACCTAGAGCTCTGATACCAAGTGTGACGGCCCGCCCCGCACCAACCGACATTTACTCCAAAAGTGCGCTGTACACATGTCCAGTTAGCACGGAACGGGTCGTGAGAAGGAAAAAGGGAAGAAGGAAATGAACATACAAAGAACCTGTAGAATGTCTCACAGCGCATAGAACAAAATATAATAATAACATACTTGACATAAAACAGGAGAGACAGTGCATAAGCTGAAAATCAGAACTAAACATCATAGCAGCGGAAATTCAAAATACAGCTTATTACAACTTTCAAACTGTCTCAAAGCAAAAGAAAGATAAAGGAGGTACACTACTAATGCCCAAGTAGCGACCACCAATGACACAGGGAGAATGTGTATATATATATATATATCATACGTGGAAGCCTCCTGCCCGCCTCCGAATCAGCTACTCGCGCATCACCAGCTAACCTGTCTCTAGTCTGCTCGTGTGAGCACCCAGAGTAATAAGAGGAGACATAAAACTCTGGGTCAGACATAAAGCTTGGTATGAGCGATAAGCATCTAAAGTGAACAATAACAGGTAGACTAAAAACATACCTGAACCTGGGCCTGCAACCAAAGAGTTAGCACTACATACTGTACAACACTCTAAGGTACCATATCAAACAGTGTAAAGATACGGAGGTGGGGGAGGTGTGCATGTCATAGGGATGGCAAACAATCAAACATAGCATCCATCCTCACATCCCTCACTCAGTGCGTAAAGCATACGATATTCACCACTTCGATCACCCAACATACCTTGCTACGATCACTCTGCCCCATGAAGTCATAAATGGCTTCACTGCACTGATAACGTAGCCACTAATCATTTGTTATGTCCACTTTGCCCCATGGAGTCACAAGAACCCCACTGCACTGGCTCATAGCCTTACCAATCCTTACTATGTCCACTTTGCCCCATGGAGTCACAAGAACCCCACTGCACTGGCTCATAGTCTTACTAATCCTTACTATGTCCACTTGCCCTATGGAGTTATTCACCCCATCTACGCTGGCTCATAGTCTAACTACGCATCACCTTGCCCCTCAGGTCATAATGACCCTACTGCACTGATAACGTAGTCTTGCTACCATCACCTTGCCCCTCAGGTCATAATGACCCTACTGCACTGATAAGTAGCCCATCATTCATTCTTAGTGGTGAATCGAAGTTATGAACGTCGACAACTCCTTAGCACGCGTCCCGCAGCAAAGTCCAACCATGAAGTGAACTCATTGGTTCCCAACTGGTTCCGGGATCCTGAGCTCTAACTTCCATTTGGACTACCTTTGCATCTCGGGTTATTTGTCATCACCATCGAATCGGATCGTAGTCTTCAGATCGGATCGGTTCGGAGTCCCGTTTCCTCGTCACCACGGTTCGGATCGGGTTCCCTCATTCGGATCGAGTCGCGCCATCAACTCGTGGTCCTCCAGCTCCATCGGATCGGTTCGAGTACCCCTCAGCGGATCGGGTCGGGGTCTCCAAGTCAATCGCCATGGATCGGTTCGTGACAAGCTCCTTCGGATCGGGTCGTGGTCCTTCAAGCAGTTCGGGTCGGAAAGCACTTCTCCAGGTCGACGGATCGTGCTCACCCTTCATGGCGGATCGGGTCGGGACTGCTGGCGCGGTTCGGACTCGTGCTCTTCTTCCCATCGGATCGTGTCCTCGATTCGGATCGTGGCATCTGCCCACGATCGGTTCGGGTCGGGTAAAGGGGGTCCGATCCGATCCTGCCTGCAATTTCCTGCAGTTCTTCCAGCGAGCAGTTCACGCCATTCGACGGCGTTTTCGACCATTCTAACTATTGAAATCAATCACAAAGCATTTCATACAGTCATAGCAACATGCATAATCAACCACAAACATCAAAACATCAACATGATAGGTTAAAATGGATCAAACATACCCAAAACCCCATATTTCCCCTTAAGCATGTTTAGGTGAAACTAATGATAGGGTTAGCAAAACTTAACCAAATCAACCCAAATTCATATCAGAGGTCTAAAACATCATTCCGAATTTTACAAACATTTTTCCAGAATTTTATCATGTTTAAATTCGCTAATTAGCACTAATTACCCTTAACTAGCCATAATTAGTGCAAAACTATGCAAATCACTCACCTTAGCCACAAATAAACTAAGATCTGAAATAACTCTCTGATTTGATGTGAATCTCAATGCCAAACAGCAGCTCCTATGTTGCTTTGGTGAAGATCTTCCTTGATTAGGGGTTGCTAAGCCAAATCCTTGACCAAGAGATGATTTGGAGGTGATTTAGAGGTTGGAGGCCATTTTTAGGGTTCCTTGGTGATAAGTGGAGGCTAGAAAACTGAAATGGAATGATCCTCTATCTCATTTCAGCCTCCCCATAACCCTAATCCCGAAATGGGTTATGAGCCTACTCACTAATCAACCGATTTGGCCCGGTTAAGCAGTTTTTTCACCCTCCAAACCTTATTTCAGCCATATCTCCCAAACGGTAAGTCCGTTTGGCTATTATGACCACTCTACGGAAAGGTAAACCATCAATAGAATCTAATGGAAGTGGTTTCAGGTCAAAATTCCTTTCCAATCAAAAGTTATGGCCAAAACAGTACCAACTAGGGGCAAAATGGTCATTTAAAAATCGACAAAAATCACGAACACGGGAAATGGCTCTAATGGATGTTTCCCAAAGTTACATGACCATACAACTTCATACGGGAAAGAAATAAATATTCTACAATCCTATGATGTGTAGAATACGGGTCGTTACACAAACAGCTTATCCCATACCCTTTCTATGAAAAACTCACGTCCTACCCTATATATTATAACGCTCCTACACTAAGCTATTACTTAAGGGTTAAGTATCAACATATATATAAATAAAAGGCGATATCTTCGTTTTATTCCATCACAAAACCTGTGCTTTCATTCACTTTCAAAACGCAAGATTCTCCTGTTCTTTACAAATTTGTATAAATCAAAGTCCATGGTTCGCTGGAAAATGGAGAGGAGTGTCGAGCTCAGTTCGTTGATGGCAGGCGAGTTGCCGCGAGTAGGGCATAGGACAATGACCTGCGAATCAGAAGAATAGGGGAGAGAACGTGAGTGGACTGTCTGCTAACGTTGGTTCACGGATGGGAGGTACTGGCTGAACTTCATTGAACAGTGAGGTGTGGTGAAAACTGACGACGTGGAGATGGGGAGGAACGGTTGTGGTTACAGGAGAGGAGCTGTGCGGTTCTAGATATTGGCGAAGAAGTGCAGTTCAGTGGGTACAGGGTGTTCATGAATGGATGGGGGCGTGAAGCTATGAAGGTGGTTGGATTTAGCAGGAAGAGAAGGGAGAATGGACTGTTAGATGATAAGGGTTATTCATGCATGGGAGACACGTGAGTAGGAGGTGCATGTTTTATGTGGAGTTTGTAAGAACGTTAACATGATGTTTGGATGTAAAAAAGGAACTGCTCGCGTGATGAACTACTTGCATGGAGGGAGCAGCAAATATGGGAGGCGGTCTTCACTGGTTCGGAAAGAAGGTACGAACGAGATAAGTTCGAACAGCGATACCTGGAAGCAACGAAGAGAAACATGGTATTACGTGACACAAGAAAAATGGGAAATAACGTTCAACGTGCTGAAGCAGGAAGAGACAAAGGAGCAGTCGCATTAGAGGGTCAGCGTGCAGAACGAATCGATTGAGAGCACGTTTGAATTTCTGTCAGATTCAAACGTCTGGTGAAATCAACTGACGCAAATCGTTATTTAATGGTTAACACGCAAATGTGAGTAAATTCACTAACTCTAATTTTATTTTAATGTTGTTTGAATGTTGTGTGATGGTCGATTAGGTAGATTACAAGTAAATTGGTTAAAATATATATATCGTCGTATATATACACATCATCGGTTGGACACTGATTCCACCGATTTTAATATTCCTAGTATAGAGTTAGTGTTAATTGTTTGACTACCATCTGTGGATGCGGAAACCGGTTGGAAGAATCCAACCGGATTCCTAAATATTTATATGTACCGTTTGTTTTATATATGCACTGTTTGAACCATGTTGAATGAAAATTCAACGTTATAACTAGACGACAACGATTAAGAGATTAATAACAGTAGACCATAAACCCATCGTTTTGTTAAGAAGTTGATTGGCCGTCAGGCAAATCAACGAAGTTAATTATAAAAATTATATTTTTATAATTAAAGAGAAGATTAAATTTATAATAGGAAAACCAGTATTTTAGACTTCGTTTTATAAAGAAAATATAAACGATTATTTGACATTTAAATAAATTATTAAGATATAATCATCCTGCGAGTGAATAATTTGGATAATTATTTTAAAGCAAAAAGTTAAGAAATATTATTAGATTAATTATATTAATCTAATGTTAAGAAGTAATTAAAATCAGTTAGCAAATTTACTGATGGAATGAAGTTAATTTAATCAACTGTTATTTGGGAAAATAATTATTAGATTAATTGGTCTTTAATTAAGCTAATTAAAATGGTTTAGAAATAAATTTTTCAAAATTAATGAGATTTAATTACCTTTTAGTTTAAGAAGTTATAAATAGAACTGTGGAATGGAGAAAGCAAAGAGTTAATGTTTAATAAATAATCATAAACAACAGAGATTTCAAAGTAAGAATATGCTGTAAAAAACCATAGTTAAAATTAAACAAGAAATTACGGTCTGATAGATATTATAAGTAATAAGGGATTAGAGTACAGACTTATATCTGTTCTAAGGTAAGAACGTTGTCGATCAAGGTCTGAGAGGTAAATCAAATACCCCAACTTGAACGTCTTCACTATTATCGAGGAACGATATTAGTTTGTAATGAAAAGGAATGTCAAGATCAATATAAAGGAAATATGGCAGCGTATTGCAAGTCTTAAAACTATAGCGATAAAATAACGCTGTTGACTAGGCTTAAGCATGACTATTATGTTGAGATTAATTATAAAGGAGAATATTACAGCGTATGACAAGTTTTGAACTGTAACGATAAATTAACGCTGTTAACCAAACTTAAGCGTGATCTTTATATATAGCATCACTTCCTAGGGAATGAAAACAGTTTGGTTTGAAATCCACTTATTCTAAAAGTAATAAGTAACGATGTCTTTCCAAAGAAATATAAGAACGAGTTAGAAAGAGATATTGGAAAATTGTTTCAGAAAGCAATGACATCATTTCGATATTCGAAATGTGATTAGAATTAAACCATTAGGATTTGGAATTTAATTCGACGATGTCGAATGTAATAAAGTAAATCATTTTTAGGAATTATAATCTAATAGGATAATTAACATTTAGTTTTAAACAAATAAATGTTAATAGGATAGGAATCAGTATTTAGTTATAAACTCGATATTGATTTGATAAGAAGTTGACTTAGAAATAGAGTTTATAGAGTGGAATAGGAATATAAAAGTATGAAAGAGATTTCAGTAAACAAGATAAGGGAAATTATTTCGTGAATAAAGAGTTATATGATAAAGGTGTTTAGATTTCTATAATAGGAATGACATTCACAATTTAAAGTGAATAGTGTTTTAAAGTGAACGCTTGGTAGATTAAGTTGTTTAAATTGAAATTGGAAATATTTTTCCAATATAGTTAGGGTATATTATCCAAGTGTAGAAAATAAAGAACGTGGAAAGAATGGAAATGTTTCGAACATTAATAACGTATGTTTCTGGAAACATGAAAGAATAAGAGTTTATAATAACTGGAAATGTTTTCCAAGAAGTGTAAAAAGGCTAAAACGGGATTTGAGAAATATCTGGTAAGATATGGGAGTTCGAATAATAAAAACGAATGTTAAATAAAAAGTACACGTGTTTGTGTGATGTCTAGTTATACATTTGAATGAATGTTCGTTTTTACTTCGATGGTTAAATAACCGACCATCGAAGTGTTTTGACCATCGTTGTCAATACGGAGAAACCGGTTGGATATATTATCCGGAAACCACTCCGTATAGGCACAAGCGCTGCGAATTATATTATGCTGAAGAAAGTTGAAGACGGAGTGAAATGCAAGGGTCGTCCTGTTCCAGAAATGGTGCTTTCTATTTGTCCAGTCCCAGGACAACTTGTATGGACGAGTGTCTGACAGAGTATTTCCAACGGTCACACCGTTGATTTTACGAATATACCAAGTTGGTGGGGAAAAGGTAACTTCTCTTTATTCTACACCCAATGTGCATTTGTGTAATCAATGTGTGATTACGGATTTGACGATGTGGCATTCGAAGTGAATGGTGGTCAGATGTTCTGAAGATAGACGTAGCCTCTAGCCTCACAACCAGGAAGTAACAAAAGTTGGGCTAGGCAGCATGGCTAGTTGGGTCATCCCCAAGCAAGGTGTATTGTCACTGATCTAGAGAAAATTCATATTTATAATTCTTTTCGATTTTGTATCTTCGAATGACGGTTGGATGGCCAACAGCCGTTGGTGGCAATATATTCGATACACTCAAGCTAAATGAGTGGTCGATCATTGTGGCTGGGTTACAAGACGTTCTTGTTGAACCCAGGTGTATCCCCTCTAGAGTACACTGATCGGAAGGTGCTCCCATACCTTGTCTGTTGGAATCCAATCTCCAATAAGCTTCCTGCGGTTTATGATATTATACTATATATATGTGGAGCGTGAGATGCAAGTGTTCTGCTACTTGGTTATTTAATTGAGTAGACATTATTATAATATCACTGGATATTGATATCAAAATACTTTGGGTCATAGTAAGGTAAAAACCATCCATGTTTATGTGTGGGTTGGTCTTACTATTATCTTTTGTTTGAAAAGGATTTTTAAAGTTTAACAGATTGTATTTCAAAGTTATGTTATATATATAATACATTCTATTCGTTCCGCTGTGAGTTCGTGTTTACTCTGATTTAGTTCAGTTTGGTTCTTCTTCTTCTTTTATTCTATTAGTTCTATCTTTTCTATCTCATCCTCTAATTTCTTCTATTCATGATCTGAATTTTCGTGCACTTTGAGTTGAATGTGAAGGATGTTAGTCAACTCAAATTGGTACGGATTTTCGGGCCTTTACAGTTGGTATCAGAGCAGAAGGTTAAAGTGATTACCTTGGCTCTGTGGCGTGACTCAGTAGAGATGGGGTTAGTAATACCCTAGATTGAGTATGAGTGTATATATATATATATATATATATATGAGCGTGTGTTTTTAATGAACATAAAAACCGTTTTATATTGTGTTGACTAGTCAGTCGAGTGGTTTATGAATTCTGGTCGAAACAGTAATGCAAACTGTGTCAATAGGTGTTTCTAAACTCTTGAACAGGGTACTCTGACACCGTATGTTTTTGAAAAGAGGGTAAATGAAATAATTTTACCCAAAATATATTTTTGATATAAAAGAAATATATATCTTGAGATTATTATAATATCTTGGATGTGTGATCATTATTATGATCAAATATGATATATAATTGAGTTGGTTATATAAATAACCAATCGAAATGTTATATGAGTATAATATGAAAAATCAGATGAACTAAATATGAATTTAAACCAGAAACAGAATTGAAATAAAACTTTGGAAACTTTGAAAGGAGTTGGAAATAATATTTGGGAATTTTAAAATCCTGGGAGATTTGAAATTGTTTTCCAAGTACTATGAAAGATATTTTGAAGTAAAATTTAAAATAGAGTGATTATAAATGAGCTTTTAAAGTAATACAATATTGAACTCACTTCGATGGCTGGAAAATAAATTCCGATAGTGATCCGAACATCATCGGTGTTCATTTTCGAGGTTATAAGTAACGGATTACTAACATAGATTTTGTTTTGAATTAGTGTAAGAAAACAAGTTGTTAGAAATTCAAATGTTTTGAATTATATATGATTTCAAACTAATTTGAAATAAATCTCAGGAATTTGAATTCTGAAATAAAGATTTAACTTATGAAGTTAAAATGGTAAAAGTGGAACTTAAACTAAGATAAACAAAATTGGACTGAATGTGGAATGATCCATAATGAAAATTGTAAAAGAGAAATATTGGAGATTCGAGTTATTAAAGTGAATTGATTCTTGGAGAATAAGAACCGAATTTTGAATTTGGAGATGAAGATAACTGATTTGAGAAATAAATCAGTAAATGGAATTGGAGTTGAAATAGAAATCTGGCTTAGTAAAAGCGAATGATTGGATTTGAAAATAAATTGATTAGAGATGGTTTGATATCAGATGGTAGAGATGGAATTAAATGCCCAACAGAGAAGGTATACGTTATATACGAGTATGAGATTTTTATGAGTCGGTTTGGGCAAGCCGTTTGGCTGTTTGAATTTCGTTGGATATGGGGACGGCCCAGAGAGGCGAGTTGTAGTAATACAAAAAAAACCGTGTAGAGGAAACGCTGACAAAATTCTCCGAAAATTTGAGCCGTTAGGAAATTTTTAGAATTTTGAAAATATTCGAAATAAGAAGGAATTAATATTTTAATTGGAATTAATCAGTTCCGTTGAAACTAAATTTATGAAGTAAACCAAAAAGATTTTTAACATGTTATAACAGAGATTGTAGCATTTTCCCTATCTTAGCGATTTCGAGGACGAAATTATTTAAAGGGGGAAGGACTGTAACATCCCGCATTTTTGTCGGTTCGTATTTGAATATTTAAATCAGTTTAAATAGTGAATCGTACTATAAGTAGATTTATATATTAATTAAAACGAAGTTGAACGTATAAAAATATATATTAAATATAATCGAGCCCGTAATATCGCGGCAGTTCGTAATTTAACGTTCTGAACTTCAACTGAGTGTACAGGACCCGTTATAAATAAGATTTCTTCAAAACAAGAAACGTTGGAATCTGTTGAACTGTATCTTTCCAACAGAAGTGGAAAATGGAGATTTCGTCGTATAGATTGCAAGATATTTCCAAATCGAATATTCAAATAGTCGCTGTAAAAATCGTTTATCGACCGTAACAGTTTATTTGAAATAACTAGATATCGGATTTGAATTTGGACAGGGTTCTTTTGATACTTAGTGATAATTTAATTTTTTGAATTTTACTGTAATTTTTAATTAATTTAATAAACAACCTTTTATTTGGAGTATTTTGCACCCTATATCGATATTTCGAGGTTTCAAAATATAAGTCAACCTACCGGTATTATTATATTTTTGGGATCGTGACACCTCGCTAGACATGACCGCAACCTTACTTCTGTTCATCGCAGCACGTAATGAGTACACTTAACTTTATACATGTGTGTGTATATATATATATATATATATATATATATATATATATATATATATTCCATTACTCTGCGTACACTGAACTTTCCTAGTCTAAACCATACACGTCCCTATATCAGGCAGGTTATTCTTTTTATTTCTAGCTGAAAGGACTTGTCAAAAATATAACCTATGATATAGTCCTGCAAACCTAAGTTTCCCCTAACACTTCATATGGAAGTAAGTAAGAACGTGCATGCCCATTCTCCTTCCTAGGAGCTAAGACAAGACAACAGATGAAATTTAATTCAAAAACAGTACCTACCCTAGAACTAAAAACGTGCAGGCAAATCGGAAAGCACATGCTAACAGCTTATCCCATACCCTTTCTATGAAAAACTCACGTCCTACCCTATATCTTATAACACTCCTACACTAAGCTATTACTTAAGGGTTACGTATCAACATATATATAAATATTTAAAAGGCGATGTCTTCGTTTTATTCCATCACAAAACCTGTGCTTTCATTCACTTTCAAAACGCAAGATTCTCCCGTTCTTTACAAATTTGTATAAATCAAAGTCCATGGTTCGCTGGAAAATGGAGAGGAGTGTCGAGCTCAGTTCGTTGATGGCAGGCGAGTTGCCGCGAGTAGGGCATAGGACAGTGACCTGCGAATCAGAAGAATAGGGGAGAGAACGTGAGTAGACTGTCTGCTAACGTTGGTTCACGGATGGGAGGTACTGGCGGAACTTCAGTGAACAGTGAGGTGTGGTGAAAACTGACGACGTGGAGATGGGGAGGAACGGTTGTGGTTACAGGAAAGGAGCTATGCGGTTCTAGATATTGGCGAAGAAGTGCAGTTCAGTGGGTACAGGGTGTTCATGAATGGATGGGAGCGTGAAGCTATGGAGGTGGTTGGATTTAGCAGGAAGAGGAGGGAGAATGGACTGTTTGATGATAAGGGGTATTCATGCATGGGAGACACATGAGTAGGAGGTGCATGTTTTATGTGGAGTTTGTAAGAACGTTAACATGATGTTTGGATGTAAACAAGGAACTGCTCGCGTGATGAACTACTTGCATAGAGGGAGCAGCAAATATGGGAGGCGGTCTTCACTGGATCGGAAAGAAGGTACGAACGAGATAAGTTCGAACAACGATACCTGGAAGCAACGAAGAGAAACATGGTATTATGTGACACAAGAAAAATGGGAAATAACGTTCAACGTGCTGAAGCAGGAAGCGACAAAGGAGCAGTCGCATTAGAGGATCAGCGTGCAGAACGAATCGATTGAGAGCACGTTTGAATTTCTGTCAGATTCAAACGTCTGGTGAAATCAACTGACGCAAATCGTTATATAATGTTTAACGCGCAAATGTGAGTAAATTCACTAACTTTGATCTATTTTAAAATATTATAATTATATTTTAATGTTGTTTGAATGTTGTGTGATGGTCGATTAGGTAGATTACAAGTAAATTGGTTAAAATATATATATCGTCGTATATATACACATCATCGGTTGGACACTGATTCCACCGATTTTAATATTCCCTAGTATAGAGTTAGTGTTAATTGGTTGACTAACATCTGTGGATGCGGAAACCGGTTGGAAGAATCCAACCGGATTCCTAAATATTTATATGTACCATTTGTTTTATATATGCACTGTTTGAACCATGTTGAATGGAAATTTAACGTTATAACTAGACGACATCGATTAAGAGAATAACAACAGTAGACCATAAACCCATCGTTTTGTTAAGAAGTTGATTGACTGTCAGGCAAATCTACGAAGTTAATTATAAAAATTATATTTTTATAATTAAAGAGAAGATTAAATTTATAATAGGAAAACCAGTATTTTAGACTTCGTTTTATAAAGAAAATATAAACGATTATTTGACATTTAAAATAAATTATTAAGATATAATCATCCTGCGAGTGAATAATTTGGATAATTATTTTAAAGCAAAAAGTTAAGAAATATTATTAGATTAATTATATTAATCTAATGTTAAGAAGTAATTAAAATCAGTTAACGAATTTACTGATGGAATGAAGTTGATTTAATCAACTGTTATTTGGGAAAATGATTATTAGATTAATTGGTCTTTAATTAAGCTAATGAAAACAGTTTAGAAATAAATTTACCAAAATTAATGAGATTTAATTACCTTTTAGTTTAAGAAGTTATAAATAGAACTATGGAATGGAGAAAGCAAAGAGTTAATGTTTAATATAAATAATCATAAACAACAGAGATTTCAAAGTAAGAATATGGTGTTATAAAACCATAGTTAAAATTAAACAAGAAAATACGGTCTGATAGATATTATAAGTAATAAGGGATTAGAGTACAGACTTATATCTGTTCTAAGGTAAGAACGTTGTCGATCAAGGTCTGAGATGTAAATCAAATACCCCAACTTGAACGTCTTCACTATTATCGCGGAACGATATTAGTTTGTAACGAAAAGGAATGTCAAGATCAGTATAAAGGAAATATGGCAGCGTATTGCAAGTCTTAAACTATAGCGATAAAATAATGCTGTTGACTAGGCTTAAGCATGACTATTATGTTGAGATTAATTATAAAGGAGAATATTAAAGCGTATGACACGTTTTGAACTATAACGATAAATTAATGTTGTTAACCAAACTTAAGCATGATCTTTATATATAGCAGCACTTCCTAGGGAATGGAAACAGTTTGGTTTGAAATCCACTTATTCTAAAAGTAATAAGCAACGATGTCTTTCGAAAGAAATATAAGAACGAGTTAGAAAGAGATATTGGAAAATTGTTTCAGAAAGCAATGACATCATTTTGATATTCGAAATGTGATTAGAATTAAACCATTAGGATTTGGAATTTAATTCGACGATGTCGAATGTAATAAAGTAAATCATTTTTAGGAATTATAATCTAATAGGATAATTAACATTTAGTTTTAAACAAATAAATGTTAATAGGATAGGAATCAGTATCTAGTTATAAACTCGATATTGATTTGATAAGAAGTTGACTTAGAAACAGAGCTTATAGAGTGGAATAGGAATATAAAAGTATGAAAGAGATTTCGGTAAACCAGATAAGGGAAATTATTTCGTGAATAAAGAGTTATATGATAAAGGTGTTTAGATTTCTATAATAGGAATGACATTCACAATTTAAAGTGAATAGTGTTTTAAAGTGAACGCTTGGCAGATTAAGATGTTTAAAATGAAATTGGAAATATTTTTCCAATATAGTTAGGGTATATTATCCAAGTGTAGAAAATAAAGAACGTGGAAAGAATGGAAATGTTTCGAACGTTAATAACGTATGTTTCTGGAAACATGAGAGAATAAGAGTTTATAATAACTGAAAATGTTTTCCAAGAAGTGTAAAAAGGCTAAAACGGGATTTGAGAAATATCTGGTAAGATATGGGAATTCGAATAATAAAAACGAATGTTAAATAAAAAGTACCCGTGTTTGTGTGATGTCTAGTTATACATTTGAATGATTGTTTGTTTTTACTTCGATGGTTAAATAACCGACCATCAAAGTGTTTTGACCATCGTTGTCAATACGGAGAGACTGGTTGGATATATTATCCGGAAACCACTCCGTATAGGCATAAGTGCTGTGAATTATATTATGCTGAAGAAAGTTGAAGACGGAGTGAAATGCAAGGGTCGTCCTGTTCCAGAAATGGTGCTTTCTGTTTGTCCAGTCCCAGGACAACTTGTATGGACGAGTGTCTGACAGAGTATTTCCAACGGTCACGCCGTTGATTTTACGAATATACCAAGTTGGTGGGGAGAAGGTAACTTCTTTTTATTTTACACCCAGTGTGCATTTGTGTAATCAATGTGTGATTACGGATTTGACAATGTGGCATTCAAAGTGAATGGTGGTAAGATGTTCTGAAGATGGACGTAGCCTCTAGCCTTACAACCAGGAAGTAACAAAAGTTGGGCTAGGCAGCATGGCTAGTTGGGTCATCCCCAAGCAGGGTGTATTGTCACCGATCTAGAGAAAATTCATATTTATACTTCTTTTCGATTCTGTATCTTCGAATGACGGTTGGATGGCCAACAACCGTGGGTGGCAATATATTCGATACACTCAAGCTAAATGAGTGGTCGGTCATGTGTGGCCGGGTTGCAAGACGTTCTTGTTGAACCCATGTTTATCCCCTCTAGAGTACACTGATCGGAAGGTGCTCCCATACCTTGTCTGTTGGAATCCAATCTCCAATAAGCGCCCTGCAGTTTATGATTTATACTATATATATGTGGAGCGTGAGATGCAAGTGTTCTGCTACTTGGTTATTTAATTGAGTAGACATTATTAGAATATCACTGGATATTGATATCAAAATACTTTGAGTCATAATAAGGTAAAAACCGTCCATGTTTATCTGTGGGCTGGTCTTACTATTATCTTTTGTTTCAAAAGGATTTTAAAGTTAAACAGTATGGTTGGAATTTACTCACACCATTCCCATGACTGACCCAGAGTTTATTTTGTTTGTGTTTTCCCTAAACTCTTGGGTGCCCAAATTTGTACGGGCAGTCAAGTGTTCAGGCTTTTACAGATACACTTGGAGGAGCTCAAAGAAGGACTTCACCATTAGTTATGTAGAGTTACTTCCGCTGTGATATATCATGTATTGAACTCTGATATGGTATGTATATATATGTAACACCCCGCAAATTCTATAACTGTGAAATTAACAAATTAAAGTATAATTAATTTGAAATCAAAGAACTAAGGGAAACGGGATACGCCATTGCGTTCGTCTCGGAAAAATACGCGAAATAGAGTCCGAGTTTTCGAAAAACGGAGTCCGTATGAAGAAGATATGGCCTTCGGAAGTTTCTGAATTAAATTTAAAAGTCAAACAGAATAAAACAGTTTAAAATTCCAAAATGGGGCCCAACGGGCCAGGGCGGAAAAACACCCGCCTGATGCACCCAGGTCAACTGGGCTGTCGACCTGGTCTAGCCAGGTCGACAGGGCTGTCGACAGGGCTGTCGACAGGCATGTCGACCTGGTCCAGAGCCAGGTCGAACCCAGTCCAACCTGGCTGGCCTATTCTATGTTGGCCGATTTTCTGTGGTCTGCTTTGTCATTAGGGCTAGGTGGCAGGCTCTAATTGGTCTCTCTATCAACTGAATGGCTACGATCAATCCAAGCAACATCAATGGTCCTAATCAGTTTATAACCTCTATAAAAACAACCCTAGACTAACCCTAATCTATTCATTCAAAAATAAGAACAAAGCCGCCATGTTGCTGAGGAACGACTAGGGGTAACCACCAATTGGAGAGAGGATTAGGAGGCAAAATTCTAAGGCATAAAGCAACTCAATCAAATCAAACCGCATCTTCAAATCCCTAAATTTGAGAATTCACCTCACCATTGTAAGTAGAGTATTACTTTGGTATGAACAAATAACTGTGTTGGTTTGTATACTTGATTGTGGTGAGAAATAATTCATAATTTGTGCGTTACTATGATTCTTATCGATTTGGAATATTGCATACGTTTGGATATCCTCATATTATGTTATAAAGAACTACATACGGTAGTTCTATGCAAGTATACGTTTGGAATATTCGCAAATTATGCAATCCTTGTTGAAGCTACATGTATGTAGTTGATTAATTAAAATTCATGCAAGTTTGGGGCTTTGCTATTATGCCATCATAATGTATATTTTTATACAAACATCATTTTTGTGAAGTAATTGGAATAAGTTTGGGTTATCATAATCCATATGAAATTATGTTGAAAATTGGGCATCATGTATTAAGCCATGCTTTTGTACTAGAAAACCTATTTGCAAACTTATGGATATGACTAGGCTATGATTGATATTTTGCATAATTGAAATCCATATTGTTAACAAGAATTTTATGATGACATATGTGGTACATAGCTAGGTTAGATTCAAAAATCCCTTTTTGCAAGTTTGCATGACTAAAGTAAAAATCACGATTTCATGTTAGGAATATTTATGCCATGGTTATGTGAACAAATTTAACTATACTTATGCCATGCTTATGTTTGACATTATGCCATGCTTATGTTTGAAATATTTATGCCATGCTTATGTTTGACATTATGCCATGCTTATGTTGGAAATATTTATGCCATGCTTATGTTTGACATTATGCCTAAATAATATAGGTTCAAGTTGTAGTTATGACTATGTGTCAATAATGATACCCAATTTAGATTCTTATCTCAACTACAAGTTTACATGCTTTGATTCATGTCACCTATGCTTTATGACCAAAGTATATGTTACCACTATGCAAGTACACCAGTTTCTATTTTGTAGTTCCAACGTTATGTTGCAAGTTCATACGCACACATTTCCCTTTTTGTGTATGTAATCACGCTTTAAGCCTCCCCTTTCGCATGGCTAAGTTGGGCTTTAAAAGGCTAAGCCCAACATATAGATAATAAGCGGACGTGTAAAACGGGGGAAAATAACGTTGGGTTAAAATTACTAATGAATGAAAATATAAAATAGAAGGGCCCAAATTCAGGTATGGGTTGGGCCCATGATTGGTGTAACCTTTACACCATTAACTTAATAATGGGCCGCAAATATTTGCATATAAGAAAATAAAGAAGAAAGACAAAATATGTAAATGTAGAACATACGATGTGTTTAACCCGAGGTTGGATTGAGTTGTGATGTAAACCTGCCCGGAACCGCCCGGCTGTCCAGTAGTCACAACAATACCTATCCAATGTGGGAGGTTAAACATGGAGCCCAATAAGGACCCGAGGTTAGACTGAGTTGTGGCGTAAGACTGCCCGGAACCAACCGGCAACAGGCAGCCACAACAATACCTGTCTAATGTGAGAGGTCAAGGCTTTAATAAGACAATTAAGGCTGAGTCAGGATTGTTAGGATTAAGTGAACTAAAGACTTAATCAAAATGGAACATGCTAACTAAACGGACTGGTGGGGGTTAGGTTAGAAAACACTTAACCAACTTAGCATGTTAGCTAGAGATAGAAAACCTAGTAACGGGGGACCCTTTTCAGCAGTAACCCTAGAAGGTGTATCAGGATACCCTGAAACTAGGCAGGGTGGGGCACGATTACTGGGCTGATTGTAAGAGGTCAAATCGACGGCGGTGGTGTAGCAGTGTAGGTTCTAACGGGGTGCGGGCGTGCACACACTCCGGCGCAGAAAAATAAAGCACTGGGCACCAGTAGCATACCTGTGCATTCTAAGGTTGTGTCGGGCCGCTGCCATGGGACTTGATACACCCCATGGTGGGACCAGCATAGGTAACTACAACATCGGGGGCCGTAAGACACATGTAACTATGCGAGTAGGAGCCAATCATCATAGAACGGATCACATCACCCTGATTTATGGGGTGCCAGTTGGAAACTAGTTTATATGGGTTCAGAGATTAACATGGGGTACGATAGTATATTCGACCCTAGACAACTTAACCAAGTTTATAGTGCTTTCCCACTTCTTGATTTTACTTATCATACCCAGTTATTTATTCATAGACAAAATAGTACTAGACTTACTCAGGCTTTATGTCTGACTCTACTTTTCTTTCGTCTTCTTTTCTTCCGTTTCCCCCCCCCCCCCAGGTCCACAGGGAGGGAACACTGCAGCTTGACCAGCCTTAACATCCAGCTTGAAGAAGAGAAATGTATTGCTTGGAACTTTCCGTTTTGAAACTATGGCTTTGGACAAACTCTATGGGGCTTTTGCAGTTTATCTATGTATTATTTATGCTTCTTTAAATAATGTAATCAAGACAGAATATGAAAGTATTATGTTATGTTTTTGGAAAGGATGTAAGACAATTATGGTGATGTTGTTGTAACACGTATTTGCTTTTATGAAATAAAAGTTCTTGTTTTTCCGCTGTTTACAAATATGTGTTCTTATATCTGTCTTGTATATCTGTGACTTATACTTATAAACCTCCACCAAAATTAGGGCATTCCCTTTGAGAGTGACCCTAACGGAGGTGGGGTGTTTCCCTTGGTATCAGAGCATAGGTTTACTAGATAAGATAAAAAGTTTTGAAAATTTATTTTCAAAAAGGAAATTTTAAAGAAGCATTTTTAAAAGAAAAATATTATTTTATTCAAAAAGGCAAAGTCCACTCCCCAAAGCCATAGGTACTATCTCTTATCCTTCGTTTTGAATCTATCCTTTTTGTTTCAGCATGTCTGAAGACCTTAACTTGCCAGAAGGGGTGCCAATACCTGGTTGGTTCAGGCGGTTCTTAGAAGCAAGAGCCACTCAGCCAGGTCCTACCGTTCCTCCTCCCCCAGCTGCCGGAAATCATCCAGCTGCAGCGGCACCTTTTCCTCCACCTCCTCCGCGGGGAAACACGTTTGCTAAGATATGTAGAGATTTTAAAGCTATGGGAGGAAAGGATTTCCATGGAACTGAGTCCTTCGTGGCAGCTAGAAATTGGCTGAAAGAAACGGAGGACCTATTCATCATCTTTGAGGTAGAAGATAGACAAAAAGTACAATTGGCAGTGTGGCTATTGAAGGGCAAGGCTTCCTACTGGTGGGAAGTCACTAATGCTGAAAGACCAGTGGAGACATGGGAGGACTTTAGGGCAAGGTTTGAGACTAAATTTCTCTCAGATGCGGAAAGAAGTTTGCAGTTGGAAAAGTTCTTATTTCTTAAGCAAGGGGACAAGACAGTCAGAGAGTATGTGAATCAGTTTGATGAGCTGGCTAGGTTTGGGCTTGACCTAGTCAACACCCCGCACAAGAAGGCTCTCCGTTTCGTCAAAGGGTTGAATGAGCCATTACACAGTTTGGCCATGACCCATATACCCATGGGAGCCACGTATGAAAGATTGGTGCAAATGGCATTGCTGAATGAAGAGGATAAGGGCAAGAAGGAGACAAAGGCAGAAAGCTCTCAAGGGAAGAAAGAGGGTTTGCAGCCTAAGAAGACAGACTTTAAGAAGGGCGGGAAGGGCAACAAAGAGAAGAGGAAGTGCAATTTCTGTGGCAAAGTGGGGCACTTAGTAAAGGACTGCCGGAAAAAGAAGGCCAAGGAGAATGGTGGGTGCTTTTCTTGCGGTGAGACAGGCCACAGGGCTAAGGACTGCCCAAAGAAACGAGGACAGGGGCAGAGGGCTGGATCCACCCCAGGGGCACAGGTTCATGTGCTGGAAGCGCCACCTCTGCAACAGCGAGGTATAAATACTTCTGTAGAAAGCGTAGTTTATCTTTATGATCACCCCGTTCGCACTTTATTTGATTCTGGCGCATCACACTCCTTTATCTCGTCTGCTTTAGTAGAATCTCTGCACCTAAAAACTAGTATGGTAGAGGACCCCTTAATTGTTTCAAACCCAATTGGGGGCCCAGCTCATTTGTCTATGATCTGTTTGGGATTGAAAATTTCTATTCTAAGTGTAGAATTTCAATGTAGTGCCTTTGTTTTGGGCTTTTCGGGTTATGGTTTGATTTTGGGTATGGATTGGCTATCCAGTAATGGGGCCATCCTTGATTGTGAGAGAAGGGTTGTTAGGCTCCTAACCCAGCTCGGTAATACTTTGGAAATTTCTTGTAATCCCTCGTATGCGGTTATGCTTAGTTATCTTGAATCGCTAGATGCCTCTGTTGAAAATTTGCAATCAGTTAGAGTGGTCCGGGAATATCCGGATGTCTTCGAAGAGGTGAAGGGCTTGCCTCCGAAGCGGGAAATAGACTTCCGCATATATCTTGTAGATAATGCAAAGCCCGTTGCGTTGCCCGTTAGGCACATGGCTCCACGAGAAAGGAAAGAGCTCAGTAAACAGATTAAAGAGCTTCTAGAAAAGGGGTTCATTAGGAGAAGCATTTCAGAATGGGGCGCTCCAGTGGTGTTCGCTACAAAGGCGGATGGTTCACTCCGTCTATGTGTTGACTATAGGGAGCTCAACAAGCTAACGAAAAAGAATAGGCACCCTCTCCCTAGAATTGACGATTTATTTGACCAGCTTGTAGGAGCGTCTGTTTTCTCCCAACTCGATTTAGCAACCGGTTTTCATCAGCTAAGGGTGGCTGAAGATAGCATCGATAAAACGGCGTTCAGAACCCCAGACGGCTTCTTTGAATGGCTTGTCATGCCTTTCGGCTTGACAAATGCACCTGCTTACTTCGTGGACCTGATGAGTAGGGTATTTAGAGATTTCCTCAACAAATTCGTAGTGGTCTTCGTTGATGATATCCTTATCTTCTCAAAGAGTGAAGAGGAACATGCTCAGCACTTAAGGGCAATCATGGAAACTTTGCGAGTCCATCAACTAAAAGCCAAATTCTCCAAATGCCACTTTTGGAGAGAAGAGGTGAGGTTCCTTGGGCACATAGTATCCAAACAAGGGTTAGCAGTGGACCCTGCTAAGGTAGTGGCGGTACAGGATTGGAAGACACCAAGGAATGCAACTGAGGTCCGAAGTTTTCTAGGACTAGCAGGTTTCTATCGAAAGTTCATATGGGATTTTGCGAAAATCTCAGCTCCGCTCACGAAATTAACCAAGAAGAATCTAGTATTCAATTGGGACTTGGATTGCGAGTTTGCTTTCCAACGACTGAAAAGGGCTCTTACAACAGCCCCAGTTTTGACGCTGCCAGATGGGAACAAGATGTTTACTGTTTATACGGATGCATGTGGGACAGGGCTAGGCGCCGTCTTAATGCAAGAAGGAAGGGTAGTAGCTTATGGCGGGAGGCAGTTGAAAGTGCACGAAAAGAACTACCCAACCCACGATCTTGAGTTAGCCGCCATCGTCTTTGCACTCAAGTCTTGGCGACACTATCTCCTAGGTGAGAGGTTCGAACTTTACACTGACCATAAATCGTTGAAATATCTTTTCTCGCAGAAGGATCTTAATTTGAGGCAACAAAGATGGATGGAGTTTCTTGCCTCGTACGATTTCGAAATCTCCTACACTCCGGGCAAAGGCAACGTAGTGGCAGATGCGTTGAGCCGAAAGAAATTGACCCTAAGCCCGTTGTTTGTTGAAAGACAAAGCCTAGAGTTTTTAGCCAGCTTCGACTTTAGGCCTTCCTCCGATTTCGTACCAGGCTTGCTAGCATCTCTCGAAGTGCGCCCAACTTTAGTGGATTCGGTAGGGGCAGCACAACGCGAAGACCCTCAGCTTGTGGAAACAATTGATAGGCTAATTAGGGGTGAGACTTCAAGTCACCTCAACAGATACTCCATCGACGATAAGGGTTTGCTAAGGCGAGACGGAAGACTATGCGTCCCACAGACAAAAGATTTAATAAAGAAGGTTCTCGAAGAAGCACATCACTCCAAGATGACGATACATCCAGGCGGAGATAAAATGTACAAAGACATAAAAAGGACTTTCTTTTGGAACGGCATGAAAAAGGATGTGGCAGAGTTCGTTTCTAAGTGTATGGTGTGCCAACAGGTTAAGGCGGAACAGAAAAAGCCTGGCGGACTGCTACATCCTCTGGAGGTCCCGCAGTGGAAGTGGGATAGCATCTCAATGGACTTTATCGATGGGCTGCCTAGGTCTAGGAGAGGCAACACTAGCATTTGGGTAATAGTGGATAGGCTTACTAAAAGCGCCCACTTTTTACCTGTCAAAAGTAAAAGAACTGCCTCATCCCTAGCATCACTTTACCTCAAGGAAATCGTTCGACTCCATGGAATACCATCTAGCATTGTTAGTGACCGAGACCCCATCTTCACCAGTGAGTTTTGGCGAAGTCTGCAAGAAGCAGTAGGAACGCAGTTATGCTTGAGCACAGCCTATCATCCCCAAACCGACGGCCAAACAGAGAGAGTGAACAGAGTTTTGGAAGACCTTTTAAGGCTATGCGTCCTTGACTTCGGAGGGACTTGGGAAGACCACCTTCCTTTGGTGGAATTTGCTTACAACAACAGCTATCAAGCAACCATCGGAATGGCGCCCTTCGAAGCTTTATATGGAAGACCGTGCCGATCGCCCACTTGTTGGTGGGAGTCTACTGATAAGCTCATACTTGGACCAGATATGATCCGAGAGACTTCAGAGAAAGTAGACTTAATACGGAGAAGGATGAAGACGGCCCAAGACAGACAAAAGTCCTATGCCGACAAGAGAAGGACCGACCTTGAATTTGAGGTTGGAGACAGAGTTTTTCTCAAGGTATCACCACTAAGAAACGTTGTCCGTTTTGGAACCACAGGAAAGCTAGCACCAAGGTTCGTAGGGCCATTCCCTATCATCGAGAAAATTGGGAAAATGGCCTATAGATTAGAGCTACCCGAGAAGTTGGCTGGAGTCCACAACGTTTTTCACGTTTCACATCTCCGAAAATGTCTACATGAGTCTGCTGAAGTGGTAGAGCCAAATATCCTCGAAGAGGCCGAAGTGGAACGCGAAGCAACCATAAGAAAAGTTCCAACCCGCATCTTAGGAACGGAAGTGAAGAAGCTACGCAACCGTGAAGTCAAGCTCGTCAAAGTTCAGTGGAGCGACGCCGAGGGAGACGCGACTTGGGAAACTGAAGCTAGAATACGCACTGCCTACCCTTTTCTGTTCGAGGGTACATCCTTGATCTTTCATTTTCCTTAAGTGGCGCTTTTATCTATCTTTTTAGGTATATTTCCTCGACCTTATCTTTTAGGTAGAAACCCTTTGGATGGAAACATGTAGTTGAAACATGTTATGGATGATGGTTGCAAGTGGTTGCAAATGATTGCTAGTGGTTGCTCGTGGTTGCATATACACACACAATCTAGGTTTTAGATCGGCTCAGTCACTTCATATTGCATATGCATATATGTTTGCATTCGTATATGGTTGAACTCTAGTGTGTTGTCATGTGGATGTTGCATTTGTATTGAATGATTGTGCACTCATGTAGAATCATGAATAGGAAAATTTGCATACATAATGGATTCATGGCACTTACATAATTCGCATTAAGGAGGTCAACTGAATCAGTAGACCGCCTGATTTTGCATTTGATAAGTACATGTACACACACACACTTCGCATATGATCATGAAGCATTAGAAGTCTTTTAAGGACAATGGATGCTCGTGTTTGATGGATGAGTAGATGGATGATTGGATGTTAGGATATACATTCCTCCTAACTTGAAGATTTCGGGGACGAAATCCTTTTAAGTGGGGGAGAATGTAACACCCCGCAAATTCTATAACTGTGAAATTAACAAATTAAAGTATAATTAATTTGAAATCAAAGAACTAAGGGAAACGGGATACGTTATTGCGTTCGTCTCGGAAAAATACGCGAAATAGAGTCCGAGTTTTCGAAAAACGGAGTCCGTATGAAGAAGATATGGCCTTCGGAAGTTTCTGAATTAAATTTAAAAGTCAAACAGAATAAAACAGTTTAAAATTCCAAAATGGGGCCCAACGGGCCAGGGCGGAAAAACACCCGCCTGATGCACCCAGGTCGACTGGGCTGTCGACCTGGTATAGCCAGGTCGACAGGCATGTCGACCTGGTCCAGAGCCAGGTCGAACCCAGTCCAACCTGGCTGGCCTATTCTATGTTGGCCGATTTTCTGTGGTCTGCTTTGTCATTAGGGCTAGGTGGCAGGCTCTAATTGGTCTCTCTATCAAATGAATGGCTACGATCAATCCAAGCAACATCAATGGTCCTAATCAGTTTATAACCTCTATAAAAACAACCCTAGACTAACCCTAATCTATTCATTCAAAAATAAGAACAAAGCCGCCATGTTGCTGAGGAACGACTAGGGGTAGCCACCAATTGGAGAGAGGATTAGGAGGCAAAATTCTAAGGCATAAAGCAACTCAATCAAATCAAACCGCATCTTCAAATCCCTAAATTTGAGAATTCACCTCACCATTGTAAGTAGAGTATTACTTTGGTATGAACAAATAACTGTGTTGGTTTGTATACTTGATTGTGGTGAGAAATAATTCATAATTTGTGCGTTACTATGATTCTTATCGATTTGGAATATTGCATACGTTTGGATATCCTCATATTATGTTATAAAGAACTACATACGGTAGTTCTATGCAAGTATACGTTTGGAATATTCGCAAATTATGCAATCCTTGTTGAAGCTACATGTATGTAGTTGATTAATTAAAATTCATGCAAGTTTGGGGCTTTGCTATTATGCCATCATAATGTATATTTTTATACAAACATCATTTTTGTGAAGTAATTGGAATAAGTTTGGGTTATCATAATCCATATGAAATTGTGTTGAAAATTGGGCATCATGTATTAAGCCATGCTTTTGTACTAGAAAACCTATTTGCAAACTTATGGATATGACTAGGCTATGATTGATATTTTGCATAATTGAAATCCATATTGTTAACAAGAATTTTATGATGACATATGTGGTACATAGCTAGGTTAGATTCAAAAATCCCTTTTTGCAAGTTTGCATGACTAAAGTAAAAATCACGATTTCATGTTAGGAATATTTATGCCATGGTTATGTGAACAAATTTAACTATACTTATGCCATGCTTATGTTTGACATTATGCCATGCTTATGTTAGAAATATTTATGCCATGCTTATGTTTGACATTATGCCATGCTTATGTTGGAAATATTTATGCCATGCTTATGTTTGACATTATGCCTAAATAAAAATATAGGTTCAAGTTGTAGTTATGACTATGTGTCAATAATGATACCCAATTTAGATTCTTATCTCAACTACAAGTTTACATGCTTTGATTCATGTCACCTATGCTTTATGACCAAAGTATATGTTACCACTATGCAAGTACACCAGTTTCTATTTTGTAGTTCCAACGTTATGTTGCAAGTTCATACGCACACATTTCCCTTTTTGTGTATGTAATCACGCTTTAAGCCTCCCCTTTCACATGGCTAAGTTGGGCTTTAAAAGGCTAAGCCCAACATATAGATAATAAGCGGACGTGTAAAACGGGGGAAAATAACGTTGGGTTAAAATTACTAATGAATGAAAATATAAAATAGAAGGGCCCAAATTCAGGTATGGGTTGGGCCCATGATTGGTGTAACCTTTACACCATTAACTTAATAATGGGCCGCAAATATTTGCATATAAGAAAATAAAGAAGAAAGACAAAATATGTAAATGTAGAACATACGATGTGTTTAACCCGAGGTTGGATTGAGTTGTGATGTAAACCTGCCCGGAACCGCCCGGCTGTCCAGTAGTCACAACAATACCTATCCAATGTGGGAGGTTAAACATGGAGCCCAATAAGGACCCGAGGTTAGACTGAGTTGTGGCGTAAGACTGCCCGGAACCAACCAGCAACAGGCAGCCACAACAATACCTGTCTAATGTGAGAGGTCAAGGCTTTAATAAGACAATTAAGGCTGAGTCAGGATTGTTAGGATTAAGTGAACTAAAGACTTAATCAAAATGGAACATGCTAACTAAACGGACTGGTGGGGGTTAGGTTAGAAAACACTTAACCAACTTAGCATGTTAGCTAGAGATAGAAAACCTAGTAACGGGGGACCCTTTTCAGCAGTAACCCTAGAAGGTGTATCAGGATACCCTGAAACTAGGCAGGGTGGGGCACGATTACTGGGCTGATTGTAAGAGGTCAAATCGACGGCGGCGGTGTATCAGTGTAGGTTCTAACGGGGTGCGGGCGTGCACACACTCCGGCGCAGAAAAATAAAGCACTGGGCACCAGTAGCATACCTGTGCATTCTAAGGTTGTGTCGGGCCGCTGCCATGGGACTTGATACACCCCATGGTGGGACCAGCATAGGTAACTACAACATCGGGGGCCGTAAGACACATGTAACTATGCGAGTAGGAGCCGATCATCATAGAACGGATCACATCACCCTGATTTATGGGGTGCCAGTTGGAAACTAGTTTATATGGGTTCAGAGATTAACATGGGGTACGATTGTATATTCGACCCTAGACAACTTAACCAAGTTTATAGTGCTTTCCCACTTCTTGATTTTACTTATCATACCCAGTTCTTTATTCATAGACAAAATAGTACTAGACTTACTCAGGCTTTATGTCTGCCTCTACTTTTCTTTCGTCTTCTTTTCTTCCGTTTCCCCCCCCCCCCCCAGGTCCACAGGGAGGGAACACTGCAGCTTGACCAGCCTTAACATCCAGCTTGAAGAAGAGAAATGTATTGCTTGGAACTTTCCGTTTTGAAACTATGGCTTTGGACAAACTCTATGGGGCTTTTGCAGTTTATCTATGTATTATTTATGCTTCTTTAAATAATGTAATCAAGACAGAATATGAAAGTATTATGTTATGTTTTTGGAAAGGATGTAAGACAATTATGGTGATGTTGTTGTAACACGTATTTGCTTTTATGAAATAAAAGTTCTTGTTTTTCCGCTGTTTACAAATATGTGTTCTTATATCTGTCTTGTATATCTGTGACTTATACTTATAAACCTCCACCAAAATTAGGGCATTCCCTTTGAGAGTGACCCTAACGGAGGTGGGGTGTTTCCCTTGGTATCAGAGCATAGGTTTACTAGATAAGATAAAAAGTTTTGAAAATTTATTTTCAAAAAGGAAATTTTAAAGAAGCATTTTTAAAAGAAAAATATTATTTTATTCAAAAAGGCAAAGTCCACTCCCCAAAGCCATAGGTACTATCTCTTATCCTTCGTTTTGAATCTATCCTTTTTGTTTCAGCATGTCTGAAGACCTTAACTTGCCAGAAGGGGTGCCAATACCTGGTTGGTTCAAGCGGTTCTTAGAAGCAAGAGCCACTCAGCCAGGTCCTACCGTTCCTCCTCCACCAGCTGCCGAAAATCATCCAGCTGCAGCGGCACCTTTTCCTCCACCTCCTCCGCGGGGAAACACGTTTGCTAAGATATGTAGAGATTTTAAAGCTATGGGAGGAAAGGATTTCCATGGAACTGAGTCCTTCGTGGCAGCTAGAAATTGGCTGAAAGAAACGGAGGACCTATTCATCATCTTTGAGGTAGAAGATAGACAAAAAGTACAATTGGCAGTGTGGCTATTGAAGGGCGAGGCTTCCTACTGGTGGGAAGTCACTAATGCTGAAAGACCTGTGGAGACATGGGAGGACTTTAGGGCAAGGTTTGAGACTAAATTTCTCTCAGATGCGGAAAGAAGTTTGCAGTTGGAAAAGTTCTTATTTCTTAAGTAAGGGGACAAGACAGTCAGAGAGTATGTGAATCAGTTTGATGAGCTGGCTAGGTTTGGGCTTGACCTAGTCAACACCCCGCACAAGAAGGCTCTCCGTTTCGTCAAAGGGTTGAATGAGCCATTACACAGTTTGGCCATGACCCATATACCCATGGGAGCCACGTATGAAAGATTGGTGCAAATGGCATTGCTGAATGAAGAGGATAAGGGCAAGAAGGAGACAAAGGCAGAAAGCTCTCAAGGGAAGAAAGAGGGTTTGCAGCCTAAGAAGACAGACTTTAAGAAGGGCGGGTATGGCAACAAAGAGAAGAGGAAGTGCAATTTCTGTGGCAAAGTGGGGCACTTAGTAAAGGACTGCCGGAAAAAGAAGGCCAAGGAGAATGGTGGGTGCTTTTCTTGCGGTGAGACAGGCCACAGGGCTAAGGACTGCCCAAAGAAACGAGGACAGGGGCAGAGGGCTGGATCCACCCCAGGGGCACAGGTTCATGTGCTGGAAGCGCCACCTCTGCAACAGCGAGGTATAAATACTTCTGTAGAAAGCGTAGTTTATCTTTATTATCACCCCGTTCGCACTTTATTTGATTCTGGCGCATCACACTCCTTTATCTCGTCTGCTTTAGTAGAATCTCTGCACCTAAAAACTAGTATGGTAGAGGACCCCTTAATTGTTTCAAACCTAATTGGGGGCCCAGCTCATTTGTCTATGATCTGTTTGGGATTGAAAATTTCCTAGAGTATCTTGATGCATCTATCGATTATTTGCAATCTGTTCCAGTAGTCCGAGGTTATTCTGATGTTTTTGATGAGGTTTGGGGTTTACCCCAAGGCACGAGATTGATTTTCAAATATACTTGGTGGATAATGCAAAGCCAGTTGCATTGCCTGTACGACATGTGACTCCTAAAAGAAAATAGGGAACTTGATAAGCAAGTAGGGGAGCTACTTGAGAGGAGGTTTGATAGGTGAATCATATTAGGATGGGAAACCAATTAAAGACAGTCCTTGAGGAAGCCCATCATTCTAAGACGACTATTCATCCAAGTGGTGATAAAATGTATAGAGTTCGAGGAAGTGGAGACAAACTTGCGGAAGGAAGTAAAAGTAGAGAAGACAGCAAGGATGCGACTTGGGAGACTGAAAATAAAGATCACGCTTCATACCCTTTCCTTTTAGGACTATGTTCTTAACTTCTTTTTCCAAAGCTTTTTATTCGTACTTGTTTCTATCATTCGTCTGTGTCATATCGATCGAATCTTTGACCTTTAGGGAACCCATGGATGTAAACACATGTTTGAAACATGTTATGATTGATGGATGCAAGTGTATGCAAGTTTTGCTAGTGTTTGCCTGTGGATTCATACACACACATTAGGCACTAGATTGGCTCAATCACTCTCATACTGCATATGGATGTGTGTGCATTTTTCTGTTTCCTCATGGATGAAAATGGATGTATCATCATATGGATGTTGATTTAGACGAATGAGTGTGCACACATATAGAACTTACATGTTATAATAGGATTATTTGCATACATGTTGGATTCATGACACTAACATACATTGCATTAAGGAGGTCAAGTGAATCAGTAGACCGCATGATCTTCGCATTAGTATTGGGACATAAACACACACCTCTGCATATGTTCATATAGCATTAGAAATCTTTTAAGGATAGTGGATTCTTGTGGATGATGGATGAATAGATGGATGATGAATGGTAAGATACATTCTTCTTAACTTGAAATTTCGGGGACGAAATCCTTTAAGGAGGGGAGAATGTAACACCCCGCATTTTTAATGAAATTAAAAATGTGGAAATATGTATATATATTGTATGCATAGATATATTTTAGAGAAAAATTAAATAATGACAATAAAATTGCATGTAATAAGTTAATGTAGTGAAATGAAGCAAAAGATTAATAAAAGAAATTACATGCAATACATGAAATGCGAAGAAATGCATGCGAACAATTAAATAGAAATAAAAAGGAAAATTTGAAGAGCTTCAGGAATTTGGTCACGAAATTAGTGTCATTGCATTCGTGGCGATTTTCTAGTCAATTTAGACCTAGGGTTTGCAAAAAACCAAATATAGGATGAAAAAGATATATTTAAATTAAATATTGCAACAAAACATGGAAAAGAGGAATGAGAGAAGAATAATGTTTAGCATTGTTCTAAGGTTTGTAAAAAAAAGACTTAGTAGCTCATTTGGTTAGAACATGTGACTTGTATACAAGAGGTTCTGAGTTTAATCCTAGCCAACATCATATTTTTGTTTTAGGGGAAGGGCTAAAAAGTGGCTTAGTGTGAACGCAGTTCAAAAAACGGTTTAGTGTGAAAAGGGTTAATTGGAAAGATAATTAAAAAGAAATATATATATAATATACATATATATGACATGTGGGTGTCAACACCCCTGCTGCTGCGCATCATGTTGCACACATGGCACATTTTTGTTGGTCAATGACGATTTTTGATGGATTAGGGCATATGTGGCATCCTCTGATTGGCTGGGTGATGTGTCATTGTGGATTGGATGGTTTAGATTTATCCTAAACTAATCTAAGGTCTCTAATTAATCCTACACATCTATATAAGCACGCATAAACCTAAACCCCAATCTAAACTAAATTCATTCATGAGCCTATATGTTGTTGCATCCTAAACTAACCTAGCCTCCACCATAACAAATCAAATTCAAGCTAGAAGATAAAAATCAAAGTCTACATCAAGGGTTAAGTTTAACAAATTCAAAAATCAAATCTCAGAATTCAAGATCCATTCTTTTTCTGTGAGTGCTAGTCACTTTTAGGTTTAAATAGATAAATGTGAATTGTGATGGACTATGAATTTGGTATATGCTGTAAATCATGAAATTATGCAAGCATACTATGTCATTTTCCCTAGATCTAATATATGGACATTCTACTATGTTTCCTATGTGAATCTTGAATTACAATTATATTGTGGTACATGTGAACTTGTTAATACAGATCTAACTTTCTAGATCTGATTATGGTGATTCGATATGACGTTTATATGAACATTGATTTGTAACCATGTTAGGATGATTGTACATCCATTAATTTGACATTACTTGGATCTAGATTTTGGTGCTAATCACCTTTCACTTGCTATATTATGACACCTTGGTATATGTGGTAAACATGACATGTGAATCTAAACTTGTTATTATTCCACCCTGTCTATGCTAGATTTAGGTAATTGGACACCTAATATTGAATCTAGATCTCATTATGCTTGCCTAAACACAAGTTATTAATTTGCTGCCCACTTTATTATGATAATTATCACATGTCCATTCACATAGTTACTATGCCAGTTATGTTAATATTTATGCCAAAACATGTTGAACTGTCACCCTTATCATGTTCCCTTTTGTTGTTATGACGAGGCTACTTTATAGCCTCGATTCCACCAAAATACATGTGAATACGTTAGTTAGGAACGGGAATAAAGGGAATTTGTAATTGGCATAGTTTATATAATATTTATATGAAATGAGCATATAATTCAAATGGGGAAACGTAGAATTAATTACCTATACTGACATAGGAAAAGTTGGGTAAAAATGGCATAATTTGAATATGACGATTTATGGATATGTAATTCAAATTATTGTTGTAAAATAGGTATTGACACCTATAGAAGGAAAGGATTGATTAATTGGTAAATTAATTAAAAATGGAAAGTTATTAATTAAAATTAAGAATTTTAATTGTACTTATGACATGAGGTTAGGTTACGTTAGTGGCGGAAGTCTGCCCGGACCCGATCGGCATATCCAGCAGCCACTAATGCTGAACCTAATGTGGGAGGTCCAAGTACGCAAATACGAATCAGACTAAGATACGAGGTTAGGCCCAACTGTTGAATAAGACTACCCAGACCCGACCGACATATCCAGCATGTAACAACCCGGAAAATCTAAACCAACTTAAAAATTTTAATTTGGCTATTTTAGAGGATTTTGAATATTGAAAATAAATTATTTTAAATAATAACGACCAAAAGTCTATTTGAATCGATGTTGGAAAATAAATATATTTATTTTAATTATAAAACAAGGCTGAAATGGCTCGGCAGTTTGAATATTTGAATTCGAACCTTGACTGACGGTACCAGATGCAAAATAAAACGGATTTTAGTGAAACCAAAAATATTTAAATCTGTTTATGAATATCTTTCTAATGAATCTGAAAATTCGAAATTTCACAGCGGGAATCAAAAGTTATGGCCAAATGAATTTTCAGAAAGGTCGCTATGGAGTTTATATAGCCTGTGAAAATAGTCATTTTGCAAACGACCTCCGTTTTCGACGAAACAACTTTTGTTGGATCCGGGATGTCGAATTATTGCTAGGTTTTAAATTCCATAATTTTTGGAGTTAATATGTGAGCGTGGCAAAGGAAAATGTGTTTGGTTGATTTCAGTCAAATTGGATCGACCAGAAAATGGCCAATTTTCAAACGGTCTCCAAATTCGACAAACCTAGTTTTGTTGGGACCATATCATCAAAACATCGCTGGATTTATTTTTCTGGAATTTTTGGGGACAGTAGGTGGCCCCGGCAAATTGAAATGTATGTTCAAATCAAATATTGAATGATTTATATTTTAATTTGAAGAATAACTGGCTGAAACAGTCGAACGGGCCTACGAAACATATCCCATTATGTTCAGAATGGGGGTATTTAGCTAAAGGCGATAGTTGTTGGGTTTGATTTGGTGTTCGTATAGGAAAACCCTAATTTTTGAAATAATATATATATATATATATATCGGCGAATGAGAATTTTTCTTTCATAAAATAATTTTTCAAAAAATATAAACCCCCTCCCCCCGTAATCCTCGACCGAAGGCGGCTGTGTGCTCCGTTCTTCGTGGCCAAATTCCGGCCAAACCCTTCATAAATAGCCCTCGCTCAAGTTAAACTTTTTGAAGATCTCAGATCGGGCTTCAAATCCATCCTACCCTCGCCCCCCATCGTGGCGCCAACATCGAGATTTACGCCCATGAACTCGTGAAGTTCATCGCGCCGCCGTGGGGTTATCACGGCGTCGAGTTCGACATAGGTGCCATCGATAGGCGCGCCTCACGATGTCCTGCATCGTGGTATGGTCTAATTTCGACGAAGTGCTGCGGATTGAAAACAATTGCTAGACCTAGTTTCGAGCTTCCAGCTGAGGTATAAGGCTGTTTTAAAATTAACTGTTCATAGCGCTTTTAAGAATTGCTATTTATGATTTTCAAATAAAAATGATATCTTTTTCGTATGTTGACGAAATCCAGTGAAACAAGAGACATTAGACTCGTGTGGACATCTTCTACATTCTAGAAGAGATCGGATATTTTTCTGAGCTTCATACAATTTTTAAATAAGTGGAACCCAATGTGAGATTTCTAAATTATAAACGATATGGAATGACGATGTATAAATTATATAATTGATGTATGAGTTATATAAGCGTTGTACACCTCATGTATAAGCATTGTATAAGTTGTATATGCAATGTGTAAGTTATATATGCGTTGTAAGAATCATATATGCGTTGAATGAAATTTAAATGAAATCGAAATATATTTATATATGTATATCTATATATATATGTATACTCCCCTCGTCCGCAGACCATGGACGATATATATTGGTTGTGATTGTTTGGATTTGGTTGATGTGAAATTTGGTGAATACTACGAATGGTTGATTTGATATGATTGATTGTGGTTGAAATCCTAATTGGATTAGTTTATGGGAAAATTCATCTGCGTATGAACTAGATTATTGAAATCCCCATTGTCAAAAGCTGCGAGGCTTTAAGGTAGAGCAAGGAGCCGTACTCGGGATGGTGCTGGTTTTAACTACCCTGCCATTATGCGGCCGAAATTTTCTGAAATATTCCTGTGTTTGATTTATATTCATGTATTGAAATATATTCATGTGTTGGAAAAATATTCATTTTTGAAATAAAATGGTTTGAACGATAAAAATAACATTTTTACCGAATGTTTGAAGTAAAATGGTTTGTATGATAAAATAACATTTTTATTGTATGTACAAAGTATATAAAATATTCATGTTTGAAATAAATTGTTTTAACAGTAAAATCAAATTTTATTATATATATGAATCATTAAAAATCTTCATTTTTGAAATAAATTGTTTTAACAATTAAAATCACATTTTTATTACATATATGAATCGATAAAAATCTTCATTTTTGAAATAAATTGTTTTAACAATAAAAATCACATTTTTATCATCTATACGAAGTATATAAAATAATCATGTTTGAAGTAAATTGTTTTGACAATAAAAATCACATTTTATTATATATATGAATCGTTAAAAATCTTCATTTTTGAAATAATTTGTTTTAACAATAAAAATCACATTTTTATTATATATATGAATCGTTAAAAATCTTCATTTTTATTAAATATATGAATCGTTAAAATCTTCGTTTTTGAAATAAATTGTATTAACAATAAAAATCACATTTTTATCATCTATATGAAGTATATAAAATAATCATGTTTGAAGTATTTTGACAGTAAAAATAACATTTTTATTATATATATGAAGTGTCAAAAATAGTCATGTGTCGAAATAGATATTTGTTGGATAAAAATATTATTTTTATCACATATATGAAATGAAATGGTTTGGAAATTGAAGAACGGACTATATTTATATAAATATAATTAAAATTAAATCAAATAACGAAGCTGCAGTTCGTATTTTGAAACCGTGAATTCAAACAATTATTGTGGGAGATCGGACTGTCAGATTTTCCCGAAACTGAAACCGTTGGGTTCGCTTTGGAAATATCTTTCCGACGATACCAATTGTGCAAAGATCCAACGGTTGGATTGTTTGGAATTTTTAATTCAAATCTGAATGAAAACAGCGCCAGAATGGATTATATATATATATGTATATAATTAAAATAAATCGAATAACGACGCTGCAATTCGTATTTTGAAATCGTGACTTTAAACAATTGTACCGGGAGATCCGACCGTCGGATTTTCCCAAAACTAGAACCCTTGGATCCGTTTTGAAAAGATCTTTCCAATGATATAAAATTTGTAAAGATCCATCGGTTAGATTTTCAGATATGTGTAAATCAAATCTGGAGAAAAACAGCGCCATGGCCGCATTATGGCCTGAAGCGTCGTTTGAATAAATTGGCTATATTTAAATAAATAAAAATAGCGATAAATCGCTATAAAATATTATAAACGATATTGAATGGAAATAAACTGAATTTACTCGGTTTATAGGATATTTGATGGTTGAATGTGTTTGACGTGAAAATTACATTAATGAACTGAATTATGGATGTCAGATAATTTAACCATTGAAATGAATTGATTTGAAATCCTAAATATAAGTGAATTATTTGAAAGGGCCGAGTTAATTCTCATTTCAAATAATTGGTCGACTGTTATAAGTCGAAGATATGAAAACGGTGCAAGACCGAGGATCTTCACATCGAATGGATGGCTACTGATGACTTTGATGGGAGTTGCTGCCTTGAAGGGGTTACAGTGGTTGTCGTCCAGACGTACTCGTTGATCATTCGGATGTGCGAGGGCCTCTGTCCTGTATTGGATATACGAGAGAGGAATAAGGTGCTTCCGATTTCATTCAGACCCAGAACAGACTTGTAAATGGATGTGTGTGTGACGTTGTAGCTTGACAACGTGGCATACAGAGATGCAATGATCAGGGCTTTTGTTGAAAAGCAGAGCCTTGTGGTTGATGATCAAAGTAGGGCTGTAAATGGCTAGCTTTGTGTTCAGCGTTGATTCGCGAGCCTCACACCTTAGTATGGACCAGAAACGGGTGAGGACCTCAGGGAGGACAAGCGTTTCCTTCTTGCTAGGAGTGGTGTTTTGGGTTTTATAAGCCTGGGCATTTTACTTATGTGGATGATGGATAGCGAGGCGCCTCGGTTATATCAGTCGTTCCGGGACCGATAGTTTGGTTGGGATATGACCATTTGTCGCCCCATAGGGTCGGGAAACGCAGTGTTCAGGCATTTTAATCCACTATGTGTAGACCAGCCCTGATGATCCAAGGGTCACTCGAGCTCTGATCCTGAGACATGGGCTAGAGCGTCTCGAAGCGGTAAGGACGATCCCTTTCCTTGGTTCATGAAGGAAATCCAATTTCCAAATACGACATCATGCAGTTTTGATTGTAAACCTATATCTGGCGACATGATATATGGTACCCACGCCATCTATGATTGGCACTTAGGATTGAAATTGTTTTTGAAACATATAAACACTAGTAATAATATCAAATGCTTTTGTTTTATTCGTATCAAGCATCTTTTGGCCATTATAAGATAAAACTCTATCCTCCGGTTTGTGTTGTATTGTGTGATGGGAACTGAGTCTTATAATGGCTTCATTTTTATAAAAAGCATTGCGATGTTTTAAAGATTTGCTTGTTTTTAGCACTGGCAATCTAATGGAGTAAACCCATTCCGCATTAACGGCATGGTCCTGTGATTGGCCTTATTATAAAATAAGTTAAGTAGTAGATTTCTCATACCAGTCCTATGGCTGACTCGTTGTTTGTTTCACTTGCAAACTCGGGTGCCCTATTTTCTACACGGGCAGCCTTGTATTCAGGTTTTTGCAGGCTCTTTCTGGATAGCTATGTAGCTGAAGGTGGATTCTGCTGTACATATTATGTTTTGATTCCGTTGTAGGCATTTTATGTAAAGCTGAGCTGTATTTTGTACTAAGTATAATCCTGTATACTGTGTAACTCTGATGATTATGTTTACCCAGTGCATTCTGTTGTAAATTATCTGGTGTATTTATATATTTCTGTTTTGTTGTTATCTATTTATGTGTTATATTCCAAAGATTACCCTTGCCACCATGGACCGGGGGTTTGGGGTCATCACAACGTGGTATCAGAGCTTTGGTTAAGCTTAGTTCTGGAATATAACATATTAACGAACTCATCAGAAATAGAACCAGTAGTGTCCTAAGATGAACATACTCATTTTAGATAGGATCAGTAATATCCTATTGAAAAATCCTCATTAGAGATAGAATCAGTAGCATTCTAGAATGAGGGACTCATTAGAGATGGGGTTAGTAATGCCCCAGAATGAGTTGAGAGTTATATGTTTATAAATTACGTATTTGTGATTATATACAATCTGATCTTAGAAAATATGAATTTTTAATATATTAAAAGAGTATATGAATTACTTAGTATATTTTTGAAAAGTTAATCAACAAATTGATTGCTGTTTGTGTTGTGTAATTAAGAATTTGATTAATCAAATTTGGAACGATAGTTAATCTAATCAATAGGAAAATGAAAAGTAAATATAGGTAAATGAATCAAATTTTGTACTGATTTAAAATTTGATTGGAATACATGCATGTACGTTATATATGCTTGAACAGGTAAATGGATTTGTTCTTGAGTAAAGAATTTATTTGCATGCCCAACAAATAGGTAAACCTTAATGATTTGGATGCACAGTTTTATTATTATACCAACTCCTGTGAATGCCATTGGATGCAGAGTGTTGGTTGTTCTATGTGTAATAATAAACGTCACCATAGGATAGTATTGAACTACACTACATGTCATACTTCTTGAAGATAGCATACTTTATCATATTCCACATAAGCATTTGGAGCTTGTGTGATGAGGTTGAAGATTTACCATACGAGCGAGAGGCTTGTATGACGATGGCTATATATTACAAGTTGAACAGAAGACTGATATGGACTATACAAAATGTAATGGAAAATTGCAAGATTAATAAAAAACCCACACGGGTCTGGCGATGACAATAAACACGTCTCTCTGGTCATTAAGGCAAAAAAAACTATTTATAGGGTGACGAGAATTTATTCTCTGGAGTTATGATCTATACACACTCCCTTGTGGACACCAGAATATATCACTATAAATATGTGTATGCTAATTAGGATTTATTGGGTACCTAATACGACCCAATAAATTTCCAAACCCCTCCCCGTACAAAGGAGGTTATGGCGAAATTTTTCGAAAATTTAGGGGGTTAGCCAAATTTTTGAAGAACTAGGAAATTCTTAGAAAATGAAAAGTTGAAGAACGAAAGCCAGAATGAAAGTAGAGTTGGTTAATTAAACAACTTTCAGCTTCGTTCCTTTTCGGGGACGAAAAGATTTTAAGTGGGGGAGATTGTAGCAACCCGGAAAATCTGAACCAATTTAAAAATTTTAATTTGGCTATTTTAGAGGATTTTGAATATTGAAAATAAATTATTTTAAATAATAACAACCAAAAGTTATTTGAATCGATGTTGGAAAATAAATATATTTATTTTAATTATAAAACAAGGCCTGAAATGGCGCGGTAGTTTGAAATTTTGAATTCAAACTTTGACTGACTGTACCAGATGCAAAATAAAACGGATTTTAGTGAAACCAAAAATATTTAAATTTGTTTCTGAATATCTTTCTAACGAATCTGAAAAATCGACATTTCATAGCGGGAATCAAAAGTTATGGCCAAATGAATTTTCAAAAAGGTCGTTATGGAGTTAATATAGCCCGTGAAAATAGTCATTTTGCAAACGACCTCCATTTTCGATGAAACCACTTTTGTTGGATCCGGGATGTTGAATTATTGCTAGGTTTCAAATTCCATAATTTTTGGAGTTTATATGTGAGTGTGGCAAAGGAAAATGTGTTTGGTTGATTTCAGTCAAACTGGATCGACCAGAAAATGTTCAAACGGTCTCCAAATTCGACGAAACTAGTTTTGTTGGGACCGTATCATCAAAACATAGCTAGATTTATTTTTTTGGAATTTTTCGGATCAGTAGGTGGCCCCGGCAAATTGAAATGTACATTCAAATCAAATATTATTATATTTTAATTTGAAGAATAACTCGTTGAAACAATCGAATGGGCCTATGAAACATATCCCATTGTGTTCGGAATAGGGGTATATAGCTAGGGGCGACAGTCGTTGGGTTTGATTTGGTGTTCATATAGGAAAACCCTAAATTTTGAAGTAATATGTATATCAGCGAATGAGAATTTTCCTTTCATAAAATAATTTTTCAAAAAATATAACCCCCCCTCCCGTAACTCTCGACCGACGACGACTGTGTACTCCGTTCTTCCTGGCCAAATTCCGGCCAAACCCTTCACAATTAGCCTTCGCTCCAGTTAAACTTTTTGAAGATCTCAGCCCGTGCTTCAAATCCATCCGACCCCGCCCCCCATCGTGGTGCCAGCATCGAGATTTACACCCACGAACTCGCGGAGTTCATCGCGCCGCCGTGGGGTTATCACGCCGTCGAGTTCGGCGTGGGTTCCATTAATAGGCACGCCTCACGACGCCCTGCATCGTGGTATGGTCTAATTTCGACCAAGTGCCACGGATTGAAAGCAATCGCTAAACCTAGTTTCGAGCTTCCAGCTGAGGTATACGATTCTTTTAAATTTAACTGTTTATAGCACTTTTAAGCGTTGCTATTTATGATTTTCGAATAAAAATGATATCTTTTTCGTAAGTTGACGAAATCCAGTGAAACAAGAGACATTAGACTCGTGTGGACGTCTTCTACATTCTAGAAGAGACTAGATATTTTTCTGTGCTTCCTACAATTTTTGAAGGAGTGGAACCCAATGTGAGATTTTTGAATTATAAAAAATATGGAATGACGATGTATAAATTATATAATCGATGTATGAGTTATATAAGCATTGTACACCTCATGTATAAGCGTTGTATAAGTTCTATATGCAATGTGTAAGTTATATATGCGTTGTAAGAATCATATATGCGTTGAATGGAATTGAAATGAATTGAAATGAAATCGAAATATATATATATATATATATATATATATATATACTCCCCTCGTCCCCAGACCATGGACGATATATATTGGTTGTGATTGTTTGGATTTGGTTGATGTGAAATTTGGTGAATACTACGAATGGTTGATTTGATATGATTGATTGTGGTTGAAATCCCAATAGGATTAGTTTATGGGAAAGTTCATCTGCGTACAAACTAGATTATTGAAATCCCAATTGTCAAAAGCTGCGAGGCTTTAAGGTAGAGCGAGGAGCCGTACTCGGGACAGTGCCTATTTTAACTACCCTGCCGTTATGGTGTCGAAATTTTCTGAAATATTCCTGTGTTTGATTTATATTCATGTATTGAAATATATCCATGTGTTGGAAAAATATTCATTTTTGAAATAAAATGGTTCGAACGATAAAAATAACATTTTTATCGAATGTATGAAGTAAAATGGTTTGAACCATAAAAATAACATTTTTATTGTATGTACATAATACATAAAATATTCATGTTTGAAATAAATTGTTTTAACAATAAAAATCACATTTTTATTATATATATGAACCGTTAAAAATCATCATTTTTGAAATAAATTGTTTTAACAATAAAAATCACATTTTTATTATATATATGAATCGTTAAAAATCTTCATCTTTGAAATAAATTGTTTTAACAATAAAAATCACATTTTTATCATCTATATGAAGTATATAAAATAATCATGTTTGAAGTAAATTGTTTTGACAATAAAAATCACATATTTATTATATATATGAATCGTTAAAAATCTTCATTTTTGAAATAAATTGTTTTAACAATAAAAATCACATTTTTATTATATATATGAATTGTTAAAAAATTTCATTTTTAAAATAAATTGTTTTAACAATAAAAATCACATTTTTATTATATATAGGAATCGTTAAAAATCTTCATTTTTGAAATAAATTGTTTTAACAATAAAAATCACATTTTTATCATCTATACGAAGTGTATAAAATAATCATGCTTGAAGTAAATTGTTTTGACAAAGAAAATCACATTTTTATTATATATATGAGGTGTCGAAAATAGTCATGTGTCGAAATAGATATTTGTTGGATAAAAATATTATTTTTATCACATATATGAAATGAAATGGTTTGGAAATCGAAGGACGGACTATATTTATATATATATAATTAAAATTAAATCGAATAACGAAGCTTTGTATTTTGAAACCGTGATTTCAAATGATTATTGCAGGAGATCCAACCGTCGGATTTTTCTGAAAACAAAACCGTTGGGTTCGCTTTGGAAATAACTTTCCAATGATACCAACTGTGCAAAGATCCAATGGTTGGATTGTCTGGAATGTTTAATTCAAATCTGAATGAAACCAACGCCATAATGGATTTTATATATATATATATATATATAATTAAAATAAATCGAATAACAGCGCTGCAGTTCGTATTTTGAAATCGTAACTTTAAACGATTGTACCGGGAGATCAGACCATCAGATTTTCCCAAAACTGGAACCGTTGGATCCGTTTTGAAAAGATCTTTCCAATGGTATAAAATTTGCAAAGATCCATCGGTTAGATTTTTAGATATGCGTAAATCAAATCTGGAGTAAAACAGCGCCATGGCCGCGTTATGGCCTGAAGCGTCGTTTGAATAAGTTGGCTATATTTAAATAAATAAAAATAGCGATAAATCACTATAAAATATTATAAACGATATGGAATGGAAATAAACTGAATTTACTCGGTTTATAGGGTATTTGATGGTTGAATGTGTTTGACGTGAAAATTACATTAATGAACTGAATTATGGATGTCAAATAACTTAACAATGAAATGAATTGATTTGAAATCCTAAATATATGTGAATTATTTGAAAGGGCCGAGTTAATTCTCATTTCAAATAATTGGTCGATGGTTAGAAGTTGAAGATATGAAGACAGTGCAAGACCGAGGATCTTCACATCGAATGGATGGCTACTGATGCCTTTGATGGGAGTTGCTGGCCTGAAGGGGTTACAGTGGTGGTCGTCCGGACAAACTTGTTGATCATTCGGATGTGTGAGGGCCTCTCTCCTATATTGGACATACGGGAGAGGAATAAGATGCCTTCGGTTTCGTTCAGACCCAGAACGGACTTGTAAATGGATGTATGTCTAACGTTATAGCTTAACAATGTGGCCTACAGAGATGCAGTGATCAGGGCTTTTGTTGAAAAGCAAAGCCTTGTGGTTGATGATCAAAGCAAGGCTGTAAATGGCTAGCTTTGTGTTTAGCGTTGATTTGCGAGCCTCACACCCCGGTATGGACCAGAAACGGGATAGGACCTCAGGGAGGACATGCGTTCATTCTAGCTAGGAGTGGTGTTTTGAGTTTTACACGCCTGGGAATTTTACTTATGTGGATGATGGATAGCGAGGCGCCTCGATTATATCGGTCGTTCCGGGACCAATAGTTTGATCGGGATATGACCAGTTGATGCCCTATAGGGCGGGGAAACGCAGTGTTCAGGCATTTTAATCCACTCTGTGTGGACCAGCCCTAACGATCCAAGGGTCGCTTGAGCTCTGATCCTGAGACACGGGCTATAGCATCTTGAAGCGGTAAGGACGATCCCTTGCCTCGGTTCATGACGGAAATCCAATTTCCAAATACGATATCAGGTGGTTTTGATTGTAAACCTATATATGGCGACATGATATATGGTACCCATGCCATCTATAATTGATACTTATGATTGAAATTGTATTTGAAACATACAAACACTAATAATAATATCAAATGCTTTGGTTTTATTCGTATCACGCATCTTTTGGCCATTATAAGGTAAAACTCTATCCTTTGGTTTGCGTTGCATTGTTTGATGGGAACTGAGTCTTATAATGGCTTCATTTTTATAAAAAGCATTGCTATGTTTTAATTATTTACTTGTTTTAAGCACTGGCAATCCAATGGAGTAAACCCGTTCCGCGTTAGCGGCGTGGTCCTGTGATTGGCCTTATTATAAAATAAGTTAAGTAGTAGATTTCTCATACCAGTCCCATGACTGACTCATAGTTTGTTTCACTTGCAAACTCAGGTGCCCTATTTTCTACACGGGCAGCCTTGTACTCAGGTTTTAGCAGGCTCTTTCTGGATAGCTATGGAGCTGAAGATGGATCCTACCATTTCTTTCTTTTTATGTTGTTCATCTCCTGTTGTACATATTATGTTTTGATTCCACTGTAGGCATTTTATGTAAAGCAGAACTGTATTTTGTACTAAGTATGATCTTGTATACTATGTAACTCTGATGATTATGTTTATCCAGTGCAGTCTGTTGTAAATTATCTGGGGTATTTATATATTTCTATTCTGTTGTTATCTGTTTATGTGTTATATTCCAAAGATTACCCTTGCCACCGTGGAATGGGGGTTTGGGGTCGGCAAATAGCATCCGCACGTTGTAGGCCTAATATGGAGGTCTAGCCCATTATAACCATATTTGGACATGGTAAAGAAATGGATCACTTAACCTAATTTAATATGAATATGGACATAAGTTAGGGTTAAGTAAAATTGGATGGGTAGTGAGGAGGGGTTAAGTAAGTTAGAGAGGATGGGTAATATATATATATATATATATGTAGGCCCACATATTTAACCCAATACATGTTATGTAATTAAAGACACCTAAGTGGTATACATAACAGGTAGATAAAATAATAAAGGCTATGTAATTAAAGATCACCCTTTTAGGGTATACATAGTCAGTGGAAAACCTAGTGGGGATAAAAGACAAAGGGGAGAGCTTGTATCATATTGTGTGTGAGTTATGTAATTAAAGATCACCCTTTAGGGTATACATAACTAGTGTAGGGCTATGCAATCAAAGATCACCCTTTTAGGGTATACATAGTCAGTGGAAAACCTAGTGGGGATACAAGACAAAGGGGAGAGCTTGTATCATATTGTGTGGGACCCATTTCAGTCGGTAACCTGTAGTTGGTATCAGAGTAGAGAACTCCGTACTAGGCAGAGAAGGGGCACGCTTACTGATTGATTATAAGAGATCCAGAACGTGACAGGTGGTGTAGACGGTGCAAACCGACCGGGGACATGTGCGTGCATGGGCCGGGCAGAGGGGGACAAGACGACCATGACATTGGTAGGTATCCCTGTGCTCATCTCGGGTTGCCACTTTATGGAAGTGATACCCCCTACTATAGGGCCGACACAGGATATCTACAGAGTAGGGAGCCGATTAATTAGGGTAGTGGTTATGGTATACTTGGACGTATGACCTGAGCCTACCATCTTGTAGTGGAAGGGATCATTTCATTTTAGTTATACTAGTAATAGTGCAGAGTAGTCATTAGTGAAGCATGTATATACCTCACCTTTTCTGCCTTGTCACACCTGCCATTTGTATAGCGATCTCTTTTATCCACTTTATATGCCTATCATGTTACTTTTATTTATTTACTGGCTAAAAGTAACTAGACTCACCAGACTTATGTCTGACATAGTTTGTTTTGCCTTCGTTCTTCTGTTTCCCCCTAAGGTTCACAGGGATGAAACACCCAGGCTTAGTCAGGATTCAGATATCTTTTTGCTAGGAGCTATTGCCGAAGTATGACTCAAGTTCTTGTCTCTACTATGGCTTACTCTTTTATTGGGGAATAATGTTTTCTTTTAATTCCCATGTGCTCTGATTATGCAAGACAGAAATATTTTGTTGTAATGGTTTTATGAATTATGGTATTATAAACCGCGGGATTATGATTTATGTCCGAAATAAATTTTTTGAAACTTCCACTGCTATCTTTATTTATATCTATCTTGTAATTATTTTGTGTCTGTTTACCTACAATGCTCCATAGAACTTAATGCATTCCCTTAGTGAGTGACATTAACGGATGTGGGGTGTCACAATTTACCATCGTGGTGCTCCCCATGAAGATTCACTGCCATTCGACCTACGATTACGGGTTAGTGTCGACATTTATTTTTGCATGAAAGTTTTCATACTCCAATCCTATGTCTTCCAAAGCTCCTCTGCGAAGTTTCGTCTAAATCCCATCATCTGAATCTCCGATTTGCTCTGTTCTTCAATCGTAAGATCTACGGCAACCAATTCTAATAAATAACTCAAGAAATACAATTAATTCAAATAAATCAAACAATGGTACAACAATACATGATATTACAAACAAATCCAAATCATCAAAACGCAACATAAAAACAAATTGATAAAAATTACAGATCTAAACACACCTAAAATCATGGTTGGCATATGAATTCCTAGTTTAACAAGTTAGTTTAGAGCATATGAACATACTTAGATCGAAAATAGTCTTTCATGAATCAAGTTAGGATGATGTTAACATATATGAGCAAAGTTAACATAGATCTAACATAATTTGAATCTAGGCATGTGCATATCATGATTAATCTAACAATTATCCTGTTACTTTGATTAAATTAGGTTTTCTAGGGTTTCTAAATCTAAATTAAACGTATATGATCAGATCTAAGGTGATTTTAACATATAACATATGAATATGATCCTAATTTACCAATACAATCCGTAGTTTACATGTGAGAGATGTCTATCACTCACCTAAGCCTTGATTCAATGTAAATCCGATGAGAACAAATCTAGACATCATTGATAATCCTCGAATTTGATGCAATTTGATGTGATTTAACCCTCCTCAGCATTGATCTATCTTCTAGATGAAATCTATGATGAATTTCTATGAAAAGAATGGAGAAATATAGTTTTAGGTTGAACCAGAGAATCACAGACGCCCAACCTAAAGTTTAGAATGAAGAGAGTAACCATAAATCTCTCCCCCAAGTCCCCCCATTTATACTTTTATGTCATAGGTCCAATGTTCTTGGTTAATCAACTCACTAGTTGTTGACCAGTCCCCGTAAACAGCAGTTAAAACTTAAAATAGCAATTCCTCCCAAACCGCTAAATAAAATCTTTCATCGGACCACTCTACGGAATCTAACTCACCATTTTGATCCAATGGAGTTGATCTCAACACATGTAATCTGGAATAGTTTGAACTTAATTGAATATTAAGTAATATGGGAATATATAAAAAGAAAACAATAATTAGAAATGTTAATACAACCTAGGGATAACATGAGGTTATATTGGTCTTATTAATAAACTTAAATTGTGTTAAGTTAAAATTTACAAAATTAAAATGTAAGATAGAGGGAGTCTGTTCCAGCAGCCGGGGCTGATTGGGGAAGATAAGTGGCTTGTATATTATGTCCATTCCGGCAGCATGGGGTTGATTAGGGAAGATAAGAGGCCTAATAACATAATGAAATCCTAGTTTAGGTCCGTTCCGACAGTGTTGTACTGATTGGGAAGATAAGAGGCCTAATAAAATAATGAATGGGGACCAAGTCTAAGGGTGATTTGTGTCAATTGCATTTTTGGTTGGGAACCCGTATCAGTCAGTATCCCTTTTTATCATGGAGGTCTCAAAATAGTGGAGGCTAAGGCATGCTTTACCTTACTAGATAGTAAGTGGTTCAAACTAGGTAGGTACAGACGCGTTCTGATGGGACGATGAGCGTGCATCATACCGATTTGGGATGTTAAGCCACTTTAACGGCTATGATTAATGGCTATGTCTTTTTAGTTGATAGGTTTGGGATTGATAACCCCAAATTCCATAGTTGGCATAGGTTATGATATTATGGGTATAGGAGCCAATCGACGGGCAGAAATTAGGTAAAACCAATTATGGTATCATGGTAGTTCGCGCATAGATCTCGGATATGAATGAGAAGCCTGTCTTTATTCGTGTTTATCTTTCCTGCTATTTCATTTATGCTTTTATGTCTATTGCTCTTAGAACTATTCATCTATGTAAATGCTTCCTTATCTTATGATCATGTTAGAAATTACTAGAACTCGCCAGACATATGTCTAACCTAGTTTATTTTCTCCTTCTCTCTTCCTTTCCTTCCCCCTCCAGGTTCACGGAGGGAGGGTCTCAGCAGCAATTTTTGATTATTTAGTTTATTTTGGATTCATAATCTTTTTAGATACATCTATTGGTTCACTTCTTGTTTTCTGATCGTTGTACTGGCATATGAAAGGGATGGTTTTTACGGTTTTACTTATATACTCTGATATTTTCCATGAGATAGTATGTTTGTTTCATGATGATGACTATCTAGTATTTTCAAATGTAATAAGTACGTTATTTGACTTGCTTAATGTTAACGATATTTTTTGTCAACACCCGGAATGAGTTATATGAAGCATATATTTAGGCAAATTTGTGTGATCATGATCTAAGGTTGCTGAGGGACAATCTGGGGTCAGTGTTCCTTAGCCAGATCAACCGTTTCTTAAGCACTAGAATCTTCATTCTGAAGATTAGTTATTCTTACCTCAAGGTGTGAATATCACATTTATAGAATTATGGTGTTTCAAAGTACCTTGGAGAGGGGTTTATCTGAATTGATACAACTAAAACCCATGTAATCAATTACCCCTTAGATGATAGTTAAAATGATATATATAGTGACAAGAAGAAAACAGGCTAATGCTTCATGTTACTCGAATGGTAAGAGTGTTGAAGCGCTTATTAACTTAAACGATCCTTCCTCATCGAGCCAGCCCGAAGGGCCTTGGTTACATTAGTAATTAAGCCATAAGCTTGCAATCAACCTTTATTTCAGAGTTGAGTAGAATTAGGCTTATCATGAGAAGATCAATTCACATTGCCAACCCTTGAGATGAGAAAAGAGGGAAGGCTTCGAGTTTCCACAAAGTCTTTCCTTTTCTCAAGGGTATTGTGCATAACTCTTTCATACGAAAGTTAAGTATTAACTCCCTGTTCCATCTTAAATGGCATAGTATGATTATCAAATCACGAAATGTTTAAGTCTCAGATTTCTTCATTCATAAATTGTAGATATATTACAAGAGTTAGAGGAATCCCCAATCCGATTTGGAAATTAGGGTTTTCTCCTTAGAGAAGAAAGAAAAAGATTGAGAAATGAAAAAAATCGTCCTCAAAATGTGACCCATAGGGTCTTATTTATTGAGAAATCGGAGACCCATCTGCTGTTGGGCCTGCGGATACCTCTGTCGGACGCTTTTTTCCTTGGTTTCAGTTGTTTTAGCCCCCGATCACTTTGTGGTGCGGATTATAGCTTCTAGAAGGAAGGCCTCGGTCAGCTAGGGCTTTTGGGAGAGTAATATGAGCCTGTTGATATAATAGCTTTTTCCGGAAGGTCTTTGAGTCTCTTGTTATATGTTCTTGGTTATAAGCTTCTGGATGTAGGCTTCCGGTTTCATTGTGAATACTTAGAGGAGCTTGTCCTCAAGATATACGTAGACAACTGCCAGTTCGTATCCATTGTCGATGTCTGTAATAAGTGGTCTAGCATGGATAGACTATATCCTTCCTACGGTTCCGGTTTGCCTTCTGGTGGGGTCTCTGGGTATAGCCTAATCTTCCAGAAGGTAACTTCAGATAAGCTTATTGTTGTCTATCAGTGTGACCTTTCGGTGTTTCTGTAGTAGGTGTTTCGGAAGCTTGTTCCAGATAATCTTTATGCACCTTTGGCTTGATAATCTTGATGTCTTTATCTCTTGGCATATCGATATTAAGCATGTTGATACCGACAACCCTTCCGCCCTTCTGGGTTTTCATTGTCGGTCCTCTTGCCTTTTCCTTCCATAGCTTCTGACGTAAGTGGCCTTTCACTATAAGATCCCCCTATCGGAGGGATCCAGCCAGAGGGACCCAGACGGTATTCTATAGCATCTGGGTTTCTTTTCCCTAGGATGGTGTCGGTTTATGTAGCTCTCAGATCATTCTTTCCCGCTCTTTGTTCTATCTAGTGTTTGGCTCTTGCCTTTTGGAGAATCCTTACCTGCTTGTAGTCACCCGATACCCCTTCACCGTCAGCTTGTTTCGGTGTTAAGTTTGGTAGTAACACTTATTTATAAAATGTATTAAAGTTTCCACTATATTTTATATTTCTGTCTTGTGAATTTTAGTCTCTGTGTTGTTACTTTATACCTAAGCGCTTCACAAACCTAAGCATATCCTCATATGGGTGACATTAAAGAGTGTAGGGTATCAACCCTAAAACTATATTATTCAATGGTTATTCTATGAGGCCTTATGATTAGGCATTCGTTGTTAATTTTATGGAGGCCAATATAAGTAGGCGTTCAATGATAATAATAAATTTAATATTTTATGATGGCCTTGTGATTAAGTGTTATTCTATGAGGTCTTGTGATTAGACGATATTCCATAGGGCCTTGTGATTAGGCGATATTCTGTGGTAAATGAATGAACTATTAGGCTTAATAAATACTGAACTTAAAATTACATTTAAGTTAAAAAGCCTAATTCTATGGTTAATCTATGGTCTATATAGAGGACCAAATCAACAGGGATTTGGGTCGAGTATTATTTGTTTGTTGGGGATCCATACCAGACGTCATACCCTTTTATCGTGCATGGACTCATTAACAGGCAAGGGAACGCACTGACCTATGCTAGGTAGTAAGTTGGTCCAAAGAAAAGGTGGGTACGGGTGCATTCTAGCGGGTCAATGTACATGCATTGAGCCGACTAAGGAAAATAAGACACTGTAACACCTGTGATTAATTCTATGTCTTTTGGCTGATGGATCAGGCCTGGTAAGCCCAAGGTCCATAGTAGGCATAGGTTATCACTCTATGGTATTGACAACCGATCGATTGGAAGTATTAGGAAATTCTTCCTAACTATTATGTTCTGAAATCATAGAAGTGTAAATACTCAAAAGTAAATGAGAATAGTCAACCCTATTTGTTAGGAATTGAGATGGAGGTGATGATGGTTATAATGACAATAACCTTGTTTTAACTATTATTAGAATATATATACTAACACTTTAATCTAGAAATGTGTGTGTGTGTGTATATATGTGTATATATCTGTGTGTGTGTGTACGCAGGAATTATATACAGACATTGATTTGAAGGCTGTACAGTTTAAAGATTCGAGATTAAAGATTTAAAAGAAGAAGATTTCATGATTGAAGATTCATGAGTAATAAGAGTTCAAGAAAAGTCGATAAGTTATAGAGTGTAGAATTTTTTTTAAATCTCTGTAATAGCACTTAATCTCGATTTTCAAATTCTCCTGTCATTTTAAATCTTCTTACCTCTTATTTTCAAATCGATTTCAAAATTACTACCTATTTAAAATATATATCTTTGGATTTTAAATCTAAATCCTAATTTTAATATTTTAGATTTGATTACTAACTTTTTTTTTGAAGAATAAGGTAATTTATTACATAAAAAAAGAGTACAGGGCGGAAATCAAATTGCACCAACGAATAAATACTACAGATAATGAATACAATATTTACATTGAACGAAAAGGTACACGTAGATGCACAAAATAAGTTAAAAAGATAAATATGAAGTGTGCAGCTTTATCTTCTTTCCAACAAAAAAATTAATTTCCTAAATAAATTCAAAATAGTTCTTTGTGATTTTTCAACCCCCAAATGTTGCCTTAAATCTCTAGTCGATTGTGGTTTGTTCTAGATACTTATCTTCTCCATTCTCTTCTTATAATCAAACACCTGTGTCATTGAAATAATCTCAAAAAGGATTACTTTAGCATAAATCTCCTTGGGGATTGATGATTTCTTAAAAATCCTATTACATGGCTTATTCCAAATCCTATTAATTGTTGTTGTAATAGCTAATTTGAATTTTTTTGCAGGTTCTTCTTCAGAGATGATTTTTGAAGATCTGAGATTTCAAGGAAGATATCTTAGAAGTGAGGAGTATCAATCTGAAATCTATCTTTGAGAAAATCCCAAACGTAAGCAGGGAAACTGCATCTGAAAAAGAGGTGATCTCTGTTCTCTTCAGTATTGTTACATAGCTTGCAAGTAATATTAGGATTTATACTCCATTTGTTTAATTTATCCATAGTGTTTAATCTTTTAATGCACGCTAAGTAGTAAAATAGTATTTTTGGATAGTAGGATTTTTCTAGATGAAGTCAGCCCATTTGAAAATAGGATACCAAGAGAGATGTTAGTATAGATTTGTTTAAAAGGAAGAAATAATTTATTTTCTTCAGCAAAAGGCCAATAATCGTTGTTGTAATCGCTCTCATATCATTCTTTCCTGCTCTTTGTTCTTTCTAGTGTTTGGTTCTTACCTTTTGGAGAATCCCTACGTGCTTGCGGTCACCTGATACCCCTTCACCGTTAGCTTGCTTCAGAGTTAATTCTGGTAGTAACATTTGCCCCCTAGTGCAGGGGTGTCTTCGACTTTTCGAGTCAAACTTTTCTTTCTAGACTCTTCTAACACGGGATGGCACAACGAAGCCTCCAAGGTACTGTTACAGCGCTTGTCTTTACTTGAGCATTAAAGATTGGAAGCTAATAACCAACTTCTTTTTATGATAATAACCTTTAAATCAACCCCTATTTAGGTAATCTAAGGACTGAAGGCCAGAAATCCCCTTCTAGTATTAATAGAAGCTCTAAACCATCCCTTATTTGGGCAATTGAAGATTGAAGACGGGAATCCCATTCCAACAATAATTGAAGTCCCGAACTAACCCTTATTTGGGCAATATAAAGATTGAAGACGGGGAATTCCCTTCCGACATTAATTGAAGTCCCGAATTAACTCTTATTTGGGTAATATAAAGATTAAAGACCAGTAATCCCCTTCCGGTATTTGTAAATAACTGAACCAACACGGATTAGGGTATTAGTATAGATGACCTGAATCAACCCTTGTTCAAGTAATTAGAGATTGAGTACTAGAAATCCACTTCCGATATTTGTGTTTTGGTAACCCCTTTTGATTTGATTTGTGAAGTAGAGGTTGTATGCGCTTCTTGAGCCACTCTTTGGGTTATGATCTCAAAGCAGAGGATGTACGTGCTTTTTTGGCCACTCTCTGGGCCTGCGCATCCGGTGCGCTTGGCTAGCTTATCCACAAGCAGGGCCCACCCAACCTCCCTCCAGGAGGTGCCTTATCGTGACCATCGTAGGTAATGATAAGGTCTTAGAAACTTAGACGGGGCCACTGTAGGCACAGATCTAAGGTTTACTCTTTTGATGCTCTATACTAACCATTGTAGGTACTGATAAAGGCTTACACAGCACCTCCATCCAAGGGGTTCCCTATCCTCACCATTGTAGGCGATGATAGGGGTTTGCGTTCCCTTCTGCGGGTAACGCGAAACATTAGCAGAGGAAGGACGTGCTTTTCTATGAGCAGAGGTAGGATGTGCTTAGTTCTAGCAGAGGCAGGGCTTACTCTTCTACAAGTAAAGGCAGGGCTTGCTAATTTTAGATGCACCGCCATGACCATTTCTGGTGTGAAACGGAGGCTTACGCTTTTGATGCTTAAACCAAACCCCCTATGATTTGGGCATAGAGAAAGACTAACACACCATTCCCCTCCAGGGAATGCCTTGCCCTGACCAATTTTGGTGATGACAAGGGATTTGATTTGTTTTACGGCTTGACCCCTTTAGGATTCCTTTAATCTACTGGAAGTGTTTCCATGCCCTTGCTTATGTGATCATCTTTGGAGGAAAGTCTTTTTCCTTACTCCTTTATCATTGAAAAATATGGTCTTAAATGTTCCGAGTTCCATGTTCTCGGAGCAAAGATCACAATTGGGTATGTATAGTTGATATGTTCCAGGCACAACTTCTTGATAGATGATCAAGGGTCCTTCCCAATTTGGGCTGGAAGGGCCATCCGCTAGGTTCTTTGTGTTAACCATTACTCTTCATAAAACTAACTCTCCTTTTGCGAAGCTTCCAGTCCTGACTTTCGTGTTGTTGTATTTTGTAATCCTTCTTTGATATTCAGTTGTTTTGATTGCAGACTCGTCTCCTAATCCCTGTATTAGGTCTAGAGATTCCTTTCCTAACTCCTGATTAGGGTTAAATGCATATGCTCTCCTTCTATGCAATGGGATTTCGACCTCAACCGGAAGCATGGCTTTGCATCCATATGTCAAGGAAAAAGGGGTGTGTCCCGTTGCTATTTTGGCAGAGGTTCTATATGCCTAAAGCATTAAGGTAAGTCTTTGGCCCAATTTCCTTTGGATTGGTTTAGGCGCGTTTTAAAAATTATCTTTTTGGTTTTTTTGGCAGCTTCGACGGCTCTGTCGGCCTTTGGATGGGCAACCGAGGAAAAGCTTTTAATGATTCCATTTTTCTCGCAAAACCGAGTGAATTCTTCGCCCTTGAATTGTGTTCCATTATCTGATATGATCTTGTGAGGGATTCCAAAATGGGTAACGATATTCCTTATTACGAACCTCAACGGCTTTTTAGACATCATTGTCGGAAGGGGTTCTGCTTCCACCCATTTGTTGAAGTGCTCGATATCTACTATGGCATACTTAGCTCCACCTTTGCAGATTGGTAAGGATCCAATTAGATCTATTCCCCATACGTCAAATGGTCAGGGGCTTGAGAAAGTGGTTAGCTCGCTAGGGTGAAGTCGGGGCACCTTAGAGTACCATTGACATCTTTTACACTTTTTGACATATTTGATTGTTTGATTAACCATCTGTGGCCAATAATAGCCTTGTCGCATGACCATTTTGGCTAACTTAATTCCATTGGAATGATATCCACACAATCCTTCATGGGCTTCTCTTAACAAATTAAACCTATCTTCGGAGCTTACAGATCTTAAATAGGGAAGGGAATGTCCCTTTTTATAGCGTGTATTATCCATAATCACAAATGTAGGAGCCTGGTGTTTTATCCTTTTTACATCATGCTTACTAGGGGGTAAAGTTCCGTTGAGGAGGTAGTCTACATAGGAGACACCCAGGTATTTTCATGGTGGCGATTCGTCTCTGCTAAGGGAGTTTCCATATTGGAGTTTCTCCCTTTGTCTACTTCATGCCTCCTTCCTAAGGCTTGGGATCTAGTTCGGACTAATAATTCTTTTCCTGTTTCTGATTCTTCATGCTCTATACTAGGTCTTTCTTGATATTCTACGGGAATTACCCGAGTTTCGGGGAGGGGGAACTGGCTAATTTGGCTAGTGAATCTGCTTGAGTATTCTCTCCTCTGGCTATTTGCTGAATTGAAAAATCCTCAAATCGGGAAAGCATTTTTAATATCCTTTTCACATATAAGGTTAGCCGTGCAACTTCGGTTTGATAAATTTGATTTATTCGGTTTACCATTAGTTGCAAATCACTGAAGACTTCTGTTCGAGGTATCTTCAACAGTAGTGCCAATACAGGCCATCTTTGCCTCATATTCGGCCACGTTGTTAGTAGCTGAGAATTCTAACTTCATGGCGTAGTGCAAGCGGTGTCCATCAGGTGTGATTATAACGTAACCTTTCCCTGCTCCTTGTTCGTTTGAGGCTCTATCCATAAAAAGTTGCCACATGGCTTTCAAGTCGTTCTCTTTAACCGATTGTTCTGAAATGAAGCTTGTGCACTCATTCACGAAGTCTGCGAGGGCTTATCCTTTAATTACCGCTCTAGGATGAAACCCAATCTCGTATTGGCTAAGCTCAATTCCCTATTTGACTAAACTTCCTGAAGTTTCTGGCTTACTGAACACTTGCTTGAGCGGAAAACTAGTTAAAACCTTAATGGGTGAGCTTAGAAGTATCCTCTGAGCTTTTGTGCAATGAGTATTAGACAATATGCTTGTTTTTCCATTACAGGGAATCGGGTTTCTGCATCCTTTGGCCTTCGACTAACGTAGTAAATGGGATGTTGGTCCCATTACTCTCTCTTATAAGGACCGAGCTTAACGCATATTCTAAAATGGCCATATATAGGTATAGTTCCTCTTCTTTCTTGGGACTGGACAAAATCAAAGGCCTCCCCATATAAACTTTTAATTCTTGGAATGCCTTTATACATTCTTCGTTCCATTCAAAGTTCTTCTTTTTCTTTGTACATCGAAGAAATGAACGCACTTGTTAGTGGCTTTGGAAATAAACCAACTAAGGTTGTTACTTTTCCATTCAAGTTCATGACCTCTTTGCTTGTTCTAGGTTCTCCCATGTCTTTTATAGACTTGATTTGGTCAGTGCTAGCTTCAATCCCTTTTCACTTACCACATATCCTAGGAACTTCCCAGATTGAACTCCAAAAGAACACTTTTATGGGTTTAATTTCATTTGGTAATTTCTTAAGACATTAAACATTTCTCCAAGTCTTTTAGATGGTTCTCTGTTTTAGTGGACTTCACTAGCATGTCATCCACATATACTTCCATGTTGCGTCCTATTTGTTCTTGGAACATCCTATTTACCAGTCTTTGGTATGTTGCTCTCGCATTTTTCAACCTGAAGGGCATAACTTTGTATCAAAATGTTCCCTAATCAGTGATAAATCTTGTAAGCTCTTCGTCGGGCTTATGCATTGGAATTTGGTTATACCCTGAGTAAGCATCCATAAGGGATAATATCTTGTGACCACTCATGGCAGCGACTAACTAGTCAATCCGCGGAAGGGGATAGCAATCCTTTGGGCAAGCCTTGTTTAAATCCATGTAGTCAACACATGTTCTCCACTTCCAGTTGGACTTCTTTACTAGCACGGGATTGGCTAACCAGTTTGGGTAAAGGACTTCTTGGATAAACCCGTTTGTTTCTAACCTTTTGACTTCCTCCTTAAAAGCTTCTAACCGGTATTTATTATATTGTCTTTTCTTTTGTCAAACCAGGTTCACTGAAGGATCAATGTTTAAAGCATGACTCGTAATAGAAGGGTTGATCCCAACCATGTCCAAATGGGTCCAAGCGAAAACGTCCTTGTTGAGTTGCAGGAACTGAATTAGGTCGCTCTTAATGGGCTCCGTCAGCCTTTTCCCTATGTTGACAACATTCAACTTATCCTTTGAATCAACGTTTAACTCTTCCATGTTTTCTATTGGTTTCATTCTTTCAATGTCCCCTCTTGAATCAGAATACATGACAATTTCTCCTTCTTCAGTCAAGTTTACGTCATCGGCTCTTTTCCTTGTTCAGTCAAGTTTACATCATCTTTATCAATTTTTACCTTGGCTTCGAATATGGGATATAAGAATCGCTTATCCAAAGGTATAAAAATAGTAGAGGAATTAAAGTACGAAGAACACTCCCTTTTGTATTTGTCAATTATTATGAAGTACAATTCATGAGAACTAATTTGTTCTCCCCTGATGGTACCCTATCCCTGCTAGGTTAGGAATTTTAACATAAGGTAATTGGAAGAGACAAAAGCGTCCATATCCTCCAAAGCTGGTCATCCAAAGAAGGCATTGTAATAGGATGGATGATCAATCACAACAAAGAGAGTTTCGAAGGTCCTATGAAGCGGAGATAGTCCTACTTGAACTAGAAGATGATCTGCTGCACCGGAGTTGATCTTGTGTTGTTGAAGCCGAAGATCGGTTCGTTGCTTGGCTCTAATTTCTTCTCTGAGATTCCCATCTGATCGAAAACATGCTTGAAGAGGTATTGACAGCACTTCTAGTGTCCACAAGGATTTTGGAAAGAACAAAGAGTCCTATTTGCGCTGTTATCATAAGCAGATCATTATATGGATGACAGACCTCTTTCTTCATTTCTTCTAGAGAAACCACTAGGTTTTGCATTTTGAGTGCATAATGTGCGTTCTTCAACGATGGTTCTTCTCGAATGGAGAATATTCCTTCTATGGCTTCCTTCATGTATTGACTCCAGGCTTTCAGACAACTTCCGACAGGGTGTAGCCCTCCATGGATCACATTGATTCGGTTTATAGGCGGACCCAAGTGTAGGTTGCCCTCTTCCATAGCAGCCTCTATTGCATTTGATGAAACATTCTATTGTCCATTTTAATGATGAGACAATGTGGTCCTGTTTAAAATAAATTCTTTCAAATGTCCCTCTCGGATTAGCTTCTGAATAATCCCATCCAATACCAGTCTTATGCCCGTTGGTCTTGTGAAATTCACAATACTTACCATCGGAATAAGGTTCAGGGAAATTCTTGGCTTTGAATGATATGGGGAAGTTATTAAACCTTTCTCTTGCGATAGAATACACAAACAAGATGGGCTTGTTTAGAGCAACTGAGTTGGTATTAGAATCTTCCCATATTGATCTCTTTTGATTTCCCTCCCATGGATTTCGTCCAAAGCTCGGCCTTCCCCCTTCCACTTCAGGCCCGAGCTTTCTCTTGGTGAAGTACAATTCATCCATGCGAATAAACTTTTCAGCTTGGAAGTGAAAGTCTTATAAGTCTTTATAGCCATGAATGTATAACACTTTCCAGAAGGAGGTGTTTTCGATTAACCCCGAATGCACAGCTATCAATTTGTCAAGGTCATTCATATCCTTAGCCTTTAATGCCTCGATGTTGAACCATTTCAAGTAATCTCCTAGGGACTCCCCTTCCCTCTATTTGATATTAGCAATGACTGTGTAGTCCACTGTCAGATCTTTGCAGATGCAGAACTGTGCGGAAATTCCTAGGAGAACCATTTCCACGAATAGATGGTATTTTCTCCGTACTGACGATACCATTTTGCTGCTCCTCCCTGAAAGGTCACTGGGAAAAGAAGACATTTGATGGCTCCTGAAGCATTGTAAAGATCCATCTGGCTGTCGAAAACCATTAGATGATCATCATGGTCTGTTGTTCCAAGATACTTTATGGTTGGAACCTTCACCCTATATGGTATTACGGTGTTCATAATTTTATCAATGAAAGGAGTTACCCCTTCATTGTCATTTACTCTGTCATCCTGGGTCCTCTTCCCCTTGCTACCCAACATGTCTTTAATAGTCTTTTAAGCGATGTATTTGAGATAAGCTTCTGTGTTGTCGTAGTTTGCTCTTTTAGGATCATACACTTTGGAAGTGGAACTCCCGGATTGTTCTTGTTTGCATTGATTTCCTTGATGGTCTATTCCAGTCAAATGGGATTTCTTCTTCTTAGAGGAAGTCTCCTTGAGCTTCTCTTTTTCTTCGGAGCACTGAATGGGAGCCATTCTTTTCGGAGATTCATTCATCTCACTTTGATCAGATTTGGTGAGTCTTAAAGACTTCTGCATTTGAGCAGAATTCATTTGAGCTTGCATCTCTAGGATTGCTTCTCCAAGGCCATAATTCTTGCGACAGTATCTTCCATGGCGTTTGGATTTGGCGATTGTACCGAGCTAGATGTGGCTCCTCTTTCATTATTGTTCGTATTAAGCGTTAGATCCATATTTCCTTCAACGGTCGCATTAGGAGCCGGTTCCTTGTTTCGCTCTTCCAATCTTTTTGATTCCAGCTTTCCTGCCATGGAGTAAAAAAATTTACCAAATTAATTTTTAATAGATTTAACCATAAGGACGGAGGTTCAAGCCCTCCTTCTAGCGCCAAAATGTTAATGATATTTTTCGTCAATACCCGGAATGAGTTATACGAAACATATATTTAGGTAAATTTGTGTGACAACGATTTAAGGTTGCTGAGGGACAATCTAGATTCAGTGTTCCTTAGCCAAATCAACCATTTCTTAAGCACTAGAATCTCCGTTCGGAAGATTAGTTATTCTTCCCTCAAGGGTTGAATATCACACTTATAGTATTATGGAGTTCCGAAGTACCATGAAGAGGGGTTTATCTGACTTGATACAATTAAAACCCCACGTAATCAGTTACCCCTTAGATCATAGGTAAAACAATATACATCGTGTGTAACACCCTGAATTTTCTGTGAATATTAAAATTAACAATTTTAAGAATACTTAATTATTAAAATGAGAATTAAGGGAAATGGGTTACGCCTTGCATTCGTCTCGAAATTCTGCTTGGAATAGATCCAAGTTTTCATAAGTCAGACTTCGTATGAGGAAGTTATGGCCCTCGGAAATTTCAGGAATTTTATATAAATTAAAACAGTTCAGAATAATAAATCCGAAATTCAAAATTCGAAAAGGGGAGCAGGCTGGGCGGGAATTCCCCCGCCCAAGGGCCAGGTCGACCAGGGGATCTACCTGGGGGTCGACCTACCTATACTGGTCGACCAAAGGGTCGACCTGGGGGTTGACCTACCCCCCGGGCAGATCTGAAATGTGACGATTTCTGACTCTGTACTGAGTCATCAGGGCTGAGGTGGCTGTTCTAGATAACTCTATCTAGTCTGGATGGTGAGGATTGCTCCTATGATAATCTAACAGCTTAGGTTGATTCAAACTTCTATAAAAGAGTGCCTAGACTCAAACCCTAAACCTAAACAAAATTTGTCTCTTGGACACCATGCTGCTCCTAGGATAATTCTCCTTCCTAAATCTTAGGATTTAGAAAGTCAGAATTCTAATTCAAAAGACGAACAAAACATTCTCTTTTCTAACCTATCTTTGGGAGTATTATTTCTTTCACAATATAATTAATAAATTGATTATGATGGGTTCTAATTGGATTATGAGAACATGTCTGTTGAATCACGTGATGTTGTTTAACTTTGTTATCTTATGTTGGTGGATCTATTTCATATTTAACTTGATTCATTTTATGCAAGTTTGGGATTTTAAATCATATGTTAATTCATATGTGAATTTTATGCAAGTTTGGGATGTTAAATCATATGTTAATTCATATGTGAATCTTATGCAAGATTGGGATGTTAAATCATATGTTAATTCATATGTGAATCTTATGCAAGTTTGGATGTTAAATCATATGCTAATTCGTATGTGAATTTTATGCAAGTTTGGGATGTTAAATTGTATATGAATCTTATGCAAGTTTATATGTGAATTGTACACAAGTTTATATGTGAATCAAGTATATACATATGCTAATTTATATGCAAAAACATGTGATAAATTCATATGCAAGTTGTAGAAATTCATATGCAAGTTTAGGTGAAAACTATATTCACATTTTAAGGTGAAAGTTATATTCACATATGCAAGTTTAAGTGAGACCCATAATTCATATATGCAGGTTCACAATCTCATGTTTAGATCCATGGTAATTTATGCAAATATATGATTCTATATGACTATTGTCTATGTAAATTATTGGTTATGCAAATTTATGTCACAATTCCAATTTGCAAGTTAGATCTATTTTTTTTATGTGTTATGCATGTTGTGATTTTTTTTATAAGTTAGACTATTTGCAAGTCTAACATATTTCATATTTGAAAGTACGAATAGCGTGGGGACAATGGGAAAATATTAATTATGTAAATTGTGAATTGGCATAAAATGGCTTTAAAAGCGTATAATTAAATTGATATATTAATGGGTATAATTTTTATACCTAAAAAGTATGGACATAATATAGGTGACAATTATGAACATAATTAATTTGGAAATTATTGACAATTTGAATAGGGATAATTAATTCAAACTGGGGTGAAATAATTTGTAATAATAAATGCCTAAGACACGAGGTTAGACTCGTTTGTGGTGTATGACTGCCCGGACCCGCCCGGCAAATCCAACAACCAAAAACGGTAGTCTAATGTGAGAGGTCGAAGGCATAAATTAAATGCGTAACAATTGTAAAGACACGAGTTTAGACACGTTTTGCGGTATAAGACTGCCCGGACCCGCCCGACAAATCCAGCAACCGCAAATGGTAGTCTAATGTGAGAGGTCTTACAAGGTTACAGTTATAATGAATTAAGTAACACTTAACCAAGATAGACATGTGGTGGGACATGGGGGTTAATTGGGTGACATGTGAAATACGATTAGAAACACTTAACCAAGTTTAAACATGTAAGAAGACATGAATAAGAAGGGGTTAAGTGGAAAATTCTAGTGGGGACCAAACATAGGTGGAAGGCTTGTGTCAAACATGGTGGACCCTTTTCAAACCGGTAACCCATTAAGTATCTTTGTGAGATCGAGATAGATCGAGGACGGGACACACTTACTGGGTTTGATTGTAAGAGGTCAAAACGGGTTAACAGTGGCAACACAAGTCCAACGGAGTCATGTGCGTGCGTGGGCCCGGGCTGGTAGGTAAGACGTTGTTGCATCGTGCAGATATAAGCCATGCTTCTTTAGTGGTATCGGGTTGCCACTTTGGGAAGTGATACACCCCACTGTGGGACCAGTACGGGTATCTACGAGATAGGGAGCCCATCGCATGGGTGTAGTGGGTACAACTAGTAGATATAGGAGCAGGCGGCACCTATGGAGACAACAAGGGGTACACGAAACTACCATTATGATCATTATGTTTAGTAGGCAGGATCAACTTTAAGGGTGACTAGTAGTGGTGCAGTATAGTAATTATCCTATAGTGATTAGGAGCGAGATTAACGCCAAAATATTACTCTTGTTTGTTTGGTCTTACCCACTTGTTTCACTGTCATTCCTTGTTTTACCAGTTTATGCCTTATCCTAATTATATAATAATTATATTGTTAAATTTATGGTACTCGCCAGACTTTATGTCTGACTCCCTTTGTTTTCGCCTCTTTTCTTCCTTTCCCCCCCAGGTTCTCAGGGTGGGACTAGTACTAGTGGAGCTTGATCTGGATCTTTCTCTCTCTTTTGGAAGTGCTTGGATTGCTGAAAGTAAAGTTCAGCTCATCTCTTTCATGGCTACTTATGTTGGGGTTACGCTTTTTACTTTATGTACTTAGAAAACAATTTGTCAAGATGGTTACTAAGTGTACTTGGTTTTTCTGTTTGTTTATGATGTTGTTGTAATCAAACTATTTCTCCACTGCAATAAAAGTTGTTTTTGAATTTTCCAAGTACCAATATATGTATCTGTCTTGTTATATTCTGTTCTATTCACCAATAATACTCCATGAAAGTTAATGCATTCCCTTTGAGAGTGACATTAATGGACGTGAGGTGTTACACGTGGTATCAGAGCTGAAGGTTAATAGAACAGTTAAGAGATTCTGAAAATCTGCTTTTCAAAAGCGTTTTATAAAGAAATACTTTCAAAAGTATGTTTTAAGGAGAGTACTTTCAAGAGAAAAGTTTGTTTTAAAAACATAACCCCCAAGAGCCATATATCTTTCTTTCAAATTCTCCGTTTTCAATCTCTTCATTTTCTTTTCAGCATTTCTGGGTTTGCCGAGATACCCGAGGGAATACCGATACCAACTTGGTTCAAAAGGTATCTAGAGGCTAGGGCCACCGCCACAGGCCCAGTAGACATCCCTCCTCCCCCAGCTGCAGCCGCTCCTCCTCCCCCTCCCCATGTTGATACTTTTTCAAAGATATGCAAAGACTTTCGAGCAATGGGCGGAAAACCTTTTCACGGATCAGAGATATTTGTGGAAGCTCAAAATTGGCTTAAGGAGGTAGAAGATTTGTTTGGTATCTTCGAGGTAGAAGATGGAAGGAAGGTCCAATTGGCTGCTTGGTTAATGATGGACAAAGCCTCGTTTTGGTGGGAGGTTACGAATGGAGAGCGTCCAGTAGAGACATGGATGGATTTCAGACATTGGTTCGGGATGAAATTTCTCTCACGAGCAGAAGATAATCTATACTTGGAAAGGTTCTTGGCATTGAAACACGGGAACTTATCAATAAAGGACTACGTCAACAAGTTCAATTAGTTGGCGAGGTTTGGCTTAGACTTGGTGAACACACCTGAAAAAGAAGGCCTTGAGATTTGTTAAAGGTTTGAATGAGCCGCTACATGGGTTAGCTATGACCCACATTCCCATGGGGGCTACCTTTGAGAAACTGGTTGACATTGCGCTTATGCACGAAGAAGAGAAAGGCGCTAATGCTAATAAGGCACCAGAAAAGAAAGGGGATCAAAAGAAGCCACATCAACAATCTAAGAAAGGTGGTAAGGACAAAAATAGCAAATGAAAGAAAAGATGCTTTAATTGTGGAACACCAGGCCATCTGAGCAAGGACTGTAGGAAGAAGAAGAAGACCGGCTATTTCCACTGTGGAGAGGCAGGACATCTAATTAAAGACTGCCCGAGGAAATAGGGGTAAGGGCAAAGAACAGGGTCTACTTCTGGATGACAGATTCAGGCTCTCATGGCACCAGGGCAGGCAAGAGGGCAAGTTCACGCTCTCATGGAACCAGAACAGAGGAGAGGTAGAACCATTTCTGTTGAAAGTTTAGTTTTTATGTTTGATCATCCTGTTCGTACTTTGTTTGATTCTGGCGCTTCACACTCGTTTGTGTCTGTTTCATTAGTTGAAACACTGCACCTCAATACTAGTCTAGTTACGATCCCATAGTAGTCTCAAATCCTATTGGTGGTTCGGCTCATCTTTCAATGATTTGTCGGGATTTGGGAGTGTCTATCTTGAGCGTTGAGTTTGAATGCAACGCCTTCGTTCTTGGCTTCACGGGCTATGGATTGATTCTAGGCATGGACTGGTTATCCAGTAATGGTGTCATCCTTGATTGTGAAAAGAGAGTGGTTAGACTCATGACTCGCCTTGGCAACACTCTTGAAATCTCTTGTAATCCCATACATTCTATCATGCTTAGCTACCTTGAATCTCTTGATGCGTCTATTGAAAACTTGCAGTCTGTTAAAGTAGTTCGTGAATACTCAGATGTATTTGAAGAGGTGAAGGGCTTACCTCCGAAGCGGGAGATAGACTTCCGCATATACCTTGTTGATAATGCAAAACCCGTAGCTCTACCCGTTAGACAAATGGCTCCAAGGGAGAGAAAAGAGCTCAGTAAGCAAGTCAAAGAGCTGCTCGAAAAGGGGTTTGTAAGGCGGAGTATTTCTGAATGGGGTGCTCCAGTAGTATTTGCAACCAAAGCTGACGGTTCACTTCGCCTATGCGTTGATTATAGGGAGCTAAACAAGCTGACCAAGAAGAATAGGCACCCACTTCCAAGAATAGATGACTTGTTTGATCAGTTTGTAGGTGCGTCGGTTTTCTCTCAACTAGATTTGGCTATTAGGTTCCATCAGCTAAGAGCGGCTGATGACAGCATTGATAAGACCGCGTTCAGAACCCAGGATGGTTCCTTCGAATGGCTTGTCATGCATTTCGGCTTGACAAACGCACCCGCTTACTTCGTTGAATTGATGAGTAGGGTGTTTAGGGAATTCCTTAATAAATTTGTAATGGTCTTCATAGACGACATTTTGATCTTCTCGAAGAATGAAGAAGAGCATGCTTTGCATTTAAGGGAAGTCATGGATAGTCTTCGTGCACATCGGCTGGAGGCCAAATTCTCCAAATGCCATTTTTGGAGAGAAGAAGTGAGGTCTCTTTGACATGTGTTGTCCAAAGAGGGGTTATCTGTGGACCCCGCAAAAGTAGTTGCGATGCAAGATTGGAAGGCTCCACGGAATGCAACCGAAGTCCGAAGCTTCCTCGGGCTAGCGGGCTTTTACCGAAAGTTCATTAAAGACTTTGCAAAAATCTCAGCACCACTCACAAGGTTAACGAAGAAGAACCTAACTTTCACTTGGGATTTCGATTGCGACATTGCTTTCCAACATTTGAAAAGGGCTCTAACAACAACCCCAGTTCTGACATTGACGGATGGGAGCAAGATGTTTACTGTATACACGGATGCATGTGGCACGGGACTAGGTGTTGTCTTGATGCAAGAAGGGAAGGTAGTAGCTTATGGAGGCAGACAGTTGAAAGTACATGAGAAAAACAACCCAACCCATGATCTAGAGTTGGCTGCCATCGTCTTTGCGCTTAAGTCTTGGCGCCATTATCTCCTAGGTGAGAAATTTGAATTGTATACTGACCATAAATCGTTGAAGTACCTTTTCTCGCAGAAAGATCTTAACTTAAGACAGCAAAGGTGGATGGAATTTCTTGCCTCATATGATTTTGAGTTTTCCTATACCCCAGGTAAGGGTAATGTGGTAGCAGACGCCTTAAGTAGGAAGAAGCTGACCTTGAGTCCTCTCTTTGTAGAAAGGTAAAGCTTGGCGTATATAACAAACTTTAACTTTAGACCCTCCTCTAAAATTGTGTATGGTCTGTTAGCATCGCTAGAGGTACGACCTACTCTTTTGGACTCAATAGGAACCGCGCAACGAGAAGACCCTCAGCTAGTTAACATGATGGATAAGATAGTTAGGGGTGAGACTTCTAGTCACCTCACTAGATACTCCATCGATGATAGGGGTTGGTTGAGACGGGATGGAAGCTATGCGTCCCACAGGTAAGGGATTTAGTGAAGACGGTTCTCGAAGAAGCACACCATTCTAAGCTGACCATACACCCAGGCAGAGACAAGATATATAAGGATATTAAAAGGATTTTCTTTTGGAATGGCATAAAGAGTTACGTAGCTGAGTTCATCGCTAAGTGTTTGATATGCCAGCAAGTCAAAGCGGAGCAGAAGAAGCCCGGTGGTCAGCTTCATCCTCTCGATGTCCCACAGTGGAAGTGGGATAGCATTTCGATGGACTTTGTTGATGGGTTGCCTAGGTCAAGAAGGGGCAATGCCAGTATTTGGGTAATAGTGGACAGGCTCACTAAAAGCGCTCACTTTATACCTGTTAAAAGTAAAAGGACTGCCTCGTCCCTAGCATCCATTTATCTTAAAGAGATAGTTCGACTCTATGGGATACCCTCCAGCATAGTGAGCGATCGAGATCCTATCTTTACGAGCGAGTTTTGGAAGAGTTTGCAAGAGGCTGTAGGCAAACAATTATGCTTAAGCACAACCTATCACCCCCAAACCGATGGTCAGACGGAAAGGGTGAATAGAGTATTGGAAGACCTCTTGAGATTGTGAATTCTTAACTTTGGAGGGACATAGGAGGATCATCTTCCTCTGGTGGAATTCTCCTACAACAATAGCTACCAAGCCACCATAGGCATGGCGCCCTTCGAAGCTTTATATGGAAGACTATGCCGATCACCAACTTGTTGGTGGGAGTCTACAGACAAGCTCCTACTTGGGCCAGACATGATTAGAGAGACCTCAGAAAAGGTGGACTTGATAAGAAAACGGATGAAGGCTGCACAAGATAAACAGAAGTCCTATGTAGACAAAAGAAGGACCGACCTTGAGTTTATGGTTGGAGATAGGGCGTTCCTTAAAGTATCTCCTTTGAGGAATGTCATTCGCTTTGGGTCCGTAGGAAAGCTAGCACCAAGATTTGTAGGGCCATTTCCTATCATTGAAAGGATTGGGACGATGGCTTACAAAGTAGAGCTACCAGAGAGACTAGCTGGAGTTCATAATGTTTTTCATGTTTCTCAACTACAACAATGCTTACATGAATCTGCGGAAGTGGTGGAGCCAAGTATACTAGAGTAAGTAGAAGTGGAATGAGAAGCGACTATGAGAAGAGTTCCAACTCGTATCTTGGGTATGGAAGTCAAAAAGCTACGCAACCGTGACATCAAGCTTGTTAAAGTTCAATGGAGTGATGTTGAGGAAAACACGACTTGGGAAACTGAGAGGAAAATATGCGCAGCCTACCCTTTTCTCTTTGAGGGTACCTCCTTGATCTCTTTTTCCATAAGTTTATTCATGCTTATATCTACCTTTTAAGTATATCTCCTAAGTCCTTTTCTTTATCCTTAGGTAGATTCCGATGGATATAAACATGTATTTGAAACATGTTATGATTGATGGTTGCGAGTGGTTGCTCGTGGATGCATGTACACACACTTTAGGCACTAGATCAGCTTAATCACTTTCATATTGCATATAAATATATGTGCATATTTAAATTAATGGATGTCTAATGGTTGTGTTATCATATGGATGCTGCATTTTGATGAATGGTTGTGCACACATGTTGGAGTAATATGTATCGTTAGGATTCTTTTGCATGCATAATCGACGCATGGCACTATCATGATTTATATTAAGGAGGTTAACTGAATCAACTGAATCAGTGGACAGCCTGATTTTGCATTAGACAAGGAACATATACACGCACTTTTTGCATATGCTCATATGGCATTAGAAATCTTGTAAGGACAATGGATGCCTGTGTTTGATGGTTGAGTAGATGGATGATTGGATGTTAGGATATACGTTCTCCTTAACTTGCAGATTTCGGGGGCGAAATCTTTTAAGGAGGGGAGAATGTAACACCATGAATTTTATGTGAATATTAAAATTAACAATCTTAAGAATACTTAATTATTAAAATGAGAATTAAGGGAAAATGGGTTACGACGTTGCGTTCGTCTCGAAAATCTTCTTGGAATAGAGTCCAAGTTTTCGTAAATCGGACTTCGTATGAGGAAGTTATGGCCCTCGGAAGTTTCAGTAATTTTATATAAATTAAAACAGTTCAGAGTAATAAGTTTGAAATTCAAAATTCAAAATTCAAACAGGGGAGCAGGCTGGGCGGGAATTCTCCTGCCCAAGGGCCAGGTCGATCAGGGGGTCGACCTACCCACTGGTCTACCAGGGGGTCGACCTACCCCCCCCCCTCAGGCAGATCTGAAATGTGACGATTTCTGACTTTATGTTGAGTCATTAGGGCTGAGGTGACTGTTCTAGATAACTCTGTCTAGTCTGGATGGTTGGGATTGCTCCTATGATAATCTAACGGGTTTGGTTGATTCAAACTTCTATAAAAGAGTGCCAAGACTCAAACCCTAAACCTAAACAAAATTTGTCTCTTGGCTACCATGTTGCTCCTAGGATAATTCTCCTTCCTAAAGCTTAGGATTTAGCAAGTCAGAATTCTAATTCAAAAGATGAACGAACCATTTTCTTTTCTAACCTATCTTTGTAAGTATTATTTCTTTCACAATATAATTAATAAATTAATTATGATAGATTGTAATTGGATTATGAGAACATGTCTGTTAAATCACGTGATGTTGTTTAACTTAGTTATCTTATGTTGGTAGATCTATTTCATATTTAACTTGATTCATTTCATGCAAGTTTGGGATGTTAAATCATATGTTAATTCATATGTGAATTTTATGCAAGTTTGGGATGTTAAATCATATGTTAATTCACACGTGAATCTTATGCAAGTTTGGATGTTAAATCATATGTTAATTCGTATGTGAATTTTATGCAAGTTTGGAATGTTAAATTGTATATGAATCTTATGCAAGTTTATATGTGAATTGTACACAAGTTTATATGTGAATCAAGTGTATACATATGCTAGTTTATATACAAAAACATGTGATAAATTCATATGCAAGTTGTAGAAATTCATATGCAAGTTTAGGTGAAAACTATATTCACATTTTAAGGTGAAAGTTATATTCACATATGCAAGTTTAAGTGAGACTAATAATTCATATATGCAAGTTCACAATCTCATGCTTAGATCCATATTTAGATCCATGGTAGTTTATGCAAATATATGATTCTATATGACTATTGTCTATGTAAATTATTGGTTATGCAAATTTATGTCATAATTCCTATTTGCAAGTTAGATCTATTTTTTTATGTGTTATGCAAGTTGTGATGTTCTTTTTTTATAATTTAGACTATTTGCGAGTCTAACATATTTCATATTTGAACATACGAACAGTGTGGGGACAATGGGAAAATATTAATAATGTAAATAGTGAATTGGCATAAAATGGCTTTAAAAGCATATAATTAAATTGAGACATTAATTGGTATAATTTTTATACCTAAAAAGTATGGACATAATTTAGGTGAAAATTATGGACATAATTAATTTGGAAATTATTGACAATTTGAATAGGGATAATTAATTAAAATTAGGGTGAAATAATTTGTAATAATAAACGCCTTAGACACGAGGTTAGACTCGTTTGTGGTGTAAGACTGCCCGGACCCGCCCGGCAAATCCTGCATCCACAAACGGTAGTCTAATGTGAGAGGTCGAAGGTATAAATTAAATGCGTAACAATTGTAAAGACACGAAGTTAGACACGTTTGCAGTATAAGACTGCTCGGACCCACCCGGCAAATCCAGCAACCGCAAACGGTAGTCTAATGTGAGAGGTCTTACAAGGTTACGGTTATAATGAATTAAGTAACACTTAACCAAGATAGACATGTGGTGGGACATGGGGGTTAAGTGGGTGACATTAGGTGACATGTGAAATACGATTAGAAACACTTAACCAAATTTAAACTTGTAAGAAGACATTAATAAGAAGAGGTTAAGTGGAAAATTCTAGTGGGGACCAAGCATAGGTGGAAGGCTTGTGTCAAACATGGGGGACCCTTTTCAAACCAGTAACCCATTAAGTGTCTTTGTGAGCTCGAATTAGATCAAGAACGGGACACGCTTACTGGATTTAATTATAAGAGGTCAAAATGGGTTAACGGCGGCAACACAAGTCCAATGGGGTCATGTGCGTGTGTGGGCCCGGGCTGGTAGGTAAGACGTTGTTGCATCATGTAGATATAAGCCATGCATCTTTAGTAGTATCGGGTTGCCACTTTGGGGAGTGATACACCCCACTGTGGGACCAGCACGGGTATCTACGAGTTAGGGAGCCGATCGCACGGGGGTAGTGGGTACAACTAGTGGAGATAGGGGCAGGCGGCACCTATGGAGATAGCTAGGGGTACATGAAACTACCATTATGATTATTATGTTCAGTAGGCGGGATCAACTTTTAGGGAGACTAGTAGTGGTGCAGTATAGTAATTAACCTATAGTGATTAGGAGCGAGATTAACGCCAGAATATTCCTCTTGTTTGTTTGGTCTTGCCCACTTGTTTCACAATCATTCCTTGTTTTACCAGTTAATGCCTTACCCTAATTACTTTAATAATTATATTTTTAAAGTTATGGTACTCGCCAGACTTCATGTCTGACCCCCTTTGTTTTCGCCTCTTTTCTTCATCCCCCCCCCCCGCTGGTTCTCAGGGTGGGACTAGTACTAGTGGAGCTTGATCTGGATCTTTCTCTCTCTTTTGAAAGTGCTTGGATTGCTGAAAGTAAAGTTCAGCTCATCTCTTTTATGTCTACTTATGTTGGGGTTATGCGTTTTACTTTATGTACTTAGAAAACAATTTGTCAAGATGGTTACTAAGTGTACTTGGTTTTTCTGTTTGTTTATGATGTTGTTGTAATCAAACTATTTCTCCGCTGCAATAAAAGTTGATTTTGAATTTTCCAAGTACCAATATATGTATCTGTCTTGTTATATTCTGTTCTATTAACCAATAATAGTCCATGAAAGTTAATGCATTTCCTTTGAGGGTGACATTAATGGATGTGGGGTGTTACATTGTTATAAGAAGAAAACATGCTAATGCTTCTCGTTACTTGAATGGTGAGAGTTATGCAACGCTTATTAACTTAAATGATCCTTCCGCAACAAGCCATTCCGAAGGGCCTTGGTTGCATCAGTAATCAAGCCATAATATTGCAATCAACCTCTATTTTAGTGTTGAGTAGCATTACGCCCATCATGAGAGGGTCTATTCACGTTGCCAACCCTCGAGATGAGAATAGAGGGAAGGCTTCGAGTTTCCACGAAGTCTTTCCTCTTCAGGAGGGTATTGTGAACAACTCTTTCATACGAAAGGTTAGTGTTAACTCCCTATTCCATCATAAATGGAAAAATATGATTATCAAATCACGAAATGTTTAAGTCTCTGATTTTGTCATTCATAAAATGTAGATATATTACAAGAGTTAGAGGAATCCCCAATCCGATTTGGAAATTAGGGTTTGATCCTTAGAGAAGAAAGAATAAGATTGAGAAATGAAAAAATCATCTGCAAAATGTGACCCCTGGGGTCTTATTTATAGAAAAATTGGGGACCCTTCTACAGCTGGGCCGTTGGGCCTGCGGATACCTTTACCGGCCACTTTTCTCCTTGGTTTTAGTTATTTTAGCTCCCGGCCACTTTATGGTGCGGATTATAGCTTCTAGAAGGAAGGTCCCGGTCAGTTGGGGCTTATGAGATAGTAATATGAGCTTGTTGATATAGTAGCTTTTTCCTGAAGGTCTTTGAGTCTCCTGTTGTATGTTCTCGGTTATAAGCTTATGGATGTAGGCTTCCGGTTTTCTAATGAATACTTAGAGGATCTTGTCCTCAAGATGTACGTAGATAGTTGCAGATTCAGAATTGATGTTGGTGTTTGTACTAAGTGGTCTATCATGGATAGCCCGTATCCTTCCTAGGGTTCCGGTTTGCCTTCCGGTTAGGTCTTCGGGTATAGCCAAATCTTCCGGAAAATAACTCCAGATGAGCTTCCTGTTGTTTATCAGCGTGACCAAGGTGTTCATGTAGTAGATATTTTGGAAGCTGGTACCAGATAATTTTTATGCACCTTTGGCTTGTTACTCTTGATGTCTTTATCTCCTGGCGTATCGGTATTAAGCAGGTTGATACCGAAAATCCTTTTGGGTTTCTATTTCCGGGCCTCTTGACTTTTCCTTTCTTAGCATTCGACTTAAGTGACCTTTACTATAGGATCACCCTATCGGAGGGACCCTGCTGGAGAGACCCAGTCGATATTTTGTAGCCTTTGAGTTTCTTTTCCTTGGGATGGTGTCGATTTATGTAGCTCTCGGATCATTCTTTCCTGCTCTTTGTTCTTTTTAGTGTTTGGCTCTTGCCTTTTGGAGAATCCCTACGTGCTTGCGGTCACCTGATATCCATTCACCATCATCTTGTTTTGGAGTTAATTTTGGTAGTAACACTTATATAATGTTTGTAGCAACCCGGATTCTGACGGACCAATTTTTTTTCAAAAACCCAATCCATTGAAACCCGAGTTAGTTTGCTCTGGTATCCTGCAGGAAAGACAGAGACATAAAACATGTCAAAGTTCAGAAAATATCTCACAGCGGAACGAATAAATATAATGTAGTTGAAACATATCTTTACCTTAATAATAATACTACTAAACCAATGTCCAAAGCATATAGTCTCTGTCATGAACCTGACCTGCGAATGTTTTGAGGAGGGGGTTAGAACATAAGTTCTATGTAAATGAATTTAAACTACACTTCTTGGATAATCCTACATATACCGTTCAATTATATTTTCTTATTTATTAGGTTATTTGTGTTATTAGCACTCAAGGCTTACACACACGTCGCACCCATATACTCTCTAGCAGATTAACCAAATATAGTGTATATGTAGCTACCTCCAATTAAGGTATACTCTACTCGCATGGCCTCAACTATACGTACGCAGTACCTTATCCAATGTCGCATGTCGTATGTATATCAATGCTACGTTTGCATAAAATGATCATCACTGTGTTACGTAAGCGTCTGCCATTCTAGATGCTACAAGATTATGTCATCGAATAATGCCCTCTAGTCTATGGTACACCACCCAAAGCGACATGAGTGTACCTAGACTTTTCCCATGTACGTATCGTCAATCGTACTCGATGTCTATTTGCACATGTTCTCTAGATGTGCGCCCGAGTCCCGTGGAAGGGCTAATCAAGAAACACAGAACTCGGTCGGGAGGTTTCAGATATCTGCCGATGCAGATGCTAAGGTCTGCTTTTATAGTTGGTATGGTCCCACTAGACCCCTCCTTCAACTAATGAAAGGAACCCAAGAATATCATGAATGAGAACTGTAACCCCGACCCCCTATGCCCTTCAATCCTATTGGCCAAACTCACCCATAACGAGATAGCAAAGTATATGGTCTTTTGGAGTTCTTCGCCTTTCCGCTTCACGTACTGACTGAAGATGGTAGGTAGACGACGAGTTGCTATCACAGGGCACAAGCTGGTCTTGCCGAATCACGCTGATCCATCTTAGTCTTTTGATTGCCCCTTATTATTGAAATCAAGGCATACTCATTGGTTTACCCACGCAGACCTAACCTCTGTGAGCACAGGCGGATCATCTGCCACTCACAGAGGAATAGTAAGAGTGCCCTATGCCCCCGGAAGCCGTGTGCTTCTTAACCCAGTCTATTGGAGCCTACAAGAATATCTAGATGGACATGCGCTCCTCTTTGTGTCTTTTGACATCCTGATGATCTACCCCTTATGGTTATTCACCCTCTAACGTATGGACTGGTCCAAGCGCCTCATTCTTACGTGTTATTAGAACTATGTCTAATTTTCCAGTTATGCACTTGTTCTGCTTCATCGGGTTTCTTTATAACTTGGTTATCCTTATTTATATTGCCTTTCGATTCTAATTACCAAGTTTCTCTTGCTTATTAATGTTTCATGTATGACTCATTACTTGTAAGTTTCCTTAATAAGCTTTATACCCCATTATCCATCTTAACTTATTTCTTATATAAGTTTTTCCTCATATCTTCTTATTCAGTTATACTTTCATCTGTTAAGGTCGCCACAATCCATCGTTGTTTTCTTAGTTCTCTTAACTAAGGCTTATTGCTTAGTTTTCTTAACTAAGGCTTATTACTTAGTTCTCTTAACTAAGGTTTATTACTTAGTTCTCTTAACTAAGATTTACTACTTAGTTATCTTAGTTCTCTTAACTAAGGTTTTCTAATCATAACTCATGTTATGTTTATCAACAGATTTCCCATTATTGCTTTCTAGCTTATATTCAACTTATTTTATAATATAAGTTGTCCCATTCTCTAGTCTTATTATCATCTTCCCTTGTCCCTAGGACAAGTCTACCTACTATATGACTTTCATATTTCCCCTAAATGTTTATAATAGGTTGCTATCATTCCCCATTATTATGTTAGTTAAGTTTGCCTATACGCCTCCATTTACTTAACCTTAACATTCTTAGCATGACTATTAATTGGCATTAATTGATTTATTAATGCACCAACCTCTCACATTAGAACTGTTGTTTGCGGTTGCTGGATGTGCTGAGCGGTTCCGGGCAGACTTCTACCGCAAACTCATTCTAACCTCGGGTTTTTCTTGGGCATGATGTGCTAACCTCACACATTAGATCTGTTGTTGCTGTTGTTGGATGTGTTGGGCAGTTCCGGGTAGTCTTAGACCGCAACTCAATCTAACCTCGGGTTAGGTGTAACACCCCACGTTTATTAATGTCACTCTCAAAGGGAATGCATTAACTTTCATGGAGTATTATTTGTGAATAGAATAGAATATAACAAGACAGATACATATATTGTTACTTGAAAATTTTCAAAACAACATTTATTGCAGTGGAGAAATAGTTTGATTACAACAACATCATAAACCAACCGAAAAACCAAGTACACTTAGTAACCATCTTGACAAATTGTTTTCTGAGTACATAAAATAAAAAGCACAACCCCAACAAAAGTATCCATAAAAGAGATGAGCTGAACTTTACTTTCAGCAATCCAAGCACTTCCAAAAGAGAGAGAAAGATCCTGATCAAGCTCCACTAGTACTAGTCCCACCCTGAGAACCTCGGGGAGGAGGGAAGGAAGAAAAGAGGCAAAAACAAAGGGGGTCAGACATAAAGTCTGGCGAGTATAATAACTTTAACAATATAATTATTAAAGTAATTAGGATAAGGCATAAACTGGTAAAACAAGGTATGACCGTGAAACAAGTGGGCCTGGCAAAGCAACCAAGAGGAATATTCTGGCATTAATCTCGTTCCTAATCACTATAGGATAATTACTATACTGCACCATTACTAGTCACCCTAAAAGTTGATCCCACCTACAGAACTTAATAATGATAATGGTAGTTTCGTGTACCCCTAGTTGCCTTCATAGGCGCCGCCTGCCCTTAACTCCACTAGTTGTAACCACTACCCCCATGCGATCGGCTCCCTAACTCGTAGATACCCGTGTTGGTCCCACAATGGGGTGTATCACTCCCCAAAGTAGCAACCCGATACCACTAAAGATGCATGGCTTATATCTACACGACGCAACAATGTCTTACCTACCAGCCTGGGCCCATGCACGCACATGACCCCGTTGGACTTGTGTTGCCACCGCTAACCCGTTTTGACCTCTTACAATCAAACCCAGTAAGCGTGTCCCGTCCTCGATCTGATTCGAGCTCACAAAGATACTTAATGGGTTACTGGTTTGAAAAGGGTCCCCATGTTTGACACAAGCTTTCCACCTATGCTTGGTCCCCACTAAAACTTCCCACTTAACCCCTTCTTATTCATGTCTTCTTACATGTTTTCAACTCGGCTAAGTGTTTCTAATCGTATTTCACATGCCACCCAGGCCACCCACTTAACTCCCATGTCCCAACACATGTTTATCTGGTTAAGTGTTACTTAATTCATTAGAACCATAACCTTGTAAAGACCTCCCACATTAGATTACCATTTGCGGTTGCTGGATTTGTCGGGCGGGTCCGGGCAGTCATATACCGCAAATGAGTCTAACCTTGTGTCTTTACAATTGTTACGCATTTAATTTGTGCCTTTGACCTCTCACATTAGACTACCGTTTGTGGTTGCTGGATTTTCCGGGCGGGTCTGGGCAGTCTTATACCAAAAACGAGTCTAACCTCGTGTCTTAGGTGGTTAATTATTACACATAATTATTTAACCCCAAATTGGATTAATATCCCTATTCAAATTTGTCAATAAATTCCAAATTAATTTATGTCCATAATTGTCACCTAAATTATGTCCATAATTTCAGGTATATAAATTTATACCAATTAATGTCTCAAATTAATTCTATGCCTTTAAGGCCATTTTATGCCAATTCACAATTATGTATATTTAATATTTTCCCATTGTCCCTACGCTATTCGTACGTTTTAATATGACATTTGTTAGACTCGCAAATAGTCTAACTTATAAAATGAAAAGCAACATCACAACTTGCATAACACATAAAATAGATCTAAGAATCATGGCATAAGTTTGCATAGCCAATAACCTGCATAGGCAATGGATATACATAAATTTGCATAAACTATCATGGATCTAAATATAGATCTAAACATGTAATCGTGAACTTGCATATATGGATATGGTTTTCCTATAACTTGCATATGAATTTCATTCAAACTAGCATATGATTCACATACAAAACTAGCATAGTCAATGGGCATATAGAACATAAATTTGCATAACTATGTACTACCATGGATCTAAATATAGATCTAAACACAAAGATGTGAACTTGAATATGGATCTTGTGACGGCAAAGAATTTCGCTCGATCCGAATCAGTCGCTAAACCGATCCAGGCCGTTCGAAACGCCCTATCGTTTGAGAACAGGACAAAACAGAACCCATACAGAAGAACATTTCACTGTTATTACAACAATGCATCAGATTACAAGAATATACAGAGTATAAATGGATAAATATTACACAGAAATATCAGAGATTTAAATTACATTTAAATACATAGCAGCGGAAAATAATACAATACACAACTAGAAGTAGATATACGGATACAAAGCTTTCCGGATATCGTTCCAGCTGTAAACCAGGATCCTGTGAATATAAATCTGCAAAACCAAAACTACTAGCTGCCCGTGTCAAAATAGGGGCACCCAGAGTTTAGGTTAAAACAATAAACTCCAGGTCAGTCATGGGACTGGTGTGAGAACTCAAAAACAGTTATTAATCTTTATTTCAAAAGTTCGGTAAATCAAGGGACCACGCCGTATAACACGGAACGGGTTTCCTCCCAAGAATACCAGTGCATAAAACAAACAGCGCAATGCTAAATAAAGAAAAATGAAGCTGTTATAAGACCCAGGTCCCATCACACAATGCAACGCAGCCGAGGATAGGGTTTTCCCTTATAACAGCCAAAGAATGCTTGATACGTTTAAAACAAATCATTTGATACTATTACAAGTGCATAGTGTATAAAACAACTTCAAATCATAAGTATCAATCATAGGCGGCATGAGCGCCCCATCCCACTATGTCACCATATATAGGTTTACAAATAAAACCGCAAAGTCACGTATTTGGAAATTGGATTTCCATCTATGAACCGAGGCAAAAGCTAGTCCTCAACCGATTCGTGACTCTCTAGCCCGAGCCACAGGCAAGCGCGCAGGCAAGCCTTTAGATCGTCAGGGCCGGTCCACCGATGTGGATTATTATGCCTGAACACTACGTTTCCCCACCCTATGGGGTGTAAGTCTGGTCCGTCAGCCGACCAGAAGCATCGGCCGAAACCGATATAACCGAGGCGCCTCGCAACAGCAACAACCACATAAGTCAAACTCGTCAGGGCGTGTAAAACCACTGACGCCACTTCTAACTAGAAAGAAACGCATGCCCTCCCTGAGGTCCTCTCCCGTTTTTGGTTCATACCGGGTGTGAAACTCGCGAAGCAAACGTTACACAAAGCTACGCCACAAAGGCCTTGCTTTGATCATCACCACAAGACTTTGCTTTTCAACAGAAGCCTCGATCAATTGCCACTTAGGCATGCCACACAGGCAATTCACTCCATGCGTTTGATATCCATCAATATATAACCCCTGAGCTCGTACGTCTCAGAGAAGGGCGTTAAGCAAGAGAATAAATTCTCCGCCGCCAAACAGATATATATTTAATAGAAATCAATCACACAGACTAAAATCCAATGTCAGACACACAGTCCATTTACAAGTCCGTTCTGGGTCTGAACGAAACCGGAGGCACCTAGTACCCCGCGTATCCTTCGATCTCCAAGTACGTCTGAACGACCACCAACTGTTTCCATCTTCTTGGGTGTACAGCCCAATCAAGATCATCAGTTATCACCCAAACGACGTGAAGACTTCCGGTCTTCGACCATCGTCTTCATCTTCGACTTATCGTCGTATCAGTTATTCAGAATGGGATAAACCCGGTCTTTCCGAATAACTCGCGTATATTTCAAATAAGTTTTACACAAACACAACATACGCCTCATTCCAATTCATCAGTCACTAACAGTAAATTAATCAAGAGAATAATTCCCCAAATATTAACCCCGAAGGCCGAAACCAACATCAGATCAATATCCAGAAAACCATTCTGCTTGGCTAACCGACAATTAGTTTCTAAATTTCACATTCATAGGGAAAGGTTCCCATTAATTTTATCAAAGATAAAATTCTTTAATTTATTCTTGAATCTACCTTTGAATATCAATTCAAATTAGTCGGGATTAACGAACTTTACCGAAGTAATCATTTGTTTTAATTTCCCAATCCCAACCTATTCATCCCATGAAGTAAAACTGGTTATACTTCATAACTAACACCACAGTGTTATTGGTAAATTCAATTACCATTTCACGTTCAAATCTAATTAAAGATTTAACTATCGCCTGGAGCAAAACTGGTGATACTCCATTTTCGACCATTTCAATCTAATTAAAGATTCATTAAAACTCCACTTAGTTTTAATCTTCGACTGGGTTAAAGAATCGGTGTCATTTAAAACACGGTTCACGATAAACCCAAAGTCACATTCCATTAATTATCGGGTTAAAGAACGAGTGTTATTTAAAACACTGTTCACGATAAACCCAAAAATCAATATCAATTCAATTCCAATTAAATATTATTTAATTGGTACACTTCATTAAATCTAAATAAAAAGATTTAATCTTTTCTCAACTGGGTTCAAGAACAGTGTTAGTGAAGACACCATTCACGACAAACCCAAATCACATTCGATATTCAATACAAGGCTCTGAATAGAAAATATCCCGGCTTATATTCAATATCAAATTCTACGACCAACAAATATCGTATTGGAAATAACGATATATAAATATCTTTCAAATTTCCATAACAACACCTGTATAATCACGAAATTCGACATCGAAATGTTCCAAAGACAATTTCGATTCAAATCCACTCCAATGCAATCATTGGAAATTCTGGTTATTTTTAAAACCCTTTTCAAATTCAATTTATTTATTCAAAAATAAATAGAATTATATTTCTAGTTCAAAACAAGTTCATTTCGATAAAAATCTATTTTTATCTTTTCCAATATGGAGTTTTTCATCCCAAATCTTCACAAATCATTTCTTATGATTTTACACAAATTATTACTATTTTTAATAATTTTATCAAGGCCCGTCCAGTCGATTTCCACCAATGGCCATCGAACTGCACTTACAGCGACCTTTTTCAAATTTGATTTGGACATAATTCCAAATCCAACCGTTAGATTTCTAATTTCAAATATTCATCAGAAAGCTCTTTTCGATACAAACCCAACGGTTCCGGTTTTAGGAGAATCCGACGGTCGGATCTCCCGTAATGTTCGTTTGAAATAAATGGTCGAAATTCGCGAACTGCCGCGGCGCGGCGCGTTCTATTCAGGCCATTATATTATATATATAATATATATAATATATATTTCGTCGATTCCTATTTAAAACGAATTATATAAATAGTTTTAAAATTCGTTTCAAAAGCAATTTCAACTTTCTTTTCAATTCAAATCAAAATTGAAATCGTTTTCAATTCATTTCATTTCGAAATCGTTTTCAATTCATTTCATTTCGAAATCGTTTTCAATTCATTTCATTTCGAAATCGTTTTCAATTCAATTCATTTCGAAATCGTTTTCAATTCATTTCATTTCGAAATCGTTTTCAATTCAATTCATTTCGAAATCGTTTTCAATTCATTTCATTTCGAAATCGTTTTCAATTCATTTCATTTCGAAATCGTTTTCAATTCAATTCATTTCGAAATCGTTTTCAATTCAATTCATTTCGAAATCGTTTTCAATTCATTTCATTTCGAAATCGTTTTCAATTCAATTCATTTCGAAATCGTTTTCAATTCAATTCATTTCGAAATCGTTTTCAATTCAATTCATTTCGAAATCGTTTTCAATTCATTTCATTTCGAAATCGTTTTCAATTCATTTCATTTCGAAATCGTTTTCAATTCATTTCATTTCGAAATCGTTTTCAATTCAATTCATTTCGAAATCGTTTTCAATTCAATTCATTTCGAAATCGTTTTAAAATCGATATAAATATCGTTCACGTCAAAATGGCGTCAATCTAATCATCACGGCTTCATAAATTTCTATTTTCAAATATTCTATTTCAAATATTTCTTTTTCAAAATAGTTGTTATTATCAAAATATTTCGTTCAACACATGACCAATCTCAATGAATGAGTACTGTCAACACATGAACTTTTATTTTATATTGATAAAGATGTAAATTTTATTACTAAAACATTTCGTTCAACACATGACCAATCTCAATGAATGAGTACTGTCAACACATGAACTTTTATTTTATAATATTCTTTATTTTTCAAATTGGAATGAGGCCCAATCAATTACCATATAAAGTTAATTATATGGATTTCCATACAACACATGTATATAATAGCATTGAAAAATAATCAACCATCAACCAAAGTGCACTACACTGTATAAGCATCAAATATAGATATTCAACGCTTATAACAGCTTGTCAATCAATCGATCGACATATTTAATCAATCAGGATGAGTGAACTTCAAATTTCATCCCAACACCCGTGTGGGGTTTCAAACAATCAAACGCACATTTTATTTGTGCAGTTGGGCGATGTGTAAAATTTATCGACCCAATCAATGTCCTTCAAATAGGTGTACATAAACAAACCGTCTGGTTTGTAAATGAATATTTATTTATTCACATTCACGTTAAAAATTATATTTTTAACGACAAAACATTTTATTCCAACATATGAATTTCTATTCAATTCATTCTTTAAAAAAAAATGATATTTTTATTTTTCTAACATATTTTAGAAAATTTCGGCGGCATAACGGCACGATACTAGAAACGGGACGAGGCCTAGCCTTATCCCCGGTCTAGTGGAGGCCCACGCCATTCACACATCAATCAAATTCACCAAAAAACCAAATTCAAATCAAATCATATAACTAAGCTATGCAACCAAACAAACAAGTCCATGGTTTGTGGACGGTTGTGTCGGGTGCTACTAAGCACCGTCTGCATCCTAGTATATATATATAAATAGAAATGAAATTGAAAGGTGAGAAATTCTCACATATAGCTATCCTAGCTTCTTGACTCTCCTTTGATATAAAGTTTCTTCGTTCTCGCCTTTTTGCCACCTTCGTTATCCGCTTTCACTACATATGTAAAAATCGAATTTTTACTTCGCTACTCAATATATAAAAATCATATTTTTATTTCGAAGTTCAATATATAAAAATCATATTTTTATTTCGAAGTTCAATATATAAAAATCATATTTTTATTTCTGCTATTCCTATTTTTAAAAACAATGTTAATTTTATTTTCAAAATCAATGCAAAATTCATTTTAAAAAAGAATGCAAATTTCGTTTCTAAAGCAAATTCAAATTTTTCGTTTCTTGTCAAACTAATTTTTCGTTTCTTGTCAAACTAATTTTTAACAATGTATTAAATTAAATAAAAACTGAATTTTTCTTTCCAATGTAAATCATATGCATTAAAAATCAAATTTTTAAATACATTCTTGAATAAAATTTAAAAATAAAACTCACAGCGAGGAGCTTTACGGATCTGAGGTCGGAGAAGGTGCTCGGATAGTTGGCGGTGGTCCACTTTGGCCGAGGGGTTGCGGTTTGGTGATTTGAAGGTAGGGAGTGTGGATTGGAAGGGGAAAAGAGGAGAGGGAGGCTGTGGAGATGGAGGGGAGGGCCGATTCGAGGTCTGGAGGGACTGGTGGTGGAGGGCGCTTCTGCGGCGGAGCTAGGGTTTGATTTGATGGGGGGGTTACGGGTTCGAATTGGGGAAAGAAGCGAGGAGGGCGAGCTGAGGACGGAGAGGGGGGGGTTATCGATCACCGGCGGAGGCTTGTGGGGGGGCGATGGTGGCTTTGGCGGAGCGGGAGCGCGGAGCGCGATTCCGTCGATGCTTCTCCTTTTTTTTTTATTCTGAAATGATTTTGAAAATAAGGGGGGGCCTAAGCGGGTTAACGGGGAGAGGCTTCCTTTTCATTTTTTTTTATTTAATTAATTAATTAATTTTCAAAAAGCTGACTTTTACATACGACCTCGAAACGAGGCCCACCGCCTGTCGTCCATAGCATTTTACCCCCATTCCGAACACAATGGGATATGCATCGTAAGCTGATTCGAACGTTACAATCAGTTTTCGTTAGATTTACATTTAAATCACTATATTGAATTTTAAACGTACATTTCAAATTACCGGGGTCACATACTAACTAGAAAAATTCCAAAAAAATATTTTCTAGCTTCGTATTGACGATACGGTCCTAACAAAACTAGTTTCGTCGAATTCTGAGACCGTTTGAAAAATGGCCAATTTCCAGTCGATTAAAATCAACTGAAACTGGTCAAACGCGTTTTCTTTTGCCACGCTCACATATTGATTCGAAAAATTATGAAATTTGGAATCTAGCAATAACTTGACATCACGGACCCAACAAAACTGGTTTCGTCGAAATCCGAGGTCATTTGCAAAATGTCCATTTTTAAGGGCCTGAATTCCATAGCGACTATTCAGAATTTTCAACTGGACATATCTTTTGATCCCCGCTATGAAAATTTGATTATTCGGATTCGTTGGAAAGATATTATCAATTAGATCCCATTATTTTTGGTTTCACTAAAATCCGGATTGTTTTGCACCCGGTACATTCAATTGAAGTTTGAAATCGAATTATCGAACTACCGCGCCATTTTCAATTCTATTTATAATTATATATAATTATTTATATTCTAACGACGACGCGTAAAATATATACGTTCGAATTATATTTAAAATAAATTTCTCATCGATATTATTTAAAATAATTCATTTTAAATAATCAAAATTCGCTAAAATTGCCAAAATAAAAATTTCAAACTGGCCCATATTTTCCGGGTTATTACAGATCTAAACATGTAAATTAATGTCACATGTTTGCATATAAACTAACATATGTATCAACATGATTCACATATGAACTTGTGTATAATCCACCTACAGACTTGCATAAAATTCATAAACTAGCAGATTTGTATAATCCACCTACGGTCTTGTTTTTTTGGGATTTGTATTCTGAAACTGAATTGCTCGCCTTTGATATAGACTAATCGTTATCCTAATTTAGGTTAGATTTGATTTTGATCTTGCTTCTATCTTGTTTTTGAGTTGAAAGAGATCGGCGACTACTTTAGATTCTCCATTTATGGCATAGCGGCTCTTGGTATGAATTAGTGTGATTTTAGGTTGAGAGTTTGGTTTCTTATATAGAATTTTAATTAATTTAGAGCTGTCAGATTAACCTAGAAGCAATCAAGACAATTCAGTTAAGGTAGAATAACACCTCAGCCCTAATGACTCGGCAGTGAGTCAAAATATCGTCATCTTTCAGAATTGCCCGGGGGGGGGGGGGGGGGGGGGAGGTCGACCCCCTGGTTGACCTGAATAGGGAGGTCGACCCCCTGGTCGACCTGGCGTTGGGCGGGAATTTTCCTGCCCAGCCCGTTTCCCTGTTTGAAATTTGAATTTCAATTTTTCTGAACCTGAGCTGTTTTTAATTTATTAAAATTTTGAAACTTCGGAAGGCCATAACTTCTTCATACGAAGTCTAATTCACACAAACTCGGACTCTATCTCAAGCAAAATTCTGAGTCGAACGCAATGGTGTAAGCCGTTTTCCCTTAATTCTCACATTTGAAATTAAGTATTCTTTAATTTTGATATTTAAAATCATAGGGTGTTACATTCTCCCCTCGTTAAAGGATTTCGCCCCCTAAATCTCCAAGTAAGGAGAATGTATATCCTAACATCCAATCATCCATTTACTCAACCATCAAACACAGGCATTCACTGTCCTTACAAGATTTCAAATGTCGTATGAACATATGCAAAAAGTGTGTGTATATGTTCCTTATCTAATGAAAAATCAGGCGGTCTACTGATTCAGTTGGCCTCCTTAATGCAAATCATGATAGTGCCATGCGTCCACTATGTATGCGAAAGAATCACTACAACACATTTTGCTTTTATAGCACGTGAAAAACGCTATAATAGGCTACCATAGCATTAGTGACGACACTATATAACAACATGTTATAATAGCCCTGTTATATCTTATAGCTCAGATCTAAAAGCTATAGTATTAGTGAGTACATAGCGTTTAGACCTTGCAATTATATTTGCTTACTAAAATCTCGACTGAATTTTTTATAGCATTATCAATATTTTCATAGCTCATATTCATTGATATGAAAAATATTTTTCATAGCATTAGCATTGTTTACATAGCTCATATTCAGTGATATGAAAAATTATCCACACGATTTAATAGCATTTCACATTTTAATTCCATAAGTGGAGTTTTCTGCTATGAATATTTGTAGTATACATAGCGTTATCAGTGTTTTCGTAGCACACATTAAATGATATGAAAAGTTTATCCACACTATTTTTTTTATGTAGCATTCATCTTATATTTTCATAAGAGCAATTTTTCGCTTTTAATATTTGTAATATATAGCAACATCAACTATGATCTTTATATAGCAAATCTCTTATTTAATTTGTGCACAGTTTGAACAATTAAGCAGTACATTCACAAGAAAGACTGTCAGTAGTAAAAAATTAATACCAAAAGCATATTTGATTTCAATCACAAAGTCAAAGTTAACAAGTCTACTAATAAATATAGAAATAAGTCAATTAACATACATATTGTTCAAACATCGTTTCAAAACAAGAATACATGAAAAATCACTTAGTCTTCAGTTTGTAAGCTCGTCCAACTTCTAGAACTTGCAATTCACAGGCACAAATTTAAGTCATATAACAAAGAAAAATACAAGAAATACAATTAAAATGCAAAATTGAAACAGTGTTTGATGCCATCTCAGTTTTATTATCAGTAGTTTTAATCATCCAAACAGCCAAGGAACTTACACAAGCTTTAACAAAGAAACAATAGAAATGTGCAGATGTAAGAAAAGAACGATAACAAGAACAAGAATATAACATAAATTGAAAATGACAGATCTAAAGACAATTTACAGGAACAGTAGCTAATCTCATCTATATCTAAAGCTAATCTAGAACATGAATAGAACTAAGTATACAAATAAGAAAAACAAATATGAATAATTACCATAATTACTAATGTCCCAGGGTGGTCCTAAATAGTATGCATGAATTAAAGGATGCGTACTGAGCCCAAACTGAGCTGCTCAAACTGAGGTATACTGACTAACAAAGTGACTGGCTAGTTTACATAACTTAAATGTGAGCTATTTATATTACTTTAGCTCTGAACAGAATATATATGCATATTTCTTGGGGACTGCTCTTTTGTAGTGAATTTCCCTAGGAAAAGGAGAAGTGCAATTCTACTATTGTACAAAGTTTATTGATTATTAAATATTGTACATGTAAAGACTTGTAACCAAGTACAGATCACTTGCTTGAGTTCTTACAATTATTCATTTGTTCATCTATTCTATTTGCAATATTTCTGAGGAAGCAAGCAGACATGTCATGAATCTTCTAAAACCTATACAAACAGACCTATAAAGAATCTTCAGGCTTAAGAACATGAAGTGGCATCTAGTTAAAAAGGACATTACATGATTTTAAATCGATAATTTAATATTTTACATGTTTGGTTTCATTATTATTAAAATCTAGACTTATCAAACTATAACATAAGAAAAAATATACCTCAAGCTTCTTCTGGCATTCCATCAGCTTGTTTGCAGCGGCCGATGCAGCTTGAGCATCCCAAGTGAAATAAAAAGAATTGTAAGGCTCGCAAAATAGAAAATATAAATAACAAAAAGGATTCAGCATTTAGTACGAAGGATTACTCTACTGAATTTGTATTCAGTCATGATTTCTTGTGACGCTCTAACTCGAGGTTTATCCTCTTTCCTATCTGTATTTGATAAAAAAAAAGTTGAGTATAACTTTTCTAGTCGCTTAAAGAAAAAAAGTTAATGATATTGGAAAGGTGATCGAAACATGCTTGTTTTCTTATGTTTACTTGTACCAAATGACAATGATGATATAAGAGCCTCATCAACAATTTGAATGCGTATAGGACAAGTTTAGAATATCATGGAAATAAAAATACTACTACTTTCAAGTGGGGAAGAGAAAAGGAGAGATTGATTATGTTTAGTTCCATGTCGCTGTCTTTGACAACAGTGAATGATAATTTACGGATGAATCCTTTGAGAAGAATTCCTCCAACAAGAAACTGGTTACTTCGGCACCACTGGACATGTTATGATCATGTTCTTGCTTAAAGGCTTTCTGACCTTTAATCATACCACCAAGAATGCCAGCTCCTACAACCTAGTTTATGAAATTATATGCCAGTCCAACTAACAAAAAAAGAGATGACAGAAAAAAGGCAATACATATGACTAAATATGAAACCTGGCATTTCTTTTGATTAGAACAAGTAATGGTGGCATTGACAGCGGAAACAACGACTTTATCATGGAGGCATGGAAGAGACGAGTATCCTATTTACAAGAAAATAACAGTCTTCATTAAAATGTTGAAAAAAGCTTGGATCTGATGTCTAAACTAGTAAATAAAATCAGAAAGAAAACTAAAGTACCCAAAGATATTTTCACACTCCAATAGTGATAGTACTGCAAGTTCACTGTCAATAACCTGGATCAATAACATAAAAAACACTTTACATGAGAACCATCATTCAATATATCGAATAATGCATTCACATAGTAATTATACAACAAGCAGTTTGTTACTGCTCAAGCATGAAAATGGAAAAGACCAATAGATAGTTGGTTGATGCCAAGCAAACAATGGTTATTTATTACATTAATGATAACTAGTTTCATAAGTGCTATTTATTACATTAATAGATATTTTCTTGTAGTGACTTCATCACAAAACTCTATGCCTATCAGAATCATCATACCACAGACCTCGTACCTGACCGACAAGCACCTCTGCAATTTGTTTCCATCCAAATCCAATTCATCAGCCTCTGCCGACCCTAGATTTCATCACATCCCCCAACCTACTTCAACAACTACAATGTTAATCAGCTAAGACACTTCTGCAGAAGCTGCCGTCGGTACTAGACTACTGGTGGCGCCCTGCACATTGTGCCCGTCGGTGCCGGTCGGAGGAACAACCGGATTACACACCTGGATGGGCAGCCCAGCTCCACCTGTTTGGGTTTGGATTAGGATATTCATTGACCATTCATGACAAGTTCATCTTTCGTATTTTATGTCTGAAGAATATGTGTCTTTTGCTTAGATTTCATTGCAGCTGAAATATTGAAAAGGGAAAAAAGAAGAAATGTACTGAGATTGATTGATTAATCAGCTTCCAATGTTTCCTGTAGCTGACCATTGACTTTTCGGTTGCCAGTAGCTTTGGGAAGAATCTCGCTATTTGTCTCACAACAACTGATTAGTTCATCTACAAAATGGAATAAAACTTCAAGTTTACTAACAAGATTTTCTATATTTTATGTATCCTGTAGCCTGCGCTTTTGGGTATTATGCAGATATTCAGATGCGTTCATGTTTTTTTATTATTTGTTTCGTTTTGTCGTAGAATAACTGAAAAGAAAACGGAAAAAATCTCTATCTAGTGTTATCCTCTTATCTTTCCTTTGTATGAATGAATACCAAACCAAACGCCACTCCCTTCTTCATTTACACATCATTAACAATGTTCAAACAGACTACAGAAAAACCATTCACTCACTACTCACCCAACTGACCACAAATAACTTGAAACGACCCTTCAAACTACTCTATCCTCTCAAAACAGTAACAGGATTCAGCTATCCAGGTGCGTCCATTACAAACAAGCAGGTCCACACATAATAATGATAGAGATCATACATGAAACAAATGGAGACCCAAATTTACCATTAAATAAAGAAATACCCATACCTTCCCACTCTTTTTCTATTAATAATTTACAAGACATATATCAAAAAAAAATATTCCATACTTGATGAAGCAAAAAAGCTCTAGTAAGTTAAATAAATTGTGTGTTTGCCTATATTCCTAAATATTGCAAATAAGCATGACAAGTCAAAGTTAAACATCAAATTTCCTTATGAACATGACTTTCAAATGAAAAAAGATTAACAAGTTCAACTAATAAAATACAGTAGTCAACAAAGATGGAGCATGGATGTAATGGAAGCACTATCATTTTATAGCACTGAAGTTCGCATGAATTTCAGCCCATGTATTATATGTAACATGTGAAACACTTTAAGACATAAACCCGTAAACGATAAATAACATAAAATGTGTTGCAGTTAGCTATAGAAAATGTTGGGTCATTTAACATATAGAAAATGATCAGTGGTTAAATGTATCATAACCTTAAAAGTTGAACTTGTCTTCAACTTCACAAAATCTCTCCATTCCTTCATACTATCGATGTTATCTGGTTTTAACCGTAGTATTTCCTCTTTGTTTTTTTTTTGCTTTTACCAACTGGCTAACGAAACTACTTTCTCCAGATAGCCGACTTGGTGGAATATATACATTTTCTGTCAGTCTTCATCCAAATTGAATCTAACGTAATATCAATATGAAGAATGAAAGCACGGTTAATCAAGATGATGGTAATATCTCTTGATATGATCAACTTAAATTCAGTATTAAAATATAGATACAGCAGCTATAGAAAAAGAACATAGATATAGTTACAAAATAAAAAGTTGGTTCAATGCATAAACGCATAGCGCATATTCAGAATTTACAAGTGTGAGCTTGATTGTTTTACATTACAAAAGAAGAAGAAAAAAAGAAGGAAAAAACAACAAACACAAATTCAAAGCAATAGCTAATGATGTGGCTATTGACAATATAGTAGTGTAGGCATACTGACAGTGCAGTAGTGTAATTACATGCTACTATCATACTGCATATCACATTAACCATTGTTGGTTAATTCAAAGCAATAGTTAACGAAATGCTACTGTCATATTGACAGTGCAGTAGTGTTTGCTAGTTAATTCAAAGTAAACATGTGCAATAGTTAATCAGCAACCTGTGTAATTACACTACTATTCTGAGTACGCACTATCATATTGACAGTGTAGTAGTCTCATGCTACACTAGCAAAATGCCTACATACTGCATATAGACAGTGAGTAGTGTATAATAGTAGCATATAATAACCAGCAAAAAAAACATTCAAAACAAAACTTGTGTGGAGAAGCCACATCAAGAGATATGCAGTACGTAGGCATATTGACAGTATAGTACTGTAATTACACATATACTCATATCCCTTGAATTTAATTTTTAGGAGAAAAGAAAAACTATAATACCTCAGGGGAACCAGGTGCTATTCCTATCAGTGGTAGCCATTTCTCAATTAGATCGCACCAATAGTTAATGATTTGAATATATCTAAATTAGCTGTCTGATCAAACACCTTGACAGGTTTCGACTCACCAATGTATAACATAAAAAAATTCCTTAATCAGGAGTGTTGAACTAAGTGTATATTTTGTGACAGTGTTGCGGCTAAATTCCTTAAAGAAAAAAAATGACATAATGATGATTTTTGTTAACATCAAAACAAAATTCCAACCACAAAAAAAATGTTAACATTAACGTTTCGGAACTCAAAAAATATTCACATATGACTTAGCAGCTCAATGTTTTTATTAAAGTAACATATCAAAATATTTTGCAGTTCCAAAACATAAAAAAATTCATGATTAAAATGCATTTATCCATAAAACTCAAATGGAAAAACTTTAATATTTAACCAACTAATTTGGTCAAACTACAATATTGAAAGTTTGAATAGTTATCCAACTAATTAAAATGGTACTTATTATTCTACGCTTTATTTTTAACCGGTATGCATGTATAATGAAGATGGATCGCTCACACAGTCACGTTAGATGAATATTTCACAAAATAGATATAACTATACTACTGACATAAATTGCCCATACCACTCATATCAATGATATATCATGAATTATCCCCGATCCATGGAAATAAACAATTTATTCAGCTATATAATTCAAAACCAGAAAAATTCTATTATACAAATTTAAACATAAAACATGCCACGATACACATCTTATATAAATCCATTAAGAAATGACTGTTTTTCATTTGGACTATTAGATTCGTTTTTTTATAATGTTTGCTTTCCAGTTTTCACTACATGTAGCCACTGAAAAACTAGAACAGTAAATTTCCACCTGTTGAAGGCGATCAGTTGAAATTCCTAAATTATCTTCGGGTCACTTATTGCAAGTGAGTTGAAGAACCATGAATGAGAATGGATGAAGAACAAGTAAGGAAAAGGAAAAAACATTATAAAAAAGGCGCTATTGAGTAGAAGGCGTAAAAGTGCAAAAACATAGTAATCAGCTTTTATGTTGGTTCCTTTATTAGGTCACAATTACTCTTTTCATGTATCCATGGGAAGTTAAATTTACCTTCGCACTTCTATAAATACTAAACAAACTACTTGATAATTGAAATGAAGGGTTAAGTAATACCAAAATACATTTTTTTAATAATAGTAGTGAGAGTGAATATATTAAGGTGTTTGCTTGCTGATGTGCTTCGTTTATTATTAAGGTACAAATAATAGCTAACCAATCATGAATTAGTATTGTTACTAACTATACAAGATTGCCTGCTAATGATACTCCGATAATAAATGAACCTAAAAGCACAAACTAATAATTGTTGGTTTGCAAATTTCCACTTCAGAATTAATGACAGTGGATAGTTTTTTGTAGCGACCCGGGATTTCCGACACTCGAATCCAGATACTAACACGTCCCGTATCCAAACTCAAATATCGAAAACCCAGAAAGCTAATAGAAAGAAGTTAGAGGGTGAGAGAAGGAAGAAAGAAATATTAGAATAGAAGAATAAGAAGATCAGAGTCTCACAGCGGAATGGACAAAATATAATAATCAATAATACTTTATCAAAGAATTGTATATCACAACATCAGAGTATACATTCAGATCAATACAACACACAACGGAAATAAACTAGTACTAGTATATATATGGAATACGTCTCGACTTCAACTCCTCTTCTGAAGCTCCAAGCGAAATCTAACCTGTACATGTACTCGGTCTGACCCGAGCACATTTGATTTATAACAAAATTCATACAGCAAACAAATTGTTTAACTTTGAAATCCCTTTGAAATAAAAGGATAATAGTAAGACTAGTCCACACATAAACACGGACGGTTTTTACCTTACTATAACCCAAATCGTTTGAAATCAATATCTTCTTCTGATATTATCATAGTGTCTAAATACAAGTAAATAGAATCTAGCAGAACGCTTACATCTCACGCTCCACATATATAGTATACAATCAAAACCGCGGACGCTTATTGGAGATTAGATTCCGACTATGACAAGGTATGGGACCACCTGCCGATAGTGTATCTCTAGAGATGAATACACTGGGTTCAACAAGAACGTCTTGCAACCCGGCCCACACATGACCGACCACTCATTTCTCTTGAGTGTATCGAGTATATTGTCACCTTACGGCTTTTTGTCGCGCGACCACCGTAGTTCCCGGGAGATACAGAAATGAAAGAAGTAACAAATATGAATATTCTCTAGATGATGATAAGACACCCTAATGGGTGCGACCCACATAGCCATGCTGCCTGCCCGATTTTTGTCATTTCCTGGTTGATGAGGCTTGAGGCTATAATTGACTTTTGAAACATCTGGCCACCATTCACATCATCCATATACGTCATCCAGGTACAGGATGAACCGAAGGTACTCTCCTACTGCATCCAATATAGGAATCACCCCATGGATCAGCAGCGAGAAGTCCTTGTAACCCGTAGATTCCAATCATGACAGAATCATAGTATATCTCTAGGGATCAGCCAGAGATTGTAAGTAACTCTTCCGTTTCATGAAGATCTACGGTCTTCAATAGCTCCATCTCGATCAACGTCTTCGACGTATTCGTATTTATTGGTCGGAATGGTTTTCGAATATAAATTCAATTCCGGTCTTTCCGTGCCAATAACGTTGGGTCAGATTTTGATAGTCGGTTATTTAACTATCAAAATAAACAACCATAAAAACAAACAGATCCATTGGTTTATACACAATATCACTTGGCCCTTATAATATATTGGTTTAATATATAATTATACTCAAACCCTTTTACTTACATACCTAGAAAATATCTTAAAAACATATTTAATTTAACTTTCAACTAACATTGCAAGACATTCCCATAACATTTCTTATCGATTCAAATTTCGACATTTCTTTGGCTTCGTTATTTGAACACCAAAATCACCACTCATCCTTTTCGAATAAACCCATTTAAATCTCATTTCAGTACTTTGAAAATGCCGTTATATTTCCACAAATCTCCCTTTTATTTCCTTTATTAGGAAATATCATTTCATATTCTCTAATCCCTTTTTAATTCCCTTTTAATTTGGAATCTTATCATATATATTTCCAACATTTCAAATAACGTTACATTATTATTTCTCAAAACATCTCCATCATTACGACTAATATTATCCTTCGATAATAATGAAGTCGTTCAAGTTGGGGTATTTTAATTACCTCTCAGACCTTGATCAACATCGTTCTTATCGTCTGATAAATACAGTTGTAATAAAAACCGACACTCATTTCCCATATCACCACAAATCCTTTTTTTAACTTAATCACCCAACTAATTAATTTAAATAATCCCATTTGATTATTATTAAATAAATAATAATAATCATCCTTAAATCTTTCTATCAAAATAACATGGTTTGTTTTATCATTAACTATCCTCATTAAATTAGCGAACTAATTAAATAACAATTCTAGTTAACGTCGTTAACTTGTTCAACTCTAAACGATTAACCTGTTAGTCAATCGTTATTGATCTTGCCATAATAATTAATTAATTAATCTAAATAATTCTATTCACTTTGATCAATTTCAATATAAACCCATTCTAATTATTACGTTAATTTTGGTCGCTTGAATTAGCTAAATAAAATAGTTTGACACTTACTTAATAAGCACGTGCTTCGCGCACGGTAGATTTTGATTAAACCAAACAATGTAGATACATGGCTGGTTTATTCCCTTTTTAGAACTTCATTTAAAATAATAATATATTTTAAAAATCTATATCGGTTATAAAATAATTTCATAACTTCTTTTCTAGCGATTCACCTAACGGTGAATCGAACTTAATAAAACGGTGTATTTAAGGGCCATATGCTGTCCATTTATCAACCAATACTATATATATATATTGGTTCAAACTCAACCACGTTCAACAACCAACTGGGTTTAAAGTCAACAGATTTTGAACGGTTCATAAAATATGAAATAACAGCATATTAAATATTTGAAGAACCGGTTTGATTCCTCCTACCTGTTCTTCCCTGCACCACAGATCATTATAATATTTCATATCAGTACATAGAAATATTTCAACCGACAATAATATAATTAACGTCAACCATTAAAGCAACCATAGGCATCCAAAGCATCCAATCAACCAATTAAATTTAATTATATGAATTTAGCACATTCTAGTATTTAAGAAATGTGAGAATTAACTCACCTTTGGTTTCGATTTACAGTTCATGCGTCGCCTTGTTTAATTTTAAACTGGCATTTAGAATTAAACGGAAAATCTGGTTGCTTCCGTTCCTTTCTGACTTAGCACAACAACGTAGTACTCCACGTTGCGATTCCAACGAATCTAAATTTGCCTGAATCCAATATCGTATGCTTGGGATAAGAATTAATTGCCATTAGCCCTACTAATGATCCATATTAACCAATCCTCATCCACGTCAGTATTGTGCGGTTTCTCTGAAAACAAGTTCTCAAGCTCGATTGTAACACCCCACCTCCGTTAATGTCACTCACAAAGGGAATGCCTTAACTTTGGTGGAGCATTTTAGTAAACAGAACAGAAACTTACAAGACAGATAAAACAGTACTTGAAAAATTTATAACTTTATTTCAACAGAAGCTTGGTTACAATCCTTCAAATCACAATATCAGAATTCAAGTACAAAATATCAGTCTTGTACAAAAGCCTTCAGAATGCATAGTTTAAAATCATAATCCCCACAGAAGAAGACAAGCCATACTTTAAGCACTGCAAGTGGAAGAAATCTGGATCAAGCTAGAGTATTCCCTTCTACAAAACCTGGGGGGAAATGGAAGAAAGGAGGCGAAACAACAAGGGTCAGACAAAAAGTCTGGCAAGTCCAGTGATTTTCAGTTATGAACAGATAATAATAACATGACATGAAAATAAAACTGGATGAGAGATAACTGTAACAGATGTAGCAGATATAGTAGAAGAACAGAATGATATACGCTATTGCTTTACACTTCTCTGCACTAATACTAGTATAACAGAATTAGGTGTCACCCTAATGTCTAAACTGAAACAGAAACGGGTACAGAATAATTTCCATGGAAGAGAGTGCTAGTAATGGGCCTTTACTACCCGAACAGAAACAGACAGAAACAGAAACAGATTAATCCCCACAGAAACATAATGTAGAATTAGGTGTACACTAGTAATTGGGCCTTTACCACCCGAACAGACGGTACCACGCAGAAACAGACAGGTGTTGCCACCCAACAGAAATAGACGGTACCAACAGAAACAGACAGAACTAAGCGTACCCTAAAACCCTACCCCAAGCGATCGGCTCCCTAAACATAAATACCCTGTGTCGGCCCCACAGTAGGGTGTATCACTCCCTAAAGTGACAACCAATTGGCACAGACCTATTTACAGATGTCACGGCATCTTACATCCTCAGAGGCAGACCGGGATCCATGCACGCACATGACCCGGTTGGAACGCACCATCAACACCCCTCGCCATTATCAGAATGAACCGCTTATAATTAGTTCAGTAAGCGTGCCCGGACCCTACCTACTGTTGGGTCAAAGTTTTAATACCATAAAGGGTTACTGACTAATATGGGTCCCAAACAACAGATGACACAAGTAATTTCCCTCCTAACCTTGTGTCCCCAGACTAACAGATTTCAGATTAACTTGTTTACAAGTTTCAGACATATAGAGTTTAGATCAACTAGTGCACAGATTAACAGACTTACAGATTTACTGGTTATAGATTAACCGGTTACAGATTGTGTAACTTTGTATTGGGCCTACAGATTCACGAAACGGGTTTATCAGATTCATTGGTCCAATTGGTTTAACCTTACCTACCCAACACGTTTTAGACATCATATTTATCTCAGATTTTCATTAATTAAATATTAATGCCCAGACCTCTCACACTAGACTGACAGTTTGCGGCTACTGGTTAGGCCGGTTGGTTCCGGGCAGGTTTCTGTCGAAAACTGAGTCTAACCTCGGGTTTCAAGCACGTTATGACTAACTTCTCACATTATAACCTATTGTTTGCGGCCACTGGAATATGCCGAGCGGTTCCGGGCAGAATTACGTCGCAAACTCATTCTAACCTCGAGTTAGCCATGTTTATCTTTGCGGCCAATTAATTAATGATTTACCATTTATACCCACGCCTAATATACATGTCAATTATTCATAACTATAGCCAATTCAGATTATGTCAATAGCGGACCAATTATATCAACTCAACAGATATAGCAGATAACAGATTTTGCAGATTAGGCGACATAACAGATTTAGAAGATTAAGCAAACTAGCAGATAACGGATTAGGCATCTCAACAGATTTAGTTTAGCAGATTTGGCATTTTCAACAGACTTAGCAGATGACAGATTTTGCAGATGAACAAATCTAGCAGACTAGGCAGTAGAGCAGAACTAGCAGATTAAGCAATATAACAGAACTAGCAGATTAGGCAATGTAACAAAACTAGCAAATTAGGCAAATATAACAGATTTAATCATTCCTTAAAGTTTCACAAACATATCTTGCCTAAGTTCACAAGCATAAATAATAGTCATGGTTCACAATATGATCATATACCCCATGTTTGCTATAAATTTACATGTCACAGATTATGGTCATAATTTACATGTCCCAATTTAGTTCAACTTGCCTAGTACAAAAGATTCATATATAAATTATACCAAATATAGCCATCGACAAAAATCTCCTACTTAGGTATTATTCACATTTGATAGATATCCTACTTTAATGTAAATCTTTATACCTAAACCATAATCTCTTTATCTCAAGTCATATGTTCAATACAGTCTATATTTATGTCCAATTATATACCTTTCTATGTCATGTCCTCAAATCATATGTTCAATAACCTTTATGTTATAAACATAACGTGTTCAGTCATATGTCTCAGATTTATGTTCTAGCTACAGTCCATGTTCTTTCCTCAAATCAGTCACCTATTGGTCATACCCAATTTATGCATCATTCATTTTACTTTCCCAAACATTTTAGCGTATGTTAATCTCTTATGAGATTGGCTCAGGCTCGTGGTAGCCTGGCTATAAAACAGAAAGAGGAAAGAGATACAAAATAAAGATCTAAACAGAACCGAACAGATATAACCTCAGATTCAGAGTTACAATTCATGTCACAATCAGAATTAACGTTTATATCGGAAAATAACTGTACTTGCCTTGGTTGGATTAAAGAAAGAACTTTAATTGTTGTAGAATCGTTGCAGAAGCTTTAATCTCTAATTTGAATTGAGTTGCTTAGGTTGATGTTGGTTAGCTTCTAGTTTTGATTCCAGCAGAGTAGCGACGCCATTTTTATTTTTATTTAGAACAGAAGCAGAGAAGAGGCATAATAGAATTGTGTGTAGAGAAGGCTAGGTCTTAGGATGTATTTATAGGTGTAGGAACTCATTTAGGCCCTCAGATTAACCCTAGAGCTCATCAGGTCCATCAAAACATGTCACAGCCTTCAAAATCGCACACACGCACCAGGTTCGACCAGGGCTCGACCCCCAGGTCGACTGCCCAGTCGACCTGGGTCCTGGGGGGTCGACTGCCCAGTCGACTCCCCAGTCAACTTGGGCCCTGGGCGGGAAATTTCCCGCCCAGCCCGCTTCTGGATTTGAATTCGAATTTTGAGCTGTTTTCAATTCTAAAATTTCCTGAAACTTCGGAGGGTCATATCTCCTTCATACGGACTCGTTTTCATGTAGAATTCCGAGACGAACGCAATGGCGCAACCTGTTTCCCTTGATTCTTATTTTAAAAATTAATTATCCTCCGATTTTTTACCTATACGTTCATAGAAAATACGGGGTGTTACACCGATCCTTTGCTTTCCTATGTAACCATTATATCATTTAAAATGTAACAATATATAAATTAAAAGAATAGATTAATTAATTATTAAATTTACTATTAATAATCACTCATTGCTGTTTATTACCCAAATCCTTCAATTAGCAAACTGTAACTGTTCTGCCTTAACACCAAAATCCCGATGGCTTCAAATCGCAACTCACGTTGGTACCCCATCTCGTGTCTTCCCCGTTATACCTGCAACCGCATGCCTGTAGCTCACCATTCACCCCTTGTTCTTTCCAACTTTCACGTTAATTTTTTTTCTTTCTTTTTCTTTTTTCCGCATCCTTGTTTCTCCTTCACAGTTCCTCCACACATTCCACTTCCAAAATTTTCCACCATTTAAATTATTCTATACATGTAAGGCCGAAGCCATGCATGTTTCTACCCCTCCAGACTTGGATGTAAGCCACGCACCAATCTCCTCTTCTTTACATCGTCGGCGTCAACAACAATGGACCGAGCTCCGACCGCCATCGCTACTGGACTTGCCACTCTCCCAGAAAATACAAAGTCGACTCCAGAAAACAATAGCACCGGAACCTACTTTCAATAATACACCCAAAATATATCCTCCATTCAATTGCCTGCATGAACATTCATGATATCACACACTTCTCCTCTAGTAAAAACATCAAAGAGCTTCCACCAAAACTACATTATTTCGCACCTGAAGCTGATCACTCCTCCACTTCATCATTTCCTTTCTTACATTTTTTTTTGCCGGTATGAAAACCAACCACTCTCCCAGATTTCCGCACTCCCACAGACGAACTGCAGATCGACGCTCCGCTCCCTTCCGATGCGCCAGCTCCATCACCGGCAAAGATTTTCCACCCGCCCCTGCAACCGACTCCCCACCGCTCCTGCTCTCCGACCACACAGCGCATCACCGCCTCCCTTCAGCTGCTACTCCCCATACCCGAAAAACTCCACGGCTTCTTTTCCTTGTTAATGGCGTCGGCCAAACGAAATGTTTTTGTCTTGTTTCGATTTGCTTTACTGTGTTTATTGTTGGAGAGGAAGAGGGTTTTGGTTTGAGCTGTTTGGTAAAGCGAAGAATGTTTGCTCATTGTGGTTGGCTTGCTGCAAACGAACAAATGGCCAGTATTTATAGGTGAGACAAACGTGGCCATCACGGAACTTGCTTGGCAACCACGGTTCAATAAATTTGGGATGCAAGGAAACGGTTGTGTGATTGGCAAGAAAAGAAAATTTTATTTTATTCTTTTTATTTATTGTTATAGTGTTAGACTAGGTACGAAGCACACATGGCTTCGTTTGCTAGAAAAGAAAGGACGCTGATCCTTCTTTTTTTCTTTTTTCATTCTTGTGCTGAGATGAATTTTCACATCACTCGGAAGTAGTGAAAAAGAATTGGCCAAGATTTTTTCCACATGGGGCTTCAAAGAAAAGGAATCAGCAAATGTATAGGTCGGCTAGAATAGGGTTTGACCTTTTTAAATAAATTTTGATTTGATTTGGTGAAACTGACTAATGATATTTTAGTTTAAATTTAACGTACCCTGCTATATACAACTCCGTCCGCCTACGACACGTTAATGACAGAAATAAATATACCATCGCGTCCAGCGTTGTGCCACGATCACAAATATATAATAATATCGGTAGCTTGACTTATATTGTGGTACCCCAAAATTTTGATATAGGGTGAGAAATATTCCAAATAAAAAGTTGCTTATTTAATTAATTAAAAATTACAGTAAAACTCTAAAAATTAAATTATAACTATGCCTCAAAGGACTTGTCTAAATCCGAAGCCAATATTTAATTATATTAAATAATCCGTTACGGCGTATAAACGATTTCACAACGACTATTTCAAAATTTGATTTGGTCGTAAAATAAAATCTTCAATACGAAAACTCGATTTTTCTCCTCCATTAGAAAAATATTATCAACTAGATTCAGGCGCTTCTTGTTTCACAGAAATCCGACTTAACATGGATCCAGCATAGTCAATTGAAGTTGAAATTCAATTTTTACAAACTACCGCGCCGTTTCGAGTTCGTTTTATAATTTAAAATATAAATATAAACGCTCAGTCGTCGTTTAATTAACGATTTCGATATTGAATCCCATAAATAATTCAAATATAATATTTAAAATAAATTTAAATATTCCAATCAAAATAGCAGGAAAATCCGGGTCGTTACATTCTTCCCCCCTTAGAATAATTTCGTCCTCGAAATTGCTAAGTAAGAAGAATGTTCCGAACTTAATTAATTTCAAAGTAATTCATTTAAAATATTATCAAAAATAATTTCTAAGTTTACGACTTTACGACAAAATTCGCCAGCAACTCCTCTGTACTGTTTAATCCAAACAACTTCACCTGCCACTCCGGCCTCACATGTCGATCCAAAGAAAATAAAAGCCAAGCGGCTACCCATCTCGGGTATAAATTCAAACACCCAAACAATAATATTAAGGTTTACCTTTTTGTCGGGCAACTCGATTCCAATTTCAAAGCAACCCAAGTAACTGCTCTTCATCTGTCAATCTGTACTCTCAATCTGTGTAATCACATCAACTTCATAGCCCTTTGCAATCTGTACTTAGCTCCACTTACAATACAGGTAACAATCCAAGGTTAATATTCCCAATTCATTATACTGGAATTTATCTGTCTGTTTCCAATTCATTTATATCTTATTAACTTGTTTGTCGAATTTAACTCAACCAACTATCATTCAATAAACCAAACCATGCCCAATACAAACAAATCATCCAATATTTAACTTAGTTTAAGTTAAATTCTGATTTATTTAGTTCTATATCAAATTTCATATTTGAAATGTTTCCAACTTCATACAACTCTCGAATTAAATAATAATTTGAGAAAATTATAAGTTTTTACCTTTTTATAAATATTTCGGGTCGAAACAATAAAAATAATTTTTTCAAATTACAAATACATACTCTCGTATATATGTATACTCTACTCGATCTAGGGTACTACTAGCCCAATCTCTATCGAGTTATACCACAGAGCCAAGGATATTCCTAAACCATTGCTCTGATACCAACTGTAGCGAGCCGGGATTTCCGACACTCGAATCTAGATACTAACACGTCCCGTATCCAAACTCGAATATCGAAAACCCAGAAAGCTAATAGAAAGAAGTTAGAGGGTGAGAGAAGGAATAAAGAAACATTATAATAGAAGAATAAGAAGATCAGAGTCTCACAGCGGAATGGACAAAATATAATAATCAATAATACTTTATCAAAGAATTGTATATCACAACATCAGAGTATACAATCAGATTAATACAACACACAGCGGAAATAAACTAGTACCAGTATATATATGGAATACGTCTTGACTTCAACTCCTCTTCTGAAGCTCCAATCGAAATCTAACCTGTACATGTACTCGGTCTGACCCGAGCACATTTGATTTAAAACAAAATTCACCCGGATCAGTCTGGAGTACTTCAGTGATAAATTCATACAGCAAACAAATTGTTTAACTTTGAAATCCCTTTGAAATAAAAGGATAATAGTAAGACTAGTCCACACATAAACACGGACGGTTTTTACCTTACTATAACCCAAATCGTTTGAAATCAATATCTTCTTCTGATATTATCATAGTGTCTAAATACAAGTAAATAGAATCTAGCAGAACGCTTGCATCTCACGCTCCACATATATAGTATACAACCAAAACCACCGACGCTGATTGGAGATTGGATTCCGACTATGACAAGGTATGGGACCACCTGCCGATAGTGTATCTCTAGAGACGAATACAATGGGTTCAACAAGAACATCTTGCAACCCGGCCCACACATGACCGACCACTCATTTCTCTTGAGTGTATCGAGTATATTGTCACCTTACGGCTTTTTGTCGCGCGACCACCGTAGTTCCCGGGAGATACAGAAATGAAAGAAATAACAAATATGAATATTCTCTAGATGGTGACAAGACACCCTAATGGGTGCGACCCACATAGCCATGCTGCCTGCCCGATTTTTGTCATTTCCTGGTTGATGAGGCTTAAGGCTATAATCGACTTTTGAAACATCTGGCCACCATTCACATCGTCCATATACGTCATCCAGGTACAGGATGAACCGTAGGTACTCTCCTACTGCATCCAATATAGGAATCGCCCCATGGATCAACAGCAAGAAGTCCTTGCAACCCGTAGATTCCAATCACGACAGAATCACAGTATTTCTCTAGGGATCAGCCAGAGATTGTAAGTAACTCTTCCGTTTCATGAAGATCTACGGTATTCAATCGCTCCATCTCGATCAACTTCTTCGACGTATTCATATTTATTGGTCGGAATGGTTTTCGAATATAAATTCGATTCCGGTCTTTCCGTGCCAATAACGTTGGGTCAGATTTTGATAGTCGGTTATTTAACTATCAAAATAAACAACCATAAAAACAAACAGATCCATTGGTTTATACACAATATCACTTGGCCCTTATAATATATTGGTTTAATAAATAATTATACTCAAACCCTTTTACTTACATACCTAGAAAATATCTTTAAAACATATTTAATTTAACTTTCAACAAACATTGCAAGACATTCCCATAACATTTCTTATCGATTCAAATTTCGACATCTTCTTTGGCTTCGTTATTTGAACACCAAAATCACCACTCATCCTTTTCGAATAAACCCATTTAAATCTCATTTCCATACTTTGAAAATGCCGTTATATTTCCACAAATCTCCCTTTTATTTCCTTTATTAGGAAAATATCATTTCATATTCTCTAATCCCTTTTTAATTCCCTTTTAATTTGGAATCTTATCATATATATATTTCCAACATTTCAAATAACGTTACATTATTATTTCTCAAAACATCTCCATCATTACGACTAATATTATCCTTCGATAATCCTGAAGTCGTTCAAGTTGGGGTATTTTAATTACCTCTCAGACCTTGATCAACAACGTTCTTATCGTCAGATAAATACAGTTGTAATAAAAACCGACACTCATTTCCCATATCACCACAAATCCTTTTTTTAACTTAATCACCCAACTAATTAATTTAAATAATCCCATTTGATTATTATTAAATAAATAATAATAATCATCCTTCAATCTTTCTATCAAAATAACATGGTTTGTTTTATCATTAACTATCCTCATTAAATTAGTGAACTAATTAAATAACAATTCCAGTTAACGTCGTTAACTTGTTCAACTCTAAACGATTAACCTGTTAGTCAATCGTTATTGATCTTGCCATAATAATTAATTAATTAATCTAAATAATTCTATTCACTTTGATTAATTTCAATATAAACCCATTCTAATTATTACGTTAATTTTGGTCGCTTGAATTAGCTAAATAAAATAGTTTAATACTTACTTAAGAAGCACGTGCTTCGCGCACGGTAGATTTTGATTAAACCAAACAATGTAGATACGTGGCTGGTTTATTCCCTTTTTAGAACTTCATTTAAAATAATAATATATTTTAAAAATCTATATCGGTTATAAAATAATTTCATAACTTCTTTTCTAGCGATTCACCTAACGGTGAATCGAACTTTATAAAACGGTGTATTTAAGGGCCATCTGCTGTCAATTTATCAACCAATACTATATATATTTTGGTTCAAACTCAACCACATTCAACAACCAACTGGGTTTAAAGTTAACGGATTTTGAATAGTTCATAAAATATGAAATAACAGCATATTAAATATTTGAGGAACCGGTTTGATTCCTCCTACCTGTTCTTCCCTGCACCACAGATCATTATAATATTTCATATCAGTACATAGAAATATTTCAACCGACGATAATATAATTAACGTCAACCATTAAAGCAACCATAGGCATCCAAAGCATATAATCAACGAATTAAATTTAATTATATGAATTTAGCACATTCTAGTATTTCAGAAATGTGTGAGAATTAACTCACCTTTGGTTTCAATTTATGGTTCATGCGTCGCCTTGTTTAATTTTAAACCGACATTTAGAATTAAACGGAAAATCTGGTTGCTTTCATTCCTTTCTGACTTAGCACAACAGCGTAGTACTCCACGTTGCGATTCCAACGAATCTAAATTTGCCTGAATCCGATATCGTATGCTTGGGATAAGACTTAATTGCCATTAGCCCCACTAATGATCCATATTAACCAATCCTCATCCACGTCAGTATTGTGCAGTTTCTCTGAAAACAAGTTCTCATGCCCGATCCCTTGCTTTCCTATGTAACCATTATATCATTTAAAATGTAACAATATATAAATTAAAAGAATAGATTAATTAATTATTAAATTTACTATTAATAATCACTCATTACCGTTTATTACCCAAATCCTTCAATTAGCAAACTGTAACTATTCTGCCTTAACACCAAAATCCTGATGGCTTCAAATCGCAACTCACGTTGGTACCCCTTCTTGTGTCTTCCCCTTTATACTTGCAACCGCATGCCTGTAGCTCACCATTCACCCCTTGTTCTTTCCAACTTTCACGTTAATTTTTTTTTCTTTCTTTTTCTTTTTTCCGCATCCTTGTTTCTCCTTCACGGTTCCTCCACACAATCCACTTCCAAAATTTTCCACCATTTAAATTATTCTATACATGTAAGGCCGAAGCCATGCATGTTTCTACCCCTCCAGACTTGGATGTAAACCACGCACCAATCTCCTCTTCTTTACATCGTCGGCGTCAACAATGATGGACCGAGCTCCGACCGTCATCGCTACTGGACTTACCACTCTCCCAGAAAATACAAAGTCGACTCCAAAAAACAATAGCACCGGAACCTACTTTCAATAATACACCCAAAATATATCCTCCATTCAATTGCCTGCATGAACATTCATGATATCACACACTTCTCCTCTAGTAAAAACATCAAAGAGCTTCCACCAAAACTAAATTATTTCGCACCTGAAGCTGATCACTCCTCTACTTCATCATTTCCTTTTTACATATTTTTTTTCGGTATGAAAACCAACCACTCTCCCAGATTTCCGCACTCCCACTGACGAACTGCAGATCGACGCTCTGCTCCCTTCCGACGCGCCAGCTCCATCACCGGCAAAGCTTTTCCACCTGCCCCTGCAACCGACTCCCCACCGCGCCAGCTCTCCGACCACACAGCGCATCACCGCCCCCCTTCAGCTGCTACTCCCCATACCCGAAAAACTCCACCGCTTCTTTTCCTTGTTAATGGCGTCGGCCAAACGAAATGTTTTTGTGTTGTTTCGATTTGCTTTACTGTGTTTATTGTTGGAGAGGAAGAGGGTTTTGGTTTGAGCTGTTTGCTAAAGCGAAGAATGTTTGCTCACTGTGGTTGGCTTGCTGCAAACGAACAAATGGCCAGTATTTATAGGTGAGACAAACGTGGCCATCACGGAACTTGCTTGGCAACCACGGTTCAATAAATTTGGGGCGCAAGGAAACGATTGTGTGATTGGCAAGAAAAGAAAATTTTATTTTATTCTTTTTATTTATTGTTATAGTGTTAGACTAGGTACGAAGCACACATGGCTTCGTTTGCTAGAAAAGAAAGGACGTTGATCCTTCTTTTTTTCTTTTTTCTTTCTTGTGCTGAGATGAATTTTCACATCACTCGGAAGTAGTGAAAAAGAATTGGCCAAGATTTTTTCCACATGGGGCTTCAAAGAAAAGGAATCAGCAAATGTATAGGTCGGTTAGAATAGGGTTTGACCTTTTTAAATAAATTTTGATTTGATTTGGTGAAACTGACTAATGATATTTTAGTTTAAATTTAACGTACCTTGCTATATACAACTCCGTCCGCATACGACACGTTAACGACAAAAATAAATATACCGTCGCATCCAGCGTTGTGCCACAATCACAAATATATAATAATATCGGTAACTTGACTTATATTGTGGTACCCCAAAATGTTGATATAGGGTGCGAAATATTCCAAATAAAAAGTTGCTTATTTTATTAATTAAAAATTACAGTAAAACTCTAAAAATTAAATTATAACTACGCCTCAAAGGACTTGTCTAAATCCGAAGCCAATATTTAATTATACTAAATAATCCGTTACGGTGTATAAACGATTTCACAGCGACTATTTCAAAATTTGATTTGGTCGTAAAATAAAATCTTCAATACGAAAACTCGATTTTTCTCCTCCATTAGAAAAATATTATCAACTAGATTCAGACACTTCTTGTTTCACAGAAATCCGACTTAACATGGATCCAGCATAGTCAATTGAAGTTGAAATTCAATTTTTACGAACTACCGCGCCGTTTCGAGTTCGTTTTATAATTTAAAATATAAATATAAACGCTCGGTCGTCGTTTAATTAACGATTTCGATATTGAATCCCATAAATAATTCAAATATAATATTTAAAATAAATTTAAATATTCCAATCAAAATAGCAGGAAAATCCGGGTCGTTACATTTTTTTCCAATGCACTAAATAGGAGAAAGGATAATTTACTAACCGCGAGATCCCAAATTTACCTTAGACTGTCCAATTGTGCATATACAGAAACCTAACGGAAAACAAATGAAGTAATCAAACCGTAACAATATAGGAGGAATCAGAAAATGATAACATTTTGGCAATATAAAAACAATTAACTCAACAAAATGAGTGAAAGCTGATAATCGATGAAGAGAAAATATATATTAGTTATCACTGCGTAATGAACAACTTGCCGAAAATTAATTAGAATGAGTTGTGAAAATGTTACTCTATATATAAACAAAATTAAATGAGTATGATATAAACTGCCATCATGCTTCCCTATAAATTAGTTTTGGATAAGCAACAATCCTCTTCAAGAATCAAGTTAACTAACTTGGTCCTTAAATTTTGAAAGCTAGTATATAATACTATGTAGCATTCTTTGTCCATGTCTAACTCATAATCGAGAACCCGGATATATTATAAAATTAATTTTTTCATGTAAAAACATATACCTGATATAAAACTTAGGAAACTATTCAACGAAGAGACAACAGACAACAATATACATATGACACAACAGGATATGGTGCAGCTTCACGATCCCACTACCATACCCATCTCATGCTTATAAAGATACACAGCTTTTTGTATGGGCTCATTTACGGCCCTATGGGCTTTTGCCAAAACTTCCGCTACTAAAATTTCAAGGGATAATTATAATGGAACGGGTAAATATTTCTTTACCTTGAGAAAATTATTATACTCCATTAAATTGGAATGTACATTATATGCTAGTGGCGGAACTCCCCATTCTACCTGTTCATTTCTAGATCATATTATATATAACAAAATTAATATGACATGAACAATAAATATCGAAGCCACAAAAAAGGTCAACTATGTAAAATGAAAAAATTAAACCATCGTTAAAAGTCAATGCACCAATTAATGTGCTCGAAAGAAGTAATACTTTCATTAATAAAGACTCAATGGGTTATTTAGAGTGCATATAGGAAGTATTTCTCTTCAAACGTTTCATTTTCATCTATTATTGGATGTTGGCATACATTCTGGATAGATCCTATAGGTGATGCTAGATAGATCCTATAAGTGATGCTAGCAAGAATAATATAATTATAAGCCATAATAGGTAATGTTTGTGTCAATATAGTTAATAAGGTATAGCAATTCCTTCTGGTTCTGCTGTTTTTTTCACATCGAGTAACTTTAACACTCAAAAGGGTAAGGTTTGGAAACTTCTTCGTTAATGATAACACTATTTGCTCAAAATTTAGGCAACATCCAAGCTCCGTGTAAAAGAAAATCATAATTACTAATCCAAACTAAATGTTTGAACCATAATGGACGCTATTATTGAAACTGGCATACAAAATTGAAAGATACATGAAAATTCTCAGTCAAATCCATTTCATTCTTGCAAAGATAACATATTCCTGGTTTCAAGCAGGATGATTAATGGACATCGAAGCTACGCTAAATCCATCTGAACCATAGCGCTATCCATCATGGGTCACATATTAAAATTCACTCTGTTACAGATAGTAGACTTTGCAGACATCCATTTAACCTAAAATAAATAATTTATTAGAAACATTCTATATTAACTTGCAATTTATTAGATTTTTTTTGTAATTGGGGATTTATGACAAATAAGTGGAAGCATCAGGAAAATATATGATTTACAGCATAAAATGTTTAGAATTTATGCTATTGTGGTTTGTTGGCTTATTAATGTTCAAGCCTGTAATTTTTTTGTCAATAGCTCCAATTATTTCCTGACCATGACTTTATCATAGAAGTAAGTAATTTCATTTTAAATCACAGGATTGCAGCCCGTATCAAGTAAACATTAAGTTGGAAACATAATAGATGCAACAAGTAATGGATGTAGAACAACAGAAGCATTGTAGTTTTGATACTGTGAAAACAAAAAGGTAAGCATGGTATTTCATATGAATCAAAGGATTGCAAGTCATGATAAGTAAGAATTAATTTGGCAAAATAACTTATGCGGTAAGCATAAAACAATAGATTCCTGTATTTACTGAAACAATCCAGCGGAAATAGCTTTAGTATTTTGGAAGCTAGAACCGATTTCTTTATTAACCAAAGCATAGTCTTGTATGAAATCGAACAGATTATGCTACTGTACTTATCCACCTAGATGTGAAATCAACAGAGAAAATTAAGGTAAAACCAGTTTAGTGATTCATAACTAATCGAATCAGGTAGATCAAAATAAATAAGAATTTTTACCTGTAGTATGATAGATGGTTGGAAACTGAAACACATTGAAAATAGGGGTATCAGTGTCGCAGGCGATGGATTTCAGGGGAGAAGTATCAACAACTAGTATTCAGGAAAGGAAAATCCAACAAATTCATAATCAGGTTGTTCATGTTGAAGATGAAATTGGGAATTAGGGATTCGTGAGTGGCATAGAGTACGGTATTGAAAATTTTGGGGATATTGGGATAAGTATGGCTCATATGGAAGTGGTAGGGAAATTTTTTATTTTCCCGGCTTATTTTTTATGTTGTCCCGCGCTTTGAATTTCTCTTCCGCATTCTTAACTGGTAGGGTAAACGTAGCGGAATATATTTTTGTATAGCACATTGTATCTCTTATTTTATTTACTTTTTTTATATAGCACAATTTATGTATTGTCTTATTTTTCTTAATCAATTTATTATAGCTGTTTAATACAATGCTATGATATAAAGCTATATATACCATATTTTCTTGTAGTGAATCCTATCGATACATATTAGTTCGGCATGTGTGCACAACCATTCATCAAAATGCAGCATCCATATGATAACACAACCATTATACATTCATTAATTTAGATTTGCACACACATTTATATGCAACATGAAGGTGATTGAGCCGATCTAATGCCTAATGTGTGTGTACATGCATCCACGGGCAACCACTAGCAACCACTTGCAATCACTCACAACCATCAATCATAACATGTTTCAAACACATGTTTGCATCCATCGGTTTCTGCTTAAGGATAAAGAATAGGACTGAGGAGATATACTTAAAAATGTAGATATAAGCATGAATAAACTTACGGAAAAAAGAGATCAAGGAGGTACCCTCAAAGAGAAAAGGGTAGGCTGCGCGTATTTTCCTCTCAGTTTCCCAAGTCGTATCTTCCTCAGCGTCACTCCATTGAACTTTAATAAGCTTGACTTCACGGTTGTGTAGCTTTTTGACTTCCATAGCCAAGATACGAGTTGGAACTCTTCTTATAGTCGCTTCTCGTTCCACTTCTACTTCCTCTACTATACTTGGCTCCACCACTTCCGCAGATTCATGTATGCATTTTCGTAGTTGAGAAACATGAAAAACATTAAGAACTCCAGCCAGTTTCTCGGGTAGCTTTACTTTGTAAACCATCGTCCCAATCCTTTTAATGATAGGAAATGGACCTACAAATCTTGGTGCTAGCTTTCCTACAGACCCAAAGCGAATGACATTCCTCAAAGGAGATACTTTAAGGACCACCCTATGTTAGACCTTAAACACAAGGTCTTTCTTTTATCTGCGTAGGACTTCTGTCTATCTTGTGCAGCCTTCATCCGTCTTCTTATCAAGTCCACCTTTTCTGAAGTCTCTCTAATCATGTCTAGCCCAAGTACGAGCTTATCTGTAGACTCCCACCAACAAGTTGGTGATCAGCACGGTCTTGAATATAAAGCTTCGAAGAGCGCCATTCCTATGGTGGCTTGGTAGCTATTGTTGTAGGCGAATTCCACCGAAGGAAGATGATACTCCCATGTCCCTCCAAAGTCAAGAATGCACAATCTCAAGAGGTCTTCTAATACTCTGTTCACCCTTTCCGTCTGACCATCGGTTTGGGGGTGATAAGCCATGCTTAAGCATAATTGGGAGCCTACTGCCTCTTGCAAACTCTTCCAAAATTCGCTCATAAAGATAGGATCTCAATCGCTAACTATGGTGGAGGGTATCCCATGGAGTCGAACTATTTCTTCGAGATAAATGGATGCTAGGGACGAGGTTGTAACAACCCGTATTTTGAATAACATGTTATAACATAAAACAAGGCAGAATTAAATATTAAAATCTGAATTAAGGGAAACGAGCTGTGCCATTGCGTTCATCTCGGAAAAATACGCGAAATAGAGTCCGAAATTTTGTAAACCGGAGTTCGTATGACCAAGAAAAAGCCCGACGAAGTTTTCACAATTCCAAGGCCCGAAAACAGTTCAAATTCGAATTCAGATTCGAATTCAAACCAAAACAGATAGGCGGGATTTTTCCCGCCCAGGAAGGGTCGACACCAGTGTCGACCCCCCCCCCAATGGGTCGACACCCATGTCGACCCAGGGGTCGACCCCTTCCCCCGGGTGGCCAAGTGGCCTGGTGCGCCTACTTTGAGTTTGGGTCAGGTCTGGTGGCTAATGACGGGATTTGATGGCTTGGATTGGATCTAGGGTTAATCCTATGGCTAATACTATCCTAATCTTCTATAAAAAGACCCCTAAGCTGAAACACCCCACCTCCGTTAGGGTCACTCTCAAAGGGAATGCCCTAATTTTGGTGGAGGTTTATAAGTATAAGTCACAGATATACAAGACAGATATAATAACACATTTTTGAACAGCGGAAAATAACAACTTTTATTTCATCAAAATACGTGTTACACAAACCATGCCATAATCTGCCTTACAATACTTCCAAAATCATAACTGTCTTGATTACATTATTTAAAGAAGCATAAAGAAAACATAAATAAACTGCAAAAGTCCCCTAATTGCTGTCCAAAGCCATAGTCCAAAACGGAAAAAGATCCAAGCAATACATTCTTTCTCTTCAAGCTGGATGTGAAAACTGATCAAGCTGCGGTATTCCCTCCCTGAGAACCTGGGGGGAAACGAAAGAAAAAGAGGCGAAAGGAAAAGGGTCAGTCATAAAGACTGAGTAAGTTCTAGTGACTTTCAGTGTAGAAACGGTTAAAACAACCTGTCATGTTTGAACTGGAACTAAACTTAAGATTGGTGTCAAGGTGAACAAGATAGACTAAGGTGATCAGGATAAGTCAAGACAAGTCAAGTAAAGCATCACATATTCGAGATTCGTTGCATCGACTGTACTAGTATACTAAGCCCATATCACAAGTTAATCACGAAATAAATCCCACGGCCCAATGTCAAGAAATGACCCTGAAACGGGGTCTGACCCAAGTACGGGGTCCTACGGAGCGATTATCTAGTCGATCGGCTCCCTACAAGTTCTAGCTCGTCAAGTGTCCGTGTCATACGGCTAATCACGAATGTAGTCACCTGTGCTGGGTCCACCTTCAGGTGTATCAGCCCTAGGGTGTCAACCCCTGACACGATTCAAGATGCACAGATAAATCTACGGATACCCAGTGTCTGCCCCGGATACGTGCACGATCGTAGTCCACCGAACCTACACTGGCGTACCCCACTGCCGTCGTTCACCTCTTACATTCAGCCCAGTAATCGTGCCCCACCCGGCCTAGCCCCAGGGTACCTTGATACTTCTAGAGGGGGACTGCTGAAAGGGGTCGTGTCTAGGGTTTCGCCTAATAGATTAGGTCATGTAATTCGTGACCTAACCCGCCTAACAGATTAAGTCATGTAATTCGTGACTTAATCCTTTTCTAGTCTAGTCATGTCAAGATGGTTAAGTATGTCATTTCAGTTCGCGACTTAACCCGCCTACGTGTCATGTCAAGTTGGCTAAGTGTTGTCGTTTTCAAGTTCATGACTTAGCCCTACAAATCGTGTTCAAGTTGGTTAAGTTGTCTTTTCATGTTCATGACTTAACCCTAATTGGCATTAATTGATTCGTTAATGCACCGAACCACTCACATTGGATCCTGTTGTCCGTAGCCACTGGATTTGCCGGGCGGTTCCGGGTAGGTTTACGCTACGAACTCAACCCAACCTCGGGTTTCAAGCGCGATGTGACCAACTACCCACATTGGATCCTATTGTTTGTAGCAACTGGATTTGCCGGGCGGTTCCGGGCAGATTTACACTACAAACTCAACCCAACCTCGAGTTGGCCACTTTCTTGTTTTCTAAAGTCATGCCCATGTTCTTATCAGATTTTGCTATTTCCACATCATGTTCATACGTCAACTTCGTGCCCAACTAAGGCATGTTTAAAGTCAAGTTATGGCATGTTCAAGTCAAGTTTTCGTGCCATATTTCATGTTCTACTTATGCCAAATTTCACAGTTTATGCTTATAATTAATTCAAGTTTTGCCTATTCTATCCAATCGTATCCCCAACGTGTATAAACGTACTTCGTTCACAAGCATAAACAATTCAAGAGATAAAGGGGAATAACACCAAACATGTGATAGGCATATGTGACAATTCCAACGTCACTTGCATAATAAACAGGCCATAACATATCACATGGTTTCAATACTAGTATGATGATAACTTGGCATAGTAATGATTCCAACTTAATTTAAGATGATGATTTCAACTTTACATCATAGGCATAATAATCATTGCGGGCATAATAATAATTTTATTATAAACATGAAACATTAAAGGCATAGTAATCCTAATAGGCATAGTGGATTCCAATTTAGCATTTTTAACATAATAATTCTCATAGACATAATGATTCCAATTTATCATAATGATTCTCATCTAACATTATAAACATAATGGTTCCAACTTAGCATTTATTACATATCTAACATTATAAACATAATAATTCCAACTTTTCATCATAACCTAGCAATACCCAATTTTTCATTAATCATGATGGGTATATTAACATCACAGGCATAATTCCATCAATAGTCATAGCCATGGTTTAATTAGCATCATAGGCATGGTTTAATCAACATAAAGATTTCAACAAACATAGTGATTCCATGGACATGTATTAGTCCAACTTGCCAAACAATTAAGCCCAAGTGATTCATAACAACATCAAAATCATGACAAGTTTAACTTGCAACGTTGCCATAGCAATATCCCCAAATTATAATTCAAAGATAAACAACATAAACAATGGATTAACAATAGTTCCTAAATCCGGTTTCAATTCATGGCATGTCCATATTGTTTTAGCGTTTTTGCCTAAAAAGTAACATAGAACTTACAATATGAAGCAAATAATCCAAATAAAAATCCCAAATCAAATAGTCCCAAATTCGTTGTCTAAAGCGTCGTAGTTGTTGTAGCTTCTAGTTGTAGTCTTCAAGAATCGTCCTCCATCTTCTATAATTTTATTCTTTGTATTCTTAATTCAGAGCTCTAGGTTTAATGGCGGCGGCCTGAGGCTAAAATGAAATAGTATGATTTAGGCTAGGTCTTAGGTCCTTTTTATAATGTTTGAGAGTTGTTTTAGACCGTCGATGGAGCTTGATTCAATAATAGCCGTTCGTTTGAAGGAGAGGCCAATCCGGAGCTGACACCTAGCCCTAGTGACAAGGCAAGGCTCAGAAAATCGACCAAACACAGACCAGGCCGGCCAAGACCTGACCAGCCAGCCTGTTCTGACCTGGGCGCACTTGGCAGGTGCGCTAGGCTAAAAATGCACTGGCGCACTTCCCAAGTGCGCCAGTTCATTTTTGTTCTGGCGCACTTCCCAAGTGCGCCAGTGCATTCTGACCCGTTTTCTGGTTTTCGCCCAACTTCGTCCGTCCATATCTTCTTCATACGATATCCGTTTTACGCAAACTCGGACTCTATCTCAAGCAGAATTCCGAGACGAACGCAATGGCGTATCCCGTTTCCCTTAATTCTTTGATTTGAAATTAGTTATACTTTAATTTGTGAATCTCATTGTTATAGAATACACGGGGTGTTACATTCTCCCCCACTTAAAAGGATTTCGTCCCCGAAATATTCAAGTTCAGGAAGAATGTACATCCTAACATCCAAACATCCATCTACTCATCCATCAAACATGAGCATCCATTGTCCTTAAAAGACTTCTAATGCTTTATGATCATATGCGAAGTGTGTGTATATGTTCCTTAGCTAATGCTAATGATCAGGCCTGATTGATCTTCTAAATGCAAAATATGTTTAGTGAAATGAATCCAATATGTATGCAAATTTTTCCTATTATAATTCATAATTTCTACATGAGTGCTCGAACATTCAATCATATGCAACAACCAAATGATAGCACAACCAAGTTTCCAAAATAAACACTCATGCATATGCAACATGAAAATGTGTCTGAGCCGATCTAGTGCCTAATGTGTATTCATGCATCCACGAGCAACCACTTGCGACCACTTGCAACCATTTCGCAATCATAACATGTTTCAATTACATGTTTACATCCAAAAATATTCTACCTATGGTTCTCAAGATAGGATCGAGGAGATAACAAGACAAACATGGATAGCAAGAGAAATGTATGTAAACCTATAGGAAAATAGATCGAGAAAGTACCCTCAAAAAGAAATGGGTATAGCGCGCTTATCTTTTCTTCAATTTCCCCAAGTTGTGTCTTCTAGGGCTTCACTCCACTGTATTTTAACTAGCTTGACGTCTTGATTCCTTAGCTCCTAGATCTCCGTTCCTAAGACACGAATCAGAACTCGCCTCAATGTTTCCACTTTTACGCCTTCAAGGATGCTTGGCTCAACCACTCCGGAAGACTCATCCGCCTTATCTTCATTCTTATCACTCATACCTATCCTATATAACATGTTAACAAGCCTCACGAAAACTATCTCCATCGTACGGGAAAACCCTCTACGAAGCTAGAAAGAAGATTAGCCGCAGGTAAAGCTACTGCGACTACAGATGGAGAAAAGAAAGGGAAAGAGATTCAAACAAGGAAACAAAGGATAGTGCTAATGGCTTTTGGGGAATGGCCTTTTAAAAAACTTTTTCTTGGAAAATGCTTCTTTGTAAATGGTTTTGAAAAAAAATTCAAAAAGGTTTTCAAAACTTTTGCCCAGTCTTGGTAACCTTCTGCTCTGATACCAAGTGAAACACCCCACCTCCGTTAGGGTCACTCTCAAAGGGAATGCCCTAATTTTGGTGGAGGTTTATAAGTATAAGTCACAGATATACAAGACAGATATAATAACACATATTTTTGAACAACGGAAAATAACAACTTTTATTTCATCAAAATACGTGTTACACAAACCATGCCATAATCTGCCTTACAATACTTCCAAAATCATAACTGTCTTGATTACATTATTTAAAGAAGCATAAAGAAAACATAAATAAACTGCAAAAGTCCCCTAATTGCTGTCCAAAGCCATAGTCCAAAACGGAAAAAGATCCAAGCAATACATTCTTTCTCTTCAAGCTGGATGTGAAAATTGATCAAGCTACGGTATTCCCTCCCTGAGAACCTGGGGGGGGGGAACGAAAGAAAAAGAGGCGAAAGGAAAAGGGTCAGTCATAAAGACTAAGTAAGTTCTAGTGACTTTCAGTGTAGAAACGGTTAAAACAACCTGTCATGTTTGAACTGGAACTAAACTTAAGAATGGTGTCAAGGTGAACAAGATAGACTAAGGTGATCAGGATAAGTCAAGACAAGTCAAGTAAAGCATCACATGTTCGAGATTCGTTGCATCGACTGTACTAGTATACTAAGCCCATATCACAAGTTAATCACGAAATAAATCCCACGTCCCAATGTCATGAAATGACCCTGAAACGGGGTCTGACCCAAGTACGGGGTCCTACGGAGCGATTATCTAGTCGATCGGCTCCCTACAAGTTCTAGCTCGTCAAGTGTTCGTGTCATACAGCTAATCACGAATGTAGTCACCTGTGCTGGGTCCACCTTCGGGTGTATCAGCCCTAGGGTGTCAACCCCTGACACGATCCAAGATGCACAGATAAATCTACGGATACCCAGTGTCTGCCCCGGATACGTGCACGATCGTAGTCCACCGAACCTACACTGGCGTACCCCACTGCCGTCGTTCACCTCTTACAATCAGCCCAGTAATCGTGCCCCACCCGGCCTAGCCCCAGGGTACCTTGATACTTCTAGAGGGTTACTGCTGAAAGGGGTCGTGTCTAGGGTTTCGCCTAATAGATTAGGTCATGTAATTCGTGACCTAACCCGCCTAACAGATTAAGTCATGTAATTCGTGACTTAATCCTTTTCTAGTCTAGTCATGTCAAGATGGTTAAGTATGTCATTTCAGTTCGCGACTTAACCCGCCTACGTGTCATGTCAAGTTGGCTAAGTGTTGTCGTTTTCAAGTTCATGACTTAGCCCTACAAATCGTGTTCAAGTTGGTTAAGTTGTCTTTTCATGTTCATGACTTAACCCTAATTGGCATTAATTGATTCGTTAATGCACCGAACCACTCACATTGGATCTTGTTGTTCGTAGCCACTGGATTTGCCGGGCGGTTCCGGGCAGGTTTACGCTACGAACTCAACCCAACCTCGGGTTTCAAGCACGATGTGACCAACTACCCACATTGGATCCTATTGTTTGTAGCAACTGGATTTGCCGGGCGGTTCCGGGCAGATTTACACTACAAACTCAACCCAACCTCGAGTTGGCCACTTTCTTGTTTTCTAAAGTCATGCCCATGTTCTTATCAGATTTTGCTATTTCCACATCATGTTCATACGTCAACTTCGTGCCCAACTAAGGCATGTTTAAAGTCAAGTTATGGCATGTTCAAGTCAAGTTTTCGTGCCATATTTCATGTTCTACTTATGCCAAATTTCACAGTTTATGCTTATAATTAATTCAAGTTTTGCCTATTCTATCCAATCGTATCCCCAACGTGTATAAACGTACTTCGTTCACAAGCATAAACAATTCAAGAGATAAAGGGGAATAACACCAAACATGTGATAGGCATATGTGACAATTCCAACATCACTTGCATAATAAACAGGCCATAACATATCACATGGTTTCAATACTAGTATGATGATAACTTGGCATAGTAATGATTCCAACTTAATTTAAGATGATGATTTCAACTTTACATCATAGGCATAATAATCATTGCGGGCATAATAATAATTTTATTATAAACATGAAACATTAAAGGCATAGTAATCCTAATAGGCATAGTGGATTCCAATTTAGCATTTTTAACATAATAATTCTCATAGACATAATGATTCCAATTTATCATAATGATTCTCATTTAACATTATAAACATAATGGTTCCAACTTAGCATTTTTAACATATCTAACATTATAAACATAATAATTCCAACTTTTCATCATAACCTAGCAATACCCAATTTTTCATTAATCATGATGGGTATATTAACATCACAGGCATAATTCCATCAATAGTCATAGCCATGGTTTAATTAGCATCATAGGCATGGTTTAATCAACATAAAGATTTCAACAAACATAGTGATTCCATGGACATGTATTAGTCCAACTTGCCAAACAATTAAGCCCAAGTGATTCATAACAACATCAAAATCATGACAAGTTTAACTTGCAACGTTGCCATAGCAATATCCCCAAATTATAATTCAAAGATAAACAACATAAACAATGGATTAACAATAGTTCCTAAATCCGGTTTCAATTCATGGCATGTCCATATTGTTTTAGCGTTTTTGCCTAAAAAGTAACATAGAACTTACAATATGAAGCAAATAATCCAAATAAAAATCCCAAATCAAATAGTCCCAAATTCGTTGTCTAAAGCGTCGTAGTTGTTGTAGCTTCTAGTTGTAGTCTTCAAGAATCGTCCTCCATCTTCTATAATTTTATTCTTTGTATTCTTAATTCAGAGCTCTAGGTTTAATGGCGGCGGCCTGAGGCTAAAATGAAATAGTATGATTTAGGCTAGGTCTTAGGTCCTTTTTATAATGTTTGAGAGTTGTTTTAGACCGTCGATGGAGCTTGATTCAATAATAGCCGTTCGTTTGAAGGAGAGGCCAATCCGGAGCTGACACCTAGCCCTAGTGACAAGGCAAGGCTCAGAAAATCGACCAAACACAGACCAGGCCGGCCAAGACCTGACCAGCCACCTGTTCTGACCTGGGCGCACTTGGCAGGTGCGCCAGGCTAAAAATGCACTGGCGCACTTCCCAAGTGCGCCAGTTCATTTTTGTTCTGGCGCACTTCCCAAGTGCGCCAGTGCATTCTGACCCGTTTTCTGGTTTTCGCCCAACTTCGTCCGTCCATATCTTCTTCATACGATATCCGTTTTACGCAAACTCGGACTCTATTTCAAGCAGAATTCCGAGACGAACGCAATGGCGTATCCCGTTTCCCTTAATTCTTTGATTTGAAATTAGTTATACTTTAATTTGTGAATCTCATTGTTATAGAATACACGGGGTGTTACATAAGCCTAGCCTAAATCATCATTATTCAACCCTACAACTAAACTATGCCAAATTTGTTCCTCTAATGGCCTCCACCCTCATGCTAAAATTTCTATGTTTATTTATATGAGAGATTTTGAGTTCATACAAGTGTTTTCAAGCTTGTATGAGTGTTCTTAGTTTGCATTCAAGTCAAGTTGCAACATTTCTATTACAAAGCAAGGGTTTTTATTGATTTGGCTCAAGGGTTTTTCATTTGGAGCTTTCATATTTGGGTTTTTGGTGATTGCATAAGGGCTTCGTCTCAATCTTTATAATAAATATTCATTTGTGTCTTCATAGCATTGTAAGCCCTTTTCTACTTTCTTTTTGAGCTATAAAGTTAAATGAATGATGCAAGTTTGGTTTGATCATTATGATATGCAAGTTTGGTTGACCATTATGTTATGCAAGTTGGTTTAATCATTATGTATGACACATGTTGCTATGTTATGCAAGTTTGGGTTGATCATTATACACATGTTATCATGTTATGCAAGTTAAACTTGAGTTTCTGAGCTTAAAGCTTCAAGCTTTATATTAAAGGTTGCATTTTGGCAACATGGAAGTTATCATATCCCTTATGATAACTTGCATGTGAGGCTAAATGCGAACTTCTAGCAACTTCTACATGTCATTTATCACCATGTATCACTTATATGCTAAGTTTGGTTTTATGCATACTTTTGAAGCCTAATAATGCAATATGCAAGTATATGAACATATGTACATTTCATATGCCACCATGTTAAACTTGTGGCTTCAACACCTTTTTGTCATGATTATGCCAAGTTCCCTATTTTATCCTTTATGCGTTGTTGCGATTATGTAAACGATGGGATTACGTTGGGGTTGGGTAACATTATGACATGAACATGGTTTTTATAACATGACATGATATGTTAGCTTGTAATTATGTTTTGGAAACATAATGGACATGACACTTAGAAAATATAAGTGTGGCCAACTCGAGGTTGGGTTGAGTTTGTAGCATAAATCTACCCGGACCCGCCCGGCTTAACTAGTGGCTACAAACAATAGGACCCAATGTGAGAAGTTGGTCATGTTGTGCTCGAACCCGAGGTTAGACCAAGTTGTGGTGTAAAGCTACCCGGATCCGCCCGGCTTAACTAGTAACCACAACAAGGTCTAATATGAGAGGTTAAAGCACATTAAGTTAATTAATGCCTCTTGATTAGGGTTAAGTCATGGTCCACTTAATACTAAACCAATTTGGGCTTGATGGGTTAATCGGGGTTAAGTCATGAACCTTGGGTACACTTAACCAATTTAATCCACGTTTGGATCGGGTTAACCACATTTAACCCGTTAAGAAACCCTAGTTGCGTGGTCCTTTTCAGCAGTAACCCTCTTGATAGTATCATGATACCCTAGGGACTAGGCTAGGGTGGGGCACGATTACTGGGCTGACATGTAAGCGACCAAAACGACGGCTGAGTGGGTACGCCGGTGTGGGTCCAGGCGGACTATGGTTTTGCACATAGTCCGAAGTTGGAAAATCAGGCACGGGTACCAGTAGATCTAGACTGTGCATGCTTGATTTGTGTCCGAGGTTGACAACCTAGGACGTGATACACCCTAGGGTGGACCTAGCGCGGTTTAACTACATTTCATGTTTGGGCCGTATGACACCGACACTTGACGAGTTAGGCTTATAGGGAGCCGATCAACTAGACCGTGTAGTTGGACCTTTATTTAGGTCACCTCATGATATTGGGCCAAGCTTGGGCCAAGGGATCAATCCTTGTTTTTACTTGACATGTTAGAATGCTAGTACACCCGTGGTGCAAAACTTAACCTTGATTATGCGATGACACCTTTATCTATCTTGTTAGTTAATCATCATGCCAGTATGTTGTTATCCTTATGTTCATCTCAGCTTCTCATGCCAGTTAACTTTACTAGTTCATGGACTGATAGTAGTTAGGGCTTACCAGTCTTTTTGACTGACTTGTTTTCTTTCGCTTCTTTTCTTCCGTTACCCCCCCCCCCTTCAGGTCCTCAGGGTGGGAACATTGGAGCTTAGCTTGGATCTTTATAGCTTGCTTACTGGATTTGCTCATGTACGGTTTTGGACATTGAGCTAGCTATGGTTTATCACTTCACTTTGGGGATAGTACTTTATGTATTTCAGTTTATGCTTTTCTCTAGACTTTGTTTGTTGGAAAATAATGACCAAGTACTTTGTTGTAACTTGACTATGGTTTTGAAATGCTAGTTTTATCCGCTGCTTTATCTACTCTGTTTTACTTATATGTTATGTCTTGTGATATCTGCATGCATGTTTACCTCATTTAACGCCCCTCCAAAGCTAGTGTCCTTGCTAGAGTGACACTGGCGGAGGTGGGGTGTTACATTTGGTATCAGAGCATAAGGTTTACAAGATTTGAGCAAAAGTGTTTTTAAAACTTACCTTTTGAAAAACTATTTTCAAAACCAATTAAGTATTTTCCAAGAAAAGTCTAGTTATTTTAAAAGGCTATTCCCCAAAAGCCATTAGCACTATCCTTCGTTTCTTCGTTCTGAATCTATCTATCTTTTTCTTCGTTTCAGTATGGATGATCTTAACCTTCCCGAGGGAGTGACCATTCCCGGATGGTTCCGGAGGTACCTGGAAGCTAGGGCCAACGATGCGGGCCCAGCAAATACCCCCACCGTTACTGAGGTTCCTCCTCCTCTTCCTCCTCAGCATCCACAAGCAGATTTCGCAAAGGTTTGCAAAGACTTTAAGGCGATGGGTGGCAAGAATTTCATTGGGACGGAGACTTTTGTGGAGGCAAGAAATTGGTTGAAAGAAACTGAGGATCTCTTCGCTATCTTTGATGTGGAAGACCATAGAAAGGTTTTATTAGCAGCATGGCTATTAAAAGAAGAAGCTGCTTATTGGTGGGAGGTCACCAATGCTACGAGGCCTATAGAGACTTGGGCCGACTTTAGGACGAGATTTGGGCTTAAGTTTCTATCATCAGCTGAGGCGAATCTGCAATTGGAGAAGTTTATATCTTTGAAGCAAGGGGACATGACAGTGAGGGAGTATGTGAATAAGTTTAACCAGCTCGCTCGATTCGGTTTGGACATGGTTAATACTCCCCAGAAGAAGGCTTTACGCTTTGCACGAGGGTTGAATGAGCCATTACAAGGTTTAGCCCTATCTCATATACCCATGGGGGCCACTTTTGAAGGCTTAGTAGACATGGCATTGCTTCAAGGAGACGATAAGAATGGCAAGAAAGAAGTCAAGCCTAATGAGACTCAAGCCAAGAAGGCAGACACTAAGTGGGAAGGAAATCAGAGCAATAAGAACAACAAGAACAACAAGGGCAACAAGGCCAAGGCAAAGGACCCAAGAAAATGCAACTACTGTGGGATTGTTGGGCACATAGCTAAAGACTGTAGGAAGAAGAAGAGGAAGTTGGGCGAATGCTTTCATTGTGGAGAGACCGGACATTTTAGCAAGGATTGCCCCAAGAAGCAAGGACAAGGGCAAGGGCAGAATCAGCGTGCAGGACCTTCTGGAGGGCAAGTGCATGCTCTCAACGCTGCTCCAGTTCAGGACCGAGGTAGTATTTCTGTAGAAAGCCTTGTTTATATTTCTGATTATCCTGTTCGCACCTTATTTGATTCTGGCGCATCGCATAGTTTTATTTCTTCTGACATTGTTGAAAGTTTGCACCTAAGTACTAGTCTAGTTGAGAATCCCGTCAGTGTTTCAAATCCAACTGGGGGTTCCGCCCATCTATCTAAGATTTGTGTGGATTTGAAGATTTCTATCTTGACCGTAGAATTCACGTGTAATGCTTATGTTCTCGGGTTCACGGGATACGGGTTGATTTTGGGCATGGATTGGTTGTCCAGTTATGGAGCCATCCTCGATTGTGAGCATAGGGTGGTGAGGCTCATGACTCGCCTCGGTAATACCCTAGAAATTTCTTGTAACCCTATAGGTCCCGTCATGTTATGTTATCTTGAATCTCTTGACTCGTCCATCGATGATCTGCAATCTGTAAGGGTGGTCAGAGACTATCCTGATGTCTTTGAAGAAGTTAAGGGGTTACCCCCTAAACGAGAGATAGATTTCCGCATTTATCTAGTCGATAATGCCAAGCCAGTATCATTGCCCGTTAGGCACATGGCCCCACGTGAAAGGAGGGAGCTCAGTAAGCAAATCAAGGAGCTGCTTGAGAAGAATTTTATTAGGCGAAGCATTTCTGAATGGGGAGCTCCAGTGGTATTCGCTACTAAGGAGGATGGTTCGCTTCGTCTATGTGTTGATTATCGAGAGTTGAACAAGCTGACAAAGAAGAATAGGCACCCGTTACTAAGGATTGATGATCTCTTTGACCAGCTTGTTGGTGCTTCTGTTTTCTCTCAGCTCGATCTAGCCACCAGATTCCATCAGCTTAGAGTAGCTGAGGATAGTATTGATAAAACTGCGTTTAGGACTCCAGATGGATTCTTTGAATGGCTTGTTATGCCATTCGGTTTGACTAATGCACCCGCCTACTTCGTAGATTTGATGAGTATGGTGTTCAGGGAGTTCCTTAACAAGTTTGTTGTAGTCTTCGTGGATGATATTCTGATCTTCTCAAAGGATGAGGAAGAGCATGCCAGACACCTCAAGGAAGTGATGGATACGCTTAGAGCGCATCAGTTGAAAGCCAAGTTCTCCAAATGTCATTTTTAGAGAAAGGAAGTTCGGTTCCTTGGACATATAGTTTCTAAGCAAGGTATAGCTGTGGATCCTGCGAAAGTGGTTGCAGTTCAAGACTGGAAGACTCCTAAGAATGCGACCGAAGTTAGAAGCTTTCTCGGTCTGGCAGGCTACTATAGGAAGTTCATTAAGGACTTCGCTAAGATATCAGCCCCTCTTACTAAGTTGACGAAGAAGAACTTAGTCTTTGCATGGGACTTAGAGTGTGAGCTTGCTTTTCAAAGGCTCAAGAGAACCCTCACCACAGCTCCAGTTTTGGCTTTACCCGATGGTGGTAAGATGTTTACCGCGTACACCGATGCGTGTGGAATGGGTTTAGGCGCAGTTCTGATGCAAGAAGGAAGAGTGATATGTTATGGGGGTAGGCAACTTAAAGTTCATGAAAAGAACTATCCCACGCATGATTTGGAGTTGGCGGCGATTGTCTTTGCACTTAAGTCGTGGCACCATTATCTTCTAGGCGATAGGTTCGAGTTGTATACTGATCATAAGTCTCTGAAGTATCTCTTTTCGCAAAAGGATTTGAATCTAAGGCAACAGAGATGGATGGAATTCTTGGCATATTATGACTTTGATATAGCTTATACCCCTGGCAAGGGTAATGTTGTGGATGATGCATTAAGCAGAAGGAGGTTGACTTTGAGTCCCTTGTTTATTGAGATGAAGAACTTAGAGTTCTTGGCAACCTTTGATTTCACGACAACTGTTGAGTCGATGACGAGTTCATTAGCATCCCTTGAGCTTAGACCCACACTTCTGGATCAAGTAGGGACTTCACAGAAGGAAGACCCGCAGATAGTTGAGGTCATGGACAAGTTGGTTCGTGGTGAGACGTCTAGTCACCTTGCTAGATATACTATTGATGACAAGGGTTGGCTAAGGCGTGATGGAAGGCTATGCGTTCCACAAGTAGGAGACTCGGTGCATAAAGTTCTCGAAGAAGCACATCACTCGAAGATGACTGTACATCCTGGAGGAGATAAGATGTATAGGGATATGAAGCGCATTTTCTTTTGGGATGGAATGAAGAAGGATGTGGCAGAGTATGTTTCAAAGTGCATGGTGTGCCAACAAGTGAAAGCCGAGTCAAAGAAACCCGGTGGGCTATTACATCCATTGGAGGTCCCGCAATGGAAGTGGGAGAGTATTTCTATGGATTTTGTGGATGGATTGCCTAGGTCAAGAAAAGGGAACACGAGCATATGGGTCATAGTTGATAGACTTACGAAGAGTGCTCATTTCATTCCCGTAAAGTACAAGAGGACTGCATCATGGCTAGCATCTATTTATCTTCGAGAGATAGTGCGGTTGCATGGAGTTCCTTCTAGCATAGTTAGCGATCGTGACCCAATTTTCACTAGCCAGTTCTGGAACAGTTTGCAAGAAGCAATGGGTACGCGATTGAGTTTGAGTACATCCTATCACCCCCAGATGAATGGCCAAACCGAAAGGGTGAATAGAATGCTAGAAGATCTTTTGAGGCTTTGTGTTCTTGACTTTGGTGGTACCTGGGAAGACCACCTTCCTCTTGTAGAGTTTGCTTATAATAATAGCTATCAAACCAGCATAGGGATGGCACCATTTGAAGCTTTGTATGGGAGGCCGTGTAGGTCACCAACTTGTTGGTAGGAGACAACAGATAGGCTTATACTTGGGCCCGATATGATACGGGACACATCCGAGAAAGTTGAATTGGTGAGAAGATGGATGAAAGCGGCCCAAGATAGACAGAAATCCTATGCTGACAAGCGAAGGGCAGATTTGGAATTCAAAGTGGGAGACATGGTTTTCGTGAAGGTCTCTCCTTTGCGTAATGTGGTTCGTTTTGGAGCAGTTGGGAAGCTGGCACCAAGGTTCGTAGGACGCTTCCCTATCATAGAGAGAATTGGGAAGATGGCCTATAAGGTGGAATTGCCCGAGAAGCTAGCCGGAGTGCATAATGTCTTTCATGTCTCACATCTCCGAAAGTGCCTACATGAGTCCGCTGAGGTGGTTGAACCAAGCATTCTTGAAGACGTGGAGGTAGAGAAAGAGGCAACCGTAAGGAGAGCTCCGATTCGTATCTTGGGAACGGAGATCAAGAAGTTAAGGAATCGAGATGTCAAATTGGTGAAAGTTCAGTGGAGTGAAGCCGATGAAGATGCAACTTGGGAAACCGAGGAGAAGATGCGTGGGCTTTATCCATTCCTTTTTGAGGGTACATTCTCAACCTCCTTTCCTAATTAGCATATCTTTCTTTTTGCTATCCATGTTTATCCTGTTTATCTTGTTATCTCGTTAATCGTGTCATGAGAACCTTAGGTAGAAAACCCTTTGGATGAAACATGTGTTTGAAACATGTTATGCTTGATGTTTGCAAGTGGTTTCAAGTGTTTGCAAGTGGATACTCGTGGATGCATGATACACATTAGGCACTAAGATCGGCTCACACACTTTCATATTGCATATGCATGAGTGCTTACACTTATTCATGGTTGAAACTTGTTGTGCCATCACATGGATGTTGCATATGGATGAATGTTATGTGCACTCATATAGATATTATGAATTATGTTAGGAAATTGCATACATACGGATTCATTTCACTAACATACATATGCATTAAGGAGGTTTACTGTATCCGTAACCGCCTGATTTTCGCATTAGATAAGTACATATACACACACCTTTGCATATGTTCATACAGCATTTAGAATCCTTTAAGGACAATGATTGCTCGTGGATGATGTTTTAAGTAGATGGATGATGGATGGTAGGATACGTTCTTCAACTTGAAGATTTCGGGGATGAAATCCTTTAAGGTGGGGAGAATGTAACAACCCGTATTTTGAATAACATGTTATAACATAAAACAAGGCAGAATTAAATATTAAAATCTGAATCAAGGGAAACGGGCTGTGCCATTGCGTTCGTCTCGGAAAAATACGCGAAATAGAGTCCGAATTTTTGTAAATCGGAGTCCGTATGACCAAGAAAAAGCCCGACGAAGTTTTCAGAATTCCAAGGCCCGAAAACAGTTCAAATTCGAATTCAGATTCGAATTCAAACCAAAACAGATAGGCGGGATTTTTCCCGCCCAGGAAGGGTCGACATTGAGGTCGACACCAGTGTCGACCCCCCCCCCCAATGGGTCGACACCCATGTCGACCCAGGGGTCGACCCCTTCCCCCGGGTGGCCAAGTTGCCTGGTGCGCCTACTTTGAGTTTGGGTCAGGTCTGGTGGCTAATGACGGGATTTGATGGCTTGGATTGGATTTAGGGTTAATCCTATGGCTAATACTATCCTAATCTTCTATAAAAAGACCCCTAAGCCTAGCCTAAATCATCATTATTCAACCCTACAACTAAACTATGCCAAATTTGTTCCTCTCATGGCCTCCACCCTCATGCTAAAATTTCTAAGTTTATTTATATGAGAGATTTTGAGTTCATACAAATGTTTTCAAGCTTGTATGAGTGTTCTTAGTTTGCATTCAAGTCAAGTTGCAACATTTCTATTACAAAGCAAGGGTTTTTATTGATTTGGCTCAAGGGTTTTTCATTTGGAGCTTTCATATTTGGGTTTTTGGTGATTGCATAAGGGCTTCGTCTCAATCTTTATAATAAATATTCATTTGTGTCTTCATAGCATTGTAAGCCCTTTTCTACTTTCTTTTTGAACTATAAAGTTAAATGAATGATGCAAGTTTGGTTTGATCATTATGATATGCAAGTTTGGTTGACCATTATGTTATGCAAGTTGGTTTAATCATTATGTATGACACATGTTGCTATGTTATGCAAGTTTGGGTTGATCATTATACACATGTTATCATGTTATGCAAGTTAAACTTGAGTTTGTGAGCTTAAAGCTTCAAGCTTTATATTAAAGGTTGCATTTTGGCAACATGGAAGTTATCATATCCCTTATGATAACTTGCATGTGAGGCTAAATGCGAACTTCTAGCAACTTCTACATGTCATTTATCACCATGTATCACTTATATGCTAAGTTTGGTTTTATGCATACTTTTGAAGCCTAATAATGCAATATGCAAGTATATGAACATATGTACATTTCATATGCCACCTTGTTAAACTTGTGGCTTCAACACCTTTTTGTCATGATTATGCCAAGTTCCCTATTTTATCCTTTATGCGTTGTTGCGATTATGTAAACGATGGGATTACGTTGGGGTTGGGTAACATTATGACATGAACATGGTTTTTATAACATGACATGATATGTTAGCTTGTAATTATGTTTTGGAAACATAATGGACATGACACTTAGAAAATATAAGTGTGGCCAACTCGAGGTTGGGTTGAGTTTGTAGCATAAATCTACCCGGACCCGCCCGGCTTAACTAGTGGCTACAAACAATAGGACCCAATGTGAGAAGTTGGTCATGTTGTGCTCGAACCCGAGGTTAGACCAAGTTGTGGTGTAAAGCTACCCGGACCCGCCCGGCTTAACTAGTAACCACAACAAGGTCTAATGTGAGAGGGTAAAGCACATTAAGTTAATTAATGCCTCCTGATTAGGGTTAAGTCATGGTCCACTTAATACTAAACCAATTTGGGCTTGATGGGTTAATCGGGGTTAAGTCATGAACCTTGGGTACACTTAACCAATTTAATCCACGTTTGGATCGGGTTAACCACATTTAACCCGTTAAGAAACCCTAGTTGCGTGGTCCTTTTCAGCAGTAACCCTCTTGATAGTATCATGATACCCTAGGGACTAGGCTAGGGTAGGGCACGATTACTGGGCTGACATGTAAGCGACCAAAACGACGGCTGAGTGGGTACGCCGGTGTAGGTCCAGGCGGACTATGGTCGTGCACATAGTCCGAAGTTGGAAAATCAGGCACGGGTACTAGTAGATCTAGACTGTGCATGCTTGATTTGTGTCCGAGGTTGACACCCTAGGACATGATACACCCTAGGGTGGACCTAGCGCAGTTTAACTACATTTCATGTTTGGGCCGTATGACACCGACACTTGACGAGTTAGGCTTATAGGGAGCCGATCAACTAGACCGTGTAGTTGGACCTTGATTTAGGTCACCTCATGATATTGGGCCAAGCTTGGGCCAAGGGATCAATCCTTGTTTTTACTTGACATGTTAGAATGCTAGTACACCCGTGGTGCAAAACTTAACCTTGATTATGCGATGACACCTTTATCTATCTTGTTAGTTAATCATCATGCCAGTATGTTGTTATCCTTATGTTCATCTCAGCTTCTCATGCCAGTTAACTTTACTAGTTCATGGACTGATAGTAGTTAGGGCTTACCAGTCTTTTTGACAGACTTGTTTTCTTTCGCTTCTTTTCTTCCGTTTCCCCCCCCCCCTCAGGTCCTCAGGGTGGGAACATTGGAGCTTAGCTTGGATCTTTATAGCTTGCTTACTGGATTTGCTCATGTACGATTTTGGACATTGAGCTAGCTATGGTTTATCACTTCACTTTGGGGATAGTACTTTATGTATTTCAGTTTTTCAGTTTATGCTTTTCTCTAGACTTTGTTTGTTGGAAAATAATGACCAAGTACTTTGTTGTAACTTGACTATGGTTTTGAAATGCTAGTTTTATCCGCTTCTTTATCTACTCTGTTTTACTTATATGTTCTGTCTTGTGATATCTGCATGCATGTTTACCTCGTTTAACACCCCTCCAAAGCTAGTGTCCTTGCTAGAGTGACACTGGCGGAGGTGGGGTGTTACAGAGGTAGTCCTTCTACTTTTAACAGGTATAAAGTCCATCGAAATGCTTTTAGTGAGCATGTCCACTATTACCCAAATACTGGTATTGCCCCTTCTTGACCTAGGCAACCCATCAACAAAGTCCATCGAAATGCTATCCCACTTCCACTGTGGGACCTTGGGAGGATGAAGCAGACCACCGGGCTTCTTCTGCTCCGCTTTGACTTGCTGGCATATCAAACACTTAGTGACGAACCCAGATACATCACTCTTCATGTCATTCCAAAAGAAAACCCTTTTTATATCTTTATACATCTTGTCTCCGCCTGGGTGTATGGTCAGTTTGGAATGGTGCGCCTCTTCGAGAACCATCTTCACAAAATCCCTTATTTGTGGGACGCATAACCTTTCATCCCGTCTCAACCAACCCCTATCATCGATGGAGTATCTGTTGAGGTGACTAGAAGTCTCACCCCTAACTAGCTTTTCCATCACATCAACTAGCTGAGGGTCTTCTCGTTGTGTGGTTCCTATTGAGTCCAAAAGAGTAGGCCTCACCTCTAGTGATGCTAACAGACCAGGCACAATTTCAGAGGAGGGTCTAAAATTAAAGTTTGCTATATATTCCAAGCTTTTCCTTTCTACAAAGAGAGGACTCAAGGTCAGCTTCTTCCTACTTAAGGCATCTGCTACCACATTGCCCTTGCCTGGAGTATAGGAAATCTCTAAATCATAAGAGGCCAGAAATTCCATCCACCTTTGCTGTCTTAAGTTAAGATCTTTCTACGAGAAAAGGTACTTCAACGATTTATGGTCAGTATACAATTCAAACTTCTCACCTAGAAGATAGTGGCGCCAAGACTTAAGCGCAAAGACGATGGCAGCCAACTCTAGATATGGGTTTGGTAGTTTTTCTCATATACTTTCAACTGTCTGCCTCCATAAGCTACTACCTTACCTTCTTGTATCAAGACAACACCTAGTCCTGTACCACATGCATCCATGTATACGGTAAACATCTTGGTCCCATCCGGGAATATCAGAACTGGGGCTGTTGTTAGAGCCCTTTTCAAACGTTGGAAAGCAATATCGCAATCCAAATCCCAAGCGAAAGTTAGGTTCTTCTTCGGTAATCTTGTGAGTGGGGCTGAGATTTTAGCAAAGTCTTTAATGAATTTTCGGTAAAAGCCCACTAGCCCGAGAAAGCTTCGGACTTCGGTTGCATTCCGTGGAACCTTCCAATCTTGCACCGCAACTACTTTTGCGGGTCCACGGCTAACCCCACTTTAGACACCCCATCTCCAAGAAACCTCTCCTCTTCTCTCCAGAAATGGAATTTGGAGAATTTGGCCTTCAGCTGATGTGTACGAAGAGTATCCATGACTTCCCTTAAATGCAAAGCATGCTCTTCTTCATTCTTTGAGAAGAACAAAATGTCGTCTACGAAGACCACCACAAACTTATTAAGGAATTCTCTAAACACCCTACTCATCAAGTCAATGAAGTAAGCGGGTGCGTTTGTTAAGCCGAAAGGCATGACAAGCCATTTGAAGAAACCATCCGGGGTTCTAAACGCGGTCTTATCAATGTTGTCTTCAGCCACTCTTAGCTGATGGAGCCCAGTAGCCAAATCTATTTGGGAGAAAATAGATGCACCTACAAGCTGATCAAACAAGTCATCCATTCTAGGAAGCGGGTGCCTATTCTTCATGGTCAGCTTGTTTAGCTCCCTATAATCAACGCATAGGCGAAGTGAACCATCCGCTTTGGTTGCGAATACTACTGGAGCACCCCATTCAGAAATACTCTGCCTTATAAACCCCTTTTCGAGCAGCTCTTTGACTTGCTTACTAAGCTATTTTCTCTCCCTAGGAGCCATGTGTCTAACGGGTAGAGCTATGGGTTTTGCATTATCAACAAGGTATATGTGGAAGTCTATATCCCGCTTTGGAGGTAAGCCCTTCACCTCTTCCAATACATCTAAGTATTCATGGATAACTCTAACCGACTGCAAGTTTTCAACAGACATGTCAAGAGATTCTAGGTCACTAAGCATAACAGAATGTATGGGGTTACAAGAGATTTCGAGAGTGTTGCCAAGGCGAGTCATAAGTCTAACCACTCCCTTTTCACAATTGAGGATGGAACCATTACTGGATAACCAATCCATGCCTAAAATCAATCCATAGCCCGTGAAGCCAAGAACAAAGGCATTGCATTCAAACTCAACGCTCAAAATAGACACTCTCAAATCCCGACAAATCATTGAAAGATGAGCCAAACCACCAATAGGATTTGAGACTACTATGGGATCTATAAATAGACTAGTATTTAGGTGCAGTGTTTCAACTAACGAAGCAAACACAAACGAGTGTGAAGCGCCAGAATCAAATAAAGTACGAACAGGATGATCAAACAGAAAAACCAAACTTTCAACAGAAATGTTTCTACCTCTCTCCTGTCCTGGTTCCATGAGAGCCTGAATCTGCCATCTTGTCTGCCCTGGTGCCACGAGAGCCTGAATCTGCCCTCCAGAAGTGGACCCTGTCCTTTGTCCTTGCCCATGTTTCCTCGGGCGGTCTTTAATTAGATGTCCTGCCTCTCTACAGTGGAAGCAGCCAATCTTCTTTTTACTATAGTCCTTGCTCAAATGGCCTGGTGTCCCATAATTAAAGCACCTTTTCTTTCCCTTGCTATTGTTATCCTTACCACCTTTCTTGTTTTGCTGTTGTGTTTTCTTTTGATCCCCTTTCTTCTTTAGTGCCTTATTAGCATTAGCACCTTTCTCCTCTTTATGCACAAGCGCCATGTCAACCAATCTCTCAAAGGTAGCCCCCATTGGAACGTGGGTCATATCCAACCCATGAAACGGCTCACTCAAACCCTTAACGAACCTCAGGGCCTTCTTCTCAGGTGTGTTTACCAAGTCTAAGCCAAATCTTGCCAACTGATTGAATTTATTGACGTACTCCTTTACTGATAAATTTCCTTGCTTCAATGCTAAGATCCTCTCCATATATAAATTCTCTTCTGCTCGTGAGAGAAATTTCATCTCGAACCTACGCCTGAAATCCATCCATGTCTCCATTGGACGCTCTCCATTCGTGACCTCCCACCAAAACGTAGCTTTGTCCTTCATTAACCAAGCAGCCAATTGGACCTTCCTTCCATCTTCTACCTCGAAAATACCAAATAGATCTTCCACCTCCTTAAGTCAATTTCGAGCTTCAACAAATGTCTCTGACCCGTGAAAAGGTTTCCCACCCATTGCCCGAAAATCTTTGCCTATCTTCGAAAAAGTACCAACACGAGGCGGGGGAGGAGGAGCGACTGCAGCTGGGGGAGGAGGAACATTTGCTGGGCCCGCGGCAGTGGCCCTAGCCTCCAGATACCTTCTAAACCAGCCTGGTATCGGTATGCCCTCGGGTATCTCAGGTTCCCCAGACATGCTGAAAAGGAAAAAGGAGAGATTCAAAATGGAGAATTCGAAAGAAAGATATATGGCTCTTGGGGGTTATGTTTTTAAAACAAACTTTTGTCTTGAAAATACTCTCCTTAAAACATACTTTTTGAAAGTATTTCTTTATAAAACGCTTTTGAAAAACAGTTTTTTTCAAAATCTCTTATCTGTTCTATTAACCTTCAGCTCTGATACCACGTGTAACACCCTACGTCCATTAATGTCACTCTCAAAGGGAATGCATTAACTTTCATGGAGTATTATTGGTTAATAGAACAGAATATAACAAGATAGATACATATATTGGTACTTGAAAATTTTCAAAACAACATTTATTGCAGTAGAGAAATAGTTTGATTATAACAAAATCATAAACCAACCAAAAAACCAAGTACACTTAGTAACCATCTTGACAAATTGTTTTCTATGTACATAAAATGAAAAGCACAACCCCAACATAAGTAGCCATAAAAGAGATGAGCTGAACTTTACTTTCAGCAATCCAAGCACTACCAAAAGAGAGAGAAAGATCCTGATCAAGCTCCACTAGTACTAGTCCCACCCTGAGAAACTGGGGGGAGGGGAAGGAAGAAAAGAGGCGTAAACAAAGGGGGTCAGACATAAAGTCTGGCGAGTATAATAACTTTAACAATATAATTATTAAAGTAATTAGGATAAGGCATAAACTGGTAAAACAAGGTATGACCGCGAAACAAGTGGGCGTGACAAAGCAAACAAGAGGAATATTCTGGCGTTAATCTCGTTCCTAATCACTATAGGATAATTACTATATTGCACCCTTACTAGTCACCCTAAAAGTTGATCCCGCCTACAGAACTTAATAATGATAATGGTAGTTTCATGTACCCCTATTGCCTTCATAGGTGCCGCCTGCCCCTATCTCCACTAGTTGCACCCACAACCCCCTTGCGATCGGCTCCCTAACTCGTAGATACCCGTGATGGTCCCACAGTGGGGTGTATCACTCCCCAAAGTGGCAACACGATACCACTAAAGATGCACGGCTTATATCTATACGATGCAACAACGTCTTACCTACCAGCCCGGGCCCACGCACGCACATGACCCCGTTGGACTTGCGTTGCCACCGCTAACCCGTTTTGACCTCTTACAATCAAACCCAGTAAGCGTGTCCCGTCCTCGATCTAACTCGAGCTCACAAAGATACTTAATGGGTTACTGGTTTGAAAAGGGTCCCCATGTTTGACACAAGCTTTCCACCTATGCTTGGTCCCCACTAAAACTTCCCACTTTAACCCTTCGTATTCATGTCTTCTTACATGTTTTCAACTTGGTTAAGTGTTTCTAATTGTATTTCACATGCCACCCAGGCCACCCACTTAACCCCCATGTCCCATCACATGTTTATCTGGTTGAGTGTTACTTAATTCATTAGAACCGTAGCCTTGTAAAGACCTCCCACATTAGACTACCGTTTGGGGTTGCTACATTTACCGGGCGGGTTCGGACAGTCTTATACCGCAAATGAGTCTAACCTCGTGTCTTTACAATTGCTACACATTTAATTTGTGCCTTTGACCTCTCACATTAGACTACCGTTTGTGGTTGCTGGATTTGCCAGGCGGGTCCGGGCAGTCTTATACCACAAACGAGTCTAACCTCGTGTCTTAGGCAGTTAATTATTACACATAATTATTTAACCCAAAATTGGATTAATATCCCTATTCAAATTTGTCAATAAATTCCAAATTAATTTATGTCCATAATTGTAACCTATATGTCCATAATTTCAGGTATATAAATTTATACCAATTAATGTCTCAAATTAATTATATGCCTTTAAGGCCATTTTATGCCAATTCACAATTATGTATATTTAATATTTTCCCCTTGTCCCCACGCTATTCGTACGTTTTAATATGACATATGTTAGACTTACAAATAGTCTAACTTATAAAAATAAAAGCAACGTCACAACTTGCATAACACATAAAATAGATCTAAGAATCATGACATAAGTTTGCATAGCCAATAACTTGCATAGGCAATGGATATACATAAATTTGCATAAACTATCATGGATCTAAATATAGATCTAAACATGTAATCGTGAACTTGCATATATGGATATGGTTTTCCTATAACTTGCATATGAATTTCATTCAAACTAGCATATGATTCACATACAAAACTAGCATAGGCAATGGGCATATAGAACATAAATTTGCATAACTATGTACTGCCATGGATCTAAACATAGATCTAAACACAAAGATGTGAACTTGCATATGGATCAAAACATGTAAATTAATGTCACATGTTTGCATATAAACTAACATATGCATCTACATGATTCACATATGAAATTGTGTATAATCCACCTACAGACAGGCATAAGATTCATAAACTAGCATATGATTTAACATCCAAAACTTGCATAAGATTCATATACATATGATTTAACATCCCAAACTTGCATAAGATTCATATATGATTTAACATCCCAAACTTGCATAAGATGAATCAAGTTAAACATGTACGATTCAATATATGAAATAGATCCACAATAACAAAACTGTCAACGATAACATCACATGATTCAAAGTCATATTCTCATAATCCCAATTATAACTTATCACAATTAAATTAATTAATTATTTTGTGAAAGAAATTATACTCACAAACAAAAGAACGGTCTTGTTTTTCTGGGATCTGTATTCTAAAACTGAATTGCTCGCCTTTGATGTAGAATAATTGTTGTCCTAATTTAGATTAGATTTGATTTTGTAATGACCCGCATTGGAAGAGGTATTATAATTAATTTATTTAATTATATAAATAGTGATATAGTGAATTTAATGGTCGTGGAATTAAATAATGGTGAATATTTAATTAAAATAATAAATTAAATAATATATTTAATTCTGAAATAATCAGAATTGGCTGAAATGACGATATGGTGTGAACTGGATCATCTGTGATAGTTAATTCAGTTTAGAATTGGATTAGAATAACGAATATATTATTTGAACGACAGTCTGAACTTATAATTATATTATAATTATAATCGAGCTAGAAATGGCGCTGCAGTTCGTAAATTGGTGATTTGAACTTCAACTGAATATACAGAAGGCGTTTTAAACCGGATTTCTATGAAACAAGAAACGTGTGGAGCTGGGTGAGTATATCTTTCTAGTGGAAGAGGAAAATCGGGATTTCGTCGTGTAGATTTTGATGTACGTCCAAATCAAATTTCAGAAAAGTCGGTGTGGAATTCCTTTATAATTTATAAAGGAATTATTTATATTTTAAAATGGAATTTCAATATAAATCGAATATCGGGTTGACCCAGATTTGAAATATCAAGTTATAAATCCCAGTAGAGCTGTATGGTATTCCACTGTGGATATAGACGATAATATTTATTTTTAATATTTAATTTAATTAGATTTAAATATATTTAAATATTTAAATGGGTCGTCCAGAGCTTTCAAAATACGCTGTGTGAGCATACGGAGTCAGAATTCGACGAAACCAGTTTCGTTGGGTTCGTTATGTCGAACTGTAGCTACATGTCCAGTTTCATGATTTTTAGGTACCGCATGTGATCGTACGGATTTTAGAAAGCAAAAAGAATATTTAAAATGAATAAGACTAAAATATCTCACTAAATATCTTACAAAATATCTAACCTCTTATCTCTATAAGTACCCCCTTTCTATCTTAAGACCTAAAAATTTATCTTCTGTAAATCAAAAATCGTAGCCGCCACATTTATTTATTTTCATTCAATTTAATGGAGAGCAATACTCAACAAATTGGAGTGAGGTTGGATCCATCGGACTCCGGTGCTTAAGTGCTTTACTCCAGTAGCCTTTGTTTGGAGTACGACGCATTTCTGTGTTGTTTGAAATCGTCCAGGCGATGCTAGGGCTGAGCCTTGTCGGAGTTAGGGGTCGTTTTAGGAAAAGCAGATGATGGAGGAATGTTTGTCAAGGGGAGCCGCACCTAGTGAGGGTGGTTGGAGGATTTCCGGTCGACTCTGGTGGAATGCGACGTTTGTTTCGCTACTGGTAGAAGCTGCAGGTCGATGTTAGGAACATCATCGAGTTCAAGGGTAAGGGGTAGGCAGGTACGGATTTTGATGGTGAACTAGATGGTGGAGGCGGCGCCGAAATTGGGTGGTCGGAGAAGGAGTGGAGGGGGGGTCAAAGGTTGGTCAACCGTGAAGTATTTGGGTTCGAAACATTACTGAGAGTTCGGGTTTTCCACTGCAGGGAAGAAGGAAATTAAGGGATGCGGTGGTTGGGCTTTAAGGAATTGTTATTGGGCCGGGAGGAAATCAAAGGGGTAAAAGCCCAAATGAAATTTGTTTTAAGTTTTATTTAAATTCAAATTATTCGCATAGCTTGTATAGATCGTAACTATCGCATACTGTATCAGAATTCAGAACGGTTAGTCACGTTAGGACCGTATGGACGAGAGCTTCACCATGAAGCTGACTAGAAGTGGATTCGAGCTAGTATGAATTTATGGAGAAATAAATTGTTTGATTCAAATCAAACAACAGTTTATCGTTCTTTAACGATGAACTGCCAAAGTGAGTAAAACTCACCAACTCTGAACAGTTTATATTTTCATGTTGTATTTTTAGAACTGTTAAATATTGGCTGATTGGCTGTGTGTTGACTGTTTGATTGGACTGCTAGTCAGTTAGTTAAATTTCTATATTGATTCTGTTTAACAGAATATATCATATGGAACTGAAAGTGATGTTGATTTTATTGTGTAACATCTGTGGATGCAGGGAAACAGGTTGGAGGAACCCAACAGGGTTCCTCAACATTTATTTTACTGTTTTTCATATATTGTGATATATGATGTGATATATAATCTGTTGTCGATTATATGTGTTTGGACGATACTGATCATCGTGATTTGATATGTTGAATACCATAACATACCGAAATGTTGATAAGGGAATATTTTCAAAGTGATATTTGAAATAAAATATTTATAAATGGAATATTTATAAATAAGAAATATTTATAATTTGGAATATTTATAAATAGGAGATATTTTGAAAAAGGGAAAACGTTATAAAAAGGAAACTGTTATAAGAAGGAAATCATTTTTTAAGTGGAGAACCGTTACTAAAAGTAAAACTTTAAAATGAATAAATGTTGTTAAAAAAGGAAATCTTTATAAAGCGAATAAAGGAGTTAAATCGAATATGGTATTCGAAAGTAGTAAATCGAATTAGTTATTCGAAAGGGGTTAGTCGAGTCGAGTCAGTTGAATAGAGTAATCGAATATTTGTTATTCGAATAAGAGTTAACCAGTTAGAGTTAAATCAATTAGAGTTAACCAGTTAGAGTTAACCAGATGGAGTGAATCAATTAGAGTTAACCAGTTAGAGTTAAACCAGTTGGAGTTAATCGATTAGAGTTAAAGCAAATAGAGTTAATCGAATATAGTTTATTCAAATAGAGTAAAGGAGTTAATCGAATATATAGTTTATTCGAATAGAATAAAGGAGTTAATCGAATATATAGTTTATTCAAATAGAATTAAAAGAGTTATCGAATATAGTTTATTCGATAGGAGTTAAGTGAATAGAGTTAGAGTTAAATCAAAAGAGTTAAGTGAATAGAATAAATCGAAATAGAGTTATTGAATATACCTTATCGAAGGAAAGAATTATCGAATAGAAAAGATTTGAAAGAGAGTTACGTAAGGAAGTTTGTTAAAGAATTAGAAGGGTGAACTTTGTCTATTTCAAGGTTAGAAACGTTGTTCAGTTAAGGTTTGAGAGGTAGTATTACCCCAACTTGATTGACTTCATTTTTTAACTAAGAATGGTTAAGGTTCGATAGTAAGGGATGGTTAAGTGAATTTAGTAATTAAAGGAAATGGTTTGAGTTGGCATCGCGATGATTTGTTTAAACATCTGTCTAAGTCCAATGAAGAAGCTTTGGAAATGTTTTCCAAATAAGAAACCAGAAATGTTTTCTAATAAAGAAAACAAGAAATGGAAATGTTTTCCATTGTTAATAACGTATATTTTCCAAATTTAAAAAATAGGAAATATTGAATATAGGGAAACAGGAGATAAGTAAATTAATGAAATAAAGAGATAAATGTTGAATGATGTTTGATCGATATAAATTTCCAATTGGAAGTGATATCGTTGTTTGCACACCTGTTTTCTTCGATAGTTAAATCACAGACTATCGAAGTTTTGACCATTTTAACGTTGTTAATATGGAGAGACCGGTTGGATTATTATCCAAAGAACCACTCTGTATTGGCATAAGCGTTGCGAATCATATATGCCAAAGTAAATTGAAGATGGAGTTATGCAAGGGCTATCCTGTTTATAGAATAGTGCCTTCGGTTCATCCTATTCCTGGATGACTTGTATGGACAGATGTCTGACAGAGTATTTCCAGACGATCACGTATATTGATTTCTCCAACTGTACCAAGAGTGGAAGAGGAGAAGGAAACTTCTTTTAGCTAACACATAATGTATGGTTGAGGACGTCAATCGGTGATTTGATGGATTTGATGATGTGGCATTCAAAGTGAATCTGGTGTGATGATAAAGCGTAGCTTATAGCCTCACATCCGGTAAATGATAGAAATCGGGCAGGCAGCATGGCTAAGTCGGTCACACCGAAGTAGGGTGTATAATCACCTGATCTAGAGTTTCATTTATTTCTAAAAATCTATTGTTGATGCTGTCCCATTCGGGAATGGTTGCTGATCCCAACCGTTGTTGATATACATTCGATACACTCAAGCGAAATGAGTGGTCGGTCATGTGTGGCCAGGTTGCAAGATGTTCTTGTTGAACCCAGTGTATTCCTCTCTAGAGGTACACTAGAGAAAGGTGGTTCCATACCTTGTCATAGTTGGAAATCCATTACCCGAAACGTGCTTGCGGTTTTGATTGTATACTATATATGTAGAACGTGAGATGGAAGCGTTTCTGCTAGATGATTATTATATTGTGGTTGTTAGACATTATTATAATATCAAATGGTTTTTGATATAAAAATATTTTGGATTCTCATAAGGGAAAAACCCGTTCCGTTATACGGCGTGGTCTTATGAGATATCGATTACTTGTTCAACCTGTTTTAAAACTGTTTTACTCATACCAGTCCCATGACTGACCCGGAGTTTATTTGTTTGTTTCCCTAAACTCTCGGGTGCCTAATTTTGTACGGGCAGTCAAGTAGTCAGGATTTACAAATATACTGGAAGAGCTTGGAGCAGGAGGCTTCAGGATTATATAGCTATAGTTATTTCCGCTGTGTTGTAAGTGTTGTACTTTGTTAAATGATATGTATATTCAAGTACAGATTTGTATTTCAAAGTTATGTTATGAAATATATTTATTCGTTCCGCTGTGAGATTCGTGTTACTCTGATATTGTGTTCTTCTTCTTCTTCTTCTATTCTAAGTTTCTATCTTATCTTTCCTCATCCTCTAATTTCTTTCATTAATGATCGGTATTTTTCGATGTTTGGTTAGTCGTCATCGTGTTTATGTCGATAACAAAAGTCGTCAAAATCCCGGGTCATTACAGGTTGTATCAGAGCTTAAGTTAAGTGAATTACCTTGGCTCTGTTGCGTGACTCGGTAGAGATAGGGTTAGTAATACCCTAGATTGAGTTTAGTGTATATATACGAGTGAACGTATTTGTTATTGATATAAAAATTGTTTTATATTGTGGAGATTTATTGGTTGAGTAGTTTATGAGTTCTGGTCGATCAGTTTGATCCACTGTATCGGTAGGAGTTTATAAACACTCGAATACGATGGGTCGACACGATATGTTTTGAAAAGAGGGTAAATAGAATAAATTTACCCAAATTATATCCTGATATAGAGGAAATATACATATTAGATATATTGGTTGCTATTATAATCGAGTAAGATTATAAATTAAATGGTTATGTAAATAACCAATCAGAATTCATACAAGTGAAATACGTGAAATCAGATGAGTTAAATCTGAAATTTAAACCAGAAATTGAATTAAAATCCTGGAAAATTGGATAAGTGTTTGTAAATGAATTTGGGTTAAAAATAAGGAAAATTTAAGATCCTGGGAGATTTTAAATTGTTTTACAAGTAGTGTGAATTATATTTTGAAATGAATTTCAAAGTGGAAATGTTTAGAAATGGTTTTATAGTATTGAACTCACTTCGATCGTTGGAAAATAGATTCTGATGATGACAGCTGCATCATCAGTATTCATTTTCGAGTTGTAAGTGACGAATTACTACCAGGGATACTGTTCTGAATTTGTTTTGGGAAAGACAAGTTGTGTTGAATTTCAAAATGGGATTTATAATAAAGAATGAATAAAGAAAGTTTAAATAGAAATTGAATATAGAAATTCAAAGGGAGTTTGAATATATGAAATTCAATGGAATTGAAATAGAAATTGAATATAGAAATTCAAAGGGATTTTGAATATATGAAATTCAATGGAAGTGATATAGAATTTGAATATAGAATTCAAAAGGAATTCAAATATAGAATTTGAATATATGGAATTTGAATATAGAAATTCAAATGGGATTTATAATATAGAATTTGAATATGATTTGATATATAGAATTTGAATAATAGAAGTGATATAAAATTTGAATAGAAATTGAATAGAATTAACTAAGTCGAAGAGGAATTAGTTAATCGAGTTTTGAATTTGAAGTTGAACTTTGAAAGGTGAATTGGATTTGTAAATGGATATTCGAAATCGAATATAGAACTTAAATTTGAAATTTGGATTCAAATTAGTTAATAAGAAAGTTAAAATATATTTGAACATGTCATGTTCAAATATAAAATTGAAATAGACTAAAGAGTTAATTAACAAATTAATTAACGAATTGAGTTAAAACGATCAGGTATAGTTAAAATAGATTGGGCAGGTATAAATAAACATGAGATAGGTATGGATGAGGTATGAAGGTATATAAATAGAATGCTCTACGAAAAGGTATGTATTTAATTCATATATGAGATTTTATGTGCCGTATCGGCTAGCTGCTTGGCTTTTTCTTTTTCTTTTGGATTGGTGAGGGCCATGGGAGGCTATTTGAAATATCCCGATGCTCCTGGTACAAAGGAGGTTATGGCGAATTTTTCCGGGAATTTAAGGAGTTAGAATATTTTTAAGATAATATGATAGTTAGAAATCAACGAATCGATATATATATAGAAGTCGATAAGGAAACGAACTTAGAAATAGAATAGTAAAATCAAAAAGGAAGACTAAGAATAAAATCTAGTAAGAATAGAAAGAGGAAGCGTATACGTGTTTAAAAGTGAATAAGTAGTTGTATGGTATTGATTATTCGAGTAAATAGTCATATCTGTTTTGACGTTATAAATGTTATTCAGTCAAGGTCAGAGAGGTAGTTATACCCCAACTTGATTGATTTCATTATTAACAAATAAATAGTAAGATTTAGGCTCGAAGATCAATGTTGAATAAGAATTAGTTGAATATAGTATTTGGATTGTCGTAACGATGTTTTACACAACATCCGTTTTAACCCAAATAAGTGTAAGCTTGGAAATATAACAAAGAATATTTCCTAAGTATAGAAATAAACGAGATCGGAAAAGAGATAAGTAATTGGAATATTTTCCAATTATAAATAGTATATATTTTCTAAAGTTTAGAAAATAAAGGAAGGCGATATTCGGAAATGTTTTCCAAATAACATAAAAGGCCAATATGGTTATTGAAAATATTTGGTTAACAAATATTGATAAAGAAATAGAGAAGTGATTTAATTAATGGAATATTAATTAAGGGCTCAGTGACACGTTCAAAAAGGAAAATTTGATTTTTGAAAAGAGTAAACTGTTTAAAAACTCCCAGGGGAAAGATTGTTTGAATTAAAAACAAATTTAACAGAAATTTGTGAAAGCAAATTTGAATTAAAGTAAAGACAGTAAATGGGTAACTGAGATTGAATTAGAATGATATCAAGACAAATTGGATTGTGAGATTCAAATTTGAAGTGTAATGGGATAATCAAGTTAAGAGTTGGGAATCGAGAATAAACTCGAGTTAAAATGATATTTGGCTCGGATATAAGCGAATGGTGGTGTTGTGGATAAAAGCAGATTGGAATTTGATTGGGATAACATTGGTATATGCTGAATTGATAACAGGTGGAAATGATATAATGATATGCCGACAAAAGGTACAAGTTTATATTTTTATTGGATATAAGATTTATGAGCCGAATTGGCAATCCGCTTGGCTGTTTGATTTTCTTTTGGGATGGAGATGGCCCAGAAAGGCGAGTGGTGGTTTGACCTATTGACCATTACAAAGGAGGTGCTGGCGAAATTTTTCAAAAAAGTTAAGGTGTTAGAAAATTTTCAGGATTTTTAAAAATTTTCGTTGATAAGAATTAATTAATAATTTAATTGAAATTAAATTGGTTCAGTTGAAACTAAAGTTAAGAAGTGAAAAAATATGTTCTAACCAGTCGATAGGGTCGTTCTCTACCTTAGCAATTTCGAGGACGAAATTATTTTAAGTGGGGAAGATTGTAATGACCCGCATTGGCAGAGGTATTATAATTAATTTATTTAATTATATAAATAGTGATATAGTGAATTTAATGGTCGTGGAATTAAATAATGGTGAATATTTAATTAAAATAATAAATTAAATAATATATTTAATTAAAATAATAAATTAAATAATATATTTAATTCTGAAATAATCAGAATTGGCTGAAATGACGATATGGTGTGAACTGGATCATCTGTGATAGTTAATTCAGTTTAGAATTGGATTAGAATAACGAATATATTATTTGAACGACAGTTTGGACGTATAATTATATTATAATTATAATCGAGCTAGAAATGGCGTTGTAGTTCGTAAATTGGTGATTCGAACTTCAACTGAATATACAGAAGGTGTTTTAAACCGGATTTCTGTGAAACAAGAAACGTGGGGAGCTGGTGGAGTATAACATTCTAGTGGAAGAGGAAAATCGGGATTTCTTTATGTAGATTTTGATGTACGTCCAAATCAAATTTCAGAAAAGTCGCTGTGGAGTTCCTTTATAATTTATAAAGGAATTATTTATATTTTAAAATGGAATTTCAATATAAATCGAATATCGGGTTGACCCAGATTTGAAATATCAAGTTATAAATCCCAGTAGAGCTGTATGGTATTCCACTGTGGATATAGACGATAATATTTATTTTTAATATTTAATTTAATAAGATTTAAATATATTTATATATTTAAATGGGTCATCTAGAGCATTAAAAATGCGCTGTGTGAGCATACGGAGTCGGAATTCGACGAAACCAGTTTCGTTGGGTTCGTAATGTCGAACTGTAGCTACATGTCCAGTTTCATGATTTTTAGGTACCGCATGTGATCGTACGGATTTTAGAAAGCAAAACGAATATTTAAAATGAATAAGACTAAAATATCTCACTAAATATCTTACAAAATATCTAACCTCTTATCACTATAAGTACCCCCTTTCTATCTTAAGACCTAAAAATTTATCTTCTGTAAATCAAAAATCGTAGCCGCCACATTTCTTTATCTTCATTCAATTTAATGGAGAGCAATACTCAACAAATTGGAGTGAGGTTGGATCCATCGGACTCCGGTGCTCAAGTGCTTTACTCTAGTAGCCTTTGTTTGGAGTACGACGCATTTCTGTGTTGTTTGAAATCGTCCAGGCGATGCTAGGGCTGAGCCTTGTCGGAGTTAGGGGTCGTTTTAGGCAAAGCAGATGATGGAGGAATGTTTGTCAAGGGGGGCCGCACCTAGTGAGGGTGGTTGGAGGATTTCCGGTCGACTCTGGTGGAATGCGACGTTTGTTTCGCTACTGGTAGAAGCTGCAGGTCGATGTTTGGTAACAACATCGAGTTCAAGGCCAGGGGGGTAGGCAGGTACGGATTTTGATGGTGAACTAGATGGTGGAGGCGGTGCCGAAATTGGGTGGTCGGAGAAGGAGTGGAGGGGGTCAAAGGTTGGTCAACCGTGAAGTATTTGGGTTCGAATCATTACTGAGAGTTCGGGTTTTCCACTGCAGGGAAGAAGGAAATAAAGGGATGCGGTGGTTGGGCTTTAAGGAATTGTTATTGGGCCGGGAGGAAATCAAAGGGGTAAAAGCCCAAATGAAATTTGTTTTAAGTTTTATTTAAATTCAAATTATTCGCATAGCTTGTATAGATCGTAAATATCGCATACTGTATCAGAAATTAGAACGGTCAGTCACGTTAGGACCGTATGGACGAGAGCTTCATAATGAAGCTGACTGGAAGTGGATTCAAGCTTGTATGAATTTATGGAGAAATAAATTGTTTTATTTAAATCAAAAAACAGTTTATCGTTCTTTAACGATGAACTGCCAAAGTGAGTAAAACTCACCAACTCTGAACAGTTTATATTTTCATGTTGTATTTTTAGAACTGTTAAATATTGGTTGATTGGCTGCGTGTTGACTGTTTGATTGAACTGCTAGTCAGTTAGTTAAATTTCTATGTTGATTCTGTTTAATAGAATATATCAAATGGAACTGAAAGTGATGTTGATTTTATTGTGTAACATCTATGGATGCAGGGAAACAGGTTGGAGGAACCCAACAGGGTTCCTCAACATTTATTTTACTGTTTTTCATATATTGTGATATATGATGTGATATATAATCTGTTGTCGATTATATGTGTTTGGACGATACTGATCATCGTGATTTGATATGTTGAATACCATAACATACCGAAATGTTGATAAGGGAATATTTTCAAAGTGATATTTGAAATAAAATATTTATAAATGGAATATTTATAAATAAGAAATATTTATAAATTGGAATATTTATAAATAGGAGATATTTAGAAAAGGGGAAAACGTTATAAAAAGGAAACTGTTATAAGAAGGAAATCATTTTTTTAAGTGGAGAACCGTTTCTAAAAGTAAATCTTTAAAATGAATAAATGTTGTTAAAAAAGGAAATCTTTATAAAGCGAATAAAGGAGTTAAATCGAATATGGTATTCGAAAGTAGTAAATCGAATTAGTTATTCGAAAGGGGTTAGTCGAGTCGAGTCAGTTGAATAGAGTAATCGAATATTTGTTATTCGAATAAGAGTTAACCAGTTAGAGTTAAATCAATTAGAGTTAACCAGTTAGAGTTAACCAGATGGAGTGAATCAATTAGAGTTAACCAGTTAGAGTTAAACCAGTTGGAGTTAATCGATTAGAGTTAAAGCAAATAGAGTTAATCGAATATAGTTTATTCAAATAGAGTAAAGGAGTTAATCGAATATATAGTTTATTCGAATAGAATAAAGGAGTTAATCGAATATATAGTTTATTCAAATAGAATTAAAAGAGTTATCGAATATAGTTTATTCGATAGGAGTTTAGTGAATAGAGTTGGAGTTAAATCAAAAGAGTTAAGTGAATAGAATAAATTGAAATAGAGTTATCAAATATACCTTATCGAAGGAAAGAATTATCGAATAGAAAAGATTTGAAAGAGAGTTACGTAAGGAAGTTTGTTAAAGAATTAAAAGGGTGAACTTTGTCTATTTCAAGGTTAGAAACGTTGTTCAGTTAAGGTCTGAGAGGTAGTATTACCCCAACTTGATTGACTTCATTTTTTAACTAAGAATGGTTAAGGTTCGATAGTAAGGGATGGTTAAGTGAATTTAGTAATTAAAGGAAATGGTTTGAGTTGCCATCGCGATGGTTTGTTTAAACATCTGTTTAAGTCCAATGAAGAAGCTTTGGAAATGTTTTCCAAATAAGAAACCAGAAATGTTTTCTAATAAAGAAAACATGAAGTGGAAATGTTTTCCATTGTTAATAACGTATATTTTCCAAATTTAGAAAATAAGAAATATTGAATATAGGGGAACAGGAGATAAGTAAATTAATGAAATAAAGAGATAAATGTTGAATGATGTTTGAAAGATATAAATTTCCATTTGGAAATGATATCGTTGTTTGCACACCTGTTTTCTTCGATAGTTAAATCACAGACTATCGAAGTTTTGACCATTTTAACGTTGTTAATATGGAGAGACCGGTTGGATTATTATCCAAAGAACCACTCTGTATTGGCACAAACGTTGCGAATCATATATGCCAAAGGAAATTGAAGACGGAGTTATGCAAGGGCTATCCTGTTTACAGAATAGTGCCTTCGGTTCATCCTGTTCCTGGATGACTTGTATGGACGGATGTCTGACAGAGTATTTCCAGACGATCACGTATATTGATTTCTCCAACCGTACCAAGAGTGGAAGCAGTAAAGGAAACTTCTTTTAGCTAACACATAATGTATGGTTGAGGAAGCCAATCGGTGATTTGATGGATTTGATGATGTGGCATTCAAAGTGAATCTGGTGTGATGATAAAGCGTAGCTTATAGCCTCACATCCGGTAAATGACAGAAATCGGGCAGGCAGCATGGCTAAGTCGGTCGCACTGAAGTAGGGTGTATAATCACCTGATCTAGAGTTTCATTTATTTCTAAAAATCTATTGTTTATGCTGTACCATTCAGGAACGTTTGCTGATTCTAACCGTTGGTGATATACATTCGATACACTCAAGCGAAATGAGTGGTCGGTCATGTGTGGCCGGGTTGCAAGATGTTCTTGTTGAACCCAGTGTATTCCTCTCTATAGGTACACTAGAGAAAGGTGGTTCCGTACCTTGTCATAGTTGGAAATCCATTACCCGAAACGTGCTTGCGGTTTTGATTGTATAATATATATGTAGAACGTGAGATGGAAGCGTTTCTGCTAGATGATTATTATATTGTGGTTGTTAGACATTATTATAATATCAAAAGGTTTTTGATATAAAAATATTTTGGATTCTCATAAGGGAAAAACCCGTTCCGTTATACGGCGTGGTCTTATGAGATATCGATTACTTGTTCAACCTGTTTTAAAACTGTTTTACTCATACCAGTCCCATGACTGACCCGGAGTTTATTTATTTGTTTCCCTAAACTCTTGGGTGCCTAATTTTGTACGGGAAGTCAAGCAGTCAGGATTTACAGATATACTGGAAGAGCTTGGAGCAGGAGGCTTCAGGATTATATAGCTATAGTTATTTCCGCTGTGTTGTACGTGTTGTACTTTGATAAATGATATGTATATTCAAGTACAGATTTTAATTTCAAAGTTATGTTATGAAATATATTTATTCGTTCCGCTGTGAGATTCGTGTTACTCTGATATTGTGTTCTTCTTCTTCTTCTTCTTCTATTCTAAGTTTCTATCTTATCTTTCCTCATCCTATAATTTCTTTCATTAATGATCGGTATTTTTCGATGTTTGGTTAGTCGTCATTGTGTTTATGTCGATAACCAAAGTCGTCAAAATCCCGGGTCATTACAGATTTTGATTCTTGCTTCTATCTTGTTTTTGAGTTCAAAGAGAACGGGGCTTCTCTAGGTTCTCCATTGACGGCATGGCGGCTCTTGGTATGAATTAGTGTGATTTTAGGTCGAGAGTTAGGTTGCTTATATAGAATTTTAATTAATTTAGAGCCGTTAGATTAACCTAGAAGTAATCAAGACCATTCAGTCAAGATAGGATAACACCTCAACCCTAATGACCCAGCAGTGAGTCAAAATATCGTCATCTTTTCAGATCTGCCCAGGGAGGGGGGAGGGCAGTTCGACCCTCTGGTCGATCTGTATAGGGAGGTCGACCACCTGGTCGACCTGGCCTTGGGCGGGAATTTTCCCGCCCAACCCGCTTCCCTATTTGAAATTTGAATTTCAAATTTTCTGAACCTGAGCTGTTTTTAATTTATTTAAATTTTGAAACTTCGGAAGGCCATAGCTTCTTCATACGAAGTCCGATTCACAAAAACTCAAACTCTATCTCAAGCAAAATTCCGAGATGAACGCAGTGGCGTAAGTCGTTTTCCCTTAATTCTCACATTTGAAATTAAGTATTCTTTAATTTTGATATTTAAAATCACGGGGTGTTACATTAGGCATATTCATCTTTTAACGGACCTATATAATTTCAATCTAGGTTTTATATGCTTATTTATCCCAATCCAATAATTCATGTTCATGCTTCTAAACCCAATTTCATGTTTATGGTTCCAATTTGATTTGGATACATAAATTCTACCATGATTACATAATCTCGTACGTAGTTATGCCAATAATCCTTATTATATGTTATGCCCAACTTTTAAGTTATACTTAATTATACCCAAATTAATTGTTCTTTAAAGTTATCAATAATTCATGTCAACTCTCATTCTTATTGCGTAGAACAATTTATTCATGCCAACCCTCATTCTTGTTGCATAAATCCCAATTCAACTTATAATCCCATATGTCTAAATCTTCAATTCTAACTTTTCTTATATACATATAGTTCATGCATAAATTCTTATTTCATCATACCCAAGCATATCTAATTGTTCTCAATTTTAATCGCACATAATTTCTTTTATGTTTTAGGTTAATATATGTGCTAATTTCCCCCAATTTCCCAATCTCAGGCTATGTTATATGTCATTCCACAATTCCCCAATTACAAATTATTCCCACATTCCCAAACATCATTTTCACTATTCCAATCTTTGTTCGTACGCATGCTTTTCAGCAAGATTTGGATTAGGCTCGAAGTTAGCCTAATCTAAAAAATAAAAAGGAAAGGGGAAGAAGAAGAACAGAATACGCATAAAATTAAATTATTTCAATTGAATTAAACAAATTAACTTGGGGATATGTTATACGATACATCTACTATTATTCAACAAGGGTAATTTAAATCCACTCACAGTGATTTTTGTTTTCCTAGGTCGATTTAGATTAGCTTCCAAAGTTCTTCCCTTTTCTTGCGGCGTAGATTGTAGATCAAAATCCGTTTCTTGCGGCGTAGATTGTAGATCAAAATCCCTTTTCTCTTTATTTTGAAATAGAAGAAATTCTAAATCTAATCTTTTATTTTATTAAGAGATTTGGAAAGGAAGAAAAGAGATTAGAATTAAGAATTGCTTGGGGAAGAAGAAGGAGGAGGAGGCCATGGCGTCGCCATTAGTTTATGTGAATAAATCAGTGGGTTTAAAGTTTTATTTATGGGTGGGTTAGAAGAACTGGTCCCAAAGGATTAAATAAAAACTCATCTAAGCTGTCCACCTCACCCTAGAAAAGAACATTCCAGAAACCAACCAATACAGCCAGGGTGCGTTGCACCCATAGACCATGCGCGGGGGCATTTGCTTTTATTATTATATATATTTATATATTTTTTTCCTTTTTGATTTGAAATTTTTATTCATTGCACATACAATTTCAAGACAATCTTTTCTTTCTTCGTTTTGTTAAACCTTTGTTCACGTACAACGCTAGTTTTAACTTATCTTCATTTATAATTCACCACTATGCGTAAACTAAGTAATTGTATGTGAACAATTATATGGTTTATTCTTCCCCTAATAAATTAGATTATTTATTTCTCTTTTTAATCCCCTCTCTTCATAACCATTTTTCACAGCACCTTTTTAATTAAATGTCTTTTAAACCGTTTCACAGTGCATTGCATATATCATTCTTTCTCTAATCAATTAATTTTCCTTCATGCATTTAACTTTCTTTTTATTTTTGATTGCACATCCTTATTTTACAATCAATCAATTTACCTTTAATGCATTTATTTATTAATTCATTGTAATTAATGCCTTCTACTTTTTTACGCTCAATTCTTTTTATCATTCTATGCATTAACAATATAACTTTCAATATATTAACTTATGCATATATTCACATGCACATAATTAATTGCATGTTATTATTTCACCTCTTTCTTCCGTTTGCATTTATATATATATATATATATATATATATATATATATATATATGCACTGATTATGATACCCTCTTTATTAACCATTTTTATGAATGCCATCAATTCATTAATGTTTCTCTTATATATATATATATATATATATATATATATATATATATTATTACATGCACTTTATTGCATGCATTACATGCATTCCTTTGCACTAATCTTCTCGTTAATGTATGATATGCATGTATTTTATTACATTGATTCTTTATCTTTCCTTTCTATTTATTCCATACCATTATTGCTTACACTGTTAACTTCCTCTCTTTTTTTAATTATCAATGACCATGCATATATTTACATATACGCACAATCAAATATTTATAGAAATATAGAAATATCCGGGGTGTTACATTTGTAACACCCCACCTCCGTTAAGGTCACTCACAAAGGGAATGCCTTAACTTTGATGGAGCGTTTTAGTTGACAGAACATAATATTACAAGACAGATAAGTAGTACTTGAAAAATTATAACTTTATTACAGCAGAAGCAGAAATAAGTTTGCCTACATCTTTCTAAATCACAATACCAAAACTCAAGTACACAATTATCAGTCTTATACAAAATCCTTCAGAATGTAAAGTTTCAAAGCCATAATCACCAACATAAACTGCCATGCAAAGATAGAGTCAAAGCCAAGCAATACTCCAAGCACTTCAAGTAGAGAGAATTAGAATCAAGCTCATATGTTTCCACCCTGAGCACTTGGGGGGAAACAGAAAGAAAAGGGGCGAAAACAAACGAGGTCAGACATAAAGTCTGGCGAGTCCAGTGACTTCCAGCATATAAACAGATAATATTATCATGACGTGTAAATAAAGGTGGATGAGAGATTACATCAACAGGAATAATAGATATACTTTGAGTTAACAGAAGAAACATAATGATGTAAACCAAGTTATGTTCCTCACTTACATCTTACTTCTCTGCATTAATACTAGTATAACAGGGTTAGGTGTTACCCTAATGTCTAAAATGAAACGGAATCGAAACAGAATAATCTATACAGAAACAGAATGCTAGTAATGGGCCTTCACCACCCCAATAGACAGAACGTACAGAAGCAAAATACTAATAATGGGCCTTTACCACCCCAACAGACAGAAGGTACGGAAACATAATACTAATAATGGGCCTTTACCACCTAACTAATGGGCCTTTACCGCCCCAACAGACAGGAGGTACGGAAACAGAATCGGAATCAAAGATGGAAACAGAATAATCCCTACGGAAACAGAATGTTAGAATTAGGTGTACACTAGTAATGGGCCTTTACCACCCCCAACAGACGGTACCACGCAGAAACAGACAGGTGTTACCACCCATCAGAAATAGACGGTACCAACAGAAACAGACAGAACTAAGTGTACCCTAAGTCCTACCCCAAGCGATCGGCTCCCTAATACATAAATACCATGTGTCGGCCCCATAGTAGGGTGTATCACTCCCTAAAGTGGCAACCTATTGACATAGACCTATTTACAGATGTCACGGTGTCTTACATCCTCAGAGCAGACCGGATCCATGCACGCACATAACCCGGTTGGAATGCACCATCAACACCCCTCGCCATTATCAGAATGAACCGCTTATAATTAGTTTAGTAAGCGTGCCCGGACCCCTACATAGCGTGGAGTGAAAGTTTTTGATATCAGAAAGGGTTATTAACTAATATGGGTCCCAAACAACAGATGACACAAGTATTTCCCATCCTAACCTTGTGTACCCAGACTAACAGATTTCAGATTAACTTGTTTACAAGTTTCAGACATACAGAGTTCGGATTTACTAGTTCACAGATCAGACAATCAAGTTAACAAGTTTTGAGACTAATGGATCAGATGTACAATTTTAACAGACTTACAGATTGTCTAACTTTGTATTAGGCCTACAGATTCACGAAACAGGTTTGTTAAATTCATCAATCCAGTTGGTTTAATCCTATCCACCCAACACGTTTTAGACATAATATTTATCTCAGATTTGCATTAATTATATATTAATGCACAGACCTCTCACATTAGGTCGGTAGCTTGTGGCCGCTGGATATGTCGGGCGGTTCCGGGCAGACTTCTGCCACAAGCCAGACCTAACCTCGTGTCTAAGCATATTTTAGTTATGCCTACGACCTCTCACATTAGACTGACATTTTGCGGTCGCTGGTTAAGCCGGTTGGCTCGGGGCAGGCATCTACCGTAAATGGAGTCTAACCTCGTGTCATAGCCACTTTATTCCATTACAGAAAATATCAGACTAATTATGTCCATTTAGCAGATTTAACTTCTTTACAAGTTACGGTAGATTATCCAGAGTTCTTTTAACATGTTTTTCTCAATTTTAGATCTAGACTCCAAACTACAATTATTCAGCTTTCAACAGATTAAGCAATTCAACAGATTTAGTAGATAACAGATCTAGCAGATTAGGAAATTTAGTAGATTAGCAGAACAGGCAATTCAATAGATTTAGCAGATTAGGCAATTCAGCAGATTAGCAGATTTAACATTTCTTAAAAATTCTATTTACATATCTTGCCTAATCATAAATTAAGCCTAAACTTACATGCTCAAATCATGGTCACAATTCATAATACAATATATGTCCCCAAATTTTCGTTAGACTTTGCACAGTACAGAACACTCTCTAAAAGCCCCAAATCATGATATGAATTATGCCAAATTATAGCCTTTAATGCCAATATCCAAAAATCCATATTTAGGCGCATTCACATTAATATGTATCCTATTTTAATATAAGTCCTTACACCTAAGTTTCATATTCCTTTTTCAAGTCGTGAATCGTTATATAAAATATACCCAAAAATCTAGATCTTTAAATTATATCCTCTCAAAATCAGATCTTAATTTTTATATGCATTATGTCCCCAAGTTTCAAATCATATGTTATCATTCAATGATTCCTCTTCTTGCAAATCACAGAGTATGCATAGATCTAGATCTAATTTACAACATATGTCCTTTTCTCAAATCAGTCACAGATCAGTCATGTCCAATTATGCATTATTCATTATTTACTCCAAAATTTAGCATTCGTGCGTTAATCTCTTATGAGATTTGGTGCAGGCTCATAGTAGCCTGGCTATAGAACAGAAAGAAAAAAAAGAATAGTCACAGAAAAACAGATCTGAAAGATAAGAATATGCATAACCTCAGATTCATATTTATAGCCATGTCAAGATCATAATTAAAGTTCATATCTGAAAATAACTGTACTCACAAAAAGGGAACGATTCTTGTATTCTGGAATCTGTATTCTGACACTGAATAGCTCTCCTTTGGCGTAGACTATCGATTAGATTAGAAAATAGTTGTTCTCTTTTAATTCTATTCAGATTGGAAGAAGATGCACTAGTTCTAGCTTAGATTTCAGCAGAGTAGCGACGCCAATATTTTATTTTAATTAGAATAGAGGCAGAGTGTAGGCAAAATGAAATTGTGTGGAGAGAAAGTGAGGTTTGGGGGTGTTTTTATCAGAGAATAGGGTGATTTAGGGCCTTCAAATCAGTCCATAAGTTATTAGAACCACCTAGCTCGAAGACAGGTCATCCAGCCACTCAGAAGAAGACACGTCATCACAGAACACTCCAGAATTCTGTGCTGGATCGGTATGGGTGCACTTGGCAGGTACGCCAGTGTATTTCTGCACTGGCTCACTTTACAACTGCGCCGGTGTATTCTGGCTTGTTTCCGGTTTTTCTACCTAACTTCGTTCGTCCATATCTTCTTCATACAGTATCCGTTTTACGCAAACTTAGACTCTATCTCAAGCATAATTTCGAGTTGAACGCAATGGCGCAACCCGTTTCCCTTAATTCTTCTCCTAAAATTAAGTATACTTTAATTTGTTACCTATATGTTCACAGAAAATACGGGGTGTTACATTCTCCCTTACTTAAAGGATTTCGTCCCCGAAATCTCCAAGTTAAGAAGAATGTGTCCTACCATCCAAACATCCATCTACTCAACCATCATCCACAAGCATACGTTGTCCTTAGAAAACTTCTAATGTTGTATGAACATATGCAAAAGTGTGTGTATATGTCTCTTATCTAATGCAAAGATCAGGCGGTCTACCGATTCAGTTGACCTCCTCAATGCGAACCATGTTGGTGCCATGAGTCCAATTATGTATGCAAGAAATCCTATTTGATACACATCATTTCTATATGTTGCATAACCATTCATCCAAACGCAACATCCATGTGATAAGTCAATCATTTTGCATCCACCAAAATTGAAAAATGCGCACACATTCATATGTAGTATGAGAGTGTTTTTGAGCCGATCTAGTGCCTAGTGAGTGTATATGCATCCAGGGGCAACCACTTGCTTCCACTTGCAACCATCAAACATAACATGTCTCAAACACATGTTTACACCCATTAGTTTCTACCTAAAGGTCGAAGACTTGATTGATAGGATACAGCTGAGTGATAGAAGCAAGTACGATTAAAACAAGAGCTCTGTTCCTATTAGACATCGGTTAAGAAAATAATTCCCTAAGTATCAACCCCGAAGACCGAAATCAACATCAGATTGACACCCAATGAATTACTCCCATTAAACAATGCCAAACTGGAAATCTACTTCACGCTTCGAGTAAAAACCCCTAACCTTATCAGAAATATTCAGATACTTACAGACTGCTGGTACAGATCAGATTATCAAATGATTCTTAGGAAACCAAGAATGATAAAAAAAACCCAGAATGTATGTGTCATAGTCATCTTAACGCCCAACATAGATACCCTTGAACCACAACTTATCACAAACAGATGAGTCATAACCCTTATGGGTTTGAGTCTATAGCGGGATCAGAAACAAGACTAGTATTAAAGTGTTGAGTATCAATTATAGAATCAAAATGCCAGAATCAGAAAGAGTTTTAACTCAACAATCAGATAAGGAAATTAAACCATCTACAGAAAGTTTTCCTATTTCTATCCTATCCACAAGCCTCGAGTGTATTCGCCTGCCCTCCAGAAGTAGGACATGTCCTCTGCCCTTGCCCTCGTTTCTTCGGGCAGTCCCTAGTGAAGTGTCCCATCTCACCACAGTTGAAGCAAGTGCCCTTCCTCTTTCTGCAATCCTTTTTCAGATGAGTCGAGCTTCCACAAGTAAAGCACTTTTTCTCCTTCTTATCTTCAGACTTTTCATCCTTCTTTTGTGTTTCCTTTTTGGGCCCCGCCTTCTTGCTCTGTGGTCCTTGGAGCTTTTCCTCTTTCTTTTTACTTTCGGCTTCCTCTTCATGCATTAACGCCATGTCCACCAATTTCTCGAAGTTTGCCCCAATAGGAATGTGGGACATCGCCAATCTGTGTAGCGGCTCATTCAAACCTTTAGGAAATCTCAATGCCTTTTTATGCGGTGTATTTACCAAATTTAATCCGAATCTCGCCAACTGATTAAAATTGTTGACATACTCTCTCACTGATAAATCCCCCTGCTTCAACGCCAAGAACCTCTCTACGTATAGACTCTCTTCCGCTCGTGAGAGAAATTTCATCTTGAACCTATGCCTGAAATTCATCCAAGTCTCTATCGGACACTCTCCATTTGTGACCTCCCACCAAAAAGAAGCTTCACCCTTAAGCAGCCATACCACCAACTGTATCTTCTGCCTATCGTCCACCGCGAAGATAACGAAAAAATCCTCAGTTTCCTTGAGCCAGTTCCTTGCCTCCACGAATGATTCAACTCCATTAAAGTTCTTCCCACCCATGGCTCGAAAGTCTCTACATATCTTCGGGAAAGTATTCACGTGCGGAGGAGGAGGAGGAACCGCTGCAGCTAGGGAAGGAGGGACGTCTGCTGGGCCCGAATCATTAGCCCTAGCTTCTAGATTTCTAAACCAACTGGGTACCGGTACGCCCTCTTGAAGGTTAAGATCCCCAGACATACTGAAACGAAAAAGGAAAGGGATTCAAAACGGAAAAAGGACAGATATATGGCTTTTGGGGATTATGTTTTTCAAAATAAACTTTACTTTTGAAAATACTTCCATTTTAAAACCATTTTGAAAATAGTTTTCAAAAACTTTTTATCAAATCTGGTAACCTTCAGCTCTGATACCAAGTGTAACACCCCACCTCCGTTAAGGTCACTCACAAAGGGAATGCCTTAACTTTGATGGAGCGTTTTAGTAGACAGAACAGAATATTACAAGACAGATAAGTAGTACTTGAAAAATAATAACTTTATTACAGCAGAAGCAGAAATAAGTTTGGCTACATCTTTCTAAATCACAATACCAAAACTCAAGTACACAATTATCAGTCTTATAAAAAATCCTTCAGAATGTAAAGTTTCAAAGCCATAATCCCCAACATAAACTGCCATGAAAAGATAGAGTCAAAGTCAAGCAATACTCTAAGCACTTCAAGCAGAGAGAATCAGAATCAAGCTCCTATGTTTCCACCGTGAGCACCTGGGAGGGGGACGAAAAGAAAAGGGGCAAAAACAAACGAGGTCAGACATATGTCTGGCGAGTCCAGTGACTTCCAGCATATAAACAGATAATATTATCATGACATGTAAATAAAGCTGGATGAGAGATTACATCAACAGGTTTAATAGATATACTTTAAGTTAACAGAAGAAACATAATGATGTAAACCAAGTTATGTTCCTTACTTACATCTTACTTCTCTACACTAATACTAGTATAACAGGGTTAGGTGTTACCCAAATGTCTAAACTGAAATAGAATCGAAACATAATAATATATACAGAAACAGAATGCTAGTAATGGGCCATCACCATCCCAACAGACAGAACGTACAGAAGCAGAATATTAATAATGGGCCTTTACCACCCCAACAGACAGAAGGTACGGAAACAGAATACTAATAATGGGCCTTTACCACCCAACTAATGGGCCTTTACCACTCCAACAGACAGAAGGTACGGAAACATAATCGGAAATGGAATCAGAGACAGAAACAGAATAATCCCTACGGAAACAGAATGTTAGAATTAGGTGTACACTAGTAATGGGCCTTTACCACCCCAACAGATGGTTCCACGCAGAAACAGACAGGTGTTACCACCCAAAAGAAACAGACGGTACCAACAGAAATAGACAGAACTAAGTGTACCGTAAGTCCTACCCCAAGCGATCGGCTCCCTAATACATAAGTACCATGTGTCGGCCCCACAGTAGGGTGTATCACTCCCTAAAGTGGCAACCTATTGGCGCAGACTTATTTACAGATGTCACGGTGTCTTACATCCTCAGAGCAGACCGGATCCATGCACGTATATGACCCGGTTGGAACGCACCATCAACACCCCTCGCCATTATCAGAATGAACCGCTTATAATTAGTTCAGTAAGTGTGCCCGGACCCCATAGCGTGAGGTCTAAGTTTTTGACACCAGAAAGGGTTACTGATTAATATGGGTCCCAAACAACATATGACACAAGTATTTCCCCTCCTAACCTTGTGTCCCCAGACTAACAAACTTCAAATTAACTTGTTTACAAGTTTCAGACATACAGAGTTCAAATTTACTAGTTCACAGATCAGACAATCAAGTTAACAAGTTTTCAGACTAACGGATCAGATGTATAGTTTTAACAGACTTACGGATTGTCTAACTTTGTATTGGGCCTACAGATTCACGAAACGGGTTTGTTAAATTCATCAGTCCAGTTGGTTTAACCCTATTCACCCAACACGTTTTAGACATCATATTTATCTCAGATTTGCATTAATTAAATATTAATGCATAGACCTCTCACATTAGGTCAGTAGCTTGTGGCCGCTGGATATGCCGGGCGGTTCCGGGCAGACTTCTGCCACAAGCCAGTCCTAACCTCGTGTCTAAGCATATTTTAGTTATGCCTACGACCTCTCACATTAGACTGACAGTTTGCGGTCGCTGGTTAAGCCGGTTGGTTCCGGGCAGGCTTCTACCGTAAATAGAGTCTAACCTCGTGTCATAGCCACTTTATTCCATTAAGAAAATATCAGACTAATTATGTCCATTTAGCAGATTTAACTTCTTTACAAGTTACGGCAGATTATCCAAAGTTCTTTTAACATGTTTTGCTCAATTTTAGATCGAGCCTCCAAATTACAATTATTCAGCTTTCAACAGATTGAGCAATTCAACAGATAACAGATTTAGCAGATTAGGAAATTTAGCAGATTAGCAGAACGGGCAATTCAATAGATTTAGCAGATTAGGCAATTCAGCAGATTAGCAGATTTAACATTTCTTAAAAATTCTATTTACATATCCTTCCTAATCATAAATTAAGCCTGAACTTACATGCTCAAATCATGGTCATAATTCATAATACAATATATGCCCCCAAATTTTCGTTAAACTTTGCACATTACATAATACTCTCTAAAAGCCACAAATCATGATATCAATTATGCCAAATTATAGCCTTTAATGCTAATATCCAAAAATCCATATTTATTCGCATTCACATTAATATGTATCCTATTTTAATATAGGTCCTTACGCCTTAGTTTCATATTCCTTTTTCAAGTCGTGAATCATTATATAAAATATACCCAAAAATCTAGATCTTTAAATTATATCCTCTCAAAATCATATCTTTATTTTTATACGCATTATGTCCCCTAGTTTCAAGTCATATTTTATCATTCAATAATTCCTCTTCTTCCAAATCACAGAGTATGCACAGATCTCGATCTAATTTACAACATATGTCCTTTTCTCAAATCAGACACAAATCAGTCATGTCCAATTATGCATTATTCATTACTTACTCCAAAATTTACCGTTCGTGCGTTAATCTCTTATGAGATTTGGCGCAGGCTTGTAGTAGCCTGGCTATAGAACAGAAAAAAGAAAGAGAATAGTCACAGAAAAACAGATCTGACAGATAAGAATATGCATAACCTCAGATTCAGATTTATATCCATGTCAAGATCATTATTAAAGTTCATATCTGAAAATAACTGTAATCACAAAAAGGGAATGATTCTTGTATTATGGAATCTATATTCTGACACTGAATAGCTCTCCTTTGGCATAGACTATCGATTAGATTAGAAAATAGTTGTTCTCTTTTAATTCTATTCAGATTGGAAGAAGATGCACCAGCTATAGCTTAGATTTCAGCAGAGTAGCGACGCCATTATTTTATTTTAATTAGAATAGAGGCAGAGTATAGGAAGAATGAAATTGTGCGGAGAAAGTGAGATTTGTGGGGTGTTTTTATAGGAGAATAGGGTGATTTAGAGCCTTTAGATCAGTCCAGAAGTCATCAGAACTACCCAGATCGAAGACAGGTCATCCAGCCACTCAGAAGAAGACACGTCATCACAGAACACTCCAGAATTCTTTGCTGGATCGGTATGGGCGCACTTGGCAGGTGCGCCAGTGTATTTTTGTACTGGCGCACTTCACAAGTGCGCCAGTGTATTCTGGCTTGTTTCCGGTTCTTTTGCCTAACTTCGTTCGTCTATATCTTCTTCGTACGTTATCTGTTTTACGCTAACTTGGACTCTATCTCAAGCAGAATTTCGAGACGAACGTAATGGCGTAACCGGTTTCCCTTAATTCTTCTCCTAAAATTAAGTATACTTTAATTTGTTACTTATACGTTCATAGAAAATACAGGATGTTACAACATTCTCCCACCCTTAAGCAATTTCGTCCCCGAAATTCGATAAGGGTAAAATAGATAATCCCTCGCATAATATTCAACCATCATGTATGCATACAATTTTTGCAACCATCGTGCGCGTGTACAAAGTGAAATATATCATAATAAAGAATGTATGCCTAATTGGTACCACCTATATATATGCAAACTTTTAAATATTTTTAAAACATGATGCTTACATCCTAAATATACTTGCAGTTCTATATGTATGCAATATTTTTGAAAAATCAAAACATTTTTCACCCAAATTTCCCCGCACTCTTACAGAGTAAGAACATAGTTCATCCAATTGTTGCATGCAAAACCCTACCAACCATCATTAAATTTCGAAATTTAGAAAAATCTAATTTTCTAAATTCGATTTCTTATGTTACCAAAAGGTATAAAACGGAAAAATTCACATCTTCCGTTTTTCTTTTATGTACCTTTTCTAATTGTACTTGGATTTTTACATAACTATTCTATAAAGATTTCCTATTCTCATATCCAAGTACAACCACATAAGAAAAAAATTCTTTTCTTTTTCAACTTATCTTGGAAAAATTTCATTTTTATTCGTCTTTTTCTTAAGATTTTCATTTTCTTTTCCCATCACGCTTGTTGCTTTACTGAATTTGTTGTTTTCTTTTTAGTTAGGCTATTCTCTTCCTTAGCTTATATGACTTAGTCCACTTACTTAAGTTTATTATTTTTCAAATAAGCCTTCCCATTTTTCTACACAGCTACTATTACGGGCCAAGAATCTTAGGACTAGGTCACAAGTCCAAACAACGGGATCAACACACATACTTACCCTTCACTACCTAGTAATTACGACTAGTCCATGTTGTCTATTACTAGCCTATACTTTTCTTTTTCTCAAGCAACAAACCTAAGTTTCTTAATGCTTATGCATTCCTCGGGAATTTTATACCATCCCAAGATGAACTTTTTTTTATTCCTCTCGTTCTTTCTAGGCACTAATCCTTATCTACTCCATTTTTTTAAAAAAAACATGGTTTGGCTTCCTTTCTTTTCATTACATTTTTCTTCCAAAAATTAAAAGTGTTAAAGCTCTATTTTCTTCACCAAAACTTGCTTTTGCCAAGCCATAAAAACATGTCACAAAATAAAATTGCAAAACACATTATTTTTCAAATCACGAACTGGAGTACACAAGGTTAACTACTTCTTAATTGGGTTCACATTGTTTCTACCTATGTTAATTTTAGTTGCTTTGTACAAGGTGCAAAAATTTACTCTATTCTTACTCTCTACAAATTATTTTATCCTCCCAATAAAATTACTTTATAGATCAATAATAAAATTTATTGTTAACAGAATAGAGATTTTAAAACGTCCTTTTCAAATGCAACTTTTTCATGAGAGAATTCTTTTTAAAACAAGTAATCATTGTTTTACAAAATATATACCCCACTTTACTTTAAAACCCAACATGCACTAAATATGTTCTTTACATATTTTCCTCAAACATCAAAAATACTTTTAAGATTAAAACTTGAAAACACCACAAACTCTTTTGCAAAAACTTTTAAAATTCAAGTTCTTGAAATTTAATCACTGGGTTAGACTTAAAGTGGGTCTTTAACTCAACTAGGCTTTCCTAGACGCTTCTCAACTATATATATATATTCCTAATCCATTTTCCACATTCTAACTTTTTTTCTAATTTATAAGGTTTCACTTCTAAACCCACTATTCTGAAATACTAACATTTCAGTTTCCATCCTATGGGATACTTTCTTTCTCCAATACCAAATCATATTGTACACTTTCCAACCAAACCACCTAAGGGTCTTAAAATTTCTATATTCATTCCTTTAGTGTACAAACCAATATCCCAACTCATTCCATATTTTACTTTTTCTACCTAGTGGGCTCTTTTATGGACTTAGGTTTATATATATATTATATTTTTGAAAATACAAATACGCTCACTCATTATTTCCCTAGGAACACTAAACCGAAGCTCTGATACCAGATGTAACAACCCGGATTCCGACGGACCGATTTTTTTTTTCAAAAACCCAATCCATTGAAAACCGAGTTGGTTTGCTCTGGTATCATGCAGGAAAGACAGAGACATAAAACATGATAGAGTTCGGAAAATATCTCACAATGGAACAAATAAATATGTGTAGTTGAAACATAGCTTTACCTTAATAATAATACTGCTAAACCAGTATCCAAAGCTGTACAGTCTTTGTCATGAGCCTAACCTGCGAATGTTATGAAGAGGGGGTCAGGACATAAGCTCTGTGTGAATGAATTTAAACTACACTTCTTGGATAATCCTATATATACCGTTCAATTATATTTTCTTATTTATTAGGTTATTTATGTTATTAGCACTCAAGGCTTACACACACGTCACACCCATCTACTCTAGTAGATTAACCTAATAAAGTGTATATGTAGCTACCCTCAATTAAGGTATACTCTACTCGCATGGTCTCCACCGTATGTATGCAGTCCCTTATCCAATGTCGCATGTCGTATTTATATCAACGCTACGTTTGCATAAAACTATCATCACTTTGTTACGTAAGCGTTTGGACTTCCATTCTAGATCCTACTAGATTCTGTCATCGAATAATGCCCTTTAGACTATAGTACACCAACCAGAGTGACATGAGTGTACCTAGACTTTTCCCATGTACGCATCGTCAATCGTACTCGATGTCTATTTGCACATGTTCTATATATGTGCGCCCGAGTTCCGTGGTAGGGCTAATCAAGAAACACGAAACTCGGTCGGAAGCTATCAGATATCTGCCGATGCAGACGCTAAGGTCTACTTTTATAGTGGCTATGGTCCCACTAGACCCCTCCCTCAACTAATGAAAGGCACCCAAGAATATCAAGAATGAGAACTGTAATCCCGGCCCCCTATGCCCCTCAATCCTATTGGCCAACCTCACCCATAACTAGATAGCAAAGTATATGGTCTTTTGGAGTTCTCCGCCTTTCCGCTTCACGTACTAACTGAAGATGGTAGGTATATGAAGAGTTGCTATCACACGGCACAAGCTGGTCTCGCCAAATCATGCTGGTCCATCTTAGTCTTTTGATTGTCCCTTATTATTGCAATTAAGGCATACTCATTGGTTCACCCACGCAGACCTAACCTCTGTGAGCACAGGCGGATCATCTTCCACTCAAAAAGGAATACCAAGAGTACCCTATGTCCCCGGAAGCCGCTTGCTTCTTAACCCAGTCCATTGGAGCCTACAAGAATATCTAGAAGGACATGCGCTCCTCTTTATGTCTTTTGACATCCCGATGATCTACCCCTTATGGTTATTCATCCTCTAACGTATGGACTGGTCCAAGCGCCTCATTCTTATATGTTATTAGAACTATGTCTAATTGTCCAATTATGCGCTTGTTCTGCTTCATCAGGTTTCTTTATAACTTGGTTATCCTTATTCATATTGCCTTTCGATTCTAATTACCAAGTTTCTCTTGCTTATTAATGTTTCATGTATGACTCATTACTTGTAAGTTTCCTTAATAAGCTTTGTACCCCATTATCCATCTTAACTTATTTCTTATATAAATTTTTCCTTATATCTTCTTATTCAATTATACTTTCATCTGTTGATGTCGCTACAATCCATCGTTGTTTGCTTAGTTCTCTTAACTAAGGCTTATTGCTTAGTTTTCTTAACTAAGGCTTATTACTTAGTTCTCTTAACTAAGGTTTATTACTTAGTTCTCTCAACTAAGATTTACTACTTAGTTATCTTGGTTCTCTTAACTAAGGATTTCTAATCATTACTCATGATAGATTTCTCATTATTGTTTTGTAGCTTATATTCAATTTATTTTATAATATAAGTTGTCCCATTCTCTAGTCTTATTATCATCTTCCCTTGTCCCTAGGACAAGTCTACCTATTATATGACTTTCATATTTCCCCTAAATATTCATAATAGGTTGCTATCATTCCCCATTATTACGTTGGTTAAGTTTGCCTATAGGCCTCCATTTACTTAACCTTAACATTCTTAGCATGTTTGTTCATTGGCATTAATTGATTTATTAATGCACCAACCTCTCACATTAGAACTTTTGTTTGCGGTTGCTGGATGTACTGGGAGGTTCCGGGCACACTTCTACCGCAAACTCATTCTAAGCTCCGGTTTTTCTTAGGCATGATGCGCTAACCTCTCAGATTAGATCTGTTGTTGCGGTTGCTGGATGTATCGGGCGGTTACGGGAAGTCTTACACCACAACTCAATCTAACTTCGGGTTAGGCATATTCATCTTTTAACGGACCTATATAATTTCAATCTTGGTTTTATATGCTTGTTTATCCCAATCCAATAATTCATGTTCACGCTTCTAAACCCAATTTCATGTTTATGGTTCCAATTTGATTTGGATACATAAATTATACCATGATTACATAATCTCGTACATAGTTATACTAATAATCCTTATTATATGTTATGCCCAACTTTTAAGTTATACTTAATTATACCCAAATTAACTGTTCTTTAAAGTTATCAATAATTCATGTAAACTCTCATTCTTATTGCGTCGAACAATTAATTCGTGCCAACCCTCATTCTTGTTTCATAAATCCCAATTCAACTTATAATCCCATATGTCTAAATCTTCAATTCTAAGTTTTCTTATGTACATATAGTTCATGCATAAATTCTTGTTTCATCGTACCCAAGCATATCTAATTGTTCTCAATTTTAATCGCACATATTTTCTTTTATGTTCTAGGTTAATATATGTGCCAATTTCCCCCAATTTTCCAATCTCAGGTTATGTTATATGTTATTCTACAATTCCCTAATTACAAATTATTCCCACATTCCCAAACATCATTTTCACTATTCCAATCTTTGTTCGTACGCATGATTTTCAGCGAGATTTGGATTAGGCTCGAAGTTAGCCTAATCTTAAAAATAAAAAGGAAAGGGGAAGAAGAAGAACAGAATACGCATAAAATAAAATTATTTCAATCGAATTAAACAAATTAACTTGGGGAATTGCTAAATGATACATCTACTGTTATTCAACATGGGTAATTTAAATCCACTCACAGTGATTTTTTCTTTCCTAGGTCTGATTTAGATTAGTATCCAAAGTTCTTCCCTTTTCTTGCGGCGTAGATTGTAGATCAAAATCCCTTTCTTGCGGCGTAGATTGTAGATAAAAATCCCTTTTCTCTTTATTTTGAAATAGAAGAAGTTCTAAATCTAATCTTTTATTTTATTAAGAGATTTGGAAAGGAAGAAAAGAGATTAGATCTAAGAATTGCTTGGGGAAGAAGAAGGAGGAGGCCATGGCGACGCCATTAGTTTATGTGAATAAATCAGTGGGTTTAAGGTTTTATTTATAGATAGGTTAGAAGAAATGGGCCCTTAGGATTAAATGAAAACTCATCTAAACCGTCACCCTAGAAAAAAACATTCCAGAACCCAGCCAACACAGCCACGGTGTGTTGCACCCATAGACCATGCGCAGGGGCATGTGCTATTATTATTATATATTTTTTTTATATTTTTTTTTCTCTTTTTGATTTGAAATTTTTATTCATTGCACATAAAATTTAACGACAATCTTTTCTTTCTTTGTTTTGTTATTCATTTGTTCACGCGCAACGCTAGTTTTAACTTATCTTCATTTATAATTCACCACTATGCGTAAACTAAGTAATTGCATGTGAACAATTATATGGTTTATTCTTCCCCTAATAAATTAGATTATTTATTTCTCTTTTTAACCTCCTCTCTACATAACCCCTTTTCACACCATCTTTTTAATTAAACCATCTTTTTAGCCGTTTCACACTGCATTGCATATATCATTCTTTCTCCAATCAATTAATTTTCCTTCATGCATTTAACTTTCTTTTTATTTTTGATTGCACATCCTTATTCTACAATCAATCAATTTACCTTTAATGCATTTATTTATTAATTCATTGTAATTAATGCCTTCTACTTTTATGCGCTCAATTCGTTTTATTATTCTATGCATTAACAATATAACTTTCAATATATTAACTTATGCATATATTCACATGCACATAATTAATTGCATGTTATTAATTCACCTATTTCTTTCGTTTGCATTTTAATATTAATATATATACACATATGCACTGATTATGATACCCTCTTTATTAACCTTTTTTACGCATGCCATTAATTCGTTAATGTTTCTCTTTATATATATATATATATATATATATATATTCTTACATGCACTTTATTGCATGCATTACATGCATTCCTTTGCACTATTTTTCTCGTTAATGTATGATATGCATGTATTTTATTACATTGATTCTTTATCTTTCCTTTCTATTTATTGGATACCTTTATTGCTTACATTGTTAACTTCCTCTGTTTTTTTTAAATTATCAATGAGCATGCATATATTTACATATACGCACAATCAAACATTTATAGAAATATCCGGGGTGTTACAATTTTTTAAAGTTTTCGCTGTGTTTTATATTTCTATCTTGAGAATTTTAGTCTCTGTGTTGTTACTTTATGCCTAAGTGCTTCATAAACCTAAGCATCCTCGTATGGGTGACATTAAAGAGTGTAGGGTGCTATAGTTGTAAGCCTAAAACTATATTATTCTATGGTCATTCTATGAGGCCTTGTGATTAGGCGTTCGTTGATAATTCTATGGAGGCCTATATAAGTAGGCATTCAACAATAATAATAGATTTAATATCTATGATGGTGATTTGATTAAGTGATATTCTATGGGATGTTATAATTAGACAATATTCTATGAGGCCTTGTGATTAGGCGGTATTCTGTGGTAAATGAATGAACTATTAGGCTTAATAAATATTGAACTTAAAATTACATTTAAGTTAAAAAGCCTAATTCTATGGTTAATCTATAGTCAATATGGAGGACCAAATCAACAAGGACTTGGATCGAGTATTATTTGTTTGTTGGGGATCCATACAAGACAGCATACCCTTTTATCATGTATGGACTCATTAAGAGGCAAGGGAACACACCGTGCTATGCTACGTAGTACGTTGGTACAAAGCATAGGTGGGTACGGGTGCATTCTAGCGGGTCGATGTGCATGCATTGAGCCAAGTAGGGAAAATAAGACACTATAGCACCTGTGAATAATGCTATGTCTTTTGGCTGATGGGTCACGCATGGTAAGCCCAAGGTCCATAGTAGGCATATGTCATCACTCTATGGTATTGACAGCCGATCGATTGGAAGTATTAGGAAAATCTTCCTAACTATTATGTTTTGAAATCGATAGAAGTGTAAATAGTCAAAAGTGAATGAGAATAGTCAACCCTATTTGTTAGGAATTGAGATGGAGGTGATGATGGTTATAATTACTATAACCTTGTTTTAACTATTATTCGAAAATATATACTAACACTTTAATCTAGAAATATATGTGTGTGTATGTGTGTGTGTGAGTTTGTGTGTGTATGCAGGAATTATATACAGATATTGATTTGAAGACTGTACAGTTTAAAGATTCAAGATTAAATATTTTAAAGAAGAAGAGTTCAAGATTGAAGACTCGTGAGTAATAAGATTTCAAGAAAACATGATAAATTATAGAGTCTAGAATTTTTGTTAAAACTCCGTAATAGCACTGAATCTTTACTTTTTAAATTCTACCCTGTCATTTTAAATCTTCTTACCTCTTATTTTCAAATTCATTTCAAAATTACTACCTATTTAAAATATATATCGTTGGATTTTAAATCTAAATCCTAATTTGAATATTTTAGATTTGGTTACTAATATTTTTTGAAGAAGGTAATTTTTTACATAGAAAAAAAGAGTACAAGGCAGAAATCAAATTGCACCAACGAATAAACACTATAGATAATGAATACAATATGTACATTGAACGAAAGAGTACATGCAGATGCACAAAACAAGTTAAAAACATAAATATGAGGTGTGCAGCTTTATCTTCTTCCCAACAAAAAAATAATTTCCTAAATAAATTCAAAACGATTCTTTGTGACTTTTCAACCCCAAATATTGCCTTAAATCTCCAATCGATTATGGTGAATTCTTGATACTTATCTTCTCCATTCTCTTCTTATAATCGAATGCTTGTGTCATCGAAATATTCTCAGAAAGGATTAATTTAGCATAAATCTCCTTAGGGATTGATGATTTCTTGAAAATCCAATTACATGGCTCATCCTAATCCTGTTAATTATTGTTGTAATAGCTAATTTTAATTTTGTTTTCAGGTTCTTTTTCTTTAGAGATGATTTTTGAAGATCTGAGATTTCAGTGATGATATCGTAGAAGTGAGGAGTATTAATCTGCAATCTCTCTTTGAGAAAATCCCAAATGTAAGCAGGGAAACTTCATCTGAAAAAGAGGTGTCTCTGTTCTCTTCAGTATTATTACATAGCTTGCAAGTAATATTAGGATTTATACTTCATTTGTTTAGCTTATCCATAGTGTTTAATACGTTAATGCACGCTAAGTAGCAAAAGAGTATTTTTGGATAGTAGGATTTTTCCAAATGAAGTCAGCCCATTTGAAAGTAGGATACCAAGGAGAGCTGTTAGTATAAATTTGTTTACAAGGAAGAAATATTTTATTTTCTTCAGCAAAAGACTAATAATCGTTCTTGCAATTTTTGACAATATTAATCTTCTGAATATCATCAGTAAAATGAGTAGGAAAGCATGTGTTGTCGAAATTCCATTTACTATCCTTGATTAAGGTAGAGACAGAAGCATTTACATTACAATTATTGATCATATATTGCCAGCCAAATAGAGAATTAAAGTTTGGTCCACTAAACCAAGGATCAAACCATAGATTAGTAGATCTGCTATTAGCAATTTTCCTGCTGATTAAATGTTTACAACATCATCTTCCCTAAAGCATAGATTTCCATATATATGACGCGTTATCATCTATTTTCATCATCCAAAAATTCTTGCAATTTGCATATCTAGTTTTGACCCATCTTGTCCATAAAGATTTACCTTGTTGGAAGGCCCAGAAAAGTTTAATAATCATTGTAGTTTGAATATCTTTAATATTATTTAAACCATCTCCCTCACTATATTTTGGTTGACAAAATTGATTCCATGCAACTTTGTGATGTGTTTCCCCACATAAAATTTTCACACAAAGATTCAACTTTATTTATGTTTAGGGAAGGTATTGGACATGGTTGCAGCCAAAACATAATTGTGGGATAAATAAAAGACCTATTAGCTCTATTCTACCAGTAGCGGAGAGAAGATTATTAACCTATCATCTTAATTTGTTTCCGTTGTTATCCAGGAGCTATTTAGCGTCTCTATAACTAATTTTCTTACTCGATAGAGGTAGACCTAGGTATTTAACAGTTAATTCTTAAGGGCTTATGTTAAGATAGTTGATGATGTAATCTTTTTCTTTACTACCCTTACTAAAACAAAGTTGAGATTTACCCTAATTTATGTATAATCCAAAGAGAGACAAAGAGTGTATAACTTTCTGACAGCATGGGCACTGTTTTGATTAGCTTTAGAAAAAATCAGGAGATCGTTTGCATAAATTAAATGAGTAATGATGGGAGGATTTTTATACATAGGAATGACATTACCTAGAATTGGTTTCAAGTCTAGAAGAATACATATAGATTCCATAAGTATGATAAATAAGTAAGGTGACAATGGATCTCCTTGACGTAATCCCCTGTTACATTTAATAAATCAATGCAGGACTCCATTAATCAAAATAGAGAATAAGGGAGTAGATATTCATTGATAAATATAATTACAAAATTTATTAAAAAAGTTTATTTGTTTCATAACATAGCTAATAAATTTTCTGCTAATTTGATTATAAGCTTTTTGTAGATTAATTTTGAGACAAAGCCTGTTAGTAGGTGATCTATTAAAACATCTGACCATTTCATAAGCTAATAGATTACATATATTATAGTTTTTAACTAATTCAAATATATACTTACATTTTAGTTTTAATATATATTACTTAAGTTTCAATCTCCTTATATTCATTGCTGTAGTTTTATGTAACTTTATTTTTAAAACATTTCTTATAATAGTTATATTTATAGATTTATATAAGTTTTAAATAATCATTTTATATATTATAAATATATTTTTTAAAATTAAATTTATACTCTATTATACTATTTTATTATAAAGAACAATAATATGTTTAAACTCTAGAATTATCTTGATTTATTTCAACATCATGTATATTGTTTTCAAAAAAACTCAAATTCCAAAACTTCGTTTAGGCATGTCGACATGCACTACCCCTATGTCGATATGGTAATCGTTGATTTCTAATTTCTAATTTTTTGACTATTGGTTTAAATCCTTTCCTGAAATGATATGACTGTTGAACCACTATAAATAGGCTTCTAAATTTGGAATTTTATAGCTAACTTTACTTATCTTCTTCTCTCTTTTCTCCTCTCAATTATTTTTATTAAATTTTCAAGTTTCTATAAGCAGATTGTGCCGAATTTCAAAGAGAATTAAGCCAATTCAATTCTAGTTTGATTCTCTATCATCCTCTCTCAAAGATTCAAGTGTTATTCAAAGTTATAAGAGTTTCAGTAATCAAAGATCGTAAGATCAAAGTTCTATCGAGTCTTTCTTATGAAAATAATACTAAAAAGGTATGGTTGTATCCTATACAAATCAACTAGGTATGATTGCAGCTCGTAAGCTAATTGAGTCTCATTATACTCTGGAACAGGTAGGGTGTAACTTGTGGCCTGTGAAATCGAGGATTGATATTTGAAGATTATATTGAAAAGAAATCTGCATTAATCCATAGTTGTGTGCGACTTGATGTGGGGTAACTCATGAACCAGTGTAAAAATCCTGGTGTGTTATTTCCTTTACTGCTTTTACTTTTTTTAGCATGACAGTTGTGTAGAGAGGTACTACACAGCCGGTTTGTGTGTGTGTGTATATATATATATCTGCTTTTACATTTTATTCTACATTTGTGTTTGATTTTTTGATTGTTACATATTTGTGATTTTCATCTATTTCTGTTTAATTAAAAAGATTGTATAAAAATTACAAAGTTCCACTAAACACCATTCACCTCGCTCTCTAGTGTTAAGTTCGCCTTAAGATCCTTAATCTGCATTTCCCAACACTATTTGTAACCTTTTATGTCATCCCATATGTTCACTTTAGGTGTGCCTACATACTTACCTTATATGATACTAGAATTATTGTTTATTTATTCCCTTACTTATCAATCGTACTAGTCATCATAACAGCTCGCCAGACTTTTTGCCATACCCTTTTCCTTTATTATTTCCTTTTTCTTCCCCCTAGGCCCACAAGGAGGAAGTGCTTAGTTTGGATTATCAAGCTGATTCTATCTTGGATGATTTTATTTGCAGCAAATGTATCACTCCTTATTGTTTTCTTTTTCCATGGTTTGGTTGTATCTATTGACTATCTGAGCGATATTACTATGTAATCTAATACTATTGATGATTAAGATTTTATCTTTACGAGACTTTGATATTTTGTGACAATAGGTTTTCTAAAATAAATGGTTATGTCACTATTTTAAATTATCTTCTTCTTCCATTGTATTTTATTTTATTTATCTATGTCATGTGAATCTTAGTCTCTATGATGTATTTCTGTCTTTATACCTATAATGCTTTATATTTCTTGATAGGACCCTATTTTGGGTAACATGTAAGGGGTGTGGGGGCATTTCATTTAGTGTCAAAGCCTAAGATTACATGATCACTAAAATTCTGTTATAAAAGAAACATATTTTCAAAAAACAAAAATTATTTTGAAAATAAAATAATATCCCTTAGGTTAACTGTAATCTTTCTTCTGTAGCATGTCTAAGGCTCCTAATCTTCCTAAGAGTGTCCCAATTTCAGGTTGATTTAGCAGATATTTAGAGACCGCGACACCAATCAAAGGACAAAGGCATGCGCAGGAACTAGTTCCGGCTGTGGTGGTTCCTCATAATCCACCAATAGCTATTAGTTTTTCTAAGATTTGCAAGGATTTCTCAATTCTTGGACAGAAATTCTTTATTGATTACTGAGACTTTGGTGGAGGCACGCACTTGGCTTAGGGATACAAAGCAGGTTTTTTGAATTATTAGAACTTGAGGATTGATATAGAGTCGGTTAGCTACTTGGCAGCTTAAGGGAGAGGCATCATTTTGGTGGGAAATTGTAGAGCAGAAGGAGGGATTACGGCGTGGGCTAAATTCAAAGTTAGATTCAAGGGGAGGTTTCTATCACAAGCAGAAGAAGGTGTTTAGTTAGAGAGGTTTCTTAATTTGAAGCAAGGGGATCTTTCTGTCAAGGAGTACATCAACCAATTTAATGAGTTATCAAGGTTTGGGATGGACATGGCAACATAACTAACAAAAAAGCTGTTAGGTTTACGAGAGGGATGAATCAACCTCTCCAAGGTTTGGCGATCACTCATAGTCCAATGGGGGATAATTTTGGGCTTTAGTAGAGATGGCTTTGATGCACGAGGATAAAAATAAAGAGGCCAGGGATGTTATGGGTGAAACTTCTAAGCTTTTTTAAGATCTAAGAAGAAATGGTAGGAAAACAAGAAAGGCAAGAAGAAGCAAGTTGGCAGTTACTGGAGAGGGCAGAACATGGTAGAGATCAAATGTCATGGTTGTGGGATGACAGTACATTTCGTGAAGGATTGCAGAAAGTCTATGATGAAGGGCATGTGATTTAATTGTGGCTAGCCAGGGCATTTTAGTAGGACATGTCCCCAAAAGGTTGGACAAGGGATTGGTACATCAGCAACATAGATTCATGTGGAAGCAACTCCGACTAGCAGTGATCCGGATAGAGGTAAGAAGTAACTGTAGAAGGGTTGATCTTTATTTCGGACTTTCCTATACACACTCGTTTTTTAATATGGAGTTTCTCAATCATTTGTTTCTAGCAGTTTGGTTGATTATTTGCACTTAGATAACACACTTGTTACTGATCCTATAACAGTTTCAAACCCCATAGGTTGTTCGGCGCACTTGTCTATAGTTTGTAGGGGTTTGAAAATTTCTGTATTAGGTGTTGAGTTTGATTGTGACGCTTATGTGTTGGAATCTTTTGGGTATGGTATGATCTTAGGGATGGACTTTTTAGCCATATATGGGGCCATAGTTGATTACGAGAGGAGGGTTTTTGTTTGATGGCTTGTAGTGGTAAGACCGTTGATATTTCTTGCGACCCATGATATTCAGTCATGTTGAATTTTCATTATTCCTTAGATTATTATACTGATGATATCGATTTTGTACCCATTATTTGCGAGTATCTAGATGTATTTGAGGAGGGCGGAAGGGGTGTCACATTTGCTATCAAAGCTGAAGGTTACCAGATTGGAAAAAAGAATTTGAAAATTGTTGTCAAAAAGGTTTTAAAAGAAAGCATTTTCAAAAGAAAAGTCTATTTTGAAAAACATATTCCTTATAGCCATAAGAAATAACGTTCAATCCTCTATTTGAACCCCTTTTTCCTTTTCTTTTCAGCATGTCTAGGGAACCCAATATTCCTAATGGAATTCAGATACCGGCTTGGTTTCGTAGGTATCTAGAGGCTATGGCACCTGCCCAGGGCCAAGCAGACGCCCCTCCCTCATCTGCAGCTGATGTTCCTCCTTCTACATGTGCTGATAATTTCTCTAAGGTATGCAATGATTTCTGTGCTATGGGCGTGAAGCGACCCGAACCTCCCTGGTCTCCGAAGAGAAGAGAAAGAACGAATTACCGTGAGGACAAGATGAATCAGAACACAAACAGAAGAACATTTCATTGTTTATTACAACAATTCCATCAGAATACGAGAATATACAGAGTATGAATAAATATTACACATTTGATAAATATCATAGATTTAGATTACATTTAAATACATAGCAGCGGAAAAATAATACAACACACAAGTGAAAGAAATACACGGATACAGAGCTTTCCGAGTATCGTTCCAGCTGTAAACTAGGATCCTGTGAATATAAATCTGCAAAACCAAAACTACTAGCTGCTCGTGTGGAAAATAGGGGCACCCAGAGTTTAGGTTAAAACAATAAACTCCAGGTCAATCATGTGACTGGTGTGAGAACTAAAACAGTTATTAATCTTTATGTTTAAAGTTAGATAAATCAAGGGACCACGCCGTATAACACGGAATGAGTTTCCTCCCAAGAATACCAGTGCATAAAACAACAGCGCAATGCTAAATAAAGAAAAATGAAGCTATTATAAGACCCAGGTCCCATCACACAATGCAACGCAAGTCGTAGGATAGGGTTTTACCTTATAATATCCAAAGAATGCTTAATACGTTTAAAAACAAATTATTTTGATATTACTATAAGTGTATAGTTTCAAAACAATTTCAATCATAAGTATCAATCATAGACGGCATAAGTGACCCATACCACTATGTGGCCATATTAGGCTCTACAAATAAAACCGAAAGTCACGTATTGAAAATTGGATTCCATCATGAGTCAAGTCAAGGGGCAAGCTCCTCTCCGATCGAGACACTCTAGCAAATGTCTCAGGACCACACACAACGATCCTTGGAATCGGTTGGCCCGGTCCTCTCTTACTTTTGAGGATTAGCAATTCCTGAATACACATTTCCCGGTCCTTTAGGACCTATATAATGGTCTGTACGTTGGCTCACATAGTTCCAGTTATCGACCATATATTCGAGGTGCCTCGCATTCCAACAACCACACGGTAAAAAGTATATAAATGTCAGGGCTAGTAGGTCACTGACATCACCCATAGCTAGAAAGAAACGTCATGTTCTCCCAACGGTCCTTATCTCTTTTTAACTCATACCGAGGTGTGAGGCTCGCAAATTAATGATATCCACAAAGCTGTGCCACACAAGCCATGCTTTGATCATCAACCAAAAGACTTTGCTTTTCAACAGAAGCCTTGATCATCTGCCACTTAGGCATGCCACATAGGCAATTCACTCCATGCGACTGATGTCCATCGATATACAACCTCTGAGCTCGTACGTCTCAGAAAAGGGCATTAAGCAAGAGAATAAATTCTCCGCCGCCAAACAGATGTATATTTAATAGAGATCAATCAACACAGAATAAAATCCAATGTCATACACACAGTCCATTTACAAGTTCGTTCTGGGTCTGAACGAAACCGGAGGCACTTTCCTTGCATATCCATCGATCTCCAAGTACGTCTGGACGATCACCAACCGATTCCCTCCTCTTGGGTGTACAACCCAATCAAGATCATCAATAATCATCCAAACGATGTGAAGACTTCCGGTCTTCAACCAACGTCTTCATCTTCGACTTATCGTCGAATCAGTTATTCAGAATGGGTATAAACCCGACCTTTCCGAATAACCCGCGTATATAATAAACAAGTCTTACACAAACACAACATACGCCTCATTCCAATTCGGAATATTCTTTTATTCCAATATTCACATTCCTAGGGAAAGGTTCCTATTAATTTTATCAAAGATAAATTCTTCTAAATTTATTCTTTAATCTTCCTTTGGATATCACTTCAAACCATATTTTGGTTTTCCAAACTAGTCGGGATTAGCGAACCACACTGAAGTAATTATTTATTTTATTTCCCAATCCCCACCTATTCATCCTATGGAGCAAAACTGGTAATACTCCATATCTAACACCACGGTGTTATCGGTAAATATTAATTACCATTTCACATTCAAATCTAATTAAAGATTTAACTATCGCTTTGGAGCAAAACTGGTGATACTCCATCCTCGATCGCTTTAATCTAATTAAAGATTCATTAAAACTCCATTTAGTTTTAATCTTCCCAAAAATCAATATCCTGTATTTAACTTGGTTAAAGAACCAATGTCATCTAAAACACAGTTCACGATAAACTCAAAATCACATTCCATTGTTAATCAGGTTAAAGAATGGGTGTTATTCAAAACACCGCTCATGATAAACCCAAAACCAATTTGAATTCAATTCCAATTAATATTATTTATTTGGTACACTTCATTAAATCAAAAAGAAAGATTTAATCTTTTTCTCAATTGGGTTTAAGAACAGTGTTAATGAAGACACCATTCACGACGAACCCAAATCATGTTTGATATTAAATACAATGCTCTGAATAGAAAATATATTGGCTTATATTCAATATCAAATTCTACGACCAATAAATATCGTATTGGAAATAACGGTATAAATATATCTTTCAAATTTCCACAACCATCTCGGTATAATCACGAAATCCAATATCGAAATATTCCAAAGATAATTTCGATTCAAATACACTCCAATTTATGTATTGGAATTTTTGATTATTTTGAAAACCACTTCAAATCCAATTTATTCGAAAATAATGGATTATAATTATAGTTCAAAACTAGTTCATTTCGATAAAAACTATTTTTATCTTTACAAATGTGGAATTTTTCATCCCAGTTCTTTCCAATTCATATATTATGATTTTACACAAATTATTAATTTTTTAATAATTTTATCAAGGCCCGTGCAGTCGGTTTTCAATAACTGCCACCGAACTGCACATACAATGACCTTTTCCAAATTTTATTTGGACACAATTCCAAATCCAACCGTTAGATTTCAAATTTCAAATATTCAGTGGAAAGCTATTTTCGATACGAACCCAACGGTTCCGGTTTCAGGAGAATCCGACGGTCGGATCTCTCGCAACGTCAATTCGAAGTCAATGGTCGAAATTCACGAACTGCCGCGACGCGGCGCGTTCTATTCAGGCCATTGTATATATAATATATATATATATATATTATATATTTCATCGATTTCCTTTCAAAACGTATTTTGTAAATCGTTTTAAATTCGTTTTTGAAACGATTTCAACTTCATATTCAATTTTTAAATCAAAATTGAATATTTCACATCATTACTATATAAATGGTAATATTTTCAAAACGTTATATCTTGAAATCACTTTCTTTTCTAAATTCCTTACAAAAACAAATATAATCGATATAAATATCGATCGCGTCAAAATGGCGCATATCTAATCAACACGACTTTATATATTTCAATAACTTCGTTATTATATTCAACTGATGAATATTTTCTTCAACACATGAATATATACTTTATTCAACACATGAATATTTATTTATTCTCACTTACAATAAAAATATGTATTCAATTGTATAGAATATTTCGTTTAACACATGAATCATTTCAACACATGAATATTCTCAATACATGAGTATTGTCAACACATGACTATTTTTTTATTTAATATATTTTATAAAATTATGATAAAGAAGTAAATTTTATTGTTTAAAATATTTTACTCAACACATGAATATTTTCAACACATGAAAATATATTGTATTCAACACATGAATATTTTCAACACATGAATACATATTTTATTCAACACATGAATATTTATTTATTCTATTCAACACATGAATATATATTTTATTCAACACATGAATACATATTTTATTCAACACATGAATATTTATTTATTCCATTCAACACATGAATATATATTTTATTTTCCAAATTGGAATGAGGGCCAATCAATTTCCATATAATGTTAATCATATGGATTCCATACAACACATGTATATACAGCAACGATAAATAATCAACCATCATCCAAAGTGCACCATACAACTGCATAAGCATTAAATATAACTAATTAACGCTCAGACCGTCTGTCAATCAAACGATCAACATACCACTAAACAATTGAGATTAGTGTACGTCAAATGTCATCCCAACACCCGTGTGGGGTTTCAATCCACAAACACTGAATATTATTTGTGCACTTGGGCGACGTGTAAAATTTATCGTCCCAATCAATATCCTTCAAATAGGTATACATAAACAAACCGTCCGGTTTGTAAATGAATATTTATTTATTCACATTCCCGTTAAAAATTATATTTTTAACGATAAAATATTTATTTCAACACATGAATGTTTTATTATCCATTTCACATCAACATCACAAACAAACTTCACAACACATCAAACAAGCATACAAGTCATCCATGATCTGTGGACGACGGGTGTCGGGTGCTGCTAAGCATCGTCTGCATCCTAGTGTATATTTTAACTAGAAAACAAGATTTAAAGTGAGAAGTTCTCACCGACTAGCTAAACCAAACGACACGACTCTTCATATGTTGAAATCTTCGTCGTGCTCTCCTTTTGTCACCTTCATTGTCCATAGCCACTACATATATAAAAATCACATTTTTATATTGTTGCTATATATATAAAAATCACATTTTTATAATCACTCTATATGGATAAAAATCACATTTTTATACCGCTACTATATAGATAAAAATTCTATTTTTATACCGCTACTATATAGATAAAAATTCTATTTTTATACCGCTACTATATAGATAAAAATTCTATTTTTACACCGCTACTATATAGACAAAAATTCTATTTTTATACCTCTCTTCTTCTAATAAAGATTATATTTTTGATTCACTACTTATATAAAAATCACATTTTCATATTCTCTAGTATATAAAAAATCATATTTTTATATTTGCTACATATATAAAGATCAAATTTTTACTTCGCTACTCACATAAAAACCGAATTTTTATTTCGCTACTCATATAAAAATTATATTTTTATATCGTTAAAAATCACATCTTTCCTATTCACAAAATCTTATCTTTAAACAAATAAAGATCTCTTCTTCCTTCATATAAAAATCTTGTCTTTTCATTTTAAAAAAAATCATTTCTTTTCTAGATTAAATATCAAATCTTTTCAACTTTAAAAATATGATCTTTCTTACTTTAAAAATATTATCTTTTTTCTTAATAAAAATTCAATCTTTTTGTGACAAAAATCCCAATCTTCATGGCGTTAAAATCAGATTTATATAGTGCCTACAAATCAGATGTTTTATTTAAAAATAATAATATAAAACTCACTTTCTTTTTGCAATATCGGGTCTTCGTTGGAGGGGGGAAGAATCCACGGCGACGATAGACAGTCGAAGGGGCGGAGGAGATGCTATGCGGCGGTGGGTGGCGGATGGTGGTGAGGGCGGTTATGGTTCGGGTTTGCATCAATTTGGGGGTGGAGAGAGAAGAGGCGACGGGAGTAGGAGGAAGGGCGGAAGTGCTGGCGTCTTTGAACACCGGAGGGAGGAGTGGCGGCCTCCTCTGATGGCGCGCGACGTCGATGGGCGGGGCTCCACCCTTTTTTATATCGATTTCTGTTTTGATTTTGAAATGGGGGGCCTGAGAGAGAATAGGGAGAGAGAGGGAGGTTTTTATTTTATTTATTTATTTATTTTTAAAAAGCAAATTTTTATTTTGACCCCCAGACGAGACCCACCGACTATCATATATAACTAATTACCCCCATTATGAACACAATGGGATATGTGTCGTAAGCTGATTCAATCGTTTCGATCAGTTTTTGTCAAAATCAACATATAACTCTATATATTGAATTTGAACGCGCATTTCAATTTACTGGGTCCACATACAAACTCTAAAAATTCCCGAAAATTTATTTATAGCTTCGTATTGTCGATACGGTCCTAACAAAACTAATTTTGTCAAATTCTCAGACCGTTTGAAAAATGGCCATTTTCCAGTCGATTGAATTCAACTGAAACTGGTCAATTGCGTTTTCCTTTGTCACGCTCACATATTGATTCGAAAAATTACGAATTTTGAAACCTAGCAATAATTTGACATCACGGATTCAACAAATGTGGTTTCGTCGAAAACCGAGGTCGTTTGGAAAATTTCCATTTTTAAGGACCAGAATTCCGTAGCGACTATTCTGAATTTTCAACTGGACATGTCTTTTTATCCCCGCTATGGAATTTCAATTTTTCGGATTCGTTGGAAAGATATTCTCAATTAGATTCTAATATTTTTGGTTTCACTAAAATCCGGTTTATTTTGAATCCTATACATTCATTTGAACTTTGAAATCGAATTAACGAACTACCGCGCCATTTTCAATTCCTTTTATAATTAAAAATAAATATTTATATTCTAACGACGATTTATATAAATATATACGTTCTAATTCTATTCATAATAAATTTCTCGTCGATATTATTTAAAATAATTCATTTTAAATATTCAAAATTCATTAAAATTGCCAAAATAAAATTTTTAAACTGGCTAAGATTTTCCGGGTTATTACAATCTCCCCCACTTAAAACTTTTCGTCCCCGAAAAGGAACGAAGCTGAAAGTTGTTTAACTAACCAACTCAACTCCCATTATTTTCTTTACGGCTTAAGTTCTTCAACTTTTTAGTTTCTAAGAACTTCTCAAAGTTTTCAAAAATTTGGCTAACACCCTAAATTTTCAAAAAAATCGCCATAACCTCCCTACACCGGGGACTTCGGGATATTTCAAATAGCCTCCCATGGCCCTCACCAATCCAGAAAGAAAAAGAAACAGCCAAGCGGCTAGCCAATCGGCTCATAAAATCATCCAAACCCAATAAATTTGTAAACATGTACCTATTTGTCGGGCAAACAATTTTATTCTTCTGGTCTAGCCTCCTTGCTATGACCTGTTCAATGTAAATACATGTATATGCATGCAATTGTAAATAATTTTCAATACAGTTCAATATTTGGTTCCATTAGGCTAAATGGTTCAAAATTTCAAACTAATACTGAAACAACACTACCATCAATCAATTAGTGGATTAACGTTTCGAATTCATAATTTTGATACATATACAGAAAATCATGTTTTTGATGTCAAATCACAACAATAAACCTATCTAGTTTTGGTTCTCACACCAGTCTAATGGAAATATATAGAAATCCCACTTTCGAAACTCAAAAAATACTGGTGATGGCGCGCCATCATCAGAATCATGTCCGGGCGACTAGAGTGTGATTCTATATCTATCTAGTATATTAAAACTTCGAATATACGTTCATGACGCGTATATGCAAAATCTTTACATATTGGATTGTCCAAATTCAATACAAATAAAATATTCGAATACGTATACTTGAATTTAATTTTCAAAACAAAGTTTGTTTTCATTTGAAAAATATACTCTTCACACTCGTTCTAGGATACTACTGATCCTATCTTTAACGAGTCATTCTAATTGGATATTACTAATCCAAAATCCGATGAATTCTTTTGTATGGTTCTAATGTGTCTTGTTCTTGAGCTCTATAAATCAAAGCTCTGATACCAAATGAAGCGACCTGAACCTCCCCGGTCTCCGAAGAGAAGAGAAAGAACGAATTACCGTGAGGACAAGACGAATCAGATCACAAACAGAAGAACATTTCATTGTTTATTACAACAATTCCATCAGAATACAAGAATATACAGAGTATGAATAAATATTACGCATTTGATAAATATCAGAGATTTAGATTACTTTAAATACATAGCAGCGGGAAAATAATACAATACACAACTGAAAGAAATACAAGGATACAGAGCTTTCCGAGTATCGTTCCAGCTGTAAACTAGGATCCTGTGAATATAAATCTTCAAAACCAAAACTACTAGCTGCCCGTGTGGAAAATAGGGGCACCCAGAGTTTAGGTTAAAACAATAAACTCTAGGTCAGTCATGTGACTGGTGTGAGAACTAAAACAGTTATTAATCTTTATGTTTAAAGTTAGATAATTCAAGGGACCATGCCATATAACACGGAACGGGTTTCCTCCCAAGAATATCAGTGCATAAAACAACAGTGCAATGCTAAATAAAGAAAAATGAAGCTATTATAAGACCCAAGTCCCATCACACAATGTAACGCAAGCCAGAGGATAGGGTTTTACCTTATAATAGCCAAAGAATGCTTGATAAGTTTAAAAACAAATTATTTTGATATTACTATAAGTGTATAGTTTCAAAACAATTTCAATCATAAGTATCAATCATAGACGGCATAAGTGACCCATACCACTATGTCGCCATACTAGGCTCTACAAATAAAACTGAAAGTCACGTATTGGAAATTGGATTCCATCATGAGTCGAGGCAAGGGGCAAGCTCCTCTCCGTTCGAGACACTCTAGCAAATGTCTCAGGACCACACACAGCGATCCTTGGAATCGATTGGGCCGACCCTCTCTTACTTTTGAGGATTAGCAATTCCTGAACACACGTTTCCCGGTCATATAGGACCTATATAATGGTCTGTACGTCGGCTCACATAGTGCCAGTTATTGACCATATATTCGAGGCGCCTCGCATTCCAACAACCACACAGGTAAAAAGTATATAAATGTCGGGCTGGTAGGTCACTGACATCACCCATAGCTAGAAAGAATCGTCGTGTTCTCCCAAAGGTCCTTATCCCTTTTTGACTCATACTGAGGTGTGAGGCTCGCGAATTAACGCTATACACAAAGCTGTGCCACACAGGCCGTGCTTTGATCATCAACTACAAGACTTTGCTTTTCAACAGAAGCCTTGATCATCTGCCACTTAGGCATGCCACACAGGCAATTGACTCCATGTGACTGATGTCCATCGATATACAACCTCTGAGCTCGTACATCTTAAAGAAAGGCATTAAGCAAGATAATAAATTCTCCTCTGCCAAACAGATGTATATTTAATAGAGATCAATCAACATAGAATAAAATCCAATGTCAGACACACAGTCCATTTACAAGTTCGTTCTGGGTCTGAACGAAACCGGAGGCACTTTCCTCGCATATCCATCGATCTCCAAGTACGTCTGGATGATCACCAACTGATTCCCTCCTCTTGGGTGTACAGCCCAATCAAGATCATCAATAATCATCCAAACGATGTGAAAACTTCCGGTCTTCAACCGCCATCTTCATCTTCGACTTATCGTCGAATCGGTTATTCAGAATGGGTATAAACCCGGCCTTTCCGAATAACCCGCGTATATAATAAACAAGTGTTACACAATACACCTTACGCCTCATTCCAATTCAGAATATTCTTTTATTCCAATATTCACATTCATTGGGAAAGGTTCCCATTAATTTTATCAAAGATAAATTCTTATAAATTTATTCTTTAATCTTCCTTTGGATATCGCTTTAAACCATATTATGGTTTTCCAAACTAGTCGGGATTAGCGAACCACACCGAAGTAATTATTTATTTTATTTCCCAATCCCCACCTATTCATCCCATGGAGCAAAACTGGTAATACTCCATATTTAACACCACGGTGTTATCGGTAAATATTAATTACCATTTCACGTTCAAATCTAATTAAAGATTTAACTATCGCTTTTGAGCAAAACTGGTTATACTCCATCCTCGATCATTTTAATCTAATTAAAGATTCATTAAAACTCCACTTAGTTTTAATCTTCCCAAAAATCAGTATCCTGTCTTTAACTGGGTTAAAGAACCAACGTCATCTAAAACACAATTCACGATAAACCCAAAATCACATTCCATTGTTAATCGGGTTAAAGAATGGGTGTTATTCAAAACACCGCTCACGATAAACCTAAAACCAATTTAAATTCAATTCCAATTAATATTATTTAATTGGTACACTTCATTAAATCTAAATAGAAAGATTTAATCATTTTCTCAACTGGGTTTAAGAATAATGTTAATGAAGACACCATCCACGAAAAACCAAATCACGTTTGATATTAAATACAAGGCTCTGAATAGAAAATATATCGTCTTATATTCAATATCAAATTCTACGACCAACAAATATCGTATTGGAAATAACGATATAAATATATCTTTCAAATTCCCACAACCATCTCTGTATAATCACGAAATCCAATATCGAAATATTCCAAAGATAATTTCGATTCAAATCCACTCCAATTCACGTATTGGAATTTCTTATTATTTTTAAAACCACTTCAAATCCAATTTATTCGAAAATAATGGATTATAATTCTAGTTCAAAACTAGTTCATTTCGATAAAAACTATTTTTATCTTTGCGAATGTGGAATTTTTCATCCTAGTTCTTTCCAATTCATATACTATGACTTTACACAAATTATTAATTTTTTTAATAATTTTATCAAGGCCCGTGCAGTCGGTTTTCAACAATTGCCACCGAACTGCACTTACAGTGAACTTTTCCAAATTTGATTTGGACATAATCCCAAATCCAGCCATTAGATTTCAAATTTCTAATATTCATTGGAAAGCTCTTTTCGATATGAACCCAACGGTTCCAGTTTCAGGAGAATCCGACGGTCGGATCTCCCGCAACGTCAATTCGAAGTCAATGGTCGAAATTCGCGAACTGCCGCGGCGCGGCGCGTTCTATTCAGGCCATTGTATGTAATATATATATATATACATATATATATATATATATATTATATATTTCGTCGATTTCCTTTCAAAACTTATTTTATAAATCGTTTTAAATTCGTTTTCGAAACGATTTCAACTTCATATTCAATTTTTAAATCAAAATTGAATATTTCACATCATTACTATATAAATGGTAATATTTTCAAAACGTTATATTTTGAAATCACTTTCTTTTCTATATTCCTTACAAAAATGAATATAATCGATACAAATATCGTTCGCGTCAAAATGGCGCATATCTAATAAACACGGCTTTATATATTTCAATAACTTCTTTATTCTATTCAACAGATGAATATTTTCTTCAACACATGAATATATACTTTATTCAACACATGAATATTTATTTATTCTCACTTACAATAAAAATGTGTATTCTATTATATAAAATATTTCGTTCAACACATGAATCATTTCAACACATGAATATTCTCAACAATTGAGTATCGTCAACACATGACTAATTTTGTTATTTAATATATTTTATAAATTTATGATAAAGACGTAAATTTTATTGTTTAAAATATTTTACTCAACACATGAATATATATTTTATTCAACACATGAATATTTTCAACACATGAATACATATTTTATTCAACACATGAATATTTATTTATTCTATTCAACACATGAATATATATTTTATTCAATGCATGAATATTTTCAACACATGAATACATATTTTATTCAGCACATGAATATTTATTTATTCTATTCAACACATGAATATATATTTTATTTTCCCAATTGGAATGAGGACCAATCAATTACCATATAATGTTAATCATATGGATTCCATACAACACATGTATATAATAGCAACGATAAATAATCAACCATCATCCAAAGTGCACCACACAACTGCATAAGCATTAAATATAACTAATTAACGCTCATACAGTCTGTCAATCAAACAATCGACATACCACTAAACAATTGGGATTAGTGTACGTAAAATGTCATCCCAACACCCGTGTGGGGTTTCAATCCACAAACACTGAATATTATTTGTGCAGTTGGGCGACGTGTAAAATTTATCGTCCCAATCAATATCCTTCAAATAGGTGTACGTAAACAAACCGTCCGGTTTGTAAATGAATATTTATTTATTCACATTCCCATTAAAAATTATATTTTTAACAATAAAATATTTATTTCAATACATGAATGTTTTATTATCCATTTCACATCAACATCACAAACAAACTTCACAACACATCAAACAAGCATACAAGTCGTCCATGGTCTGTGGACGACGAGTGTCGGGTGCTGCTAAGCACCGTCTACATCCTAGTATACATTTTAACTAGAAAACAAGATTTAAAGCAAGAAGTTCTCACCGACTAGCTAAACCAAATGCCACGACTCTTCATCTGTAGAAATCTTCGTCGTGCTCGCCTTTTGTCACTTTCATTGTCCGTAGCCACTACATATATAAAAATCACATTTTTATATTGTTGCTATGTATATAAAAATCACATTTTTTTAATCACTCTATATGGATAAAAATCACATTTTTATACCGCTACTATATAGATAGAAATTCTATTTTTATACCACTACTATATAGATAAAAATTCTATTTTTATACCGCTACTATATAGATAAAAATTCTATTTTTATACCGCTACTATATAGGTAAAAATTCTATTTTTATACCGCTACTATATAGATAAAAATTCTATTTTTATACCGCTACTATATAGATAAAAATTCTATTTTTATACTGCTCTTCTTCTAATAAAGATTATATTTTTGATTCACCACTTATATAAAAATCACATTTTCATATTCTCTAGTGTATAAAAATCATATTTTTATATTCGCTACATATATAAAGATCAAATTTTAACTTCGCTACTCACATAAAAATCGAATTTTTAATTCGCTACTCATATAAAAAATATATTTTTATATCGTTAAAAATCACATCTTTCCTATTCACAAAATCTTATCTTTAAACAAATAAAGATCTTGTAACAACCCGTATTCTATGCATCGGAGGATCTTAGAATATTTATTTCTTTCCCATATGAAGTCGTATGGTCATGTAACTTTGGGAAACAACCATTAGAGTCATTTCCTATGTTCATGATTTTTGTTGATTTTTAAATGACCATTTTGCCCCTAGCTGATTTTGTTTTGGCCATAACTTTCGACTGGAAAGGAATTTTGACCTGAAACCACTTCCATTAGATTCGTTTGATGGTTTACCTTCCCATAGAGTAGTCATAATAGCCAAACGGACTTACCGTTTGGGAGATATGGCTGAAATAAGGTTTGGAAGGTGAAAAACTGCTTAACCGGGCCAAATAGGGTGATTAGTGAATGGGCCTATAACCCATTTCGGGATTAGGGTTATGGGGAGGCTGAAAAGAGTTAGAGATTCATTTCATTTCAGTTTTCTAGCCTCCACTTACCTCTTAGAAACCCTAAAAATGGCCTCCAACCTCTAAATCACCTCCAAATCATCTTCTAATCAAGGATTAAGCTTAGCAACATCATATCAAGGGAGATCTACACCGAATCAACGTTAGAGCTGCTGTTTAGCATCGGGACTCGCATCAAATCAGAGATCTACTTCAGATCTAAGTCTTATTTGTGGCTAAGGTGAGTGATTTGCATAGTTCCTCACTAATTATGGCTAATTAAGGGTAATTAGTGTTAATTAGTGTTAATTAGCGAATTTAAACATGATAAAATTCTGGAAAAATATTTATAAATTTCGAAATGATGTTTTAGACCTCTGATATGAATTTGGGTTAATTTGGTTAAGTTTTGCTAGTCACATCATTAGTTTCACCTAAACATGCTTAAAGGGAAATATGGGGTTTTGGCCATGTTTGATCCATTTTAACCTATCATTTTGTTGTTTTGGTTTTTGTGGTTGATTCCCTATGTTGCTATGACTGTATGGTATTCTTTGTGATTGATTAGAAGTGTTAGATTGGTCGAAAACGTCGTCGAGTGGCGTATAAACAAGTTGCTGGAAGTTGTAGGAATGTTGCAGAAACCGGACCGGATCGGACTTAACGACCCGATCGTGATTAGCCTCTCTGATCTGACCCGCCAGTAGCTCCCCGACCCGATCCGCGTGGAGACGGAGACCGATCCAACGTTGGGGGAAAAAGGGTGAAGCCCGTGCTCCGAACCGATCCGATGTGCCACCCCGACCCGATCCGTTTAGCCACCTCCGAACCAATCCGTAACGACGAGGCTTGGAGAATACGACCCGACCCGAGTTGATTAGAAGAAGCCGATCCAAACCGTGGCGAACTGGAGGACTCCGACCCGAATCGGTGATGGCAAATGGATGTGGAGATTCGATCCGATCTGCTGAGGTGATGATGACCCGATCTGATCCAACGAAGAAGGAGCACTCCGATCCGAACCGAACTGATGACTAGGGGGAGATCCGAACCGATCCGGTGATGACTAATAACCCGAGATGCAAAGGTAGTCCAAATGGAAGTTAGAGCTCAGGATCCAGTTAGGAACCAATGAGTTCACTTCATGGTTGGGCTTTGCTGCGGGACGTGTGCTAAGGAGTTGTCGACGTTCATAACTTCGATTCACCACTGAAAATGGATGATGGGCTACTTATCAGTGCAGTAGAGTCATTATGACTCGAGGGGCAAGGTGATGGTAGCAAGACTATGTTATCAGTGCAGTAGAGTCATTATGACTCGAGGGGCAAAGTGATGCGTAGTAAGACTATGAGCCAGTGCAGTGGGGTCATTGTGACTCCATGGGGCAGAGTGGACATAGTAAAGGATTAGTGAGGCTATGAGCCAGTGCAGTGGGGTCGTTGCGACTCCATGGGGCAAAGTGGACATAGCGAAGGATTAGTGGCTATGTATCAGTGCAGTGAAGCCATTTATGACTTCATGGGGCAAAGTGATCATAGCAAGGTATGTTAGGTGATCGAAGTGGTGAATATCGTATACTTTATGCACTGAGTGAGGGATGTGAGGATGGTTGTTATGCTTGATTGTTTGCCATCACTATGACATGCACACCCCCACCCCCGTTATCTTTACACCATTTGAAAAGGCACCTTAGAGTGTTGTACAGTATGTAGTGCTAACTCTTTGGTTGCAGGTCCAGGTTCAGGTATGTTTTAGTCTACCTGTTATTATTCTGTTTAGATGCTTATCGCTCATACCAGGCTTTATATCTGACCCAGAGTTTTATGTCTCCTCTTATTACTCTGGGTGCTCACACGAGCAGACTAGAGACAGGTTAGTTGGTGATGCGCGAGTAGCTGATTTGGAGGCGAGCAGGAGGCTTCCACTTATGATATATAGATATTCTCCCTGTGTCGTTGGTGGTCGCTACTTGGGCATTAGTAGTGTACCTCCTTTATCTTACCTTTGCTTTTTGAGACAGTTTGAAAAGTTGTAATAATGTTAGCTTTGGATCATAATCTTTACTTGGATTTTCCGCTGCTATGTTAGTTTGAATTCAGCTTATGCACTGTCTCACCTGTTTTATGCCAAGTATGTTGTTATTATATTTTGTTCCACACGCTGTGAGACATTTTACAGGTTCTTTGTTAGTTCATTTCCTTCTTCCCTTTTCTTCTGACGATCCGTCCCGTGCTAACTGGACATGTGTATAGCGCACTTTTGGAGTAAATGTCGGTTGGTGCGGGGCGGGCCGTCACATTTGGTATCAGAGCTCTAGGTTGCGTAGTTAACCTAGGGAAAGACACTAGGGAGAGATAGTACGTATATGAGAGAGCGTATTTGTGATTACTTTGGTTTTCAAAAGCTATATATGTATATACTATTAGTAGTATAAGAATGAAGTTGTACTGCACTAGCACCACTATGGGGTCGTTAATCGTTTCCCCTTTTACAGATTGACGATGAGCCGATATGCAAGAGGTGCTGGTAGGGGAACCAATAATGGGAATGCTGCTGACATGAGGGCGATGTTTACTGACCTCATGAGAGACATGCTTAGGGAGGTGCAAGGGGCAGTTCCCAATCCCGGAAATGGTGGTGGTCCAGTAGTGCAGGCGCCTAGGGTCGATTTCACCAAGTTGTGCAAGGATTACACTAACCTTGGTGGGAAGTCGTTCCACGGAACGGAGTCACCCACAGATGTTCAGGATTGGTTGGATAGCTGTGATCGTATCTTCGACGACTTGGGTATTGAGGATGCGATGAAAAGAAGGCTAGCGTCTCGTCAGCTGCAAGGGCGAGCGGTGAATTGGTGGAATGCCATTAGAACAGCTACTCCAGAAGATCAGGTTACTTGGGATCAGTTCAAGGCTCGCTTTAGCGAGAAGTTCATTCCAACTTCCCAGAAGTCAGTGTTGTTTAAGAGATTCTTGGAACTCAAGCAGAATGGTCGGGCGGTCTCTGACTATATTGCTGAGTTCGACACCTTGTCGAAGTATGGACTATCTCTTATCGATACTCCTGAGAAGAAGAATGAGAAGTTCATTACTGGTTTGGATGGATACTTGGGGGAAAGGCTTATCAACCACATCGATGAGACTTTTGAAACGATTGTGGGGAAAGCTTTGAGATCAGAGAGTCTTTACCCTAAGCCAAAGATTGAGGCTGCATCTGCAGAAGGGCTGAAGCCGCAAGCAGGCGGTGGAGGCAAGAATAACTCTCAGAATAAGAGGAAACAGAACCAATCTAAGGATGGCCAGAAAAAGAACAAGAAAGATGTTGAGTGCTTCAGTTGTGGTAAGAAGGGCCATTATGCTAAAGAATGTCGGGCCAAGACAGCGGAAAGGAAGTGCTACAACTATGGCCAAGTGGGACATCATAAGGATAAGTGTCCGCAACCTCTTAAGGAGAAGCAGATTGTGAGCGCATATGCTATTGATGTTGTTCCTTCTTCGTCGAATGCCCCAACTGCGGCGGAGAAAGGAAAGAATGTTGTTATTCAAGGTATGTTTTCTATTTGTGATGTACCAGTTCGAGTTTTGTTTGATACTGGGGCTTCCCGTTCCTTCATATCTAGTGACCTAGTAGATAGGTTGGGACTGGAACTCGAGATAGTCGATAGACCATTGGTTGTGACGAACCCGATTGGTGGTTCAACTAATCTTAGTATGATTTGCCGAAATTTGGTCTTATCGAGTCATGGATGTATGTTTGTGATTACTTTGTTTTGGGCTTTACTGGGTATGGCATTATATTGGGGGTCGATTGGCTCCAAAGATACGGGGTGGTGGTAGACTGTGAGGGCTTTTTGGTGACAGTTGGGCGAATGATGGGCGGAGGGTAGTGTTTGGTAGTCTACCTAGTGATGGGGTAATGGCTAGTTTTATAAATTCCCTCGACATACCACAGGATGAGTTGTCAGATGTGCCCTTGGTTGGCCAATATCTGGACGTCTTCGAGGAGGTGACCGGGCTTCCACCACACCGAAAGATTGAGTTCCGTATTGATTCAGTGAAAGATGCCAGACCTATAGTGATGCCACTTCGTCGTATGGCACCAAGGGAGCAGCGAGAGCTCGGGGTGCAAGTCAGCAATCTTTTGAAGAAGGGATTTATTAGAAGAAGTGTCTCCGAGTGGGGAGCACCAGTTGTGTTTGCCACTAAGGCAGATGGTTCCCTTCGTTTGTGTATGGACTATCGCGAGTTGAATAAGGTAACGAGGAAGAATAAGTATCCTCTACCGCGGATAGATGATTTGTTTGATCAACTGGAAGGAGCAAGAGTGTTCTCCCAGTTGGACCTCGCGACAGGATTTCATCAGCTCCGAGTAGCGGATGAGAGTGTTCCGAAAACGACATTTAGGACGCCGTCTGGATTCTATGAGTGGTTGGTCATGCCATTTGGGTTGACCAATGCACCAGCCTATTTTGTGGATCTTATGAATCGAGTATTCAGAGATCATTTGAATAAGTTTGTTCTTGTGTTCACAGACGATATCCTTGTTTACTCGAGGACAGAGGAGGAACACAAGGGACACTTGAGGATAGTGATGGAGGTGTTGAGGAAACACCAATTGAAAGCGAAATTCTCTAAGTGTCACTTTTGGAGAAGGGAAGTGAGATTCTTGGGTCATGTTGTTTCAGAGAATGGTATTGCCCGGACCCCGCGAAGGTGGCTACGGTACAGGATTGGCCTACACCCAAGAATGCAACAGATGTAAGAAGTTTCTTGGGGTTAGTTGGATATTATCGTAAGTTTATCCAGGACTTCTCCAAGATAGCAGCACCGTTGACTCAGTTGACTAAGAAGAATCAGTCCTTCGTCTGGGACGGAGTGTGTGAGAATGCATTCAAGAGTCTAAAGGAAAGGTTGATGCGTGCGCCAGTGCTAGTCATTCCTAAAGGGAATGAAGAAATGACGGTATACACGGATGCTTGTGGTACCGGACTAGGTGCTGTATTGATGCAAGGAGGTAGGGTTGTAGCTTATGCTAGTCGGCAGCTAAAGCCGCATGAGAAGAAGTATCCTACCCATGATTTGGAACTGGCAGCGATTGTGTTCGCATTAAAGATGTGGAGACACTATCTCTTGGGAGAAAGATTTGAGTTGTTTACCGACCATAAATCGTTAAACTATCTCTTCTCTCAGAAAGATCTGAATCTCCGTCAGCGGACGTGGTTAGAGTTCTTGGCTTCGTATGATTTTGATATCGCATACACACCTGGGAAAGGTAATGCGGTAACCAATGCCTTGAGTAGGAGACATGCCAGTTTAGGGGCTATGTTTCTTGAATGGAAGCAACTGGAGTATATCGTGGGGTTTGATTTCAGACCAAAGTGCGAATTGGATCCAGACATGCTAGCTAGTTTGGCGATCAGACCCACTTTGATAGAATGGATTGGTTCCAGCCAGAGGGACGATCCTAATCTATTGGAAATCATCTCCAAGTTAGAGATGGACATTGACGATGAGGAGATGAATTTGTGTGGGCTTGATCGAGATGGACGGCTTAGAAAGAATGGAAGACTAGTTGTACCCAACGTGAATGGTTTGAGAGATGAAGTGCTTAGAGAATGTCATCACTTAAAACTGACTATACATCCCAGTGGTAATAAGATGTATCGAGACATGAAGCAGACTTACTACTGGGAAGGGATGAAAAGAGACGTTGGGAAGTTTATATCCAAATGCATGAATTGCCGGCTAGTTAAAGCCGAGCAAAAGAAGCCTAGTTGGTTGTTGCAACCATTAGAAATTCCCGAATGGAAATGGGAGCAAGTCTCGATGGATTTCATCGATGGTTTACCAAAGACTAGATCGGGATATGATAGCATTTGGGTAATTGTGGATCGATTGACTAAGAGTGCAAGATTTATACCAGTCAAATCGACCAGAACGGCAGCTAAATTAGCAGAATTGTATATAAAGTGGGTAGTGAGATTTCATGGGGTACCTAAAAGCATTGTGAGTGACCGAGACCCGTTGTTTACTAGTGGGTTTTGGAAGAGCTTACAAGAGGCTCTAGGGTCAGAATTACATCTCAGTACCGCATATCATCCTCAGACCGACGGTCAGACGGAGAGGGTGAATCGTATATTGGAAGATCTCTTAAGAGCATGTATATTGGATTTTGGTGGATCATGGGATGACCATTTGCATCTAGTAGAGTTTGCATATAATAATAGCTACCAATCCAGTATCGGTATGGCTCCATATGAAGCTTTGTACGGAAGACCATGCAACTCACCATCATGTTGGATAGAGACTGGCGAGAAGTTCATGCTTGGACCAGATGTGGTGAGGGAAACCTCGGATAAGGTTAAGACCATTCAACAACGCATGAAGGCTACCCAAGATAGGCAGAAAAGCTATGCTGATAAAAGGAGAAGAGACTTAAAATTCTCCGTCGGTGACTTGGTGTTTGTCAAGATTTCTCCGTTGAAGAGCGTGATACGATTTGGCAGGAGAGGCAAGTTGGCACCAAGATTTGTTGGCCCATTCCCTGTTCTTGAACAAGTCGGGAATTTGGCATATAGAGTTGACTTACCAGAGAAGATGGCGGGAGTTCACAACGTATTTCATGTTTCCCAACTAAGGAAGTTCGTTCACGACCCGGATATGACTATTTCACCTGATCAGTTAGAGGACTTCGAAGTAGAACCCGAGGCGGTTGGGGACCGCAAGCCGATCCGTATTGTCGAGCACGATACGAAGCAACTTCGAAGGAAGGCGGTGAGGCTAGTCAAGGTTCAGTGGGGCGAGAATGACTGTACTTGGGAGACAGAGGAGAGCATTAGAAAGACGTATCCAGAACTCTTTGTCTGGTAAAATTTACCTTGTAATTTAGTTATTCCGCATGCTAGGATAGATTTTTTTGCTTGTTTTGCATGTTTGATTGTTGTTTTATGGTTGATAGGCATGCGGGACCCTTTGTGTGTTTTGGTTAGGGAATTTCGGGGGCGAAATTTCTTAAGGGGGGAGAATGTAACAAGCCGTATTCTACGCATCGGAGGATCGTATAATATTTATTTCTTTTCCATATGAAGTCGTATGGTCATGTAACTTTGGGAAACAACCATTAGAGTCATTTCCTATGTTCATGATTTTTGTCGATTTTTAAATGACCGTTTTGCCCCTAGCTGATCTTGTTTTGGCCATAACTTTTGACTGGAAAGGAATTTTGACCTGAAACCACTTCCATTAGATTTGTTTTATGGTTTACCTTTCCGTAGAGTGGTCATAATAGCCAAACAGATTTACCGTTTGGGAGATATGGCTGAAATAAGGTTTAGAAGGTGAAAAACTGCTTAACCGGGCCAAATAGGGTGATTAGTGAATGGGCCCATAACCCATTTCGGGATTAGGGTTATGGGGAGGCTGAAAAGAGTTAGAGATTCATTCCATTTCAGTTTTCTAGCCTCCACTTACCTCTTAGAAACCCTAAAAATGGCCTCCAACCTCTAAATCACCTCCAAATCATCTTCTAATCAAGGATTAAGCTTAGCAACATCAAATCAAGGGAGATCTACACCAAATCAATGTTAGAGCTACTGTTTAGCATCGGGACTCGCATCAAATCAGAGATCTACTTTAGATCTAAGTCTTATTTGTGGCTAAGGTGAGTGATTTGCATAGTTCCTCACTAATTATGGCTAATTAAGGGTAATTAGTGTTAATTAGCCAATTTAAACATGATAAAATTCTGGAAAAATATTTATAAAGTTCGAAATGATATTTTAGACCTCTGATATGAATTTGGGTTAATTTGGTTAAGTTTTGCTAGTCACATCATTAGTTTCACCTAAACATGCTTAAAGGGAAATATGGGGTTTTGGCCATGTTTGATCCATTTTAACCTATCATTTTGTTGTTTTGGTGTTTGTGGTTGATTCCCTATGTTTCTATGACTGTATGGTATGCTTTGTGATTGATTAGTAGTGTTAGATTGGTCGAAAATGCCGTCGAGTGGCGTATAAACAAGTTGCTGGAAGTTGCAGGAATGTTGCAGAAACAGGACCGGATCGGACTTAACGACCCGATCGTGATTAGCCTCTCTGATCCTTCCCGCCAGTAGCTCCCCGACCCGATCCGCGTGGAGACAGAGACCGATCCAACGTTGGGGGAAAAAGGGTGAAGCCCGTGCTCGGAACCGATCCGATGTGCCACCCCGACCCGATCCGTTTAGCCACCTCCGAACCGATCCGTAACGACGAGGCTTGGAGACTATGACCCGACCCGAGTTGATTAGAAAAATCCGATCCGAACCGTGGCAAACTGGAGGACTCCGACCCGAACCGGTGATGGAGACTGGACGTGGAGATTCGATCCGATCTGCTGAGGTGATGATGACCCGATCCGATCCAACGAAGAAGGAGCACTCGGATCCGAACCGAACTGATGACTAGGGGGAGATCCGAACCGATCCGGTGATGACCAATAACCCAAGATGCAAAGGTAGTCCAAATGGAAGTTAGAGCTCAGGATCCAGTTGGGAACCAATGGGTTCACTTCATGGTTGGGCTTTGCTGCGAGACGTGTGCTAAGGAGTTGTCGACGTTCATAACTTCGATTCACCACTGAAAATGGATGATGGGCTACTTATCAGTGCATTAGAGTCATTATGACTCGAGGGGCAAGGTGATGGTAACAAGACTACTTTATCAGTGCAGTAGAGTCATTATGACTCGAGGGGCAAAGTGATGCGTAGTAAGACTATGAGCCAGTGCAGTGGGGTCGTTGTGACTCCATGGGGGCAGAGTGGACATAGTAAAGGATTAGTGAGGCTATGAGCCAGTGCAGTGGGGTCATTGCGACTCCATGGGGCAAAGTGGACATAGCGAAGGATTAGTGGCTATGTATCAGTGCAGTGAAGCCATTTATGACTTCATGGGGCAAAGTGATCATAGCAAGGTATGTTGGGTGATCGAAGTGGTGAATATCGTATACTTTATGCACTGAGTGAGGGATGTGAGGATGGTTGTTATGCTTGATTGTTTTCCATCACTATGACATGCACACCCCCACCCCCGTTATCTTTACACCTTTTGAAATGGCACCTTAGAGTGTTGTACAGTATGTAGTGCTAACTCTTTGGTTGCAGGTCCAGGTTCAGGTATGTTTTAGTCTACCTGTTATTGTTCTGTTTAGATGCTTATCGCCCATACCAGGCTTTATGTCTGACCCAGAGTTTTATGTCTCCTCTTATTACTCTGGGTGCTCACACGAGCAGACTAGAGACAGGTTAGCTGGTGATGCGCGAGTAGCTGATTCGGAGGCGAGCAGGAGGCTTCCACGTATGATATATAGATATTCTCCCTGTGTCATTGGTGGTCGCTACTTGGGCATTAGTAGTGTACCTCCTTTATCTTGCCTTTGCTTTTTGAGACAGTTCGAAAAGTTGTAATAATGTTAGCTTTGGATCATAAGCTGTACTTGGATTTTCCGCTGCTATGTTAGTTTGTTTTCAGCTTATGCACCGTCTCACCTGTTTTATGTCAAGTATATTGTTATTATATTTTGTTCCATGCGCTGTGAGACATTTTACAGGTTCTTTGTTAGTTCATTTCCTTCTTCCCTTTTCTTCTGATGATCCGTCCCGTGCTAACTGGACATGTGTACAACGCACTTTTGGATTAAATGTCGGTTGGTGCGGGGCGGGCCGTCACAGATCTCTTCTTTCTTCACATAAAAATCTTGTCTTCTCATTTAAAAAAAAAATCATTTCTTTTCTAGATTAAAAATCAAATCTTTTCTACTTTAAAAATATGATCTTTCTTACTTTAAAGATATTATCTTTTTACTTAATAAAAATTCAATCTTTTTGTGACAAAAATCCCAATCTTCATGGCGTTAAAATCAGATTTATATAGCGCCTACAAATCAGATGTTTTATATAAAAATAATAATATAAAACTCACTTTCTTTTTGCAATATCGGGTCTTCGTTGGAGGGGGAAGAATCCACTACTACGATGGACAATCGGAGGGGCGGAGGAGCTGCTGTGCGGCGGTGGGTGGCGGATGGTGGTGAGGGCGGTTAGGGTTCGGGTTTGCATCAGTTTGGGGGTGGAGAGAGAAGAGGCGACGTGATTAGGAGGAAGGGGGAGTGCTGGCGTCTTTGAACGCCGGAGGTAGGAGCAGCGACCTCCTCTAATGGCGCGCGACGTTGATGGGCGGGGCTTGTAACAACCCGGAAAATCTGGGCCAGTTTAAAATTTTTATTTTGGCAATTTTAGCGAATTTTGATTATTTAAAATGAATTATTTTAAATAATATCGGCGTGAAATTTATTTTGAATATAATTCGAACGTATATATTGTATACGTCGTCGTTAGAATATATAATAATTATATATAATTATAAAAGGAATAGAAAATGGCGCGGTAGTTCGAAAATTCGATTTCTAATTTCAAATGAATATACAGAATTCAATATAAGTCAGAATTGAACGAAACAAGAAATATTTGAATCTGTATAACTATATCTTTGTAACGAAGTTAACAAATTGAGATTTCATCTTAGGAATGATAAGATATGTCCAGTTTAAAATTAGAAATAGTCGCTGTGGAATTTATATATATTTTTATATATATAAGGCCCTTAAAAATGGACATTTTGCAAATGACCTCGGATTTCGACGAAACCAGTTTTGTTGGGTCCGTGATGTAAAGTTATTGCTAGGTTTCAAATTTCATAATTTTTCGAATCAATATGTGAGCGTGGCAAAGGAAAACGTGTTTTGACCATTTCAGTTGATTTTAATCGACTGGAAATTGGCCATTTTTCTAACGGTCTCAGAATTCGACGAAACTAGTTTTGTTAGGACCGTATCGTCAATACGAAGCTAGAAAATATTTTTCGGCCATTTTTAGAGTTAGTATGTGACCCCGGTAATTTGAAATGTACGTTTAAAATTCAATATAAGGATTTAAATGTAAATTCAACAGAAACTGATTCAAACAGTAGAATCAACCTACGATACATATCCCATTGGGTTCGGAATGGGGGTAAAACGCTATAGGCGACAGTCGGTGGGTCCCATTTCGACTTCGAATAAAAAGTCAACTTTTAATCGAAAAAATAAATAAAATAAAATAATAAATATATAACTCAATTACTCTCTCTCTCCCTCTCACTTCTCAGATGAAAAAAAAGAAGAAAAAGGGCTTCGAGCCCTAATCGTCGACGCCGCGCCGCCAGGGGGGGTGACCCATCGCCGCCGCCCTTTCTTCCACCAGCCCCCTCCTCTTCTCGAGCTCCTCCGCCTCCGTCCATCCACCTCCGTTCGAAGCCGTCCCCAAAGAAAAACCGCGACGCCCCCCTTTTTGCTAACCACCGCTTGAAGCCTCCTCCACCACTGACGAACGCGAGACCCCCCCCCCTTCCTCGCTGTTGCAGCCTACGATCAGCCCCCCCTGTAAGTCCCCTGATGTCCTTTATTTTATTTTTTAACTGTTTTTTTATTTACTTTAACTGTTTTTTTATTTTACTTAAACTGTTTTTTTTATTTTATTTTACTTGAAACCTGTTTTTTTTATTTATTTTGAAAACTGTTTTTTTTATTTGATTTTTAAAACTGAATTTTAAAATGATTTTTAAAAACTGATTATTTTAAAATTTGAAAACTGATTATTTTATTTAAGCTTTAAAAACTGATTGAATTAAAATTTGAAAACTGATTATTTTATTTAAGCTTTAAAAACTGATTATTTTAAAATTTGAAAACTGATTATTTTATTTAAGCTTTAAAAACTGATTATTTTAAAATTTGAAAACTGATTATTTTATTTAAGCTTTAAAAACTGATTATTTTAAAATTTGAAAACTGATTATTTTATTTAAGCTTTAAAAACTGATTATTTTAAAATTTGAAAACTGATTATTTTATTTTTGTTTTGAAAACTAATTTTTATAGGAAGTAAAACTGATTTTATTTTGAAAAGGAAAATGATTTTAAACTGAATTTAAAATGAAAAAGGATAGATTTTTATACCGTAGGAAGAGTAAAAATATGATTTTTACTCATGAAGAGTAATAAAAACATAATTTTTATTATATTACTAACGATGTAAAAATAGAATTTTTATCTATATAGTAGCAATGTAAAAACAGAATTTTTATCCATATGGCGTGAAACTAAAAATTCGATTTTTATATATTGAACTTTGAACTAAAAATTCGATTTTTATATATTGAACTTTGAAACTAAAAATTCGATTTTTATATATTGAACTTTGAACTAAAAATTCGATTTTTATATATTGAACTTTGAACTAAAAATTCGATTTTTATATATTGAACTTTGAAACTAAAAATTCGATTTTTATATATTGAACTTTGAACTAAAAATTTGATTTTTATATATTGACCTTCGAAATAAAAATATGATTTTTAAATATTGAATAGAGAAGTAAAAATTCGATTTTTATGTATGTAGTGGCTACGGGCGACGAAGCTGACGAAGATGCGAAAACAATGAAGATTTCTATCAATGAAGTGCCGTGGAGCTAGGATAGGAATCGGTGAGAATTTCTCACTCTAAATTTCTTTTCTAGTTATATATATATATACTAGGATGCAGACGGTGTTTAGTAGCACCCGACACCCGTCCACAGATCATGGACTTGTTTGTTTAGTTGAATGTTGGGTGATTGATTTATTCGTTTGGTTGAATTGGAAATTGATTGAAATTGATGTGTGAATGGCGCGGGCCTTCACTAGACCGGGGATAAGGCTAGGCCTTGTCCCGTTTCTAGTATCGTGCCGTTATGCCGCCGAAATTTTCTAAAATATTTTAGAAAAATAAAAATATCATTTTATTGTGTAAATGAATTGAATAGAAATTCATAGGTTGAAATAAAATGTTTTATCGTTAAAAATATAAATTTTTAACGTGAAGTGAATAAAATAAAATATTCATTTATAAGCCGGACGGTTTGTTTATGTACACCTATTTGAATGACATTGATTGGGACGATAAATTCTACACATCGCCCAACTGCACAAATAAAATATGCGTTTGATTGTTTGAAACCCCACACGGGTGTTGGGATGAAATTTGAAGTTCACTCATCCTGATTGATTAAATGTGTCGATCGATTGATTGACAGGCTGTTATAAGCATTGAATATCTATATTTGATGCTTATACAGTGTAGTGCACTTTGGTTGATGGTTGATTATTTTTCAATGTAATTATATACATGTGTTGTATGAAAATCCATATAATTAACTTTATATGGTAATTGATTGGGCCTCATTCCAATTTGAAAAATAAAGAATATTATAAAATAAAAGTTCATGTGTTGACAGTACTCATTCATTGAGATTGGTCATGTGTTGAACGAAATATTTTGATAATAAGAAATATTTGAAAAAGAAATATTTGAAATAGAATATTTGAAAATAGAAATTTATGAAGCCGTGTTGATTAGATTGACGCCATTTTGACGTGAACGATATTTATATCGATTTTATTCATCTTAAAAATGAATATTGGAAAACGATTTCGAAATAAATTGAATTGATAACGATTTCGAAATGAATTGAATTGAAAACGATTTCGATATAAATTGAATTGAAAACGATTTCGAAATAAATTGAATTGAAAACGATTTCGAAATAAATTGAATTGAAAACGATTTCGAAATGAATTGAATATATAACGATTTCGAAATGAATTGAATATAAAACGAATTGAAATTGAATTGAAAACGATTTCGAAATGAATTGAATTGAAAACGATTTCGAAATGAAATGAATTGAAAACGAATTCAAAATTGAATTGAAAACGATTTCGAAATGAAATGAATTGAAAACGAATTCAAATTGAATTGAAAACGATTTCGAAATGAATTGAATTGAAAACGATTTCGAAATGAATTGAATTGAAAACGATTTCGAAATAAATTGAATTGAAAACGATTTCGAAATGAATTGAATATATAACAATTTCGAAATGAATTGAATATAAAACGAATTCAAATTGAATTGAAAACGATTTCGAAATGAATTGAATTGAAAACGATTTCGAAATGAAATGAATTGAAAACGAATTCAAATTGAATTGAAAACGATTTCGAAATGAAATGAATTGAAAACGAATTCAAATTGAATTGAAAACGATTTCGAAATGAATTGAATTGAAAACGATTTCGAAATGAATTGAATTGAAAACGAATTGAAATGAATTCAAATTGAATTGAAATTTGAATTGAATAGAAATGAATTTTGAAACGAATTTATAAAGAAGAATTCAATTTTGATTTGAATTGAAAAGGAAGTTGAAATTGCTTTTGAAACGAATTTAAAACTATTTATATAATTCGTTTTAAATAAAAATCGACGAAGTATATATTATATATATTATATATATAATATAATGGTCTGAATAGAACGCGCCGCGCCGCGGCAGTTCGTGAATTTCGACCATTTATTTCAAACGGACATTGCGGGAGATCCGACCGTCGGATTCTCCTAAAACCGGAACCGTTGGGTTCGTATCGAAAAGAGCTTTCTAATGAATGTTAGAAATTTGAAATCTAACGGTTGGATTTGGAGATACGTCCAAATCAAATTCGAAAAAGGTCGCTGTAAGTGCAGTTCGATGGCCGTTAATGGAAATCGACTGTACGGGCCTTGATAAAATTATTAAAAATAGTAATAATTTGTGTAAAATCATAAGAAATGATTTGTGAAAGTTTGGGATGAAAAACTCCATATTTGAAAAGATAAAAATAGATTTTTATCGAAATGAACTAGTTTTGAACTAGAATTATAATTCTATTTATTTTTAAATAAATAAATTGAATTTGAAATGGTTTTGAAAATAACCAAAATTTCCAATGATTGCATTGGAGTGGATTTGAATCGAAATTGTCTTCGGAATATTTCGATGTTGGAATTCGTGATATTACAGGTGTTGTTATGGAAATTTGAAAGATATATATTTGTATCGTTATTTCCAATACGACATTTGTTAGTCGTAGAATTCGATATTGAATATAAGCCGATATATTTTCTATTCAGAGCCTTGTATTGAATATCGAATGTGATTTGGGTTTGTCGTGAATGGTGTCTTCACTAACACTGTTCTTGAACCCAGTTGAGAAAAGATTAAATCTTTTTATTTAGATTTAATGAAGTGTACCAATTAAATAATATTTAATTGGAATTGAATCGATATTGATTTTTGGGTTTATCGTGAACAGTGTTTTAAATAACACTTGTTCTTTAACCCGATAATTAATGGAATGTGATTTGGGTTTATCGTGAACCGTGTTTTAAATGACACTGATTCTTTAACCCAGTCGAAGATTAAAACTAAGTGGAGTTTTAATGAATCTTTAATTAGATTGAAAAGATCGAGAATGGAGTATCACCAGTTTTTCTCCAGGCGATAGTTAAATCTTTAATTAGATTTGAACGTGAAATTTAGAAACTAACTGTCGGTTAGCCAAGCAGAAGGGTTTTCTGGATATTGATCTGATGTTGGTTTCGGCCTTCGGGGTTAATATTTGGGGAATTATTCTCTTGATTAATTTACGGTTAGTGACTAATGAATTGGAATGAGGCGTATGTTGTGTTTGTGTAACACTTATTTAAAATATACGCGAGTTATTCGGAAAGACCGGGTTCATCCCATTCTGAATAACTGATACGACGATAAGTCGAAGATGAAGACGATGGTCGAAGACCGGAGGTCTTCACGTCGTTTGGGTAATTACTGATGATCTTGATTGGGCTGTACACCCAAGAAGATGGAAACAGTTGGTGATCGTCCAGACGTACTTGGAGATCGATGGATATGCGGGGTACTAGGTGCCTCCGGTTTCGTTCAGACCCAGAACGGACTTGTAAATGGACTGTGTGTCTGACATCGGATTTCATTCTGTGTGACTGATATCGGTTGCATAGGATGGTTTGCCTGTGTGGCATGCTAAGATGCAAATGATCAAGGCTTCTGTTGAAAAGCAAAGTCTTGTGGTGATGATCAAAGCACGGCCTTTGTGGCGTAGCTTTGTGTAACGTTTACCTCGCGTGTTTCACACCTGGTATGAACCAAAAACGGGAGACGGACCTCAGGGAGGACTTGCGTTTCTTTCTAGCTAGAAGTGGCGTCAGTGGTTTTACACGCCCTGACGAGTTTGACTTATGTGGTTGTTGCTGTTGCGAGGCGCCTCGGTTATATCGGTTCCGGCCGATGCTTCTGGTCGGCTGACGGACCAGACTTACACCCCATAGGGTGGGGAAACGTAGTGTTCAGGCATAATAATCCACATCGGTGGACTGGCCCTGACGATCTAAAGGCTTGCCTGCGCGCTTGCCTGTGGCTCGGGCTAGAGAGTCACGAATCGGTTGAGGACTATCTTTTGCCTCGGTTCATAGATGGAAATCCAATTTCCAAATACGTGACATTTGCGGTTTTATTTGTAAACCTATATATGGCGACATAGTGGGATGGGGCGCTCATGCCGCCTATGATTGATACTTATGATTTGAAGTTGTTTTATACACTATGCACTTATAATGGTATCAAATGATTTGTTTTAAACGTATCAAGCATTCTTTGGCTGTTATAAGGGAAAACCCTATCCTCGGCTGCGTTGCATTGTGTGATGGGACCTGGGTCTTATAACAGCTTCATTTTTCTTTATTTAGCATTGCGCTGTTTGTTTTATGCACTGGTATTCTTGGGAGGAAACCCGTTCCGTGTTATACGGCGTGGTCCCTTGATTTACCTAATGATTTAAAATAAAGATTAATAACTGTTTTAGTTCTCACACCAGTCACATGACTGACCTGGAGTTTATTGTTTTAACCTAAACTCTGGGTGCCTTTATTTTGACACGGGCAGCTAGTAGTTTCAGTTTTGCAGATTTTATTCACAGGATCCTGGTTCACAGCTGGAACGATATCCGGAAAGCTTTGTATCCGTATATCTCATTCTAAGTTGTGTATTGTATTATTTTCCGCTGCGATGTATTTAAATGTAATTTAAATCTCTGATATTTCTGTGTAATATTTATTTGTTTATACTCTGTATATTCTTGTAATCTGATGCATTGTTGTAATATACAATGGAATGTTCTTCTGTATGCGTTCTGTTTTGTCGTGTTCTCAAACGATAGGGCGTTTCGAACGGTCTGGGTCGGTTTAGCGACTGGTTCGGACCGAGCGAAATTCCTTGCCGTCACAGTTGGTATCAGAGCTTTGGTTTACAGAGCTCGAGAACAAGACACCTTAGAACCATACGAAAGAATTCATCAGATATTGGATTAGTAATATCCAATTAGAATGACTCGTTAGAGATAGGATCAGTAGTATCCTAGAACGAGTGTGAAGAGTATATTTTTCAAATGAAAACAATTTTGTTTTGAAATTTAAACCATTTTAAAACGTATTTGACTATTTATTTATTTTGAATATGGACAATCGAGTATATAAAGATTTCGCATATACGCGTCATGAACGTATATTCGAAGTTTTAATATACTGGATAGATATAGAATCATACTCTAGTAGCCCGAAGATGATGCTGATGATTGACTAGTTGCCATTAGTATTCATGTTCGAGTAACGAAGGTGTGATTATCTATATATTTCCATTAGACTGGTGTGAGAACCAAAACTAATATAGTTAGAACACATTGTTGTGAATTGGCATTAAAAACATGATTTTTGTATATGTATCAAATTATGAATTTGAAACTCTAATTCACTAATTGATTGATGTTTGTGTTGTTTGTTTAGTTTGTTTGATAATTTTGAACCATTATGCCTAACTGAATCAAATATTGACTTGTATTGAAATTTGGTCGCATTTGCTTGCATATACATGTATATCATTGAACAGGTCATAGCAAGGAGGCTAGAGCCGAGAATAAAATTTGTTTGCCCGACAAATAGGTACATGTTTACTACATAATTTCCTGTTTTGTTTGGGTGATGATGATTTTGTGAGCCTATTGGCTAGCCGCTTGGCTTTTTCTTTTTCTTTTTGAGATCTGAAGGACCGGGGAAGCTATTTGAAATTCCCCGATGCTCCCGGTGCAGGGGAGGTTATGGCGAAATTTTTCGAAAATTTAGGGTGTTAGCCAAATTTTTGAAATTTTAGAAAATTCTCAGAAACTGAAAAGTTGGAGAATGGAAGCCAGATCGAGCGTAGAGTTGAATTATCAAACCACTTTCGACTTTGTTCCTTTTCGGGGACGAAAAGTTTTAAGTGGGGGAGATTGTAACAACCCGGAAAATCTGGGCCAGTTTAAAATTTTTATTTTGGCAATTTTAGCGAATTTTGATTATTTAAAATGAATTATTTTAAATAATATCGGCGTGAAATTTATTTTGAATATAATTCGAACGTATATATTATATACGTCGTCGTTAGAATATATAATAATTATATATAATTATAAAAGGAATAGAAAATGGCGCGGTAGTTCGAAAATTCGATTTCTAATTTCAAATGAATATACAGAATTCAATATAAGTCAGAATTGAACGAAACAAGAAATATTTGAATCTGTATAACTATATCTTTGTAACGAAGTTAACAAATTGAGATTTCATCTTAGGAATGATAAGATATGTCCAGTTTAAAATTAGAAATAGTCGCTGTGGAATTTATATATATTTTTATATATATAAGGCCCTTAAAAATGGACATTTTGCAAATGACCTCGGATTTCGACGAAACCAGTTTTGTTGGGTCCGTGATGTAAAGTTATTGCTAGGTTTCAAATTTCATAATTTTTCGAATCAATATGTGAGCGTGGCAAAGGAAAACGTGTTTTGACCATTTCAGTTGATTTTAATCGACTGGAAATTGGCCATTTTTCTAACGGTCTCAGAATTCGACGAAACTAGTTTTGTTAGGACCGTATCGTCAATACGAAGCTAGAAAATATTTTTCGGCCATTTTTAGAGTTAGTATGTGACCCCGGTAATTTGAAATGTACGTTTAAAATTCAATATAAGGATTTAAATGTAAATTCAACAGAAACTGATTCAAACAGTAGAATCAACCTACGATACATATCCCATTGGGTTCGGAATGGGGGTAAAACGCTATAGGCGACAGTCGGTGGGTCCCATTTCGACTTCGAATAAAAAGTCAACTTTTAATCGAAAAAAAAAATAAAATAAAATAATAAATATATAACTCAATTACTCTCTCTCTCCCTCTCACTTCTCAGATGAAAAAAAAGAAGAAAAAGGGCTTCGAGCCCTAATCGTCGACGCCGCGCCGCCAGGGGGGTGACCCATCGCCGCCGCCCTTTCTTCCACCAGCCCCCTCCTCTTCTCGAGCTCCTCCGCCTCCGTCCATCCACCTCCGTTCGAAGCCGTCCCCAAAGAAAAACCGCGACGCCCCCCTTTTTGCTAACCACCGCTTGAAGCCTCCTCCACCACTGACGAACGCGAGACCCCCCCCCCCCCTTCCTCGCTGTTGCAGCCTACGATCAGCCCCCCCTGTAAGTCCCCTGATGTCCTTTATTTTATTTTTTAACTGTTTTTTTATTTACTTTAACTGTTTTTTTATTTTACTTAAACTGTTTTTTTTATTTTATTTTACTTGAAACCTGTTTTTTTTATTTATTTTGAAAACTGTTTTTTTTAATTGATTTTTAAAACTGAATTTTAAAATGATTTTTAAAAACTGATTATTTTAAAATTTGAAAACTGATTATTTTATTTAAGCTTTAAAAACTGATTGAATTAAAATTTGAAAACTGATTATTTTATTTAAGCTTTAAAAACTGATTATTTTAAAATTTGAAAACTGATTATTTTATTTAAGCTTTAAAAACTGATTATTTTAAAATTTGAAAACTGATTATTTTATTTAAGCTTTAAAAACTGATTATTTTAAAATTTGAAAACTGATTATTTTATTTAAGCTTTAAAAACTGATTATTTTAAAATTTGAAAACTGATTATTTTATTTTTGTTTTGAAAACTAATTTTTATAGGAAGTAAAACTGATTTTATTTTGAAAAGGAAAATGATTTTAAACTGAATTTAAAATGAAAAAGGATAGATTTTTATACCGTAGGAAGAGTAAAAATATGATTTTTACTCATGAAGAGTAATAAAAACATAATTTTTATTATATTACTAACGATGTAAAAATAGAATTTTTATCTATATAGTAGCAATGTTAAAACAGAATTTTTATCCATATGGCGTGAAACTAAAAATTCGATTTTTATATATTGAACTTTGAACTAAAAATTCGATTTTTATATATTGAACTTTGAAACTAAAAATTCGATTTTTATATATTGAACTTTGAACTAAAAATTCGATTTTTATATATTGAACTTTGAACTAAAAATTCGATTTTTATATATTGAACTTTGAAACTAAAAATTCGATTTTTATATATTGAACTTTGAACTAAAAATTTGATTTTTATATATTGACCTTCGAAATAAAAATATGATTTTTAAATATTGAATAGAGAAGTAAAAATTCGATTTTTATGTATGTAGTGGCTACGGGCGACGAAGCTGACGAAGATTCGAAAACAATGAAGATTTCTATCAATGAAGTGCCGTGGAGCTAGGATAGGAATCGGTGAGAATTTCTCACTCTAAATTTCTTTTCTAGTTATATATATATATACTAGGATGCAGACGGTGTTTAGTAGCACCCGACACCCGTCCACAGACCATGGACTTGTTTGTTTAGTTGAATGTTGGGTGATTGATTTATTCGTTTGGTTGAATTGGAAATTGATTGAAATTGATGTGTGAATGGCGTGGGCCTTCACTAGACCGGGGATAAGGCTAGGCCTTGTCCCGTTTCTAGTATCGTGCCGTTATGCCGCCGAAATTTTCTAAAATATTTTAGAAAAATAAAAATATCATTTTATTGTGTAAATGAATTGAATAGAAATTCATAGGTTGAAATAAAATGTTTTATCGTTAAAAATATAAATTTTTAACGTGAAGTGAATAAAATAAAATATTCATTTATAAGCCGGACGGTTTGTTTATGTACACCTATTTGAATGACATTGATTGGGACGATAAATTCTACACATCGCCCAACTGCACAAATAAAATATGCGTTTGATTGTTTGAAACCCCACACGGGTGTTGGGATGAAATTTGAAGTTCACTCATCCTGATTGATTAAATGTGTCGATCGATTGATTGACAGGCTGTTATAAGCGTTGAATATCTATATTTGATGCTTATACAGTGTAGTGCACTTTGGTTGATGGTTGATTATTTTTCAATGTAATTATATACATGTGTTGTATGAAAATCCATATAATTAACTTTATATGGTAATTGATTGGGCCTCATTCCAATTTGAAAAATAAAGAATATTATAAAATAAAAGTTCATGTGTTGACAGTACTCATTCATTGAGATTGGTCATGTGTTGAACGAAATATTTTGATAATAAGAAATATTTGAAAAAGAAATATTTGAAATAGAATATTTGAAAATAGAAATTTATGAAGCCGTGTTGATTAGATTGACGCCATTTTGACGTGAACGATATTTATATCGATTTTATTCATCTTAAAAATGAATATTGGAAAACGATTTCGAAATAAATTGAATTGATAACGATTTCGAAATGAATTGAATTGAAAACGATTTCGATATAAATTGAATTGAAAACGATTTCGAAATAAATTGAATTGAAAACGATTTCGAAATAAATTGAATTGAAAACGATTTCGAAATGAATTGAATATATAACGATTTCGAAATGAATTGAATATAAAACGAATTCAAATTGAATTGAAAACGATTTCGAAATGAATTGAATTGAAAACGATTTCGAAATGAAATGAATTGAAAACGAATTCAAATTGAATTGAAAACGATTTCGAAATGAAATGAATTGAAAACGAATTCAAATTGAATTGAAAACGATTTCGAAATGAATTGAATTGAAAACGATTTCGAAATGAATTGAATTGAAAACGATTTCGAAATAAATTGAATTGAAAACGATTTCGAAATGAATTGAATATATAACGATTTCGAAATGAATTGAATATAAAACGAATTCAAATTGAATTGAAAACGATTTCGAAATGAATTGAATTGAAAACGATTTCGAAATGAAATGAATTGAAAACGAATTCAAATTGAATTGAAAACGATTTCGAAATGAAATGAATTGAAAACGAATTCAAATTGAATTGAAAACGATTTCGAAATGAATTGAATTGAAAATGATTTCGAAATGAATTGAATTGAAAACGAATTGAAATGAATTCAAATTGAATTGAAATTTGAATTGAATAGAAATGAATTTTGAAACGAATTTATAAAGAAGAATTCAATTTTGATTTGAATTGAAAAGGAAGTTGAAATTGCTTTTGAAACGAATTTAAAACTATTTATATAATTCGTTTTAAATAAAAATCGACGAAGTATATATTATATATATTATATATATAATATAATGGTCTGAATAGAACGCGCCGCGCCGCGGCAGTTCGTGAATTTCGACCATTTATTTCAAATGGACATTGCGGGAGATCCGACCGTCGGATTCTCCTAAAACCGGAACCGTTGGGTTCGTATCGAAAAGAGCTTTCTAATGAATGTTAGAAATTTGAAATCTAACGGTTGGATTTGGAGATACGTCCAAATCAAATTCGAAAAAGGTCGCTGTAAGTGCAGTTCGATGGCCGTTAATGGAAATCGACTGTACGGGCCTTGATAAAATTATTAAAAATAGTAATAATTTGTGTAAAATCATAAGAAATGATTTGTGAAAGTTTGGGATGAAAAACTCCATATTTGAAAAGATAAAAATAGATTTTTATCGAAATGAACTAGTTTTGAACTAGAATTATAATTCTATTTATTTTTAAATAAATAAATTGAATTTGAAATGGTTTTGAAAATAACCAAAATTTCCAATGATTGCATTGGAGTGGATTTGAATCGAAATTGTCTTCGGAATATTTCGATGTTGGAATTCGTGATATTACAGGTGTTGTTATGGAAATTTGAAAGATATATATTTGTATCGTTATTTCCAATACGACATTTGTTAGTCGTAGAATTCGATATTGAATATAAGCCGATATATTTTCTATTCAGAGCCTTGTATTGAATATCGAATGTGATTTGGGTTTGTCGTGAATGGTGTCTTCACTAACACTGTTCTTGAACCCAGTTGAGAAAAGATTAAATCTTTTTATTTAGATTTAATGAAGTGTACCAATTAAATAATATTTAATTGGAATTGAATCGATATTGATTTTTGGGTTTATCGTGAACAGTGTTTTAAATAACACTTGTTCTTTAACCCGATAATTAATGGAATGTGATTTGGGTTTATCGTGAACCGTGTTTTAAATGACACTGATTCTTTAACCCAGTCGAAGATTAAAACTAAGTGGAGTTTTAATGAATCTTTAATTAGATTGAAAAGATCGAGAATGGAGTATCACCAGTTTTGCTCCAGGCGATAGTTAAATCTTTAATTAGATTTGAACGTGAAATTTAGAAACTAACTGTCGGTTAGCCAAGCAGAAGGGTTTTCTGGATATTGATCTGATGTTGGTTTCGGCCTTCGGGGTTAATATTTGGGGAATTATTCTCTTGATTAATTTACGGTTAGTGACTAATGAATTGGAATGAGGCGTATGTTGTGTTTGTGTAACACTTATTTAAAATATACGCGAGTTATTCGGAAAGACCGGGTTCATCCCATTCTGAATAACTGATACGACGATAAGTCGAAGATGAAGATGATGGTCGAAGACCGGAGGTCTTCACGTCGTTTGGGTAATTACTGATGATCTTGATTGGGCTGTACACCCAAGAAGATGGAAACAGTTGGTGATCGTCCAGACGTACTTGGAGATCGATGGATATGCGGGGTACTAGGTGCCTCCGGTTTCGTTCAGACCCAGAACGGACTTGTAAATGGACTGTGTGTCTGACATCGGATTTCATTCTGTGTGACTGATATCGGTTGCATAGGATGGTTTGCCTGTGTGGCATGCTAAGATGCAAATGATCAAGGCTTCTGTTGAAAAGCAAAGTCTTGTGGTGATGATCAAAGCACGGCCTTTGTGGCGTAGCTTTGTGTAACGTTTACCTCGCGTGTTTCACACCAGGTATGAACCAAAAAGGGAGACGGACCTCAGGGAGGACTTGCGTTTCTTTCTAGCTAGAAGTGGCGTCAGTGGTTTTACACGCCCTGACGAGTTTGACTTATGTGGTTGTTGCTGTTGCGAGGCGCCTCGGTTATATCGGTTTCGGCCGATGCTTCTGGTCGGCTGACGGACCAGACTTACACCCCATAGGGTGGGGAAACGTAGTGTTCAGGCATAATAATCCACATCAGTGGACCGGCCCTGACGATCTAAAGGCTTGCCTGCGCGCTTGCCTGTGGCTCGGGCTAGAGAGTCACGAATCGGTTGAGGACTATCTTTTGCCTCGGTTCATAGATGGAAATCCAATTTCCAAATACGTGACATTTGCGGTTTTATTTGTAAACCTATATATGGCAACATAGTGGGATGGGGCGCTCATGCCGCCTATGATTGATACTTATGATTTGAAGTTGTTTTATACACTATGCACTTATAATGGTATCAAATGATTTGTTTTAAACGTATCAAGCATTCTTTGGCTGTTATAAGGGAAAACCCTATCCTCGGCTGCGTTGCATTGTGTGATGGGACCTGGGTCTTATAACAGCTTCATTTTTCTTTATTTAGCATTGCGCTGTTTGTTTTATGCACTGGTATTCTTGGGAGGAAACCCGTTCCGTGTTATACGGCGTGGTCCCTTGATTTACCTAATGATTTAAAATAAAGATTAATAACTGTTTTAGTTCTCACACCAGTCACATGACTGACCTGGAGTTTATTGTTTTAACCTAAACTCTGGGTGCCCTTATTTTGACACGGGCAGCTAGTAGTTTCGGTTTTGCAGATTTTATTCACAGGATCCTGGTTCACAGCTGGAACGATATCCGGAAAGCTTTGTATCCGTATATCTCATTCTAAGTTGTGTATTGTATTATTTTCCGCTGCGATGTATTTAAATGTAATTTAAATCTCTGATATTTCTGTGTAATATTTATTTGTTTATACTCTGTATATTCTTGTAATCTGATGCATTGTTGTAATATACAATGGAATGTTCTTCTGTATGCGTTCTGTTTTGTCGTGTTCTCAAACGATAGGGCGTTTCGAACGGTCTGGGTCGGTTTAGCGACTGGTTCGGACCGAGCGAAATTCCTTGCCGTCACAGGGCTCCGCCCTTTTTTTTATATATATTGATTTCTATTTTGATTTTGAAAGGGGGTGCCTGAGAGAGAATAAGGAGAGAGAGAGGGAGGTTTATTTATTTATTTATTTAATTTCAAAAAGAAACTTTTTATTTCAACCCCCAAACGAGACCCACCGACTGTCGTCTATAACTAATTACCCCCATTCTGAACACAATGGGATATGTATCGTAAGCTGATTCAATCGTTTCGATCAGTTTTCGACAAAATCAACATATAACTCTATATATTGAATTTGAACGCGCATTTCAATTTACCGGGTCCGCTACAGACTCTAAAAATTTCTGAAAAATTATTTCTAGCTTCATATTGTCGATACGGTCCTAACAAAACTAATTTCGTCAAATTCTGAGACTGTTTAAAAAATGGCCATTTTCCAGTCGATTGAATTCAACTGAAACTGGTCAAACGCGTTTTCCTTTGTCACGCTCACATATTGATTCGAAAAATTACGAATTTTGAATCCTAGCAATAATTTGACATCACGGATCCAATAAAAGTGGTTTTGTTGAAAACCGAGTTCGTTTGCAAAATTTCCATTTTAAGGGCCAGAATTCCATAGCGACTATTCTGAATTTTCAACTGGACATATCTTTTTATCCGCGCTATGAAATCTCAATTTTTTGGATTCGTTGGAAAGATATTCTCAATTAGATTCTAATATTTTGGGTTTCGCTAAAATCCGATTTATTTTGAATCCTGTACATTCATTTGAACTTTGAAATCGAATTATCGAACTACCACGCCATTTTCAATTCCTTTTATAATTAAAAAAATATATTTATATTCTAACGATGATTTATATTAATATATACGTTCTAATTCTATTCAAAATAAATTTCTCGTCAATATTATTTAAAATAATTCATTTTAAATATTCAAAATTCATTAAAATTGCCAAAATAAAATTTTTAAACTGGCTCAGATTTTCAGGGTTATTACAGGGCGTGAAGCCATTCCAAGGAACTGGGACTTTTGTTGAAGCAAGGAACGGAGGATTTATTTGGGATTTTTGAGTTTGATGACCGTAGGAAGATTCAATTAGCCGTTTGACAGCTGAAAGACTAGGCTTCATTCTGGTGGGAAGTGACGCAAGCAAGACGTCCAATGGAGACTTGGGATGATCTCCGAAAGAGATTCGAAATGAAGTTTCTATCTTGAGCCGAGCAAAGTTTGCAAATGGAAAGGTTTTTGGCGCTTAAGTAAGGAAGCATGTCTATTAGAGAGTATGTTAATAAGTTTATTAGTTGGCGAGGTTTGGTTTGGAACTACTAGATATCTCGCACAGGAAAGCTTTGAAGTTTCCTAGAGGATTAAATGAACCCCTTCATGGGTTGGCTATGTCTCATATTCCGATGGGAGCAACTTTTTAGAAACTCATTGATATGGCACTGATGCATGAGGAATATAAAGGTGAAAAGAAAGAGGCTAAGGTTGAGGAAACACAAAACAAGAAAGTGTAGCCTAAGAAAGAACAACAACAACAAAAGAAGGGCGGTAAGAACGACAAAGCTCAAGATAAAAGGAAATGTCATCATTGCGGACACGAGGTTTATGTGATCAAGGATTGCAAAAAAAAAAAGAACGCTTGTTTCCATTGTGGAGAAGTCAGACATCTTGTTAACGATTGCCCGAAGAGCAAGGACAGGGTCAAAGGGTAAGATCTTCTGGACGGCAGGTACATGCTCTCGTGGCTAGTGCACCAGATAGAGGTAGGAAAGTTCCCGTTGACGGTTTGATTTCTCTTTCCAATCATCTAGTTAGAACTCTTTTTGATTCGGGCGATTTGCATTCTTTTATGTCTGATTCTGTGGTTGAGTCTCTGCACCTTAGTACTAGTATGGTTTCAGATCCCGTTGTTGTCTCAAACCCCATTGGTGGTAGGCTCATTTGTCTATGATTTGTCGGGATTTGAGAATATCTATGTTACGCGTCTAGTTTGAGCGCGATGCACACGTGCTTGGTTTCATGGGCTATGGTTTGATTCTAGGGATGGATTGGCTAGCCATTTATGGTGCCATTTTGAATTGTGAGAGGAGGGTCGATAGACTTTTGACTTGCCATGGGAGGACCCTCGAGATTTTTTGTGACCTTAAAGAGTCTATCATGCATAGTTTCCTAGAGTCTCTTGATGCATCTATCAATGATCTACGATCTGTACCAGTAGTTTGTGAGTATCCTGATGTTTTTGAGGAGGTTCCGGGATTACCTCCAAGGCATGAGATTGATTTTCGTATATACTTGGTGGACAATGCAAAGCCAGTTACATTGCATGTGCGCCATATGGCTCCAAGAGAAAGGAGGGAGCTTAGCAAGCAAGTAGGGGAGCTACTTGAGAAAGGGTTTATTAGGCGAAGCATATCTGAATGGGGTGCTCCAGTAGTATTCGCCACTAAGGCGGATGGTTCGGTTTGCTTATGTGTGGATTATAGAGAGTTGAATAAACTCACTAAGAAGAATAGACACACACTTCCGAGGATAGATGATCTGTTTGACCAGCTTATTGGTACATCTGTTTTCACTCAGTTATACTTGGCCATGGGGTTTCATCAGTTGAGGTGGCCGAGGATAGTATAGACAAGACCACTTTTAGAACTCCAAATGGTTTCTCCAAGTGGCTCGTCATGCCTTTTGGGTTGACGAATGTACCCGCCTATTTTGTTGATCTAATGAGTAAGGTGTTTCGGGAGTGTCTAAATAAGTTCATTGTGGTCTTTTTTGATGACATCTTGATTTTCTCAAAGAACGAGGAAGAGCATGCCCTACATTTGAGGGAGGTTATGAAAACTCTGTGTGTGCACCAACTTAAGGAGAAATTCTCCAAATCTCAATTTTTGGGGAAAAGAAGTGAGATTTCTAGGGCATGTTGTCTCTAAATATGGGATAGTAGTGGATCCCGCGAAGGTAGTTGCAGTTAAAGATTTGCAGATCCCAAGAAATGCAACAGAGGTGAGGAGTTTTCTTGGATTAGCGGGCTATTATAGGAAGTTCATTAAGGACTTCGCAAAGATATCATCCCCACTCACCAGATTGACAAAGAAGAATCTAACGTTTTCTTGGGATATAGATTGTGACGATTCTTTTTAGCAATTGAAGAGGGCTCTGACAACAGCCCCAGTCTTGACCTTGCCCGACGGGAACAAAGTGTTCACAAAATACACTGATGCATGTGGTACAGAGCTTGGTGCAGTTCTGATGCAAGAGGGAATGGTAGTATGTTATGGAGGTAGACAATTGAGAGTTCATGAGAAGAACTACCCTACCCATGACTTAGAGTTAGCTGCCATAGTATTCACGCTTAAGACTTGGCGCCATTATCTTCTAGGAGAGAAGTTCGAGTTGCACGCCTACCATAAATCTCTCAAGTACTTGTTCTCGCTGAAGGATCTTAATTTAAGGCAACAAAGATGGATGCAGTTCCTAGCATCCTATGACTTTGATATTGCTTATAACCCTGGCAAGTGTAATGTGTTGGCAGACGCATTGAGTAGGCAGAGGATGACATTGAGTCCTCTGTTTGTGGTGGGGAAAAGCTTGGAGTTTATATCGACTTTTTATTTTAGACCCTCCACCGAGTTTACACCTGGTTTATTGGCATAATTAGAGGTGCGACCTACTCTGTTAGACCAGATAGGAACTTCGCAGCAAGAGGACCCATAGCTAGCAGATATCTTGGATAATCTTAGTAGAGGGGAGACTTCTAGTCAACTTAGTAGATATTACATGGACGATAGAGGGTGATTGCGACGAGATGGGAGGCTTTGTGTTCCGGGAGTTGGGATTTTGTTGAAGACAGTCCTTGAGGAAGCCCATCATTCTAAGATGACTATTCATCCTAGTGATGACAAGATGTATAAGGATATGAAGAGGGTTTTCTTTTGGGCTGGAATGAAGAAAGATGTAGCAGAATTTGTTTCTCGATGTTTGATTTGTCAGCAAGTCATGGCTGAGCAAAGAAATCCCGGTGGTTTACTTCATCCTTTAGAAGTCCCATAATGGAAGTGGGAGAGCATTTATATGGATTTCATTGATGGTTTGCCTAGATCAAGGAAAGGCAACACCATTATTTGGGTTGTAGTTGACCGGCTTACTAAGAGCGCTCCTTTCGTCCCTGTTAAGAGTAGGAGAATAGCAACATGGTTGGAAGTAGTTTATCTTCGTGAGATACCTTCTAGTATTGTGAGTGATTGTGACTCCATATTCACCAGTGAGTTTTGGAGGAGCTTTCAAAAAGCATTAGGCACGCAGTTGTGTTTGAGCACCGCTTATCACCCTCAGACCAATGGGTAGACGGAGAGGGTGAATATAGTCATTGAGCACCTTTTAAGATTGTGTATCCTAGACTTCTGAGGGACTTGGGAAGAGCATCTTGCTTTAATAGAGTTCTCCTATAACAACAGTTACCAGGCTAGTATTGGCATGGCACCCTTCGAAGCATTGTACGGACGACCCTGTAGATCACCGACTTATTGGTGGGAATCTACTAAAGGCTTCTACTTAGAACTGAGATGGTTAGATAAACTTCAGAAAAGATTGATCTTATCCGTAGGCGCATGATGATAGCTCAGGACAGGCGGAAGTTCTATGCAAATAGGAGAAGGACTGACATTGAGTTTGAGGTGGAGGACATGTTTTACATCAAGGTATCACCTTTGATGAATGTAGTTAGTTTTGGATCTGTAGGGAAATTGGCACTAAGGTTTATAGGGCCATTTCCCATAATAGAAAGGATAAGCCAAATGGTCTATAGGGTAAAGCTACCAGAGAGACTGTCCGACGTTCATGATGTTTTCCATGTTTCTCATTTACGGAAGTTCTTGCATGATACCATAGAAGCAGTTAAGCCATGTATGCTTAAGAAAGTAGAGGTGGAACGGGAGGCGACAATTAGACAAGTTCCTACCCGTATTCTTGGATCAAAAGTGAAGAATCTATGCAACCGAGAGGTCAAGTTGATGAAGGTACAGTGGGGAGATAACCAAGAGGATGCAACTTGGGAGACTGAAGACAAGATTCGCGCTTCATACCGTTTTATTTTCAAGGGTATGTTCTTAACTTCTTTTTTCGCAAGCTTTTATTTATGCTAGTTTCTATCATTTAAGTATATCCTATTGATCGAATCTTCGACCTTTTGGTAGGAATCCCATGGATGTAAACATGTGTTTGAGACATGTTATGTTTGATGGATGCAAGTGTTTGCTAGTGGTTGCTCGTGGTTGCTCATGGATGCATATACACACACAATAGGCACTAGATCGGCTCAATCACTCTCATACTTCAAATGAATCTTTGTGCATTTTTCTTCTTTAATGGATGAAATTGGGTGTATCATCATATGGATGTTGCATTTGGATGAATGATTGTGCACACATATAGAACTTACAAGTTATGATAGGATTATTTGCATACATGTTGGATTCATGACACTAACATACATTGCATTAAGGAGGTCAACTGAATCAGTAGACTGCCTGATCTTTCGCATTTTTATAGGGACATATACACACCCCTTTGCATATGTTCATATAAGCATTAGAAATCTTGTAAGGACAATGGATGCCTATGATTGATAGATGGGTAGATGGGTGATGGATGTTTGGATATGCATTCTTCTTAACTTGGAGATTTCGGGGACGAAATCCTTTAATAAGGGGAGAATGTAACACCCCATAATTTTATAACACATTAGAATGACAAATTAAAGAATACTTGATTAAATATTGGGAATTAATTAAAAAAACTGGACCATTGCGTTCGTCTCGGAATTCTGCTTAAGATAGACCACAAGTTTGCATAAAACAGACATCGTATGAAGAAGATATTAAGGTTTGAAGTTTATATAAATATTAACTATATATATATAACTATTCCAGAAAATCAAAATTTGAGGCGAGAAAATAGGGGGAAATCAGCCTGTTAGGGGTCGACCCCATCCCTAAGGGTGACGACCCATGGGTCAACCCATGGGTCGACCCCAACAAAGGATGTCGACACCCATGTCGACCCCCTCCCCCCGATATTTGGACAGAATTCAGTTTCTGAGTGTGGACTCGTTTCTTGACTAGATTCTTTGACCCTAGGCTATAAATAAGACCTCATTCTCATTGTCTTTATTCACAAAAAATAATGGAGACAACGAGGTGATGGCTGAACATAGTTTGAGCTAGCCTATTCTTCTTCAACAACAAGTTATACATATTGGAGGATCTATGTTGCAACATCTACGATCAATTCTCTTTTTTTTAGATTGAATCATAGTGACTTTATGTTGCTTTTAGATATAAACACCTAAAATGTTATCTTGTTATGTTTATAAGTTTGGATCTAAGCCTATGACTGTTAGTAACGTTAATCATAACAGATCTGTCGTTACTTGTACACCTGATCTATTAATTAGTGCCTATATGCCTATTCATGATATCCTTATTCTGTTAGTTTGCCTAATCATGTCACCTTATGCCTATTATGCTAGTTTGCATAATTATGTCATCATATGCCAGTTTTATTTACTATGCCTATTCTTATTCTCCTCTCCCTTTTTGTTTTTATAGCCAGGCTACCTTTAAGCCTAAACCTATCGCTGAAATATGCGAACGCATGAATTTCCAAACTATTGGGAATGATTAATTTGGGGCATAATTCATATTGTAAAATTGATTGAGAAATTTGGGCATAATTTGTACCTCGAGCCAAAACTTGGTATTTGGGTGCATAGTCTATATCTTGATCTAAACCTAAATCTGGGGCATAACTTACGTCGTAGGTCAGATGGGGATTTGGGACATAATGAACATGATAGTTGGTTAGTAATGAAAATGCCTAGATTTACAGTAATTAGAAACTGTAACCGCACTTAGGCATGAGGTTAGATTACACTTGTAGTAGAAGTCTTCTCGGAATCGTCTGGCATATCCAGCATCCACAAGTGGTGAATCCAATCTAATGTGAGGGGTCTAAGTGCATAAACATACACATAACGGTGCTAAGACACGAGGTTAAGTCCAACTTGTGGAAAAAGTCTGCCGAGACCCAACCGGCATATCCAGCATCCACAAGTGGTGGACTTAATGTGGGAGGTCTAGCGCATTATAACCATAAATGAATGAGTGGTGATAAACTTGTAATACTTAACCTGATTGAATCCATGAGGATTACACTAACCTATTAACTTGAGTAGGGGTTAAGTAAATTTGCTTGAATTAGTGGGAGGGTTAAGTTAATCTTGTTAAATATGTGGGGACGGGTTATACATGTGAACCCGACAAACTTAACCTGTTGGGGTTATGCAATCTTGTTAAACTGGTAGGCATAACCTGTTGAAATCCTAGTAGTGGGAATGCAAGCCTAGGGGAAAGCTTGTATCATCTATTGTGCGGGACCCGTTTCAATCAGTAACCCATATTGGTATCAAATAGAGAACCTCGAACTAGGTTGGGATTTGGGCATGCTTACTGAGCTGATTATAAGAGTTCATTTGAGTGAGGGTATTGATGGCACGTTCCAATGGAGTCATTTGTTTGCCTGGGTCCGCTTGCTATGGAAGATAAGATGATGTGACATCAGTAGATATGGTTGTGCATCTTGAGAATAACGGGGTTACCACTTTAGGAAGTGATACATCTACTGTGGGGCCAACATAGGGTATCTACGAGTTATAGGGCCAATCAATTGGGGATAGTGATTAGGGTACATTTAGTCTTGCTTGTTTAGGAATACATTATTGTATGAGGTAAACCCATCAGTTCTGTTAGGCTACCTGTTATTGTATGAGGTAAAACCTCTTACTAGAAGTACACCTACATCTACCATCTTGTACTTGTTAGGATCATCCTGTTCTTGTTATACTAGTATTGGTGCAGAGAAAAGTATTAGAGAAGCACAACACATGTTCTGTTCTTTTAACCTGTTTACCTTGTTATACCTGCCTTATGACACTGTTATCTCTCTAACCAATGTATATGCATGTCATCATGCTTTTACTTGTTTATATTCTAAAAGTAACTGGACTCGCCGGACTTTATGTCTGACCCATTTTGTTTCCTCTTCTTTCTCTTCTGTTCCCCCTCCCCCAGGGTTCTCAGGGTGGGACTACTCAAGCTCGAACAGGATTCTTCTTTCCTTCTGCTTGGAGCTGCTTAGATGTACTGCTTGATTTCGTATCTTCTCTACTATGGCTATATTTTGGGGATTATGCTCTTTTTATGTATTATTGTACTCTGATAATGATTCTTGTACAAACCAGAAGTTTTATGTTTTCAGTATTCCAGACTTATTATGTAATTGGGTTTGAACTAAGAAGCTTTCCTATTTGATAAACTTTTAGTTTCGTTGTTATTTTATATCTGTCTTCTAATCTGTTTACCTATAACGCTTCACGAAACTTAATGCATTCTGATAAAGAGTGACAGACGTGGGGTGTCACATTTACTATGTATACCGATGCGTGTGGGACTATCTTAGGCACAGTGTTGATGTAGGAGGGTAGGGTTGTGCGCTATGGTAGCAGGAAGTTGAAGATTCATTGGAGAAATTACCCTACTCGCAATTTGGAGTTGGCTGCTATAGAATTTGCGCTTAAGTCTTGGAGACATTATCTACCAGGCGAGATATTCGAGCTCTTTATGGATCATAAGTCTCTGATGTATGTGTTCTCATAGAGGGACCTCAATCTGAGGCAGCAGCGATGGATGGAATTCTTAGCATTATATGACTTTGAGATTGCTTATACCCAAGGAAAAGGGAATATAGTAGAGGATGCTTTAATTAGGCAGAGTGCATCAATGAGTCCTTTATTCGTACAATGGCAGAGTTAGGATTTTGTATATACGTTTGACTTTAGACCATCTACAGACTATACTCTAGGATTATTGGCATTGTTAGAGGTGCGGCCTACCTTGTTAGAGGAGCTTGGATCGAGGCGGAGAGAGAACTAGAGCTGTGAATATTTTGGACAGGCTTGATAGAGGAGAGACTTCTGGACAACCTCTCAAATATTTTATCGATTGTAGAAGATGGTTGTGAAACAATGGTGGACTTTGTGTTCCCCAAACAGATGATTTGACAAGTGCGGTGTTGGCCAAGGCACGTCAGTCTCAGATGACCTTCCATCCGCGTGGTGATAAGATGTATCGAGATATGAGACAGTCTTCTACTAGAATGGCATGAAAAAGGAGGTGGCTAGGTTTGTGGCTTATGTATGACATGATAGAGAGTAAAGGCAAAGCAAAAGAAGCCTGTTGGATTACTCCATCCTTTGGATATACCACATTGGAAATAAAAAAGCATTAATTCATTTTAGGATTTTTTTTAAAATCAAACAACAGATAAACTTAGGAAAGAGTTTAACTTAGAAAGTGTGAGTGTAACAATTCATTTTGATTGGTTTTTGAAGAAAGATATTGTGCTCGATCGTCTTTTATAAGTGTTTAAGGAATTCTTATCGACATCGTTGATCGGACGTATCAACCATAATTCTTAAAATAACCTACATACAACACAATCATGAAAGATAATTGCCTATTTTTAGTTCATAAATAGTTGTTTCTATTATTTCTTTTTCACAAATATTCTAGCTTTAATTCAAATATAGACAACAAAACATTAAATTTATTAAATTAGTCACTTGATTTATATACACAACTCAATTTATTATTAATAGTAGGAAAACATCAATATTTTCCAGCCTTTAATCCTATTTAAAGATTTATTAAATTTAGCGCAACCAAAATTATTCACTTGTTTCTGCTATGCAACTATGATTTATCTATATTTAACACTCTTTTATCCCCGCCTGAGTTTCTCTTATATCATCTTGGATTTAAATAAATATCCATCTCGATTATTTTATTAACTTAACAATCAACTAGATACATGAGGACATGGTTTAAATTTCTACAAAAATTTTAAATCCAAGATTTCAAACATCACATGGATTTAATAAAATGATGATTCCTATCAGGATAAGCTACAAATTACATGATAAAACTAATGGAACACTATGGAATGAAATACATTCCTAGACATATTCCCAAAGCTAAGATTTCAAAAGACTTCAAGGACAAGGAATACGAGTTAAGGATGATAATAAAAGGGATAAAGTAGACACAAGTGTTATCCTTTCGCGTTGTAACACATGTGCTATTTCAATTTTATTTTGTGTTTATCTTACTTTGTTTTGATTTTTTGGTTTGATACCAATTTATAACGGCCCGCCCCGAGGCCTACACTAATAAAGAGCATTAATGAGTAACACTATCTATGAGAGCGAAGAATAGGTATGATTAAAGGCGATCATCCATAGTCTTGTATTAGATGTGTATCAAATACGTCGATGGGGTGTATAAAATTTCTTTTCTTACCTCGAGTGGATCGATGTACTTAATTCATATCTAATATGAAACTACGATGGTTAAGGATCGTAATCAGAACAAGCCACAACACATCACAGATAACAGATCAACAAACAAAATACTTATAAATACAACAATCGAATACAACATATACATGTGCTACATACTCGAATGGTTTCATGTAAACTGTATATGTATATACAACATGCTCCAAAAGAATAAATATACAAATGACACGAATATACGAATACACAAGTAGGAAATAGTTTCATGCGAGGTAGTCCAAGGAGAAAATGCTAAACTCAAATCAATAACAAGCTAAACTAGAAACAACTCGGTCTGACCTGGGTATAAATGCATGGGTCATTCTAGCTTAAACATATCAATATAATATAAGATAAGTGAAGAATACTGTTGTTAGGGCATTGATTCCTTTTTGTAGGAAAAAAGAATCTCATAATCTCAACGAACTCAAAAACATGGAAATGATGATTCTTTTCTGTTAGAAAGGAATAGAATGGCTCAAAAAACCATATTTCACAAAAGATAAATTCAAGATTTTATACTTAAATTATACGTGTACACCATAAACATGGACTCTCATGTTACCATCGATATGGATTACCCAACACCATGGAAATTTACTACTATCAACATGTGTTTGCTTTGGGCTAAAGACATGTATCAATAACAAAAATCATCAAACACATTCACCAAAATTATCATCAAATACTCCAAATTTTGCAAAATAAACTCATAAGATATTTAACTTCACAAAAGTGATCGCAAATCTCACATCCTCAAATTGGCCATAAGGCTATAATGGAAATTTATTATAATATGTCACCAAATATGGAACCAAAACCTCACAAATACCAAAATCACCAAAGCTACAAAATGGATCCAAAACATCAGAAGTTGTTGCACGTTCTTCAAAAAATGAGAACTCCTCAGCTTATGTCATTTAATATACATAAATTCAGGCGCCTGTTAGTACAACCCCTCCCTCCCGCCAAGTGTATCTTGACCCCCCGGTCATGTGAATATGCGTATAAGACTCCCCCAAGCAAATACTGGCACAACAACAAACAACATGTTAGGGATTACGAAAATAATCGTTTAGGCAAAATTAATACTAGAGGTGGGTGAATAGTGTTTTTGAGAAATTAAACAAAATCTAGAATTTATATGATCTACTATATAAATCACACAACACAGAAACAATCACAAATACAGAATCAATCATAAACACAAAAATAAATAGAAATAAAATGTAAAAGGAAAGAACACACCAGATTTTATACTGGTTCGGATTACTCCTACGTCCAGTCCACGTAATGCCGGATTGCACAGAGTTTTATTACTATATCAATATCTAATTACACCCCTTGATTTCATGGCTATAAGGTTAACACCACTCTGGTTCCTTGATTTCGTGGCAACAAGAAAAATATTGACTCCACTAACTTAATCAAGTATATTCCCCTTGATTTCACAGCTACAAGGTTAACACCGTTCATGTTCCTTGATTTCATGGATACAAGAAAACACTAATTACCCAAACTCTTCCCAAATGATTACAATAGCACTATAACTCTTATATAGCACTTCAATTCAAAGAGTAATGAATGAGAAGAGAAGAATATTTATGTAAATAGAATTGAATTCGGCAGAGTATAAGTGTAGAAATCATAAAAATGAGAAAATATAATAGTGTAAATAAAGGAGATGAAGATGGAGAAGAAGAATGATGAAAAAAATTTCGAAATCAACCCCTATTTATAAGATTTGAAAGGTTGCAACGCATCTGGAACGTTACAAATAGTGAAAAGACATTTCCTTTCAAAATCAAAAATATGACAATTATATGTCGACATGGGTAAAAATGTATGTCAACATATCCCTTTGTAAAATTGAATTTTGAGCATTTTTGAAGTGTTTTGATATATATGTAATTCTAGAAATTCTTGACTTAAAACATAGTGTTGTAAATGAATATTATAAAGTAGAAAATCGTTTGAAACCATAAGTATAAACTATATAAACATATTTATAAAATTATAAGGTTTAAAACTATATAAATATAAAGTATATAATATATAAAACTTATAAAATGTAAAACTTGAGTTTAAAAACAAAAGTAAAATAAAGAAAGTAAAGTAGAGAAGATAGAAATTAAAGATAGAATTTGAAATCAGAATTTGAATTTGAATTAGAACCTAGAGTGCTATTCAGAGTCTTACATAAACTAAACTTTATTACTATATTTATCTTGAACTCTTGGAATCTTGATTACTCAGGAGTCTTGAAACATCTTTGAATTCTGAATCTTTGATATCTTTAAACTATACGTTCTTCAGTATTAATTCCTATATATAAATCCTGCATATGTGTATATATATATTCTAGATAAAGGTGTTAGTATATATTTTATAATCAACTAATATTGAGATAAGGTTATTGTCATCAAAACTCCATTCTCCAACAATATCCCGCTTTTTGATGATGGCAACCTTAGTTTATAAAATATCATACCTGTTTATACCTATTGATGATGATCCTTCTAATACTCCCCCTGTCTTTTTGAATCCAATATATTCTAAGTCTATAGTCTATATTTTATAATTTCTCCCCTTTGGCATTATCAAAAATAATTCTAAAAATACTCCCCCTAAATTCTATGACTGTCTTCCTATACTATAGTAAAGTACTTCCCCTAAGCCTTAAATCTATAATCATAAAATATTCCCCTAAATCCTATATCTATCTATACATATTCTATTATAATATTCTATACTAAAGTATTATATATATATATATATATATAACTATCCCTGATTGTAGTAACCCGGATTTTCGGCGTCTTTGGTTATCGACGTAAGCTCGACGTCGATAACCAAAACATCGAAAAATCCCGGTAATTTATGAAAGAAATTAGAAGGTGAGAATAGATAAGATAGAAACTTAGAATAGAAGAAGAAGAAGAACACAACATCAGAGTAACACGAACCTCACAGCGGAACGAATAACATATAATAGATAACATAACTTTGAAATATAACAGTTATGTATACAATAGCACTTATCAGAGTACAACACTTACAACAACAGCGGAAATAATAATAGCTATAGAATCCTGAAGCCTCCTGCTCCAAGCTCTCCAAGTGTATCTGTAAAATCCCGACTACTTGACTGCCCGTACAAATTTAGGCACCCAAGAGTTTAGGGAAAACAACAAAATAAACTCCGGGTCAGTCATGGGACTGGTGTGAATAAACTCAAATCATTTAAACAGGTATATGATATCTCATAAGACCACGCCGTGAATACGGAACGGGTTTTTTACTTATGAGAATCCAAATAACTTTTCAAAGCAATATCATTCTGATATTATAATAATGTCTAAGTACAAATAAATTTCAATCTAGCAGAAACGCTTGCATCTCACGTTACTACATATATAGTATACAATCAAAATCGCAAGCACGTATTGGATGATTGGGTTTCCAACTATGACAAGGTATGGAACCACCTTCCGATCAGTGTACTCTAGGAACGATACACTGGAGTTCAACAAGAACATCTTGCAACTCAGCCACACATGACCGACCACTCATTTCGCTTGAGTGTATCGAATGTACATCACCAACGGTTGGGATCAGCAACCGTTCCCGTATATATATGGGACAACATTGATAGATTTAAGAAACAAATGAATATTCACTAGATAGGTGATTATACACCCTACTTCGGTGCGACCGACTTAGCCATGCTGCCTGCCCGATTTATGTCATTTACCAGATGTGAGGCTAGGAGCTACGCTTTATCATCACAATAGATTCACTTCGAATGCCACATTGTCAGATCCATTGAAAATCACTAATTGACGTCTACAACAGTACATTACGTGTCAGCTAAAAGAAGTTTCCTTCTCCGCTTCCACTCTTGGTATGGTTGAAGAAATCAATGTACGTGACCTTTCTGAAAATACTATGTCATACATCCATCTTCATTCACTTAGAACGTCACATCGTCATACCCGCCAAATCACAAATTGACTTATCCAAAAATAACACGGGTATACAGCTAAGAGAAACGAATTCCTCCGCCACCAAACGTGAATACGTTTGAACAGATCAACTTACGCGATCCATTGGATATACTCTGTCAGACCTTCGTCCATACAAGTTGTCCTGGGACTGGACAAACCGAAGGCACTATTCTGTAAACAGGATAGCCCTTGCATTTTACTCCGTCTTCAATTATCTTTGGCATATATGATTCGCGACGCTTATGCCAATACAGAGTGGTTCTTTGGATAATAATCCAACCGGTCTCTCCATATTAACAACGTTAAAATGGTCAAAACTTCGATAGTCTGTGAGTTAACTATCAAAGAAAAACAAGTGTGCAAACAACGATATTATTTCCAGACGGAAATTATATCGAACAAACATCATTTATCATAAATCTCTTCAGTTCATTTTACATCTCCTGTTTCCCTATATTCAACATTTGCTATTTTCTATATTTAGAAAATATATGTTATCAACACTGGAAACATTTCCATTCCTTGTTTTCTGTATTTAGAAAACATTTTTGATTCTTGTTTGGAAAACATTTCCAAAACTCCTTTATGATCAAACCTTACCATTTCTTAGTTAAGAAGGAAGTCACTCAAGTTGGGGTATAATTACCTCTCAGACCTTAACTGAACAACATTATAACTTCAAAATGGTCAAAGTTTATCTTTTAATATTTAACAACTTCTTTACGCCTTTCTCGGATCCAATTTTACTAATCTACTTCTATATTTAAAACATTGGTTATAACGATAACGTTATAATCCCTACTTTCGAATTATCTAACTTTAATTATAACTTCTATTCTTATTAGTGAATAATTAACCTAACACTTATTTATTTATAAATAAATAAATCTCTATTTAAACACTGGAAAGTATAAGTACTTTCCCGAATTCGATATAATCGAATTTGCCGATTAACTCTCTTCGAGAAATCTCTATTTGATTAACTCTTCTTCGAATAACCTATATTTGATTAACTCCTTCTCGAATAAACGATATTCGATAATCTCTCTTCGAATAACTAATATTCGATAACTCTTCCTTTTCAAATATCTCATATTTGAAAATCTCACTTCGATTAAACTATAATCGATAACTCCCTTCGATGAAACTAACATTGATAACTCCTTTCGATGAAACTAACATCGATAACTCCTTTCGATGAAACCAACATCGATAACTCCTTTCGATGAAACTAACATCGATAACTCCTTTCGATGAAACTAACATCGATAACTCCTTTCGATGAAACTAACATCGATTTATTTAACTCGACGAACTTAACTCGACTAACTTAACTTGACTCGACTAACTCGACTTACTTGGTTCGACCAATTCGATTCGATTAACTAGGCTCGACTAACTTGACTAACTTAACTCGACTTACTTGGTTCAACCAATTCGATTCGATTAACTTGGCTCGACTAACTTGGTCGAACCACCCGATCAACTCAACTTATTTAACTTAACTTATTTATCAACTCGATCAACTCGATTTAACTCCTATCGAATAACTAATATTCGATTAAACTCCATTCGCTTGACTCTGGATCGCAGCGATCACAATGGTTACGCCTGACTCCCTCAGGAAACATCCGACCGCCGTAGGCTATTTACAGCCCTGCGAATTACGCTAGCAATCGTACAAGATGGCAACTTACCCTGCATACTATGTTTGACTAACTTTGTCTGAAATAACTATATTTGATTAACTCTAGTTCGTTTTAACTCTAATCGATTAACTCTAACTGGTTAACTCTATTTGACTAACTCGATTTGACTAACCCCTTTCGAATAACATATTCGATTAACTAACTTTCGAATACCATATTCGATTAACTAACTTCAAATACCATATTCGATTAACTAACTTCGAATACCATATTCGATTAACTCCTTTCGAATGTCTATATTCGATTAACTAACTTCGAATACCATATTCGATTTCTCCTTTCGAATGTCTATATTCGATTAACTAACTTCGAATACCATATTCGATTTCTCCTTTCGAATGTCTATATTCGATTAACTAACTTCGAATACCATATTCGATTAACTAACTTCGAATACCATATTCAATTAACTACTTCGAATACCATATTCGATTAACTTTATTCACTTTATAAAGATTTCCTTTTTAACAACGTTTAATTCATTTGAAAAGATTTACTTTTAAGTAACGGTTCTACACTTTAAAAATGATTTCCTTTTTATAACGTTTCCTTTCCAATTCTATTTGTAAATGGTTTACAAATATTTCCTTTTCAAATTTATTTTTGAAATATTCTAACTCCTTAAATTCCCGGGAAAATTCGCCATAACCTCCTTTGTATCGGGAGCATCGGGAAAATCCCCAAACCCGCCACACAGGCCTTTCCATTCAAAAAGAAATGTTTTGAATTTATTTCCTTTTCAAATATCTCCTATTTATAAATATTCCAATTTATAAATATCTCTTATTTATAAATATTCCATTTTATAAAAGTTCTATTTTCAATATCACTTTGAAAATCCCCTTATCTACATTCCGGTATGTCATGGTATTCAATCATATCAAATTACGATGTCTAATCTCGTCCATACACACACAATCAACAACAGGTTATAATTCACATCATATATTAAAATATATGAAAAACAATAAAATAACTGTTGAGGAATCCAGTCGGATTCCTCCAACCTGTTTCCCTGCATCACAGATGTTAGACAATACAGATAACATTACTTTCAGTTCCATATGATATATTCTGTTAAACAGAATCAATATAGAAATTTAACTAACTGACTAGCAGTTCAATCAAACAATCAACACATAGTAAATCAGACAATTTCTAACAGTTCTAAAGATACAACATGAAATTATAAACTATTTAGAGTTGGTGAGATTTACTCACATTGGACTATCATCGTTAATAACGATAATTGTCGCTTGCTTTGATTCTGACAATTTATTTCACTATAAATTATAACAAGCTCGGATGGACTTCCAGTCAGTTCCATGTTGTAGCTGACGTCCGTGCGATCCCGACGCAATTTACGGTTCATCAAACTGATTACGTACGAGAGAGATATGAATTTCACAAGTTCTATACACATAAATTAAATTTAAACTAAACTTGGACTAAAGAAAATATTAATGGGCCTTTACCCTTCATTTAAAACCTTCGGCCCACTCAGTTTTCCAACCCGTCTCCCCTTTATCAAACCCGAGCCCAGCACTTCATCTCCCCCAAACGAAATACCAGGTCTCAAATCAACCAATCCATTACCGAACTTCACCAACTCCTTGCTCCCTCTTCGTCTGACCATTCACCCAACTGAAACCACCAACACCACTCTCTTGCCGAGCTCATATCCCCCGCACCCTCATCCTTCAACTCGGTTGCCAGAAACCGAGACCGTCCTCACTTCGTCGCAACTGTAACAAGAAGCCACCGACCCTTGTCAGCACCGAATCACCTTAGGATGAGCATACGGGTACCGTTTTACCTCCCCAATCCAATATATAACTCAAAATCCGCATCGAGCTTTATCCGTCCCCAAATTCGTAACCCTAGATCCCATGGTGTTGCGTCGAACTCCAGAACGGTCATCGCAGCCATCACAATGTATACCAGAAGAAAGCCTCTCCCCATACAAGTACACAGATGTGGTTTTGAGGATTTATAAATTTTTATTTCATTTGATTTTGATTTTTCCAAAGGAATTTTTACTGTTGCATTTTTTTCCTTGATGGCGGCCAAGAAATTTGACTGTGGAAAAATGTGTTTAGGGTTTAGGAGGTATAATGGTGCTATTTATAGGCAAAGAAAATATCTAGATATTTTCAAAGATATTTGTAGATATTTTATTTGAGTTTATTTTTGCTTTCTAAAAATTCGTGCGATCACACACGATACCCAAAAATCACGAAAATTGACATGTAGCTAGAGTTCGACATTACGGTCCCAACGAAACTGGTTTCGTTGAATTCCGACTTCATTTGCAAAACCGGCTATTTTTAAAGCTCTGGATGACCATTTAAATAAATAAATATATTTAAATATAATTAAATTAAATATAAATAAATTTATATTATCGTATATCTTCACATATGATATCGTACAGCCCCAGAATATCATATCAGAATATACAGTTTGATATTTCAGATTTCAGATTATCTCGGTATTCAGTTCATATCGAAAATCCTTTTATAACGTATATAAAGCGTCGCAAATTATAAAGGAATTCTACAGCAACTTTTCTGAAATTTGATTTGGACGTACATCAAAATCTACACGATGAAATCCCGATTTTTCTCTTCCACTAGAAAGATATACTCCACCAGCTCCACACGTTTCTTGTTTCACATAAATCCGGCTTAAAACGAATCATGTACATTCAGTTGAAGTTCAAATCGCCAAATAGCGAACTGCCGCGCCATTTCGAGCTCTATTATAATTATATTATAATTATACGTTCAAACCGTCGTCGATTGAATATATTCGTTATTATATTTCGAATCGAAACTCCACCAAATCTCGTATGCTATTCAATTCACATGATATTGTGAATTTCACTATTTCCGACTATTTTGACATTATAATATATTATTATATTATAATTATTAATTAAATATTCAATATTATTTAATTAAACGATCATTAACTTCTCTAAATCACCAATTATATAATTAAATAAATTAATTATATATCTCTAAAAATGCGGGTCATTACATTCTTCCCCACTTAAAATAATTTCGTCCTCGAAATTGCTAAGCTAGAGAAATGCTACCCACTCTACTGACTAGATTCAAACATCTTTTGGTTTACTTATTAACTTCTATTCCAATTGAATCAATTCAATTTCAATTCAATTATTAATTTATTTCGTCTAACTAAAAATTTCAAAAATCATGAAAATTTTCTAACGCCTTTAATTTTCGGAAAATTTCGCCAGCGTTTCCTTTGTACGGGGTTACCGGAAAAATTCAAACCTTGCCACACAGGCCCTCTCCAACCCAAAAGAAAATCAAACAGCCAAGCAGCTTGCCAATTCGGCTCATCAAAATCTCAAACCCATATATAATATAAACTGGTACCTTTTTGTCGGGCATATCAACTCTATCACTTCCATATGCTATCAACTCAGCATATACCAGTGTTATCTCAATCAAATTCCAATCAGTTCATATCCTCAAATCCAAATCGATTTCATTCGAACCCCAATATCAAATTTCCAAATTATTAACTCATCAACCCAATTCCATAACAGATTATTCTCTAATCCAATTCAAATCTGTTTAACTCAGTTCAAGTTAAATTTCAATTTATTCATTCATTTATACCATTTCAATCGATTTAACTTTATTAGTTAAATTTTAATTCCAGAACTTAAATTCCTAGTTTATTTCAAATCAATTTGAAATTACAATGCCAATTCAAAACCTTTGAATTTCTAGACAACTTGTTTTCTCAAAACAATTCAAAAACAAAACCTTTGGTAGTAGTCCGTCACTTAGAACTCGAAAATGAACACTGATGATGTCGCGATTCATCATCAGAATCTATTTTCCAGCTATCGAAGTGAGTTCAATACTATATCACCTTCAGTTTGAAAAACGTTTTCAAAATCTCCCAGGAACTTAAAATTTCCTTATTTTAATTCCAAATCTGATTTAAATTCAGATTTACATCATCTTACTTCATATACTTTACTTATGTGAATTCTGATTAGTTATTTATAACCATTTCACTTTTTTTTCATAATCTTACTCGATTATAATAACAACCAACACAACTAATATACTATATTAATTTCAAAACATACCATGTCGGTTCATCGTATTCGAGTGTTTGGTAACCCCTATCGATACAGTGGATCAAACTGATCGACCAGAATTCATAAACAACTCAACCAATAAATCTCCACAATATAAAATCATTTTATATTAACTAACAAATACGTTCACTCGTATATATACACTCAAACTCAGTCTAGGATATTACTAATCCCATCTCTACCGAGTCACGCCACAGAGCCAAGTATATCTTAACTTAAGCTCTGATACCACCTGTAGTAACCCGGATTTTCGGCGTCTTTGGTTATCGACGTAAGCTCGACGTCGATAACCAAAACATCGAAAAATCCCGGTAATTTATGAAAGAAATTAGAAGGTGAGAATAGATAAGATAGAAACTTAGAATAGAAGAAGAAGAAGAACACAACATCAGAGTAACACAAACCTCACAGCGGAACGAATAACATATAATAGATAACATAACTTTGAAATATAACAGTTTTGTATACAATAGCACTTATCAGAGTACAACACTTACAACAACAGCGGAAATAATAATAGCTATAGAATCCTGAAGCCTCCTGCTCCAAGCTCTCCAAGTGTATCTGTAAAATCCCGACTACTTGACTGCCCGTACAAATTTAGGCACCCAAGAGTTTAGGGAAAACAACAAAATAAACTCCGGGTCAGTCATGGGACTGGTGTGAATAAACTCAAATCATTTAAACAGGTATATGATATCTCATAAGACCACGCCGTGAATACGGAACGGGTTTTTCCCTTATGAGAATCCAAATAACTTTTCAAAGCAATATCATTCTGATATTATAATAATGTCTAAGTACAAATAAATTTCAATCTAGCAGAAACGCTTGCATCTCACGTTACTACATATATAGTATACAATCAAAATCGCAAGCACGTATTGGATGATTGGGTTTCCAACTATGACAAGGTATGGAACCACCTTCCGATCAGTGTACTCTAGGAACGATACACTGGAGTTCAACAAGAACATCTTGCAACTCAGCCACACATGACCGACCACTCATTTCGCTTGAGTGTATCGAATGTACATCACCAACGGTTGGGATCAGCAACCGTTCCCGTATATATATGGGACAACATTGATAGATTTAAGAAACAAATGAATATTCACTAGATAGGTGATTATACACCCTACTTCGGTGCGACCGACTTAGCCATGCTGCCTGCCCGATTTATGTCATTTACCGGATGTGAGGCTAGGAGCTACGCTTTATCATCACAATAGATTCACTTCGAATGCCACATTGTCAGATCCATTGAAAATCACTAATTGACGTCTACAACAGTACATTACGTGTCAGCTAAAAGAAGTTTCCTTCTCCGCTTCCACTCTTGGTATGGTTGAAGAAATCAATGTACGTGACCTTTCTGAAAATACTATGTCATACATCCATCTTCATTCACTTAGAACGTCACATCGTCATACCCGCCAAATCACAAATTGACTTATCCAAAAATAACACGGGTATACAGCTAAGAGAAACGAATTCCTCCGCCACCAAACGTGAATACGTTTGAACAGATCAACTTACGTGATCCATTGGATATACTCTGTCAGACCTTCGTCCATACAAGTTGTCCTGGGACTGGACAAACCGAAGGCACTATTCTGTAAACAGGATAGCCCTTGCATTTTACTCCGTCTTCAATTATCTTTGGCATATATGATTCGCGACGCTTATGCCAATACAGAGTGGTTCTTTGGATAATAATCCAACCGGTCTCTCCATATTAACAACGTTAAAATGGTCAAAACTTCGATAGTCTGTGAGTTAACTATCAAAGAAAAACAAGTGTGCAAACAACGATATTATTTCCAGATGGAAATTATATCGAACAAACATCATTTATCATAAATCTCTTCAGTTCATTTTACATCTCCTGTTTCCCTATATTCAACATTTGCTATTTTCTATATTTAGAAAATATATGTTATCAACACTGGAAACATTTCCATTCCTTGTTTTCTGTATTTAGAAAACATTTTTGATTCTTGTTTGGAAAACATTTCCAAAACTCCTTTACGATCAAACCTTACCATTTCTTAGTTAAGAAGGAAGTCACTCAAGTTGGGGTATAATTACCTCTCAGACCTTAACTGAACAACGTTATAACTTCAAAATGGTCAAAGTTTATCTTTTAATCTTTAACAACTTCTTTACGCCTTTCTCGGATCAAATTTTACTAATCTACTTCTATATTTAAAACATTGGTTATAACGATAACGTTATAATCCCTACTTTCGAATTATCTAACTTTAATTATAACTTCTATTCTTATTAGTGAATAATTAACCTAACACTTATTTATTTATAAATAAATAAATCTCTATTTAAACACTGGAAAGTATAAGTACTTTCCCGAATTCGATATAATCGAATTTGCCGATTAACTCTCTTCGAGAAATCTCTATTTGATTAACTCTTCTTCGAATAACCTATATTCGATTGACTCCTTCTCGAATAAACGATATTCGATAATCTCTCTTCGAATAACTAATATTCGATAACTCTTCCTTTTCAAATATCTCATATTTGAAAATCTCACTTCGATTAAACTATAATCGATAACTCCCTTCGATGAAACTAACATTGATAACTCCTTTCGATGAAACTAACATCGATAACTCCTTTCGATGAAACTAACATCGATAACTCCTTTCGATGAAACTAACATCGATAACTCCTTTCGATGAAACTAACATCGATTTATTTAACTCGACGAACTTAACTCGACTAACTTAACTTGACTCGACTAACTCGACTTACTTGGTTCGACCAATTCGATTCGATTAACTAGGCTCGACTAACTTGACTAACTTAACTCGACTTACTTGGTTCAACCAATTCGATTCGATTAACTAGGCTCGACTAACTTGGTCGAACCACCCGATCAACTCAACTTATTTAACTTAACTTATTTATCAACTCGATCAACTCGATTTAACTCCTATCGAATAACTAATATTCGATTAAACTCCATTCGCTTGACTCTAGATCGCAACGATCACAATGGTTACGCCTGACTCCCTCAGGAAACATCCGACCGCCGTAGGCTATTTACAGCCCTGCGAATTACGCTAGCAGTCGTACAAGATGGCAACTTACCCTGAATACTATGTTTGACTAACTTTGTCTCAAATAACTATATTTGATTAACTCTAGTTCGTTTTAACTCTAATCGATTAACTCTAACTGGTTAACTCTATTTGACTAACTCGATTTGACTAACCCCTTTCGAATAACATATTCGATTAACTAACTTTCGAATACCATATTCGATTAACTAACTTCGAATACCATATTCGATTAACTAACTTCGAATACCATATTCGATTAACTCCTTTCGAATGTCTATATTCGATTAACTAACTTCGAATACCATATTCGATTTCTCCTTTCGAATGTCTATATTCGATTAACTAACTTCGAATACCATATTCGATTTCTCCTTTCGAATGTCTATATTCGATTAACTAACTTCGAATACCATATTCGATTAACTAACTTCGAATACCATATTCAATTAACTACTTCGAATACCATATTTGATTAACTTTATTCACTTTATAAAGATTTCCTTTTTAACAACGTTTAATTCATTTGAAAAGATTTACTTTTAAATAACGGTTCTACACTTTAAAAATGATTTCCTTTTTATAACGTTTCCTTTCCAATTCTATTTGTAAATGGTTTACAAATATTTCCTTTACAAATTTATTTTTGAAATATTCTAACTCCTTAAATTCCCGGGAAAATTCGCCATAACCTCCTTTGTATCGGGAGCATCGGGAAAATCCCCAAACCCGCCACACAGGCCTTTCCATTCAAAAAGAAATGTTTTGAATTTATTTCCTTTTCAAATATCTCCTATTTATAAATATTCCAATTTATAAATATCTCTTATTTATAAATATTCCATTTTATAAAAATTCTATTTTCAATATCACTTTGAAAATCCCCTTATCTACATTCCGGTATGTCATGGTATTCAATCATATCAAATTACGATGTCTAATCTCGTCCATACACACACAATCAACAACAGGTTATAATTCACATCATATATTAAAATATATGAAAAACAATAAAATAACTGTTGAGGAATCCAGTCGGATTCCTCCAACCTGTTTCCCTGCATCACAGATGTTAGACAATACAGATAACATTACTTTCAGTTCCATATGATATATTCTGTTAAACAGAATCAATATAGAAATTTAACTAACTGACTAGCAGTTCAATCAAACAATCAACACATAGTAAATCAGACAATTTCTAACAGTTCTAAAGATACAACATGAAATTATAAACTGTTTAGAGTTGGTGAGATTTACTCACATTGGACTATCATCGTTAATAACGATAATTGTCGCTTGCTTTGATTCTGACAATTTATTTCACTATAAATTATAACGAGCTCGGATGGACTTCCAGTCAGTTCCATGTTGTAGCTGACGTCCGTGCGATCCCGACGCAATTTGCGGTTCATCAAACTGATTACGTACGAGAGAGATATGAATTTCACAAGTTCTATACACATAAATTAAATTTAAACTAAACTTGGACTAAAGAAAATATTAATGGGCCTTTACCCTTCATTTAAAACCTTCGGCCCACTCAGTTTTCCAACCCGTCTCCCCTTTATCAAACCCGAGCCCAGCACTTCATCTCCCCCAAACGAAATACCAGGTCTCAAATCAACCAATCCATTACCGAACTTCACCAACTCCTTGCTCCCTCTTCGTTTGACCATTCACCCAACTGAAACCACCAACACCACTCTCTTGTCGAGCTCATATCCCCCGCACCCTCATCCTTCAACTCGGTTGCCAGAAACCGAGACCGTCCTCACTTCGTCGCCACTGTAACAAGAAGCCACCGACCCTTGTCAGCACTGAATCACCTTAGGATAAGCATACGGGTACCGTTTTACCTCCCCAATCCCAATATATAACTCAAAATCCGCATCGAGCTTTATCCGTCCCCAAATTCGTAACCCTAGATCCCATGGTGTTGCGTCGAACTCCAGAACGGTCATCGCACCCATCACAATGTATACCAGAAGAAAGCCTCTCCCCATACAAGTACACAGATGTGGTTTTGAGGATTTATAAGTTTTTATTTCATTTGATTTTGATTTTTCCAAAGGAATTTTTACTGTTGCATTTTTTTCCTTAATGGCGGCCAAGAAATTTGACTGTGGAAAAATGTGTTTAGGGTTTAGGAGGTATAATGGTGCTATTTATAGGCAAAGAAAATATCTAGATATTTGTAGATATTTTATTTGAGTTTATTTTTGCTTTCTAAAAATTCGTGCGATCACACACAATACCCAAAAATCACGAAAATTGACATGTAGCTAGAGTTCGACATTACGGTCCCAACAAAACTGGTTTCGTCGAATTCCGACTTCGTTTGCAAAACCGGCTATTTTTAAAGCTCTGGATGACCATTTAAATATATAAATATATTTAAATATAATTAAATTAAATATAAATAAATTTATATTATCGTATATCTTCACATATGATATCGTACATCCCCAGAATATCATATCAGAATATACAGTTTGATATTTCAGATTTCAGATTATCTCGGTATTCAGTTCATATCGAAAATCCTTTTATAACGTATATAAAGCGTCGCAAATTATAAAGGAATTCTACAGCGACTTTTCTGAAATTTGATTTGGACGTACATCAAAATCTACACGATGAAATCCCGATTTTTCTCTTCCACTAGAAAGATATACTCCACCAGCTCCACACGTTTCTTGTTTCACAGAAATCCGGCTTAAAACGAATCATGTACATTCAGTTGAAGTTCAAATCGCCAAATAGCGAACTGCCGCACCATTTCGAGCTCTATTATAATTATATTATAATTATACGTTCAAACCGTCGTCGATTGAATATATTCGTTATTATATTTCGAATCGAAACTCCACCAAATCTCGTATGCTATTCAATTCACATGATATTGTGAATTTCACTATTTCCGACTATTTTGACATTATAATATATTATTATATTATAATTATTAATTAAATATTCAATATTATTTAATTAAACGATCATTAACTTCTCTAAATCACCAATTATATAATTAAATAAATTAATTATATATCTCTAAAAATGCGGGTCCTTACACTGATTCTATAATGTCCTTATATCCCCCTCTAAATCTATGATTATAAACCTAAAAGATTATAACTCCCCCTAAAATTATGACTATACCAGTCTTAATAAATTAAATAAAAGAACAATAAACTAAGCAAAACCAATCAAATTTTATAATCAATTCAAACAAGCAAATCAAACAACCAAGCAAGCAATTTATACAAACAATCTGAACAACCAAAGCAATAGTATATGTCAATTCAAAAACACTTTGAAACTTCAACTATTCCTTAGAAACTATAAAACTTCCCCTTAATCCAATACATGACTAAACCTAGCCTATACTCTATTTCACTTAAAATTATAATAAGACTTTACTCTAGACTACAAAATAATTTTGGTAAAATATCTTAAAACTATGATATAAGTTTAAGTAAAGCAATTTAATCCAAACAATCAACCAGTTTAAGTTAATCTATTAACCACTAATGAAATTTAACCATGTCAAGTAAGTTAATCAAGTTATTCAAGTCAAACAAATTAAACAAGTCAATTAATCCAATTAATTCAATTAAGCCAAACAATTCAGACAAGTAAATCAAGTCAAAGTAAATATATTATGTATGAATAATCCTATATATTTCTAATTAGACAAAAACTATTCTTAAAGTATACTTGTTATGTGTGAAGTTAACGTTAACATGTAATGCAGTTTGTGCAGTGTTGGCTATAATGCAATATGAACTATTTGTCGTGCAAAGTAATATGAAATGATATATTAAATAAAATGCAACTTATGATATGAATGATTTTAATTTATAATAATGATGTATGATATGATGTGTAATTATAATATGCCGAATGATTTGGTGATGATATCCATTTCTAGTAAAATATATTCAAAGTACTATCTAGCTATTATATATATTTAAAGTATTATCTAACTTCATTTTAATGAAGTTTTGATTCAATCAAACAAAAGTAATATATATTAATTTCTAGACTTAGATTAATGATACTAATGAAAGAGATTGAAAAAATAGTATAGATGATTATTAAAAAAATTATTCAGGATAAGTAATAAAATATTCAAAATAATTTTATGAGAAATATAAAGTTATATTGTAGGGTGCTTATATAAAAATAATATAGTAAACATTGAAGATCCTTAAAGAGAATATATAATTTTAGCATGTGAAGTAAACTATAAACATATATTCATAATTGTACAAAAAAACTAATTTTAAAAGGACTTAAAATTTAATTTACTATTTATCTTTTCATACAAATCAATTTAAAATTTAAACTTTAGAAATCAGAATATATTAATTTGCGAAAAATCATTTACATGTTAAAACATTAAAAGAAATCTACAATTATGAATAATAATAATTTAACATGAAACTTGGTAATATAATTGTAAAACTATAACTAAATATTTAAGACATAAAAATCATATATTATACCAAAATATTATTATAACGACCCTCCTTCTCGGTCGGTCCAAATCGATCGTTCAACCGACTTAAATTGGACCAAAAAGGCTGATATGCTAACTTTGGGTGCACAACACATCAGAACAAACAATAGAACACTTTTATAAACATCATAATAATGTTACATCAGAGTACAAAATATCAGAGTATCGAAAATAATATACAGCGGAAAATAAATTTACAACAAATGTAATACAATGCATCGGAAACAAATAAACTAACACAGCGGAAGACCATCAATGCTCTAGGCACAACTTTAAGCTTCAATCCAGAATACTGCTAAATGAAATAATCTGCAAAACCAAAACTAATGATTTCCCGTGTTGAAAATATGGGCACCCAAAGTTTAGGTAGAAACAATAAACTCCGAGTCAGTCATGGGACTGGTGTGAGAACTCAAAACAGTTTAAACTTTACTTTAAAATAAGGTAAATCATGGGACCACGCCGTATGTCACGGAAAGGGTTCACCCCCAAGAATACCAGTGCATAAACAATAACTAATAATAGTCATATGGATCCACAATGCATCATACAACATGCAATTCCTCAATCTACACATTTAGGCTTAATCCTCAGTTTAGATTTTTCGAAATCCAATTCACTTTACAAAAATTATTCCATTGAACTTTATTTCCCGATTTCTTATTTCAAATCATTTGAAATACATATCTAACTTTATATCAAAGTAGATTTCACTTCGGGACCTCAAAAAAAAATCTTTGGAAATATGAATTCTCGCACTCCTCGTCGACAAGTCAAAGGGTACATACCTAAGCAACTCGATATATATATATATGTGTGTGTGTGTGTGTGCACCTCCCACTATGGAGCAGGCTACACTGACGATGCTCCATCCCACACTCTGGGGAACTACACTGCCGTCTCACCCATACTTTTAGTCCCTGGGTTACCCGAATCTTTGGCCACATACCAAATCATTTCATATCCCGAAGTTGGGAAAATCATTTCACAACACAATAATCACAAGTACTTTCTAAAATATAGCACTTTACATTAGCAATTCACACATATGATCAATCACTATTAATCACATAACCTTTGAGCTCGTACGTCTCAAAGAAGGGTGTTAAGTAAGAGAATAAATTCTCCGCCACCAAATAGATACATCATCGATATCAACTAATCGGTTACGTGATGAACCGCTGTAATAACCCGGAAATTACGAGCCAATTTAAAATTTTTAAGTTGGTGATTTCAAAGGAATTTGAACAATTGAAATAGAATATTTCAATAAAATAGTGAATTAGAAATAGTGAGTCAGTTTGAAAATTTGAATTCAAACTTTGACTGACTGTGCAGGGTGGAAAATATAACGGATTTTAGCGAAACTAAAAAAATTTAAATCTGTTAGTCAATACCTTTCTAACGAATCTGAAAAATCGAAGTTTCATAACGGGAATCAAAAGTTATGGCCGAATGAATTTTCAGAAAGGTCGCTATATAGAATATATAGCCCTGGAAAATTGATATTTTGCAAATGACCTCGGAATTCGACGAAACCACTTTTGTTGGGTCCGGGATGTCAAACTATTGCTAGGTTTCAAATTTCATAATTTTTGAAGCTAGTATGTGAGCGTGGCAAAAGAAAATGCGTTGGGTCAATTTCTGTTAAATTGGATCGACCAGAAAATGGCCATTTTTCAAACGATCTCAGAATTCGACGAAACTAGTTTTGTTGGGACCGTAGCGTCAAAACATAGCTAGATTTATTTTTCTGGAATTTTTCGAATCAGTTTGTGGCCCTGTCAAATTGAAATGTGCGTTCAAAGTTAAAATTAAATGTTTTATACTTTAATTTGAAAAATAACTGACTGTAACAGTCGAATTGGCCAACGAAACTTATCCCATTGTGTCCGGGATGGGGGTATTTAGCTAGGGGTGACAGTCGTTGAGCTTGAAAAGGAGTTCGTTGGTGAAAACCCTAATTTTCTGAAATATATATATTCCGGCGAATCAGAAAATTCCATTCATTATTTAAAAAAAAAAATTAAAACCCCCGTAACCCACGAACGAACGGCGAAACCCGTTCGATTCTTCTCCGACCGATTGCCGCCGCCTCAGCCCTCTATCGCCGCCGCCACCACCTGTCGTCGACGCGCCTCCCTCCCCTCGTCAGATCCGACCCACCCACGACCAAAACCATCGCCTCCTCCGCCTGAATCGAGCGCCCAAAGTCCACCACTTCCCATCGCCGTCGCCGCTCCGATCTGCAACCGAGCTCCACCAAACCACCACCGACAGGACCCCCACTCGAATCTCGTCCACGTCCAACTCCCTGATCGTCGTCCAGGTCAGCGGATTTCGCAAAAACCTCAAACCTAGTTTCGAACCAAATAGAAAGGTGAGTCCTTTTTGATGTCTGCACTTTGAAAAATCATATCTTTTTGGTGTGTTGACGAAATTCGATGAAACAGGAAACATCGGGACCGCAAGGAAGCTCTCTATCACATAGAAGAAGCCGCGGATTTTTCTGAGTCATCTACGATTTTTTTAGCACTCCGCAAACCAATGTGAGAAATCTAAATTAATTGAATTTGAATGGAAAATGTCGTGTATAAATTATATAAGCGAAATATAAATTACACACGTGTTGTATACCTCATGTACATGCGTGGTGTAAGCTATATAAGCGAAGAATGAATTATACATGCATGGAATAATTGATATATGTGTTGAAATGCAAGTGAAATATAGCAAGTATATATATATATTTATATATATATATATATAAATACTCCCCTCGTCCACAAACCATGGACGATATTTATTGTTGTGAATTGGTGTGAAATATTGGATGAAAAATACGAATGGTTGAATAATTGTTTGTGGTTGATATTGTTTGGTTATGGTTGAAAAATACCCATTGGTGATTGAAATGAATTGGAAATATTTGTGGAAATAAAAATAAAACATGCCGCCTGCGTGCGAATTAGATGCATGAATCCCCATTGTCAAAAACCGTGAGGTTTTAAGGTAGAGCGAGGTGCCGTACTAGGGACGGTGCCGGTTTTAACTACCCTGCCGTTATGCTGCCGAAATTTTGAATAATCTTTATGTGTTAGAATAATTTTCATATGTTGAAATTATTTTCATGCGTTGAAATTAAAGTCATATGTTGAAACTATATCCATGTGTGGAAATGTTCATGTGTTGAAAAGTGATATGTGAAAATTAAATTCATTTGTGAATGAATGAAGTGTCTAAACAATAAAAATCACATTTTTATATAATATATATGAAGTATGAAAAATATTCGCCTTATATAAATATTTTCAACAATAAAAATTCCATCTTTCTTATATGAACAACATAAATAAAATATCCATGTGTGGAAATGCTCATGTGTTGAGAAGTGTGTGTAGTGGAAAAGTTCATGTGTTGAATAAAAAGATCGAACAATAAAAATTACATTTTTATTGAAACTATGAAGTGTTGAAAACATCCATTTGTCGAATAAATATTTTAAATGATAAAAATATCATTTTTATCATGTATGTGATATGCTAAAGATATGCGGACGTTGAAATAAATATTTGTGAAGAAATATTATTTTTAACATGCATAGGAACTAAATAAAATAGTCATGTGTTGAAATCTATTTTAGTTCGCCAAAATTATCATCTTTGAAATGTGAAGTGTTAAAAATAGCCACTTGTTCAAATAAATGTGCATGAGTTGAAATATACATTAATTAGCTAATGATATGATTTTAGCCTATGCATGCAACATTAGAATGAATGGTGTTTTTAAACCAAAGTAAATCGAATATGAAGTTGAATGGAAAATGATAAGTGATAAAAATTGTATATATGTACATGCATATTTATTGAACAGGTTATAGCAAAGGGGCTAGAGAAGAGGAATAAAATTTTGTGCCCGACAAATAGGTACACATTTACTGTTTTGTTTGGGTGATGATTTTATGAGCCTGTTGGCTAGCCGCTTGGCTTTTTCTTTTTCTTTTTGACATGAGACGCCCGTGTGGCTATTTGGGAATTTTCCCAGCCCCTCCCGTACAAAGGAGGTTATGGCGAAATTTTCCAAAATTTAAAGGCGTTAGTGAAATAATTGAAGTGAAAACGATATAGGAATTTTTGAATGAAATATATTTATATAAATATATAAATATAAATGAAATTAAAACGAAACGTGGCCGTGCAGTTCGTGTTTTGAAACCGTGATTTCAAACGACTAGTGCGGGAAATCCGACCATTGGATTTTCCCGAAACCGCAACCGTTGGGTTCGCCTTGGAAATATCTTTCCAACGGCACCAAATTTGTGAAGATCCGACGGTTGGATTGTCTGGAATGTTTAATTCAAATCTGAAGAAAAACAACGCCAGAAACGATTATATTTATATATATGTATAAATATAATTAAATTAAATCGAATAACGACGCTGCAGTTCGTAAATTGAAATCGTAACTTCAAATGGTTAGTGTGGAAGATCCGACCGTCGGATTTTCCCAAAACTGAAACCGTTGGATTCGTTTTGAAATGACCTTCCTAATGATATAAAATTTGTGAAGATCCAACGGTTAGATTTTCAGATATGTGTAAAACAAAATTAGTGAAAAACAACGCCAGTGCATCGGCACGACCTGAAACATCGTTTAATTAAATATGGTCGTTTTAAATTAAATAAAAATGGCGATATATCAATATAAAATACTATAGACGATATTGAGTGGAAATAAACCAATTTCGTTGTGTTTGCTTGATATGTGATGGTTGAATGTATTTAACATGAGAATTATAACTAAAGAACTGAAATGTGAATGTTGAGTAGTCCAACCATGTGATAAATTGATTTGAAAATCTAAATATACGTGGATTATTTGAAAAGGCCGAGTTCATCTCATTTCAAATAATCGATCGACGTTGAGAAGTCGAAGAGTCGAAGACGGTTGAAGACCGACGATCTTCACATTGGATGGATGGGCGCTACTGATGCTCGTGATTGGATTAGCTACCATGAAGGAACTGAAGTAGTGGCCGTCCAAACATACTGTTGATTGTACGGATATGCGAGGAATTGGTGCCTCCGGTTTCGTTCAGACCCAGAACGGACATATAAATGGACTGTGTGTCTGACATTGGATTTTGTTCTGTGCTGATTGATCTCTGTTAAATATATATCTATTTGGCGGCGGAGAATTTATTCTCTTGCTTAACGCCCTTCTCTGAGACGTACGAGCTCAGAGGTTATGTATTGATAGAAATCAGTCGCATGGAGTGGATTGCCTGTGTTGCACGCCTGAGTAGCATATGATCAAGGCTTCTGTTGCAAAGCAAAATCTTGTGGTTGATGATCAAAGCATGGTCGGTGTGACGTAGCTTTGTGCATAACGTGAATTCGCGAGCCTCAAACCCCGGTATGAGTCAAAAATGGGAGAAGGACCCAAGGAGTGCACGACGTTTCTTTCTAGCTATGGTGGTGTCAGTGACCTCCCAGCCCTGACATTTATATCTACTTTTCACCTGTGTGGTTGTTGGAATACGAGGCGCCTCGATTATAGGTCTGTAAGGACCGGGAAACGTGTGTTCAAGAATTGCCAATCCTCAAAAGTAAGAGAGGACCGGCCTTGGAGGATCCAGGGATTGCTGTGTGCGGTCCCGAGGCATTTGCTAGAGTGTCTCGAATCGGAGAGGAGCTTGCCCCTTGCCTCGACTCATGAAGGAATCCAATTTCCAATACGAAATATGCGGACGTGATTGTATTACTAGTACGGCGACATATTGGTATGGGTCATTTATGCCGCCTATGATTGATATTTATGATTGAAATCGCTTTTGAAACATATATGCACTAGTAATTATATCAAACACTTTTGTTTAATTCGTATGAAGCATTTTTGGCCATTATAAGGTAAAAACTCTATCCTCCGGCTTGCGTTGCATTGTGTGATGGGATCTGAGTCTTATAATGGCTTCATTTTATAAAAAGGATTGCGATGATTTAATCATTTACTTTATTTCATGCACTAGCACTCATTGGAGTAAACCCGTTCCGCGAAAGTGGCGTGGTCCTTTGATTTGCCTTATTATTGTTGTTAATAAGTTATGTAGATTTCTCATACCAGTCCCATGACTGACTCGTAGTTTGTTTCACCTTGCAAACTCAGGTGCCCTCATTTTCACACGGGCAGCCTAGTTACAGGTTTCTGACGCACCTTTTGGCTCATGGCGAGGCTTGACTACACCGTGCTGGCTTGGATTTTCTCCGCCATTATTGTATCTATATTATGATTCCTCCGTCGCCGATGTAGACTGATATTTATTTTGTGTACTCTTTATGTATGATTCCGCCTCAGGCGATGGTGACTGATTATGTATCATTATGCACTAAGTTGTATCCTGTACTGTGCTTCTCTGATGTGATGGTATCTATATGATTCCGCTGTCATATGTGTGTAAATTATTCTATTTTCCGTTTATGCTATTATCTGTGATCTGCTAATGATGATTAATGTGTTATATTCCAATGATTATCCTTAACACCATGTTACGGGGTTTTGGGATCGTCACAGCTAGTATCAGAGCTTTGGTTAACCTTAGTTCTGGAGTCTAACACATTAAACACTTCATCAAAATAGAATCAGTAGTATTCTAAGGCGAGTCGCTCATTAGAGATAGGACTAGTAAAGTCCTAGAATGAGCCGAGCAGAATAGCTAAAACAATTTGATCAGTCCATCGTTATCTTTCCGTAAATTTTCTGCTTAACTATGCAATAAACTATCGTTTCTGTTAGCTGACTCATTCCTTGCTTATACAGAATTTGACAAATGGCTACCAGAGCGGCCACCGCTAGAGGAGGCCATGCCGGCCGAGGCCGAGGACGGGGAGAAGTCCCAGTAGAAGAGGGACCTTTGATACAACCTCCGGCCGCTCGATACTTCGAGCTGGACCATGTAGCTAAGAGATATAAAAACTTAGGAGGCAAGACCTTCTCGGGAACTGGCACAGTAATAGAGGCCCTTGCATGGCTCAAAACATGCGAGAAAATTCTTGAAGGCCTAAGGCTTGGAGACGAAGATAAAGCTATTATGGGCGCCTGGCTTATGCAGGAACAAGCTGAACTATGGTGGGAATCTCTCACCGCCGGGAATAGAGAAGCTGGAAGAACATGGGATGGATTCAAAGAACTCTTCAAGGAGAAATATGTCCCGGAACAAGCACTGGAACGAATGCACGATGACTTCGCCAACCTCCAGCAGGGGGATCTTTCCGTGCAGGATTATCTGAATAAATTTACACTGTTGTCGCCTATGCTCCGGAGCTCGTCGCCACTACAAAGTCCAAAAATAAGAGGTTTATCCTTGGGCTAAGGTGACAGTATCATGATAGAGCCATGGCCCATGTCAAGCTGGAATTCAACGAACTGGTGGAAATGACATGCAACTACGAAGACCTTGACCATAGGCATCTGGAGCAGGATCGCGCTAGAAGCCAAGTCGGGAACAAACGCAAGCCTGCTGCGAATCAAGCTGAGTCAAGCCAAGCAGCATCTTCAAAACCTCAAACTGGCAAGCCGCCAAGAGGAAGCTGCTTTAACTGTGGCAAAGTGGGGCACTACTCTAATGTGTGCACAGCCCCGAAGAGGCAGAAGACAAATTCACAAGGTTCAAGCCAGGGTTCTTGTAACACCCCGTAATTCTGTGACATTAAGATTCATAAATTAAAGTACAATTAGTTTTTAAAAGAAAAAAAAAAGATCCATGCAGTTGTTTAGTTTAAGTATCGTAACTAACATGAAAAAGAGAAGTAAGGAGAGAACAATAATTATTATTGTTCTAAGACTTATTAACAAAAGCCTCTGTAGCTCAGTTGGTTAAGGCATTGGATTTGTAGCATGGAGGTCGGGGGTTCGAAACCCGGCGGCGGCATAATTTTTTATCTTTGTTTTAGAGAGGGCCAACTGAACATGCAAATATATGTACGTATACAAATTCAAAATTTGAAAGGTTAAGAACGTACATATAAGGAAATAAAGAATATATATATATATATACATATGAGAATATAAATATATATATATATATATGCAAAAAATGTATGTATACGAAAGATAAAATTCAAGATAAGGCTACAGTCAATGAAATATGGCAACATCATTTGAATTTTGAAAATAAAATGAAAGTTGTGCGTATATATATATACGCGTAAAATGGTCGTTAGAGGAATTGTATACATATAAGAATATTTCATGTGAATAAAACAGTTAAATAAATTCCATAAATTCAAAAGTTTGAAAATCAAACTTTTACGCCAAAATAGCTTGTGGGACCCAATGCTGACTCAGCACTGCGTGTATGATAAGGTTTGGCTAGATTCATCTACGTACCTGGACTATTTTCTTAACTAGGTTCAATGCTGACTCAGCGCTGCGTGTACGATAAGGTCTTGAGCAGCTATATAAACAGCCCTAGTCTTCATTCTCTTTGCACCAATTCTCTTCTATCCTTATGCTGCTAAGATTCATGGCTTCTTCCCCTCCTCTAAATTTTCTTAAATAAATAAAATAAAATATGATTCAAGACGAGGAGATGCTGCTAAAAGACTTTTAAGGAGGGATTCAAATCAAAGTTTCAAGTGAAGAATTCAAAGGCTAGCTCAAACAAGTTTCAAGCAACGACGCACGAATCATAGCCACGCTTTCCTTCTTTTCTAGATCTATTTTCTGTAAGTTGGTTATTTCTAGATCTGAATATTTTGTTTTATTTGCGACATGAAATTAAAGGAATAAAGGAATATGCCAAATCTCTCTCTCTCTCTTCGAATCTGTGTTTATACTCTTGGACTGAATTAAGAACTATTATGATTCGAGGACAAATAAGACTGTAACCGTGACTATGACTATAGAACTGTGGCCTTTGAAAGCATATGCCTTTGGACTATGACATAAGCCTTTGATTTTGGGACATATAAACATTGCCTATGACAATGACTTAGGACTATGGGAATTATTTTCCCTTTTGGACTATGAACATCGCCTATATTGCCTATGACCATGGACATTACTTATGACTAAGAACATAAGCCTTTGAATTGGACATAAACTATTGCTTATGACATAATGAGGACAATTGTGATTTTGACACCCATGATTCATGATTAGGAAAATATTGCTTTAGTTTGGTGATTGTGAAATTGGGTCTAAACCCAATTATTTATTCTACCTGTTCCTTGTTTTTTTTTCTTTGGTTTTAAGACAGTGGGAATTTACCTATTAAGTTAGGTCTACCCACGTTCTTGAACCTATTTTGCCCATTCTTTGGTTTTAAGACAGTGGGAATTTACCTATTTAGTTAGGTCTACCCATATTCTTGAGCCTACATTGTTATCCAAACCTTTTTATGCCAATTATTCCTTCTTGTCATTTTGATTCATTCCCTTTTTATCTACGAATCTAGATTTATTTATAATCTAGGTTGAATCACGATTATTCGAACGGTGGGAATGCGATTTGGGGAAAAACATGGAAATGAATATGAACGTAATTGTAAACTTGGAAATTGGCATAATTTGGAATATGTATTATGACATGCATATTAAAATGAAAACGGGGAAATTGACATGGATTAGGTAATATGTGATTTTGACATATTAAATTTAGCGTTAGTAAGTAAGCTAAATTTTAGGCATAAAATGTAAACTAGAAAAATAATTCTAGTTTTGCCATAAATTGTGAATTAGGATGTTAAACCAAGATTGGGTTAATTAAGGTTGATTTGGAATAAGTATATTAGCACAATTTTGAATTTATTCATAATTGTGAGCAATTGTCATGTTTAGAATAAATTATGGTTAGCGACACTAAATTTGGTATAATTTACATACCAAAAAGTATAAATATGATAAATAAGAGAGAATGGGCTATAATAATAAATGTGACAATGTACATTAAAAGAGTAGTAATGAAATAAGTAAATTAGGAGTAATTTACTTATAGAATTCGTCATAAATGTTAAATTGTTCATTTACCACAAAATATGTAACTTGGTTAAGTTTTGGCCATAAATTATAAACTAGGATATTTAATCTAGTTTCGGCAATGAAATAGGAAATGGCCTAAACTGCATGTTGGGTTAGGACTTGGGCCTAGAATATAAGTATACTAGTAGGCTTGACAAATAAATATAGGCCAAATTTGTCTAAAAAGGGGAAATGGGCTTTTGGAATAAATTGTTAACAATTTATAAACAAAAGAAAAGTATTTTGATAACATCCCTTTTTATAACACATAGACCAGAAGGTTCTAGGGTGACAGAGAGGATAGTGTCTAGGCTTGGGTTTGGAAAATACAAGTTTCCTGCCCTCCCTGGCTATCCCTAACTGATCCGAAGGACGGGATGGTTGTTTTCAAAACCAGATTTGGAAATTAATCAAAAACCCTTTGAACTTAGAAAACATGAATATGCCTAACCCGAGGTTAGACTGAGTTGCGGTGTAAACCTGCCCGGAACCGACCGGCACATCCAGTAACTGCAGCAATATCTGTCTAATGTGAGAGGTTGCGGCTTTAATTTATTAATTAAAGCTAGAAGCAAGAATGGGTGGGTTAAGTCCATAGGAACACTTAACCGACTTAACAAAGTTAAGCTAGAATGGGAAGGTTAAGTCCATAGGAACACTTAACCAACCTAACACGGTTAAGCTAGAATGGGAAGGTTAAGGAACACTTAACCAACTTAGCACAGTTAAAGCTAGAATGGGAGGGTTAAGTACATGGGAATACTTAGCCAAATTAACATGTTGACTAGACTAGAAGGTGGGGTTAAGTAAAGTTAATACACTTAGCCAATTTAACATGTTAATTAGATTAGAGGTTGGGGTTAAGTAATACACTTAGCCAAATTAATATGTTAGCTGGACTAGACCATAGGGTTAAGTAAACTTGAACGCTTAACCATCAAAATATGATAAATGAATAGGGTTAAGTAAAAAGCATAAAGGGATAACACTTAACCAGTGTAATAGGATAAGGGAAGAGGGTTAAGATAGCTTGAATCGACTAAAGACACTTAACCAACCCAACCTGGCGAGAAGGAAAACTAAGTAGTAAACCTCAGTTGAAAAAGGGACTAAGTAGTAAAACTTAGTGAAGAAAACAAGGAATTTGGAAACTAAGTGGTAAACCTTAGTTAGTAGAACTAAGTAGTAATTCTTAGTATAACACGAAGGAGCGGACATCCATCTGGTTTTAAGAAGGCTCCAACGAATTGGGTTACGAAGCCCGAGGCTTCGAGGGGACGTGAGGGTACTCTTGGTATCCCTCTGTGAGGCTGCAGATGATCATCCTGGGCTCACAGAGGTTAAGGTCTGCGTTAGGAGAACCGAGGGTATGCCTTGGTTGCAATATATATGTGGCAACCTAAAGACTAGGATGGACCAGCGTGATTCGGCGAGAAGACGGTAGCCCTGTGATAGCAACTCGTCGTCTACCATCCATCTTGAGTCAATCGAGATACGTGAAGCGGAAAGGCGGAGAACTCCAAAAGACCATATACTTGCTATCTAGTTATGGTTGCGGATGGCCATAGGATAGTGGGGCACCGGGGGCCGGCGTATAGTTCTCATTTTACAAGGTGTGCCTTTCATTAGCTGAGGGAGGGGTCAAGTGGGACCATAGCCACTGGAATAAAAACAGACCTTAGCATCTGCATCGGCAGATATCTGAAAGCTCCCGACCGAGTTCTGTATCCGTTGATTTGCCCTGTCACAGGACTCGGATCGCACATTACAGGACATGTGCATCTAGACAAGCGATAACGATTCGCGATACATACGTGGGGAAGCCTAGGAACATATACCACTCTAGGTAGTGTGTCCTAGACTTGGGGGCATTGTTCGACAGGTAGCGTAATCCCTAGTTGGACTAGGTGGCATAAACCCTGAACTCGAAAAGCGTTCAGCAGATAGCGTAAAACTATAGTTAAATCTAGAAAGCAGTGGATAGAAAACCCTAGATTAGATCTAGGTAACAACTAATAAATGGATGCCTGAAGGCGATGGAAAATACAGGGATTGGGATCACGTTATCGTTACTAGTTGAAACACTAGTTAGCCGGTGCAGAGATATAGAAACCAGTATAACAAGTAAATAGCGAAGCAGCGAAAGTATTAGAGCGTATCCAGTTTATCTTAGCATATCTTGTGACTACCTTGTCTAATCTTGTTGACCCTATCGTCATGGTGTAATCTTGTATTCAGTTAATTCATGTCGTTTTGTTTTCCATGTTCACATGCTAGAAGTTACTGAACTTACTCAGGCTTTATGTCTGACTCTGTTTTTCTTTCGTCTTCTTTCTTCCGTTCTCCCCCCCACCCCAGGTTGTTAAGGAGGAAATAGGATAGCTCAGATTTGTTTTGGGATGATTTCTCTTTCCAAGCTTGAAGAATCTTGGATGCATCGGCTTTGGATTGCTATGGCTGGCTTTTGTTACATTGGGGAATATAAATGTATTTTATGCTTCTTTATTTTGTAAAGACAGTTGATACTCTGATATTGTAAAGGAACCTTGTACAAATTATTTTGTCAATAAAGCAAAGTTTTATTTTCCGCTGTTTAATGTTTGTCTGTCTTGTAATTTATCTGCATCTTTTACCCATAATGCTCCACAGAACTTAGTGCATTCCCTTTGTGAGTGACACTAACGGACGTGGGGTGTTACACGTGGTATCAGAGCTGAAGGTTACCGGATCAGATAAAAGATTTGAAAAATTATTTTCAAACGGTTTTTAAAGAAGCATTTTTAAAAGAAAGGATTTGTTTTAAAGGCATATTCCCCAAAGCCATACGCATTGTCTCCTCTTCCTCTGTTTGAATTCTTGTCTCCTTCTTTCTTGAGTTTCTGGGGCTCCTGGCTTTCTGGGAGGTAACCTCATCGAAGGGCAAAGTAGTGCCCGTCCTCCATCTATAGCCGTATTCGTTCCACTTACGGCCAGTCTTCTTTCAAGTTTATAAGGATTTTCTGTATGATGGAAGCAGTTTTCGAGAGATTTGCCAACATAGCAATACATGGAAAGGGATGAGGAGTTTGGCAAAAGGGACAAAACCCTAGGATGAGGAATGCATGGAGATAGGTTAGCTCACGAAGGAGGAAGAAATTATAAAAGAGGAAGTATCCTTACTAGAGTATGATAGGGCATATAATTAAATACAAGGGCAAGGACGAGGGACAAGATTTTTAGAAGGACAAGTACATGCTAAGCATACCTAGGAGATAGGTGGTAAAAGTTTCTGTTGGAAAGAATCTAGTTTTCTGTTCATACTCTTTCCTTCGGTTTTAGCGCTTCGCATCTGTTCATATTTGCTTCCATAGTTAAGTCTCTGCACCTTAGTACTTGTATAGTAAGAAGATCCCAATCAGTCTCAAACCCAGTGGGTGGTTCGACCCGTTTATTTTTGGATAGTAGGGGTTTGAGAATAGTTATCGAGTTTATTTATATCATATCACGTAGATCGTTTAAATTCAAAGGAGATATTCCTTGGGTGCTTGTCTGATATTGGTTTAGGCCTTTGGGGCTTGTACTTGAGGAACATCGAGTTCGACTAGGATGGTTTGCGTGAGAGATGAATAGTTGTGACAGGCGCTCTAAAAAGCGCGTAGTGATCTTTCAACCCTTATAGTTATGGCATGGTGGATAAGGGAGAGACCTCTAATCATACACTTGGTACCGTGATTGACATCTATTTATTTTGGAAATGGAGGTTAGGAACTTCACAATCGTGAAGATAAATTGGTTAAGATACATTGGAGTAAAGCTCAAGAAGGCTAGATACTAGCAACATGCCCTTTTTCCTTAAGGGTGCATCCTTGATTTCTCTGTTTAGGAGCTTTACGCGTAGTTGTTTCTCTCTTTCCAAAAGTATATCCTCTAGGTCATATCTGCGATCCTTAGGTAGAAGCCAATGGATGTAAACATGTATTTGAAACATGTTATGGTTGAATGGTTTCAAGTGGTTGCAAATGGTTGCTCGTGGATGCATATGCATACGTATTAGGCACTAGATCAAGTTCGGACACTCTCATATTGCATTTACATATATGCATTTGTTTATAAGTTGAACTTGATATGATATCATATGGACGTTGCATATGGATGAATGGCTGTGCACGCATGTAGTATTTACATGACTAGGGATGTTTGCATGCATGATTGGACGCATGGCACTAACATGATTTGCATTAAGGAGGTCAACTGAATCAGTAGACCGCCTGATTTTGCATTAGATAGAGACATATACACACACTATGCATATGAACATGAAAGCATTAGAAATCTTTTAAGGACAATGAATGCCTGTGATTGAATGGTTGAGTAGATGGGTGATTGGATGGTAAGACACATTCTTCCTAACATGAAGATTTCGGGGACGAAATCCTTTTAAGTGGGGGAGAATGTAACACCCCGTAATTCTGTGACATTAAGATTCATAAATTAAAGTACAATTAGTTTTTAAAAGAAAAAAAAAAGATCCATGCAGTTGTTTAGTTTAAGTATCGTAACTAACATGAAAAAGAGAAGTAAGGAGAGAACAATAATTATTATTGTTCTAAGACTTATTAACAAAAGCCTCTGTAGCTCAGTTGGTTAAGGCATTGGATTTGTAGCATGGAGGTCGGGGGTTCGAAACCCGGCGGCGGCATAATTTTTTATCTTTGTTTTAGAGAGGGCCAACTGAACATGCAAATATATGTACGTATACAAATTCAAAATTTGAAAGGTTAAGAACGTACATATAAGGAAATAAAGAATATATATATATATATACATATGAGAATATAAATATATATATATATATATATGCAAAAAATGTATGTATACGAAAGATAAAATTCAAGATAAGGCTACAGTCAATGAAATATGGCAACATCATTTGAATTTTGAAAATAAAATGAAAGTTGTGCGTATATATATATATACGCGTAAAATGGTCGTTAGAGGAATTGTATACATATAAGAATATTTCATGTGAATAAAACAGTTAAATAAATTCCAGAAATTCAAAAGTTTGAAAATCAAACTTTTACGCCAAAATAGCTTGTGGGACCCAATGCTGACTCAGCACTGCGTGTATGATAAGGTTTGGCTAGATTCATCTACGTACCTGGACTATTTTCTTAACTAGGTTCAATGCTGACTCAGCGCTGCGTGTACGATAAGGTCTTGAGCAGCTATATAAACAGCCCTAGTCTTCATTCTCTTTGCACCAATTCTCTTCTATCCTTATGCTGCTAAGATTCATGGCTTCTTCCCCTCCTCTAAATTTTCTTAAATAAATAAAATAAAATATGATTCAAGACGAGGAGATGCTGCTAAAAGACTTTTAAGGAGGGATTCAAATCAAAGTTTCAAGTGAAGAATTCAAAGGCTAGCTCAAACAAGTTTCAAGCAACGACGCACGAATCATAGCCACGCTTTCCTTCTTTTCTAGATCTATTTTCTGTAAGTTGGTTATTTCTAGATCTGAATATTTTGTTTTATTTGCGACATGAAATTAAAGGAATAAAGGAATATGCCAAATCTCTCTCTCTCTCTCTCTTCGAATCTGTGTTTATACTCTTGGACTGAATTAAGAACTATTATGATTCGAGGACAAATAAGACTGTAACCGTGACTATGACTATAGAACTGTGGCCTTTGAAAGCATATGCCTTTGGACTATGACATAAGCCTTTGATTTTGGGACATATAAACATTGCCTATGACAATGACTTAGGACTATGGGAATTATTTTCCCTTTTGGACTATGAACATCGCCTATATTGCCTATGACCATGGACATTACTTATGACTAAGAACATAAGCCTTTGAATTGGACATAAACTATTGCTTATGACATAATGAGGACAATTGTGATTTTGACACCCATGATTCATGATTAGGAAAATATTGCTTTAGTTTGGTGATTGTGAAATTGGGTCTAAACCCAATTATTTATTCTACCTGTTCCTTGTTTTTTTTTCTTTGGTTTTAAGACAGTGGGAATTTACCTATTAAGTTAGGTCTACCCACGTTCTTGAACCTATTTTGCCCATTCTTTGGTTTTAAGACAGTGGGAATTTACCTATTTAGTTAGGTCTACCCATATTCTTGAGCCTACATTGTTATCCAAACCTTTTTATGCCAATTATTCCTTCTTGTCATTTTGATTCATTCCCTTTTTATCTACGAATCTAGATTTATTTATAATCTAGGTTGAATCACGATTATTCGAACTGTGGGAATGCGATTTGGGGAAAAACATGGAAATGAATATGAACGTAATTGTAAACTTGGAAATTGGCATAATTTGGAATATGTATTATGACATGCATATTAAAATGAAAACGGGGAAATTGACATGGATTAGGTAATATGTGATTTTGACATATTAAATTTAGCGTTAGTAAGTAAGCTAAATTTTAGGCATAAAATGTAAACTAGAAAAATAATTCTAGTTTTGCCATAAATTGTGAATTAGGATGTTAAACCAAGATTGGGTTAATTAAGGTTGATTTGGAATAAGTATATTAGCACAATTTTGAATTTATTCATAATTGTGAGCAATTGTCATGTTTAGAATAAATTATGGTTAGCGACACTAAATTTGGTATAATTTACATACCAAAAAGTATAAATATGATAAATAAGAGAGAATGGGCTATAATAATAAATGTGACAATGTACATTAAAAGAGTAGTAATGAAATAAGTAAATTAGGAGTAATTTACTTATAGAATTCGTCATAAATGTTAAATTGTTCATTTACCACAAAATATGTAACTTGGTTAAGTTTTGGCCATAAATTATAAACTAGGATATTTAATCTAGTTTCGGCAATGAAATAGGAAATGGCCTAAACTGCATGTTGGGTTAGGACTTGGGCCTAGAATATAAGTATACTAGTAGGCTTGACAAATAAATATAGGCCAAATTTGTCTAAAAAGGGGAAATGGGCTTTTGGAATAAATTGTTAACAATTTATAAACAAAAGAAAAGTATTTTGATAACATCCCTTTTTATAACACATAGACCAGAAGGTTCTAGGGTGACAGAGAGGATAGTGTCTAGGCTTGGGTTTGGAAAATACAAGTTTCCTGCCCTCCCTGGCTATCCCTAACTGATCCGAAGGACGGGATGGTTGTTTTCAAAACCAGATTTGGAAATTAATCAAAAACCCTTTGAACTTAGAAAACATGAATATGCCTAACCCGAGGTTAGACTGAGTTGCGGTGTAAACCTGCCCGGAACCGACCGGCACATCCAGTAACTGCAGCAATATCTGTCTAATGTGAGAGGTTGCGGCTTTAATTTATTAATTAAAGCTAGAAGCAAGAATGGGTGGGTTAAGTCCATAGGAACACTTAACCGACTTAACAAAGTTAAGCTAGAATGGGAAGGTTAAGTCCATAGGAACACTTAACCAACCTAACACGGTTAAGCTAGAATGGGAAGGTTAAGGAACACTTAACCAACTTAGCACAGTTAAAGCTAGAATGGGAGGGTTAAGTACATGGGAATACTTAGCCAAATTAACATGTTGACTAGACTAGAAGGTGGGGTTAAGTAAAGTTAATACACTTAGCCAATTTAACATGTTAATTAGATTAGAGGTTGGGGTTAAGTAATACACTTAGCCAAATTAATATGTTAGCTGGACTAGACCATAGGGTTAAGTAAACTTGAACGCTTAACCATCAAAATATGATAAATGAATAGGGTTAAGTAAAAAGCATAAAGGGATAACACTTAACCAGTGTAATAGGATAAGGGAAGAGGGTTAAGATAGCTTGAATCGACTAAAGACACTTAACCAACCCAACCTGGCGAGAAGGAAAACTAAGTAGTAAACCTCAGTTGAAAAAGGGACTAAGTAGTAAAACTTAGTGAAGAAAACAAGGAATTTGGAAACTAAGTGGTAAACCTTAGTTAGTAGAACTAAGTAGTAATTCTTAGTATAACACGAAGGAGCGGACATCCATCTGGTTTTAAGAAGGCTCCAACGAATTGGGTTACGAAGCCCGAGGCTTCGAGGGGACGTGAGGGTACTCTTGGTATCCCTCTGTGAGGCTGCAGATGATCATCCTGGGCTCACAGAGGTTAAGGTCTGCGTTAGGAGAACCGAGGGTATGCCTTGGTTGCAATATATATGTGGCAACCTAAAGACTAGGATGGACCAGCGTGATTCGGCGAGAAGACGGTAGCCCTGTGATAGCAACTCGTCGTCTACCATCCATCTTGAGTCAATCGAGATACGTGAAGCGGAAAGGCGGAGAACTCCAAAAGACCATATACTTGCTATCTAGTTATGGTTGCGGATGGCCATAGGATAGTGGGGCACCGGGGGCCGGCGTATAGTTCTCATTTTACAAGGTGTGCCTTTCATTAGCTGAGGGAGGGGTCAAGTGGGACCATAGCCACTGGAATAAAAACAGACCTTAGCATCTGCATCGGCAGATATCTGAAAGCTCCCGACCGAGTTCTGTATCCGTTGATTTGCCCTGTCACAGGACTCGGATCGCACATTACAGGACATGTGCATCTAGACAAGCGATAACGATTCGCGATACATACGTGGGGAAGCCTAGGAACATATACCACTCTAGGTAGTGTGTCCTAGACTTGGGGGCATTGTTCGACAGGTAGCGTAATCCCTAGTTGGACTAGGTGGCATAAACCCTGAACTCGAAAAGCGTTCAGCAGATAGCGTAAAACTATAGTTAAATCTAGAAAGCAGTGGATAGAAAACCCTAGATTAGATCTAGGTAACAACTAATAAATGGATGCCTGAAGGCGATGGAAAATACAGGGATTGGGATCACGTTATCGTTACTAGTTGAAACACTAGTTAGCCGGTGCAGAGATATAGAAACCAGTATAACAAGTAAATAGCGAAGCAGCGAAAGTATTAGAGCGTATCCAGTTTATCTTAGCATATCTTGTGACTACCTTGTCTAATCTTGTTGACCCTATCGTCATGGTGTAATCTTGTATTCAGTTAATTCATGTCGTTTTGTTTTCCATGTTCACATGCTAGAAGTTACTGAACTTACTCAGGCTTTATGTCTGACTCTGTTTTTCTTTCGTCTTCTTTCTTCCGTTCTCCCCCCCCACCCCAGGTTGTTAAGGAGGAAATAGGATAGCTCAGATTTGTTTTGGGATGATTTCTCTTTCCAAGCTTGAAGAATCTTGGATGCATCGGCTTTGGATTGCTATGGCTGGCTTTTGTTACATTGGGGAATATAAATGTATTTTATGCTTCTTTATTTTGTAAAGACAGTTGATACTCTGATATTGTAAAGGAACCTTGTACAAATTATTTTGTCAATAAAGCAAAGTTTTATTTTCCGCTGTTTAATGTTTGTCTGTCTTGTAATTTATCTGCATCTTTTACCCATAATGCTCCACAGAACTTAGTGCATTCCCTTTGTGAGTGACACTAACGGACGTGGGGTGTTACAGTTCTCAGAACCCTCGCTCCTGCTTTAGTTGCCGCAAGACCGATCATCTAGTCAAAGACTGTCCTTTACTGAAGAAGGCCACAGTAGCTCACGTGTATGACGGGTCGAGCCCGCCAACTGCTTCCGATGGAGCAGGTAAACCCGATGTTTTGGGAGGTACCCTTACAATTAAAAATATTCCTGTTTCTATATTGTTTGACACGGGTGCATCACGTAGTTTTATTGCTAGTAACATAGTGAACAAATTAAAGTTAAAACCAAGGAAGCTTAAAGATTCAGTTTAAGTACAAAATCCGATAGGTGGTTCTATTATCCTCAATTCATATTGTAAAGTGCCAGCCTCTTATTCTTTCTACAAGTTTCCTTTTGATCTGGTCATTATGGATTTTCTCGAATGTGATATGATTCTCGGGCTTGATTAGTTAACGAAATATGAAGCCGAAGTGAAGTGTGCGGAAAGAATCGTTAAAATTCGAACGAAGCTTGGACATATATATATACCCTGTCATGGTTCGAATCCAAATAGAGAAGAATTTTGGTCGGCATTAGAACTTATCCCCACTTCCATGGAAAGATTCCGATTGTTAGAAACTATGCGGATGTGTTTGAAGAAGTTGAAAACTTACCTCTACAAAGAGAAATAGAATTCTGAATCGATCTAATTCCCAATGCCAGACCAGTGGTACATCCAATTCGCAAAATGACTCCGAAGGAAAAAGAAGAATTAGGCGATCAAACTCGTCAACTGTTGTGGAAGGGTCTAATCAGACCTAGTTTTTCTAGTTGGAGTGCAGCTGTTGTGTTTGTCCCAAAGTCAGACGGTACTCTTCGATTATGCGTTGATTACCGAGACCTCAACAAACAGACGCTAAAAAACAAGTATCCATTACCCCGCATCAATGATTTGCTAGACCAATTGAATGGGGCGAAAGTATTTTCCTGAATGGACCTAGCTACAGGTTTTCACCAATTGATAATAGCAGAAGAGTGTGTTCCTTTGACAGCTTTCAGAGGTCCAGACATATTTTATGAATGGTTAGTAATGTCGTTTGGCCTATGTAACGCTCCAGCATACTTTGTCGATCTAATGAATAGAGTGTTCAGGGGAGTTCTGAATAAATTTGTCCTCGTATTCATCGATGATATTTTAATCTACTCCAAATCAAAACCCGAGCATGAAAAACACTTAGAACAATTATTGAAGATTCTAAGGAAGAACGTCTTCAAAGCCATATTCTCTAAATGTATCTTCTGGCAAGAAGAAGTGAAGTTTCTTGGCCATGTCGTGTCAGAGAAAGGGATTTCTGTTGACCCAAGCAAAATAACAGCGATTCAAGACTGGAAACAACCCACTACTCCCACAGAAGTTAGAAGTTTTATGGGGTTGGCTAGTTATTATCGAAAGTTCGTTAAGGATTTTTCGAAGATATCCGGTCCGTTAACGAAGCTACAAAGAAACATGAGAAGTTTAAGTGGACTTCCGACTGTGAAGAAGCTTTCCAGGAATTGAAATCGAAACTGATAACTGCTCCAGTGTTAACCATTATTGATGGCAATCAGGATTTAACGGTTTGGACAGATGCTTCTATTAGAGGTCTTGGAGCAGTGTTAATGCAAAGAGGCCAAGTAGTCGCTTATGCAAGTCGCCAACTGAAACCACATGAGAAGAATTATGTGACTCATGATCTTGAGTTGCTAGCCATCGTTTTTGCCTTGAAAATCTGGAGGCATTATTTATTGGGCGAGAAGTTTATACTGTACACAGATCATCAATCATTGAAGTATTTATACACCCAGAAAGATCTGAATCTGAGACAGCAGCATTGGCTAGAATTTCTTGCAGCGTATGATCTTGATATCCTGTATACGGCGGGGAAGGCTAACGTTGTAGCAGATGCGCTTAGTAGAAAAACCGCAATCGTTGCCAATCTTATCATTACGCCAGGATTGATTGATAGAATATCTGTTCTTCAGAAAAGTGACAATTTTGTGAAAGAGATGATAAAAAGGATTCAATGGGGCGAAGGCTCCAGTTTCCAAGTGGATAGCGAGGGAGTTCTGAGGCTGAATAGAAGAATATGTGTTCCCGACATTCCTGAGCTCAAAAGGGAGGTGCTAGATGAATGCCATAAATCCAAATTTTGCATCTATCCTGGGGTGAGTAAAATGTACAACGATATCAAACGCACTTTCTGGTGGAAGGCAATGAAAAGGGATATTTCTTTGTATGTTAGCATATGCCCTACTTGTCAATTGGTCAAGAGCGACCAACAGAAGCTAGCTGGATTGTTGCAACCGTTGGTAGTCCCAGGTTGGAAATGGGAACAGATTTCCATGGATTTCATAGATGGCTTGCCGCGAACCAGGAAAGGTAAGGACAGCACTTGGGTAATCGTAGATCGCTTCACGAAGACTGCCCATTTTATACCTGTCAGATCCAATAGAACCGCTCAAAGTCTAGCATGGATATATTTCAAAGAAATCGTTAAGCTACATGGAATTCCCATCAGCATAGTCAGTGATAGAGACCCAATATTTGCTAGCAAATTCTGGGAGGCTTTCCAGACAGAATTAGGAACGAAACTGAATATGAGCACCGCTTATCACCCTCAAACAGATGGCCAGACTGAGCGGGTGAATAGAATTCTAGAAGATTTATTGCGGGCTTGTATAATTGATTTTGGTGGGTCATGGGAAGATCACTTGCATTTGGCAGAATTCTCATATAACAATAGCTATCAAGCAAGTTTGGGAATGTCTCCATTTGAAGCATTATATGGCAGACCCTGCAGATCTCCAGCATGTTGGGTAGAACCTGGCAATAGACTTGTGTTAGGACCCGATATGATTAGAGAAGCATCTGATAAAGTCGACTTCATCAAAAAGCGATTGAGAACCGCCCAAAGCCGACAAAAAAGTTATGCAGATTCTAGAAGGAGAGATTTGACATTCGCTGTTGGTGATCATGTTTATTTGAAAGTTTCTTCGATGAGAGGAGTAATCAGATTTGGCAAAACTGGGAAGTTGGCACCGAGATTTATTGGTCCCTTTCCTATACTCGAACGAATTGGAACTCTTGCTTATAGGGTTCAATTACCAAATTGGTTGCCTGGAGTGCATGATGTATTTCACGTATCTCAACTTAGAAGACATGTGCATGATCCAGATCTTGTTGTAGAAGAAGCAGCGCAACAGGATATAGATATAACTCCAGAATTAGCACTCAGAAGGGAGCCATTAAAGATTGTTGGCAAAGAAACTAGAGAACTAAGAAGCAAAAAGGTTCATTTAGTTAAAGTGCAGTGGAGCAGTGATCCTAGAGACTGTACTTGGGAGACTGAGGAAAGAATTAAGCAAGCTTACCCCAAATGCAGAGTGGATATCTCTGACTAACTCCGGTGCAAGGTACCTTTACAATACTTTGCATTTACATTTTGTTTCCTACTTTACTGTTGTTTCCTTTTCGAGGACGAAAAGTTATAAGTGGGGGAGATTGTAATAACCCGGAAAATACGAGCCAATTTAAAATTTTTAAATTGGTGATTTCAAAGGAATTTGAACAATTGAAATAGAATATTTCAATAAAATAGTGAATTAGAAATAGTGAGTCAGTTTGAAAATTTGAATTCAAACTTTGACTGACTGTGCAAGGTGGAAAATATAACGGTTTTTAGCGAAACTAAAAATATTTAAATCTGTTAGTCAATACCTTTCTAACGAATCTGAAAAATCGAAGTTTCATAACGGGAATCAAAAGTTATGGCCGAATGAATTTTCAGAAAGGTCGCTATATAGAATATATAGCCCTGGAAAATTGATATTTTGCAAACGACCTCGGAATTCGACGAAACCACTTTTGTTGGGTCCGGGATGTCAAACTATTGCTAGGTTTCAAATTTCATAATTTTTGAAGCTAGTATGTGAGCGTGGCAAAAGAAAATGCGTTGGGTCAATTTCTGTTAAATTGGATCGACCAGAAAATGGCCATTTTTCAAACGATCTCAGAATTTGACGAAACTAGTTTTGTTGGGACTGTAGTGTCAAAACATAGCTAGATTTATTTTTCTGGAATTTTTCGAATCAGTTTATGGCCCTGGCAAATTGAAATGTGCGTTCAAAGTTAAAATTAAATGTTTTATACTTTAATTTGAAAAATAACCGACTGTAACAGTCGAATTGGCCAACGAAATATATCCCATTGTGTCCGGGATGGGGGTATTTAGCTAGGGGCGACAGTCGTTGAGCTTGAAAAGGAGTTCGTTGGTGAAAACCCTAATTTTCTGAAATATATATATTCCGGCGAATCAGAAAATTCCATTCATTATTTAAAAAAATAAAAAAAAAATAAAAACCCCCGTAACTCACGAACGAACGACGAAACCCGTTCGATTCTTCTCCGACCGATTGCCGCCGCCTCAGCCCTCTATCGCCGCCACCACCACCTGTCGTCGACGCGCCTCCCTCCCCTCGTCAGATCCGACCCACCCACGACCAGAACCATCGCCTCCTCCGCCTAAATCGAGCGCCCAAAGTCCACCACTTCCCATCGCCGCCGCCGCTCCGATCTGCCACCGAGATCCAACAAACCACCACCGACAGGACCCCCACTCGAAGCTCTTCCACGTCCAACTCCCTGATCGTCGTCTAGGTCAGCGGATTTCGCGAAAATCTCAAACCTAGTTTCGAACCAAATAGAAAGGTGAGTCCTTTTTATGTCTGCACTTTGAAAAATCATATCTTTTTGGTGTGTTGACGAAATTCGATGAAACAGGAAACATCGGGACCGCAAGGAAGCTCTCTACCACATAGAAGAAGCCCCGGATTTTTCTGAGTCATCTACGATTTTTTTAGCACTCCGCAAACCAATGTAAGAAATCTAAATTAATTGAATTTGAATGGAAAATGTCGTGTGTAAATTATATAAGCGAAATATAAATTACACACGTGTTGTATACCTCATGTACATGCGTGGTGTAAGCTATATAAGCGAAGTATGAATTATACATGCATAGAATAATTGATATATGTGTTGAAATGCAAGTGAAATATAGCAATTATAATATATATATATATATATATATATATATATATATATATATATACTCCCCTCGCCCACAAACCATGGACGATATTTATTGTTGTGAAATATTGGATGAAAATTACGAATGGTTGAATAATTGTTTGTGGTTGATATTGTTTGGTTGTGGTTGAAAAATACCCATTGGTGATTGAAATGAATTGGAAATATTTGTGGAAATAAAAATAAAGCATGCCGCCTGCGTGCGAATTAGATGCATGAATCCCCATTGTCAAAAACCGCGAGGTTTTAAGGTAGAGCGAGGAGCCGTACTAGGGACGGTGCCGGTTTTAACTACCCTGTCGTTATGCTGCCAAAATTTTGAATAATCTTTATGTGTTAGAATAATTTTCATATGTTGAAATTATTTTCATGCGTTGAAATTAAAGTCATATGTTGAAACTATATCCATGTGTGGAAATGTTCATGTGTTGAAAAGTGATATGTGAAAATTAAATTCATTTGTGAATGAATGAAGTGTCTAAACAATAAAATCACATTTTTATATAATATATATGAAGTATGAAAAATATTCGCCTTATATAAATAGTTTCAATAATAAAAATTCCATCTTTCTTATATGAACAACATAAATAAAATATCCATGTGTGGAAATGCTCATGTGTTGAGAAGTGTGTGTAGTGGAAAAGTTCATGTGTTGAATAAAAAGATCGAACAATAAAAATTACATTTTTATTGAAACTATGAAGTGTTGAAAACATCCATTTGTCGAATAAATATTTTAAATGATAAAAATATCATTTTTATCATGTATGTGATATGCTAAAGATATGCGGACGTTGAAATAAATATTTGTGAAGAAATATTATTTTTAACATGCATAGGAACTAAATAAAATAGTCATGTGTTGAAATCTATTTTAGTTCGTCAAAATTATCATCTTTGAAATGTGAAGTGTTAAAAATAGCCACTTGTTCAAATAAATGTGCATGAGTTGAAATATACATTAATTAGCTAATGATATGATTTTAGCCTATGCATGCAACATTAGAATGAATGGTGTTTTTAAACCAAAGTAAATCGAATATGAAGTTGAATGGAAAATGATAAGTGATAAAAATTGTATATATGTACATGCATATTTATTGAACAGGTTATAGCAAAGGGGCTAGAGAAGAGGAATAAAATTTTGTGCCCGACAAATAGGTACACATTTACTGTTTTGTTTGGGTGATGATTTTATGAGCCTGTTTGCTAGCCGCTTGGCTTTTTCTTTTTCTTTTTGACATGAGACGCCCGTGTGGCTATTTGGGAATTTTCCCAGCCCCTCCCGTACAAAGGAGGTTATGGCGAAATTTTCCAAAATTTAAAGGCGTTAGTGAAATAATTGAAGTGAAAACGATATAGGAATTTTTGAATGAACTATATTTATATAAATATATAAATATAAATGAAATTAAAACGAAACGTGGCCGTGCAGTTCGTGTTTTGAAACCATGATTTCAAACGACTAGTGCGGGAAATCCGACCATTGGATTTTCCCGAAACTGCAACCGTTGGGTTCGCCTTGGAAATATCTTTCCAACGGCACCAACTTTGTGAAGATCCGACGGTTGGATTGTCTGGAATGTTTAATTCAAATCTGAAGAAAAACAGCGCCAGAAACGATTATATTTATATATATATATAAATATAATTAAATTAAATCGAATAACGACGCTGCAGTTCGTAAATTGAAATCGTAACTTCAAATGGTTAGTGTGGAAGATCCGACCGTCGGATTTTCCCAAAACTGAAACCGTTGGATTCGTTTTGAAATGACCTTCCTAATGATATAAAATTTGTGAAGATCCAACGGTTAGATTTTCAGATATATGTAAAACAAAATTAGTGAAAAACAGCGCCAGTGCATCGGCACGACCTGAAACGTCGTTTAATTAAATATGGCCGTTTTAAATTAAATAAAAATGGCGATATATCGTTATAAAATACTATAGACGATATAGAGTGGAAATAAACCAATTTCGTTGTGTTTGCTTGATATGTGATGGTTGAATGTATTTAACATGAGAATTATAACTAAAGAACTGAAATGTGAATGTTGAATAGTCCACCCATGTGATAAATTGATTTGAAAATCTAAATATACGTGGATTATTTGAAAGGGCCGAGTTCATCTCATTTCAAATAAGCGATCGACGTTGAGAAGTCGAAGACGGTTGAAGACCGACGATCTTCACATTGGATGGATGGGCGCTACTGATGCTCGTGATTGGAGTAGCTACCATGAAGGAACTGAAGTAGTAGCCGTCCAAACATACTGTTGATTGTACGAATATGCGAGGAATTGGTGCCTCCGGTTTCGTTCAGACCCAGAACGGACTTGTAAATGGACTGTGTGTCTGACATTGGATTTTGTTCTGTGCTGATTGATCTCTATTAAATATATATCTGTCTGGCAGCGGAGAATTTATTCTCTTGCTTAACGCCCTTCTCTGAGACGTACGAGCTCAGAGGTTATGTATTGATAGAAATCAGTCGCATGGAGTGGATTGCCTGAGTGGCACGCCTGAGTGGCATATGATCAAGGCTTCTGTTGCAAAGCAAAGTCTTGTGGTTGATGATCAAAGCATGGTCGGTGTGATGTAGCTTTGTGCATAACGTGAATTCGTGAGCCTCAAACCCCGGTATGAGTCAAAAACGGGAGAAGGACCCAAGGAGTGCACGACATTTCTTTCTAGCTATGGTGGTGTCAGTGACCTCCTAGCCCTGACATTTATATCTACTTTTCACCTGTGTGGTTGTTGGAATACGAGGCGCCTCGATTATAGGTCTGTAAGGACCGGGAAATGTGTGTTCAGGAATTGCCAATCCTCAAAAGTAAGAGAGGACCGGCCTTGGAGGATCCAGGGATTGTTGTGTGAGGTCCCGAGGCATTTGCTAGAGTGTCTCGAATCGGAGAGGAGCTTGCCCCTTGCCTTGACTCATGAAGGAATCCAATTTCCAATACGAAATATGCGGACCTGATTGTATTACTAGTACGGTGACATAGTGGTATGGGTCATTTATGCCGCCTATGATTGATATTTATGATTGAAATCGCTTTTGAAACATATATGCACTAGTAATTATATCAAACACTTTTGTTTAATTCGTATGAAGCATTTTTGGCCATTATAAGGTAAAAACTCTATCCTCCGGCTTGCGTTGCATTGTGTGATGGGACCTGAGTCTTATAATGGCTTCATTTTATAAAAAGCATTGCGATGATTTAATCATTTACTTTATTTCATGCACTAGCACTCATTGGAGTAAACCCGTTCCGCGAAAGTGGCGTGGTCCTTTGATTTGCCTTATTATTGTTGTTAATAAGTTATGTATATTTATCATACCAGTCCCAAGACTGACTCGTAGTTTGTTTCACCTTGCAAACTCGGGTGCCCTCATTTTCACACGGGCAGCCTAGTTACAGGTTTCAGACGCACCTTTTGGCTCATGGCGAGGCTTGACTACACCGTGCTGACTTGGATTTTCTCCGCCATTATTGTATCTATATTATGATTCCGCCATCGACGATGTAGACTGATATTTATTTTGTGTACTCTTTATGTATGATTCCGCCTCAGGCGATGGTGACTGATTATGTATCGTTATGCACTAAGTTGTATCATGTACTGTGCTTCTCTGATGTGATGATATCTATATGATTCCGCTGTCATATGTGTGTAAATTATTCTATTTTCCGTTTATGCTATTATCTGTGATCTGCTAATGATGATTAATGTGTTATATTCCAATGATTATCCTTAACACCGTGTTACGGGGTTTTGGGATCGTCACAGCCACAATGTCAAACACATAATACATTTCGAAATCATTTCGATAATATAGGGTTTAGCCCTCGAAATCCTTTCTGTTTTATAAAACGTTCCCTGTCCAAAATTGGGAAAACATTTCTTTTCACTTAAGAAAATTTCATTTCAAAATCATTCATTAAATTTGAAATGAACACAACAACATCGCTACACATCTCGTAGTCAAATCATGAAGTGTTTTACAAGAAGCTAGCATACAAATATTTCTACCCAACCAAATGCTAAATGTAAAAGCATATTTTGCTCATAAGCTGGTCGAGCACAATCCAAACAATCAATCACATTCAATACTAAAAACCAAGTATATTTGATTTATCTCACATTTAATGTTTTGGTAAATTTAATTACCATTCATTCATTCAAATCTAATTAAAGATTTATTAAAACTCTACATAGTTTTAATCTTTGAAAATCCTTACTTAATGATTGTTCAACTTTCTGAAAATTAATCCTGCTTTTACTCGGGTTAAAGAACAAATGTTATTCAAAACACAATTCATGATAAACCCAAAATCAACTTCCATTAATTATGGAATCTTCACGGAAAACAAATCAATATATAATCAATTTAAATTTCCGTATCTAATCAATACTATAAATGGAATAACGACAATGCCTTTTAAATTTCATATATAGTAACGGTCTTCATTCACAGAAGCTCATCTCGATTATTACCAATCGAATTCCATTCAATTCCAATTTAATATTTTAAATTCGAAAACTTTACTTTGGAAAATTTCCATTATATCTTAATAAAAAGATTTATAAATTCCAAATCATATCTTCACGGTTAATTGGGTTAAAGAACTAATGTTATTTAAAACACAATTCATGATAAACCAAAAATCCAATCTCAATTCAATTCCAATTAAATATTAATTAATTGGTAAACATCTCTAAATCTTATTTAAAAGATTTATTCTTTTCTCATCGGGGTTTAAGAATAGTGTTAATGAAGACACTATTCCCGACAAACCCGAAATCCAATTTGATATTAAATACAAGGCTCTGAATAAAAATTATGTCAACTTATATTCGATATCCAATTCTGAAACTAAAGGATACCATAGTGGGAATAACGATATCTGTATCTTCCAAATTCCTCAACAGTATCCGTATAATCACGGAATCCAATATCGGAATATTCCAAAGATTATTTCCATTCAAATTCATTCCAATTTATTCACTGGAAAATTCTGGTTATTTTGAAACCCATTTTCAAATCAAATTTATTTATTTCTAAAAACATTGGATTATTATTCTAGTTAATAACTAGTTCATTTCAATAAAAATATATTTTTATCTATCCAAATATGGAATTTTTCACCCAAAATCTTTCCAAATCATTTATTATGATTTTACACAATTTTCCCATAATTTTAATAATTTTTATAAGGCCCTTACAGTCGGTTTCCAATAACGACCACTGAACTGCTTCCACAACGACATTTTCTGTAATTGATTTGGACATATTTTAAAATCCAACCGTTCAAATTTAAATTTCGTATATTCATTGGAAAACTCCTTTCGATACGAACCTAACGGTTCTAGTTTTAGGAGAATCTGATGGTCAGATCTCTCGTTACATCAATTTGAACTTAATGGTCGAAATTCGCGAATGGTCACCTCGTGGTGCATTCTATTCAAGCCATTAAATATATATAATATATTTCGTCGATTTCCATTTAAAACGTATTTTATAAATTCGTTTTAAAAACAATTCCAACTTCCATTTTAATTTTATATAAAAATTGAATATTCAATATTCAATATATAGTTAAAAATTATATTTTTAACCATCCAATATTTATTCCATTACATGACCATTATATATATTCCATATATACGATAAAAATTATATTTTTAATGAAAAAATAATTATTCCATTACCTGATCATTTTATTTATCGCATATATTAGCTAAAAGTAATATTTTTATTGCACAAATATTTATTTCAACACATGACCATTTTATGTGTAGTGTGTGTATACATATATTTTACACATCGCATATACATATATATACATATTTTTCAGATCGCATATTTATATTTTTCACATTGCATATATATTTTTCACATCGCATATATATATATATAAATATTACACATCACATATATATTTATTTAGCGCACAAATATTTATTTCAACACATCACCATTTCATATATCGCATATATATTTATTTATTTATTTATTTTACACATCGCATATATATTTATTTTTCACATCGCATATATATAATATATTTTACATCACAATTACAACACAATACAATCAGTTAAATCATCTATGGTGTGTGGATGAGGGAGGTAAGCTAACAGACATCATACAACATTTGTGATAATTAAAAACTGATAAAAATCAATACTGGCAGTTCATTATATGCAGTTATAAAATAGATAACTGTACAAAAAAATTTAGTGAGAAGTTCTCACATTGATCGGTTTCAGAAATTGTTTATATAACGATTGTTTTTAATAAATTAAACAGATGTTTAATTTTATTAAAGATCCAAATGGCTTCTGTTTAGTTCTGGTCTGCTCCATGTTGTAGCGTTCGAAGCCACGATCGCAACACAACTGAAATTACTGGATTTGGACCTCGTATGGAAAAGTTATGGGATTGAAAACAATAATTACAAAATTAAAATAATTAATAAATTAATTATCACTAATCTCTTGATTATGGGATTATACCCTTTTTATTTCATCATCTTCCTCCCAGTACTCATCGAACTGAACTCGCACAAAACCCCCACCGTCGCATGCATCACCAGGGACCCGGACCACCATCTCAATGCACCACGTCGAAGACCTCCTACCATCCTCCTACCGCACCTAACCACCCAGCTCTCGCCCCCCTCTACTCCCGAAAACCCCATCGAACGTGAGCTCTTTGAGCCACGAGATCAACCCATTTACTCCACTAAACCCAATCACTCCCATACAGAATTTTAGACCATACAAATCTCTTTGATTTTTATTTAATCAGTTTCTGAATTTTGTGTGCGGATTGGAAGATTATAGGGAAGAAAAGATCGAAGATTATGGGCCATCGGTTTCCTTATGCGGCGGCATCCTGAAAATGCCCTAGGGTTCGGAAAAAGTAAGGGTTATCTATACTAGGTTTAATATTATTTAATTCAATTAATTATCTTATTATAAAATTTCACATCTGAACTCCAAATTAAACCCAATGAATGTCGCTCCCAGCCAAATACCCCATTCTGGAAACAATGGGATATGTTTCGTACGCCAATTCGACTGTTTTGACCAGTTTTTCTTTAAATTAAAATATAAATCAATATACTGAATTTTAAACATATATTTTAATTTATCGAGGCCACATACTGTCTCCTAAAATTATAGAAAAATAAATCTAGCTATGTTTTGACGTTACATTCCTAACAAAACTAATTTCGTCGAATTTGGAGGTCGTTTGAAAATTGGTCTTTTCCCAGTCGATTAAATTCAAATTGAAATTACCAAGTGCGTTTAAATCCACCACGCTCACATATTAATTCCAAAAATTATAAAAATCTGAATCTAGCAATAATATGACATTCCGGATCCAACAAAAGTGGTTTCATCGAAAATGAAGGTCATTTGCAAAATGGCTATTTTTAAGGACTATATGTTATATTAAAAAATATATAATTTCCATAGCGACTATTCTAAATTTTAAACTGGACATAACTTACAATTTATAAAGTGAAATCTTAGTTTCTTACATTCGTTAGAAAGATATTATTAAACAGATTCTAACATTTCTTGTTTCATCCAATTCTGACTTATATTGAATTCTATACATTCAATTAAAATTTAAAATCGAATTTTCAAACTACCGCGCCATTTCATGCTCGTTTTAAAATTAAAATAAATTTATACGTTCTAACTTCGATTTAAATAAATTTTTAGTCGTTATTATTTAAAATAAATCATTTTAAATATTCAAAATCCATTAAAATAGCTAAAATAAAAATTTTAAATTGGTTCTGAGAATCCGGGTTGTTACAATCTCCCCCACTTAAAATCTTTTCGTCCTTGAAAAGGAATGGAGCTGAAAGTTGTTTAACAAACCAACTCAACTTTCATTCTTCAACTTTTCAGTTTCTAAGAATTTTCAAATTTCTCAAAAATTTGGCTAACACCCTAAATTTCCAATTTTTTTTGCCATAACCTCCTTTGTACAGGTTGATCGGTAAAACCCCAACTAGCCACACAGGGCCCTAATCAATGCAAAAGAAAAAGAAAAAGCCAAGTGGCTAGCCAATCGGCTCATAAAATCATCAAATCCCAAGAAATACAATAAATATTTTCCTATTTGTCGGGCATACAGTATAATTCCGCTTCTTAGCTTCCATGTAATGACCTGTTCATTATATACACATGTACATATATGCAATTGCAATCAATTTTCAATTCAGTTCAGTATTTGATTTGATTTGGCTAAATTTACCTTCCATTCGCATATTGATTTGATCATTCCAATATTTTAATTAGTTGGATTAATAATCACATAACACAACCAGCAATCAATTATTTGGTTAAATTTTCAAATATATAATTTTTCTATATATATACTTAAAAAATCATATTTTCTAAGATGGATTATATATATAATCAAAATACGTTAATTATAATCTTGTCACTCTCAACTCATTCTAGGGCATTACTAACCCCATCTCTAACGAGTTATTCTCATTCTAGCATACTACTGATCCTATCTCTAATGTGTTTTCTTTCATAGTATATTACAAATCCAATCTCTGATGAGTCTTTTATTCTATTGTAACGAGTTGCCATCCCAAAGATTTGAGTTAACCAAGGCTCTGATACCATATGTAACAACCCGATGAAATTCGGTAGGCTTTGCAACCATCCCTTTATCCCCCAAGGTAGCTGGCTAACCTACAACTGTGGCTTACACTGATCCCCCAGACACCTTATTTTACGGCCAGCCTCTCAACTGCTCAACCAACCCTCAAAAGGGACATGTAGGGGTAAGAGCCCATTGTTGTCCACCAATCCACATGGTGAGAATCCCCTGTCATGCATACCCAGCTCACCTAGAGCCAGCGACACGGAATAAAATTGTATGCCCGACAAATAGGTACATGATTACTATTTTCTTGGGTTTTGATCATTTTATGAGCCTACTGAATTTTTCTTTTTCTTTTGGATTGATGAGGGCCTTGTGAGGCAAGTTGCAGATTTAAATATCAACCCGTACAAAGGAGGTTATGGCGATTTTTTTTGAAAATTTAGGTTGTTAGCTAAATTTTTGAAAAATTAGAAAATTCTTAGAAACTGAAAAGTTGAAGAATGAAAGGCAGAATGAAAGTTGAGTTGTTTAGTTAAACAACTTTCAGCTCCGTTCCTTTTCGAGGACGAAAAGATTTTAAGTGGGGGAGATTGTAACAACCCGGATTTTTAGGACCAGTTTAAAAATTTATTTTAGCTATTTTTATGGATTTTGAATATTTAAAATTATTTATTTTAAATAATAACAACTAAACAATTATTTTAATCGAAATTAGAATGAATTTTTTTATTTTAATTATAAAACGGAGCCTAAATGGCATAGTAGTTTGAAAATTCGATTTCAAATTTCAAATGCATGTACATGATTCAAAATAAATCGAATTTCAGTAAAACAAGAAATATTTGAATCTGTTTAATTATATCTTTCTAACGAATGTGAAAAACTGAGATTCCATAATGTAAATCGAATGTTATGTCTAGTTTAAAATTTATAATAGTTGCTATGGAATTTATATATATTTTTATATAATATATAGCTCGTAAAAATGGCCATTTTGCAAACCACATCCGTTTTCGATGGAACCACTTTTGTCTGATCCAGAATATCAAATTATTGCTAGATTCCAATTTTCATAATTTTTGGAATTAATATGTGAGCGTAGTGAATTTAAACGCGTTTGGTACTTTCAGTTTGAATTTAGGGTGCGTTTTTTTACATATCCCTAGTAAGTTTCAAAAATTGGCTCACATCCGGTCATAGTTTATAATATAAACCCGCCCCCTATTTTTGAATTCCCACCTCCTTTTTTTGTAAGATCTGCATCCTACTTTCATAGTTTCACCTGCTACTTATTTTGTTATGCCTCCTGCATTTTCTTCCAGAAAAAAGTGCGGCGGTGATTTTAAAAAAAATATCTAAAATCTGGAAATAATAGAAGAAGTCCACGCCAAGAAAAAAAAAGTTGCATATATGTCTGCAAGTATTGCCAATACTTGCATACATATATGCAATTATTGCTTAAATGGAATTATGCTAACGGTTTGCCTGTAGGTATGTTGCACACATATGTGAATATTTCGGATTTACGTGCACAGTTGAATGCAAATAAAAATGAACTGAGTTGCACTATTATGAAATATTGCATACTTTTATGCAAGAATGATGCAATACTTACACAAAAATATGCAAAAAATCAAACGTGAATGCAACTTTGGAAATACTTGCACATATATATGCAAGAAATTGGAATTCTTGCATAACATTATGCATTTAACTACATTTTTCGCTGTTTTATTTTTTTCGTGTTTTTTGATTATTATTTTTGACCGATTTTTTTGTCGAATGCATAATTTATTTAAATAATAATTTTCGTATTTATTTATTTATTTTTTGCTACTTTTAAAAAATAGGGACATAATTTATAATAAGTTTATGACCGGATGTGAGCCTAATTAAGTTTGCTTTTAGGGACGTGTGCCTAATTTTCACTTGAATTTAATCAACTGGAAAATGACCATTTTTCAGACGGCCTCCAAATTCAACGAAATTAGTTTTGTCCGGACCGTATCGTCAAAACATAGATAGATTTATTTTTCTGGAATTTTTGGAATCAGTATATGGCCCCGGTAATTAAAAAATGTACGATTAAATCAATTTTGAATGTTATATTAAATTATATTTTAATATAAAGGAAAACTGATCGAAACAGTCGAATTGGCTTGCGAAACATATCTCATTTGGTCTGGATTGGGGGTATTACACTAGGGGCGACGCTCGTTGGGTTTGATTTGGAGTTCGAACTAATAAAAATGTATTTTTTAAATTAAATGAATTAAAAATAAAATTTAATATAAATATGAACCAATTGGAAAATTTCTAACCTAATTCACTTTGCCAGAAAAACCGCGCTGCTATTTTCCTGAATGACGGGAACTATTCGACCCTTTCTCTTCATTTTAATTTCAATCTACACAATGAAATAAAAGAGTTCCTGAACGAAAATTGTTGCATTTTCTATCGTCTTCAAATCTAGGGTAGTTTGCGGAACTGTTGTTTCGTGTGGAGGGAGGAAATAGCTGCTAAAACTCGCAGCGGTCACAGGCAGATTCCGATGCCTCCAGAGCGTCAAGCGCGGCGGCGCTTCGGTGCAGGGGGACGGCGATAAGGCGAAGCGCGTGGGGCCCTCCGATCTGATCAATGACAACGATGACGGCGGTGATTGGCAACCCTAGTTGCGAGCTCGGTCCAGAAACGATAAACAATAGTTTTTTTTTGTTTTTTATTGCTTATGCAACTAGTTTAATTAAATTTTTATAAATAACTTTTGGAAAAAAAGTATTTTTGCGTATTATAAAATAACGCTGTTTATTTTCTGATTTTTAAATATAAACAACATTAATAAAAAAATTAATTTTTATATAAACAGCAATGTTTTAAAATCTGATTTTCATATGAAATCACATTGGATTAAAAATGTTTTTTTAGTGTATATATAAAGCTTTGAATTTTCTTTTCAGTTTTTTTTAAATAAAAAGATTAGATTAAAATGTAATTTTTATATATTATAGCATTATTTTAAAAATGAAATAGCTTCAATAAAAATGCGATTTTTATTATGAAAAGTTTTGAAATAAAAATATGATTTTTATATATATAGTTTAGAAATAAAAATATGATTTTTATGTATATAGCATTGAATTAAAAATGTGATTTCTAATTCTATATAGCGTTGATTTAAAAATGTGATTTTTAAAAATAAAATATCTTTGGTTTAAAAATGTGATTTTTAAATGGAAATAGAATTATTAAAAATATGTGATTTTTAATATGAAAGGTGTGAAAAAGATTGCGTTGGAATGACAGTAAAGAACGCTACGCAGTGGAACAAATCTGGAAGCTGGTTAATTTTATTAAAATCACCATCCTTCAAAGAATGACGAAGTGGAAACCAATGGTGAGAACTCCTTCTCACTCTAATTATTGTACAATTAAATATATATATATATACTACGATGCAGACGGGGCTTAGAAGCCCCCGACACTATTTATTTGTACAAACCGTGGTTGTTTTTTGGATTGTATTGTGGAAAATTGACTGTGTTGTGGTTATGAGTTGTATCATGGTTTTTTGATTGATTGGATTGGTTGTGTAAGGGGCGAGCCAGTATCAGGAGAGGGGTAATGCTAGACATTACTCCGGTTTTAATATCGCGCCGTTATAATTTCGAAATTTTCTGAAATAAATATTTATTCATTAAAAATATAATTATTAATGTGTGAACGAACTATATAAAATATTCATGTGTTGAAATATAATTTTTAACGTATATGTGAACGGCATAAAATTCTCCTGAAATGAAAATAAATATTCATTTACAAATTGGACGATTTGTTTATGTACCCCATTTAACTGACAATGATTGGGATGATAAAGTATACAAATCGCCCAACTTCACAAATAATATTCAGTATTTGCTGGTTGAAACCCTACACGGGTATTGGGATGATATTTGAAGTACATTAATCCTAATTGTTTAGTTGTATGTCAATCGTTGGTTGACAGACTGTTGTAAGCATTAATTATTTATAGTTAATGCTTATGCAGTTGTGTAATGCACTCAGAATGATGGTTAATTGTGTATAATTATTATCGTGTACATGTGCGTATGAAATCCATATAAATAACATTATATGGTAATTGACTGTGTCTGATTCCAATTCAGAAAGAACGAATATTTTAAAATAACAAATATTTTAAAATAATATTCAGTAAAGGATTAAAATGTGAATTTGATGTCCGATTTTGTACGGACACGAAAATATTGAATTTTGTGAAGCCGTGTTGATTAGTTATGCGCCATTTTGACGTAAATGATATTTATATTAATTTTATTCATTTTTATAATGAATATCAAAAAAGGAAATGATTTCAAAATCAGATATTTTGAAAATATTATCATTTCAATATTATAATGATAAGGAGTATTCAATTTTGATTTAAATTGAAATGAAAGTGGGAATCGTTTTAAAATGAATTTATAAAATACATTTTAAATGGAAATCAATGAAATATATATATTATATATTTAATGGCCTGAATAGAACGCACCGCGCCACGACCATTCGCGAATTTCAACCATTGACTTCGAATTGACATTACGGGAGATCCGGCTGTCGGATTCTCCTGAAACCGGAACCATTAGGTTCGTATAGAAAAGAGCTTTCCAATGAATATAAGAGATTTGAAATCTAATGATTGGATTTGGAATATGTCCAAATCAAATTCGGAAAAGGTTGTTGTAAATGCAGTTCGACGACCATTTATGGAAATCGACTGAAAGGCCTTAATAAAATTATTAAAAATTAAAAATTTGTGTAAAATCATAATAAATGATTCGGAAAGAATTGGGATGAAAAATTCCACGTTTGTAAATATAAAAATACATTTTTATCAAAATGAACTAGTTATTGACTATATTTATAAAAGGTTTTAATATAACCAAAAATTTCCAATATATAAATTGGAATGGATTTGAATAGGAATTATCTCTGGAATATTTCGATATTGGATTCTGTGACTATAAGGATATTGTGTAGGAATTTGGAATATATATATATATCATTATTCCCCATATGATATGTGTTGGTTTCAGAATTTGATATTGAATATAAGCCGATATAATTTTTGTTTAAAGCCTTATATTTAATATCAAAGTGGATTTTGGGTTTGTCGTGAATACTGTCTTCATTAACATTGTTCTTAAACCCAGTTGAGAAAAGAATAAATCTTTTAATTAAGATTTAGTGAAGTTTACAAATTAATTAATTTTTAATTGGAATTGAATAAAAGAATTGAATTTTTGGGTTTATCATGAACGGTGTTTTGAATAACACTTCTTCTTTAACCCAATTAACAGTGAGGATATGATTTGGAATTTAAAAATCTTTTAACTAAGATTTAATGGAAAATTTCCATTATAAAGTTTTCCAATTTAATATATTAAATTGGAATTGTATGGAATTCGATTTGGTAATAATCGAAGTGAGCTTCTGTGGAGGAAGACTGTTAATATATATATATATATATATATATATATATATATATATATGGAATTTAAAAGGCTTTGTCTTTATTCCATTTATATTATTAGTCGGATGCGAAAATTGATATTGATCATATATTGATATGTTTTCTGTGAAGATTCCATTCTTAATGGAATATGACTTTGGATTTAAAGTGAACTATGTTTTAAATGACATTGGTTCTTTAACCCAGTTAAAGACTGGATTACATGTCAAACATTGTTTTTCGAACCGTACTTGTTGATCTATGCTAAATATATATCTTTTTGGTGGCAGAGAATTTATTCTCTTGCTTAACATCCTTCTCTAAGACGTACGAGCTTAGAGGTTATATATCGGTAGAAATCAATGATACGGTGTAGAATGCCGATGCGGCATGTTTGTGGTTCCAAAGTTAAATAATCGTTAATAATGATTTTTGGGAAGATTAAAACTAGGTGAAGCATTAATGAATCTTTAATTAGATTGAAATGAGAATGTGATAATTTAAATTATCAAATTTGTGAAATGATCGAAAATGGAGTACCACCAGTTTTACTCCAGGCGATGGTTAAATCTTTAATTAGATCTGAGTGTGAAATGGTAATTAAACTTACCGATAACACTATGGTGTTAGATATGAAGTATTAACAGTTTTGCTCCATAGGATGAATAGGTAGGAATTGAGATTAATGAATAAATTGATTACTTCGGTAAGGCTCGATAATCCCAATTAGTTGATAAATGTTAATTTGGTTTAGAAATGATATCCAAAGGAAGATTAAGGTATAAATTTAAAAGAATTTATATTCGATAAAATTAATGGGAACATTTCCCTAACGATGTGAACATTTGAATAAAAGAATATTCAGAATTGGAATTAGGCGTATGATGTGTTTTCAAAGCACTTGATTATTGATTATAAAATATGAAAATTATTCGGAAAGGCTGGGTTTATACTCATTCTGAATAATTGATTCGACGATAACTCGACGATGAAGACGGTGGTTAAAGACTGGAGATCTTCACATCATTTGGATGATTACTGATGTCTTGATTGGGTTGTACACCCAAGATGAGGTAACAAGTGGTGATTGTCTAGACGTACTTGTAGATCGACCGGATATGAGAGGACCTCTCTCCTGTTTTGGACATATAGGATGCGGAATAAGGTGCCTCCGGTTTCGTTCAGACCCAGAATGAACTAGTAAGTGGATGTGTGTCTGACATTGGATTTTATTCTGTGTTGATTGATCTCTATTAAATATATATCTGTTTGGTGGCGGAGAATTTATTCTCTTGCTTAACACCATTCTCTAAGACATACAAGCTTAGAGGTTATATATCGATTGATATCAGTCGCATGGCATGAATTGTCGGTGTGGCATGCTAAGATGCAAGTGATTAAGGCTTTTATTGAAAAGCAGAATCTTGTGGTTGATGTCAAAGCATAGCTTTAAATAGCATAGCTTTGTGTATTGCGTTAATTCACGAGCCTCACACCTCGATATGAGTCAAAAAGGGATAAGCGACCCAAGGAGTGCATGACGTTTCCTTCTAGATATGGTTGGTGTCATGGTATGAAGACCAGACATTTATTATATTTTTACCTATGTGGATGATGGATTGCAAGGCATCTTGGATATATCGGTCACTACGGGGCCAATGGATAGGTCCTATAGGACCGGGAAATGTGTGTTCAGGAAAAACAATCCACTAACGTAAGTGTAGAGCAGCCTTGGAGGATCTAAGGGTTCACTGCAGGGAACCCTGAGGCATTTGCTAGAGTATCTCGAAGCCGGCGAGGAGTACATCCCTTACCTCGACTCATGATGGAAATACAATTTCCAATACGTAACATTTCAGTTTTGATTGTAGAGCCTAGTATGGTGACATGATATATGGTACCCATGTCGTCTATGATTGATACATTTGTATTTGAAGTTGTTTTGACACTATACACTTATAATAGTATTAAATGATTTGTTTTAAACGTACCAAGCATGTTTGGCTATTATAAGGGAAAACTCTATCCTCCGGCTTGCGTTGCATTGTGTGATGGGACCTCAGTCTTATTATGGCTTCATTTTTCGAAAAGCATTGCGTTATTTATAAACTGTTTTATGCATTAGTATTCTTTTGAGAAAACCAGTTCCGTGATATATGGCGTGGCCCCTCAATGTACTTTATTTCTAAAATAAAGTTTTAAATAACTGTTATAGTTCTCACATCAGTCCTATGACTGACCTGGAGTTTATTGTTTTAACCTAAACTTTGGGTGCCCATATTTTACACACGGGCAGCTAGTAGTTTTGGTTTTGCATATATTATTTTCCCAGGATCCCAGATTACAAATGTAATGACCCAAAATTCCAGTCCAATTTGAGCTGACCAAAAACACAAGTCCAACCCCAAATTAAACTGAAAATCAGGAAATAAATAGAAAGAAAACAGAGGGTGAGGAAAGATAAGATAGAGAATAGAAGAAGAAGAAGAACACAACATCAGAGTAACACGAATCTCACAGCGGAACGAATAACATATAATAGATAACATATCTTTGAAATAAAAGATTGTACTTGAATATACATATCATCATCAAGTACAGCACTTACAACACAGCGGAAATAACTATAGCTATATAATACTGAAGCCTCCTGCTCCAAGCTCTTCCAGTATATCTGTAAATCCCGACTACTTGACTGCCCGTACAAAATTGGGCACCCAAGAGTTTAGGGAAAACAAAACAAAATAAACTCCGGGTCAGTCATGGGACTGGTACGAGTAAAACAGTTTTAACAAGTAAACGATATGTCATAAGACCACGCCGTATAACGGAACGGGTTTTTCCCTTATGAGAAATCAAATTATCTTTATATCAAAAACCTTTTGATATTATAATAATGTCTATCAGTCACAATATAATAACTATCTAGCAGAAACGCTTTCATCTCACGTTCTACATATATAGTATACAATCAAAACCGCAAGCACGTATTGGGTAACGGATTTCCAACTATAACAAGGTATGGAACCACCTTTCGCTAGTGTACCTCTAGAAAGGAATACACTGGGTTCAACAAGAACATCTTGCAACCCGGCCACACATGACCGACCACTCATTTCGCTTGAGTGTATCGAATGTATATAACCAACGGTTGGGATCAGCAACCGTTTCCCGAATGGGATAGCATCAACAATAGATTTTTAGAAGTAAATGAAACTCTAGATCAGGTGATTATACACCCTACTTCGGTGCGACCGACTTAGCCATGCTGCCTGCCCGATTTCTGTCATTTACCGGATGTGAGGCTAGAAGCTACGCTTTATCATCACACCAAGTTCACTTTGAATGCCACATCGTCAAATCCATCAAATCACCGATTTACGTCCTCAACCATACAATATGTGTTAGCTAAAAGAAGTTTCCTTCTTCGCTTCCACTCTTGGTGCGGTTGGAGAAATCAATGTACGTGACCTTTCTGGAAATACTCTGTCACGCATTCATCCATACAAGTCATCCAGGAACAGTATGAACCGAAGGTACTATTCAGTATATCCATCTTAGATACTGTTATCTAAGACTTATACAATAGCCCTTGCACTTTACTCCGTCTTCAATTATCTTTGGCAAATATGATTCGCAACGCTTATGCCAATACAGAGTGGTTCTTTGGATAATAATCCAACCGGTCTCTCCATATTAACAACATTAAAATGGTCAAAACTTCGATAGTCTGTGGTTTAACTATCAAAGAAAAACACGTGTGCAAAAAACGATATTATTTCCAGATGGAAATTCTATCAATCAACCATCATTCAACATTTATCTCTTTATTTCATTAATTTACTTATCTCCTGTTTCCCTATATTCAACATTTCTTATTTTCTAAATTTAGAAAATATATGTTATTACCATTGGAAAACATTTCCATTTCTTGTTTTCTATATCAGAAAACATTTCTGGTTCTTATTTGGAAAACCTTTCCAAAACTCTTTCATTGGACTTAGACAGATGTTTAAACAAATCATCGCGATGCCAACTCAAACCATTTCGCTTATTAACTAAATTCCTTTAACCCACCTTCACTATCAAACCTTAACCATTCCTTTGTCAAAATGAAGTCAAACAAGTTGGGCTAATACTACCTCTCAGATCTTAACTGAACAACGTTTCTAACCTTGAAATAGACAAAGTTCACCTTTTAATTCTTTAACAAACTTCCTTACGTAACTCTCTTTCGAATCATCTCTATTCGATAATTCTTTCCTTCGAATAAGGTATATTCGATAACTCTATTCAATTTACTCTATTGGACTAACGCTATTGGATTAACTCTATTTGACTTAACTCTATTTCATTTAACTCTATTTGATTCTATTTGAATACCAAATACGATTAACTCCTTTAATTCCATTTAACTCTATTCGAATAACTAATATTCGATAACTCTATTTTGAATAACTATTATTCGATAACTCTATTTTGAATAACTCTAATTCGATTTAACTCTATCGATTAACTCTGTTTGATTAACTCTGTTTGATTTACTCTAATCGATTTACTCTTTTCACTTAACTCCTTTCGAATAAACTATATTCGATAACCCCTTTAACTCTACTCGAATAACTAATATTCGATTTACCCCTTTAATTCTATTTGAATAAACTATATTCGGTAACTCCTTTAGTTCTATTCGAATAAACTATATTCGATAACTCCATTAACTCTAGTTCGATTTACTCTAACTGATTAACTCTAACTGGTTTAACTCTAACTGGTTTAACTCTAATTGATTAACTCTAACTGGTTAACTCGTATTCGAATAACAAATATTCGATTAACTCTATTCAACTAACTCGACTCGACTAACCCCTTTCGAATAACTAATTCGATTTACTAATCTTTCGTTTTAAAAAGATTTCCCTTTTAACAATGTTTATTCATTTTTAAAGATTTACTTTTAGTAACGGCTCTCCACTTTAAAATGATTTCCTTCTTATAACAGTTTCCTTTTTATAATGTTTTCCCTTTTTCTAAATATCTCCTATTTATAAATATTCCAATTTATAAATATTTTTATTTATAAATATTCCATTTATAAATATTTTATTTTCAAATATCACTTTGACAAATTCCACTTTATCAACATTTCGGTATGTTATGGTATTCAACATATCAAATCACGATGATCAATGTCGTCCAAACACATATAATTGACAACAGATTATATATCACATCATATATCAAAATATATGAAAAACAGTAAAATAAATGTTGAGGAATCCAGTTGGATTCCTCCAACCTGTTTCCCTCGCAGATGTTAAACAATATAGATAATATCACTTTCAGTTCCATATGATATATTCTGTTAAACAGAATAAATATAGAAATTCAACTAACTATCTAGCAGTTCAATCAAACAGCCAATACACAATCAATCAATCAATATTTAATAGTTCTAAAAATACAATATGAAATTATAAACTGTTCAGCGTCAGTGAGATTTACTCACATTTGCAGTTCATCGTTAAAGAACGATAAACTGTTATTTGATTTGAATCAAACAATTTATTTCGCCATAAATTCATACGATCCCCAATCTACTTCCAGTCAGCTTCGTTGTGAAGCTCTCGTCCATACGGTCCCAACGCAACTTACAGTTCGTAAAACTGGTCACATATGGTTACGATATCGCGTTAACAAGTTAGATCAATATTTAAATTAAACAAAAAAAAACCAAATTCTACTTTAAATGGGCTCACCACTTCTATAAGGCCCATACCCGTTAGCCCCTTCCCTTCTTCCCCAAATACACAACGTCCGCTCCCGTTCCTTACTCCTCCATACCCGCTCCTTTACCCTCTCACCGCTCCTTTCCTACTTCTTTTAAAATCAAATAAAAATCACGATAATTCATCTCGTTCGACCAGCTTTCCACCCATACCAAAATTACCCCATCCAGACTCCTCCTGTTCTTTGCGTCATTCGGTCCTTCACGAGCAGGTATGTCCAGGTCGCGACATTTCTCTCTCCCGAATTCACCAGAAAATCACTCAGAGACTCCACACTACCATACGATTATCACTACAACCTCCAATTCGAGGATTACTTCTTCAATTCTCACTCACAAATCAACTTAGCTCTGCGCTGCTTTTTAGACAGTGAACACTACTGTGTTCGAACCCTTGGATATTGATACCAGAACGAAGAGGATTCTTCAAGGATCTCTAATAACCAAGTTTGGTGATTTTAGGAATTTAATTCCATTTGTTTTGAATTTTTGAGTTTGGGTTTTCTCGTTTTGGGATAAAACTGGAGGCGGAAAAAGGAGTTGACCGATGAATGAGATTAGGTTAGAAAGTTAGGTAAGGGAAGGGTATTTATAGAGAGGTTTAAATATTTTTAGATATTTTAGGATATTTTATTTTAATCGTTATTTATCCGTTTTGCACTCTAAAAATTCTTGTCATCACATTCGATACCCAAAAATCACGAAACTGGACATGCCGCTAGAGTTCGACATTACGGCCCCAACGAAACTGGTTTCGTCGAATTCCGACTCTGTATGCTCACACGGCATATTTTTAACCGTCGAAATAATGACTGTTTTTCACTCTAAAAATCCGTATGGCCACACAGTGACTCTGAAAATCACGAAACTGGAAATCTAACAACTATTTGACATTGCGGATCCAACAAAATTAGTTTCGTTGAATTCCAACTTCGTTTGCAAAAGTGGCTATTTTTAAAGCTCTAAATAGCCTATTAAATATATAAATATATTTAAATATAATTAAATTTAATATTAATAAATTAATATTATCGTATATATTCACAACAGAATACCATACAGCTCTAGAATATTCCTATATAAATTTCTAACTTGATATTCACTTCTGGGTCAACCCGATATTCGATTTATATTGAATTCCCTTTTAAAAATATAAATAATTCCTTTAAAAATTATAAAGGAATTCCATAGCGACTTTTCTAGAATTTGATTTGGACGTAGATCAAAATCTACCCGACGAAACCCCGATTTTTCTCTTCCACTAGAAAGATATACTCCACCAGCTCCACATGTTTCTTGTTTCACAAAAATCCGGCTTAAAACGAATCCTGTACATTCAGTTGAAGTTCGAATCGCCAATTTACGAACTGCAGCGCCATTTCAAGCTCCATTTTAATTATATTATAATTATACGTTCAAACTGTCGTTCAAATAATATATTCGTTATTCTAATTCAATTCCAAACTAAATTAAATATCACAGATGATCCAGTTCACACCATATCGCCATTTCAACCAATTCTAATCATTTCAGAATTAAATATATTATTTACTTTATTATTTTAATTAAATATTTACCATTATTTAATTACACGACCATTTAATTCACTATATCACTATTTATATAATTAAATAAATAAATTATAATACCTCTGCAAATGTGGGTCATTACAATCTTCCCCACTTAAAATAATTTCGTCCTCCAAATTGCTAAGGTAGAGAATGACCCTATCGACTGGTTAGAACATATTTGTTCACTTCTTAACTTCAGTTTCAACTGAACCAATTTAATTTCAATTAAAATATTAATTAATTCTTATCAACGAAAATTTCCAAAAATCCTGAAAATTTTCTAACGCCTTAACTCTTTGAAAATTTTCGCCAATACCTCCTTTGTACTGGTCAATACGTCAAACTCCAACTCGCCTCTCTGGGCCATCTCCAACCCAAAAGAAAATCAAACAGCCAAGCGGCTTGCCAATTCGGCTCGTAAATCTTGTATCCAATAGAAATATAAACTTGTACCTTTTGTCGGCATATCATTTTATCCTTTCCACCTGTTATCAATTCAGCGGATACAAGGGCCATCCCAATCATATTCCAATCTGCTTTTATCCACACACAACCATTCGCTTATATCCGAGCCAAATATCATTTCAACTCGAGTTTCTTCTCGATTCCCAACTCTTAACTTGATTATCACATTACACTTCAAATTTGAATCTCACACTCCAATTTGTCTTGATATCATTCTAATTCAATCTCAGTTACCACTTTACTGGCTTTATTTTAATTCAATTTTGCTTTTACAAATTTCTGTTAAATTTGTTTTTAATTCAAACAGTCTTTCCCTGGGAGTTTTCAAATAGTTTACTCTTTTCAAAAATCAAATTTTCCTTTTGAACATGTCACTGAGCCCTTAATTAATATTCCATTAGTTAAATCACTTCTCTATTTCTCTATCAATATTTGTTAACCAAATATTTTCAATAACCATATTGGCCTTTCTATGTTATTTGGAAAGCATTTCTGAATATCACCTTCCTTTATTTTCTAAACTTTAGAAAATATATGCTATTTATAATTGGAAAATATTCCAATTACTTATCTATTTTCCGATCTCGTTTATTTCTATACTTAGGAAATATTCTTTATTATATTTCCAAGCTTACACTTATTTGGGTTAAAACGGATGTTGTGTAAAACATCGTTACGACAACCCAAATACTATATTCAACTAACTCTTATCCAACATTGATCTTCGAGCCTGAAATCTTACTATTTATTTCTTAATAATGAAATCAATCAAGTTTGGGTATAACTACCTCTCAGACCTTGATTGAATAACATTTATAACGTCAAAACAGATATGACTACTTACTCGAATAATCAATACCATACAACTACTTATTCACTTTTAGACACGTATACGCTTCCTCTTTCTATTCTTATTAGATTTTATTCTTAGTCTTCGTTTTTGATTTTACTATTCTATTTCTAAGTTCGTTTCCTTATCGACTTCTATATATATATATCGATACGTTGATTTCTAACTATCAAATTATCTTAAAATAATCTAACTCCTTAAATTCCCGGAAAAATTCGCCATAACCTCCTTTGTACTAGGAGCATCGGGATATTTCAAATAGCCTCCCATGGCCCTCACCAATCCAAAAGAAAAAGAAAAAGCCAAGCGGCTAGCCGATACGGCGCATAAAATCTCATATATGAATTAAATACATACCTTTTCGTCGAGCATTCTATTTATATACCTTCATACCTTATCCATACCTATCTCATGTATATTTATACCTGCCCAATATATTTTAACTATACCTGATCGTTTTAACTCAATTCGTTAATTAATTTGTTAATTAACTCTTTAGTCTCTTTTATATTTGAACATGACATGTTCAAATATATTTTAGCTTGCTTATTAACTAATTTGAATCCAAATTTCAAATTTAAGTTCTATATTCAATTTTGAATATCCATTTACAAATCCAATTCACCTTCCAAAGTTCAACTTCAAATTCAAAACTCGATTAACTAATTCCTCTTCGACTTAGCTAATTCTATTTAATTTCTATTCAAATTCTATATCACTTCTGTTATTCAATTCTATATATCAAATTCTATTGTTCAAATTCTATATATCAAATTCTATTATTCAAATTCTATATATCAAATTCTATTCAAATTCTATATTATAAATCCCGTTTGAATTTCTATATTCAAATTCTATATATTCAAATCCTGTATTTGAATTCCTTTATATTTTCTATATTCAAATTCTATATTTGAATTCCATTTAAATTTCATATATTCAAACTCCCTTTGAATTTCTATATTCAATTTCTATATATTCAAATTCTATATATCAAATTCTATATTAAAATCCATTTGAAATTCAGCACAACTTGTCTTTCCCAAAACAAATTCAAAACAGTATCTCTGGTAGTAATTCGTCACTTACAACTCGAAAATGAATACTGATGGTGCAGCTGTCATCATCAGAATCTATTTTCCAGCGATCGAAGTGATTTCAATACTATAAAACCATTTTTAAACATTTCCACTTTGAAATTCATTTCAAAATATAATTCACACTGCTTGTAAAACAATTTAAAATCTCTCAAGATCTTAAATTTTCCTTATTTTTAATCCTAATCCATTTACAAACACTTATCTCATTCTCCAGAATTTTAATTCAATTTCTGGTTTAAATTTCAGATTTAACTCATCTGATTTCACGTATTTCACTTATATGAATTCTGATCGGTTATTTACATAACCATTTAATTTATAATCTTACTCGATTATAATAACAACCAATATATCCAATATATATACTTCTTTATATCAAAATATACTTTGGGTAAACTTATTTTAATTTACCCTCTTTTCAAAACATATCGTGATGACCCATCGTATTCGAGTGTTTAGTAACTCCTACCGATACAGTGGATCAAACTGATCGACCAGAACTCATAAATGACTCAACCAATAAATCTACACAATATAAAATTATTTTTATATCAAATAACAAATACGTTCACTCGTATATATACACTCAACTCAATCTAGGGTATTACTAACCCTATCTCTACTGAGTCATGCCACAGAGCCAAGGTAATTCTTAACTTGACCTTATGCTCTGATACCAACTGTAATGACCCAAAATTCCGGTCCAATTTGAGCTGACCAAAAACACAAGTCCAACACCAAATTAAACTGAAAATCAGGAAATAAATAGAAAGAAACAGAGGGTGAGGAAAGATAAGATAGAAACTTAGAATAGAAGAAGAAGAAGAACACAACATCAGAGTAACACGAATCTCACAGCGGAACGAATAACATATAATAGATAACATATCTTTGAAATAAAAGATTGTACTTGAATATACATATCATCATCAAGTACAGCACTTACAACACAGCGGAATAACTATAGCTATATAATCCTGAAGCCTCCTGCTCCAAGCTCTTCCAGTATATCTGTAAATCCCGACTACTTGACTGCCCGTACAAAATTGGGCACCCAAGAGTTTAGGGAAAACAAAACAAAATAAACTTCGGGTCAGTCATGGGACTGGTATGAGTAAAACAGTTTTAACAAGTAAACGATATCTCATAAGACCACGACGTATAACGGAACGGGTTTTTCCCTTATGAGAAATCAAATTATCTTTATATCAAAAACCTTTTGATATTATAATAATGTCTACCAGTCACAATATAATAATCATCTAGCAGAAACGCTTTCATCACACGTTCTATATATATAGTATACAATCAAAACCGCAAGCACGTATTGGGTAATGGATTTCCAACTATGACAAGGTATGGAACCACCTTTCGCTAGTATACCTCTAGAAAGGAATACACTAGGTTCAACAAGAACATCTTGCAACCCGGCCACACATGACCGACCACTCAATTCGCTTGAGTGTATCGAATGTATATCACCAACGGTTGGGATCAGCAACCATTTCCCGAATGGGACAGCATCAACAATAGATTTTTAGAAGTAAATGAAACTCTAGATCAGGTGATTATACACCCTACTTCGGTGCGACCGACTTAGCCATGCTGCCTGCCCGATTTCTGTCATTTACTGGATGTGAGGCTAGAAGCTACGCTTTATCATCACACCAGATTCACTTTGAATGCAACTTTGTCAAATCCATCAAATCACTGAATGACGTCCTCAACCATACATTATGTGTTAGCTAAATGAAGTTTTCTTCTCCGCTTCCACTCTTGGTGCGGTTGGAGAAATCAATGTACGTGACCTTTTTGGAAATACTCTGTCACACATTCATCCATACAAGTCATCCAGGAACAGAATGAACCGAAGGTACTATTCAGTATATCCATCATAGATACTGTTATCTAAGACTTATACAATAGCCCGTGCACTTTACTTCGTCTTCAATTATCTTTGGCATATATGATTCGCAACGCTTATGCCAATATAGAGTGGTTCTTTGGATAATAATCCAACCGGCCTCTCCGTATTAACAACGTTAAAATGGTCAAAACTTCGATAGTCTGTGATTTAACTATCAAAGAAAAACACGTGTGCAAACAACGATAATATTTCCAGATGGAAATTCTATCAATCAACCATCATTCAACATTTATCTCTTTATTTCATTAATTTACTTATCTCCTGTTTCCCTATATTCAACATTTCTTATTTTCTAAATTTAGAAAATATATGTTTTATCGTTGGAAAACATTTCCATTTCTTGTTTTCTATATCATAAAACATTTTTGGTTCTTATTTGGAAAACCTTTCCAAAACTCCTTCATTTGACTAAGACAGATGTTTAAACAAATCATCGCGATGCCAACTCAAACCATTTCGCTTATTAACTAAATTCCTTTAACCCACCTTCACTATCGAACCTTAACCATTCCTTAGTTAAAAATCAAGTCAATCAAGTTGGGGTAATACTACCTCTCAGACCTTAACTGAACAATGTTTCTAACCTTGAAATAGACAAAGTTCACCTTTTAATTCTTTAACAAACTTCCTTACGTAACTCTCTTTCGAATCATCTCTATTCGATAATTCTTTCCTTCGAATAAGGTATATTCGATAACTCTATTCAATTTACTCTATTGGACTAACGCTATTGGATTAACTCTATTTGACTTAACTCTATTTGATTTAACTCTATTTGATTCTATTCGAATACCAAATTCGATTAACTCCTTTAATTCCATTTAACTCTATTCGAATAACTAATATTCGATAACTCTATTTTGAATAACTAATATTCGATAACTCTATTTTGAATAACTCTAATTCGATTTAACTCTATCGATTAACTCTGTTTGATTAACTTTGTTTGATTTACTCTAATCGATTTACTCTTTTCACTTAACTCCTTTCGAATAAACTATATTCGATAACCACTTCAACTCTACTCGAATAACTAATATTCGAATTACCCCTTTAATTCTATTCGAATAAACTATATTCGATAACTCCTTTAATTCTATTCAAATAAACTATATTCGATAACTCCATTAACTCTAGTTTGATTTACTCTAACTGATTAACTCTAACTGGTTTAACTCTAATGGATTAACTCTAACTGGTTAACTCGTATTCGAATAACAAATATTCGATTAACTCTATTCAACTATCTCGACTCGACTAACCCCTTTCGAATAACTAATTCGATTTACTAATCTTTCGAATACCATATTCGATTTAACTCCTTTCAAATACCATATTCGATTTATCTCCTTTCGAATAACTAATTTGATTTACTAATCTTTCATTTTAAAAAGATTTCCCTTTTAACAATGTTTATTCATTTTTAAAGATTTACTTTTAGTAACGGTTCTCCACTTTAAAATGATTTCCTTCTTATAACAGTTTCCTTTTTATAATGTTTTCCCTTTTTCTAAATATCTCCTATTTATAAATATTCCAATTTATAAATATTTCTTATTTATAAATATTCCATTTATAAATATTTTATTTTCAAATATCACTTTGACAAATTCCCCTTTATCAACATTTCGGTATGTTATGGTATTCAATATATCAAATCACGATGATCAATGTCGTCCAAACACACATAATTGACAACAGATTATATATCACATCATATATCAAAATATATGAAAAACAGTAAAATAAATGTGGAGGAATCCAGTTGATTCCTCCAACCTGTTTCCCTGCATCACAAATGTTAAACAATATAGCTAACATCACTTTCAGTTCCATATGATATATTCTGTTAAACAGAATCAATATAGAAATTCAACTAACTGTCTAGCAGTTCAATCAAACAGTCAATACACAATCAATCAATCAATATTTAACAGTTCTAAAAATAAAATATGAAATTATAAACTGTTCAGCGTTAGTGAGATTTATTCACATTTGCAGTTCATCGTTAAACAACGATAAACTGTTATTTGATTTGAATCAAACAATTTATTTCGCCATAAATTAATATGAGCCCCAATCCACTTCCATTCAGCTTCATTATGAAGCTCTCGTCCATACGGACCCAACGCAACTTACGGTTCGTAAAACTGGTCACATGTGGTTACGATATCGCGTTAACAAGTTAGATCACTATTTAAATTAAATAAAGAAAACCAAATTCTACTTTAAATGGGCTCACCACTTCTATAAGGCCCATACCCGTTAGCCCCTTCCCTTCTTCCCCAAATACACAACGTCCGCTCCAGTTCCTTACTCCTCCATACCCGCTCCTTTACCCTCTCACCGCTCCTCTCCTACTTCTTTTAAAATCAAATAAAAATCATGATAATTCATCTCGTTCGACCAGCTTTCCACCCATACCAAAATTACCCCATCCGTACTCCTCCTGTTCTTTGCATCATTCGGTCCTTCACAAGCAGGTATGTCCAGGTCGCGACATTTCTCTCTCCCGAATTCACCAGAAAATCACTCAGAGACTCCACACTACCCTACGATTATCACTACAACCTCCAATTCGAGGATTACTTCTTCAATTCTCACTCACAAATCAACCTAGCTCTGCGCTGCTTTTTAGACAGCGAACACTACTGTGTTCGAACCCTTGGATATTGATACCAGAACGGAGAGGATTCTTCAAGGATCTCTAATAAACTAGTTTGGTGATTTTAGGAATTTAATTCCATTTGTTTTGAATTTTTGAATTTGGGTTTTCTCGTTTTGGGATAAAACTGGAGGCGGAAAAAGGAGTTGACCGATTAATGAGATTAGGTTAGAAAGTTAGATAAGGGAAGGGTATTTATAGAGAGGATTAAACATTTTTAGTTATTTCAAGATATTTTATTTTAATCGTTATTTATCCGTTTCGCACTCTAAAAATTCTTGTCATCACATACGGTACCCAAAAATCACGAAACTGGACATGCAGCTAGAGTTCGACATTACGGCCCCAACGAAACTGGTTTCGTCGAATTCCGACTCTGTATGCTCACATAGCATATTTTTAACCGTCGAAATACTAACTGTTTTTCACTCTAAAAATCCGTACGGCCACACAGTGACTCTAAAAATCACGAAACTGGAAATCTAACAACTGTTTGACATTCCGGATCCAACAAAATTAGTTTCGTTGAACTCCGACTTCGTTTGCAAAAGTGGCTATTTTTAAAGCACTAAATAGCCTATTTAAATATATAAATATATTTAAATATAATTAAATTTAATATTAATAAATTAATATTATCGTATATATTCACAACAGAATACCATACAGCACTAGAATATTCCTATATGAATTTCTAACTTGATATTCACTTCTGGGTCAACCCGATATTCGATTTATATTGAAATCCCTTTTAAAAATATAAATAATTCCCTTATAAATTATAAAGGAATTCCACAGCGACTTTTCTAGAATTTGATTTGGACGTAGATCAAAATCTACCTGACAAAATCCCGATTTTTCTCTTCCACTAGAAAGATATACTCCACCAGCTCCACACGTTTCTTATTTCACAGAAATCCGACTTAAAACGAATCCAGTACATTCAGTTGAAGTTCGAATCGCCAATTGACGAACTACAGCGCCATTTCAAGCTCGATTTTAATTATATTATAATTATACTTTTAAACTGTCGTTCAAATAATATATTCGTTATTCTAATTCAATTCCAAACTGAATTAAATATCACAGATGATCCAGTTCACACCATATCGCCATTTCAGCCAATTCTAATCATTTCAGAATTAAATATATTATTTACTTTATTATTTTAATTAAATATTTACCATTATTTAATTCCATGACTATTTAATTCACTATATCACTATTTATATAATTAAATAAATAAATTATAATACCTCTGCAAATGCGGGTCATTACAACAACTAGAGCTATAATCGGAAAGCTCTGTATTCATGTATCTCTTTCAGTTGTGTTATGTATTATTTTTCCACTGCTATGTAAAATTATTTAATCTCTGATATTTTCCATATGTACATTATTTATTCATACTCTGTTATATTCTTGTACTCTGATGTAATTATTGTAATAGCAATGAAAAGTTCTATCGTTTGCGTTCCGGTTAGTCTTGTTCTCAAACCAGTCCGCCTTCTTGTTCGGTTTAGGTCGGCCGAGAAGTTTGGGTCACTACAGCAGAAGCGTGGTAGGCCCATAACCCATAGGTCTGAGGATTGAAACCTCGCTCTGATACCATATATAATGACCCTCCTTCTCGGTCGATCCATATCGATCGTTAAACCGACTTAAATCGAACCAAAAGGCGGATATGATAACTTTGGGTGCACAACACATCAGAACAAACAACAGAAGACTTTTATAAACATCATAATAATGTTACATCAGAGTACAAATATCAGAGTATCGAAAATAACATACAGCGGAAAATAAATTTACAACAAATGTAATACAATGCAACGGAAACAAGTAAACTAACACAGCAGAAGACTATCAATCCTCTGGGCACAGCTTTAAGCTTCGATCCATAATCCTGCTAAATGAAATAATCTGCAAAACCAAAACTATTGACTTCCCATGTGGAAAATATGGGCACCTAGAGTTTAGGCCGTAACAATAAACTCCGAGTCAGTCATGGGACTTGTATGAGAACTCAAAACAGTTATTAAACTTTACTTTAAAATAAGGTAAATCACGGGACCACGCCGTATGTCACGGAACGGGTTTACCCCCATGAATACAGTGCATAAACAATAACTAATATTAGTCGTATGGATCTATAATTCAACATAAAACATGCAATTCCTCAGTCTACCCAATTAGGCTTCATCCCCAATTTAAATTTTTCGAAATCCAATTCACATTATAGAAATTATTCCATTGAAATTTATTTCCCGATTTCTTATTTCAAATCATTTGAAATACATATCTAACTTTACATCAAAGTAGATTTCACTTTGGGATATCAAACCAATTTTTTTGGAAATATGAATTCCAAATCATAACAATGCATACAAACAAGTATGCAACCAAATATCGCGCTCCTCATCGACAAGGCAAAGGGCACGTACCTATGCAACTCGATATATATATGTTCACCTCCCACTATGGAGCAGGATACACTGACGATGCTCCATTCCATACTTTGGGGAATAACACCACCATATCACTCATGCTTTTAGTCCCTGGGTTACCCGAATCTTTGGCCACATACCAAATCATTTCATATCCTGAAGTAGGGAAAATCATTTCACAACATAATAGTCACAAGTACTTTCTAAAATATAGTACTTTACATTAGCACTTCACACATATGATCAGTCACTATTAATCACATAACCTTTGAGCTCGTACATCTCAAAGAAGGGTGTTAAGCAAGAGAATAAATTTTCCGCTGCCAAACAGATACATCATCAATAGCAACTAATTGGTTACGTGATGAACCACAATGTCAAAGACATAATACAATTCGAGATCATTTCGACAATATCGGGTTTAGCCCTCGAAATCCTTTCTGTTTTATAAAACATTTTTACAAAACGTTCCCTGTCCAAAATTGGGAAAACATTTCTTTTTTACTTAAGAAAATATCATTTCAAAATCATTCATTAAATTGAAATGGACACAACAACATCACTACACATCTCATAGTCAAATCGTGAAGTGTTTTATAAGATGTTAGCATACAAATATTTCTACCCAACCCAATGCTATGTGTAAAAGCATATTTTGCTCATAAACTGGTCGAGCACAATCCAAACAGTCAATCCCATTAAATACCAAAAACCAAGTGTATTTGGTTTATCTCACATTTCATGTTTTGGTAAATTTAATTACCATTCATCCATTCAAATCTAGTTAAAGATTTATTAAAATGCTACATAGTTTTAATCTTCGAAAATCCTTACTTAATGATTATGCAACTTTTTGGAAATTAGTCCTACATTTACTTGGGTTAAAGCACAAATGTTATTCAAAACATAATTCACGAGAAACCCAAAATCATCTTCCATTAATTATGGAATTTTCACGGAAAATAATTCAATATATAATCGATATGAATTTCCGTATCAAATCAATACTACAAATGGAATAATGACAATGCCTTTTAAATTCCATATATAGTAACGGTCTTCATTCACAGAAGCTCGTCTTAAATATTACCAATCAAATTCCATTCAATTCCAATTTAATATTTTAATTTGGAGAACTTTACTTTGGAAAATTTCCATTAAATCTTAATAAAAAGATTTATAAATTTCAGATCTTATCTTCACAGCTGATTCGATTAAAGAACTAATGTTATTTAAAACATAGTTCACGATAAACTAAAATTCCAATTTTAATTCAATTTCGACTAAATATTAATTAATTGGTAAACTTCTCTAAATCTTATTTAAAAATTTTTATTGTTTTCTCATCGGGGTTTAAGAACAGTGTTAATGAAGACACCATTCCCGATAAACCCAAAATCCAATTTGATATTAAATACAAGGCTCTGATAAAAAATTATATCGACTTATATGCAATATTCAATTCTGAAAGTAAAGGATATCATATTGGGAATAACGATATCTGTACCTTCCAAATTCCTCAACAATATCCGAATAATCACGGATATCAATATCGAAATATTCCGAAGATTATTTCCATTCAAATCCATTCCAATTTATTCATTGGAAAATTCTGGTTATATTAAAACCCATATTCAAATCCAATTTATTTATTTCTAAAAACATCGGATTATAATTCTAGTTAATAACTAGTTCATTTTGATAAAAATATATTTTTATCTTTTTAAATATGAAATTTTTCACCCAAACTCTTTCCAAATCATTTATTATGATTTTATACAATTTTTCCATATTTTTAATAATTTTTATAAGGCCCTTACAGTTGGTTTCCAATAACGGCCACCGAACTGCATTCACAGCGACCTTTTCTGTAATTGATTTGGACATATTTTAAAATCCACACGATCAAATTTAAATCTCACATATTCATTGGAAAACTCTTTTCGATACGAACCCAATGGTTCCAGTTTTAGGAGAATCCGACGGTCGGATCTCCCGTTACATCAATTTGAAGTTAATGGTTGAAATTCGCAAATGGTCGCTCCACGGTGCGTTCTATTCAAGCCATTATATATATATATATATATATATATAAAATATTTCATCGATTTCCATTTAAAACATTTTTTATAAATTCATTTTAAAAACGATTCCAACTTCCATTCTAATTTTAAATAAAAATTGAATATTTCATATATAGTTAAAAATTTATTTTTAACCATCAAATATTTATTCCATTACATAACCATTTTATATATTCCGTATATATGATAAAAATTATTTTTTTAACGAACAAATAATTATTCCATTACCTGATCAGTTTATATATCGCATATATCAGCTAAAAATAATATTTTTAGCACACAAATATTTAACTCAACACATGACCATTTTATATATCGCATGTATATATATATATATATATGTATGTATGTATTACACATCGCATATATATATATATATATATGTGTATTTATATATTTCACATCGCATATATTTATATATATATATATATTTTTTTTTCTTTCACATTGCATATATATTTTTCACATCACATATATATATTTTACACATCGCATATATATTTATTTTACCCATCGCATATATATTTATTTAGCACACAAATATTTATTTCAACTTATATCGCATATATATATATATATATATATATATATATATATATATTACACATCGCATAAATATATATATATACATATACATATACATACATACATATATATATATATATATATATATATATTCCACATCGCATTTTTTTTTCACATTGCATATATATTTTTCACATCGCATATATATATATATATATATTACACATCGCATATATAATTATTTTACACATCACAAATATATTTATTTTACACATCGCATATATATTTATTTTTCACATCACATATATATATTTTTTACATCACAACACATACAATCAATTAAATTGCCCATGGTCTATGCATGAGGGAGGTGAGCTAATAGGCATCGTACGACATTTGTGACAATTAAAAACTGGTAAAAATTAATACTGGCAGTTCATATATGTAGTTATAAAATAAATAACTGTACAAAAATTTTTAGTGAGAAGTTCTCAGATTGATCGGTTTTAGAAATCGTTTATATAATGATTGTTTTTAATAAAATTAAATAGATGTTTAATTTTGTTAAAGATCCAAATGGCTTTTGTTTTAGTTCTGGTCTGCTCCATGTTGTAGCATTCGAAGCCACGATCGCAACGCGGCTGAAATTACTGGATTTGGACCTCATATGGAAAAGTTATGGGATTATAAACATTAATTACAAAATTAAAATAATTAATAAATTAATTATCACTAATTTCTTGATTAAGGGATTATACCCTTTTTATTTCATTGTCTTCCTCCCAGTACTCGTCGAACTGAACTCGCACAAAACCCCCACTGTCGCACGCATCACCAGGGACCCTGACCACCATCTTAACGCACCACGTCGAAGACCTCCGACCATCCTCCCACTGCGCTAACCACCCAGCACTCGCGTCCCCATTTACTCCCAAAAACCCCATCGAACGTGAGCTCTTTGAGCCACGAGATCAACCCATTTACTCCACTAAACCCAATCACTCCCGTACAGAATTTTAGACCATACAAAACTCTTTGATTTTCGTTTAATCAGTTTCTGAATTTCGTGTGCGGATTGGAATATTATAGGGAAGAAAAGATCGAAGAATATAAGCCATCGGTTTCCTTATGCGACGGCTTCCTGAAAATGCCCTAGAGTTTGGAAAAACTAAGGGTGATTTGTACTAGGTTTAATATTATTTAATTCAATTAATTATCTTATTATAAAATTTCGCATCTGAACTCCAAATTAAACCCAACAAATGACACTTATAGCCAAATACTCCCATTCCGGAAACAATGGGATATGTTTCATAGGCCAATTCGACTGTTTCGACCAGTTTTTCTTTAAATTAAAATATAAATCAATATATTGATTTTTAAACGTATATTTTAATTTACTAGGGCCACATACTGGCTCCAAAAATTACAGAAAAATAAATCTAGCTATGTTTTGATGATATAGTCCTAACAAAATTAATTTCGTCGAATTTGGAGTCCATTTGAAAAATGGTCATTTTCATGTCGATTAAATTCAAACTGAAATTACCAAACGCATTTAAATTCACTACGCTCACATATTAATTCCAAAAATTATGAAAATTGGAATCTAGTAATAATTTGATATTCTTGATCCAACAAAAGTGGGTTCATCGAAAACGGAGGTCGTTTGCAAAATGGCTATTTTTAAGGGCTATATAATATATTAAATTATATGTATATATAAATTCCGAAGCGACTATTCTAAATTTTAAACTGGACAACTTACAATTTATAAAGTGAAATCACTACACCATAATGGTCATTTGGTAACCTTTTTTTTTTCAATTCCCAACACTTATTTATGTTGTAGGGTAGTCAAAGTAATATGCGTTGCTATGCTAAAAAAGTGTTACCAAAAATACATAATTATAATTTTTTTATTGTCAACGCTTATTTGTGTTGTTAGGACTGGAATCTAGGGGCAAAATTGTAAACTGTCCTCTCTAACCCTAATTCCCATTTCTTATTCCTTTGCCCAACGCTTTTACAAAACACAGCCGCCTAAATCAGAAATACGCATCCCACGATTAAAGAAAAAAAACTTACGGATCCCAGCATCCAAGATTAAAAAATTCGAATCTGTTCTAGTCGGATTTTGAGAGCGCATTCAATTTCGACATCAGAGAATCGATTTGGCTTTAGGGAACAACTCGCATTCAATCGCATTCAATTTTGGGGATCTTTGTTTGTTTGATTCGCTATTGTTTGTAATTCCGATTTCAGGTATAAATTTCATTTATCTCGTCTTTATTGATTTCATAAGAAAGTTTACTAGTACAATTTTCATACGAAATTTTACTTGTACAATTTTCATACGTCTTTGTTGATTTCAGGTATAAAAATTATTTTATTAAATATTACGTCGAGAGTTGAACCGAACCTGTGAAACACTGAAACTAACAGAACAATAAATTAAAATAAATTTGTAGTTATTCATATCTGAGCTGCTATATACAGTTGTAAATTTATATGATCTTGTGATGTAACCATATCTGATTTGTATATACCCTATAAATTATCTAAAATGAGAATATGTACAATGCTTTCATTTTCGTTGTATCTATGTATCTCCTGTTCCCAGACGAATCTAGTTTCCGTTTGCTCTTTTTGACATTTATTCAAAGGATTAGGAGGTTAGTTTGTTGAGCTCTTTTTAAATGTTAAAGGAAATATCTTGAATAATGCCAGAGGAAGTAACCGATGGTAAGTGGTTTTATGCCTGAAATTGAAAATGATTCGTCAAGTCAACTTGGTTTAAAACTCTTGTATGACGTGTGGAAATGCTTGGACCGACCAAATAATCATGAGCAGGCTGACTGAAGATATTTGATATTGAATTTCAAGCAAACCAAATGATAAAGTGACTGCCTAGCCTTTTTAACCGATCCATCTTGTGGTTCTAGGCTTTGCTATCTACTCGTTTGAATTGGTATTCTCATCCAGTTTTCAAGTATCTAACTGTTATCACCTCACTAGGGTCATACACTCAATGCTTCAAAGGCTGTCTTTTATACATAGAATATGCAATCATATTTTGCATGATAATATGATACAATATAACATACAATAGACAATCTATGAAACAAAGCCATCTATTACAAAATTTGATAAATATAATCTTTCATAATGAACCAACCTGTGGTCGGGTCATCGAAGTAGTGCACGCAAATAACTCTGGCGTTGGGTGGCCAAACCTGGAGCTCATTTTGGCGCATGCAGCAGTAAGGGACGGAGATGATTATGTCAGATTTCACTACTTGCTAGAGGAGAAGACGAGGGGCAACTTGGAGAGCAACATCATTAGAAAGCCGAATTTGATAGAAATAATGGTCAATTTTGATTCCCTTTTTGTGGTGAGATGAGCATTTTTTTTTACATATTTATATGGTAGGTAATTCATGCTTGATTTGGTGCAAATCTATATGGTTAGTGAATTTATATGATCTGAAATAAAATTAAAGTAACTTTTCCAATTATTAAATGAGTTGCTTGATATTAGTATATTGAATGTGCACTACAATGCGCAGTGCTTTAGTATTACAGTATAAGTGACGAGATGTGATATTTAGTACAATGTTATGAATTTTGAAATCCCACTGATTTAGGTAAATGTAGCGGTTTGTGTTAATTGCATATTATATTGATTGGAATTATACATATTAATGCTAAATTTAACAACTGTGCCTATATGTTATATTATATTATACTTAGCTGTTGTATTATTAATTCAAATTTTTGTTTCCTAAAGTGTTACTAAATTGAATATTGTTTGATGACTCAAACCATGCATTTCCTATAGAGTTTCACCACCAATCATCTGTATTGACTATCAATGTGTTTTTTATAACCAATGAAAACTATCAGGCTTAAAATTTTCTACCTTATAAAGCCAAAAAATGTTTGTTTCTTTTTATTTGGTATCCATTGAGATCACTAAAACAATGGAGCGCCGCAAAAAACCATGATCTAACGTTATTATCGTAAAAAAAGTTCACAATTGTGCATATTTGTATTAGAAAAATATTGATACCTATGAAGTTTACTTCGACTAAATTTAATCTACCATGATTTGGCTTAGCTAATTTTAGTATAGAAATTTAGATTACTTAATAAGTATATAAGTGTCACAAAATAGAACACAAAAATTTAGGAAGATAAGTAAATTTTATATTTATTATTTTACTTCCTTTCTAAGAAATAACATTAAAAGGGATTAAGTACTGCACATGTTTATCTTTGACACTTCGCTTCCTAAAACCTTTCTTAATAGACCTAAGTTTCCCCTTTCTAAGTTTGCATAATCCACATCGCGACAAGATGATACTGGTATATTCATCTTTAGCTCCTTAGAAGTTGCTAACTGTGTTCTCATATCAATTTCCCAAATGTTGTTTCCAATTTCATGGCCCTGTTTCCTCTTTAAAAGAATCAGACAATAACATTAAAATTATCGACGATAAATTATCTTGTATGGTAAAAAATGGAAAGGGTTTCAGGTATCCTTTTATTTCCAGCTATCTTACTTTTACTTTTTTCCTTATTTCCTTGTTTCTTTCATGCATTATGTTCCTTTCTGTTAATGTGGAATTTTAGTTTATTATTCCTGCACTTTCTTTGTTTTGTCTATTCTAGTCAATAATTATTGTTAGTCTTCCAACTTTGGGATTTTCAATTTGGATGGATTCTATAATTAGTACTTTCCTTTCTTAATAAATGTACTATTTTTCCACTTCATTGTATTAGAAGAATAAATCACATGTGTTCACCAACTAAAATTTAGCGGTTTCTATCTATTATAATCACCAAAATAATTATTCTTTTGAAATTTGGGATTCTAAACAGAACTTTTTAAATTATTACTTATTTATTTTTTAGATTAATTTCTGGTACAATTGTATATGTGCTACGTATATGTGCCCAAGACGACTCATGTATGCTTAAAAGGATATATGTCTGATGTGTGATCGTCTCAGTTCCATTTGTTTAATATTTGAGCTCTTTTTATGTGATAGTCTGTCTCAGTTTCTATATAAATTGATTAGTTAGCGAATAAATTTGATGCGTCATGGTTAAGGCAAAGATTTTCTCATGCAAAATTTGGGTATTGTTCCTGTAATTTGACTATCCATCACTAATATACTTCCTTTTGTAGTCTTTACTGTACACGAAATATGATAAGTAACCTATTAACTATACCAAATTAGGATGCATGATTCATGCAAAAAGAATTAGATAGTCATTTTCTTATAACTTAGTTTATAATTATTTATTATGCAATTATTTTCTTATAACTAATGGTTATTCGCTAGAAAAAAGTAAGCTAAGCTTATTTGATAATTATTTATTATGCAATTATTTGTATCCATTCAATTTGGTAAATTCTAAGTTTATATTTTTCTTGATTTAGATTAAGAAAACCTCATATTTTATGCTTGATATTTCTTTTCATTTTTACACCTTATTTACTGTATTGTCATTGTAACCTTGACAGATCACTAATTTTTTTGGCATATATGCATTGTATACTTTTTATAAATTATTGTTGTCATTAATTACAGTGTATACTTAAGAAAAATACTTGACTTGGTTTTTTATTTCATCTTGCATTGCTCATTTACTATATAATCGATCCTGAATACCCAAATACATGTTTGATGCTGCTATTTCAAATTTGATTAATGCTCATGTTTCCATTAATAAATAGCAATCTGTATGTTCCTTATTGTAATAACCCATAATTTGGAAAGTATATAAGTTTAAGGATAAAATAGTTGGTTTAAAAACTGACAAAGCTGACTTGGAAGGAATGTAGATTTTAGTTTCCATGAGGTCATGAAAAATGAGCGTTCATGTTGACAAGATTTATACAACAGTCTAAACTTTTTCTATCATCTGTATATCTACATCTTGAACCACTACAGATAGGTTAAACGACTACAAACATGTAAAATCCTGTATACTGCAGGTTGACATGGATAGTAGCTGTAGTTGCTGGTTTGGAACTTTGAGTTGAGTGATAGCAGAAGTTGACAAAGCCTGAAAATGTTGTGCTCTTGTTGCTGTATAGTGCTGCAAGTGACAGCGAGAAGCAGTATACAAAGAAATATTTTTAAATGACATCATCGTAATGGAAATAAAACTGTATTGGTAAGGAAATAATTTTCCCCTCTCTTTTTTCCGTGTGCACAGTCATTGGATACCCAATTTTGTCTTCTTGTTTTTATTTTATTTTTGACTAATTCAAAATTGGTAAGGAATTTTTTTTATGGCTATAAGTTCCCTTTTATTGTACCTACATGGATATTCTCTGCTAGCTTTCACTTTCTAACTAGCTCCTACTTTTATCAATCATTGCTGCAGATTCTGACAAATAGAAACTGCTATAAGTTGGGTTCCCTTCTTGAAGAGTAAGACATCGAAACTATTGTAATGGTTCATTCTGGTATTCTTCTAAATATTATCAATGTTTGTTTACTATGGTGTCAAACTTTAAAGATGTATGCTTTGTTATCCCCAGTCAGTTGGAATTTGGTTTTCTCATTATGTTGTCCACTGATACGTAAATATCAATCACTTAAATGATTGGTCAATCTATGTGCAGCTAAAGCCAAAAGCGGCATACATCTTTATTTTATGTTTTGTTATTTCTTATATTTGGTTAGGAAGACAAAAGAAATACTAAAAAAAAATTAAGACAAAAATTTTATTCTGCATATTAAGATTTTCCCTTGACCCACTGACTACTGTACAAAAGCTTGAGTCCTTGCCTGATTCAAAACTTATTTATAAACATTTACTAGAGTCATTGATACAACTCTTTGTAAACCAGCAACCTTTTGCATGTCTCCTCTTGATTTATGAATAAATGAATGAATGAAAAAAATGAGTTAAACCTGGATTAAATTTCTATTATAACATTTTAATTCTTCACGATATAACTATTATGCAGAACCTTTTGTAAGTATGAATTTTCAATATAGTATATAATCGTTCATTATTTCATCAGATATTTCTGTCTTATTACGATAGCTTCTTCACTTTTGGTAATTTGTATTCTGACTTCTAGTGTTCTTTATTTCAGTTTTGTACACTGTTCGAAAGGATATTTTTTATGGACAACAACAGCCAGATCCAGCAAATAATTTTGAGGTTAGCAATGCTCCTTAGATATGTTCTTTTTATGTTTCATCAGGAGTCTCGCCCTTATTTTTAGATATTTGATAGTTTTACTCCTGCATGTTGATCCTAATTCATAGATTTTGCAAAATAGACCGTATGCACAAATACATCATGAAAGCTGAATGCAAAAATATATTAGTTTTGCTGAGCCCAAAGCATAGTAAAATTGAGCACAAAGGCTTAGTTTTTACTGATTCCGAGGCTTATATAACTGAGCCTGCATGGTCAGTTTTTACTGCGCTTTATGCTCAGTTTTTGCTGAGCAAGCTCGGTAAAAACTGAGTTTTTGGCTTCAGTAAAAATCCGAGTGCTCAGTTTTACAGAGCCTCAGTTTTTCCTCAATTTACTGAGCGCTGGATAAGTCAATACTGACGAATACCCATTTGGTACCCTATTTTGTGAGTATATTTGTATATTCCTGCCGTGGATGCCCTTTCAAATATTAAAAATAAATGTGTGTGCGTACACTTTATAGATAGACATAGGCATGTAAATTTCATCGTAATCTGAAGTAAGGAACAGTTCAATGTACATAAAAACCAAATAATGGATAAATTGGCATTCAACCTATATGGCAGATGCCTACGCTTGGAAGAAATAAAATCATGATTTGAATTTGATCAAAGCTTCATGCATATTAATACTTGGTCTTTGCACGCTGTAAATTAGCATGTATTATCTTAGTTATCTTAAGCTTGTATGTTATAAATTGTAACGTGATTTAACCAAAAAGAGAGTTGTAAAATCAACCTTAGTTACAAAATGCAATGTCCATATTTATTCTTTGGATGAAACTTTCAAAAATGAAATGCTCATGCACATTAATTTATTGTAATTCTACAGAGTACAATATGGGCTTTCTCATCGTATTTTTATCAGGTATTCAATTTCATACATGAAATAGATAAGTTTATATTGTTCAGGCAAGTACGTGTCGAAGAAGATCCCTTGAATTAGCCGACCCTTTACTTGAAGTACTTCCTAAGCGAGGCCAGTTTATTGTGAATGCATGTGTAAATTTTCCTTTATTACCATGAGTTATTCTTTTTAGTATAATTTAATTTAATGTGTTATTGACTACATGTAGGCACTTCTACAAGAAGCGGAAGAAAAAGAGGATATTGGCTTGTAGTTCTAGTGGTAACGGTGGATTAGATGATTTTGAGAATGATCCAGTTGCGGAAGTATTCAGTACCTGTATAAAGAAAAATTAATGTCGAGCAATTGTTTTTGTTTGTCGTCTATTATTCAAATTTGAATTGATTATGGAGTTGATTAATTATGTAACAAATTTAGTAACTTGAGTATGTATGGTTTATCTCTTTAATCAATTGATATTTTATGTTACATGATTATGGATGTTGTTTGTGGATATTGATTGAGTAATACTTCTTTGAATTGATATAAATACTATTTTTGAGTTTATATTAGATGTCTTATATTATAATTGTTTTTTATTTTAGAATATAGAAATTGCTAATACTTATTTATAATGCTATTTTGTTTTCATTGACACTGATATGTGTTGGCGTTATGGAATTGACAACGCTTATAAGCGTTAGAAAGGAAAACGTTGTAACATTTATAAACGTTGGTGAAGAAACTCTGCCAACGCTTATAAGCGTTGGCAAAAAAATTCTGCCAACGCTTATAAGCATTGGTGTAATTGCCAACGCCTCGACAACAACACTTATAAGCGTTGCTAAAATTGTTTGTGGCACTTATACTAGTTGGGAATCTCCTGTTTTGGTGTAGTGAATCTTAGTTACTTACATTCTTTAGAAAGATATTATTTAACAGATTCTAATGTTTCTTGTTTCGTCCAATTCTGACTTATATTGAATTCTATACATTCAATTAAAAATTAAAATCGAATTTTCAAACTACCGCGGCATTTCAGGCTCGTTTTATAATTAAAATAAATTATACATTCTAACTTTGATTTAAATAATTTTTAGTCATTATTATTTAAAATAAATCATTTTAAATATTCAAAATCCATTAAAATAGCTAAAATAAAAAATTTAAATTGGTTCTGAAAGTCCGGGTTGTTATAATTAAGTTAAATACACAAATTTTATAAGTCTTAATAAGAAATCAAAATTAATATCAAGTTACAAATAGTATTTGTGATTGCATAAAAAAATAAGTTAAACTATGCATGTTTTAAACTTTATATACAAAATATATAAATTTATATTTTATAATCAATATCAAATGTTTTAAAATTTTAATTATTCAAAGAATATAAACATATCAATATAATTTGGTTGATTTATACTCTCAATATATATTTTTGAAACATAAATAGATAAACAAAATTAATAACTAAAGTTTGAACTGACATTTTCATTTTGAAAAGATGTCCTTTCAATTTTTCAAAACCAAATCAAAGAATAGTGAAATTTAAATTTAGAATAAGAAGAGATTTTAATTAGACTGGTATATTATGGTGTATTGAAATATGAACCACAATATCTAGAATTATAAAAGATATAAATTTCTATACCTAACTATGTGCATCGATATATATTCCTAAATTCTATGATAATTATGAAATAATTGTAAGGCATACCTATTTTTGCAATGCTTCTTTTCGTTATTCTTCCATTGTCATGAATATCTTCTAGAATTTGATGATGAATTCTGTTCTATTGCGACGATCTCGTTTTTTTTTTTTTTTTTAATCAGGATCCATTTGCTGAATTTGAACTCCGTATGAGAAAGATATTGAAGATTTTGTGGTTCAACCAACTTGGCCCAAAATTTTTGAATTTGAATGAAAAGACACTTCAACCATTATAAATAGTCCCAAAAGTTATGTCTCTTCACATTCTTTTCTCTTCTTCTTCTTCTCAATTTTCATTTTCTATCAGGAGGCATAACTTCTTCGTTTCTTAATGAAATTGGACGAAATCAGTGGCAAATCAAAGAGAAATGCAAGGAATACAATCTAGTAGCAGTTTGGGGAAGAATTTGGATGGTATTAAGATGCAAAAAGTCAGAATAGTAGGAGAGATGTAAGAAATCTCGTACACGGTTTTCAGTTTTGCATCGTCAACTTCAAATAGCCATATCTCACTCAATTTTGATCGGAATTCGATGATCTACCCATCAAAACGACATTGAGAACAAAAAATACAATCTGAAAAAGGATTTGGAACAAAATATTCTAACCTGTTGATACAATTTGAAGAAAATCGTCGACAGTTTTGGTTTCCTTCTCTCTTTATTCACCAAAACTTCATTTGATCATTACTTGGTCAATTCTTGATGTATTCTCATGAAACCAACGGCTTTTTGAAGTAAATGAAGAGAAGTACAGTATGAACACAAGTTATATATGAAAATCCAAGGTTATAAATTGATCTGGTACCCATTTCTTTGCTGATTTACATTATATAAGTCCATTTCTTCTGGATGTTTTTTCACAAACCATCATAACTTTTCTCCTCTTTTTGATTTCTACATTTGTTCATAAGAATTTTGAATTCTCAACATGCATGTAACACACCATTTCGAATTATGATTTTTCAACAGCTACATCAACAATCTTTTCAGAGTTTGAGTATCTAATAGCCATATAATAAATATTTTCCAGCAAAACAACACAACTTTCCAAATAATCAAATAACTTTTCAAATAATTAAATGGCTTTTCAAAATAATCAGATGACTTTTGAAAATAACTAATCTATAATTTTAACAACAATATTGTTTTGGGTTTTGTAACATATCCATATATCAAAGAATTCAAAATTAAAAAAAAATCAAATTTCAAAATTTTAAATTTTAAAAACCAAATTTCAAAAATTCAGATTATGAGTTTGAACGAGTATTATAAAGTATTTCAAATTTTGCAATTTAAATTTTTCAAAAATCAGATTATGAACTTTTTGAAAGACCAGGCTCTGATACCAACTGTTAGGGATTGCAGAATGGATCGTTAAGGCAAAACTAACACTAGAGGAGGGTGAATAGTGTTTTTGAGAAATTAAACAAAATCTAAAACTTATATGATCTACTATATGAATCACACACCAAAGAAACAATCACAGACACAGAATCATCCATAAACACAAAAATAAACTAAAATAAAATGCAAAAAAGGAAGGAACATACTAGATTTTATACTAGTTCGAATTACTCCTACGCCCAGTCCCACGCAACATTGGATTGCGTAGAGCTTTATTACTATATCAATATCCAGTTACATCCCTTGATTTCACGGTTGCAAGGTTAACACCGCTCCTGTTCCATTATTTCACAGCAACAAGGAAAACACTGACTCCACACACTTGATCAGTATATTCCCCTTGATTTCATGGCAACTAGGTTAACACCGCTCCTCCTTGATTTCACGGCTACAAGGAAAAAACCGATTATCCAAACTCTTCCCAAATGATTACAAATGCCCTATAACTCTTCAATAGCACTTCGATTCAGAGTGTAATGAGTAGATAGTGAGAAGAGAAGAAATTTTATGTAAATAGAATTGAATTCGGCAGTATAAGTGTAGAAATCATAAAAATGAGAAAATATAATGGTGTAAATAAAGGAGATGAAGATGGAGATAAAGAATGATGAAAAAATTCGAAATCAGCCCCTATTTATAAGATTTGAAAGGTTGCAATGATTTTGGAACGTTACAAATAGTGAAAATACACTTCCTTCCAAAATAAAAAATACGACAGTTATATGTTGACAAGGGCATAAATATATGTCGATATATCTCTTTGTAAAATTGAAATTTGAGCATTTTTGAAGTGTTTTTATATATATATAATTCTAGAAATTCTTGAATTAAAACATAGTGTTGTAAATGAATATTATAAAGTAGAAAATCATTTGAAATAATAAGTATAAACTATATAAACATATATATAGAATTATAAGGTTTAAAACTATATAAATATAAAGTATATAATATATAATACTTACAAACTATAAAAGTTGAGTTTAAAAACAAAAGTAAAGTAGAGAAGATAAAAATTAAAGACAGAATTTGAAAATAGAATTTGAAATCAGAAATTGAAACTCAAAATTTGAATTTGAATTAGAACCTGGAGTGATATTCAGAGTCTTACATAAACTAGACTCTATTACTATATTTATCTTGAACTCTTGAAATCTTGATTACTCATGAGTCATGAATCATCTTTGATATCTTTAAACTGTACAGTCTTCAGTATTAATTCTTATATATAAATTGTGCATATGTATATATATTCTAGATAAATGTGTTAGTATGTATTTTATAACCAATTAATATTTAAATAAGGTTGTTGTAATCAAAACTCCATTCTCCAACATAACAGAGAATATGTCGTAGATTAACCAATAGTAACTTGAAAAGTGAAAGCAATATGTCCCATATCACACGTTTCCCTAATCGATTTACTATGAGCCATTTTACTTCACATCAGAATACAACAAATATCTTGGATTAACAAGTCAGGTATAAACCGATATAATTACTCTATATATCTCATACCATGCGATTAATTACATGATTTAAAATACGTTCTCGCTTTCTTGAAATGTGCAAAAATGTGTAATTATATACACGAAAAATAATTGATTTGGAGAATCGAGATCAAAAATCGATTGAGAAAACATTCGGATTATTTCTTTGAAATTTTCTATGTTTCAAAAATATCATATGTACTATTGCCTTGAAATTTTTTTATTTATAATGAAAACACATAAAAAATCATCTTAAGGCTAAATATGTAGAAATATGGAGAAATTTTTTGTTTCAAAATCACATTATCGAAACATGCATAAGGTAGAAATCAATGAAATATACAATAAATCCCAACGAAAATGCACACCATATGTACTTTAAAATCACACAAAAAACTCAAAACACTAAGTTGTAGACTAAATAAGGTTTCCAAAACATTAAAAATTATTAAATTTCGATCAGTAATATGAAAGTTATAATCGAAATAGTTTTTAGACAAAATACGTATACCGTGTCTCTCAGTGATAGACCAGTGAAGAAACATCAAATTTTCACCATGTAAACAACATAATCAAAAAAACTAAAAATACGAAAGTTGTAGCACAAATTCTAATATTTCCAGAATTTCTAAATTTTCCAAATTTCGATCGGTAACGTGAAAGTTATGATTGAAATAGTTTTCAGGCAAAATATGCATATCATGTCTATCAATGACGGGTCAACAAGGAAACATCAAAATTTCTTGATAAAAACCATGTAATCAAAAAAATGAAAAACATGAAATTGTATAATAAATTCAATAGTTTTCATAATTTCAAAAATTTTAGGATTCTGATCATTAATGTAAAAGTTATGATCGAAATAATTTTCAACTTCAAATATATCGGCTCTATCATATAGTGATAAGCCAACAACAAAAATGAGTTTTTCACCACTTAAAATCTAGAATTTCACAAAACTAAAAACATAAATGTTGTCATAATGTAACCTCGTCCATGTCCTCTCCCTTTTCCCTATGCCTCGTCCTCCCCTCCCAGCGCTGCGCCATTGCCTGCCATTCCTTCTCATTTACCTCCATGTCCAATCACTCAACTAACTTCCCCTCTTCCTGTTCCTCCTCCTCCCATACCCTCTCCTCGTCTTCCTTTTACCACCACCCATCGTTCCTTTATTTTCTTGTTTCAATCAAAAACTAGAAATGCTGGCACTTATATCCCAATCCATTTTGATGTCCCTTATGTTGACAAATCAGTAGACCCGCTAGAAGTAGTGATTGATGGAGGTAATAATTTTTTTGCTTGGTTGGATCCTTTTTAGCAGGAAATGTGAATTATATGGCGGTTAAAAAGCACTTGGAAAAGAACTAGAAACTGAATGGAGCTTATAAGGTCCTTTTTGATAAACTAAATTATTTCGTTAAGTTCTCGTGTGAAGAAGACAAGAATACGGTGCCGAGAAAGGTTCCAATGTTCTCCCGAGGTCAAATGGTCATCATATCTAGGTGGATTCCTTCTCTGTCTTCTGCCCAAGAAGCTATTAAGTCTGCTCCAATCTGGGTTAACTAATATAAAATACCAATAATGTTATGTTCGTTTATTGGAATAAACTAGATAGCTTGCCATATTGGAAAATTGATATGCTTTGATGAAAATGCTAAAAACAATGAAAAGATTTGAATATGCGAAATGCTTGATTGAGATTACACTAGATAAGGAATTACCATAATTTTTAGTTGTTGGTGATGATTCATGTCCTGACATTGTGATTGATTTTTCATGGAAACCACTCATTTGTACGAATTGTATGATTTTTGGTCATGGCACTACCCATTGTGAAAAGTCAAGTGGTGAAAAGAAAGTTAATCAAGATAAGAAAGTGGATGAAAACAAGAATGTTAATGGGGAAAATTTACAAGCTAATAAGGATGATCAGTCAGACTAAAATTTGTTGTTAGAAATAGGAGGAAGATTGGCAACATTAAAAAGATAAGGATGAAAATTGGAAAAAGTTAAATGATAGTAATGTTGACACTAGGGAGAAGGAATTGGTGCAAAATAATGCTACATAAATTGGAGAAGTGCTAATGCAAATATCAATGACCAACAGACTACATTGGAGCATCAAGATGATCAGCTTGTGCATACTGATGCTATTAGTGATAGCAATGGCATGGGACATAACATTACCACTTAAGATGCTCCTAATGTGGAAATAATTACAAAGCCTCTCTTTTCAAATGTTGATACTTTTTCTATTGATAACCCATATGCTGCATTTGATCTTATTTTGGATCAATATGAAGTTATCACTGATGTGCATCCTTACAACAATACTTCTATGCATGACAAGCCCAATAGTGACATGCACATCTCCTCTAACCTTGTTACTGTATCTCCCAATCCTCCTATCAATTCCACTTCTTATTCTTCCTCGCCCTTGCATTTACACATATTTAATGATCTATTCGCTTTTACTTCTACTCCAAAGTTACCTAATTCTCCACCTCCTCTTGCAGATTCTGCCGCTCTGAAGAAGAAAGGTAAACCACCAAAAAAACATTCCAGTTTCCACTGACATTGACATTAATAAGGGTATTTCCTACTCTTCTGGTCAAGCTGGTATTTTGCTAATGTCTTCTTCATGTGACCTTTCAACATTTTCTTCTAGTGTTAAAACCAGCGCCTCCTATTCATATAGTTTATTATGATAGACAAAATTGCTTTTTGGAATATGAGGGGTGCCAATTCCATTGATAACCTTCTTGAAATAGCTATTCTTATTTCCTTCTATAAAATTTAACTTATGATCATTGCAGAAACCAAACTCAACCATGACACTACCTCCAAAGCTATGCATACTGTTCAGCATGATTGGATGCACATCCATAACTTATCTCAAGCTCCATTTGGGAGACTTCTAATTCTATGAAACCCTTCCAAATTCACCCTAACCCCATCATTGTACACAAACAATATATCCACTCTAAAATTATTCATCTACCCTTATCTTCTTCTTTCATGCTTACTGCTGTTTATGTTGAAAACAGTGCTAGTCATAGACAACCCTTCCTTGATTCCCTTCCTAATCTTCAACATGCCAAAGTTCCTTCGATCTTTTTTGGGGACTGTAATTGTATGCAAATGTCTATTGATAAAAAAGTGGTGTTCCCCTCACTTATAGACAAATTTCTCCCCTAGACAATGCAATATCTGATGTTAATCTTATTCTTATAACTACTTCTGGGAAATTATATGCCTGGAATAATTTTAGTAGATCTGGGGATAGGAATATTGCAGACTAGAAATGTAACAACCCGTATTTTTACGGTATATAAATAATTTACTTAATTATTTAAATAAAGGTTTGTTAATTTAAAATGACCAGAATTAAATAATAAGGAATATTTAATTAATATAATAATTAAATAATATATTTAAATTCCAGAATAGTAAGAAATAGTGGAATTCACAAAATGGTGTGAATTGGATCATCTGTGATATTTAATTCAGTTTAGAATTGAATAAGAATAACGAATATATTATTCGAACGACAGTTGAACGTATAATTTATAATATAATTATAATCGAGCTCGAAATGGGGTGGTAGTTTGCTATTTGGTGATTTGAACTTCAACTGAATGTACAGGGTCCATTTTAAACCGGATTTCTGTGAAACAAGAAACATTACGAGCTGGTGAAATATATTTTTCTAGTGGAAGAGAAAATTCGAGATTTCATCATGTAAATTTTTAGTTATCTCCAAATCAAATTTTAGAAAAGTCGCTATGGAATTCCATTATAATTTATATCGATTTATTTATATTTTAAAATGGATTTTTAAATATAAATCGAATATCGATGTAACACTAGATTTGAAATATCGAGTTATAAATCCCAGTGTAGCAGTATGATATTCTGTTGTGAATATATACGATAATATTAATTATTAAATATTAAATTTAATTGTTTTTAAATATATTTATATATTTAAATGGGTTATTTAGAGCTTTAAAAATAGCCAGTTTTCAAACGACCTCAGAATTCGACAAAACTAATTTTGTTGGATCCGCAATATTAAATTATTGCTAGATTTCAATTTCCGTGATTTTTGAAGTCAGTATGTGGCCGCATGGGATTTAAATGTGAAATACAGTCGATATTCTGACGGTTAAAAATATGCTGTGTGAGCAAACCGAGTCGGAATTCGACAAAACCAATTTCATGGGTCCCCAATGTCGAAATGTAGCTGCATGTCTAGTTTCATGATTTTTGGGTATCGTATGTGATCACAGGAATTTTAGAGGACAAATGTAAATAGCGATTGCTTAAAATAAAATAGAATAATCGAATAATAAAATATTATTTCCATCCTATAAATACTCTCACTAACCCTAACCCTCATATACTTTTTCTCTAGTCAAATTTTCATAGCCTCCAGCAGGAAGAACTTCCAACAGCAAAAATGGAAGTTTAAAAATCTATAGAAAATCAAAACAAAATCAATAAATCTAAAAACCTACATTTCTACACTCCTTTGTCCATTTGCTTCGATCTGATATGATTTATGAGGTGTTCGAACACAATCAAATTCGTTGTCCTGTATATTGCATGCGTTAGGGTTGAGAATCATGGGATATTGGAAGTTTGATTCGAGAAATGGATGTTATAACTAGATCGAGGATGGAAATTGCAGTGTACACACAAAGTTTGGTATGAATCGGTGTTGGAAAAATTCCGACGCGACAGACCTTCAAACAGACGGATTTCCATGGGGAGTTTCGATCTGTGTTTGATGGTAACAGGAAGATTGAGTTTTTGGCGAGGAGGTTAATGGTGTTATCGGTGGGTGGATTCGTTGATGGTAGATGGATAATTCAAAGTGCACGTGTTCCGTAATGGTTGCGTGAGCACTGTCGAACGCAAGGAGAAGGCGTTCGAGTTCAGGCGAATTAAGATGGTGATGCTGAGATTTCAAAGGGGAAGATATTGGTGTTTTATGTTTTTAAAATCATGATGATATAAAGGATGGTGGAAGGGAGATGTCGGCCTGTGACTGTGCGGGAATGTGTTAATCGCGATGTAGAAGAAGTAATGAGCGCGGCATTAAGGAGCTTAATGATGAGGTTATTGATAATTTATTTATTAAAGTTAATAATATTTAAAATCTATGTAGCTTGTAAAATTAATAATTTGAGCATACGATATTAGTTTTCAGTAAAACAAGATCCGTTGGGATCATATGGCCGAGAGCTCCACAATGGAACTAACCGGGAGTGAATTGGAGCTCGTTTGGATTTATAGTGAAATTAAACGCCTGAATCAAATCAATGACCAATTATCGTTATTTAACGATAACCGTCCAATGTGAGTAAAACTCACTAACTCTTCTCAGTTATATTTTTATAACGTATTTTTATAACTGATAGATGATGGTTGTTTGCTGTGTGTTGACGGTTTGGTTGAACTGCTAGTCAGTTGATTGAAAATATGGATAACGATATAGATATAAATCGCTAATCGAATATTGATTCTGTTTATCAGAATAGTTCATACTAGTGTTATTTATGTTGATTAACGTCTATGGATGCAGGGAAACAGGTTGGAGGGATCCAACTGGGTTCCTTAACATTTATTTTACCATTTTTTCATATATTGTGTTATATGATGTGATATGAAATCTGTTGTTGTTTTTGTATGGTTGAATGATGCCGATCATTGTTATATGGTACGTTAAATACCATAAGGAATACTCAAATGTTAAAAAAGGGAATTTTCAAAGTTATACTGGAAAAAGATATATTTATAAAATCAATAGATTTTATAAAAAGAAAATATTTTATAAATAAATAGAATTATCAAAAGGGATTTATTTGGTAAATAAATAGATTATAAAAGGGAATACTTGAAAAGTGACTAGAATTGTATAAAAGGAGAATTTTACATTTGAAAGGTTTAGACCCATGCTTCGCACACGGGTATAACATGATATGGATTTAAAGCAAAGATTTTAAATAGAATCTAATCTAAACAATAGATTAAGAAGATAAATTTATAAATAATATTTTATAAATCAAATAAAATGTTTATCATTGGATAAATAGAATATATAAGTCAGGAGTTGTATAGAGAAGTAAGAATCGATTTCAACATTGATATTTGAAACTGAATAATCAGTAAAGTTAATCAGTAGGAGTTAATCAGTTAGAGTAAATCGATTAGAGTTAGAATTAATCGAATTAGAGTTAACTGAACATAATTAATCGAATTAGAATTAATTGAATATTAGTTATTTAAGATAGAGTTAGTCAAACATAATTATTCAGGATGAGTGGCCATTTCGTACGACTGCTAGCGAAATTCGCCGGGCTGCAGATAGCCTACGGCGGTCGGATGTTTCCTGGGGGAATCAGGCATAACCATTGTGATCGCTGCGATCTAGAGTTAAGCGAATGGAGTTAAATCGAATATTAGCCATTCGAAATAAAATTAAAACAGACATATTTATTCGAATATAAATTAATCGAATATTTGTTATTAGATAGGAGTTAAATAAGTTGAGTTAATCGAGTAGAGTTAGTTAAGATGAGTTAATCAAAACGAGTTATTCCAAATGAGTTAAATCAAAGGAGTTATTCAAAATAGTTTATTCGAATAGAATTAAAGGAGTTATTCAAATACAGTTTATTCGAAAGGAGATTTATCGAATATAAATCATTCGAAGATAGTTAATCGAATGTAAATCATTCAAAGAAAGAGTTATTGAACATAGTTTATTCGAAAAGGAGCTATCGAATATAGATTATTCGAAAAAGAGAATTATACACTGAATTCGATTATATCGAATTCGGGAAAGTAATATTTACTTTCCGGTTTAATCAAGATTCACTTATTTATTAATGGATTAGTGGTTTAGTTATTTGGTTAAATTAAGGAATAAAAGTTACATTTTAAAGTTGGATATTTAAGAAGAAAGGAATTATAATGCTATAGTTAAAATTAATGTTTTAAAATAAAGAAGTGAATTCATAAATAAAATCCAAGTTACGTAAGGAAATTGTTAAAGGTATAAAAGGTGAACTTTGTCTATTTCGAGGTTAGAAATGTTGTTCAGTTGAGGTCTAAGAGGTAATTATAGCTCAACTTGATTGACTTCATTTTTAACTAAGGGATGGGTAAAGTTCGATAGTGAAGGTTGATTAAGTGAATTTAGTTAATGAGCATAATGGTTTAAATTGGCTTAGTGATGTTATATTTAAAACATCTGTTTAAATCAAATGAATAAATTTTGGAAACATTTTCCAAATATAATCAGAGATATTTTCTAATCACAGAAAATGAAATGTTGATGAGAAAGAATACTGGAATGATAGTGATACGTGAAACAGAGATGGAAATGTTTTCCAATGATTGATGATGTATATTTCCTAAATTTAGAAAAGAAGAAATGTTGAGTATATAGAAATGGGAAATGAATAAATAAATGATTTATTAAATTAAAAGAGATAAGTGTTGGATGATGATTGATCGAATTTCTATCTGGAAATAAGATCGTTGGTTGTACACCTATTTTTCTTTGATAGTTAAATCAACGACTATCGAAGTTTTTGACCATTTTTCCGTCGTTAATACGGAGAGACCGGGATCGGAATCATTATCTGAAAACCACTCTGTATGGATGTTAGCGTTGCGATCAAATATGATGAAAATCGTTGAAGATGGAGTTTTGCAAGGGCTATCCTGTTTACAGAATAGTGCCTTTGGTTTTTCCAGTCCCAGGACAACGTGAATGGACGAATGTCTGACAAAGTATATCTAACGGATAATGTAAGTTGATCTCTTTAAACATACTTACGTTTGGTGGCGGAGGAATTCATTTCTCTTAGCTTTATACCCGAGGTATTTTTCGGGAAATCAATTTGTGATTTGGCGGGTATGACGATGTGGCATTCAAAGTAAATGAATGTATGATCTGTCAAAAGATACGTAATGACCTCAAGCCTCGTCAACCGGGAAATGACAGAAATCGGGCAGGCATCATGGCTAAGTGGGTTGCCCCCATTAGGATGTATATCACCTATTTAAAGAAAATCCATTTCATTCTTATATCTATGTATCAATGCTGCCCCTTTTCGGGAAACGGTGGTAGCTCCTAACTGTTAGTGGTATACATTCGATACACTCAAGCGAAATGAGTGGTCAGTCATGCGTGGGCCGGGTTGCAAGATGTTCTTGTTGAACCCAATGTATTTGCCTTTAGAGATACACTATCGGCAGGTGGTCCCATACCTTGTCATAGTTGGAATCCAATCCCTGATAAGTGCCTGCGGGTTTTGTTTGTATATTATATATGTGGAACGTGAGATGCAAGCATTCTGCTAGATTGTTAATTACTTGTGATTAGACATTATTATAATATCAGAGAAGTATTGATTTCCAAAACTGTTTTGGGTTATTGTAAGGTAAAAACCGTCCATGTTTATATGTGGATCGGTCTTACGATTACCTTTTCTTTTGAAAAGGATTTTGAAAAGTTAAAACGAATGATTTAAGTTTACTCACACCTGTCCCATAACTGATCCAGAGTTTATTTTGTTTTGTTTTCCCTAAACTCTTGGGTGCCCAAATTTGTACGGGCAGTCAAGTAGTTTAGGTCTTACAGATATACTTGGAGGAGCTTGAAGCAGGAGGCTTCAGGATAATATAGCAATTGTTATTTCCACCGTGTATAAGTGTTGTATTCTGATAATGTTATTATATATATATATACACTGTTTTATTTCAAAGTTAGGTTATAATATATTTTATTCGTTCCGCTGTGAGATTCGTGTTTACTCTGATTGTGTTCTTCTTCTTCTTCTATTGTAATTTTCTATCTTATCTATTCTCACCCTCTAACTTCTTTCTATTACTGATCAGGTATTTCCGATGTCTGAATAGTCAACATGTTAGTTTTGTGTTAATTTTCGGAGTCGAAAATCCCGGTCCGTTACAATGGTATCAGAGCTGGTTGCTTAATTGGTACGGATGATCGGGGGTTATCGCTTCGCGTTAGGTGGCGAACGGGAGACTCTTAACCCTACATCTCCCGAGAATGTGGGTTGGTCGAGTCGCGAGGTTGGCCGTAAAAGCAGTTCTGAGGTACCAGTGTAAGCCACGTGGGGAGGTTAGCCCTCTGCCTTGGGGGATGAGGGATGGTTGAAAATCCTACCGAAATCGCCCGGTTCGTTATAGTGGTATCAGAGCTGAAGGTTAAGTTATTACCTTGGCTTTGTGGCGTGACTCAGCTTAGATTGAGTTTGAGTGTATATATACGAGTGAACGTATTTGTAGATTTTATAAAAATTGTTTTATATTGTTGAGATTTATTGGTTGAGTTGTTTATGGTTCTGATCGATCAGTTTCATCCACTGTATCGATAGGAGTTTCTAAACACTCAAATACGATAAACCGACACAATATGTTTTGAAAGAGGGGAAATGAAACAATTTTACCCAAATTATATTTTGATATAAAAGAATGATTAATATTTGAAGTATTATAGTATATTGGATGTGTTGGTTGTTATATAAATCGATTAAAGCTTAAAATTGAGTTGGTTATATATTATATATAACCAAATAAAATTCATATAGGTGTTATGAATGAATTAAATCAGAATTAAAACCCTGGAAAATTGAACAAGTGTTCATAACAGGATTTGGATTGAATATATGAGAATTTTATATCCTAGGAGATTTTAAAATTGTTTTACAAGCATCATGAAGGATATTTTGAAATATATTTAAAAATGGAAATGTTTAAATATGGTTTTGAAAGTGATATAGTATTGAACTCACTTCGATAGCTAGGAAATAACTCTGATGATGCTGGCCACATCATTAGTGTTCCTTTTCGAATTGTAAGTGATGGATTACTACCAAAGATTTATGTTGGATTGTTTGAGGAAAACAAGTTGTTTGAAATCTGAAAAGGAATATTTGGTTTTAGAAGAGCTAAGCTATTTAAAAATTCCAAGAAAATTGTATGAATTAAAAACTAATTTAAAGGGATTTGTGAAAGAAAATATGAATTGAATTGAAACCAATTAACTGGAAATTTAATTGGAATATAATATATCAAGTGGAATCATTTTGAATTGTGAGATAGGAATCTGAAATGGTATTGGATTGATGAGTTAGGAGTTGGAATCAAGAATGGAACTTTGGTTTGTAATGGAATTTGGCTTGGATACGTGGGATAAAATTGAAATTTTGTTTGGGAATGCATGTGTATATGCTGACAGGGTAGCAGATGGAAAGGATTTAATGATATGCCCAACAAAAAGGTACATGTTTATTTTTATGGACTTGGTGATTTATGGGCCGATTTGGCAAGCCACTTGGCTGTTTGATTTTCTTTTGGATTGGAGAAGGCCTAGAGAGGCGAGTTGGGGTTTGAACTATTGACCGGTATAAAGGAGGTGCTGGCGAAATTTTCCGAAAATTTAGAGTGTTAGAAAATTTTCAGGATTTTAGAAAATTTTCGTTGATAAAAATTAATTAATATTTTAGTTGAAATTAAATTGGTTAAGTTGAAAATAAGGTTGGTAAGTAAACAAATAAATTTGTACTAGTCAATAGGGTATGTTCTCTAACTTAGCAATTTCGAGGACGAAATTATTTTAAGGGGGGGAAGAATATAACGACCCGTATTTTTACGGTATATAAATAATTTATTTAATTATTAAACAAAGGTTTGTTAATTTAAAATGACCAGAATTAAATAATAAGGAATATTTAAGTAATATATTTAAATTCCAGAATAGTCGGAAATAGTGGAATTCACAAAATGGTGTGAATTGGATCATCTGTGACATTTAATTCAGTTTAGAATTGAATTAGAATAACGAATATATTATTCGAACGATAGTTGAACGTATAATTTATGTAATGGCCGGAAAATCCGTGCCAATTTGAGCTAACTAATATCCTACACATTCAACTCAAAGTGCACGAAAATTCAGGTCATTAATAGAAGAATTAAGAGGGTGATATAGAAAAGATAGAACTAATAGAATAGAAGAAGAAGAATACAACTGAACAGAATCAGAGTAAACACGAAACTCACAGCGGAATGAATAAATTGTATTATATAACATAATCTTGAAATACAAATCTGGATATACATACAATTATCAGAGTATAACTCATATACAACATAGCGGAAATAATTTCTACATAATTAGTGGTGAAGCTTCCTGCTTTGAGCTCCTCCAAATGTATCTGTAAAAGCCTGAAACACTTGACTGCCCGTACAAATTTGGGCACCCAAGAGTTTAGGGAAAACAACAAAACAAACTCGGGGTCAGTCATGGGACTGGTGTGAGTAAATTCCAACCATACTGTTTAACTTTGGAAAATTCTTTTTGAAACGAAAAGATAATAGTAAGACCAGCCCACACATTAACATGGACGGTTTTTACCTTACTATAATCCCAAAACACTTTGATATCAAAACCAGTGATATTACGATAATGTCTAAACACATAAATATCCAAGTAGCAGAACGCTTGCATCTCACGCTCCACACATATATAGTATAAAATCATAAACCGCAGGGCGCTTATTGGAGATTGGATTCCAACAGACAAGGTATGGGAGCACCTTCTGATTAGTGTACTCTAGAGGGGATACACTCAGGGTACAACAAGAACGTCTTGCAACCCGGCCATACATGACCGCTCACTCATTTAGCTTGAGTGTCGCGAATATATTGCCACCACGGTTGTAGGCCATCCAACCGTCATCCGAAGATACAGAATCGAAATAAGTATAAATATGAATTTTCTCTAGATCGGTGACAATACACCCTGCTTGGGGATGACCCAACTAGCCATGTTGCCTAGCCCAACTTTTGTTACTTCCTGATTGTGAGGCTATAGGCTACGTCTATCTTCAGAACATCTGATCATCATTCACTTTGAATGCCACATCGTTAAATCCGTAATCACATATTGATTACACAAATGCACACTGGGTGTAGAATAAAGAGAAGTTACCTTCTCCCCACCAACTTGGTATATTCGTAAAAATCAACGGCGTGACTGTTGGAAATACTCTGTCAGACACTCGTCCATAAAAGTTGTCCTGGGACCGGACAAACAGAAAGCACCATATCTGGAACTGGACGACCCTTGCATTTCACTCTGTCTTCAATTGTCTTCAGTGTAATATAATTCGCAACGCTTATGCCCATACGGAGTAGTTTCCGGATAATATATCCAACTGGTCTCTCCGTATTGACAATGATGGTCAAAATACTTCGATAGTCGGTTATTTAACCATCGAAGTAAAAACAACATCCATTCAAATGTATAACTAGACATCACACAAAACACGGGTACTTTTTATTTAACATTCGTTTTTATTATTCGAATTCCCATATCTTACCAGATGTTTCTCAAATCCCGTTTAGCCTTTTTACACTTCTTGTAAAACATTTTCGGTTATTATAAACTCTTTTTCTTTCATGTTCCAGAAAACATACGTTATTAACGTTCGAAACATTTCCATTCTTTTCACGTTCTTTATTTTCTACACTTGGATAATATACCCTATCTATATTGGAAAATATTTCCAATTTCATTTTAAACATTTTAATCTGCCAGGCGTTCACTTTAAAACATTATTCACTTTAAAATGTGAATATCATTTCTATTATAAAAGTCTGAACACCTTTATCAAATAACTCATTATTCAAATAGTAAATACCGTTATCTTGTTTTTCGAAATCTCTTTCATAATTTGTATTCTCATTCCACTTTATAAACTCTATTTCTAAGTCAACTTCTTGTTGAATTAATATCTAGTTTATAACTAAATATTTGATTTCATGTCCTATTATAATTCGTTGGTTTAAACTAAATATTAACTAACCTATCAGATTATAATTCCTAAAAATAATTCATTCGACATCGTTGAATTATGGTTCCAATTCCTAATAGTGTGACTTAGTTCTATTCATATTCCAAACACCGAAATGATGTTATCGTTTTCTGAAATGATTTTTGTGACGATCCCAAAATCCGTGTAACGGTATTAAGGATAATCATTGGAATATAACACATCAATCATCATAGCCGAGAATAGATAATAGCAAAAACAATAAATAGAATAATTTTACATGGATATGACAACGGAATCACAACATGTAACAACATCAGAATAGCACAGCGTAGGATATAACTTAGTAAATAAAAGGGAAATGATCAGTCACCATCGCCAGAGGCGGAATATATACATGCAGTGAGACATAATAAGGGTATCAGTCTACATCGCCGAAGGCGGTACATATACTGTAACACCCCACCTCCGTTAAGGTCACTCACAAAGGGAATGCCTTAACTTTGGTGGAGCATTTTAGTAAACAGAACAGAAACTTACAAGACAGATAAAACAGTACTTGAAAAATTTTAACTTTATTACAGCGGAAACAGAAAAATATGGTTACATCCTTTCAATTTCAGAATTCAAGTACAAAATATCAGTCTTGTACAAAAGCCTTCAAAATGAAAAATTTAAAATCATAATCCCCATGGAACGGAAGCTATACAGAGCCAAGCCATACTTTAAGCACTTCAAGCAAAGAGAAATCCGGATCAAGCTAAAGTATTTCCCTCCTTGGATAACCTGGGGGGGAAACGGAAGAAAGGAGGCGAAACAACAAGGGTCAGACAAAAAGTCTGGCAAGTCCAGTGACTTTCAGCATATGAACAGATAATAATAATATGATATGAACATAAAACTGGATGTGAGATAACTGTAACAGATGTATCAGATATAACAGAAAAACAGAATGATATAAACTATTGTTTTACACTTCTCTGCACTAATACTAGTATAGCAGAATTAGGTGTCATCCTAATGTCTAAATTGAAGCAGGAACGGGTACAGAATACTTTAACAGAAACAGAATGCTAATAATGGGCCTTTACTACCCGATCAGAAACAGACAGAAGAAGAAACAGATTTATCTCTACGGAAACAGAATGTGGAATTAGGTGTACACTAGTAATGGGCCTTTACCACCCGAACAGACGGTACCACACAGAAACAGACAGGTGTTACCACCCAACAGAAACAGACGGTACCAACAGAAACAGACAGAACTAAGAGTACCCTAAAACCCTACCCCAAGCGATCGGCTCCCTAATACATAAATATCCTATGTCGGCCCCACAGTAGGGTGTATCACTCCCTAAAGTGACAACCAATTGGCACAGACCTATTTACAGATGTCACGGCGTCTTACATCCTCAGAGGCAGACCGGGATCCATGCACGCACATGACCCGGTTGGAACGCACCATCAACACCCCTCGCCATTATCAGAATGAACCACTTATAATTAGTTCAGTAAGCGTGCCCGGACCCTACCTACTGTTGGGTCAAAGTTTTGATACCAGAAAGGGTTACTGACTAATATGGGTCCCAAACAACAGATGACACAAGTAATTCCCCTCCTAACCTTGTGTCCCCAGACTAACAGATTTCAGATTAACTTGTTTACAAGTTCAGACATACAGAATTCAGATTTACTAATTCACAAATTAAGTTAACAAGTTTTCAGACTAACAGGTCAGATGTACAGATTTTTCAGATTTGTCTAACTTTGTATTGGGCCTACAGATTCATGGACGGGTTTTACTACATCTATTAATCCCTTTGGTTTAACCCTATTTTTCCCAATACGTTTTAGACGTCATTCTTATCTTAGATTTGCATTAATTAATTATTAATGCAAAGACCTCTCACATTAGGTCGGTAGCTTGTGGCCGCTGGATATGCCGGGCGGTTCCGGGCAGACTTCTGCCACAAGCCAGACCTAACCTCGTGTCTTACGCATGTTATGACTAACTTCTCACATTAGAACCTATTGTTTGCGGCCACTGGATGTGCCGGGCGGTTCCGGGCAGATTTACGCCGCAAACTCATTCTAACCTCGAGTTAGCCATGTTTATCTTTGCGGCCAATTAATTAATAATTTACCGTTTTTGCGCATGCCCAATATATATGCCAATTCATATTATATCAATAACAGGATGATTATATCAACATAGCAGATAACTGATTTTATATGACTTAACGGATTTAGCAGATTAAGCAACTTAGCAGATTTTAGCATATAACAGATTAGGCATCTCAACAGACAAATTTAACAGATTAGGCATTTCAATCTAAATAGCAGTCTAGGCCATATAACAGAACTAGTAGTTTAGGCAACTTAGCAAATTAGCAGATTTAGCAGATTTAATATTTCTAAAGGTTCTATTTACATGCCTTGCCTAATCATAAATTAGGCCTAGATTCATATGCCTACATAATTGTCATGATTCACAATATGAACATATATTCCATGTTTGCATAAATTTACATAGCGCAGAATATGGACATAATTTACCATATAACATATGTTCCAATTTTTGTTAAACTAGCATTTTACAGCAGATTCACATGTAAATTATACCAAATATAACCATTAATTTCAATGCATGCCATATATCCAAAAATCCCTATTTAGGTGTAATCACAATAATAGATATCCTAATTAATGTAAATCTTTTACACCTAAGTTTCCATATCTTCTTCTTTTTGAGTCATGAATCATTATGCAAACTATACCCAACAATCTAAATCTTTAAATCATATCTTCTAAAAATCAAATCTTGACTTTTATATGCATTTTGTCCAATGTCTCAAATCATATGTAATCTTAGAGTGGTTCCTCTTCTTCTTTTATCACAGAATATGCATAGGTCTAAAACTAGTTTATAACATATGCTCATTTTTCTAATTAATTACAGATCTAAATTACAACGTAACTATGCATACAACATGCATAAATTATATGTTCATAGTCGAATTTATGCATCCAATCCCAAGTCACATGTCCAATATATTTTATGCCTCAGACCTAAAGTCATACATTAAATTTAGTCTTGTCAAATTTCGCATCATTCACCCCAAAATTTGCGTTCATACGTTCATCTCTTATGAGATTAGGCACAGGCTCGTGGTAGCCTGGCTATAGAAACAGAAAAGAAGAAAGGAATATAGAACAGTCACAGAAAACAGATCTAACAGAAGAGAATACAACCTCAAACTCAGATTTAAATGCATATCAAAATTATAATTAACGTTTATAGCGGAGAATAACTGTACTTGCCTTGATTGGATTAAAGAAAGAACTTTAACTTGTTGTAGAATCTTTGCAGAAACTTTAATCTCTAGTTTGAATTGAGTTGCTTAGGCTGATGTTGATTATCTTCTAGTTTTAATTCCAGCAGAGCAGAGACGCCATTTTTATTTTTTTATTAGAAGAAGAGAGCAATTGAGGCTAGAGAATTGTGTAAGAAACCTAGGTAGAGTCTAGGGTCATTTTATAGAGTTTATGAACTGATTAGGACCATTGATGTTGCTTGGATTGATCGTAGCCATTCATTCGCAAGAGGGACCAATTAGAGCCTGCCACCTAGCCCTAATGACAAAGCAGACCACAGAAAATCGACCAACATAAAATAGGCCAGCCAGGGTGGACTGGGTTCGACCTGGGTCTGGACCAGGTCGACAGCCCTGTCGACAGCCCTGTCGACCTGGTTAGACCAGGTCGACAGCCCAGTCGACCTGGGTGTCTTAGGCGGGAGTTTTCCCGCCTTGGCCAATTGGGCCCGGTTTTAATTTTTAAACTGTTTTATTCTGTTCGAATTTTAAACTTAATTCAGAAACTTCCGAAGGCTATATCTTCTTCATACGGACTCCGTTTTTCGAAAACTCGGACTTTATTTCGCGTATTTTTCCGAGACGAACGCAATGGCGTATCCCGTTTCCCTTAGTTCTTTGATTTCAAATTAATTATACTTTAATTTGTTAATTCCACAGTTATAGAATACACGGGGTGTTACATTCTCCCCCACTTAAAAGGATTTCGTCCCCGAAATCTTCAAGTTAAGAAGAATGTGTCCTACCATCCAATCACCCATCTACTCAACCATCATCCACAAGCATCCATTGTCCTTAGAAAACTTCAAATGTTGTATGAACATATGCAAAAGTGTGTGTATATGTTCCTTATCTAAAGCAAAGATCAGGCGGTCTACTGATTCAGTTGACCTCCTTAATGCGAATTATGTCAGTGCCATGAGTCCAACATGTATGCAATAGAATTCTGATGATATATATTATTTCTATATGAGTGCACAACCATTCACTCAAATGCAACATCCATGTGCTGAATCAACCAATTTGCATCCACAAGAATTGAAAAGTGCTCACCCATCCATATGCAGTATGAGAGTGTTTTCGAGCCGATCTAGTGCCTAGTGTGTGTATATGCATCCACGGGCAACCACTAGCAACCACTTGCATCCACTTGCAACCATCAAACATAACATGTCTCAAACACATGTTTACACCCATTAGTTTCTACCTAAAGTTCAAATATTCGATCGATGGGATACAGTCGAATGATGGAAGCGAGTACAGATAGAACGAAAATTTGGTTCCCATTAGACATGGGTCCTAAGTATCGGCCCCAAAGACCGAAACCAATATCAAATTGACACCCCACGAAACTTCAGAATGTATGCGTCATACTTGACGCCTAACACAGATATCCCTCAAACCCCAGTCTCAAACAGATGATCCATAACCCTTATGGGTCTGAGCCTATAGCGGAATTCAGAAATAATACTAGCATTAAAGTGCAGAGTATCGATTACAAAAATCAAAATACCAAAATCAGAAAAAGTCACAATCAGATAAAGAAATTAAACCTACTATAGAAATTTTCCTATTTCTATCCTAGCCACTAGCCTCAAGAGTGTTCGCCTGCCCTCCTTGTCCTCGTCTCTTCGGGCAGTCCCTAGTGAAGTGTCCCATCTCCCCACAGTTGAAGCAAGCGCCCTTCCTTTTTCTGCAATCCTTGTTCAGATGAGTTGAGCTCCCACAAGTAAAGCACTTTTTCCCCTTCTTATCTTCAGGCTTCTCATCCTTCTTTTGTGTTTCCTTTTTGGGCCCCGCTTTCTTATTCTGTGGTTCTTCCTTCTTTGTCTCTTTCGGGCCCTTGTCTTCCTCGTGCAGTAGTGCCATATCCACCAATTTCTCGTAAGTTGCTCCCATGGGTACATGGGTCATGGCTAGGTTGTGCAGTGGCTCATTCAATCCTTTAACAAAGCGGAGAGCCTTTTTATGCTGAGTGTTGACTAAATCCAATCCGAATCTTGCTAGTTGGTTGAACTGGTTGACGTATTCCTTGACCGTCATACTTCCTTGCTTAAGAGACAAGAACTTTTCCAATTGTAAACTTCGTTCAGCTTGCGAGAGGAATTTTGTCTCAAACCTTGTTCTGAAATCCATCCATGTCTCAACTGGCCTCTCGGCGTTAGTGACTTCCCACCAGTAGGAAGCTTCGTCTTTGAGCAGCCATACTGCCAACTGTACCTTCTGCCTATCGTCCACCTCGAAGATAACGAATAGATCCTCAGTTTCTTTGAGCCAATTCCTTGCTTCTACGAATGATTCAGTTCCTTTGAAATCCTTCCCACCCATGGCCCTAAAATCTCTACAGATCTTTGAGAAAGCAATTGCACGAGGAGGGGGTGGAGGAGGGGGATCATTTGCTGGACCTGCAGCGGCGGTCCTAGCCTCAAGATATTGACGAAACCAACCGGGTACATGGACACCCTCTGGTATCTTAGATGCTTCAGACATGCTGAAACGAAAAAGGAAAGGTTCAATACAAAAAGGACTGAAAGAAAGATATATGGCTCTTGGGGATCATGTTTTTCAAAATAAGCTTTAATTTCGAAAATACTTCATTTTAAAACCTTTTTGAAAATAGTTTTCAAAAACTTTTATCTAATCTGGTAACCTTTTGCTCTGATACCAAGTGTAACACCCCACCTCCGTTAAGGTCACTCACAAAGGGAATGCCTTAACTTTGGTGGAGCATTTTAGTAAACAGAACAGAAACTTACAAGACAGATAAAACAGTACTTGAAATTTTTTAACTTTATTACAGCGGAAACAGAAAAATATGGTTACATCCTTTCAATTTCAGAATTCAAGTACAAAATATCAGTCTTGTACAAAAGCCTTCAAAATGCAAAATTTAAAATCATAATCCCCATGGAACGGAAGCTATACAGAGCCAAGCCATACTTTAAGCACTTCAAGCAAAGAGAAATCCGGATCAAGCTAAAGTATTTCCCTCCTTGGATAACCTGGGGGGGAAACGGAAGAAAGGAGGCGAAACAACAAGGGTCAGACAAAAAGTCTGGCAAGTCCAGTGACTTTCAGCATATGAACAGATAATAATAATATGATATGAACATAAAACTGGATGTGAGATAACTATAACAGATGTATCAGATATAACAGAAAAACAGAATGATATAAACTATTGTTTTACACTTCTCTGCACTAATACTAGTATAGCAGAATTAGGTGTCATCCTAATGTCTAAATTGAAGCAGGAACGGGTACAGAATACTTTAACAGAAACAGAATGCTAATAATGGGCCTTTACTACCCGATCAGAAACAGACAGAAGAAGAAACAGATTTATCTCTACGGAAACAGAATGTGGAATTAGGTGTACACTAGTAATGGGCCTTTACCACCCGAACAGACGGTACCACACAGAAACAGACAGGTGTTACCACCCAACAGAAACAGACGGTACCAACAGAAACAGACAGAACTAAGCGTACCCTAAAACCCTACCCCAAGCGATCGGCTCCCTAATACATAAATATCCTGTGTTGGCCCCACAGTAGGGTGTATCACTCCCTAAAGTGACAACCAATTGGCACAGACCTATTTACAGATGTCACGGCGTCTTACATCCTCAGAGGCAGACCGGGATCCATGCACGCACATGACCCGGTTGGAACGCACCATCAACACCCCTCGCCATTATCAGAATGAACCACTTATAATTAGTTCAGTAAGCGTGCCCGGACCCTACCTACTGTTGGGTCAAAGTTTTGATACCAGAAAGGGTTACTGACTAATATGGGTCCCAAACAACAGATGACACAAGTAATTCCCCTCCTAACCTTGTGTCCCCAGACTAACAGATTTCAGATTAACTTGTTTACAAGTTCAGACATACAGAATTCAGATTTACTAATTCACAAATTAAGTTAACAAGTTTTCAGACTAACAGGTCAGATGTACAGATTTTTCAGATTTGTCTAACTTTGTATCGGGCCTACAGATTCATGGACGGGTTTTACTACATCTATTAATCCCTTTGGTTTAACCCTATTTTTCCCAATACGTTTTAGACGTCATTCTTATCTTAGATTTGCATTAATTAATTATTAATGCACAGACCTCTCACATTAGGTCGGTAGCTTGTGGCCGCTGGATATGCCGGGCGGTTCCGGGCAGACTTCTGCCACAAGCCAGACCTAACCTCGTGTCTTACGCATGTTATGACTAACTTCTCACATTAGAACCTATTGTTTGCGGCCACTGGATGTGCCGGGCGGTTCCGGGCAGATTTACGCCGCAAACTCATTCTAACCTCGAGTTAGCCATGTTTATCTTTGCGGCCAATTAATTAATAATTTACCGTTTTTGCGCACGCCCAATATATATGCCAATTCAGATTATATCAATAACAGGATGATTATATCAACATAGCAGATAACAGATTTTATATGACTTAACGGATTTAGCAGATTAAGCAACTTAGCAGATTTTAGCATATAACAGATTAGGCATCTCAACAGACAAATTTAACAGATTAGGCATTTCAATCTAAATAGCAGTCTAGGCCATATAACAGAACTAGTAGTTTAGGCAACTTAGCAAATTAGCAGATTTAGCAGATTTAATATTTCTAAAGGTTCTATTTACATGCCTTGCCTAATCATAAATTAGGCCTAGATTCATATGCCTACATAATTGTCATGATTCACAATATGAACATATATTCCATGTTTGCATAAATTTACATAGCGCAGAATATGGACATAATTTACCATATAACATATGTTCCAATTTTTGTTAAACTAGCATTTTACAGCAGATTCACATGTAAATTATACCAAATATAACCATTAATTTCAATGCATGCCATATATCCAAAAATCCCTATTTAGGTGTAATCACAATAATAGATATCCTAATTAATGTAAATCTTTTACACCTAAGTTTCCATATCTTCTTCTTTTTGAGTCATGAATCATTATGCAAACTATACCCAACAATCTAAATCTTTAAATCATATCTTCTAAAAATCAAATCTTGACTTTTATATGCATTTTGTCCAAAGTCTCAAATCATATGTAATCTTAGAGTGGTTCCTCTTCTTCTTTTATCACAGAATATGCATAGGTCTAAAACTAGTTTATAACATATGCTCATTTTTCTAATTAATTACAGATCTAAATTACAACGTAACTATGCATACAACATGCATAAATTATATGTTCATAGTCGAATTTATGCATCCAATCCCAAGTCACATGTCCAATATATTTTATGCCTCAGACCTAAAGTCATACATTAAATTTAGTCTTGTCAAATTTCGCATCATTCACCCCAAAATTTGCGTTCATACGTTCATCTCTTATGAGATTAGGCACAGGCTCGTGGTAGCCTGGCTATAGAAACAGAAAAGAAGAAAGGAATATAGAACAGTCACAGAAAATAGATCTAACAGAAGAGAATACAACCTCAAACTCAGATTTAAATGCATATCAAAATTATAATTAACGTTTATAGCGGAGAATAACTGTACTTGCCTTGATTGGATTAAAGAAAGAACTTTAACTTGTTGTAGAATCTTTGCAGAAACTTTAATCTCTAGTTTGAATTGAGTTGCTTAGGCTGATGTTGATTATCTTCTAGTTTTAATTCCAGTAGAGCAGAGACGCCATTTTTATTTTTTTATTAGAAGAAGAGAGCAATGGAGGCTAGAGAATTGTGTAAGAAACCTAGGTAGAGTCTAGGGTCATTTTATAGAGTTTATGAACTGATTAGGACCATTGATGTTGCTTGGATTGATCGTAGCCATTCATTCGCAAGAGGGACCAATTAGAGCCTGCCACCTAGCCCTAATGACAAAGCAGACCACAGAAAATCGACCAACATAAAATAGGCCAGCCAGGGTGGACTGGGTTCGACCTGGGTCTGGACCAGGTCGACAGCCCTGTCGACAGCCCTGTCGACAGCCCTGTCGACAGCCCTGTCGACAGCCCTGTCGACCTGGTTAGACCAGGTCGACAGCCCAGTCGACCTGGGTGTCTTAGGCGGGAGTTTTCCCGCCGTGGCCAATTGGGCCCGGTTTTAATTTTTAAACTGTTTTATTCTGTTCGAATTTTAAACTTAATTCAGAAACTTCCGAAGGCTATATCTTCTTCATACGGACTCCGTTTTTCGAAAACTCGGACTCTATTTCACGTATTTTTCCGAGACGAACGCAATGGCGTATCCCGTTTCCCTTAGTTCTTTGATTTCAAATTAATTATACTTTAATTTGTTAATTCCACAGTTATAGAATACACGGGGTGTTACATATACATATGATAATAAGTACTGAAAGTAAAGCAGTCTGCATCGCCTGTGGCGGAATCATAATATAAGTACAATAATGGCGGAAAATGTCAAAGTCATCTCTGTGAAGTCAGCCTCGCCAAGAGCCAAAATGCACTCTATGCAACAGTGCAGAGCCAAAAACAACCTGTCACCTGTGAACTAGGCTGCCCGTGTGAAAATAAGGGCACCCGCGTTTGCAAAGTGAAACAAACAACGAGTTGGTCATGGGGACTGGTATGAGAAATCTATTTAACAGTTTAAACAACAGTAATAAGCAAATCATAGGACCACGCCACTTTCGCGGAACGGGTTTACTCCAGTGATTGCTAGTGCATTTAAAACAAAGTAAATTATTTGGAAACGACGCAATGCTTTTAAAACAAATGAAGCCATTATAAGACTCAAGTCCCATCATACAATGCAACGCAAGCCGGGGGATAGAGTTTTACCTTATAATGGCCAAATATGCTTGATACGTGTAAAGCAAAATCATTTGGTATTATTACTAGTGCATATATGTTTCAAAAACGAATACCATCATAAATATCAATCATAGGCGACATGAGCGTCCCATGCCACTATGTCGCCATACATAAGTTACAATCGAATCCGTTATTTCGTATTGGAAATTGGATTTCCGTCATGAGTCGAGGCAAGGGGCAAGCTCCTCTCCGCTTCGAGACATTCTTGCAAATGCCTCAGGACTACACACTCTGGGTAACCCCTGGATCGGCTGGGCCGGTCCTCTCTTACGTTTGAGGATTAATTATTCCTGAACACACGTTTCCCGGTCCTTACAGACCTATAATCGAGGCGCCTCGCATTCCAACAACCACAAAGGTGAAAAGTAGATATAAATGTCAGGGCTGGTAGGTCACTAACACCACCATAGCTAGAAAGAAACGTCGTGCTCTCCCAACGGTCCGTATCCCGTTTTTAACTCATACCGAGATGTGAGGCTCGTGAATCCACGCTATACACAAAGCTAGGCCACGTAGACCGTGCTTTGATCATCATCCACAAGACTTTGCTTTGCAACAGAAGCCTTGATCACAGCATCTTGGCATGCTACATAGGCAATCCACTCCATACGACTGATTTCTATCGATATATAACCTCTGGGCTCGTACGTCTCAGAGAAGGGCGTTAAGCAAAAGAATAAATTCTCCGCCGCCAAACAGATATATATTTAACAGGGATCAATCAGTATAGAACAAAATCCAATGTCAGACACACAGTCCATTTACAAGTCCGTTCTGGGTCTGAAAGAAACCGGAGGCGTCAAATTCCTCGTATATCCGTCCAATCAACACATACGTTCAGACGGCTACTACTTCCATTCCTTCACGGTAGCTACTCCAGTCAGGAACCACAGCAGCGCCCATCCAACCGATACGAAGATCGTCGGTCTTGAATCGTCTTTGTATTTTCCAATTCGAATCGTTCAATCAATTATTTGAAATGAGGGTTAGCTCGGCCTTTTCAAATAATTCACGTAATTAGAATTCAAATCAATTCTTTTCATGGTTATATTATTCGACATTCATATTTCAGTTCTTTAGTACAATTTTCATGTCAAACACATACAACCATCAAATATCAAACAAATCAAGCCAAATTGGTTTATTTCCAATCTATGTTGCTTATAATATTTTATAACGATTTTTCGCCATTTTTAAAAATGGCCCTATTTAATTAAACGACGTTTCAGGTCGTGCCGTGGCACTGGCGCTGTTTTTCCCCTAATTTGTTTTACACATATCGGAAAATCTAACCGTTGGATTTCTACAAAGTCTATATCAGTGGGAAGATATTTCCAAAGCGAACCCAACGGTTCCAGTTTCGTGAAAATCCGACGGTCGGATCTTCCACACTAGTCGTTTGAAGTTACGGTTTCAAAATTCGAACTACAGCGTCGTTATTCGATTTAATTTAATTATATTTATATTTATATATAAATATAATCGATTCTGGTGCTATTTTTCTTCAGATTTGAATTAAACATTCCAGACAATCCAACCGTTGGATTTTTACAAGGTTGGTGCCGTTGGGAAGATATTTCCAAGGCGAACCTAGCGGTTGCGGTTTCGGGAAAATCCGATGGTCGAATTTCTCGTACCAATCGTTTCAAATTACGATTCCAAAACACGAACTGCACGTCTTCGATTCCTTTTAATTCTATTTATATTTATATATATAAATATAGTTCATTCCTTTATTTCAAATATAATTCATTCATTTATTTCAACATCGTTTTCACTTCAAATATTTCACTAACGCCTTAATATTTCGAAAAATTTCGCCATAACCTCCTTTGTACGGGGAGGGGTTTGGAAATTTATTGGGCCGTGTTAGGTACCCAATAAATCCTATAAAGCATCCACATATTTATAGTGATATATTCTGGTGTTTACGGGGGAGCGTGTATAGATAATAACTCCAGAGAATAAATTCTCGTCACCCCGCTCCGTGTGGAAATAAATAGTCCATGTGCCGTATCTAATGACTAGAGAGACGTGATTATTGCCAACTCCAGACCCGTGTGGGGTTTTTATTAATCTGGCAATTTATCGTTATATTTTATATAGTCCATATCAGTCATCAGTTCAACCTGTAGTATAAAATCATCGCCATACAAGCCTCTCGCTCGTATGGTAAATCTTCCACCTCGTCACACAAGCTCCAAATGCTTATGTGGAATATGATGAAGTATGCCTATCGTCAAGAAGTATGCCATGTAGTGTAGTTCAAAATTAATTGTTACTATCCTATGGCGATGTTTATTATTTCACACAGAATAACCAGCACTCCGCATCCAATGGCATTCACAGGAGTTGATATAAAAATAAAATTGCGCAACCAACTCATCAAGGCTTGCCTATTTGTCGGGCATGCAAATAATTTCTTTACTCTACAGCTAATCTATTTTCCCTGTTCAACACATGTATATATATGCAGAATAAAGCTAATAATAATATTTTTAGCAAACTAATATTTATTTCAACATGTGTGTATTTTTATCAAAGCGTATACATGATAAAAGAAATATTTTTATCATCAAAAATATTTATTCAACACGTGAATGTTTTTAACACTTCATATTCACAATAAAGATGTAGATTTTATTGTCTATTCATTTTATTTTAAAATACGATAACATTCAACACATGAATTCCCATTCAACGAATGAATTTCAATTCAACACATGAATATTCTCTATAGTTTGTATATATATAAAAATGTGATTTTTATCGTTAAATCTATTTGTTTAAATTCGAATAATATTCAACACATGAATTTCAACTCAACGAATGAATTTCAATTCAACACATGAATATTCTCTATAGTTTGTATATATATAAAAATGTGATTTTTATCGTTAAATCTATTTGTTTAAATTTGAATAATATTCAACACATGAATTTCAACTCAACGAATGAATTTCAATTCAACACATGAATATTCTCTATAGTTTGTATATATATAAAAATGTGATTTTTATCGTTAAATCTATTTGTTTAAATTCGAATAATATTCAACACATGAATTTCAACTCAACGAATGAATTTCAATTCAACACATGAATATTCTCTATAGTTTGTATATATATAAAAATGTGATTTTTATCGTTAAATCTATTTGTTTAAATTCGAATAATATTCAACACATGAATTTCAACTCAACGAATGAATTTCAATTCAACACATGAATATTGGTTTCAACATATGTAATTAATTTCAACAAATGAAAATTATTCTAACACATGAATATTTCAGAAAATTTTGGCAGCATAATGGCCGTCCCTAGTACGGCTCCTCGCTCTACCTTAAAACCTCGCGGTTTTTGACAATGGGGATCATGCATCTAGTTCGCACGCAGGCGGCATGTTTTATTTTTATTTCCACAATCCTATTCTAATTTGTTTCAACCACAAGAGGGTATTTTTCAACCACAAAGGTATTTTTCAACCACAATATCAACCACAAACAATTATTTCCAACCATTCGTCATACCATATAATATCACGTCAATCACAAGCAATAAATATCGTCCATGGTCTGTGGACGAGGGGAGTGTATATATATATATATATATATATTATAATCCACTTGCATTTCATCACAATTCAAAACATATATGTTTCATACAACGCTTGTATAATTTATACATCGCTAATATAACTTATACAACACATGTACATGAGGTATACAATGCGTATATAATTTATACTTCGCTTATATAATTTATACAACACGATTCCATTCACACAATTTAGTTTAGATTCCTCACATTGGTTTTAGTAGTGCTAAAAATCGTAGGAAGATCAGAAAAATCCGCGGCTTCTGCTAGATGTTAGAGAGCCTCCCTGCGGTCCCGATGTTTCCTGTTTCATCGAATTTCGTTAACACACTAAAAAGATATGATTTTTCAAAGTTTTGCAACACTTAAAAGTGTTATTTTCAATTCAGAAATTCAAAGCAGAAGGGTTTGCAAAGCTTCAAAACTAGGTTTTGATTTTAAATCAAAACCGTACCCGTTGTCCCGATCAGACTACACGGCGTCGAAGGGCTACGAACCAGCTTCCTATCGACGGTGGTGGCGGCGAACTCGACGGCTCCAGCGAGGCACGGCGGCGGCAGAAAGGGGCGAACTTCCTCGACGAAATTCGACGTCGATCGGTGATGGTTTCTGACGAGGCTTGTTTTGATTTGAAGAGGGGAGGAAGGCGGTCGGAATTGTCAACTGGAGGCGGCGGCGATATTGGCTGTGGTGGCGGCGATCGGGGTGGGAAGGTCTCGAACGATTTACGTCGTTCGTTCTGGGGTTGATCAGGTTTTTCAGAAGTGAGAGAAAATGGAATATATTTTCTAATATATAATATTTTTAAATTCCTTTAATACCCCTTCTAGCCAACGTACACCAATTTCAACCCAACGACTGTCGCCCCTAGCTAAATACCCCCATTCCGAACACAATGGGATATGTTTCGTTGGCCAATTCGACTGTTACAGTCAGTTATTTTTCAAATTAAAGTATAAAACATTTTATATTCAATTTGAACGTACATTTCAATTTGCCAGGGCCACAAACTGAATCGAAAAATTCCAAAAAATAAAACTAGCTTTGTTTTGATGATACGGTCCCAAAAAAACCAGTTTCGTCGAATTCTGAGCTCATATGCAAAATGTCCATTTTCAGGTCGATCCATTTTAACAGAAATTGACCAATCACATTTTCTTTTGCCCCGCTCACATACTAGCTTCAAAAATTATGAAATTTGAAACCTAGCAATAATTTGACATCCCGGACCCAACAAAAGTGGTTTCGTCGAATTCCGAGGTCGTATGCAAAATATCTATTTTCAAGGGCTATATATGCTATATAGTGACCTTTCTGAAAATTCATTTGGCCATAACTTTTGATTCCCATTATGAAACTTTGATTTTTCAGTTTCATTAGAAAGGTATTCATAAGCAGATTTAAATATTTTTGGTTTCGCTAAAATCCGTTATATTTTCCACCCGGTACAGTCAAACAAAGTTTGTATTCAAATTTTCAAACTGCCTTACTATTCCTAATTCATTATTTTATTGGAATGTGCTATTTCAATTGTTCAAATTCTTTGACAATAACCAATTTTAAAAATTTTAAATTGGTTCACATTTTTCGGGTTATTACAATCTCCCCCACTTAAAACTTTTCGTCCTCGAAAAGGAAATAACAACAAAGTAGGAAACAAAATGTAAATGCAAAGTATTGTAAAGGTACCTTGCACCGGAGTTAGTCAGAGATGTCCACTCTGCATTTGGGGTAGGCTTGTTTAATGCTTTACTCATTCTCCCAAGTACAGTCTCTAGGATCACTACTCCACTGCACTTTGACTAAATGAATCTTTTTGCTCCTTAGCTCTCTAGTTTCTTTGCCAACAATCTTTAATGGCTCCCTTCTGAGCGCTAATTCTGGAGTTATGTCTATATCCTGTTGCGCTGCTTCTTCTACAACAAGATCTGGATCATGCACATGTTTTCTGAGTTGAGACACGTGGAACACGTTATGTACACCAGGAAACCAATCAGGTAATGAAACCCTATATGCTAAAGTTCCAATCCGTTCGAGTATAGGAAAGGGACCAATAAATCTCGGTGCCAACTTCCCAGTTTTGCCAAATCTGATTACTCCCCGCATTGGAGAAACTCTTAAATAAACATAATCGCCAACGGCAAATGACAAGTCTCTTCTTATCGCATCAGCATAACTTTTCTGTCGGCTTTGTGTGGTTTTCAATCGCTTCTTAATGAAATCGACTTTATCTGATGCTTCTCGAATCATATCGGGTCCTAACACAAGTCTGTTGCCAGGTTCTACCCAACATGCGGGAGATCTGCACGGTCTACCGTATAATGCTTCAAATGGAGACATTCCCAAACTTGCTTGATAGCTATTGTTATAAGAGAATTCGGCTAAATGTAAGTGGTCTTCCCATGAGCCTCCAAAATCGATAACGCAAGCCCGCAGTAAATCTTCTAGAATTCTATTCACCCGCTCAGTTTGGCCGTCTGTCTGAGGGTGATAAGCGGTGCTTAGATTCAATTTGGTTCCCAATTCTGTCTGGAATGCTTCCCAGAATTTGCTAGTAAATAGGGGATCTCTATCACTGACTATATTGAGCGGCACTCCATGTAGTTTAACAATTTCTTTGAAGTAAATCTGTGCTAAACTTTGAGCCGTTCTGTTGGATCGGACAGGTATGAAATGGGCAGTCTTCGTGAAGCGATCTACGATTACCCATATACTGTCGTTTCCCTTCTTAGTCCGAGGCAAGCCATCAATGAAGTCCATCGAAATTTTCTCCCACTTCCATCCTGGAATTTCTAATGGTTGTAATAGTCCAGCTAATTTCTGCTGATCGCTCTTAACTAGCTGACAAGTGGAGCATCTGCTAACATATAATGAAATATCTCTTTTCAAAGCCCTCCACCAGAATGTGCGCTTGATATCGTTATACATTTTTCTCACACCCGGATGGATACTGAGTTTAGACTTGCGACATTCATCAAGTACTTCCCTTCTGAGCTCAGGAATTTCTGGCACACAAATTCGCCCTCGTAATCTTAGGACCCCTTGGCTATCAAGGCTAAAATATGAGGGTTTTCCTTCTCGGATCCGCTGGCTAATCCTTTTAATAAATTCATCGTCTTTCTGTAGAATAGTAATCTTATCTTCTAAGGAAGAAGTAATGATAAAACTGGCGATGATTTCATTCTTTCTACTGAGCGCATCTGCGACAACATTGGCTTTCCCCAGAGTGTATAGAATCTCAAAATCGTATGCTGCAAGGAATTCTAACCAACGCTGTTGTCTCAAGTTTAGATCTTTCTTAGTGAATAGATATTTCAAGGACTGATGATCGGTAAATAGTTCGAACTTCTCGCCCAATAAATAATGCCTCCAGATTCTTAAAGAAAACACGATAGCTAATAACTCAAGATCATGAGTTGCATAGTTTCTTTCATGCGGCTTCAGCTGATGGCTGGCATAAGCGACCACTTGGCCTTTTTGCATCAATACTGCGCCTAGCCCTCTAATAGAAGCATCTGTCCATACAGTCAAGTCTTGGTTGCCTTCTATAATTTTCAATACTGGAGCAGTTGTCAACTTCAGTTTTAGCTCCTGGAAAGCTTCTTCACATTCGGGAGTCCATTTGAATTTCTCATGCTTCTTTGTAAGCTTTGTCAATACACCAGATATCTTTGAAAAATCCTGAACGAATTTCCGATAATAACTAGCCAATCCAAGGAAACTTCGAACTTCTGTGGGGGTAGTAAGTTGTTTCCAGTTCTGAATCGCTGTAATTTTGCTTGGATCTACAGCAATCCCTTCTTTTGATATGACATGGCCTAGGAACTTAACTTCATCCTGCCAGAAGACACACTTAGAAAATTTAGCTTTCAAGACATTTCTTCTCAGAATTTTCAACACTTGTTCTAAATGCTTTGCATGCTCGCCTTCCGACTTGGAGTAGATTAAAATGTCATCGATGAAGACTAGAACAAATTTATTCAATACACCACGGAACACTCTGTTCATAAGATCGACGAAGTATGCCGGAGCGTTACACAAGCCGAACGGCATTACTAACCATTCATAGAATAAATCGGGACCCCTAAAGGCTGTCAAAGGAACACAGTCTTCGGCTATACGTAATTGGTGGAAACCTGTAGCTAGGTCCATTCTGGAGAATACTGTTGCCCCATTTAATTGATCTAACAGATCATCTATACGTGGCAAGGGATATTTGTTCTTGAGTGTCTGCTTATTGAGATCTCGATAATCAACACAAAGTCTTAGAGTACCGTCTGATTTCGGGACAAATACTACTGCTGCTCCCCAAGCCGAAAAGCTCGGTCTGATCAGACCTTTCCAAAGCAATTCTCGATTTTGACTACCTAACTCTTCCTTTTCTTTCGGGGCCATTCTTCTAATTGGATGTACCACTGGTCGGGCGTTAGGGATTAGATCTATTCTGAATTCAATCTCTCTTTGCGGCAGTAAGTTTTCTACTTCTTCAAACACATCCGCATAGTTTTTAACGACCGGTATCTTTTCTAATGAAGTGGGAGTAACTTCTAAAGAAAACCAAAATTCTGTTCTATTAATTTCTGAACCGAGACATGGTATAGTGATATGCCCCAATTTTGTTTTAACTTTCACGATTCTTTCGGCACATCTAACTTCGGCCTAATATTTTGTCAACCATTCCAAACCGAGAATAACATCAAATTCAGATAAATCCATAACGATTAAGTGGATGGGAAACTTGTAACGTGAATAAGAGATAGGCACTCTGCAGTACGAACTGAGACTAACAGAACCTCCTATCGGGTTTTGAACTTTAATTGGTTCTTTAAGCTTTCTTTGTTTCAATTTTAACTTGTGAACAATGTTACCAGAAATGAAGCTACGTGATGCACCAGTATCAAAAAGTACAGAAACAGGAATATTTTTAATGGTAAGGGTACCTCCCAAGACGTCGGGTTTACCTGATCCATCGGTGATAGCTGGCGGGGTCTCCCCGTCATACACATGAGCTACTTGTGCATTCTGCTTTAGAGGACAATTCCTGCTATAGTGCCCTTTCTTATGGCAGTTGTAGCATTCGGCTGAGCTGTGGTCTGGATTTGCCTTTATCTTCCTTGGGCTTTGCACACATTTGAAAAATGTCCTGTCTTCCCGCAGTTGTAGCAGCTCCCTTTCGGTATCTTTCCAGATTTCTGAGTAGCGGCCCCTGTAATGCTAGACTCTGGCTGATCTGCTGAAGCTTTGCGCTTATTTCCAGCTTGGCTTTTGGCGCGGTCTTGGTTGGAGTGTCTTTCATCCATATCTTCATAATTGCAAGCCATTTCCACTAATTCTGAGAAGGAGAGTTTGATGTTGCTCATGGCTCTGTCATGGTACTTGCGCCTTAGCCCAAATATAAACCTCTTGTTCTTAGCTTTGTTGGTCATAATAAGCTCTGGAGCATAGCGCGACAACTGAGTGAATTTATTGAGGTAATCTTGGATAGAGAGATCTCCGTGCTGGAGATTAGCAAACTGCTCTCTCATCCGCTCTAAGGCCTGCTCAGGTACAAACTTCTCGTTGAACATGGTCTTGAATTGCTCCCAGGTCCTAACAGTACCTGCTGCATCTTCTGAGGTGATGGCATCCCACCACAACTCTGCTTCCTCCTGTAAGAGCCAGATACCTAGTCGTGCTTTGTTATTGGTCCCCAATCCCATGCCTTCAAAGATCTTTTCATAGGTCTTCAACCAAGCAATAGCCTCAGTCACTGTACCAAGGCCAGAAAAGGGTTTTCCCCCTAGGTTCCTATACCTCTTTGCTACTCTGTCTAGCTCAAAGTCCTGGGGTGCTGGTGGCTGAATAATAGGGCCCTCCTCAACTACGGGGATATTCCCCCGTCCTCCTGCTACTCCTGCTCGGCCTCCACGGCCACCTCTGGCTGCTGCTGCTCGTGTAGCCATCAGAGAGAGTACTGTATAAGCAAGAAAAGAGTCAAGCTCACAGAATTGATAACTTTCATAAATGATAAAGCAGGGGAACATAAGGAAAGGTAATGATGTACTGATCAATTTTTTTTGCTAATCTGCTTAGCTCATTCTAGGACATTGCTAATCCTATCTCTAATGAGTTGCTCTCCTTAGAACACTACTGATTCTATTTTGACGAGGTGTTTAATGTGTTAGATCCCGGAACTAAGGTTAACCAAAGCTCTGATACCAACTAAGACGATCCCAAAATCCGTGTGACGGTATTAAGGATAATCATTGGAATATAACACATCAATCATCATAGCAGAGAACAGATAATAGCAAAAACAATAAATAGAATAATTTTACATGGATATGACAGCGGAATCACAATATGTAACAACATCAGAATAGCACAGCGTAGGATATAACTTAGTAAATAAAAGGGAAATGATCAATCACCATCGCCAGAGGCGGAATATATACATGCAGTGAGACATAATAAGGGTATCAGTCTACATCGCCGAAGGCGGTACATATACATACGATAATAAGTACTGAAAGTAAAGCAGTCTGCATCGCCTGTGGCGGAATCATAATATAAGTACAATAATAGCGGAAAATGTCAAAGTCATCTCTGTGAAGTCAGCCTCGCCATGAGCCAAAATGCACTCTATGCAATAGTGCAGAGCCAAAAACAACCTATCACCTGTGAACTAGGCTGCCCGTGTGAAAATAAGGGCACCCGCGTTTGCAAAGTGAAACAAACAACGAGTCAGTCATAGGGACTGGTATGAGAAATCTATTTAACAGTTTAAACAACAGTAATAAGCAAATCATAGGACCACGCCACTTTCGCGGAATGGGTTTACTCCAGTGATTGCTAGTGCATTTAAAACAAAGTAAATTCTTTGGAAACGACGCAATGCTTTTAAAAAGAATGAAGCCATTATAAGACTCAAGTCCCATCATACAATGCAACGTAAGCCGGGGGATAGAGTTTTACCTTATAATGGCCAAATATGCTTGATACGTGTAAAGCAAAATCATTTGGTATTATTACTAGTGCATATATGTTTCAAAAATGAATAGCATCATAAATATCAATCATAGGCGACATGAGCGTCCCATGCCACTATGTCGCCATACATAAGTTACAATCGAATCCGTTATTTCGTATTGGAAATTGGATTTCCGTCATGAGTCGAGGCAAGGGGCAAGCTCCTCTCCGCTTTGAGACATTCTAGCAAATGCCTCAGGACTACACACTCTGGGTAACCCCTGGATCGGCTGGGCCGGTCCTCTCTTACGTTTGAGGATTAATTATTCCTGAACACACGTTTCCCGGTCCTTACAGACCTATAATCGAGGCGCCTCGCATTCCAACAACCACAAAGGTGAAAAGTAGATATAAATGTCAGGGCTGGTAGGTCACTAACACCACCATAGCTAGAAAGAAACGTCGTGCTGTCCCAACGGTCCGTATCCCGTTTTTAACTCATACCGAGATGTGAGGCTCGCGAATCCACGCTATACACAAAGCCAGGCCACATAGACCATGCTTTGATCATCATCCACAAGACTTTTCTTTGCAACAGAAGCCTTGATCACAACATCTTGGCATGCCACATAGGCAATCCACTCCATACGACTGATTTCTATCGATATATAACCTCTGGGCTCGTACGTTTCAGAGAAGGGCGTTAAGCAAACGAATAAATTCTCCGCCGCCAAACAGATATATATTTAACAGGGATCAATCAGTATAGAACAAAATCCAATGTCAGACACACAGTCCATTTACAAGTCCGTTCTGGGTTTGAACGAAACCGGAGGCGTCAAATTCCTCGTATATCCGTCCAATCAACACATACGTTCAGACGGCTACTACTTCCGTTCCTTCACGGTAGCTACTCCAGCCAGGAACCTCAGCATCGCCCATCCAACCGATATGAAGATCGTCGGTCTTGAATCGTCTTTGTATTTTCCAATTCGAATCGTTCGATCAATTATTTGAAATGAGGGTTAGCTCCGCCTTTTCAAATAATTCACGTAATTAGAATTCAAATCAATTCTTTTCATGGTTATATTATTCGACATTCATATTTCAGTTCTTTAGTATAATTTTCATGTCAAACACATACAACCATCAAATATCAAACAAATCAAGCCAAATTGGTTTATTTCCAATCTATGTTGCTTATAATATTTTATAACGATTTTTCGCCATTTTTATTTATTTAAAAATGGCCCTATTTAATTAAACGACGTTTCAGGTCGTGTCGTGGCACTGGCGCTGTTTTTCCCCTAATTTGTTTTACACATATCAGAAAATCTAACCGTTGGATTTCTACGAAGTCTATAGCAGTGGGAAGATATTTCCAAAGCGAACCCAACGGTTCCAGTTTCGTGAAAATCCGACGGTCGGATCTTCCACACTAGTCGTTTGAAGTTACGGTTTCAAAATTCGAACTACAGCGTCGTTATTCGATTTAATTTAATTATAATTATAATTATATATAAATATAATCGATTCTGGCGCTGTTTTTCTTCAGATTTGAATTAAACATTCCAGACAATCCAACCGTTGGATTTTTACAAGGTTGGTGCCGTTGGGAAGATATTTCCAAGGCGAACCTAGCGGTTGCGGTTTCGGGAAAATCCGATGGTTGGATTTCTCGTACCAATCGTTTCAAATTACGATTCCAAAACACGAACTGCACGGCTTCGATTCCTTTTAATTCTATTTATATTTATATATATAAATATAGTTAATTCCTTTATTTCAAATATAATTCATTCATTTATTTCAACATCGTTTTCACTTCAAATATTTCACTAACGCCTTAATATTTCGAAAAATTTCGCCATAACCTCCTTTGTACGGGGAGGGGTTTGGAAATTTATTGGGCCGTGTTAGGTACCCAATAAATCCTATAAAGCATCCACATATTTATAGTGATATATTCTGGTGTTTACGGGGGAGCGTGTATAGATAATAACTCCAGAGAATAAATTCTCGTCACCCCGCTCCGTGTGGAAATAAATAGTCCATGTGTCGTATCTAGTGACTAGAGAGACGTGATTATTGTCAACTCCAGACCCGTGTGGGGTTTTTATTAATCTGGCAATTTATCGTTATATTTTATATAGTCCATATCAGTCATCAGTTCAACCTGTAGTATAAAATCATCGCCATACAAGCCTCTCGCTCGTATGGTAAATCTTCCACCTCGTCACACAGGCTCCAAATGCTTATGTGGAATATGGTGAAGTATGCCTATCGTCAAGAAGTATGCCATGTAGTGTAGTTCAAAATTAATTGTTACTATCCTATGGCGATGTTTATTATTTCACACAGAATAACCAGCACTCCGCATCCAATGGCATTCACAGGAGTTGATATAAAAATAAAATTGCGCAGCCAACTCATCAAGGCTTACCTATTTGTCGGGCACGCAAATAATTTCTTTACTCTACAGCTAATCCATTTTCCCTGTTCAACACATGTATATATATGCAGAACAAAGCTAATAATAATATTTTTAGCAAACTAATATTTATTTCAACACGTGTGTATTTTTATCAAAGCGTAAACATGATAAAAGAAATATTTTTATCATCAAAAATATTTATTCAACACGTGAATGTTTTTAACACTTCATATTCACAATAAAGATGTAGATTTTATTGTCTATTCATTTTATTTTAAAATACGATAACATTCAACACATGAATTCCCATTCAACGAATGAATTTCAATTCAACACATGAATATTCTCTATAGTTTGTATATATATAAAAATGTGATTTTTATCGTTAAATCTATTTGTTTAAATTTGAATAATATTCAACACATGAATTTCAACTCAACGAATGAATTTCAATTCAACACATGAATATTCTCTATAGTTTGTATATATATAAAAATGTGATTTTTATCGTTAAATCTATTTGTTTAAATTCGAATAATATTCAACACATGAATTTCAACTCAACGAATGAATTTCAATTCAACACATGAATATTCTCTATAGTTTGTATATATATAAAAATGTGATTTTTATCGTTAAATCTATTTGTTTAAATTCGAATAATATTCAACACATGAATTTCAACTCAACGAATGAATTTCAATTCAACACATGAATATTCTCTATAGTTTGTATATATATAAAAATGTGATTTTTATCGTTAAATATATTTGTTTAAATTCGAATAATATTCAACACATGAATTTCAACTCAACGAATGAATTTCAATTCAACACATGAATATTGGTTTCAACATATGTAATTAATTTCAACAAATGAAAATTATTCTAACACATGAATATTTCAGAAAATTTTGGCAGCATAACGGCAGGGTGGTTAAAACCGGGACCGTCCCTAGTACGGCTCCTCGCTCTACCTTAAAACCTCGCAGTTTTTGACAATGGGGATCATGCATCTAGTTCGCACGCAGGCGGCATGTTTTATTTTTATTTCCACAATCCTATTCTAATTTGTTTCAACCACAAGAGGGTATTTTTCAACCACAAAGGTATTTTTCAACCACAATATCAACCACAAACAATTATTTCCAACCATTCGTCATACCATATAATATCACGTCAATCACAAGCAATAAATATCGTCCATGGTCTGTGGACGAGGGGAGTATATATATATATATATATATATATATATATATATATAATCCACTTGCATTTCATCACAATTCAAAGCATATATGTTTCATACAACGCTTGTATAATTTATACATCGCTAATATAACTTATACAACACATGTACATGAGGTATACAATGCGTATATAATTTACACTTCGCTTATATAATTTATACAACATGATTCCATTCACACAATTTAGTTTAGATTCCTCACATTGGTTTTAGTAGTGCTAAAAATCGTAGGAAGATCAGAAAAATCCGCGGCTTCTGCTAGATGGTAGAGAGCCTCCCTGCGGTCCCGATGTTTCCTGTTTCATCGAATTTCGTTAACACACTAAAAAGATATGATTTTTCAAAGTTTTGCAACACTTAAAAGTGTTATTTTCAATTCAGAAATTCAAAGCAGAAGGGTTTGCAAAGCTTCAAAACTAGGTTTTGATTTTAAATCAAAACCATACCTCGTTGTCCCGATCAGACTACACGGCGTCGAAGGGCTACGAACCAGCTTCCTATCGACGATGGAGGTGGCGAACTCGGAGGCTCCAGCGAGGCACGGCGGCGGCAGAAAGGGGCGAACATCCTCGACGAAATTCGACGTCGATCGGTGATGGTTTCTGACGAGGCTTGTTTTGATTTGAAGAGGGGAGGAAGGCGGTCGGAATTGTCAACTGGAGGCGGTGGCGATATTGGCTGTGGCGGCGGCGATCGAGGTGGGAAGGTCTCGAACGATTTACGTAGTTCGTTCTGGGGTTGATCGGGTTTTTCAGAAGTGAGAGAAAATGGAATATATTTTCTAATATATAATATTTTTAAATTCCTTTAATACCCCTTCTAGCCAACGTACACCAATTTCAACCCAACGACTGTCGCCCCTAGCTAAATACCCCCATTCCGGACACAATGTGATATGTTTCGTTGGCCAATTCGACTGTTACAGTCAGTTATTTTTCAAATTAAAGTATAAAACATTTTATATTCAATTTGAACGTACATTTCAATTTGCCAGGGCCACAAACTGAATCGAAAAATTCCAGAAAAATAAAACTAGCTTTGTTTTGACGATACGGTCCCAACAAAACCAGTTTCGTCGAATTCTGAGCTCATATGCAAAATGTCCATTTTCAGGTCGATCCATTTTAACAGAAATTGACCAATCACATTTTCTTTTGCCTCGCTCACATACTAGCTTCAAAAATTATGAAATTTGAAACCTAGCAATAATTTGACATCCCGGACCCAACAAAAGTGGTTTCGTCGAATTCCGAGGTCGTATGCAAAATATCTATTTTCAAGGGCTATATATGCTATATAGCGACCTTTCTGAAAATTCATTTGGCCATAACTTTTGATTCCCGTTATGAAACTTCGATTTTTCAGATTCGTTAGAAAGGTATTCATAAACAGATTTAAGTATTTTTGGTTTCGCTAAAATCCGTTATATTTTCCACCTGGTACAGTCAGACAAAGTTTGCATTCAAAATTTCAAACTGCCTTACTATTCCCAATTCATTATTTTATTGAAATGTGCTATTTCAATTGTTCAAATTCTTTGACAATAACCAATTTTAAAAATTTTAAATTGGTTCACATTTTCCGGGTTATTACAATTTTCTACTTCTCTTTCTAACTCATTCTCATATTTCTTTGAACCAACGTCGCTACTTATTACTTTAGACTAAGTGGATTTCAATCCAAACTGTTTTCATTTCCTAGGAAGTGTTGCTATATATAAAAACCACGCTTAAGTTTGGTTAACAGCGTTAATTTATCGTTGCAGTTCAAAACCTGTCATACGCTGTAATATTCCACTTTATAACTAATCTCGGCATAACAGTCACGCTTAAGCCTATTCAACAGCGTTATTTTATCGCTATAGTCCTAAGACTTGCAATACGCTGCCATATTCCCTTTATACTAATCTTGACATCTCTTTTCGTTACAAACTGATATCGTTCCTCGATAATATTGAAGTCGTTCAAGTTGGGGTATTTATTTACCTCTCAGACCTTGATCGACAACGTTCTTACCTTAGAACAGATATAAGTCTGTACTCTAATCCCTTATTACTTATAATATCTATCAGACCGTATTTTCTTGTTTAATTTGAACTATGGTTTTATAATACCATACCCTTACTTTGAACTTGGTTGTTTACGACTATCTATATTAAACATTAACTCTTCACTTTCATTTCACAGTTCTATTTATAACTTCTTTACCAAGATCTATTAACGTTCTTTGTCTTCTGACGGTTTACTTTTATTTGAAACATGAAACTTAATTCAAGTAACATCTTATTATAAATTCAATATCCTCTTAACTGAAATCCATTTAAGAACACAATTATTTAATTAAAAATAGTTAAATAATATTTACTTTATCATTGCTAAAGTAAACAGTTTACTTCATCATTAATTTGAAATGGATCGGTTCCTTACTGTATATAAATAATAACTAATTATATTGATTAATTAATTATTTAATACCTTATTAATATTAAAGGGTAATTAAAAAGGAACCTTCTAAATTTTTGATTAGTTTACCACTAAGTTAATTTCATTAGATTAATTCAAGATCAATTAATCTAATAATCATTTCCCAAATAAACAGTTGATTAAATCCACTTCATCCCATCAGTAAATTCGTTAACTGATTTTAATTACTTCTTACCATTAGATTAATATATTTAATCTAATAATATTTCTAAAGTGTTTGTCTTAATTAATTATCCAAATATTTACTCGTAGGGTAACTTCTGCTTTATAAACTAATTTAAATGTCAACAATTGTTTTTATTTACTTTATAAAACGAACTCTAAAAATACTGGTTTATAATAGAACTTCTATTATAAATTTAAATCTTCTCTTTAATTATAAAAATATAATTTTTATAATTAACTTTATTGATTTTCCTGACGTTCAATCAACTCCTTAACAAAACGATGGGTTTACGGTCGACTGCTGCCATTTTCTTATCGATATCGTCTATTAATTAAATTAAACTAATGTTGAATTTCCATTCAACACGGTTCAAACAGTGCATATACAAAACAAACAGTACATATAAATACTGAGGAATCCGGATGGATTCCTTCAACCGGTTTCCCGCATTCACAGATGTTAGTCAAACAATTTACATTGATTCCTACTAGGGAATATTATAATTGATGGAATCAGTGTCCAACCGATGATGGGTATATATGCAATGATATATAATAATCAACCAATTTAATTGTAATCTACCTAATCGACCATCACACAGCATTCAAACAACATTAAAATATAATTATACTATTTTAAAATAGATCAGAGTTAGTGATTTTACTCACCTTGGCGCGTTAACCGTTAGATAACGATTTGTGTCAGTTGATTATACCGGACGCTTTAATTTCGTCATAATTTCTGATGAGCTTCCAGTGGTTACGAACCAATTTCATAGCATATCCGATGTTTGTACGATTCCAACGCTTCAGACGACGTTCAATTTATTTAAAAGTCTGCTCCACATCAACTAGCGAATTCGAAACCGACTGTCCATTTCTTTGCTGGCACAATAAAACGAACGAACGACTAAATTACCCCCAGTCTTCTTTGTGCTCAATACTAGTCTTTTATCACGCTGTGCCATCCGTTAACCATTCCAAACTTCTTGCTTATCATCACTGCGTCTGTTTTCTTCTTCACAAATTATTCCTTGGGCACTCATTTCCTGCTACGTCTTCACTATTAACGTTCTCCATTTTGGGCTTTTTAACATACGGCCCATCCTACATCAATACCCAATAAAATACTCCCCCATTCCGATCCTTTTCCATGCGTGTTCATTGATTTTGCACCGTAAGTAAACACCTTAGCTCGACTTTAACCATCCATTTGCCGTCATGTATTCCAGTTTACGTTGAGAACACCATTACCTATGTATGCAATATGCATGATTGATGATCCAATTCCCCAACACCTATAGTTCACTTTGTCAAAACCCTTTTGCTGGCGCCACTTCATGCATTATGCACTCCTTAACCAACTTCCACATTTTCATGTTCAGCTCCATCCATTTCACGTCCGTGTGCTACCCTCCTACCGCCGTACACATCTACTGCTCCTCCTTCATAACCTTAGACCGCCTCTGACTCCACCGTATCCCGACCCTTGCCTCCGCCAGACTCCGACTTCGGCCAGCTTCACACAACAAAGCCCACGTCATCTAACAATGCTCCCTTCCGCCTGTATTTCCACGTTTATCAGCCTCCACAGTCTCATGTCCTCTAACACATGCAGCCTCACGTCTTACACCCTCCCACTACAATTCATTCATGACTTGCGTTATGTCCTGGTACCCCATCCCAATGCCGCGCAGCCCCATGCTGCTTCTATCTATCACCGGAACTCCACCTCGGACTGCAGCTCCAACTACATCAAGCTCCACCACCGAACTCTACTCCGCCTTCTCTTTGATCTCACGAGCCCACTATTTACGTCCAGCCTTCATAACATTTTCCGCACTGATGTCCCCTCTCTTTTGCATTTTCTTACTCACGTGAAAAGGATCCCACACCCCACGTTTTAGCTGTTACTCCTCTTCTTCGCTTACCATGCTCCTCGCGCCTTGGACATCCCATTGCACATCACACTCTAAACACTTCTACTCATGTTAAACCACCTCCTAGAGTTCAGCCTTCCAGTCCCCGACCGTATGACAACTCACACGCTACATGAAATCTTCGAGCCTTCCAGTATTCATCACGGTTTGTATATTAAACGAATAGAAGGTTAGCTTGTTTTATATTGATTGAAGAAGGAATGATTACTTCGCATTTTGCTGTGAATCAATGTGCGTATATATATTAGTAGAGAAAACTTAACACTTAAGTATTTAGTAGATCATAGGCGCATGGTTGGTTGATAGGGTATGGTGTAGTCATGCGTTGGAAATACCCTCTATTATAGTATAGGTTAGACTTCTTTATTATATGTATGCATGATGTATTAGCTTAGGTAGGTTGTAGTACATATATAGCATATATATATATATATCTACATACTTCATTGTTAAGTAATCACTTTAGGCCAATAGATTAAACGTAGGTACCCATACTTCTTTAAACAATGTTTTTTCTTCTCAGTGAAGTAATAGTTGAAAAATTGGTTTTAATAGTTGGAAGATGTGTACATTAATGAGGGTATGGGGCGTTAGATTATTTAGTATATTTTGATTTAGAGTTTTGTTTTACATTAGATATTTATTCGGGGTATCCATTGCATAAAATTTCGTCTGTGTCCAGGCTGCTACGGCAGAAGTAAGATTATGGTCGTGCTCAACGAGGTGTCACGATCCCAGAAATATAATAATATCGGTAGTTTAACTTATTCTGTGAAACCCCGAAATATCGATACAGGGTACAAAATACTCCAAATAAAAAGTTGCATATTTAATTAATTAAAAATTACAGTAAAATTATAAAAATTAAATTATCACTATGTCTCAAAAGAACCTCGTCCAAATTCGTATCCGATATCTAGTTATTTCAAATAAATCGTTATGGTCGATAAACGATTTTACAGCGACTTTCTGAATATTTGATTTGGACATATCTTGCAATTTGTAACACGAAATCTTGGTTTTTCACTTCTGTTAGAAAGATACAGTTCAACATATTCCAATGCTTCTTGTTTCGAAGTAATCCGACTTAAAATGGGTCCGGTATACTAAGTTGAAGTTCAGAACGTTAAATTACGAACTGCAGCGTCGTTGTGAGCTTGTTTATAATTAATATATATTTTTATACGTTCAACTTCGTTTTTAATTAATATATAAATCCACTTACATTCTGAATTCAATATTTAAACTGTTTTAAATATTCAAATACGAACCGATAAAATGCGGGACGTTACAGTCCTTCCCCCTTAAAATAATTTCGTCCTCGAAATTGCTAAGATAGGGAAAATGCTACAATCTCTGTTGTTGACAGATTAAAATCCGTTTGGTTTACTTTATAATTTCAGTTTTAACTGAACTGATTAATTCCAATTTAAAATATTAATTCTTATTAACGAATACTTTCAGAAATTCTGAAAACTTCCAAACACCTTAAATTTTCAGAGAATTTCGCCTGCATCTTCTCTGCACAGCTCGTTTTGTACTACTACAACTTGCCTTTCTGGGTATTTCCAATTCAATAGAAAATCACACAGCCAAGTGGCTTGCCAAACTAGTTCATACAAATCTCATATCCAATTAAAATACAACTTGTACCTTTTTGGGTTGGGCATTTAATTTTATCTCTTGCTACCAATTCAGCCTATACTCCAGAATTCCAATTAATCTCCACTCAGTTTATCTTCAATTTCCATCAATTTGCTTTTACCGAGCCGAATTCCTATTTCAACTCAAATTCGATTTACTGATTTATTTCTCAAATCAGTTATCTTCATCTCCAAATTCAAAATTCGATTCTTATTCTCCAAGAATCAATTCATTTTAATAATTCGAATCTCCAATATTTCTTTTTAACTATTTCTATTCTCGATCGTTCCAAATTCAGTTCAATTTGGTTTATTTAAGTTCCACTTTTACCATTTAACTCCATAAGTTAAATTTTTATTTTAGAATTCAAATTTCTGGGATTTATTTCAAATCAGTTTGAAATCATAACTTATTCAAAACATTTGAATTTCTGACAACTTGTTTCCCCAAAAACAAAATCTTTTAGTAGTAATCCGTCGCTTTAAAACTCAAAAATGACACTGATGATGTGGCCAGCATCATCAGAATCATTTTCTAGTGATAGAAGTGAGTTCAATACTATATCACTATAAAAACTTATTTTCAAACACTTTTAGTTTTGAAGTTACTTCAAAATATCCTTCACTTCAAAATATCCTTCACAGCACTTGGAAAACAATTTCAAATCTCCCAGGATTTTAAAATTCCCATACTTTTAATCCAAATACATTTACAATCCTTTCCAAGTTTCTAGAGTTTTATTTCAATTCTGGTTTTAAATTTAGACTCAATTCATCTGGTTTTGCATATTTTACTTATATAATATTTTGATCTGGTTATTTATATAACCAGCTCAATTATAAATCTTATTCGATCATAATAATGATCAACACATACAATATACTATAATAATCTCAAGATATATACTTCTTTTACAGAAAAATATATTTTTGGTAAAAATTATTTTATTTACCCTCTTTTCAAAACATACTGTGTCGAATTACTCTGTTCAAGAGTTTAGAAACACCTATCGATACAGTTTGCATTACTGTTTCGACCAGAATTCATAAACCACTCGACTGACCAGCCAACACAATATAAAATAGTGTTTATATTAATTTACAAATACGCGCTCATATATATACACTCAGACTCAATATAGGGTATTACTAACCGCATTTCTATTGAGTTACGCCACAGAGCCAATTTAATCACTTAACCTTTAGCTCTGATACCAACTGTAATGGCCGGAAAATCCGTGCCAATTTGAGCTAACTAATATCCTACACATTCAACTCAAAGTGCACGAAAATTCAGGTCATTAATAGAAGAATTAAGAGGGTGAGATAGAAAAGATAGAACTAATAGAATAGAAGAAGAAGAATATAACTGAACAAAATCAGAGTAAACATGAAACTCACAGCGGAATGAATAAATTGTATTATATAACATAATCTTGAAATACAAATCTGGATATACATACCATTATCAGAGTATAACTCATATACAACACAGCGGAAATAATTTCTACATAATTAGTGGTGAAGCTTCCTGCTTTGAGCTCCTCCAAATGTATCTGTAAAAGCCTGAAACACTTGACTGCCCGTACAAATTTGGGCACCCAAGAGTTTGGGGAAAACAACAAAATAAACTCTGGGTCAGTCATGGGACTGGTGTGAGTAAATTCCAACCATACTGTTTAACTTTGGAAAATTCTTTTTGAAACAAAAAGATAATAGTAAGACCAGCCCACACATAAACATGGACGGTTTTTACCTTACTATAATCCCAAAACACTTTGATATCAAAACCAGTGATATTATGATAATGTCTAAACACATAAATATCCAAGTAGCAGAACGCTTGCATCTCACGCTCCACACATATATAGTATAAAATCATAAACCGCAGGGCGCTTATTGGAGATTGGATTCCAACAGACAAGGTATGGGAGCACCTTCTGATCAGTGTACTCTAAAGGGGATACACTCAGGGTACAACAAGAACGTCTTGCAACCCGGCCACACATGACCGCTCACTCATTTAGCTTGAGTGTCGCGAATATATTGCCACCGCGGTTGTAGGCCATCCAACCGTCATCCGAAGATACAGAATCGAAAGAAGTATAAATATGAATTTTCTCTAGATCGGTGACAATACACCCTGCTTGGGGATGACCCAACTAGCCATGTTTCCTAGCCCAACTTTTGTTACTTCCTGATTGTGAGGCTATAGGCTACGTCTATCTTCAGAACATCTGATCATCATTCACTTTGAATGCCACATCGTTAAATCCGTAATCACATATTGATTATACAAATGCACACTGGGTGTAGAATAAAGAGAAGTTACCTTCTCCCCACCAACTTGGTATATTCGTAAAAATCAACGGCGTGACTATTGGAAATACTCTGTCAGACACCCGTCCATAAAAGTTGTCCTGGGACCGGACAAACAGAAAACACCATTTCTGGAACTGGACGACCCTTGCATTTCACTCCGTCTTCAATTGTCTTCAGTGTAATATAATTCGCAACGCTTATGCCCATACGGAGTAGTTTTTGGATAATATATCCAACCGGTCTCTCCGTATTGACAATGATGGTCAAAATACTTCGATAGTCGGTTATTTAACCATCGAAGTAAAAACAACATCCATTCAAATGTATAACTAGACATCACACAAAACACGGGTACTTTTTATTTAACATTCGTTTTTATTATTCGAATTCCCATATCTTACCAGATGTTTCTCAAATCCCGTTTAGCCTTTTAACACTTCTTGTAAAACATTTCCGGTTATTATAAACTCTTTTTCTTTCATGTTCCAGAAAACATACGTTATTAACGTTCGAAACATTTCCATTCTTTTCACGTTCTTTATTTTCTACACTTCGATAATATACCCTATCTATATTGGAAAATATTTCCAATTTCATTTTAAACATTTTAATCTGCCAGGCGTTCACTTTAAAACATTATTCACTTTAAAATGTGAATATCATTTCTATTATAAAAGTCTGAACACCTTTATCAAATAACTCATTATTCAAATAGTAAATATCGTTATCTTATTTTCCGAAATCTCTTTCATAATTTGTATTCTCATTCCACTTTATAAACTCTATTTCTAAGTCAACTTCTTGTTGAATCAATATCTAGTTTATAACTAAATATTTGATTTCATGTCCTATTATAATTCGTTGGTTTAAACTAAATATTAACTAACCTATCAGATTATAATTCCTAAAAATAATTCATTCGACATCGTCGAATTATGGTTCCAATTCCTAATAGTGTGATTTAGTTCTATTCATATTCCAAACACCGAAACGATGTTATCGTTTTCTGAAATGATTTTCTACTTCTCTTTCTAACTCATTCTCATATTTCTTTGAACCAACGTAGCTACTTATTACTTTAGACTAAGTGGATTTCAAACCAAACTGTTTTCATTTCCTAGGAAGTGTTGCTATATATAAAAACCACGCTTAAGTTTGGTTAACAGCGTTAATTTATCGTTACAGTTCAAAACCTGTCATACGCTGTAATATTCCCCTTTATAACTAATCTCGACATAACAGTCACACTTAAGCCTATTCAACAACGTTATTTTATCGCTATAGTTCTAAGACTTGCAATACGCTGCCATATTCCCTTAATACTTATCTTGACATCTCTTTCCATTACAAACTGATATCATTCCTCGATAATAGTGAAGCCATTCAAGTTGGGGTATTTATTTACCTCTCAGACCTTGATCGACAACGTTCTTACCTTAGAACAGATATAAGTCTGTACTCAAATCCCTTATTACTTATAATATCTATCAGACCGTATTTTCTTGTTTAATTTGAACTATGGTTTTATAATACCATATCCTTACTTTGAACTTGGTTGTTTATGACTATCTATATTAAACATTAACTCTTCACTTTCATTTCACAGTTCTATTTATAACTTCTTTACCAAGATCTATTAACGTTTTTTGTCTTCTGACGGTTTACTTTTATTTGAAACATGAAACTTAATTCAAGTAACATCTTATTATTAATTCAATATCCTCTTAACTGAAATCCATTTAAGAACACAATTATTTAATTAAAAATAGTTAAATAATATTTACTTTATCATTGCTGAAGTAAACAGTTTACTTCATCATTAATCTGAAATGGATCGGTTGCTTACTGTATATAAATAATAACTAATTATATTGATTAATTAATTATTTAATACCTTATTAATTTAAAAGGGTAATTAATAAGGAACTTTCTAAATTTTTGATCAGTTTACCGCTAAGTTAATTTCATTAGATTAATTCAAGATCAATTAATCTAATAATCATTTCCCAAATAAACAGTTGATTAAATCCATTTCATCCCATCAGTAAATTCGTTAACTGATTTTAATTACTTCTTACCATTATATTAATATATTTAATCTAATAATATTTCTAAATTGTTTGTCTTAATTAATTATCCAAATATTTACTCGTAGGGTAACTTCTTCTTTATAAACTAATTTAAATGTCAACAATCGTTTTTATTTACTTTATAAAACGAACTCTAAAAATACTGGTTTATAATAGAACTTCTATTATAAATTTAAATCTTCTCTTTAATTATAAAAATATAATTTTTATAATTAACTTTATTAATTTTCCTGACGTTCAATCAACTCCTTAACAAAACGATGGGTTTACGGTCGACTGCTGCCATTTTCTTATCGATATCGTCTATTAATTAAATTAAACTAACGTTGAATTTCCATTCAACACGGTTCAAACAGTGCATATTCAAAACAAACAGTACATAGTAATACTGAGGAATCTGGTTGGATTCCTTCAACCGGTTTCCCACATTCACAGATGTTAGTCAAACAATTTACACTGATTCCTACTAGGGAATATTATAATTGATGGAATCAGTGTCCAATCGATGATGGGTATATATGCAATGATTTATAATATTCAACCAATTTAATTGTAATCTACCTAATCGACCATCACACAGCATTCAAACAACATTAAAATATAATTATACTATTTTAAAATAGATCAGAGTTAGTGATTTTACTCACCTTGGCGCGTTAACCGTTAGATAACGATTTGTGTCAGTTGATTATACCGGACGCTTTAATTTCATCATAATTTCTGATGAGCTTCCAGTGATTACGAACCAATTTCATAGCATATCCGATGTCTGTACGATTCCAGCGCTTCAGACGATGTTCAATTTATTTAAAAGTCTGCTCCACATCAACTAGCAAATTCGAAACCGACTGTCCATTTCTTTGCTGGCACAATAAAACGAACGAATGACTAAATTACCCCCAGTCTTCTTTGTGCTCAACACTGGTCTTTTATCACGCTGTGCCATCCGTTAACCATTCCAAACTTCTTTCTTATCAACACTGCATCCGTTTTCTTCCTTCACAAATTATTCCTTGGGTACTCATTTCCTGCTACGTCTTCACTATTAACGTTCTCCATTTTGGGCTTTTTAACATACGGCCCATCCTAATTCAATACCCAATAAAATACTCCCCCATTCCGATCCTTTTCCATGCGTGTTCATTGATTTCCACCGTAAGTAAACACCTTAGCTAGACTTTAACCATCCATTTGCCGTCATGTATTCCAGTTTACGTTGAGAACACCATTACCTATGTATGCAATATGCATGATTGATGATCCAATTCCCCAACACCTATAGTTCACTTTGTCAAAACCCTTTTGCTAGCGCCACTTCATGCATTATGCACTCCTTAACCAACTTCCACATTTTCATGTTCAGCTCCATCCATTTCACGTCCGTGTGCTACCCTCCTACCGCCGTACATGTCTACTTCTCCTCCTTCATAACCTTAGACCGCCTCGGACTCCACCGTATCCCGACCCTTGCCTCCGCCAGACTCCGACTTCGGCTAGCTTCATACAACAAAGCCCACGTCATCTAACAATGCTCCCTTCCGCTTGTATTTCCACGTTTCTCAGCCTCCACAGTCTCATGTCCTCTAACACATGCAACCTCACGTCTTACACCCTCCCACTACAATTCATTCCTGACTTGCGTTCTGTCCTGGTACCCCATTCCAATGCCGCGCAGCCCCATGCTGCTTCTATCTGTCACTGGAACTCCACCCCGGACTGCAGCTCCGACTACATCAAGCTCCACCACCGAACTCTACTCCGCCTTCTCTTTGATCTCACGAGCCCACTATTTACGTCCAGCCTTCATCACATTTTCCGCACTGATGTCCCCTCTCTTTTGCATTTTCTTACTCACGTGAAAAGGATCCCACACCCCACGTTTTAGCTGTTACTCCTCTTCTTCGCATACCATGCTCCTCACGCCTTGGACATCCCATTGCACATCACACTCTAAACACTTCTACTCACGTTAAACCACCTCCTAGAGTTCAGCCTTCCAGTCCCCGACCGTATGACAACTCACACGCTACATGAAATCTTCGAGCCTTCCAGTATTCATCACGGTTTGTATATTAAACGAATAGAAGGTTAGTTTGTTTTATATTGATTGAAGAAGGAATGCTTACTTCGCATTTTGCTGTGAATCAATGTGCGTATATATATTAGTAGAGAAAACTTAACATTTAAGTATTTAGTAGATCATAGGCGCATGGTTGGTTGATAGGGTATGGTGTAGTCATGCGTTGGAAATACCCTCTATTATAGTATAGGTTAGACTTCTTTATTATATGTATGCATGATGTATTAGCTTAGGTAGGTTGTAGTACATATATAGCACATATATATATCTCCATACTTCATTGTTAAGTAATCACTTTAGGCCAATAGATTAAACGTAGGTACCCATACTTCTTTAAACAATGTTTTTTCTTCTCAGTGAAGTAATAGTTGAAAAATTGGTTTTAATAGTTGGAAGATGTGTACATTAATGAGGGTATGGGGCGTTAGATTTTTTAGTATATTTTGATTTAGAGTTTTGTTTTACATTAGATATTTATTCGGGGTATCCATTGCATAAAATTTCGTCTGTGTCCAGGATGCTACGGCAGAAGTAAGATTATGGTCGTGCTCAACGAGGTGTCACGATCCCAAAAATATAATAATATCGGTAGTTTAACTTATTCTGTGAAACCCCGAAATATCGATACAGGGTACAAAATACTCCAAATAAAAAGTTGCATATTTAATTAATTAAAAATTACAGTAAAATTATAAAAATTAAATTATCACTATGTCTCAAAAGAACCTCGTCCAAACTCGTATCCTATATCTAGTTATTTCAAATAAACCGTTATGGTCGATAAACGATTTTACAGTGACTTTCTGAATATTTGATTTGGACATATCTTGCAATCTATAACACAAAATCTTGGTTTTTCACTTCTGTTAGAAAGATACTGTTCAACATATTCCAACGCTTCTTGTTTCGAAGAAATCCGACTAAAAATGGGTCCAGTATACTAAGTTGAAGTTCAGAACATTAAATTACGAACTGCAGCGTCGTTGTGAGCTTGTTTATAATTAATATATATTTTTATACGTTCAACTTCGTTTTTAATTAATATATAAATCCACTTACATTCTGAATTCAATATTTAAACTGTTTTAAATATTCAAATACATACCGATAAAATGCGGGACGTTACAATTTATAATATAATTATAATCGAGCTCGAAATGGCGCGGCAGTTTGCTATTTGGCGATTCGAACTTCAACTGAATGTACAGGGTCCATTTTAAATCGAATTTCTGTGAAACAAGAAACGTTAGGAGCTGGTGAAATATATTTTTCTAGTGGAAGAGAAAAATCGAGATTTCGTCGTGAAGATTTTTAGTTATGTCCAAATCAAATTTTAGAAAAGTCGCTATGTAATTCCTTTATAATTTATATCGATTTATTTATATTTTAAAATGGATTTTTAAATATAAATCGAATATCGATGTAACGCTGGATTTGAAATATCGAGTTATAAATCCCAGTGTAGCAGTATGATATTTTGTTGTGAATATATACGATAATATTAATTATTAAATATTAAATTTAATTGTTTTTAAATATATTTATATATTTAAATGGGTTATTTAGAGCTTTAAAAATAGCCAGTTTTTCAAACGACCTTTGAATTCAACGAAACTAATTTTGTTGGATCCGCAATATTAAATTATTGCAAGATTTCAATTTCTGTGATTTTTGAAGTCGGTATATGGCCGCATGGGATTCTAATGTGAAAAACAGTCGATATTCTGACGGTTAAAAATACACTGTGTGAGCAAACGAAGTCGGAATTCGACGAAACCAGTTTCGTTGGGTCCGCAATGTCGAACTGTAGCTGCATGTCCAGTTTCATGATTTTTGGGTATCGTATGTGATCACGGGAATTTTAGAGGACAAATGTAAATAGCGATTGCTTAAAATAAAATAGAATAATCGAATAATAAAATATTATTTCCATCCTATAAATACCCTCACTAACCCTAACCCTCATATACTTTTTCTCTAGTCAAATTTTCGTAGCCGCCAACCGGAAGAACTTCCAACAGCAAAAATGGATGTTTAAAAATCTATAGAAAATCAAAACAAAATCAATAAATCTCAAAACCTACATTTCTACACTCCTCTGTCCATTTGCTTCGACCTGATATGATTTATGATGTGTTCGAACACAATTAGATTCATGGTCCTGTATATTGCATGCGTTAGGGTTGTGAATCATTTGATATTGGAAGTTTGATTTGAGGAATGGATGTTATAACTAGATAGAGGATGGAAATTGAAGTGTACACACAAAGTTTGGTACGAATCGGTGTAGGAAAAAGTCTGACGCGACTGACCTTCGAACACACGGATTTCCATGGGGAGTTTCAATCTGTGTTTGATGGTAACCGGAAGATGGAGTTTTTAGCGAGGAGGTTAATGGTGTTATCGGTGGGTGGATTCGTTGATGGTAGATGGAGAATTCAAAGTGTACGTGTTCTATAATGGTCGCGTGTGCACTGTTGCGCGCAAGGAGAAGGCGTTCGAGTTTAGGTGAATTAGGATGGTGATGTTGAGATTTCAAACGGGAAGATATTGGTGTTTTAAGTTTTTGAAATCATGATGAAATAAAGGATGGTGGAAGGGAGATGTCGGCCTGTGACTGTGCGGGAATGTGTTAATCGCGATGTAGAAGAAGTAATGAGCACGGCATTAAGGAGCTTAATGATGATTTAAAAAGGGATTAAGGTTATTGATAATTTATTTATTTAAGTTAATAATATTTAAAATCTATTTAGCTTGTAAAATTAATAACTTGAGCATACGGTATTAGTTTTTAGTAAAACAAGATCCGTTGGGATCATATGGCCGAGAGCTCCACAATGGAACTGACTGGGAGTGAATTGGAGCTCGTTTGGATTTATGGTGAAATTAAACACCTGAATCAAATCAATGACCAATTATCGTTATTTAACGATAACCGTCCAATGTGAGTAAAACTCACTAACTCTTCTCAGTCGTATTTTTATAACGTATTTTTATAACTGATAGATGATGGTTGTTTTCTGTGTGTTGACTGTTTGGTTGAACTGCTAGTCAGTTGATTTAAAATATGGACAACGATATAGATATAAATCGTTAATCGAATATTGATTCTATTTATCAGAATAGTTCATACTCGTGTTATTTATGTTGATTAACGTCTGTGGATGCAGGGAAACAGGTTGGAGGGATCCAACTGGGTTCCTCAACATTTATTTTACCATTCTTTTTCATATATTGTGTTATATGATGTGATATGAAATCTGTTGTTGATTTTGTATGGTTAAATGATGCCGATCATTGTTATATGGTACGTTAAATACCATAAGGAATACAGGAATGTTAAAAAGGGATTTTTCAATGTTATACTGGAAAAAGAAATATTTATATAAATCAATAGATTTTATAAAAAGAAAATATTTCATAAATAAATAGAATTATCAAAAGGGATTTATTTCGTAAATAAATAGAACATAAAAGGGAATACTTGAAAAGTGACTAGATTTGTATAAAAGGAGAATTGTACATTTGAAAGGTTTAGACCCGTGCTTCGCACACGGGTATAACATGATATGGATTTAAAGCAAAGATTTTAAATAGAATCTATTCTAACCGATAGATTGAGAAGATAAATTTATAAATAATATTTTATAAATCAAATAAAATGTTTATCATTGGATAAATAGAATATATAAGTCATGAGTTATATAGAGAAGTAAGAATCGATTTCAACATTGATATTTGAAACTGAATAATCAGTAGAGTTAATCAGTAGGAGTTAATCAGTTAGAGTAAATTGATTAGAGTTAGAATTAATCGAATTAGAGTCAAATGAACATAGTTAATCGAATTAGAATTAATTGAATATTAGTTATTCAATTAGAGTTGATCGAATATAGTTATTTGAGATAGAGTTAGTAAAACATAGTTATTCAGGATGAGTGGCCATTTCGTATGACTGCTAGCGAAATTCGCAGGGCTGCAGATAGCATGCGGTCGGATGTTTCCTGGGGGAATCAGGCGTAACCATTGTGATCGCTACAATCTAGAGTCAAGCGAATGGAGTTAAATCAAATATTAGCCATTCGAAATAAAGTTAAAACAGACATAGTTAAATTGAGTTAATCGAGTTGAGTTAGTTAAGATGAGTTAATCAAACCGAGTTAATACAAATCAGTTAAATCAAAGGAGTTATTTGAAATAGTTTATTCGAATAGAATTAAAGGAGTTATTCAAATATAGTTTATTTGAAAGGAGATTTATCGAATGTAAATAATTCGAAGATAGTTAATCGAACGTAAATCATTCGAAGAAAGAATTATCGAACATAGTTTATTCGAAAAGGAGCTATCTAATAGAGATTATTCGAAAAAGAGAATTATACACTGAATTCGATTATATCGAATCCGGGAAAGTAATTTTTACTTTTCGGTTTAATCAAGATTCACTTATTTATTAATGGATTAGTGGTTTAGTTATTTGGTTAAATAAAGGAATAAAAGTTACATTTTAAAGTTGGATATTTAAGAAGAAAGGAATTATAATGCTATAGTTAAGATCAATGTTTTAAAATAAAGAAGTGCATTCATAAATAGAATCCGAGTTACATAAGGAAGTTGTTAAAGGTTTAAAAGATGAACTTCGTCTATTTCGAGGTTAGAAATGTTGTTCAGTTAAGGTCTGAGAGGTAATTATACCTCAACTTGATTGACTTCGTTTTTAACTAAGGGATGGGTAAGGTTCGATAGTGAAGGTTGATTAAGTGAATTTAGTTAATGAGTGTAATGGTTTATGTGACGGCCCGCCTCGCACCAACCGACATTTTCTCCAAAGGTGCGTTGTACACATGTCCAGTTAGCACGGAACGGGTCGTCAGAAGGAAAAAGGAAGAAGGAAATGAACTAACAAGGAACCTGTAAAATGTCTCACAGCGCATAGGATAAAATATAATAACAACATACTTGACATAAAACAGGTGAGATAGTGCATAAGCTGAAAACAAACTAACATAGCAGCGGAAAATCCAAGTACAGCTTATGATCCAAAGCTAACATTATTACAACTTTTCAAACTGTCTCAAAACAAAAGCAAGATAAAGGAGGTACACTACTAATGCCCAAGTAGCGACCACCAACGACACAAGGAGAATATCTATATATCATACGTGGAAGCCTCCTGCCCGCCTCCGAGTCAGCTACTCGCGCATCATCAGCTAACCTGTCTCTAGTCTGCTCGTGTGAGCACCCAGAGTAATAAGAGGAGACATAAAACTCTGGGTCAGACATAAAGCCTGGTATGAGCGATAAGCATCTAAACAGAACAATAACAGGTAGACTAAAACATACCTGAACCTGGACCTGCAACCAAAGAGTTAGCACTACATACTGTACAACACTCTAAGATGCCATATCAAATGGTGTAAAGATACGGAGGTGGGGGTGTGTGTGTCACAGTGATGGCAAACAATCAAACATAGCATCCATCCTCACATCTCTCACTTAGTGCGTAAAGCATACGATATTCACCACTTCGATCACCCAACATACCTTGCTACGATCACTTTGCCCCATGAAGTCATAAATGGCTTCACTGCACTGATAACGTAGCCACTAATCCTTCGCTATGTCCACTTGCCCCATGGAGTTATTCACCCCATCTGCGCTGGCTCATAGCCTTATCAATCCTTTACTATGTCCACTTGCCCCGTGGAGTTATTCACCCCATCTGCGCTGGCTCATAGTCTTACTACGCATCACTTTGCCCCTCGAGTCGTAATGACTCTACTGCACTGATAACGTAGTCTTGCTACCATCACCTTGCCCCTCGAGTCATAGTGACTCTACTGCACTGATTAGTAGCCCATCATCCATTTTCTGTGGTGAATCAAAGTTATGAACGTCGACAACTCCTTAGCACACGTCCCGCAGCAAAGCCCAACCATGAAGTGAACTCATCGGTTCCCAATTGGATCCTGAGCTCAAACTTCCCATATTGGACTACCTTTGCATCTCGGGTTACTAGTCAATACTGGGTCGGGTCGGGTTCCTCTTCAAGCTATCGGTTCGGGTCGGGTCCACTACGTTGCGTCGGTTCATGATCTTCCTTTGGTAACGGTTCGGTTCGGGTTCACTACATCGCGTCGGTTCAGGTCGGGTGTCCCACTTCGGGTCGGGTCGGGTTGCCATCTCCCATCCAGTTCGTGCTCCAGCTCCTGTTGCCTCGTCTGGTCCCGTTCCTTATTCTAATCCGATCCGAGCCTTCGCCATACTCCGGTCCGAGCCCTTCTTCCTTAAGCCGATCCGATCCCCAGCTTAACCAATATGGCCTTCCTTTTTGCCAGATTTCTCAAGTGTCAAGTTCTGATCCGATCGAATCCCTTGCCCAGTTCACTTATCCGATCCGAGCCACCATATCCGGTCTGATCCGAAAACCTACACTATTTCCTGAAACTTTTCCAGCAAGTGTTTTACGCCATTCGATGTCGTTTTCGACCATTCTAACTATTGAAATCAATCACAAAGCATATCATATAGTCATAGCAACATGCATAATCAACCACAAACATCAAAACATCAACATGATAGGTTAAAATGGATCAAACATACCCAAAACCCCATATTTCCCCTTAAGCATGTTTAGGTGAAACTAACGATAGGATTAGCAAAACTTAACCAAATTAACCCAAATTCATATCAGAGGTCTAAAACATCACTTAAGAATTTATGAACATTTTTCCAGAATTTTATCAAGTTTAAATTCGCTAATTAACACTAATTACCCTTAATTAGCCATAATTAGTGAGGAACTATGCAAATCACTCAACTTAGCTACAATTAAACTAAGATCTGAAATAAATCTCTGATTTGATGCAAATCCCAATGCTAAACAGCGGCTCCAATGTTGATTCGGTGTAGATTTTCCTTGATTTGATGTTGCTAAGCTTAATCCTTGATCAAAAGATGATATGGAGGTGATTTAGAGGTTGGAGGCCATTTTTAGGGTTTCTTGGAGATAAGTGGAGGCTAGAAAACTGAAATGGAATGATTCTCTAACTCATTTCAGCCTCCCCATAACCCTAATCCCGAAATGGGTTATGGGCCTATTCACTAATCACCCTATTTGGCCCGGTTAAGCAGTTTTTCACCTTCCAAACCTTATTTCAGCCATATCTCCCAAACGGTAAGTCCGTTTTTCACATGTGACCACTCTACGGAAAGGTAAACCATCAAACGAATCTAATGGAAGTGGTTTCAGGTCAAAATTCCTTCCCAATCATAAGTTATGGCCAAAACAAGATCAGCTAGGGGCAAAATGGTCATTTAAAAATCGACAAAAATCATGAACATGGGAAATGAGTCTAATGATTGTTTCCCAAAGTTACATGGCCATACGACCTTAGCTGGGAAAGAAATAAATATTCTACGATCCTCCGATGCGTAGAATGCGGGTTGTTACATTCTCCCTCCCTTAAGAAATTTCGCCCCCGAAATTCCCTATCCAAAATACACAAAAGGGTTCCGCATGCCTATCAACCATAAAACAACGATCAAACATGCAAAGCAAGCAAAAAAAGTCTATCCTAGCATGCAGAATAACTAAATTACGAAGTAAGTCTTACCAGGCAAAGAGTTCTGGATACGTCTTTCTAATGCTCTCCTCTGTCTCCCAAGTACAATCATTCTCGTTCTCGCCCCACTGAACCTTGACTAACTTCACCGCCTTCCTTCGAAGTTGCTTCGCATCGTGCTCCACAATACGAATCGGCTTGCGGTTCCCAACCTCCTCGGGTTCTACTTCGAAGTCTTCTAACTGATCAGGTGAAATAGTCATATTTGAGTCGTGAACGAACTTCCTTAGTTGGGAAACATGAAATACATTGTGAACTCCCGCCATCTTCTCTGGTAAGCCAACTCTATATGCCAAATTCCTGACTAGTTCAAGAACAGGGAATGGGCCAACAAATCTTGGTGCTAACTTGCCTCTCCTGCCAAATCATATCACGCTCTTCAACGGAGAAATCTTGACAAACACCAAGTCACCAACGGAGAATTTTAAGTCTCTTCTCCTGTTATCAGCATAACTCTTCTGCCTATCTTGGGCAGCTTTCATTCGTTGTTGAATGATCTTAATCTTATCTGAAGTTTCCCTCACCACATCTGGTCCAAGCATAAACTTCTCGCCAGTCTCTATCCAACATGATGGTGAGTTGCACGGTCTTCCGTACAAAGCTTCATATGGAGCCATACCGATACTGGATTGGTAGCTATTATTATATACAAACTCTACTAGATGCAAATGGTCATCCCATGATCCACCAAAATCCAATATACAAGCTCTCAAGAGATCTTCCAATATACGATTCACCCTCTCCGTCTGACCGTCGGTCTGAGGATGATATGCGGTACTGAGATGTAATTCTGACCCTAGAGCCTCTTGTAAGCTCTTCCAAAACCCACTAGTGAACAACGGGTCTCGGTCACTCACAATGCTTTTAGGTACTCCATGAAATCTCACTACCCACTTCATATACAATTCTGCCAACTTGGCTGCCGTTCTGGTCGATTTGACTGGTATAAATCTTGCACTCTTAGTCAATCGATCCACAATTACCCAAATGCTATCATGTCCCGATCTAGTCCTTGGTAAACCATCGATGAAATCCATCGAGACTTGCTCCCATTTCCATTCGGGAATTTCTAATGGTTGCAACAACCCACTAGGTTTCTTTTGCTCGGCTTTAACTAGCTGGCAATTTATGCATTTGGATATAAACTTCCCAACGTCTCTTTTCATCCCTTCCCAGTAGCAAGTCTGCTTCATGTCTCGATACATCTTGTTACCACCGGGATGTATAGTTAGTTTTGAGTGATGACATTCTCTAAGTACTTCATCTCTCAAACCATTCACGTCGGGTACAAGTCTTCCATTCTTTCGAAGCCATCCATCTCGATCATGCCCATACACATTCATCTCCTCACCGTCGATGTTCATCCCTAACTTGGAGATGATTTCCAATAGATGAGGATCGTCCCTCTGGCTGGAACCAATCCGCTCTATCAAAGTGGGTCTGATCGTCAAACTAGCTAGCATAACTGGATCCAATCCGCACTTTGGTCTGAAATCAAACCCCGCGATATACTCCAGTTGCTTCCATTCAAGAAACATAGCCCCTAAACTAGCATGTCTCCTACTCAAGGCATCGGCTACCGCATTACCTTTCCCAGGTGTGTATGCGATATCAAAATCATACGAAGCCAAGAACTCTAACCATCTCTGCTAACGGAGATTCAGATCTTTCTGAGAGAAGAGATACTTTAACGATTTATGATCGGTAAACAACTCAAATCTTTCTCCCAAGAGATAGTGTCTCCACATCTTCAGCGCAAACACGATCACTGCTAATTCCAAATCATGGGTAGAATACTTCTTCTCATGCGGCTTTAGCTGTCGACTAGCATAAGCCACAACCCTACCTCCTTGCATCAATACAACACCTAGTCCGGTACCACAAGCATCCGTGTATACCGTCATCTCTTCATTCCCATTAGGAATGACTAGCACGCGTCAACCTTTCTTTTAGACTCTTGAATGCATTCTCACACACTCCGTCCTAGACGAAGGACTGATTCTTCTTAGTCAACTGAGTCAACGGTGCTGCTATCTTGGAGAAGTCCTGGATAAACTTACGATAATATCCAGCTAACCCCAAGAAACTTCTTACATCTGTTGCATTCTTGGGCGTAGGCCAATCCTGTACCGTAGCCACCTTCGCAGGGTCCACGGCAATACCATTCTCGGAAACAACATGACCCAAGAATCTCACTTCCCTTCTCCAAAAGTGACACTTAGAGAATTTCGCTTTCAATTGGTGTTTCCTCAACACCTCCATCACTATCCTCAAGTGTCCCTTGTGTTCCTCCTCTGTCCTTGAGTAAACAAGGATATCATCTACGAACACAAGAACAAACTTATTCAATTGATCTCTGAATACTCGATTCATAAGATCCACAAAGTAGGCTGGTGCATTGGTCAACCCAAATGGCATGACCAACCACTCATAAAATCCAGACGGCGTCCTAAATGTCGTTTTCAGAACACTCTCATCCGCTACTCGGAGCTGATGAAATCCTGTCGCGGGGTCCAAGTAGGAGAACACTCTTGCTCCTTCCAGTTGATCAAACAAATCATCTATCCATGGTAGAGGATACTTATTCTTCCTCGTTACCTTATTATACTCGCGATAGTCCACACACAAACGAAGGGAACCATCTGCCTTAGTGGCAAACACAACTGGTGCTCCCCACTCAGAGACACTTCTTCTAATAAATCCCTTCTTCAAAAGATTGCTGACTTGCACCCCGAGCTCTCGCTGCTCCCTTGGTGCCATACGACGAAGTGGCATCACTATAGGTCTGGCATCTTTCACTAAATCAATACGGAACTCAATCTCTCGGTGTGGTGGAAGCCCGGTCACCTCCTCGAAGACGTCCGGATACTGGCCAACCACGGGCACATCTGACAGCTCATCTTGCGGGATGTCGAGGGAATTTATAAAACTAGCCATTACCCCATCACTAGGTAGACTACCAAACACTACCCTCCGCCCATCATCCACCCTAACTGTCACCAAAAAGCCCTCACAGTCTACCACCACCCCATATCTTTGGAGCCAATCGACTCCCAATATAATGCCATACCCAGTAAAGCCCAAAACAAAGCAATCACATACAAACATACATCCATGACTCGATAAGACCAAATTCCTGCAAATCATACTAAGGCTAGTCGAACCACCAATCGGGTTCGTCACAACCAATGGTCTATCGACTATCTCGGGTTCCAGTTCCAACCTATCTACCAGGTCACTAGATATGAAGGAATGGGAAGCCCCAGTATCAAACAAAACTCGAACTGGTACATCATAAATAGAAAGCATACCTTGAATAACAACATTCTTTCCTTTCTCCGCCGCAGTTGGGGCATTCGACGAAGAAGGAACAACATCAATAGCATATGCTTTCACAATCTGCTTCTCCTTAAGAGGTTGCGGACACTTATCCTTATGATGTCCCACTTGACCACAGTTGTAGCACTTCCTTTCCGCTGGCTTGGCCCGACATTCTTTAGCATAACGGCCCTTCTTACCATAGCTGAAGCACTCAACATCCTTCTTTTTCTTTTTCTGGCCACCCTTAGATTGGTCTTGCTTCCTTTTATTCTGGGAGTTATTCTTGCCTCCACCGCCTGCTTGCGGCTTCAGCCCTTCTGCAGATGCAGCCTCAGTCTTTGACTTAGGGTAAAGACTCTCTGATCTCAAAGCTTTCCCCACAATCGATTCAAAAGTCTCATCGATGTGGTTGATAAGCCTTTCCCCCAAGTATCCATCCAAACCAGTAATGAACTTCTCATTCTTCTTCTCAGGAGTATCAATAAGAGATAATCCATACTTCAACAAAGTGTCGAACTCAGCAATATAGTCAGAGACTGCCCTACCACTCTGCTTGAGTTCCAAGAATCTCTTAAACAATACTGACTTCTGGGCAGCTGGAATAAACTTCTCACTAAAGCGAGCCTTGAACTGATCCCAAGTAACCTGATCTTCTGGAGTAGCTGTTCTAATGGCATTCCACCAATTCATCGCTCGCCCTTGCAGCTGACGAGACGCTAACCTTCTCTTCATCGCATCTTCAAGACCCAAGTCATCGAAGATACGATCACAGCTATCCATCCAGTCATGAACATCTGCGGCCGACTCCGTCCCGTGGAACGGCTTCCCACCAAGGTTAGTGTAATCCTTGCACAACTTGGCGAAATCGACCCTAGGCGCCTGCACTACTGGGCCAACACCGACTCCGGGATTGGGAACTGCTCCTTGCACTTCTCTAAGCATGTCTCTCATGAGGTCAGTAAACATCGCCCTCATGTCAGCAGCATTCCCATTATTGGCTCCCCTACCAGCACCTCTAGCATATCGGCTCATCGTCGATCTGTAAAAGAGAAACGATTAACGACCCCATAGTGGTGCTAGTGCAGTACGACTTCATTCTTATACTACTAATAGTATATACATATAGCTTTTGAAAACCAAAGTAATCACAAATACGCGCTCTCATATACGTACTATCTCTCCCTAGTGTCTTTCCCTAGGTTAACTACGCAACCTAGAGCTCTGATACCAAATGTGACGGCCCGCCCCGCACCAACCGACATTTTCTCCAAAGGTGCGCTGTACACATGTCCGGTTAGCACGGAACGGGTCGTCAGAAGGAAAAAGGAAGAAGGAAATGAACTAATAAGGAACCTGTAAAATGTCTCACAGCGCATAGGATAAAATATAACAACAACATACTTGACATAAAACAGGTGAGACAGTGCATAAGCTGAAAACAAACTAACATAGCAGTGGAAAATCCAAGTACAGCTTATGATCCAAAGCTAACATTATTACAACTTTTCAAACTATCTCAAAACAAAAGCAAGATAAAGGAGGTACACTACTAATGCCCAAGTAGCGACCACCAACGACACAGGGAGAATATCTATATATCATACGTGGAAGCCTCATGCCCACCTCCGAGTCAGCTACTCGCGCATCATCAGCTAACCTGTCTCTAGTCTGCTCGTGTGAGTACCCAGAGTAATAAGAGGAGACATAAAACTCTGTGTCAGACATAAAGCCTGGTATGAGCGATAAGCATCTAAACAGAACAATAACAGGTAGACTAAAACATACCTGAACCTGGACCTGCAACCAAAGAGTTAGCACTACATACTGTACAACACTCTAAGATGCCATATCAAATGGTGTAAAGATACGGAGGTGGGGTTTGCGTGTCACAGTGATGGCAAACAATCAAACATAGCATCCATCCTCACATCTCTCACTCAGTGCGTAAAGCATACGATATTCACCACTTCGATCACCCAACATACCCTGCTACGATCACTTTGCCACATGAAGTCATAAATGGCTTCACTGCACTGATAACGTAGCCACTAATCCTTCGCTATGTCCACTTGCCCCATGGAGTTATTCACCCCATCTGCGCTGGCTCATAGCCTTACCAATCCTTTACTATGTCCACTTGCCCTATGGAGTTATTCACCCCATCTGCGCTGGCTCATAGTCTTACTACGCATCACTTTGCCCCTCGAGTCGTAATGACTCTACTGCACTGATAACGTAGTCTTGCTACCATCACCTTGCCCCTTGAGTCATAGTGACTCTACTACACTGATAAGTAGCCCATCATCCATTTTCTGTTGTGAATCGAAGTTATGAACGTCGACAACTCCTTAGCACACGTCCCGCAGCAAAGCCCAACCATGAAGTGAAATCATCGGTTCCCAATTGGATCCTGAGCTCTAACTTCCCATATTGGACTTCCTTTGCATCTCGGGTTATTGGTCAATACTGGGTCGGGTCGGGTTCCTCTTCAAGCTATCGGTTCGGGTCGGGTCCACTACGTTGCATCGGTTCATGATCTTCCTCTAGTAACGGTTCGGTTCGGGTTCACTACATCGCGTCGGTTCGGGTCGGGTGTCCCACTTCGAGTTGGGTCGGGTTGCCATCTCCCATCCAGTTCGTGCTCCAGCTCCTGTTGCCTCGTCTGGTCCCGTTCCCTATTCAAATCCGATCCGAGCCTTCGCCATACTCCGGTCCGAGCCCTTCATCCATAAGCCGATCTGATCCCCAGCTTAACCAACATGGCCTTCCTTTTTGCCAGATTTCTCAAGTGTCAAGTTCCGATCCGATCGAATCCCTTGCCCAGTTCACTTATCCGATCCGAGCCACCATATCCGATCCGATCCGAAAACCTGCACTGTTTCCTGAAACTTTTCCAGCAAGTGTTTTACGCCATTTGACGACGTTTTCGACCATTCTAACTATTGAAATCAATCACAAAGCATATCATACAGTCATAGCAACATGCATAATCAACCACAAACATCAAAACATCAACATGATAGGTTAAAATGGATCAAACATACCCAAAACCCCATATTTCCCCTTAAGCATGTTTAGGTGAAACTAATGATAGGATTAGCAAAACTTAACCAAATTAACCCAAATTCATATCAGAGGTCTAAAACATCACTTAAGAATTTATGAACATTTTTCCAGAATTTTATCAAGTTTAAATTCGCTAATTAACACTAATTACCCTTAATTAGCCATAATTAGTGAGGAACTATGCAAATCACTCACCTTAGCCACAATTAAACTAAGATCTGAAATAAATCTCTGATTTGATGCAAATCCCAATGCTAAACAGCGGCTCCAATATTGATTCGGTGTAGATCTTCCTTGATTTGATGTAGCTTAGCTTAATCCTTGATCAAAAGATGATTTGGAGGTGATTTAGAGGTTGGAGGCCATTTTTAGGGTTTCTTGGAGATAAGTGGAGGCTAGAAAACTGAAATGGAATGATTCTCTAACTCATTTCAGCCTCCCCATAACCCTAATCCCGAAATGGGTTATGGGCCTATTCACTAATCACCCTATTTGGCCCGGTTAAGCAGTTTTCACCTTCCAAACCTTATTTCAGCCATATCTCCCAAACGGTAAGTCCGTTTTTCACATGTGACCACTCTACGGAAAGGTAAACCATCAAACGAATCTAATGGAAGTGGTTTCAGGTCAAAATTCCTTTCCAATCAAAAGTTATGGCCAAAACAAGATCAGCTAGGGGCAAAATGGTCATTTAAAAATCGACAAAAATCATGAACATGGGAAATGAGTCTAATGATTGTTTCCCAAAGTTACATGACCATAAGACCTTATCTGGGAAAGAAATAAATATTCTACGATCCTCTGATGCATAGGATGCGGGTTGTTACAGTTTAAATTGGCTTAGTGATGTTTTATTTAAAACATTTGTTTAAATCAAATGAATAAATTTTGGAAACATTTTCCAAATATAATCAGAGATATTTTCTAATCATAGAAAATGAAATGTTGATGAGAAAGAATACTGGATTGACAGTGATACGTGAAATAGAGATGGAAATGTTTTCCAATGATTGATGATGTATATTTCCTAAATTTAGAAAAGAAGAAATGTTGAGTATATAGAAATGGGAAATGAATAAATAAATGACTTATTAAATTAAAAGAGATAAGTGTTGGATGATGATTGACCGATCGAATTTCTATCTGGAAATAAGATCGTTGGTTGTACACCTATTTTTCTTTGATAGTTAAATCACCGATTATCGAAATTTTTGACCATTTTTCCGTCGTCAATACAGAGAGACCGGGATTGGAATCATTATCTAAAAACCACTCTGTATGGATGTTAGCGTTGCGATCAAATATGATGAAAATCATTGAAGATGGAGTTGTGCAAGGGCTATCCTGTTTACAGAATAGTGCCTTTGGTTTGACCAGTCCCAGGACAACGTGAATGGACGAATGTCTGACAAAGTATATCTAACGGATCGCGTAAGTTGATCTCTTCAAACGTACTTACGTTTGGTGGCGGAGGAATTCGTTTCTCTTAGCTTTATACCTGAGGTATTTTTGGGGAAATCAATTTGTGATTTTGCGGGTATGACGATGTGGCATTCAAAGTAAATCAATGTATGATCTGTCAAAAGATACGTTATGACCTCAAGCCTCGTCAACCGGCAAACGACAGAAATCGGGCAGGCAGCATGGCTAAGTGGGTCGCTCCCATTAGGATGTATATCACATACCTAGAGAAAATCCATTTCATTCTTATATCTATGTATCGATGCTGTCCCTTTTCGGGAAACGGTGGGTAGCTCCCAACTGTTGGTGGTATACATTCGATACTCTCAAGCGAAATGAGTGGTCTGTCACGTGTGGGCCGGGTTGCAAGATGTTCTTGTTGAACCCAGTGTATTCGCCTCTAGAGATACACTATTGGCAGGTGGTCCAATACCTTGTCATAGTTGGAATCCAATCCCCAATAAGCGCCTGCGGGTTTTGTTTGTATATTATATATGTGGAACGTGAGATGCAAGCGTTCTGCTAGATTGTTAATTACTTGTGATTAGACATTATTATAATATCAGAGAAGTATTGATTTCCAAAACTGTTTTGGGTTATCGTAAGGTAAAAACCGTCCTTGTTTATGTGTGGATCGGTCTTACGATTACCTTTTCTTTTGAAAAGGATTTTGAAAAGTTAAAACGAGTGATTTGAATTTACTCACACCAGTTCCATGGCTGACCCAGAGTTTATTTTGTTTTGTTTTCCCTAAACTCTTAGGTGCCCAAATTTGTAGGGCAGTCAAGTAGTTCAGGTCTTACAGATATACTTGGAGGAGCTTGAAGCAGGAGGCTTCAGGATAATATAGCTATTGTTATTTCCACCGTGTGTAAGTGTTGTACTCTAATAATGTTATTGTATATATATAATGTTGAATTTAAAAGTTATGTTATAATATATTTTATTCGTTTCGCTATGAGATTCGTGTTTACTCTGATTGTGTTCTTCTTCTTCTTCTTCTATTCTAATTTTCTATCTTATCTATTCTCACCCTCTAACTTCTTTATATTAATAATCAGGTATTTCCGATGTCTGAATAATCAACATGTTAGTTTTGTGTTGATTTTCAGAGTCGAAAATCTCGGTTCCTTACAAGATAGAACTTACCAAAACTATGCTGCTATCTCCTCTTGGCCTACCCTTTCTATCTGAATTCCCCCTCCTTCCCTATATGACCACCCTCCTCCAATCCTCGACTCTGGAATGGGCTATGAGAGAGAACATTCCTCATTTTCATTTTTTAATAATTGGGCTGAACATCCACATTTTTTAAATATTGTTCAAGAAAGTTGGAACCTTATCACCTTTGGAAATCCCATGTTTGTTTTGCAGGCTAAACTTAAGCAGCTTAAGATTACTCTTAAAAAGTGGGATATGGAGAATTATGGTGATGGCCATGGCTTATCTTCTGGAATTAGAGATAGATTTCTTCAAATCCTATCTGATATTTAGACCTACCAAAATAGAGATTTAAATGGTAGACTTGTTGTTGAGGAAGTCTACCTTTCTATACAACTGCCAAAAGCTCTAGTTGAAGAAAGGAAATGGCCAAGTAGAAAACTAAGCACAAATGGCAAGTGAATGGTGGTAGGAACACAACCATTTTTCATAAAACTTCAAAGATTCAAAATGTCAATTCTTATATTTCTAGTATCTTGGACAAAAAGGTCTGTCTTGTATATCTCAATCTTCCATTAAATGCATTTCTCGATTACTTTCAGAGCTCTCTTGGATCCATGCACACTTTATCCACCTCCCTTGATCAATTGGACATGGTTAATCTTACTTCCATTTCTTCTTCAATGAGTAGTGAGCTTATTAAGGAAATATTATTGCTGGAATTAAAAGGCTATTTTTGGAATGAAACCATCCAACTCTCCTAGATCCGACAGTTTTAATGCTTATTTTTTTAAAGTTACTTGGAGTATTATCGGTGTGGACGTGACAAAATATATTAAGAATTTCTTCAGGCACAGTAGAATGCTCAGTGGCATAATTGCTACCAGATTAGTTTTAATTCCTAAAATTCCTTAACCTGCTAATGTTTCACATTTTTGGCCCATAGCATGTTGCAATGTGATATATAAGTGTATCGCTAGAATCATCTCTGATAGAATGAAGAGGGTGATATCTAATCTTATCTCCCCAAACCAAAGTGCCTTCATTCATGGTAGAGATATTACTGGTAACATCCGGCTTTCTGCTGAATTGATGTAGGGATATAGTAGGAAAACCATTTCTCCTAGATGTGTATTAAAACTTGATCTTCAAAAGGCCTATGACTCAGTGCACTTGAAGTCCATCATATATATCCTCTTCAAAATGAATTTTCCAATGACTTTCCTATCATGGATTTATACTTGCATATCCATAGTCGTGTACTCTTTAAGTTGTAATGGGTCTAGTTTTGGTCTCAAGTTATAAGACAGGGTGACCCGATGTCCCCCTACCTTTTAGTTTGTGTGATGGAATTGTTTACTGTTTTCTCTAAGCTTGCCCTTATTAACCATCAGTTGGACTTCCACCCAATGTGCAAGAAGATTTCGCTATCTGCTTTTCTTTTTGCTGATGGTTTGATGTTCTTTACTAGATCCCAATCATAAATCTATTAATGGTGTTCTTCAGATTTTGTCTCAATTCCAATGATTGACTGGATTATCTATTAACAAAAGCAAATCAAAGATCAGAATTGCTGGCGTTTGTTAGCATGCTAAATCTATCATACATGCCATTTCTGGGCTGTCTCCTTTTAATAAAAATGAGTACTACTTTGGTGCACCCATGTGTACATCCAAAATTAAGACTTTCCGATGCCTACAGTTGTATGAAAAGATTGCCGCTAAAATTTCAAGCTAGCCTAGCTCAATGTTTTCGATGGCTAGTAGATTGGTTATCATTATGTCTGTTGCTATTTCCGTGTGCATATATTATGCAAGAATCTTTATTCTTCCTACTAAACTTATCCACATGTGTAATGACCTGGATTCTTATGGGTTAATTTTAAATATTTAATATGGATTTAAATACTGGGCGGATAATATAAATGGAATTTTATATTAAGTTATCAATTTAATAATTGATTTCGATTTAATGTCGAATAAATTAAATTATCGTAATGCAGTAATAATTTAATTTAAAAATATATAACTAAATCGAATCAGTTCAGATGATCAGTATAAAATTCAGTTGAGTTAGAATAATAATATTAAATTATTATCGAAGAATTTAAATGGTTTGAAATTTAATTTATATCAATTTAAATTAACATCTGTTACAAATGATCAAATTGGACTTCGTGACCTATCCCAATGTGTCTGAAATAGAGGTATTACCCTAGAATTGTCAGTTGTTGGGCTCAGAGAGAGGTTCAGAATCAAGATGATAATTTAACTTAAAAGATCCAGATATAAAAAATTAAATTAAATTAAATTAAAAGTGAATTCTTTTATGGACAAAAACCCATACACGTTAAGACCTTAATCTCCACAAACAAAATGCCTGGGTGTTCAAATACAAACCGCTCCCTTCCCTTATATAATCAGTGAAACTTTTCCCCTTAATTTCTGTGACGATCCCAAAACCCCGTGACACGGTGTTAAGGATAATCATTGGAATATAACACATTAATCATCATTAGCAGATCACAGATAATAACATAAACAGAAAAATAGAATAATTTACACACATATGACAGCGGAATCATATAGATATCATCACATCAGAGAAGCACAGTACAGGATACAACTTAGTGCATAATGATACATAATCAGTCACCATCGCCAGAGGCGGAATCATACATGAAGAGTACTCAAAATAAATATCAGTCTACATCGCCAATGGCGGAATCATAATATAGATACAATAATGGCGGAGAAAATCCAAGTCAGCACGGTGTAGTCAAGCCTCGCCATGAGCCAAAAGGTGCGTCAGAAACCTGTAACTAGGCTGCCCGTGTGAAAATGAGGGCACCCGAGTTTGCAAGGTGAAACAAACTACGAGTCAGTCATGGGACTGGTATGAGAAATCTACTCAACTTATCAACAACAATAATAAGGCAAATCAAAGGACCACGCCACTTTCGCGGAACGGGTTTACTCCAATGAGTGCTAGTGCATGAAATAAAGTAAACGATTAAATCAACGCAATGCTTTTTATAAAATGAAGCCATGATAATACTCAGGTCCCTTCACACAATGCAACGCAAGCCGGAGGATAGAGTTTTCCCTTATAATGGCCAAAGATGCTTCATACGAATAAAACAAAATTGTTTGATATTATTACTAGTGCATATATGTTTCAAAAGCAAATTCAATCATAAATATCAATCCTAGACGGCATGGGTATCATATATCATGTCGCCATACTAGTAATACAATCACATCCGCATATTTCGTATTGGAAATTGGATTCCTTCATGAGTCGAGGCAAGGGGCAAGCTCCTCTCCGATTCGAGACACTCTAGCAAATGTCCCAGGACCCCACTATGATCCTTGGATCTTCAGGGCCGGTCCTCTCTTACTTTTGAGGATTAATTATTCCTGAACACACGTTTCCCGGTCCTTACAGACCTATATCGAGGCGCCTCGCATTCCAACAACCACACAGGTGAAAAGTATATATAATGTCAGGGTTGGTAGGTCACCGACACCACCTTAGCTAGAAAGAAACGTCGTGCTCTCCCTGCAGTCACTCTCCCGTTTTTGACTCATACCGAGGTGTGAGGCTCGCGAATTCACGTTATACACAAAGCTACGTCACACAGACAATGCTTTGATCATCAACCACAAGACTTTGCTTTGCAACAGAAGCCTTGATCATATGCCACTTAGGCGTGCCACACAGGCAATCCACTCCATGCGACTGATTTCTGTCAATACATAACCTCTGAGCTCGTACGTCTCAGAGAAGGGCGTTAAGCAAGAGAATAAATTCTCCGCCGCCAAACAGATATATATTTAACAGAGATCAATCAACACAGAACAAAATCCAATGTCAGACACACAGTCCATTTACAAGTCCGTTCTGGGTTTGAACGAAACCGGAGGCACCAATTCCTCGCATATCCGTACAATCAACAGTATGTTTGGACGGCTACTACCTCAGTTCCTTCATGGTAGCTACTCCAATCACGAGCATCAGTAGCGCCCATCCATCCAATGTGGAGATCGTCGGTCTTCAGCCGTTTTCGACTCTTCGACTTCTCAACGTCGATCGATTATTTGAAATGAGATGAACTCGGCCTTTTCAAATAACCACATATATTTAGATTTTCAAATCAATTATTCACATGGTTGGACTATTCAACATTCACATTTCAGTTATTTAGTTATAATTTTCACGTCAAATACATTCAACCATCACATATCAAGCAAACACAACAAAATTGGTTTATTTCCACTCTATCTCGTCTATAGTATTTTATAACGATATCTCGCCATTTTTATTTAATTTAAAACGGCCAAATTTAATTAAACGACGATTCAGGTCGCATCGATGCACTGGCGCTGCTTTTCACTAAATTTTTTTACACATATCTGAAAATTTAACCGTTGGATCTTCACAAATTTTATATCATTAGGAAGGTCACTTCAAAACGAATCCAACGGTTTCAGTTTTGGGAAAATCCGACGGTCGGATCTTCCACACTAGCCATTTGAAGTTATGATTTCAATTTACGAACTGCAGCGTCGTTATTCGATTTAATTTAATTATATTTATATATATATATAAATATAATCGTTTCTGGCGCTGTTTTTCTTCTGATTTGAATTAAACATTCCAGACAATCCAACCGTCGGATCTTCACAAAGTTTGTGTCGTTGGAAAGATATTTCCAAGGCGAACCCAACGGTTGCGGTTTCGGGAAAATCCAATGGTCGGATTTCCCGTACTAGTCGTTTGAAATCACGGTTTCAAAACACGAACTGCACGGCCACGTTTCGTTTTAATTTCACTTATATTTATTTATTTATATAAATATAGTTCATTCAAAAATTCCTATATCGTTTCCACTTCAATTATTTCACTAACGCCTTTAAATTTCGGAAAATTTCGCCATAACCTCCTTTGTACGGGAGGGTCTAGGAAAATTCCCAAATTGCCACACGGGCGTCTCATATCAAAAAGAAAAAGAAAAAGCCAAGCGGCTAGCCAACAGGCTCATAAAATCATCACCCAAACAAAGCAGTAAATGTGTACCTATTTGTCGGGCACAAAATTTTATTCCTCTTCTCTAGCCCCTTTTTGCTTTAACCTGTTCAATAGATATGCATGTACATATATACAATTTCTATCACTTATCATTTTCCATTCAATTTCATATTTGATTTACTTTGGTTTAAAAACACCATTCATTCTAATGTTGCATGCATAGGCTAAAATCATATCATTAGCTAATTAATGTATATTTCAACTCATGCACATTTATTTGAACAAGTGGCTATTTTTAACACTTCACATTTCAAAGATGATAATTTTGGCGAACTAAATTATATTTCCACACATGACCATTTTATTTAGTTCCTATGCATGTTAAAAAGAATATTTCTTTCACAAATATTTATTTCAACGTCCGCATATCTTTAGCATATCACATATATGATAAAAATGATATTTTTATCGTTCAAAATGTTTGTTCGACAAATGGATGTTTTCAACACTTCATAGTTTCAATAAAAATGTAATTTTTATTGTTCGATCTTTTTATTCAACACATGAACCTTTCCACTACACACACTTCTCAACCAATGAGCATTTCCACACATGGACATTTTATTTATGTTGTTCATATTAGAAAGATGGAATTTTTATTGTTGAAACTATTTATATAAGGCGAATATTTTTCATACTTCATATATATGTAAAAATGTGATTTTTATTGTTTAAACACTTCATTCATTCACAAATGAATTTAATTTTCACACGACACTTTTCAACATACAAACATTTCCACACATGGATATAGTTTCAACATATGGCTTTAATTTCAACGCATGAAAATAATTTCAACATATGAAAATAATTCTAACACACAGAGATTATTCAAAATTTCGGCAGCATAACGGCAGGGTAGTTAAAACCGGCACCGTCCCTAGTACGGCTCCTCGCTCTACCTTAAAACCTCGCGGTTTTTGACAATGGGGATTCATGCATCTAATTCGCACACAGGCGACATGTTTATTTTTATTTCCACAAATATTTCCAATTCATTTCAATCACTAATGGGTATTTTTCAACCACAACCAAACAATATCAACCACAAACAATTATTCAACCATTCGTATTTTTCATCCAATGTTTCACACCAATTCACCACAATAAATATCGTCCATGGTTTGTGGACGAGGGGAGTAGATATATATATATATATATGTATATATATATATATATTTGCTATATTTCACTTGCATTTCAACACATATATCAATCATTCTATGCATGTAAAATTCATACTTTGCTTATATAGCTTACACTACGCATGTACATGAGGTATACAACACGTATGTAATTTATATTTCGCTAATATAAATTATACACGACATTTTCCATTCAATTTCACGTTAATTTAGATTTCTCACATTGGTTTTGGGAGTGCTAAAAATCGATACGATGTCAGAAAAATCCGCGGCTTCTTCTATTGGGTAGAGAGCTTCCTTGCGGTCACAGTGTTTCCTGTTTCATCGAATTTCGTTAACATAGCAAAAAGATACGATTTTTACAAGTTTGCAACGCTTTATAGTGTAAAAATCAGTTGAAAATAGGTTTAGCCGTATACCTCTTTTGAATTCGAAAACTAGGGTTAAACTTTTCGGCAAAACCGCGAAGCGATAGGATGAACGGCCAGCGCTGCGTCGAAGAGGAAGGGAAGAGCTTCCCAACGCTACCCGAGATGATCAGCTCGGTGGTCCCTAGCACCCACGGCGGCGGCGCGAAGTTCGAGCGTTCTCGGCGCGATATCTCCCTCTACACTCAACGATAATTCTTGAAATTGCTATGGATTTGAAGATCTCTGAACGCTCTTCAAAATGGATCTTAGTTTGCTTGATTTCGTTGTGTGGTTGTGGAGAAATTGAAGAGAGAAGTTCAGATCCCTTTTCCGCGTTGCGTCCGGAGTATCGACGACGAAGAAGAATTCTGATTGGTCGGTCCTTTTTATTTTAATTTTTAATTTATTTATTTCCAAAAATACCCCCTTCCACACATGAACTCGAAATCAAACCCAACGACTGTCGCCCCTAGCTAAATACCCCCATTCCGAACACAATGGGATATGTTTCGCTTGTCAATTCGACTGTTACAGTCAGTTATTTTTCAAATTAAAATATAAAACATTTAATATTTAATTTAAACGTACATTTCAATTTGCCAGGGCCACAAACTGAATCGAAAAATTCCAGAAAAATAAATCTAGCTATGTTTTGACGATACGGTCCTAACAAAACCAGTTTCGTCAAATTCTGAGGTTGTTTGAAAAATGGCTATTTTCTGGTCGATCCAATTTAACAGAAATTGACCAAACACATTTTCTTTTGCCACGCTCACATACTAGCTTCAAAAATTATGATATTTGAAACCTAGCAATAGTTTGACATCCCGGACCCAACAAAAGTGGTTTCGTCGAATGCCGAGGTCGTATGCAAAATATCAATTTTCCAGGGCTATATATTATATATAGCGACCTATCTGAAAATTCATTCGGCCATAACTTTTGATTCCCGTTATGAAACTTCGATTTTTCAGATTCGTTAGAAAGGTATTGACTAACAGATTTAAATATTTTTGGTTTCGCTAAAATCCATTATATTTTCCACCCTGCACAGTCAGTCAAAGTTGGAATTCAAATTTTCAAACTGACTCACTATTTCTAATTCACTATTTTATTGAAATATTCTATTTCAATTGTTCAAATTCTTTTGAAATCACCAATTTAAAACTTTTAAATTGGCTCGTATTTTCCGGGTTATTACAATCTCCCCCACTTAAAACTTTTCGTCCTCGAAAAGGAAACAACAGTAAAGTAGGAAATAAAATGTAAATGCAAAGTATTGTAAAGGTACCTTGCACCGGAGTTAGTCAGAGATATCCACTCTGCATTTGGGGTAAGCCCGCTTAATGCTTTCCTCAGTTTCCCAAGTACAGTCTCTAGGATCACTGCTCCACTGCACTTTAACTAAATGAACCTTTTTGCTTCTTAGTTCTCTAGTTTCTTTGCCAACAATCTTTAATGGCTCCCTTCTCAGTGATAATTCTGGAATTATCTCCACATCCCGTTGCGCTGCTTCTTCTACAACAAGATCCGGATCATGCACATGTCTTCTAAGTTGAGATACGTGAAATACATTGTGCACTCCAGGAAACCAATCTGGCAATTGAACCCTATAAGCAAGAGTTCCAATCCGTTCAAGTATAGGAAAGGGACCAATAAATCTCGGTGCCAACTTCCCGGTCTTGCCAAATCTGATTACTCCTCTCATCGGAGAAACCTTCAAATAAACATGATCACCAACAGCAAATGTCAAATCTCTCCTTCTAGAGTCTGCATAACTTTTCTGTCGGCTTTGGGCGGTTTTCAATCGCTTCTTGATGAAGTCGACTTTATCAGATGCTTCTCTAATCATATCGGGTCCTAACACAAGTCTGTTGCCAGGTTCTACCCAACATGCGGGAGATCGGCAGGGTCTGCCATATAATGCTTCAAATGGCGACATTCTCAAACTCGCTTGATAGCTATTGTTATATGAGAATTCTGCCAAATGCAAATGATCTTCCCATGACCCACCAAAATCAATTATACAAGCCCGCAATATATCTTCTAGAATTCTATTCACCCGCTCAGTTTGGCCATCTGTTTGTGGGTGATAAGCGGTGCTCATATTCAGTTTTGTTCCCAATTCTGTCTGGAAAGCCTCCCAGAATTTGCTAGTAAATAGGGGATCTCTATCACTGACTATGCTGATGGGAATTCCATGCATCTTAACAATTTCTTTGAAGTATATCTGTGCTAGACTTTGAGCGGTTCTATTGGATCTGACATGTATAAAATAGGCAGTCTTCGTGAAGCGATCTACGATTACCCAAATGCTGTCATTACCTTTCCTGGTTCGTGGTAAACCATCTATGAAATCCATGGAAATCTGTTCCCATTTCCAGCCTGGGACTTCCAACGGTTGCAACAGTCCAGCTATCTTCTGTTGGTCACTCTTGACCAATTGACAAGTAGGGCATCTGCTTACATACAAAGAAATATCTCTTTTCATTGCCTTCCACCAAAAAGTGCGTTTGATATCGTTGTAAATTTTACTCACACCTGGATGGATGCAAAATTTGGATTTATGGCATTCATCTAGCACTTCTCTTTTGAGCTCAGGAAGGTTGGGAACACAAATTCTCTCATTCAGTCTCAGAACTTCTTCTTTATCTACTTGAAAGCTTGAGGGCTCTCCCTTCTGGATTCTTCCTTTGATCTTTTGAATGAAATAATCATTCTTCTGGAGAGCACATATCTTATCGATCAAGCTAGGTGTAATTATAAGATGGGCAACGATTGCGGTCTTTCTACTAAGCGCATCCGCTACAACGTTAGCCTTCCCCGGCGTATACAGGATATCAAGATCATATGCTGCAAGAAATTCTAGCCAACGCTGCTGTCTCAGATTCAGATCTTTCTGGGTATATAAATACTTCAACGATTGATGATCTGTGTACAGTATAAATTTCTCGCCCAATAAATAATGCCTCCAGATTTTCAAGGCAAAAACGATGGCTAGCAACTCAAGATCATGAGTCACATAATTCTTCTCATGCGGTTTCGGTTGGCGGCTTGCATAAGCGACTACTTGGCCTCTCTGCATTAACACTGCACCAAGACCTCTAATAGAAGCATCTGTCCAAACCGTTAAATCCTGATTGCCATCGATAATAGTTAACACTGGAGCAGTGGTTAGTTTCGATTTCAATTCCTGGAAAGCTTCTTCACAGTCGGAAGTCCACTTAAACTTCTCATGTTTCTTTGTGAGCTTCGTTAACGGACCGGATATCTTCGAAAAATCCTTAATGAACTTTCGATAATAACTAGCCAACCCCATAAAACTTCTAACTTCTGTGGGAGTAGTGGGTTGTTTCTAGTCTTGAATCGCTGTTATTTTGCTTGGGTCAACAGAAATTCCTTTCTCTGACACGACATGGCCAAGAAATTTGACTTCTTCTTGCCAGAAGACACATTTAGAGAATTTGGCTTTGAAGACGTTTTTCCTTAGAATCTCCAATACTTGTTCTAAGTGTTTTTCATGCTCGGGTTTTGATTTGGAGTAGATTAAAATATCATCGATGAAGACGAGGACAAATTTATTCAGAACTCCCCTGAACACTCTATTCATTAGATCGACAAAGTATGCTGGAGCGTTGCATAGGCCAAACGGCATTACTAACCATTCATAAAATATGTCTGGACCTCTGAAAGCTGTCAAAGGAACACACTCTTCTGCTATTCTCAATTGATGAAAACCTGTAGCTAGGTCCATTCGGGAAAATACTTTCGCCCCATTCAATTGGTCTAGCAAATCATCGATGCGGGGTAATGGATATTTATTTTTAAGCGTCTGTTTGTTGAGGTCTCGGTAATCAACACATAATCTAAGAGTACCGTCTGACTTTGGGATAAACACAACAGCTGCACCCCAATTAGAAAAACTAGGTCTGATTAGGCCCTTCCACAACAGTTGACGAGTTTGATCGCCTAATTCTTCTTTTTCTTTCGGAGTCATTCTGCGAATTGGATGTACCACTGGTCTGGCATTGGGAATTAGATCGATTCGGAATTCTATTTCTCTTTGCGGAGGTAAGTTTTCAACTTCTTCAAACACATCCGCATAGTTTCCAACAATCGGAATCTTTTCTATGGAAGTGGGGATAAGTTCTAATGCTGACCAAAATTCTTCTCTATTCGGATTCGAACCGTGACATGGTACCGTAATATATCCAAGCTTCGTTCGAATTTTAACGATTCTTTCCGCACACTTTACCTCAGCTTCGTATTTCGTTAACCATTCTAACCCAAGGATAACGTCGAATTCGGGAAAATCCATAACGATTAAATTAATGGGAAATTTGTAGGAAGAATAAGAGACTGGCACTCTACAACATGAACTTAGAGTAACGGGACCCCCTATCAGGTTATGTACTTCCACCGATTCCTTGAGCTTTCGCTCTTTTAACTTTAATTTGTGCACTGTGTTTTTAGCAATAAAACTACGCGACGCACCCGTGTCAAACAATACAGAAACAGGAATATTTTTAATGGTAAGGGTACCTCCCAAAACATCAGGTTTACCTGCTCCGTCGGAAGCAGCTGGCGGGCTCGACCCGTCATAGACGTGAGCTACTATAGCTTTCTTCAGCAAAGGACAGTCTTTGACCAGATGATCGGTCTTGCGACAGTTGAAGCACGAGCGAGGGTTCTGGGAGCCTTGGCTCGAGCCTTGAGAATTTGTCTTCTGCCTCTTCGGAGCTATGCAGACGTTTGAGTAGTGGCCCGGCTTGCCACAGTTAAAGCAATTTCCTCTTGGCGGCTTGCCAGTCTGAGGTTTTGAAGATGCTGCTTGGCTTGACTCGCCTTGATTTACAGCAGGCTTGCGCTTGTTTCCGGCTTGGCTTCTAGTGCGATCCTGATCCAGATGCCTTTGATCAAGGTCTTCATAGTTGCATGTCATTTCCACCAGCTCGTTGAATTCCAGCTTGACATGGGCCATGGCTCTATCATGATATTGTCGTCTTAGCCCAAGGATAAACCTCTTATTTTTGGATTTCGCAGTAGCGACGAGCTCTGGAGCATAGGCGACAACATTGTAAATTTATTCAGATAATCTTGCACGGAAAGATCCCCCTGCTGGAGATTGGCGAAGTCATCGTGCATTCTTTCTAGAGCTTGTTCTGGGACATATTTCTCCTTGAAGAGTTCTTTGAATCCATCCCATGTTCTTCCAGCTTCTCTATTCCCGGCGGTAAGAGATTCCCACCATAATTCAGCTTGTTCCTGCATAAGCCAGGCGCCCATAATAGCTTTGTCTTCGTCTCCGAGCCTTAGGCCTTCAAGAATTTTCTCGCATGTTTTAAGCCATGCAAGGGCCTCTATTACGGTGCCAGTTCCCGAGAAGGTCTTGCCTCCTAAGTTTTTATATCTCTTAGCTACACGGTCTAGCTCGAAGTATTGAGCTGTCGGAGGTTGTATCAAAGGTCCTTCCTGAGCAGGGACTTCTCCCCTTCCTCGGCCTCGGCCGGCACGGCCTCCTCTAGCGGCGGCTGCTCTGGTAGCCATTTGTCAAATTCTGTATAAGCAACGGAAAAGTCAGCTAACAGAAATGATAGTCTATTGCATAGTTAAGCAGAAAATTTTACGGAAAGATAACGATGGACTGATCAATTGTTTTTGCTATTCTGCTCGGCTCATTCTAGAACTTTACTAGTCCTATCTCTAATGAGCGACTCGCGTTAGAATACTACTGATTCTATGTTGACGAAGTGTTTAATGTGTTAGATTCCAGAACTAAGGTTAACCAAAGCTCTGATACCAGCTGTGACGATCCCAAAACCCCGTGACACGGTGTTAAGGATAATCATTGGAATATAACACATTAATCATCATTAGCAGATCACAGATAATAGCATAAACAGAAAAATAGAATAATTTACACACATATGACAGCGGAATCATATAGATATCATCACATCAGAGAAGCACAGTACAGGATACAACTTAGTGCATAATGATACATAATCAGTCACCATCGCCAGAGGCGGAATCATACATGAAGAGTACTCAAAATAAATATCAGTCTACATCGCCAATGGCGGAATCATAATATAGATACAATAATGGCGGAGAAAATCCAAGTCAGCACAGTGTAGTCAAGCCTCGCCATGAGCCAAAAGGTGCGTCAGAAACCTGTAACTAGGCTGCCCGTGTGAAAATGAGGGCACCCGAGTTTGCAAGGTGAAACAAACTACGAGTCAGTCATGGGACTGGTATGAGAAATCTACTCAACTTATCAACAACAATAATAAGGCAAATCAAAGGACCACGCCACTTTCGCAGAACGGGTTTACTCCAATGAGTGCTAGTGCATGAAATAAAGTAAACGATTAAATCAACGCAATGCTTTTTATAAAATGAAGCCATTATAAGACTCGGGTCCCATCACACAATGCAACGCAAGCCGGAGGATAGAGTTTTCCCTTATAATGGCCAAAGATGCTTCATACGAATAAAACAAAAGTGTTTGATATTATTACTAGTGTATATATGTTTCAAAAGCAAATTCAATCATAAATATCAATCCTAGACGGCATGGGTACCATATATCATGTCGCCATACTAGTAATACAATCACATCCGCATATTTCGTATTGGAAATTGGATTCCTTCATGAGTCGAGGCAAGGGGCAAGCTCCTCTCTGATTCGAGACACTCTAGCAAATGTCCCAGGACCCCACTATGATCCTTGGATCTTCAGGGCCGGTCCTCTCTTACTTTTGAGGATTAATTATTCCTGAACACACGTTTCCCGGTCCTTACAGACCTATATCGAGGCGCCTCGCATTCCAACAACCACACAGGTGAAAAGTATATATAATGTCAGGGCTGGTAGGTCACCGACACCACCTTAGCTAGAAAGAAACGTCGTGCTCTCCCTGCAGTCACTCTCCCGTTTTTGACTCATACCGAGGTGTGAGGCTCGCGAATTCACGTTATACACAAAGCTATGTCACACAGACAATGCTTTGATCATCAACCACAAGACTTTGCTTTGCAACAGAAGCCTTGATCATTTGCCACTTAGGCGTGCCACACAGGCAATCCACTCCATGCGACTGATTTCTGTCAATACATAACCTCTGAGCTCGTACGTCTCAGAGAAGGGCGTTAAGCAAGAGAATAAATTCTCCGCCGCCAAACAGATATATATTTAACAGAGATCAATCAACACAGAACAAAATCCAATGTCAGACACACAGTCCATTTACAAGTCCGTTCTGGGTTTGAACGAAACCGGAGGCACCAATTCCTCGCATATCCGTACAATCAACAGTATGTTTGGACGGCTACTACCTCAGTTCCTTCATGGTAGCTACTCCAATCACGAGCATCAGTAGCGCCCATCCATCCAATGTGGAGATCGTCGGTCTTCAGCCGTCTTCGACTCTTCGACTTCTCAACGTCGATCGATTATTTGAAATGAGATGAACTCGGCCTTTTCAAATAACCACATATATTTAGATTTTCAAATAAATTATTCACATGGTTGGACTATTCAACATTCACATTTCAGTTATTTAGTTATAATTTTCACGTCAAATACATTCAACCATCACATATCAAGCAAACACAACAAAATTGGTTTATTTCCACTCTATATCGTCTATAGTATTTTATAACGATATCTCACCATTTATATTTAATTTAAAACGGCCAAATTTAATTAAACGACGATTCAGGTCGCATCGATGCACTGGCGCTGCTTTTCACTAATTTTGTTTTACACATATCTGAAAATCTAACCGTTGGATCTTCACAAATTTTATATCATTAGGAAGGTCACTTCAAAACGAATCCAACGGTTTCAGTTTTGGGAAAATCCGACGGTCGGATCTTCCACACTAGCCATTTGAAGTTACGATTTCAATTTACAAACTGCAGCGTCGTTATTCAATTTAATTTAATTATATTTATATATATATATATATATATATAAATATAATCGTTTCTGGCGCTGTTTTTCTTCTGATTTGAATTAAACATTCCAGACAATCCAACCGTCGGATCTTCACAAAGTTTGTGTCGTTGGAAAGATATTTCCAAGGCGAACCCAACGGCAGCGGTTTCGGGAAAATCCAATGGTCGGATTTCCCGTACAAGTCGTTTGAAATCACGGTTTCAAAACACGAACTGCACGGCCACGTTTCGTTTTAATTTCACTTATATTTATTTATTTATATAAATATATTGTTTAACATCTATGATGCAGGGAAACAGCGTGTTAATTTAGGAATCGCTTGTTAATGGCGACAGGAGAATTTTTTCTCCTGATTTCACCACGCGTGAGCGATTCCTAACTTCTATCATCTTTTAATTTCTTCAAATCACTTTTCTATCTGTAATCTTCGATGAGTATTTCTCGTTGATAAGTCGTCTGTTTTCCATATGTTTTCCACCGATAATACTTCGGTTTTCCATCCACTTTCCACTTTTATTTTCAGATCTGAAAATTTTACCATGATTTTTTAACCCTTATTTGGGTTTCGATTTCCATCTATATGCCGAATTCTATTTCCAGATCCAGATCTACCTTCCCAAATATGCATAGAAGCTGATCCACTATCGATTTGAATATGGCGAAAAGCTGGAGAACAAGACATCCGGGGAATTGGGATCTGACATGGTCGGCGCAAGTGTTAAATCACTTCCGATTCTTCACAACCGTTTCTGTAGTTTTTTCGTCATGTTCGAGATCTGGTTTGTGTCTAGATCTGATTATTAGAACACTTGCATAGTTGGGTTTGGTTGATACTTATATGGATTTGATCTATTTCGTTTTGGGTTCATAGATTCTATGTTTTGGTTGATGGTTCCTCAGATGTTGGTACGTCGAGGGATAGAGTTTATAGGCTTCTTCATCATTTTCCTCCAAATTGTTGAGGTCTAATCACTGTTATGTATAGCTCACCATTGCAACGCTGTGAAACCAGTTTTCTTTTTCTTCATAATACTGGTTTTGGATTTCTATTTGAAGATTCACAAACAGTGAATACTGGAGTTATTGCAACCAAGTTTGAGTTGAAAGCCTAAGATGTTTTGATGATCTGTTTTCTCAAATGGATGAGTGATTTCTACAGAGATTGTGCATCCACAGTCTAGCCTCAATAACCTGATGTTTCACAGTTAACAATAATGGGCAGATATTTTGCTTCTAGTTTTGAAATCCATATATTGAAGTGTTAATCCTGGCAAGAGGATTGATTCACAGGAGTCTGTGAATCATCAACCAGACATATTGTTGCGGATTTGTATATTATATTTTGGGATTTCAAATCTGTTAATGCTCGAGAGGTTATCCTTTCTGTTTTGTTTGCTGTGGAAAGAGCAGTAAGTAAAAATATATGAGGATATGGATCAATGGAATTACTAGTTAGTTGGTTTTAGAAATCATTTGTCATGGGTTTTCAAGCTTGCTCAGTTCATCACAAAAGTGGCAAAGAGAATCTGCAGTTTTGGCTTTCAGTCTCATGGTTTGAAGAATAAAATGCTAGACTTCGATGTATTGCTGTTGTTGAGTGATCTTGTATAAGTGGAGCTTTTGGCATGCGAGGTGCTGAGGGTTTGCATGTTGGAGAGGTGCAGAAAGTGCACGGAAGCGGGAAGATGGCTTTTCATGGGCCGGTTATCATAATTTAGGATTTATTTACTTGTAATTTCAGTTTTTCTTTTATGTTTTGTTGTTGTAAAGGTTAGTATGCTAACCTCTTCCTTTGTATGTTTTTTTCAGTAGAAATAAAGTGAACCAATTTTCAAAAAAAAAAAATATTGTTCATTCAAAAATTCCTATATCGTTTCCACTTCAATTATTTCACTAACGCCTTTAAATTTCGGAAAATTTCGCCATAACCTCCTTTGTATGGGAGGGTCTGGGAAAACTCCCAAATAGCCACACGGGCGTCTCATATCAAAAAGAAAAAGAAAAAGCCAAGCGGCTAGCCAACAGGCTCATAAAATCATCACCCAAACAAAGCAGTAAATGTGTACCTATTTGTCGGGCACAAAATTTTATTCCTCTTCTCTAGCCCCTTTTTGCTTTAACCTGTTCAATAGATATGCATGTACATATATACAATTTCTATCACTTATCATTTTCCATTCAATTTCATATTTGATTTACTTTGGTTTAAAAACACCATTCATTCTAATGTTGCATGCATAGGCTAAAATCATATCATTAGCTAATTAATGTATATTTCAACTCATGCACATTTATTTGAACAAGTGGCTATTTTTAACACTTCACATTTCAAAGATGATAATTTTGGCGAACTAAATTATATTTCCACACATGACCATTTTATTTAGTTCCTATGCATGTTAAAAAGAATATTTCTTTCACAAATATTTATTTCAACGTCCGCATATCTTTAGCATATCACATATATGATAAAAATGATATTTTTATCGTTCAAAATGTTTGTTCGACAAATGGATGTTTTCAACACTTCATAGTTTCAATAAAAATGTAATTTTTATTGTTCGATCTTTTTATTCAACACATGAACCTTTCCACTACACACACTTCTCAACCAATGAGCATTTCCACACATGGACATTTTATTTATGTTGTTCATATTAGAAAGATGGAATTTTTATTGTTGAAACTATTTATATAAGGCGAATATTTTTCATACTTCATATATATGTAAAAATGTGATTTTTATTGTTTAAACACTTCATTCATTCACAAATGAATTTAATTTTCACACGACACTTTTCAACATACAAACATTTCCACACATGGATATAGTTTCAACATATGGCTTTAATTTCAACGCATGAAAATAATTTCAACATATGAAAATAATTCTAACACACAGAGATTATTCAAAATTTCGGCAGCATAACGGCAGGGTAGTTAAAACCGGCACCGTCCCTAGTACGGCTCCTCGCTCTACCTTAAAACCTCGCGGTTTTTGACAATGGGGATTCATGCATCTAATTCGCACGCAGGCGGCATGTTTATTTTTATTTCCACAAATATTTCCAATTCATTTCAATCACCAATGGGTATTTTTCAACCACAACCAAACAATATCAACCACAAACAATTATTCAACCATTCGTATTTTTCATCCAATGTTTCACACCAATTCACCACAATAAATATCGTCCATGGTTTGTGGACGAGGGGAGTAGATATATATATATATATATATATATTTGCTATATTTCACTTGCATTTCAACACATATATCAATCATTCTATGCATGTAAAATTCATACTTTGCTTATATAGCTTACACTACGCATGTACAGAGGTATACAACACGTATGTAATTTATATTTCGCTAATATAAATTATACACGACATTTTCCATTCAATTTCACGTTAATTTAGATTTCTCACATTGGTTTTGGGAGTGCTAAAAATCGATACGATGTCAGAAAAATCCGCGGCTTCTTCTATTGGGTAGAGAGCTTCCTTGCGGTCACGGTGTTTCCTGTTTCATCGAATTTCGTTAACATAGCAAAAAGATACGATTTTTACAAGTTTGCAACGCTTTATAGTGTAAAAATCAGTTGAAAATAGGTTTAGCCGTATACCTCTTTTGAATTCGAAAACTAGGGTTAAACTTTTCGGCAAAACCGCGAAGCGATAGGATGAACGGCCAGCGCTGCGTCGAAGAGGAAGGGAAGAGCTTCCCAACGCTACCCGAGATGATCAGCTCGGTGGTCCCTAGCACCCACGGCGGCGGCGCGAAGTTCGAGCGTTCTCGGCGCGATATCTCCCTCTACACTCAACGATAATTCTTGAAATTGCTATGGATTTGAAGATCTCTGAACGCTCTTCAAAATGGATCTTAGTTTGCTTGATTTCGTTGTGTGGTTGTGGAGAAATTGAAGAGAGAAGTTCAGATCCCTTTTCCGCGTTGCGTCTGGAGTATCGACGAGGAAGAAGAATTCTGATTGGTCGGTCCTTTTTATTTTAATTTTTAATTTATTTATTTCCAAAAATACCCCCTTCCACACATGAACTCGAAATCAAACCCAACGACTGTCGCCCCTAGCTAAATACCCCCATTCCGAACACAATGGGATATGTTTCGCTTGTCAATTCGACTGTTACAGTTAGTTATTTTTCAAATTAAAATATAAAACATTTAATATTTAATTTAAACGTACATTTCAATTTGCCAGGGCCACAAACTGAATCGAAAAATTCCAGAAAAATAAATCTAGCTATGTTTTGACGATACGGTCCTAACAAAACCAGTTTCGTCAAATTCTGAGGTTGTTTGAAAAATGGCCATTTTCTGGTCGATCCAATTTAACAGAAATTGACCAAACACATTTTCTTTTGCCACGCTCACATACTAGCTTCAAAAATTATGATATTTGAAACCTAGCAATAGTTTGACATCCCGGACCCAACAAAAGTGGTTTCGTCGAATTCCGAGGTCGTATGCAAAATATCAATTTTCCAGGGCTATATATTCTATATAGCGACCTATCTGAAAATTCATTCGGCCATAACTTTTGATTCCCGTTATGAAACTTCGATTTTTCAGATTCATTAGAAAGGTATTGACTAACAGATTTAAATATTTTTGGTTTCGCTAAAATCCATTATATTTCCCACCCTGCACAGTCAGTCAAAGTTGGAATTCAAATTTTCAAACTGACTCACTATTTCTAATTCACTATTTTATTGAAATATTCTATTTCAATTGTTCAAATTCTTTTGAAATCACCAATTTAAAATTTTTAAATTGGCTCGTATTTTCCGGGTTATTACAATTTCATTCATCCCCTCCTTTAAAAATTGAATCCGCTCCCATTCCTTTATTCCATTTCCGGAATCGAAATCTCATTCGAAGCCTGCATCGTAACCTGGGTTCTTCGATTAGGAAGGGAGATCGTCGAGCGCGATTAAGGGTCTGCGGCACTCGACTTCGTACGGTCAAGCTGGAATCGGGTTTAAGGAATGTTTGGATCTGAAACTCGACAACATCAGTAAGGTTAAAGGGGAACGTGGATTTGATCTCGATGGCAACTGCAAGGTTGGAGGGTCTCTGCATGATTGAAGATCGCGATGGGTAGTGAGGAGTCGCGATTGGAGGAGCTTCGAACCTGGTTCGATTCGAGTTTCTGGTGACGTCCAGATGGGGGGAGTTCCGTCATTGCTGTAAGGTGCGATTCAAAAGGCAAAAAAGGGTGCGATGGGATGAGGGGTACAGTGAGATGTCGGAGCTGTTAAAGCAGGGTTCTATAGGATTTTTAAGGCAGTCGAGTTCAAAGTCGTCGTCGTAGTTAGGGGTTCTCGATGATGGAGGTTCCTCAGCAAAAGGTCAGAATCGGGTAAGTTCAGCAAGGTTGGTCAACAGGAATTTGGGGAAGGGAGAAGCAGCTGGTGAAGTAAGTGCTGCAGTCATGTAGTAGTAGGCCCCGGCATTTTTATCTATGTTTGAGGAAGACAGAGTTTAAATAAAGATTAAGGTATAATTAAATTTATTTATTTTACTAGTTAAGGATCACTTAATTCATGAGAAATTCATAACACGTATATATTTCATATGATTACTGTTAGTCACAATGAAGTACGTTGAAATCATAAAGATGAACTTTTGCCTAATTTGGAATGCTTTGGAGACAGTCGGGATTTCGATTAAATTAAACACAGTTTAATTTAATCGAAAACAAATCAATATTCAGCAAATAAAAGTTCGGTGAGTAAATCTCACCTATTTGTTTAGAACTATTTTTATATCGTTAAAAATAATTGTTGTTGCTTGTTTTGAATGCTATCTGGTTGATTTAAATATATTAGTTATTTAGGGTTGACTATTGTATATATATTGGGTTGATGGGTGGATTGTTCCCGCAGTCTCATTAGCGGATGCCCGCAGTTTCATAGTGGATGATTTCCCTATGCGCCCCACAAATATATTAGTGGATGACCTTCATACCGTGATATCCTGCCTTGAAGCAGGATGGGTATTATTTATGTTGACTAATATATTTGGATGCAGGAAAACAGGTTGGAGGAATCCGACTGGATTCCTCAAAATATATTATCTGTTTGTTTATTTGTTTGCATATATACTGTCATATATGATGTGTTAGAGAACCAAAAATAAATAATTGGTTGTTTGGTGTTTAAATATCACTGGGCCTATGCGTTAATTTATAAAAATACCCTGAAAGGGGTATTTGAGATTTAAAAGGGAAATTCAATTTTTTCTAAAATAGAATTTGAATTTTTAAATAGATTTGAAATATTAACTTGTTTTAAAAGAAATAAAACAAGTAGTTCCTTTATAAACGAAGTTTATAAATAGTTCTTTTGTAAACGAAGTTTATAAATGAAGTGAAAAGAATTATCATTGGATAATTCAGAAATAAAATACAAGTGTGAAATTGAAAAGGGAAATCTATTTTTTTCAAAAGTAGAAATATCGATTTCAAAAGGGATTGAAATCGAGACTTGTTTAAAGAATGAATAAAGAAAATTTGAATAGAATTTGAATATAGAAATTCAAATGGGGTTTGAATATAGAAATTTAAATGGAATTCAAATATAGAGTTTGAATATAGAAAATATAAAGGAATTCAAATATAGGATTTGAATATCGAAAGTGAAATGGGATTTGAATATAGAAATTTAAATGGAGTTTAATATAGAAATTCAAATGGAATTCAAATATAGAATTTGAATATATAAAATTTGAATAGAGTTGAATATAGAATATCAAAATGGAGTTTGAATATAGAAATTCAAATTGGAATTTAAATATAGAATTCAAATAAAAGTGAAAATGGAGTTTAAATCAAGAAAATTCAAATAGAGTTAAAATGGAGTTTGAATATTAGAATTCAAACAGAAATGAAATGGAGTTTGAATATTAGAATTCGAATAGAGTTAAAATGGAGTTGAATTCATTTTAACGAAGTTAAAAAGATTATATAGATATAAATATAATTAAAACGAACTTGTCGCAGCGCTGCAGTTCGGAAATTGGCAATTCGAACTTCAATTCAGTATACAGAATTCAATAGAAGTCGGAATTCTTTGAAACAAGAACCCTCAAGACCAGTTAGATAATAGTTTTCTAATAGAAGAGAAAAGTCTGAATTTCGTCGAATAGATTTTGGGATATGTCAAAATCAAATTTCTATAAATGCAGCACCAAAATCATTTAAAATCCATAAGGTTTTATTTATATAAATATAGGGATTTTCAAGCAAATAAAAATCCGAATTTTCATTTGAAAAATCTAGACTGGAGATACAAAGTAAATATGAACTCCAGTGAAGTAAGTGGAATGATTTTTGAGACAAAAATCATATTTTAAATGGTTAAATATAATTAACTAAATTGGAGAATAATTAGTTAAAGGAAATTTGAATCGAAATTGGGTTTTTGGATAAGTGAAAGAGATTGAGAATTTACATTCGAAATCGAATATATAACTCGATTTGAAAATATAATTAGATTAGTTTATAATTAAGTTGAAATATATTTGAACATGTTATATTCAAATAAAAAGGTGAAATAGGCAAACAGTTAATTAGCAAATCAATTAACGAATTAATTAACGAGTTGAGTTAAAACGAGTGTATTAAGTTGAAATGAATTAGAAATGTATGGACATACATGAGACAGGTTTGGGATGAAGTTAATGAAGATATATATTAGAATGCCCGACAAAAGGTACGTATTTAATTCATATATGAGATTTTATGCGCCGTATCGGCAAACCGCTTGGCTTTTTCTTTTGGATTGGTGAGGGCCATGGGAGGCTATTTGAAATATCCCGATGCTCCCGGTACAAAGGAGGTTATGGCGAATTTTTCTGAAAATTTAAGGAGTTAGAATATTTTTAAGAATTTTGATAACTAGAATCTATATATAAATATATATAGAATTCGATAAGAAAACAAACTTAAAAATAGAATAGTATAATCAAAAGGGAAGACTAGGAGCAAAATCTTGTAAGAATAGAAAAAGAAAGTGTATACGTGTTTAAAAGTGAATAAGTAGTTGTATGGTATTGATTATTCGAGTAAGTAGTCATATCTGTTTTGACGTTATAAATGTTATTCAGTCAAGGTCTGAGAGGTAGTTATACCCCAACTTGATTGATTTCATTATTAATAAATAAATAGTAAGATTTCAGGCTCGAAGATCAATGTTGGATAAGAGTTAGTTGAATATAGTATTTGGGTTGTCGTAACGATGTTTTTACACAACATCCGTTTTAACCCAAATAAGTGTAAACTTGGAAATAGAATAATAAATATTTCCTAAGTATAGAAATAAACGAGATTAGGAAAGAGATAAGAAATTGGAATATTTTCCAATTATAAATAGTATATATTTTCTAAGTTTGGAAAATAAAGGAAGGCGATATCGGAAGTGTTTTCCAAATAGCGTAAAAGGCCAGTATGGGTATTGAAAATATTTGGTTAATAAATATTGATAAGGAAATGGAGAAGAGATTTAATTAATGAAATATTAATTAAAGAGCCCAGTGATTTATTTGATATGTTGAATGAAGACTTGTTTCTTCGATAGTTAAATCATCGACAATCGAAACACTTGTTTTTTTTCGATAGTTAAATCACAAACTATCGAAGTTTTGACCATTTTAATGTTGTTAATATGGAGAGACCGGTTGGATTATTATCCAAAGAACCACTCTGTTTTTGCATAAGCGTTGCGAATCATATATGACAAAGATAATTGAAGACAGAGTAAAGTGCAAGGGCTATTGTATAAGTCTTAGATAATAGTGCCTAAGATGGATGTACTGAATAGTGCCTAAGATGGATGTACTGAATAGTGCCTTCGGTTCATCCTGTTCCTGGAAGACTTGTATGGATGAATGTCAGACAGAGTATTTCCAGAAAGGTCACGTACATTGATTTCTTCAACCGTACCAAGAGTGGAAGCGGAGAAGGAAACTTCTTTAGCTAACACGTAATGTACTGTTGTAGACGTCAATTAGTGATTTTTGATGGATCTGACAATGTGGCATTCGAAGTAAATATGATGTGATGATAAAGCGTAACCTCAAGCCTCATCAACCGGTAAATGGCAGAAATCGGGCAGGCAGCATGGCTATGTTGGTCGCACCTATTGGGATGTATAATCAACTGATCTAGTGTTTCATTTACTTCTAAAAATCTATTGTTGATGTTGTCTCATTCGGGAAACGGTTGCTGATCCCAACCGTTGGTGATATACATTTGATACACTCAAGCGAAATGAGTGGTCGGTCATGTGTGGCTGAGTTGCAAGATGTTCTTGTTGAACTCGGTGTATTCTCCTCTGGAGATATACTAGCGGCAGGTCTTTCCATACCTTGTCATAGTTGGAAATCCATTACCCAATAAGTGCTTGTGGTTTTGATTGTATATATATGTGGAACGTGAGATGCAAACGTTCAACTAGATTGTTATTTACTTGATTTAGACATTATTATAATATCAAAAGAGTTTTGATATAAAGATTACCGTTTCTTTCAAAGAGGATTTGAAAATTAAATCAAGTGTTTGGATTCTCATAAGGGAAAAACCCGTTCCGTGTATACGGCGTGGTCTTATGAGATATCATTTAGTTTTCTGAAACTGTTTTAAATTGTTTACTCATACCAGTCCCATGACTGACCCGGAGTTTATTTTGTTTTATTCTACCTAAACTCTTGGGTGCCTAAATTTGTACGGGCAGTCAAGTAGTTCAGGATTTTACAGATCTATCTAAAGGAGCTTGGAGCAGGAGGCTTCAGCGTTAGTTATATAGTGTTTTGTTCCGCTGTGTTTTAAGTGTTGTATTCTGATAAGTGTATGTTATACAGTTGAAATTTTGTACTTCAAAAGTTATGATATATTATATTTTGTTCCGCTGCGATGTGAGATTCTGTGTTGTTATTTCTGTTCTTCTTCTACCCTTTTCTTCTAAAAAATGTTTCGTATTTTCGTGATATTTGGGTTGGACGTATGATGTATATAGTCAACTCTGATATTACGGATTTGCGGGCCACTACAGTTGGTATCAGAGCTTCAGTTGAGCGAATACCTAGGCTTGTGTGGCATGTGCTCATTAGAGATAGGGTCAGTAGCACCCTAGAATGAGTTGAGTGTATATATGTACGAAAGAGCGTATTTGTTATTTGGTATAAAAACCGTTTTATATTGTGTTGACTAGTTTGTGGAGTGAATTATGAATCATGATCGAATCGTGGGACGCCATGATGTCGATACGAGTTTATAAACACTTGAACAGAAGATTGGACACGATATTGTTTTTAAATAGTTGAGTTGATTGTTAGGATTATAATCGAATTAGATTATAAAATTGAAATAGTTATATATAAACAATAGAATTTGTATAATGAGACGACCCGAACTCCCCCGGTCTCATAAGAGATGAGGAAGAACGGATTGTTTTGAGAACACGACAAAATAGAACGCAGACGGAAGAACATTTCAATGTATATTACAACAATGCATCAGATTACAAGAATATACAAAGTATAAATGAATAAATATACATTCAACAAATATCAGAGATTTAAATTACATTTAAATACATAGCAGCGGAAAATAATACAATACACAACTAGAAGAGATATACGGATACAAAGCTTTCCGGATATCATTCCAGCTGTAAACCAGGATCCTGTGAATATAAATCTGCAAAACCAAAACTACTAGCTGCCCGTGTGGAAAATAGGGGCACCCAGAGTTTAGGTTAAAACAATAAACTCCAGGTCAGTCATGTGACTGGTGTGAGAACTAAAACAGTTATTTATCTTTATTTTCAAAGTAAGGTAAATCAAGGGACCACGCCGTATAACACGGAACGGATTTCCTCCCAAGAACACTAGTGCATAAAACAACAGCGCAATGCTAAATAAAGAAAAATGAAGCTATTATAAGACCCAGGTCCTATCACACAATGCAACGCAAGCCAGGGGATAGGTTTTTTACCTTATAATAGCCAAGAATGCTTGATACGTTTAAAAGAAATCATTTGATACTATTATAAGTTTATAGTGTATAAAACAACTTCAAATCATAAGTATCAATCATAGGCGGCATGAATGCCCCATACCACTATGTCGCCATATATAGGTTATACAATCAAAATCGCAAAGTCACGTATTTGGAAATCGGGTTTCCATCTATGAACCGAGGCAAAAGATAGTCCTCAACCGATTCGAGACAATCTAGCCCATGTCTCAGGACCCAGACTTAGGTGGGCCCTTGGATCGTCAGGGCCGGTCCACCGATGTGGATTATTATGCCTGAACACTACGTTTCCCCGCCCTTTGGGGCGTAAATGAGCCAACGAATGACTCCATCGGACCCGGATCGTCCGATCAAACCGAGGTGCCTCGCAACAGCAACAACCACACAGGTGAAAAGTATATAAGTGTCAGGGCTGGTAGGTCACTGACACCTCCCTAGCTAGAAGGAAACGCATGCCCTCCCTGAGGTCCGTCTCCCGTTTTTGGTTCACAACCGGGGTGTGAGGCTCGCGAATTCACGTTACACAAAGCTGTGCCACACAGGCTGTGCTTTGAACATCACCACAAGACTTTGCTTTTCAACAGAAGCCTCGATCAATTGCATCTTAGCATGCCACACAGGCAAACCACTCTATGCAACCGATATCAGTCACACAGAATGAAATCCAATGTCAGACACACAGTCCATTTACAAGTCCGTTCTGGGCCTGAACGAAACCGGAGGCACTTTCCTCGCATATCCATCGATCTCCAAGCACATCTGGATGACCACCGATTGATTCCCTCATCTTGGGTGTACAGCCCAATCAAGATCATCAGTAATCACCCAAACTATGTGAAGACTTCCGATCTTCAACCACCGTCTTCATCTTCGACTTATCGTCGTATCAGTTATTCAGAATGGGATAAACCCGGTCTTTCCGAATAACTCGCGTATATTTTAAATAAGTGTTACACAAACACAACATACGCCTCATTCCAATTCATCAGTCACTAACCGTAACTTAATCAAGAGAATAATTTCCCAAATATTAACCCCGAAGGCCGAAACCAACATCAGATCAATATCCAGAAAACCATTCAACTTAACTAATCTCCAGTTAGTTTCTGTTTTTCTTAACCCCTTTAGGTCTAAGAACAGTATTATTGAAGATACCGTTCACAACAACCCAAAATCACGTTCCATTAATCATCGGGTTAAAGAACAAGTGTTATTTAAAACACTGTTCACAATAAACCCAAAAATCAATACCAATTCAATTCCAATTAAATATTATTTAATTGGTACACTTCATTAAATCTAAAGAAAAAGATTTAATCTTTTCTCAACTGGGTTCAGTAACAGCGTTAGTCAAGACACCATTCATGACAAACCCAAATCACATTTGATATTAAATACAAGGCTCTGAATAGAAAATATCCCGGCTTATATTCAATATCAAATTCTACGACCAACAAATATCGTATTGGAAATAACGATATATATATCTATATCTTTCAAATTTCCATAACAACATCTGTATAGTCACGAAATCCAACATCGAAATATTCCGAAGGCAATTTCAATTCAAATCCATTCCAATGCAATCATTGGAAATTCTGGTTATTTTCAAAACCATTTCAAATTCAATTTATTTATTTAAAATTAAATAGAATTATAATTCTATTTCAAAACTAGTTCATTTCGATAAAAATCTATTTTTATCTTTTCAAATATGGAGTTTTTCATCCCAACTCTTTCTAAATCATTTCTTATGATTTTAAACAAATTATTACTATTTTTAATAATTTTATCAAGACCCGTACAGTCGATTTCCATCAACGGCCATCAAACTGCACTTACAACGACCTTTTTCAAATTTGATTTGGACATAATTCCAAATCCAACCGTTAGATTTCTAATTTCTAATATTCGTTAGAAAGCTCTTTTCGATACGAACCCAACGGTTCCGGTTTTAGGTGAATCCGATGGTCAGATCTCCCGTAATATCCGTTCGAAGTCAATGGTCGAAATTCGCGAACTGCCGCGGCGCGGCGCGTTCTATTCTGGCCATTATATTATATATATAATATATTTAATATATACTTCGTCGATTTCAATTCAAAACGTGCTTTATAAATCGTTTTTAAATTCATTTTCAAAACGGTTTCAACTTCATATTCAATTTCAAATCAAAATTGAATATTCCAATTTAAATTCATTTCAAATTGATTTCAATTCAATTTCAATTTAATTCAATTTCAGTTCGTTTTCAATTCGATTCAAATTTCAATTCGAATTCATTTATATTCAATTTCAATTCGAATTCATTTATATTCGATTTCAATTCGAATTTATTTATCTTCAATTCTTTTCAAAATATCAGATTTAGAAATCACTTTCGATATTCATTATAAAATGAATAAAATCGATATAAATATCATTCACGTCAAAATGGCGTCAATCTAATCAATACGGCTTCATATATTCCTATTTTCAAATATTCTATTTCAAATATTTCTAATTTTCAAATATTCTATTTCGAATTTTCAAATATTCTATTTCGAATATTTCTTTTCAAATATTTCTAATTTTCAAATATTCTATTTCGAATATTTCTTTTTCAAATATTTCTATTTCAAATATTTCTATTTACAAACTGGAATGAGGCCCAATCAATTACCATATAATGTTAATTATATGGATTTTCTACAACACATGTATACAATAACAACGATGAATAATCAACCATCATCCAAAGTGCATTCTACACTGTATAAGCATCAAATATAGATATTCAACGCTTATAACAGTATGTCAATCAATCGATCGACATACAACCAAACAATCAGGATTAGTGTACGTCAAATATCATCCCAATACCCGTGTGGGGTTTCAAACAATCAAACAAAGATTTTATTTGTGCAGTTGGGTGATGTGTAAAATTTATCGTCCCAATCAATGTCAGTCAAATGTGTGTATATAAACAAATCGTCCGATTTGTTTATTTTTATTTCATTTCATATACGCGTTAAAAATTCTATTTTTAACTATAAAATATTTTTAACTATATAAATATTTTATTTCATTACACATCACATCACACAATCAACTACACATCAAATCAAACAAACAAGCATACAAGCCGTCCATGGTCTGTGGACGACGGGTGTCGGGTGCTACTAAACATCGTCTGCATCCTAGTATATATATTTTAACTAGAAATAAATTAAAGAGTGAGAAATTCTCACAGATTAGCTAATCCAACGCCACGACTCTTCTTAGGTAGAAATCTTCGTCGTTCTGCCTCTTGTCACTTTTCACTGCCCGTATTCTCTACATATATAAAAATCACATTTTTACTTCGCTATTCAATATATAAAAATCATATTTTTTCTATGCTATTCAATATATAAAAATCACATTTTTACTTCACTATTCAATATATAAAAATCGAATTTTTACTATGCTATTCAATATATAAAAATCGAATTTTTACTTCGCTATTCAATATATAAAAATCATGTTTTTACTTCTCAAATTGAATAAACTACTTTATACAAAAACTGAAATGATAAAGAAAATAAACACTCACTGTCTTTATTGGGAGATGGATGCCGACGGTCTTCAGGCAGGAGGGGATGGCATCTGCGCGTCGGAGGGTGGCGGTTCCAGGTGGTCGCGGCTTCAGGGGAGGCGCTGCTCGCGGTCTACGGTGGTCAGAGCGGAGGAGCTCACGGTGGCTGCCCTAGGGTTTGCTCGCGGCGCTAGGGTTCGGATTGGGGTCTTGCGGTTTGACCTAGAGGAGGGTAGAGAGGCGCGAGGGAGGGGAATCGGAGGTGGAGTTTGCGGCGAGGTGGCGGGGGTTTCCTCCAGCACGGCGGCGCGTTTCACGAGAGGTCGACGGGGTAGGGGCAGTTTTGGTAAATCGGGTTTTTTTGCTGAAGTCAATGGGGGAAAAGAATATAAAGGGGGGGTTTATATGAATATAATTATTTATATTTTATTTTAATTTCTCTTTTTAAAAAGTAACTTTTTATTTCGAAGTCGAAATCAAACCCACCGCCTGTTGTCCATAGCTAATTACCCCCATTCCGAACACGATGGGATATGTATCGTAAGCTGATTCGATCGTTTCGATCAGTTTCCATCAAAACCAACATATAACTCTATATATTGAATTTGAACGCACATTTCAATTTACTGGTGTCCCATACTAACTCTAAAAATTCCCGAAAAATATTTTTTAGCTTCGTATTGATGGTACGGTCCTAACAAAACTAGTTTCGTCGAATTCTGAGACCGTTGGAAAAATGGCCATTTTCCAGTCGATTAAAATCAACTGAAACTAGTCAAACGCGTTTTCCTTTGCCACGCTCACATATTGATTCGAAAAATTATGAAATTTGAAACCTAGCAATAATTTGACATCACGGACCCAACAAAAGTGGTTTCCTCGAAATCCGAGGTCGTTTGCAAAATTTCAATTTTTAAGGGCTTGAATTCCATAGCGACTATTCAGAATTTTCAACTGGACATATCTTTTGATTCCCGCTATGAAATTTCGATTTCCCTGATTCGTTGGAAAGATAGCCACTATTAGATTCCATTATTTTTGGTTTCACTAAAATCCGGATTGTTTTACACCCGGTACATTCAATTGAAGTTTGAAATCGAATTATCGAACTACCGCGCCATTTTCAATTCCTTTTATATTTATAAATAATTATTTATATTCTAACGACGACGTATATAACATATACGTTCGAATTCTATTCAAAATAAATTTCTCGACGATATTATTTAAAATAATCTATTTTAGATAATCAAAATTCGCTAAAATTGCCAAAATAAAAATTTTAAACTGGCCCAGATTTCCGGGTTATTACAATCTCCCCCACTTAAAACTTTTCGTCCCCGAAAAGGAACGAAGTCGAAAGTGGTTTGATTAATCAACTCTACGTTCGATCTGGCTTCCATTCTCCAACTTTTCAGTTTCTGAGAATTTTCAAAAATTTCAAAAATTTGGCTAACACCCTAAATTTTCGAAAAATTTCGCCATAACCTCCCCTGCACCGGGAGCCACGGGAAAATCCCGAAATTGCCATATAGGCCTTCTGATCTCAAAAAGAAAAAGAAAAAGCCAAGCGGCTAGCCAATAGGCTCATAAAATCATCATCACCCAAACAAAACAGTAAATTATGATAAACATGTACCTATTTGTCGGGCAAACAAATTTTATTCTCTGCTCTAGCCTCCTTGCTATGACCTGTTCAATGTAAGTACATGTATATGCAAGCAAGTGCGACTAATTTTCAATACAATTCAATATTTGATTCAATTAGGCATAATGGTTCAAAATTATCAAACAAATAAACAAACAACACAAACATCAATCCATTAGTTGATTATCATTTGAAATTCATAACTTTGATACATAGTCAAAAATCAGATTTTTGATGCAAAATCACAACGATAAGCCCTATCTAGTTTCGGTTCTCACACCAGTCAATAGGAAATATATAGAAATCTCACTTTCGTTACTCGAAAATAAATACTGGCGATGGTGCCCCGTCACCAGAATTATCCCCGGGCACTAGAGTGTGATTCTATAACTATCCAATACATTAAAACTTCGAATACACGTTTGCAAGACATATATGCAAAATCTTTATATATTGGATTGTCCCGATCAATATAGAATAAATAATCAAATACGAATAGTTGATTTAAATTTTCAAAACAAAAATTGTTTTCATTTTAAAAATATACTCTTCACACTCGTTCTAGGATACTACTGATCCTATCTCTAACGAGTCATTCTCATTGGATATTACTAATCCAATTTCTGATGAATTCTTTCGTATGGTTCTAATGTGTCTTGTTCTCTGAGCTTTGTAAACCAAAGCTCTGATACCACGATGAAACGACCCGAACTCCCCCGGTCTCCGAAGAGATGAGGAAGAACGGATTGTTTTGAGAACACGACAAAATAGAACGCAGACGGAAGAACATTTCAATGTATATTACAACAATGCATCAGATTACAAGAATATACAGAGTATAAATGAATAAATATACATTCAACAAATATCAGAGATTTAAATTACATTTAAGTACATAGCAGTGGAAAATAATACAATACACAACTAGAAGAGATATACGGATACAAAGCTTTCCGGATATCATTCCAGCTGTAAACCAGGATCCTATGAATATAAATCTGCAAAACCAAAACTACTAGCTGCCCGTGTGGAAAATAGGGGCACATAGAGTTTAGGTTAAAACAATAAACTCCAGGTCAGTCATGTGACTGGTGTGAGAACTAAAACAGTTATTTATCTTTATTTTCAAAGAAAGGTAAATCAAGGGACCACGCCGTATAACATGGAACGGGTTTCCTCCCAAGAACACCAGTGCATAAAACAACAGCGCAATGCTAAATAAAGAAAAATGAAGCTATTATAAGACTCAGGTCCTATCACACAATGCAACGCAAGCCGGGGGATAGTGTTTTTAACTTATAATAGCCAAGAATGCTTGATACGTTTAAAAGAAATCATTTGATACTATTATAAGTGTATAGTGTATAAAACAACTTCAAATCATAAGTATCAATCATAGGCGACATGAATGCCCCATACCACTATGTCGCCATATATAGGTTATACAATCAAAATCGCAAAGTCACGTATTTGGAAATTGGGTTTCCATCTATGAACCGAGGCAAAAGATAGTCCTCAACCGATTCGAGACAATCTAGCCCATGTCTCAGGACCCAGACTCAGGTGGGCCCTTGGATCGTCAGGGCCGGTCCACCGATGTGGATTATTATGCCTGAACACTACGTTTCCCCGCCCTTTGGGGCGTAAATGAGCCAACGAATGACTCCATCGGACCCGGATCGTCCGATCAAACCGAGGCGCCTCGCAACAGCAACAACCACACACGTGAAAAGTATATAAATGTCAGGGCTGGTAGGTCACTGACACCACCCTAGCTAGAAGGAAACGCATGCCCTCCCTAAGGTCCGTCTCCCGTTTTTGGTTCACAACCGGGGTGTGAGGCTCGCGAATTCACGTTACACAAAGCTGTGCCACACAGGCTGTGCTTTGATCATCACCACAAGACTTTGCTTTTCAACAGAAGCCTCGATCAATTGCATCTTAGCATGCCACACAGGCAAACCACTCTATGCAACCGATATCAGTCACACAGAATGAAATCCAATGTTAGACACATAGTCCATTTACAAGTCCGTTCTGGGTCTGAACGAAACCGGAGGCACTTTCCTCGCATATCCATCGATCTCCAAGCACATCTGGACGACCACCGATTGATACCCTCATCTTGGGTGTACAGCCCAATCAAGATCATCAGTAATCACCCAAACGATGTGAAGACTTCCGGTCTTCAACCACCATCTTCATCTTCGACTTATCGTCGTATCAGTTATTCAGAATGGGATAAACCCGGTCTTTCCGAATAACTCGCGTATATTTTAAATAAGTGTTACACAAACACAACATACGCCTCATTCCAATTCATCAGTCACTAACCGTAACTTAATCAAGAGAATAATTTCCCAAATATTAACCCCGAAGGCCGAAACCAACATCAGATCAATATCCGGAAAACCATTCAACTTAACTAATCTCCAGTTAGTTTCTGTTTTTCTTAACTCCTTTAGGTCTAAGAACAGTATTATTGAAGATACCGTTCACAACAACCCAAAATCACGTTCTATTAATCATCGGGTTAAAGAACAAGTGTTATTTAAAACACTGTTCACAATAAACCCAAAAATCAATACCAATTCAATTCCAATTAAATATTATTTAATTGGTACACTTCATTAAATCTAAAGAAAAAGATTTAATCTTTTCTCAACTGGGTTCAAGAACAGTGTTAGTTAAGACACCATTCACGACAAACCCAAATCACATTTGATATTAAATACAAGGCTCTGAATAGAAAATATCCCGGCTTATATTCAATATCAAATTCTACGATCAACAAATATCGTATTGGAAATAACGATATATATATCTATATCTTTCAAATTTCCATAACAACATCTGTATAGTCACGAAATCCAACATCGAAATATTCCGAAGGCAATTTCGATTCAAATCCATTCCAATGCAATCATTGGAAATTCTGGTTATTTTCAAAACCATTTCAAATTCAATTTATTTATTTAAAATTAAATAGAATTATAATTCTAGTTCAAAACTAGTTCATTTCGATAAAAATCTGTTTTTATCTTTTCAAATATGGAGTTTTTCATCCCAATTCTTTCTAAATCATTTCTTATGATTTTACATAAATTATTACTATTTTTAATAATTTTATCAAGACCCGTACAGTCGATTTCCATCAACGGCCATCGAACTGCACTTACAACGACCTTTTTCAAATTTGATTTGGACATAATTCCAAATCCAACCGTTAGATTTCTAATTTCTAATATTCGTTAGAAAGCTCTTTTCGATACGAACCCAACGGTTCCGGTTTTAGGAGAATCCGACGGTCGGATCTCCCGTAATATCCGTTCGAAGTCAATGGTCGAAATTCGCGAACTACCGCGGCGCGGCGCGTACTATTCAGGCCATTATATTATATATATAATATATATAATATATAATTCGTCGATTTCAATTCAAAACGTGCTTTATAAATCGTTTTTAAATTCATTTTCAAAACGGTTTCAACTTCATATTCAATTTCAAATCAAAATTGAATATTCCAATTTAAATTCATTTCAAATTGATTTCAGTTCAATTCAATTTCAATTCAATTTCAATTTAATTCAATTTCAGTTCGTTTTCAATTCGATTCAAATTTCAATTCGAATTCATTTATATTCAATTCGAATTCATTTATATTCGATTTCAATTCGAATTTATTTATCTTCAATTCTTTTCAAAATATCAGATTTTGAAATCACTTTCGATATTCATTATTAAATGAATAAAATCGATATAAATATCGTTCATGTCAAAATGGCGTCAATCTAATCAATACGGCTTCATATATTCCTATTTTCAAATATTCTATTTCAAATATTTCTTTTTCAAATATTTCTAATTTTCAAATATTCTATTTCGAATATTTCTTTTCAAATATTTCTAATTTTCAAATATTCTATTTCGAATATTTCTTTTTCAAATATTTCTATTTCAAATATTTCTATTTCAAATATTTCTATTTACAAACTGGAATGAGGCCCAATCAATTACCATATAATGTTAATTATATGGATTTTCTACAACACATATATACAATAACAACGATGAATAATCAACCATCATCCAAAGTGCATTCTACACTGTATAAGCATCAAATATAGATATTCAACGCTTATAACAGTCTGTCAATCAATCGATCGACATACAACCAAACAATCGGGATTAGTGTACGTCAAATATCATCCCAATACCCGTGTGGGGTTTCAAACAATCAAACACAGATTTTATTTGTGCAGTTGGGCGATGTGTAAAATTTATCGTCCCAATCAATGTCAGTCAAATGTGTGTATATAAACAAATCGTCCGATTTGTTTATTTTTATTTCATTTCATATACGCGTTAAAAATTCTATTTTTAACTATAAAATATTTTTAACTATATAAATATTTTATTTCATTACACATCACATCACACAATCAACTACACATCAAATCAAACAAACAAGCATACAAGCCGTCCATGGTCAGTGGACGACGGGTGTCGGGTGCTACTAAACACCGTCTGCATCCTAGTATATATATTTTAACTAGAAATAAATTAAAGAGTGAGAAATTCTCACAGATTAGCTAATCCAACGCCACGACTCTTCTTAGGTAGAAATCTTCGTCGTTCTGCCTCTTGTCACTTTTCACTGCCCGTATTCTTTACATATATAAAAATCACATTTTTACTTCGCTATTCAATATATAAAAATCATATTTTTTTCTATGCTATTCAATATATAAAAATCACATTTTTACTTCACTATTCAATATATAAAAATCGAATTTTTACTATGCTATTCAATATATAAAAATCGAATTTTTACTTCGCTATTCAATATATAAAAATCATGTTTTTACTTCTCAAATTGATTAAACTACTTTATACAAAAACTGAAATGATAAAGAAAATAAACACTCACTGTCTTTATTGGGAGATGGATGCCGACGGTCTTCAGGCAGGAGGGGATGGCATCTGCGCGTCGGAGGGTGGTGGTTCCAGGTGGTCGCGGCTTCAGGGGAGGCGCTGCTCGCGGTCTACGGTGGTCAGAGCGGAGGAGCTCACGGTGGCTGCCTTAGGGTTTGCTCGCGGCGCTAGGGTTCGGATTGGGGTCTTGCGGTTTGACCTAGAGGAGGGTAGAGAGGCGCGAGGGAGGGGAATCGGAGGTGGAGTTTGCGGCGAGGTGGCGGGGGTTTCCTCCAGCGCGGCGGCGCGTTTCACGAGAGGTCGACGGGGTAGGGGCAGTTTTGGTGAATCGGGTTTTTTTGCTGAAGTCAATGGGGGAAAAGAATATAAAGGGGGGGGGTTTATATGAATATAATTATTTATATTTTATTTTAATTTCTCTTTTTAAAAAGTAACTTTTTATTTCGAAGTCGAAATCAAACCCACCGCTTGTCGTCCATAGCTAATTACCCCCATTCCGAACACGATGGGATATGTATCGTAAGCTGATTCGATCGTTTCGATCAGTTTCCGTCAAAACCAACATATAACTCTATATATTGAATTTGAACGCACATTTCAATTTACTGGTGTCCCATACTAACTCTAAAAATTCCCAAAAAATATTTTCTAGCTTCGTATTGATGATACGGTCCTAACAAAACTAGTTTCGTCGAATTTTGAGACCGTTGGAAAAATGGCCATTTTCCAGTCGATTAAAATCAACTGAAACTGGTCAAACGCGTTTTCCTTTGCCACGCTCACATATTGATTCGAAAAATTATGAAATTTGAAACCTAGCAATAATTTGACATCACGGACCCAACAAAAGTGGTTTCCTCGAAATCCGAGGTCGTTTGCAAAATTTCCATTTTTAAGGGCCTGAATTCCATAGCGACTATTCAAAATTTTCAACTGGACATATCTTTTGATTCCCGCTATGAAATTTCGATTTCCCGGATTCGTTGGAAAGATAGCCACTATTAGATTCCATTAATTTTGGTTTCACTAAAATCCTGATTGTTTTGCACCCGGTACATTCAATTGATGTTTGAAATCGAATTATCGAACTACCGCGCCATTTTCAATTCCTTTTATATTTATAAATAATTATTTATATTCTAACGACGACGTATATAATATATACGTTCGAACTCTATTCAAAATAAATTTCTTGACGATATTATTTAAAATAATCTATTTTAGATAATCAAATTTCGCTAAAATTGCCAAAATAAAAATTTTAAACTGGCCCAGATTTCCGGGTTATTACATATAAGAATGAAATATATACAAATAAGATGAATTAAAATTGAATTCAAACAAGAATTCAGAATTTAAAATCCTGGGAGTTTGGAAAATATTTTTCAAAATGGAGTTTGAAAGAAATATAGCATTGAACTCACTTCAGTGGCTAGAAAATAATTCTGATGATGATCGCAACCTCATCAGTGTTCATTTTCGAGTTTCTAAGTGATGGATTGCTACCTTAGAAAAGTTTTTGATGGAAATTTGTTTGAAAAGAAAACAAGTTGTTTGAAAATTCAAATGTTTTGAATTTGAGATGGATATAAATATATGTATATATTTGTATTACTTCAAAGGAGTTTTGAAATAAAACCCTGGGAATTTGAATGATTGAAATTAAATTTAACTTAAGTAAGTTAAATGGATCGAAATGAATAAACTGAGTAAAATCAATGTGAATGAAATATGAATTGGATGTGAATAAAGGAAAAACCAAAAGAGTTAAAAAGGAAATATATTTGGAAAACAAATACAAAGGAAGTTATGTGCAAACAAATAGAAGGAGAAATATTTGCAAAAACATTTACAAATAGAATTTAAAAGGAAATATTTGTAAAAAATTTACAAATAGATTAAATGTAAATATTTATTTATAGAAAATAAATAGAATGTTATAAATGAGATATTTATTTGTTAAATAAATAGAATTTAATCAAAGGAATATTTAGAAGATGAATAGAAAATGGAAATTTGTTTTTAACAGATAGATAGAAAAGATTAATGTATAAATAATAGTTTATAAATTAAATTAAATATTTATCATTCAATAAATGGAATATATAAGTCTGAATTTATATAGAGAAGAGATATTGGTCTTTAACACCGATAGTTTTAAATAGAAGGGGTACACAACACTTGTATAAGGGAAGTAACGTTGTTAAAGAGAACATTTATAGAGTGAAGAACCGTTACTAAAAGTAAATCTTTATAAATGAACAAACGTTATCCAATAGGAGTTATTCGAATAGGAGAAGTCGATTAGAATTAGAAATAATCGATTAGAGTTAGAATAAATCGATAAGAGTAAGAATTAACTAGTTAGAGTTAATCAGTTAGGGTTAATCCGTAGAGTTAATTGAATTAGTTATTCAATTAGAATTTATCGAATATTTGTTATTCAAATTAAGAGTTAACCAGATAGAGTTAATTGAACATAGTTAATCAAATTAGGATTTAATTGAATGTTTGTTATTCAATTAAAGTTGATCTATATAGTTATTTAAATAGAGTTAGTCAAACATAATTACTCGGGATAAGTTGCCATTTCGTACAACTGCTAGCGTAATTCGCAGGGCTGCAGATAGCCTAGGGCGGTCGGATGTTTCCTGAGGGAATCAGGCGTAACCATTGTGATCGCTGCGATCTAGAGTCAAGCGAATGGAGTTAAATCGAATATTAGTTATTTGAATAGAATAATAGGAGTTAACGAATATTAGTTATTTGAATAGAATAAAAGGAGTTATCGAATATTAGTTGTTCAAATAGAATAAAAGGAGTTATCGAATATTAGTTATTCGAATATAATAAAAGGAGTTATCGAATATTAGTTATTCGAATAGAATAAAAGGAGTTATCGAATATAGTTTATTCGAATAGAGTTAAAGGAGTTATCGAATATAGCTTATTCGTAAGGAGTTAAGTGAAAAGAGCTAATCAAATAGGGTTAATCGATAAGAGTTAAATCCAATAAAGTTAATTGATAAGAGTAAATTGAATATAGTTTATTCAAAGAAAGGCTTTCGAATCTAGTTATTGGAAAGAGAGATTATCGAGTATAGTTATTCGAAGGGAGGAGTTATCAAATAGGGATTTATTCGAAAGAGAGTTACGTAAGGAAGTTTGAAATGTTGAGTATCAATATAAATAAGTATTGAAAAGATAAATGGGGTTGTAGCACTTTTTCTACCTTAGCAATTTCGAGGACAAAATTATTTTAAGTGGGGAAGATTGTAATGACCCGGATTCTTATGGGTTAATTTTAAATATTTAATATGGATTTAAATATTGGGTGGATAATATAAATGGAATTTTATATTAAGTTATCAATTTAATAATTGATTTCGATTTAATGTCGAATAAATTAAATTGTCGTAATGCAATAATAATTTAATTTAAAAATATATAACTAAATCGAATCAGTTCAGATGATTAGTATAAAATTCAGTTGAGTTAGAATAATAATATTAAATTATTATCGAAGAATTTAAATGGTTTGAAATTTAATTTATATCAATTTAAATTAATATCTGTTACAGATGATCAAATTGGACTTCGTGACCTATCCCAATGTGTCTGAAATAGAGGTATTACCCTAGAATTGTCAGTTGTTGGGTTCAGAGAGAGGTTTGGAATCAAGATGATAATTTAATTTAAAAGATCCGGTTATAAAAAAATTTAAATTAAATTAAAAGAGAATTCTTTTATGGACAAAAACCCATACATGTTAAGACCTTAATCTCCACAAACAAAATGCCTGGGTGTTCAAATACAAACCGCTCCCTTCCCTTATATAATCAGTGAAACTTTTGCCCTTAAATTCATTCATCCCCTCCTTTAAAAATCGAATTCGCTCCCATTCCTTTATTCCATTTCCGAAATCGAAATCACATTCGAAGCCTGCATCGTGACCTGGGTTCTTCGATTAGGAAGGGAGATCGTCGAGCGCGATTAAGGGTCTACGGAACTCGACTTCGTACGGTCAAGCTGGAATCGGGTTTAAGGAATGTTTGGATCTGAAACTCAACAACATCAGTAAGGTTAAAGGGGAACGTGGATTTGATCTCGATGGCGACTGCAAAGTTGGAGGGTCTCTGCGTGATTGAAGATCACGATGGGTAGTGAGGAGTCGCGATTGGAGGAGCTTCGAACTAGGTTCGATTCGAGTTTCTGGTGACGTCCATATGGGGGGAGTTCTGTCATTGTTGTAAGGTGCGATTCATAGGGCAAAAAAGGGTGCGATGGGATGAGGGGTACAGTGAGATGTCGGAGCAGTTAAAGCAGGGTTCTGTAGGATTTTTAAGGCAGTCGAGTTCAAAGTCGTCGTCGCAGTTAGGGGTTCTCGATGATGGAGGTTCCTCAGCAAAAGGTCAGAATCGGGTAAGTTCAGCAAGGTTGGTCAACAGGAATTTGGGGGAGGGAGAAGCAGCTAGTGAAGTAAGTGTTGCAGTCATGTAGTAGTAGGCCCCGGCATTTTTATCTATGTTTGAGGAAGACAAAGTTTAAATAAAGATTAAGGTATAATTAAATTTATTTATTTTACTAGTTAAGGGTCACTTAATTCATGAGAAATTCATAACACGTATATATTTCATATGAATTCTGTTAAACACAATGAAGTACGTTGAAATCATAAAGATGAACTTTTGGCTAATTTGGAATGCTTTGGAGACAGTCGGGATTTCAGTTAAATTAAACATAGTTTAATTTAATCGAAAACAAATCAATATTTAGCAAATAAAAATTCGATAAGTAAATCTCACCTGTTTGTTTAGAATTATTTTTATATCGTTAAAAATAATTGTTGCTGCTTGTTTTGAATGCTATCTGGTTGATTTAAATATATTAGTTATTTAGGGTTGACTATTATATATATATATATTGGGTTGATGGTTGGATTGTTCCCGCAGTCTCATTAGCGGATGCCCGTAGTTTCATAGCGGATGATTTCCCTGTGCGCCCCACAAATATATTAGTGGATGACCTTCATACCACGATATCCTGCCTCGAAGCAGGATGGGTATTATTTATGTTGACTAATATATTTGGACGTAGGAAAATAGGTTGGAGGAATCCGACTGGATTCCTCAAAATATATTATCTGTTTGTTTATTTGTTTGCATATATACTGTCATATATGATGTGTTAGAGAACCAGAAATAAATAATTGGTTATTTGGTGTTTAAATATCACTGGGCCTATGCGTTAATTTATAAAAATACCCTGAAAGGGGTATTTGAGATTTAAAAGGGAAATTCTATTTTTTCTAAAATAGAATTTGAATTTTTAAATAGATTTGAAATATTAACTTGTTTTAAAAGAAATAAAACAAGTAGTTCCTTTATAAACAAAGTTTATAAATAGTTCTTTTATAAACGAAGTTTATAAATGAAGTGAAAAGAATTATCATTGGATAATTCAGAAATAAAATACAAGTGTGAAATTGAAAAGGGAAATCTATTTTTTTTCAAAAGTAGAAATATCGATTTCAAAAGGGATTGAAATCGAGACTTGTTTAAAGAATGAATAAAGAAAATTTGAATAGAATTTGAATATAGAAATTCAAATGGGTTTGAATATAGAAAATCAAATGGAATTCAAATATAGAATTTGAATATAGAAAATATAAAGGAATTCAAATATAGGATTTAAACATCGAAAGTGAAATGGGATTTGAATATAGAAATTCAAATAGAGTTTGAATATAGAAATTCAAATGGAATTCAAATATAGAATTTGAATATATAAAATTTGAATAGAATTGAATATAGAATATCAGAATGGAGTTTGAATATAGAAATTCAAATTGGAATTTAAATATAGAATTCGAATAAAAGTGAAAATGGAGTTTAAATCAAGAAAATTCAAATAGAGTTAAAATGGAGTTTGAATATTAGAATTCAAACAGAAATGTAATGGCGTTTGAATATTAGAATTCGAATAGAGTTAAAATGGAGTTGAATTCATTTTAACGAAGTTAAAAAGTTTATATATATATAAATATAATTAAAACGAACTCGCCGCAGCGCTGCAGTTCGTAAATTGGCGATTCGAATTTCAATTGAGTATACAGAATTCAATTGAAGTCGGAATTCTTTGAAACAAGAACCGTTAGGACCAGTTAGATAATAGTTTCTAATAAAAGAGAAAAATATGAATTTCGTCGAATAGATTTTGGGATATGTCAAAATCAAATTTCTAAAAATGTAGCACCAAAATCGTTTAAAATCCATAAGGGTTTATTTATATAAATATAGGGATTTCTAAGCAAATAAAAATCCGAATTTCCATTTGAAAAATCTAGACTGGAGATACAAAGTAAATATGAACTCCAGTGAAGTAAGTGGAATGATTTTTGAGACAAAAATCATATTTTAAATGGTTAAATAGAATTAACTAAATTAGAGAATAATTAGTTAAAGGAAATTTGAATCGAAATTGGGTTTTTGGATAAGTGAAAGAGATTGAGAATTTATATTCGAAATCGAATATATAACTCGAGTTGAAAATATAATTAGATTATTTTATAATTAAGTTGAAATATATTTGAACATGTTATATTCAAATAAAAAGGTGAAATAGGCAAACAGTTAATTAGCAAATCAATTAACGAATTAATTAACGAGTTGAGTTAAAACGAGTGTATTAAGTTGAAATGAATTAGAAATGTATGGACATACATGAGACAGGTTTAGGATGAAGTTAATGAAGATATATATTAGAATGCCCGACAAAAGGTATGTATTTAATTCATATATGAGATTTTATGCGCCATATCGGCAAGCCGCTTGGCTTTTTCTTTTGGATTGGTGAGGGCCATGGGAGGCTATTTGAAATATCCCGATGCTCCCGGTACAAAGGAGGTTATGGCGAATTTTTCCGAAAATTTAAGGAGTTAGAATATTTTTAAGAAGTTTGATAACTAGAATCTATATATCAATATATATAGAAGTCGATAAGAAAACAAACTTAAAAATAGAATAGTATAATCAAAAGGGAAGACTAGGAATAAAATCTCGTAAGAATAGAAAGAGAAAGTGTATACGTGTTTAAAAGTGAATAAGTAGTTGTATGGTATTGATTATTCGAGTAAGTAGTCATATCTGTTTTGACGTTATAAATGTTATTCAGTCAAGGTCTGAGAGGTAGTTATACCCCAACTTGATTGATTTCATTATTAACAAATAAATAGTAAAATTTCAGGCTCGAAGATCAATGTTGGATAAGAGTTAGTTGAATATAGTATTTGGGTTGTCGTAACGATGTTTTTACACAACATCCGTTTTAACTCAAATAAGTGTAAACTTGGAAATAGAATAATGAATATTTCCTAAGTATAGAAATAAACGAGATCAGAAAAGAGATAAGAAATTGGAATATTTTCCAATTATAAATAGTATATATTTTCTAAGTTTGGAAAATAAAGGAAGGCGATATCGGAAGTGTTTTCCAAATAGCGTAAAAGGCCAGTATGGGTATTGAAAATATTTGGTTAACAAATATTGATAAGGAAATGGAGAAGAGATTTAATTAATGAAATATTGATTAAAGAGCCCAGTGATTTGTTTGATATGTTGAATGAACACTTGTTTTCTTCGATAGTTTAATCATCAACTATCGAAACACTTGTTTTTTTTTCCGATAGTTAAATCCCAGACTATCGAAGTTTTGACCATTTTAACGTTGTTAATATGGAGAGACCAGTTGGATTATTATCCAAAGAACCGCTCTGTATTGGCATAAGCGTTGCGAATCATATATGCCAAAGATAATTGAAGACGGAGTAAAGTGCAAGGGCTATTTTATAAGTCTTAGATAACAGTGCCTAAGATGGATGTACTGAATAGCGCCTTCGGTTCATCCTGTTCCTGGATGACTTGTATGGATGAATGTCTGATAGAGTATTTCCAGAAAGGTCACGTACATTGATTTCTTCAACCGTACCAAGAGTGGAAGCGGAGAAGGAAACTTCTTTAGCTAACACGTAATGTACTATTATAGATGTCAATTAGTGATTTTTGATGGATCTGACAATGTGGCATTCGAAGTAAATCTGATGTGATGATAAAGCATAACCTCAAGCCTCATCAACCGGTAAATGACAGAAATCGGGCAGGAAGCATGGCTATGTAGGTCGCACCTATTAGTGTGTATAATCACCTGATCTAAAGTTTTATTTACTTCTAAAAATCTATTGTTGATGTTGTGCCATTCGGGAAACGGATGCTGATCCCAACCGTTAGTGATATACATTCGATACACTCAAGCGAAATGCGTGGTCGGTCATGTGTGGTTGAGTTGCAAGATGTTCTTGTTGAACTCGGTGTATTCTCCTCTAGAGATATACCAGCGGCAGGTGGTTCCATACCTTGTCATAGTTGGAAATCCATTACCCAATAAGTGCTTGCGGTTTTGATTGTATGTATATGTGGAACGTGAGATGCAAGCGTTCCACTAGATTGTTATTTACTTGATTTAGACATTATTATAATATCAAAAGAGTTTTGATACAAAGATTACCGTTTCTTTCAAAGAGGATTTGAAAGTTAAATCAAGTGTTTGGATTCTCATAAGGGAAAACTCGTTCCGTGTATACGGCGTGGTCTTATGACATATCATTTAGTTTTCTGAAACTGTTTTAAACTGTTTACTCATACCAGTCCCATGACTGACCCGGAGTTTATTTTGTTTTGTTCTACCTAAACTCTTGGGTGCCTAAATTTGTACGGGCAATCAAGTAGTTCAGGATTTTACAGATCTATATAAAGGAGCTTAGAGCAGGAGGCTTCAGCGTTAGTTATATAGAGTTTTGTTCGCTGTGTTGTAAGTGTTGTATTCTGATAAGTGTATGTTATATAGTTGAAATTTTGTATTTCAAAAGTTATGATATATTATATTTTGTTCCGCCGCAGTGTGAGATTCTGTGTTGTTATTTCTGTTCTTCTTCTACCCTTTTCTTCTAAAAAAATGTTTCGTATTTTCGTGATATTTGGGTTAGACGTATGATGTATATAGTCAACTCTAATATTACGGATTTGCAGGCCGCTACAACACGATTAATTCAGCCCTAAATCATTTCCTTTGGCATGGAAACCCTTTCTCGAATAAAATGATACCCATTGCCTTCAAACATATCTGCTGCAAGAACAAGAAAGGTGGGCTTAGGGTTATGAATGTTAAGAGATGGAACAGAATTGATTTATCTGCTAGAATTGACAAGCTTATGAGAAATGACGATAATCTTTTGGCCAATTGGGTTAGAAACTAATTTATTAAAGAATCTCATTTCTGTACTATGGTTCCAAATATTGACTGCAGTTGGTCATGGAGAAATATATTAAGAAATATGGAAGTTTGTCTTCCCATAGTGCTGGTAGGATTGAAATTCATGGGTAAGGTTGCTTTCTAGCATGATCCACGGGCAGCTAAAGGTGTTATTCTTGCTGATATGATTACTTATAATCATAGAATGATGAATGGCATTCATGACAATGCCATTGTTGCAAGATTTGGGTGTGATGGTGGTATCTCTCTTCCGTTCAGTAGTTCGGTGGCAGTTGGAAGTGCATAGAATTTAATTCATAATAGCCGCTACACTGATGTTTCTCTTTATGCTTGCTAGAATGGTGTAGCTCACAAGATCAGTGGGATTTATGAGAAAAGCAACACTGATGATAGCACGACTTACTTCCAATAGCAAGCTAGAATTTGGAATAATGGTTCTGCACCTAAAAAAATCACTGGAAGTTTTTAAAAAATGACCTATTAACTCTTAATAAGTTAAAGAGTTGGATCATGCAGTTTGCTACTTATGTGGTAGGGAGACAAATCTGTTGATAATTTATTTTTTGAATGTGTTTTTTCACATTTCATTTAGAAAGAGCTGTTGTTACATTTCAATCTTTACATACCATCTAGAACTTCAACAGTTGAATGGTTCACAATTTTTAAAGCTATAAGTGGAAGAATGATAATGGGAAGCTGCTATTGAGATTACTCAAGAAGTTTCTCTATATATTATGGATCGAGAGGAATATTAGAGTGTTTAATGGTATTCCCACTACTAAACACTTAATGATGCTCTCTATCATTAGAAATATGAGATGGTTATTTTTGGTTGGTTTGTTTGTTCGTCATTTTGGTTGTATGTTGTAATTTTCCTTTTAATAAAATCATGGTAGGGGCCATTTAACCCCGCTTGCCTTCCAAAAAAAACATGAATGTTGTAACACAATTCATAAGCTTTTCATAACCTCAAAATTATCAAATTCCGATCAGTAACGTGAGTGTTATAATCAAAAAAAATTCAGCTTCAAATATATTGGCTTTGTCATTCAGTGATAGGCCAACAACAAAAAGGAGTTTGTCATCACTTAACATTCAGAATTACACAAAACTCAAAACATGAATGTTGTAACACAATTTATATTCAAAAATTATCAAATTCCTATTAGTAACATGAAAGTTATGATCGAAATAGTTTTCAGCTTCAAATATATCGGCTCTGTCATTATCCTGCAACAAAAATGTGTTTTTCATCACCTAATCATTAGAATTATATAAATCTCAAAACACAAAAGTTGGAGCACATAACCTAAGATTTTCGAAACATTAAGATTTATCGAATTTGGATAGGTAACACAAAATATATAGCTAAATTCATTTTAGGTTCAAATTCAAATTTTCATTTCTAGCAAACAACAAATAAACACAGGAAAGAGTTTAAACTAGAAAGAATGAGTGTAACAACTAACCTTGATTGGTTTTAGAAGAGAGAGTTTCAATGAATTGGGGTTGCAAAGTGGTGATTTGAGCTCCTAGAAGGCATAGGGAAGAGCAGCATTTACATGCAACGATATCAAATAACATTAACCTTCTTCCCTAAATCTAAAGATAAGTTGAGTATATTGCTAGCTTATATTTGTTTGCTGATATAATTGCCCCTTATTTTCTTTCTAGTATTTTTAATTTGTAAAAAGGATTTAGATTTTGGAATTTAAAGGAGGAAAAACCATTTTTTTCTCTCGTCAAACTTTAGCAGGAAGAGAAGAAAATGAACGTAACACTCTTTTCTCCATCTCCAGATGTATCTCATGGGCTTTGATTTGTAGCCCAGTAACCCATATATCACTTAATTCCCTTAATTATAATTTTAAACCAACATTAACACCTTAATTGCACTATAATATTATTCAACTTTGAACACTTTCACAAACATTTAATAAATATCGCCAAACCATTTAATCACCAAAAAAAAATCACAACACACTAAAATTTATTTTTTTAATTCAAAATACCCAAATTTACAATTTATTTGTTTTAACACAATTATCATTGCAAGCCTAATACAACATACATTTTTACAAAAATGTTTTCTTTTCACATCTATTTACTCTAAACCCACTACTTAACGATTAAATTCTGCATAATATCATTGTTTTCACTAAGCAAATATTCAAACGATTTAAAAATATTTTTAATACTTTGATATTGATTCTCAATAAATAATAGCTTCTCTTCATATATTTTTAGCAACATAACAAATTTACAAATGTCTTGTCAAAAAATAAATTTACAAACACCGTTTTTTCCAAAAATTCACTCTTTATTTTTCTTATGAAATTTGTTACAGCAAATCAAAAAAATCTTTTAAACACTTGTTTCGTGTCTAAATTCACATACACTGTGTTTCCAAAACTCTATTTTCCCATTTAAAACTTTATTACTTAGAAATATTTAGTTTTGAAGTCCCAACTATTCCAATATTTTACTTGTAACAAATTCAGCTTCATATCAGATAGTTATTTATTTTTTTAAACCCAACATATCATACTTCTTGGTTACAAAGCATGTTAATATCTATTTATCCCAAGTACCCAAAAATATGGGTTGTTACAGACTCCCCATCTAAATAAATTACGTCCTCGCAATTTACTTTTGTTAAAACATACACACACACACACACATATATATATATACACACACACACACACATATTCAATAATTCATCGCAAATTTTATTCACTACAAAAATTTTGGTTTAAATTTATTAAATACACAACTCCCAAGATTTCAATCTATTTCCAGTATATCACACATGTTATAACAAAGGTTGTAACACCCTATATTTTATACAAATAATAAATGAAACCATCAATAAACTATGATCTCAGAATTTGGCCTTGAAACATATACCATTGTGTTCGCGATAATATTTTGATTCGTTATGACATATGATGTAATAACCGGAAATCTGAGCCAATTTAAAAAAATTATTTTGGCAATTTTAGTGAATTTTGAATATTTAAAATGAACTATTTTAAATAATAATGACGAGAAATTTACTTTGAATAGAATTAGAACGTATATATTTATATAGATCGTCGTTCGAATATAAATATTTTATTTTAATTATAAAAGGAATTGAAAATGGCGCGGTAGTTCGATAATTCGATTTCAAAGTTCAAATGGATGTACAGGATTCAAAATAAACCGGATTTCAGCGAAACCAAAAATATTAGAATTTATTTGAAAATATCTTTCCAATGAATCCGAAAAATTGAAATTTCATAGCGAGAATCAAAAGATATATCCAGTTGAAAATTCAGAATAGTTGCTATGGAATTCTGGCCCTTAAAAATGGAAATTTTGCAAACGACCTCAGTTTTCGACGAAACCACTTTTGTTGGATCTATGATGTCAAGTTATTGCTAGATTCCAAAATTCATAATTTTTGAAAGCAATAGGTGAGCGTGGTGAAAGATAACGTGTTTTGACCATTTCAGTTGAATTTAATCGACTGGAAAATGGCCATTTTTCAAACGGTCTCAGAATTTGACGAAATTAGTTCTGTTAGGACCGTATCGTCAATACGAAGCTAGAAAATATTTTTTTGGAATTTTTCGAGTTAGTATGTGACCCCAGTAAATTGAAATGTACGTTTAAAATTCAATGTAATGATTTAAATGTTAATTTAAATGGAAACTGATCGAAACGTTGGAATTGGCTTACGAAAGATATCCCGTTGTGTTCGGAGTGGGGTAATTAGCTATGGTCGATAGTCGGTGGGTTTCGTTTGGAGATCGAAAGAGGAAATTACTTTTTGGAGATAAATTGAAGAAAAAAATTATTATATAAACCCCCCTATATACTTTCCCTCTCTCTCATCGATTCAGTAGATTAAAATAAACCTAGACTAAACAGATCGACGACGCCCTCCAGAGCCATCGCGCCATCGCCAGCGGCGTGAGCCACTGCATCACCTCCCCCCACTCCAATTATCCATCGCTCCCTTCCCTCTCCTCTTTCCACCTGTTTCCCTCAGCCCAACCCAAACCTGAACCCCCACCATCCATTGCAGCCCGCGCCACCGCGAATCCGAGCCCCCCTTCGACTGACGCCCTTCTCCGAGGCACTCCGACCGTGAGCAGCCCCCACTCGCTCTAAAATCCAATTTCAACGAAGGAAAAAAGTGAGTTTTTCTTATTTTATTTGTTATTCATGTGTTGAATAGAATAAAATTCATGTGTTGAGTAGAATAAAATTCATGTGCTGAATAGAATAAAATTCATCTGTTGAATAGAATAAAATTCATGTGTTGAATAAAATATAAATTCATGTGTTGAAAAGAATAAAATTCATGTGTTGAATAGAATAAAATTCATGTGTTGAATAAAAAAAATATTCATGTGTTGAAGTAAAATAAATATTCATTTACAAATCGAACGATTTGTTTATGTACACCCATTTGACTGATATTGATTGGGACGATAAATTTTACACATCGTCCAACTGCACGAATAAAAATCTATGTTTGTTGATTTGAAACCCCACACGGGTATTGTGATGATATTTGACGTACACTAATCCCGATTGTTTAGTTGTATGTCAATCGATGGGTTGACAGACTGTGTAAGCATTAATTATTTATATTTAATGCTTATGCAGTTGTGTGGTGCACTCTGGATGATGGTTGATGATTTATCGTTGCTATTATATACATGTGTTGTATGGAATCCATATAATTAACATTATATGGTAATTGATTGGGCCTTATTCCAATTTGGAAAATAAAAGAAAATTCATGTGTTGAATAGTAACAAAATTCATGTAAGAAAATTCATGTGTTGAATAGTAAGAAAATTCATGTGTGGAATAATAAGAAAATTCATGTGTTAAATAGTAAGAAAATTCATGTGTTTAATAGTAAGAAAATTCATGTGTTGAATAGAAAGAAAATTCATGTGTTGAATAGAATAAAAATTCATTTGTTGAATAGAATAACAAAGTTATTGAAATACATAAAGCTGTCTTAATTAGATATGCGCCATTTTGACGTGAACGATATTTATATCGATTTTATTCATTTTTATAATGAATATAAGAAAGAAAGTGATTTCAAAATATAACGTTTTGAAAATATTATCATTTGTATATCGATGATGTGGAATATTCAATTTTGATTCGAAATTGAATATGAAGTTGAAATCATTTCGAAAACGAATATAAATGATTTATAAAATATGTTTTGAAAGGAAATCGACGAAATATATATAATATATATATATTATATATATATATATATAATGGCCTGAATAGAACGCGCCGCGCCGCGGCAGTTCGCGAATTTCGACCATTGACTTCGAATGGATATTACGAGAGATCCGGCCGTCGGATTCTCCTAAAACTGGAACCGTTGGGTTCGTATCGAAAAGAGCTTTCTAAAGAATATTAGAGATTTGAAATCTAATGGAAGGATTTGGAATTATGTCCAAATCAAATTTGGAAAAGGGCGTTGTAAGTGCAATTCGATGGCCGTTGATGGAATTCGACTGTACGGGCCTTGATAAAATTATTAAAAATAGTAATAATTTGTGTAAAATCATAAGAAATGATCTGTGAAGAATTGAGATGAAAAATTCCAAATTTGAAAAGATAAAAATAGATTTTTATTGAAATGAACTAGTTTTGAACTAGAATAATAATTTATTTATTTTTAAATAAATAAATTGGATTTGAAAGGGTTTTAAAAGTAACCAGAAGTTTCAATAATTGAATTGGAATGGAATGTGATTTTGGGTTTATAGTGAACCATGTTTTAAATGACATTGGTTCTTTAACCCAGTTAAAGACAGGATATGATTTCCCAAGTTAAATAATCATTGATAGTGATTTTTGGGAAGATTAAAACCAAATGGAGTTTTAATGAATCTTTAATTAAATTGAAATGATCGAGAATGGAGTATCACCAGTTCTTGTTGCAGTCATGATGGGGGGTTCTCACCATGTGGTTTGGTGGCGAACAGTGGGCTCTTACCCCTACACGTCCCTTGCGGGGGTTGGTTAGGCTGTGGCCGGGAGGCTCGAGAGGGTCACCGTAAAACAAGTGATACTAGGGGACCAGTGAGAGCCACGGTGGGTTTTACCTGCTGCTTTGGAGCATGAAGGGATGGTTGCAAAGCCTACCAGATTTCGTCGGGCTGTCTCATTTTGGTATCAGAGCTTTGGTTTACAAAGCTCAGAGAACAAGACACATTAGAACCATACGAAAGAATTCATCAGAGATTGGATTAGTAATATCTAATGAGAATGACTCGTTAGAGATGGTATTAGTAGTATCCTAGAACAAGTGTGAAGAGTATATTTTTAAAATGAAAACGAATTTTATTTTGAAAATTTAAACTTTATTCAACGTATTTGAATATTTATTTGTATTGAATTTGGGCAATCCAATATATAAAGATTTGGTATATACGTCTGATCCACGTGTAATCGAAGTTTTAATATACTGGATAGATATCGAATCACACTCTAGTCGCCCGGAGATGATTCTGATGATGAGGCCTCATCATCAGTGTCTGTGTTCGAGTGACAAAAGTGGGATTTCTATATATTTCCAATTGACTGGTGTGAGAACCAAAATTAGATAGGGCTTATTGTTGTGATTTGGCATCAAAAACGTGATTTTTGACTATATATCAAAGTTATGAATTTGAAAAGCTAATCAACTAATTGATTGCTGGTTGTGTTGATTGATTATTGGTTGATTAATTAAATGTTGAACCTTTAGCCAAATTGAATCAAATAGTGAGTTGTATTGAAAATTTATTGCATATGCATGCATGTACATGTACTTATATTGAACATGTCATAACAAGGAGGCTAGAGCAGAAGAAAAAAATTGTTTGCCCGACAAATAGGTACATGTTTACAAATTTATTGGGTTTGGATGATTTTATGAGCCAATTGGCTAGCCGTTTGGCTGTTTCTTTTTATTTTTGGATTGGTGGGGGTCATGGGAGGCTATTTGAAATATCCCGAAGCTCCCGATGCAGGGGAGGTTATGGCGAAATTTTTCGAAAATATAGGGTGTTAGCCAAATTTTTGAAAAATTTGAAAAGTTCTTAGAAACTGAAAAGTTGAAGAACTTAAGCCGTATTGAAAATAATGAAAATTGAGTTGATTAGTTAAACAACTTTCGGCTTCGTTCCTTTTCGGGGACGAAAAGTTTTAAGTGGGGGAGCTTGTAATAACCCAGAAACTTAGCCAATTTAAATTTTTTTATTTTGGCAATTTTAGTAAATTTTGAATATTTAAAATGAATTATTTTAAATAATAATGACGAGAAATTTACTTTGAATAGAATTAGAACGTATATATTTATATAGATCGTCGTTTGAATATAAATATTTAATTTTATTTATCAAAGGAATTGAAAATGGCGCGGTAGTTCGATTATTCGATTTCAAAGTTCAAATGGATGTACAGGATTCAAAATAAACAGGATTTTAGCAAAACCAAAAATATTAGAATCTATTTGAAAATATCTTTCCAACAAATCTGAAAAATTGAAATTTCATAGCGGGAATCAAAAGATACGTCCAGTTGAAAATTCAGAATAGTCGCTATGGAATTCTGGCCCTTAAAAATGGAAATTTTGCAAACGACCTCGGTTTTCGACGAAACCACTTTTGTTGGATCCGTGGTGTCAAGTTATTGCTAGATTCCAAAATTCATAATTTTTGAAAGCAATATGTGAGTGTGGCGAAAGAAAACGTGTTTTAACCATTTCAATTGAATTTAATCGACTGGAAAATGGCGATTTTGCAAATGGTCTCAGTATTTGATGAAATTAGTTATGTTAAGACCGTATCGTCAATACGAAGCTAGAAAATATTTTTTTGGAATTTTTCGAGTTAATATGTGACCCTAGTAAATTGAAATGTACGTTTAAAATTCAATGTAATGATTTAAATGTTAATTTAAATGGAAACTGATCAAAACGTTGGAAATGGCTTACGAAAGATATCCCGTTGTGTTCAGAGTGGGGGTAATTAGCTATGGTCAACAGTCGGTGGGTCTCGTTTGGAGATCGAAAGAGGAAATTACTTTTTGGAGATAAATTGAAAAAAATATGTATATATTTTATTATATAAACCCCCTATATACTCTCCCTCTCTCTCTCATCGATTCAGCAGATAAAAAAAACCTAGACTAAACAGCGCTATCGCCGGCGGCGTGAGCCACTGCATCACCCCCCTCCGATCCTCCATCGTTCCCTTCCCTCTTCTCTTTCCACTCGTTTCCCTCAGCCCAACCCGAACCCCCACCATCAACTGTAGCCCGCGCCACCGCGAATCCGACCCCCCTTGGGACTGACGCCCTTCTCCGAGGCACTCCGACCGTGAGCAGCCCCCTCTCCCTCTAAAATGCAATTTCAACGAAGGAAAAAAAGTGAGTTTTTCTTATTTTATTTGTTATTCATGTGTTAAATAGAATAAAATTCATGTGTTGAATAGAATAAAATTCATATGTTGAACAGAATAAAATTCATGTGTTGAATAGATTAAAATTCATGTGTTGAATAAAATATAAATTCATGTGTTGAATAGAATAAAATTCATGTGTTGAATAGAATAAAATTCATGCGTTGAATAAATAAATAAATATATATATATATTCATGTGTAGAAGTAAAATAAATATTCATTTACAAATCGAACGATTTGTTTATGTACACCCATTTGACTGATATTGATTGGGACGATAAATTTTACACATCGCCCAACTGCACAAATAAAAATCTGTGTTTGTTGATTTGAAACCCCACACGGGTATTGGGATGATATTTGACGTACACTAATCCCGATTGTTTAGTTGTATGTCAATCGATGGGTTGACAGACTGTATAAGCATTAATTATTTATATTTAATGCTTATGCAGTTGTGTGGTGCACTCTGGATGATGGTTGATGATTTATCGTTGCTATTATATACATGTGTTGTATGGAATCCATATAATTAACATTTTATGGTAATTGATTGGGCCTCATTCCAATTTGGAAAATAAAAGAAAATTCATGTGTTGAATAGTAAGAAAATTCATGTTTTGAATAGTAAAAAAATTCATGTGTCGAATAGTAAGAAAATTCATGTGTTGAATAGTAAGAATATTCATGCGTTGAATAGTAAGAAAATTCATGTGTTGGATAGAAAGAAAATTCATGTGTTGAATAGAATAAAAATTCATTTGTTGAATAGAATAACGAAGTTATTGAAATATATAAAGCTGTGTTAGTTAGATATGCGCCATTTTGACGTGAACGATATATATATCGATTTTATTCATTTTTATAATGAATATAAGAAAGAAAGTGATTTCAAAATATAACGTTTTGAAAATATTATCATTTGTATATCGATGATGTGGAAAATTCAATTTTGATTCGAAATTGAATATGAAGTTGAAATCGTTTTGAAAACGAATTTAAAACGATTTATAAAATACGTTTTGAAAGAAAATCAACGAAATATATATAATATATATATATTATATATATATAATGGCTTGAATATAACGCGCCGCGCCGCAGCAGTTCGCGAATTTCGACCATTGACTTCGAATGGATATTATGGGAGATCCGACCATCGGATTCTCCTAAAACCGGAACCGTTGGGTTCGTATCGAAAAGAGATTTCTAACGAATATTAGAGATTTGAAATCTAACGGTTAGATTTGGAATTATGTCCAAATCAAATTTGGAAAAGGGCACTGTAAGTGCAGTTCGATGGCCGTTGATGGAATTCGATTGTACGGACCTTGATAAAATTACTAAATATAGTAATAATTTGTGTAAAATCATAAGAAATGATTTGTGAAGAATTGAGATTAAAAATTCCAAATTTGAAATGATAAAAATAGATTTTTATCGAAATGAACTAGTTTTGAACTAGAATAATAATTTATTTATTTTTAAATAAATAAATTGGATTTGAAAGGTAACCAGAAGTTTCAATAGTTGAATTGGAATGGAATGTGATTTTGGATTTATAGTGAACCGTGTTTTAAATGACATTGGTTCTTTAACCCAATTAAAAACAGGATACGATTTCCTAAGTTAAATAATCATTGATAGTGATTTTTGGGAAGATTAAAACCAAGTGGAGTTCTAATGAATCTTTAATTAGATTGAAATGATCGAGAATGGAGTATCACCAGTTTTGCTCCAGGCGATAGTTAAATCTTTAATTAGATTTGAACGTGGAATGGTAATTGAATTTACCGATAACACCGTGGTGTTAGATATGAAGTATTACCAGTTTTACTTCATGGGGTGAATAGGTTGGGGTTGGGAAATTAAAACAAATGATTACTTCGGTAAGGTTCGCTAATCCCGACTAGTTTGAATTGATATTCAAAAGAAGATTAAAGAATAAATTTAAAGAGTATATCTTTGATAAAATTAATGGGAACCTTTCCCATAGTATAAGAATATTTGAATAAAAGAATATTCTGAATTAATTGGAATGAGGCGTATGTTGTGTTTGTGTAACACTTGTTTATTATATACACGAGTTATTCAGAAAGACCAGGTTTATCCCATTCTGAATAACTGATTTGACGTGGTGTCGAGGATGAAGACGGTGGTCGAAGACCGGAGGTCTTCACATCGTTTGGGTGATTACTGATGATCTTGATTGGGCTGTACACCCAAGAGGAGGGAATCAATTGGTGATCGTCCAGACGTACTTGGAGATCGATGGATATGCGAAGTACAAGGTGCCTCCGGTTTCGTTCAGACCTGGAACGAACTTGTAAATGGACTGTGTTTCTGACATTGGATTTTATTCTGTGTGATTGATTTCTATTAACTAAACATCTGTTTGGCGGCGGAGAATTTATTCTCTTGCTTAACGCCCTTCTCTGAGACGTACGAGCTCAGGAGTTATATATTGACGGATATCAATTGCATGGAGTAAATTGCCTGTGTGCCATGCCTAAGTGGCAAATGATCAAGGCTTTTGTTGAAAAGCAAAGTCTTGTGGTTGATGATCAAAGCACCGCCTGTGTGGCATAAATTGTGTAGCGTTGATTCGCGAGCCTCACACCCGGGTTGTGAACCAGAAACAGGAGAGGACATCAGGGAGGGCATGCGCTTCCTTCTAGCTAGGGTGGTGTCAGTGACCTACCAGCCCTGACATTTATATTATTTTCAACTGTGTGGTTGTTGCTGTTGTGAGGCGCTTCAGATATATCGGTGACTATGTGGAGCCGATGGAGCCACTTGTTGGCTCATTTACGCCCCAAAGGACGGGGAAACGTAGTGTTCAGGCATAATAATCCACATCGGTGGACCGGCCCTGACGATCCAAGGGGCAGTTGCGGCTGTTCCTGAGGGGCGGGCTAGAGGCTCTCGAATCGGTTGAGGACGATCCCTTGCCTCGGTTCACAGATGGAAACCCAACTTCCAATACGTGACATTTGCGGTTTTGATTGTAGAGCCTAGTATGGCGACATGATATATGATACCCATGCCGTCTATGATTGACATTTATGATTGAAATTGTTTTGGCACTATACACTTATAATAGTATAAAATGATTTGTTTTTAACGTACCAAGCATGTTTGTCTATTATAAGGGAAAACCCTATCCTCCGGCTTGTGTTGCATTGTGTGATGGGACCTGGGTCTTATAATAGCTTCATTTTTCCAAAAAGCATTGTGTTATTTTGTTATATGTACTGGTATTCTTGGGAGGAAACATGTTCCGTGTTATACGGCATGGTCCCTTGATTTACTTTATCTTAAAGTAAAGTTTTAAATAACTATTTTAGTTCTCACACCTGTCACATGACTGACCTGGAGTTTATTTTTTTAACCTAAACTCTGGGTACCCTTATTTTTGACACGGGCAACTAGTAGTTTTGGTTTTGTAGATTTATATTCACAGGATCCTGATTTTCAGCTGGAAAGATACTCGGAAAGCTCTGTATCCGCGTATTACTTCTAATTGTGTTTTGTATTATTTTCCGCTGCGATGTATTTAAATGTAATTTAAATCTCTGATATTTTCTATGTAATATTTATTCATACTATGTATATTATTGTATTCTGATGGAATTGTTGTAATATACAATGAAATGTTCTTCTGTTTGCGTTCCGATGTGGCTTGTCCTCAAACTAAATCTGGGCTTTCCTTACCGGGGAAGTTAGGGTTGTTTCATATGACTTGCCCAAAATAGAGCCTGTATGGGAAAGTTATTAACGAATTAATAATTAAAAGGTTGCATGCGTATATATGCACATAAATTCAAAATTAGAAACTAAATATGAGTTATAACCGGAAAATAATAATTCAAGTGGGTTATATTAAGAAATAAACTAAACATTATTATTTAATGTTAAACTGAAAATTAATTTGGCATAGGACACGTTAAGGACCCAGGAGATGAGTCGACCTAGGCTTCACATGGGTCGACCCATATGTCGACCATAGGTTTGAACAATATGTCAACACATATGGTTGGTCGACACAGGGGTCGACCCACCCGGGCAAGATCTTCTTTGCATTGAGACATGTTTTTCTGATTTCAGCAGTTCATATTTTATATTATTTAATCCGATGGATCAGAGTGTCCTGTACACCTACAAATTGACTAGTAGAGCCTAGCTTTCAATTCTTATTTTCTGAGATTACGCCAAGGGTCTGCCATTTTCTTTGCTCTCCAAATCTTTCAGAAATTAGAAAGTTAGCTTTGGGAAGTTCTGATTCAAGATTTAAAAACAAAGAATGTAAATCTATAACACAGGTGTTCAGATTTCAGATCAATGTGAGGGAAGTCCTGTGAATCTGATTTATTTAGGTTTCTTTCCTTCTTTTCCTCTTCTTTTAGTATCAAATTTGTATATCCGTGGTCATTTTAATACTATATTCAATTAGGAAGATTACACATCATATAACTGAATTAGATTCAAGGATTGGAAAGATGTCAGGTGAGTGGATTTAGAATCATACCTTTTGGGTAATGCTATATTTACCATTCGCATTCCATGTTATTCTTAACATGTTAAATGACGTTAATTTGTGGCAATTTCATTAAATCTTAATTAAAATAAGTTGAGAATATTTTTGTTGTAATTTGTTCAATTAATTCTCTGTTTTGGATTTAGAACTACTGTAATACCGAAATGATAAATGTAACAATAGTCGTGCACATAGTCTTGAGATTACTACTCAATAATAATTTGGAGCACACGTAAATTGACAGTAATTTGGTGAACATGTTAATTTGATAGTAATTTGGAAAACATGTTAGTAGACGGTAACTTGGGAAAAAATGTTAGTCTGGGGTATTATGGAAAATTTACAGTAATTTGAAATGGTAAATGAAAATTAGAATTAACATCTAACTCAGGAAATAAAAGGGGAAAATTTATATTAGACTGAGTTAGTTGGATTTTGGAAAAAATGTGTAGATTTCCATAACGACAAAATTATTGTAAATGTAGTTGCAAGAAAAGAAAGGGAAAAGGGGATTAGTGTGAAATAGGGATTAACATATTGCACAGTAATCAAATAAAAGATATACGTGTGTCCACGATGAAAATAAAAGGAATGGCTTATAACTACGGATCTTTACATTTTTTCACTAATCAATCTAGCGAGGTGTGCGAAATATTTTCCTAAAATAATGAGAATATACAAGATGGTAAATAAAAGAATATTACAATGGTAAAAGTTTGGTTAATGTTATGAAACCAAAGGAAAATGTGATAAATGGGGAATACAACATGTTATAATTAATTATATGAATGAGAATGTAATATAATAGGTAGGCTTATCCTAGGAACAAGTGAAAACTATAACATGGGTTACAATAAATGGAAAAAAAACTTATTAATAAACCTTAGTTAGGAGAACTAATTTAATAAGTAAACAACAGGTTGTCATGACAGTGTAAGACAAGGTTATTATTAAATAAGAAAGAATAATGTAGGTTTATTATAGGTAAGCTTATGAAATAAAATATTTGTACTTAATTATGTATTAAGTAGACATGTCATAAGGAAAGATGAGAATTGGGAAAATACATAATTAATTATACATTAAGTAAAACATGTTATTGTAACTTGTAAACTTGTAATTAGACAATAAGTGACATGGTGATAAAAGGGAATGTAGATTACTTTTGTTAATTACAATATAAGAAAGAACATGTTATGTCACTGGCTTATTAATGTACTTAAAACGGGTTAAGTTAAATCACTGGATTAATAATAGAGAGGAGTCCATTCCTTTGAGATATAAGGGGCTTAGAGAAAACCTCGTAACTTAAATAAAAAGCTAATATTTGGGTAATCAAGTTAATTGGAAATCTGATAAGATACGACAAGTGCGCGATTAAAAGTTTAGACATAAGATCTAATAACTTATTAGTGTGATGCGCTTGGACCAGTCTGTACGTACGAAGGTGAAGAACCCAACGTGGCACATCATCGAGGTGTCTGGAGACACGAGAGAAGCACATCCAATTTTGATTATCCTGCTTGATTATTTTGCTGGTTATTCTGTCTGATTACTGTACGGGATAGGAGGGAAGCACGAGGCTTCTTAAGTATATGGTAGGGTACTCTGTGGTGGTCCTCTATTGCGGTGCATGCTCGGGTTGTACTCGTAAAGGTTGGGTGTGTGCGGTACCACACAGTGAGTATACCTTGACTGTAACTATAGCTTGGCAGTTAGAAGGCTATGGCGTATGGAGTTGGGTGATTCAGCGATTTCCTTGGGAAGAGGCTGGGTCAGGACCAATACAAGATAGTTTTCGTTGGGTACCTATCTTTGGTAGTTAGTGGGACGCAAAAATACTAGAGCTAAACCAGGAGACTATCGATCTTTCACTATCAAGATTTTGGTTGCGGGACACGCTAATTTGGATGCTAGATTATTTGATAGGGCACGTCACTAAGCTCTTAATGCAGTCTTTCACTAGTTAAGGGAGGGGCCAGGGTTGGGCCATAACCACCGTGAAAATGCAGACTATATTTGGATATCTATATTGTAGGCCTCATGAGGCGGACCTTTATGGATATGGAAAGCTTCCGACCGAGTTTCGTGCATTAAATGTAGCCCTATTACGGGTTCCTGGGCACAGTAGATAGTACGTACATCTGAGGGTCTAGATACACGCACCATGTGGTGTATCATAGGTAGTAGGGCATTACTCCGTGTTGAGACTTGATTCGACTAAACGGTTTGGATACGGCGATCTATACGCTTGCATGGCATAGCGATGATGGCTCTATCCGATTACGTGGCGTAATGATTTGGATTTTTGTACGTCGTTCGACGTAGGATGGATGTTGCGTATGCTTCTGTGGCTTGACAGTGTAGACCGTACTAAAAGGGTACTAGAGGGAGTACCTTGAGATGTGAGGTATAGCTACATATACTATATTAGGTTAATCTACTAGGGAGTAGATGGGTACGACGTGAGTGTAGAGCCTTGAGTAATGTTGACCTGGAAAATCATCGTGGACTCAACGCATGTAAACACCCAAGTGTTTGTGTCATAGAAACATAGAAATCTAAAGTGAAATAAATAAATGCAGGGAGAACACAGCTTTTTATAGTGGTTCAGCACTAATGCCTATGTTCACTTTATAGTAATCATTCATCATAAAAGTTCTGATTACAATGTTGTACAAATTCGGACAATATTTGGGAGCGTTACAATAGAAAAACAAAATGATTGCTTTAAAGAGCCCTTCTTCTTCGTTGAGTGAAAAATGGTTTAACTTTCCCAACAATGTCCAGAAAATAGCTTCAATGTCCAAGAAATTCACGAAATGTCCAATTCAGTCCTAAAGCAGTGTAGTTATGCTTGTAAATTTCCAGAATTTGATGGAAAATGTTTATAATACGTTTTAATGGTCCAAGCTATGTCCAATAGCAGTGGAGAAAAAGATGGAAGCCATTAATAATGTTTGGGAGCTTCAAGTGTGAGAAAAATCTAACCCTTTTGAATGCCAAGCTTGGGGGTATTTATAGGTAGTGGGTTAGGTAGGACCCTATGAGTTTTGGGGACCACACAGCAGACAATCACATCTTACATAGCTCATGCACAAAAAACTACATCACACACCTCAAATCTAGAAAAATCGCACCACATCCTCCGAATCCAGAAAAATCACATCCCATAGATGCATTTTAGGAAATTTCTCATCATTATTGGTGGATGCGAATTTCGTATCCAGAGGGATGTGAGCCTATGTGTTTGCATCCAACGGATGCGAATTTTCGCATCCTTGAGGAATGGAACTATGGAGAAGTGGGAGGATGCGAGAGGGGGATGCAATATTTTTGGAGGATGCGATGCGAGCGGATGTTAGGCAATAGGAGCGAGGTGAAGGGATGTGATGCAAGTGGATGTCCGTTGCGAGGCGATGTGAGGTAATGGTGGTGATGCGAAGCGATGTTGGTCATGTGAATTTCTGCACATGCTCACGGAAACGAGAGTAACATTCAAACCGTAAGGTCCTTCGAGTCAAGCGAAATTTGTACCTGAGGCTAACTCAGAGGGCTATAATAATTACTATGCGAAGCACTGTAATCCATGTTTTCGAGCCCAAAAGAGGTCATCTAAATGGGTTTTGGGCCCTTTTATGTTTACGACATGACTTCGACCAAATCGCTACGTGTTTGCTGATGATGTTGTTGTCGTGTGCCAGCTTCGACCAAAAAGCTTGTTAACAAGTACTGTTAACCTATAATAACCTAATAAATAAGAAAACATATATGAATGGTATATGTAGGGTTATTTCAAAATGTATAATTTTCCAGTCACTAGAACTTTTTGTTCTAACCCCCTCCTCATAACATATTCGTAAGTTAGGTTTATGACAGAGATTTGATAGCTTTGGATACTGGTTAGACAGTATTATTATTTCGGTAATGTTATACTTGATCATATTATATTTTATCCATTCCACTGTGAGATGTTTACTAAGCTCTAATATGTATATTATCTTTGTCATTTCTGCAGGAAACCAGACAAGCAAAGTCGAGCTTTGATAGATTGGGATTTTTAGAGAAAATTCGTTCGGTCAAAATTCGGGTTGTTACATCTTGTAACAGAGCTTAGGTCTAGGATTCCTGTATAGATAATGAGTGACCGTATTTATATTTTTAAAAATATAAATATATTATATATATAAAAACCTAGGTTCATAAAAGAACCCACTAAATAGGAGGAGAAACATATGGAAAGAAGTAGGATATATTATTCTTTTTTATTTCTCAATGAAGTAAAAATTTCAGAAGCAATGGTAACTTTAATGGTTGTTGGTCTCTGATAATCTCTGCCCATTTCCTTCATTATTCTTCGATCGCTCACTCTATCATTCCTCCTCTCGCTTTGTCGATTGCCTCTCAAGTTAGACTCGCTGTCTCTCTCGTGTGTTTTCCCCAATTTCAAGGGTTATGCTCTCTCCGGATTTAGCTAGGTCTTTTGTGCTTCCGAAGACATTTCTATCCCTCTGATAGCTTCTGCAATATCTTCCTTAGAGGTAGAGGCACTGAGTCCAGTTTTCGTAGTACATTGTGATGCATTCTCAATTCAGGTTAAGGTTTCATCACTGCCGTCCTTCGAGGATCTCGTGAAGAAACGTTTTTTTTTTTGCTGCTGAATGGTTTTCTCTTGGAGTTGGCTCCTGTTTACACAGGTTAGCTTGCTTCGAGGCTGTCTCCTCCTACTGAGTGGATCAGAGCAGCAGATTTAAAGGCGGATCCTTTGGTCAGGCCTACTGAACGTAAATGTGAGAATAAGGATTTAATCACCTCATTCGCCCCACGTTTGCGCTTTAGGGGGTCGCAGTGTCCCTCTCTATATTTTGTTCCTGAGTTTGAGGTAGGTTCACTAAAATGTGGGGGAATGTTTGGGTCTGAGTTTTGCGAGGTGTTTGATGCGGTGCTTGAGGGAGATAGGAAGTTGATCACCTCATCGACGCTCGGTGATGATGTACCCTTTATGGATGATCCTTTGCCTGCTGCAGCGAATTGCGAGGGTATGGTTGGTAAGTCGGTCAGACGAGCTCGTAAACATCGTTCTAAGAAAGTTGAGAAAGCTCATATGATCCCCCTTACTTCGTCTAATGTTATTTTTCCGAACCTGGCACGTCAACAGCTCCCTGTGGCTCCTGCATTTGAGTCTGAAGCAATGGGCCTCAATTCTTTAGTGCATTTCCAGGTAAGTTTGCCTCAATGGTGTGTTGTGGATTTCATCACCTCAACTGCACAGCAGTTTCCAGTCTTGGGGTTCACGGGGCTGATTGCAAGCTCCAGAGGGGTAGAGTGCTTTTGGTAGCAGGTCAAGGCTTTGACACAGAGCTACAGTGTGGATTCTCTCTTTTTTTCACCAGGTAGGTAAGTGCTAGCTTATCTGATTTTTGCCTTGTTTATTCGCCGCGGGTCGATGAGTGGTTGTGCGTTTGCTTGAGCCCTGACACGCTTGATCGTGTGCTCCCTGTCGCCATTGCGGATCATTCGGTCGCAATGGGGATGGGTCATGTGTGCATGAGTGTTCTTGGTTGTTGTTACAGTTTCTGTTTGTGGTCTACGGTTTCTTTTCATGGGGAATATTTCTTGGTTTGGTTTATTTCCTCTTCGGTCGTTGGTTAGCTTTGCTGTAGCTATTTTTTTGGAGTTTTAATTTGGCTTAGTTCTCTCCCCTTGCTATGTTTGTAGGTTGCTGTCGACCATGAGTCATTATGGTTTGTCATTTCGACCGATGGCATTGATTCGTTATGCGGTTGGTTGTGGTTTTCTTGACTTTGGTGGTCGTTGTTGCCCCTCCGTATTTGTTCGCACACGACGAGCTTTATAGTGGCTTGTTTGTGTTAGATTTGGATCCGTGGTCGGCTTTTTGCGCGATTGGTGGGTATGGGTTTGTCTGTAAGTTTGGTGCTAGGATTGGCATGTGTACTCATCATATAGTTAGCGCGAGTGTTGCTAGCTATATGGGAGTTCATGTACCCCTAGTCTTCATTTAGCTTTGTCGGTTAGATCGTGGGCCTTATCTTCGGTTAGCACGCGTTTAGAGTATTCATGTTTTGCTCTGTGGCACCTCGGTTTTAGAACTATACCTACTCTGCGGGGTTGTCAACCTGATGATGCCTCAGCGTCAGTTGAGTTCACACAACCCCCGGAGCTCTCTTCTATGAGCAGCTCTACATTTAATTATGGTGATTCTTCCGTTTCTGCTTCTGCTATTCCAGAGTGTGCTACCTTATCTTCTAGTCATCCCCTCCCTGTTGTTTCTCTTCTTCTTCCTAGTAAGGAAGAGATAGTGATCATTAACGATCGCCAATCTCAACTTACCAAGAATTCTTTCCCTTCGCATTCACGGGTGTCCAGCGAGAAAACAGATCGTCCTGCTTCCTATTCTTCACGTCGTAGTTCTTGAGCGGGTCCTATACTCTTGCACTATACGTACACGCTCAATAGCGGTGTCCGAGCAGATCGTTGGATTTGCTAGACATACGTTATATTTTATCTAAGTTCTGAGTTGTGGTTGGCTTTCTTCTTGGTGGTCGGTGGCTTCTTGCCTGTTCGTCATTTTGATGCCTCATCTTAATGGCATCTTTTCTGTTCTGGAACGTTATAGGTATAGACAATGATGCGTCTATGGCTAGGCTCAAATGCATTGTTAGGAAGCATTCTATTGGGTTGGTGGCGCTTCTAGAACCACTTGTGGGGCCAGAGGATTCCATCAAGTTGGCTCTATCTATTGGATTCGGTGGTGCCTTAGCCAATGTTTCCAACAAGATTTGGATTCTTTAGTTCAAAGATATGGTTATTCACCCTATCTTTGATTCCAATCAACTTTTGTCAATAGTCTGGTCACTCCCTTATTTTTCTCCATCTTTTTGGTTTTCAGCGTTTACGCTAAATGTGATAGAATCGAGAGGTTGGCCTCGTGGGCAGACATTCTCGCTCCATCCAGCTTAGGAATTTCGGCCTCAGTTGTAGAGGTGACTTTAATGTTGTCGCCTGTCAAGCTGAGAAACGGGGAGGCAACGCTGTTAACCGCTTGGCGGTAGTGGACTTCAATGCCTTCATTATCCGCTCGGGTCTTTCCGAGGTTTCGTTTGTGAGTTCGGCTTTTACTTGGAGTAATAACCAAGATGGGCCTAACCAAATTCTTTTGCGTTTGATAGAGTTTTCGGATCGGAAGGTTGGTTCAACCTCCCATTCAACTTCTCTGTCCCCCACTTACATCGTTGCTTCTCTGATCATGCCCTGATGTTACTCCGTGGTGCTTCCCTTACCCTTTTGGGTCCTTCCTCTTTTTGGTTCCAGAGTATGTGTAGGTCTCATCACACGTTCCATACTATTGTGGAAGACTCCTGGAACTCCCCCATCCTTGGTTCTCCTTGTGTGGCCTTTTCTCGTAAGCTTAAGCATCTTAAGTCCTGTCTCAAGTCTTGGAATGTTCACGTTTTAAAGAGTATCTTTGATCGCGTTCGGGCAGCTGAAGAAACTCTTGTCTTAGCAGAAGCAGCTTTTGATGAGTCTCCTTCTACGAAGAAAAAGGAGGCTTGGACAATTGCCCAATTGGCCATCTTGTCTAAGCTTTGTAGTGAGCACTACCCTCTTCGCCAGAAGGCGAGGATCAAGTCGGTTGTTGAAGGAGATATGAACTCGTGGTTTTTTATCATTCTTCCATCTGTAAGAAGGATAGACTTCTTACGGTTCATCAAATCCAGCGTCATGACCACTCTATGTCTTCCATACCGAGCGAGGTTAAAGACACTATATTTTCCCACTCCCATGCCTTTCTCAGTGCTCCCTCTGTGTCGGCTTCCGTCCAAACTCTGCTTGCTTTCATCCCTAGTTTGTTTTTGCCTACCGATAGCTCTGACTATGCCGCGCCTCCTTCCTCGGAAGAAATACGTGCATGCGTATTTGCTCTAAGCAAGGACAGTGCGAGTGGTCCTGATGAATTCGATAGGGTTTCTTTCATAGTGTTTGGCCAACTATTTAGGCAGACTTCTGTCTTGTTGTGCAGTTCTTCTTTTCCAGTGGGGATCTTCCCATGTGCTGCCCATCCACCAATTTGATGCTTATCCCCAAATACAAAAGTCCCCTCTCTTGCGTAGATTTTCATTTGATAAACTTGTGCAATTTCACCAATAAGTTTATCTCTAAGGTCCTAGTCTCTCGACTAGCACCGTTTCTCAAGCGTATTATTTCCTCATCTCAGGCTAGGTTTGTAAAAGGACGTTTGATCATGGATAACGTCCTTTTAGCCCAGAAGTTGATTTCTTAGATCGATAATAAGGTCCGTGGTTCTAATGTTGTCATCAAGTTGGATATGGCCAAGGCTTATGATCGCATGTCTTTTTTTTTCATCATCAAGGTCCTTATGGCTTTCAGCTTTCTGGAATCCCTAATCGATCTTATTTGGAGGTTAATCTCCCAATATTGGTTCTCCGTTCTCATCAACGGATTGGGTAACGGTTATTTCAAGGCTGGTAGGGGTCTTTGTCAAGGAGACCCTCTCTCCCCATCTCTTTTTGTTATCGTTGTGGAAGCGTTTGTGCGTGGTTTGAATTTACTTACGATAGTAAGGCAGATTCATAGGTTTGGAATCCCTAGCTGATGGCCTCTTATTTCTTTGTTATCTTTCGCAGATGACATCATCGTCTTCATTAATGGTAGTCGTCTTATAGGTCATCTTCAGCAATATCAGAGTTTCTCACGGCAACTTGTCAACTCTGATAAAAGTTGTTTTGTTCCTGCTAATGATCTGCCTCCAGCCAGATCCTTTTGGATTGAGACATTCACTCTCTTCCTTTTCCTTATCTCGGTGTATATCTATACTGAGGCAGGAAGCTTAACGCTATTTTCGATCCCCTTACCGACAAAGTAAGGGGAAAGATCATTTGCTAGAATGTGACTCTTCTCCCCTAGGCGGGTAGACTAATTCTCATTAAGTTCATTCTAGACTTGATTGGTTCTCACGTCTTTGCGGCAACGACTCCTACTTCCTCTTTCTCTCAGTCTTATCGCTCCTTGGCATTGTCCTTTTTTCTAGGGGAATAAGGAAAATGCTAATCGCCACCATTAGATATTACAAGCTATAGGCATCTCAGGGAAATCTGTTCATCCGATCCTTTTCCATCTTATTCCTTGCCTAATCTATAGGCATGTTTGGTGCTCATGGAATATGGCAATGTTTGATGACGTGCTTATGGATTCTCCTACCATTATTTGGAAGGTAAGGAACGATGTATTCCTTGCATTTCATAGTAGACCATTCCAGGGACCAATTGGCTCCCGCTCGAGGACTCTGGCTAGTACTTTTGGTGTTACTTTGGCACGACACACTCCCCAAGCGGGAGTCGGTCGATTCTTATACTTCTCCTGCTTCTAGTTCTGCTTCTAGTCGAAGCTCTACTTGCTACACCCATCCCCTCTCCCTTTTTATAGATCTTATGTTGTTTGCTAGTGCTGCAGGTTCTGGTTTTACAGGTTTGGGGTTTAGACTATACCTGGATTGGATTTACTAGGTTCTGGAAGAGCTTCTATCCAATGGAGGATTATTGGATTCTATTGGAGGATGTGGAGTCAGTCCCAGGTTGTGTCTGTGCTTTAGCTGCCTTGTAGATCTGTTTTTTCCAGCACTTGTTTCCCACGGCTAAGGGCTGATAGGACATTTCATTCGTCACCTGCAAAGCAGAGTGGGCATGCTGGGGAGGTTGCCAGCTTAACTAGCTATGTTTCCTCATTTCCAAGAGTACGGGTAGTAATTTTTCATGCGTAGACTATTGGAGTGCAGATTGGTAGTCTTTTCCTTTCTTGAGATGTTCTATTCTTATTGTATTTTATTTTTATATTTTGGAGAAACTATTGTTGTGTGTAGGAGTAGAGTTACTTCACTTTTGGGTGGTGGCCTTGCCGGAATTCGATTGTGAAGTAAGATGGGCGGTGGTTTATCCATAGCTCTTCTATCTTCCTTCTACGCTATCACATATAGTCTTTCCTAAGTAGATTATCCATTGATTACCTACCAGGCATGTTGGCAGTTTTGTGGACCTTTTTGCTCCATTAGTGATATATATAAAAGAATTGGGATATCATTTATGTACACCAAAGGAATGGTTTTGGAAATTTGAGAATAAGAGACCCTTATGTGGATTGGGTGAAAAGTGTTCAGTGTGTTTTGTAGTGGAAAAAAGATGGATCCCAACTGGAACGACCTACCTTTTCGACCACTTCAAGTTGGTAATTAAGCCAACTCAAACAACTTGGAACGACAGATTGTTACTAAGCTTACGGGGTTTAAGCAGAATTAAACACAGAAATTACAGAATAAATAAACTTCATTATCTCACAATGAATTTTATATACAAAATCAGAGTTTTATACAAAATTTGTACAGCAGAAAAATATTAAATATGTACATGAATCTTTAAAATAAAGATTTTACGGTTTTGTCGGCCTTGCGTGCACACAAGCATCTTGCGCCTTCACGTTGCTCTCCAATTTGCGTGCTAAAGCTTCAAATCCAGAACACTTAGTGCCTGACACTAGCGTTTTGTGTTAGTATCTAAAATGTTTGTATTTCGGATAAGTGGGTTTGGAAATAGAGCCTTATAAATTGGGAAAGAGTAAAAAGAAAATGAATTAGGAATATTTATATATTAGAAAGAAATGACTTCGTGGGAATATTTATGGAGTTCTAAATGAGCTAGAAACCTACTTTTAGTCTAGCCCCACTGTTTACTTTTACGAACTTGAAATTCTAAAAGCTTTTGGGTGGTATTTTACCGTGTTTTTCAAGTTTTAACCTTAAATTTTACAATTTTAAAATATGTGCTACCTAAATTATGTAAAAACAATTTTTGAAACAAAAGAGAGGTATTTTTTATGTTTGTAAAAAATATGTAGGTAACATATTTGAACAGTACATATTGAGTTTTAAGGAAAATTGGGGTACATTTTGGAAATGGTGATTTCTATGAACTTTTAGTAAAAATGAATTCTTTAAGAAAAATGTATACATTATAGAGCATGTATATCTCAATAGTATTTAAGCTATATAGTGTGAAAGAATTAAATAACAAAACATAGAAAAGATTGCATTTTGTTAAAAACTAGAATTTTCAGTAAATAAAATTTTGAAAATCTCTGTTCTTTTGATAATTGTTTTGACCTAAAATTTGATGGGTGAATAAAGTTATTAAGAATTTAGAATAGAGCAGATGTTTGGGATAAATTTAGAAATTAACACCTTGTTGTAAGCAATTGAACTGGTATAGTGAAATGAATGGTTGTGAGATTAATTGAGAAATAGTTGTCCTTGTCTACTCCAGTTTTCATGATTTATTATTGTTTTTTTTTTGTGAGACGATATTTTTTTGTTTAGCAATGATATGTTTTAATGCGGAAAAATAAAGTTTTAAAGATGTTAGTTTTCAGAAGGAAACTGAAATGATGAAGGCAAACCACATTTTAAATCATCGAGTAGGTAAGGATTAGATCCAGGAAAGACGGGAAAAATATCTGTGACTATAAAGTAAATAGCAAGAATTGTTTAAGAATAGTTGTTAATTCTCGTAGAAATGCGCAAGTACTATAAAGCCTGGGCTGTTGCTTGGAAAAGACAGTTAGTACACAACACTTTGACAAGTTGATGTTAGATGACAAGCGAGTTGTTTAGATCCTTTGGTTTGGACTTTTTTGTCAGTAGGGACATGGTCCTAAGTTTCTTATCCCTTGGTAGTAGCTGTGTAGTGTGCTTATTTCCCTATTTTAGTTTTAAAACAGTTAGAAGGAATACTTAAAACTAAGACTACATCGATGGGTTAAGTTAAATAAGTTGAGTTAAATGGTGATGACATAACTAAAAGGAAACAACAAATCCAATAAAGTAACAAATATAATAGTTAAGAAAAATGGATATTTCCAAAGTAAGTTTGAAAAGAAAATCTTGACAAAGAAAATTTTCTTATGTGAACTGTGGTTGGATAGAAAGATAGGGAATCTTTATATAATAATTGCATAGAACCCAAGTACATAAAGAAAAATGTGCATAAAAGAAAAACGGAAGATTTGAAGTTTTTCGTTTCCCACCATTTTGTAACACAAGAAATCAAATTCGGAAAATTAGACTTCTCTGAAATTCGCAAATTTAAAGTTGATTGGTAGGGTTTTGGATGAACTATGTTGTTACCCTGTAACTGTGTGGGAAAATTTGGATGAAAAACTTTTTTTGATTTCCAAAATATTGCATTCATATAGAAATTGCCAATATATTTAGGATCTGTGCATCATGTTTTCGAAATATTTTCAAAAAAATTGCATTCATACACGAGGTACTTCTTAGGCATTCTTTACATTCATATATTGTTATGTGTGTTACACTATTGCACAAGTGCACAGATGGTTGAATATTTACATAAACACATAATGGTTGCAATTTATACGCAGAAGAACATCACTCCATCCTTATCAAATTTCGGGGACAAAATTTCCTAAGGTGGGGAGAATGTAATACCCCATATTTTATATAAATAATAAATGGAAACATCAATAAATTATGGTCTCGGAATTTCGCCCTGAAACATATACCAAGATCTTTGGGCAATTTTCTGATTCCTTTTTATATATGACTTGCCCAAAACAGATCCTGTATAGGAAAGTTATTAACGAATTAATAATGAAAAGGTTGTATGCATACATACGCCCACAAATTCGAAATTGGAAAATAAATCAGAGTTATAACTAGAAATTAATAATTTAGGTGAATTATATTAAGAAATAAACTAAACGTTATTATTTAACGTTAATCTGAAAATTAATTCAGCAGAGAACACATTAAGGACCCAAGAGATGGGTCGACCCAGGCTTCATACAGGTAGACCCATGTGTCGACCATAGAGTCGACCCACCTCTATGGTGGGTCAACATATGGATCGACCTACCCGGGCAAGATCTTCTTTGCGTTGTGACATGTTTTTCTGATTTAAACGGTTTGGATTTTATATTATTTAATCCGATGGATCAGAGTGTCCTGTGCACCTATAAATAAACTAGAAGGGCCTTTTGACATGATTTTCCAAGGCTCTACCATTTTCTTTCCTCTCCAAATCTTTCGGAAATTAAAAAATTAGCTTTAAGAAATAATGATTCAAGATTTAAAGATAAAGAATGTAAATCTACAACATAGGTGTTTGGATTTCTGATCAATGTAAGGTAAGTCTTCTGAATTTGATTTATTTAGGTTTCTTTCCCTCTTTTTTTAGTATCCAATTTTTAAATCCGTGGTAGTTTTAATACTAGTTTCAGTAAGGAAGACCCCAGAATATCGGATCTGAATCAGATTCAAGGACTGGAAAGCGGTCAGGTGAGTAGATTTAGAATTATACCTTTTAGGTAATAGTATATTTACCGTCCGCATTCCCCATGATTCTTAACATGTTAATAACTGTAATTTGTGGTAATTGCGTTGAATGATAATTAAAATAAGTTGAGAATACTGTTGTTGTAATTTTTCCAATTAATTATCTATTTAGGATTTAGTATTACTATAATACCGAAATGATAAATGTGATAATAGTCCTGCACACAATCTTGAAATTACTATTCAATAATAATTTGGAGAACATATAAATTGGCTGTAATTTGGTGAACATGTTAATTTGATAGTAATTTGGAAAACATGTTAGTTGATGGTAATTTGAGAAAACATGTTAGTCTGGCGGTAATATGGAAAATTTACAGTAATTGGAAACGGTAAATGAAAACAGGAATTAACATCCAACTAAGGAAATAAAAGGGGAAAATTTATAGTTGTGTGAGTTAGTTGGATTTTGGAAAAAATGGGTACATTTCCATAATGACAAAATTATTGGAAATGTAGTTGCAAGAAATGAAAGGGAAAAAGGGATTAGTGTAAAATAGGGATTCTTTTACTGCATTGCACACTAATCAAATAAAAATATCTATATATGTCTACAATGAAAATAAAAGGAATAGCTTGCAACTACGGATCTTGATTGATGTGCATTATGGAAATAGATTGTAACGACCCGCATTCTACGCATCGAAGGATCGTAGAATATTTATTTCTTTCACATACGGAGTCGTATGGTCATCTAACTTTAGGAGACAACTATTGGGGTCATTTCTCATGTTCATGATTTTTGCCAATTTTTAAATGACCATTTTGCCCCTAGCTAGTCTTGTTTTGGCCATAACTTTTGATTGGAAAGGAGTTTTGAACTGAAACCACTTCCATTGGATCCGGATGATGGTTTACAATTCCGTAGAGTGGTCACATTAGCCAAACGGATGGCTGAAACAAGTTTCAAAAGGTGAAAAACTGCTTAACCGGGCCAAGTGAGGTGATTAGTAAATGGGCCCATAACCCATTTCGGGATTAGGCTTATGGGGAGACTGAAATGAGTTAGGTTTTCATTTCATTTCAGTTTTCTAGCCGCCATTTACCTTCTAAGAACCCTAATAATAGCCTCCAACCTCTAAAACATCCCCAAATCACTTTCTAATCAAGGATTAAGCTTAGCAACATCAAATCAAAGAGGATTAGCACCAAAGCAAGGTTAGAGCTGTTGTGTTGCATTGGGAACAGCGCCAAACAGAGATTCATTTCAGATTCGGTATTTTATTTGTTTCCAAGGTGAGTGATTTGCATAGTTATGCACTAATCACGGTTAATTAAGGGTAATTATTGAAGATTAATGAAATTAGACATGATAAAATTTTGGAAAAATATTTATAAAATTCGAAATGATATTTTAGACCTCTGTTAGAAGTTTGGGTTAATTTGGTTAAGTTTTGCTAATCATATCATTAGTTTTGCCTAAACATGCTTAAGGGAAAATATGGGGTTTTGGGTATGTTTGATCCATTTTACATGCTATGATTGTTGTTTTGCTGTTTATGGATGATTATACATGTTGCTATGACTGTATGGTATGATTTGTGATTGTCTAGAAGTGTTTGATTGGTCGAAAACGTCGTCGAATGGCGTAAACAGCTTGCTGGACAAAGTGCAGGAAAATACCCGGACCGGATCGAATTGTCTTACCCGATCGCAATACCTTCTCCGACCCGATCCGCTTGTGGTGATGGAACCTGACCCGAACTGCCTGGAGCTCCTGAACTGATAGCCGAGGAGTTCTCCAACCCGACCCGAGTGGTTACTCCCGAACCGATCTGCCAGAGGTTCCTCGATCTGACCCGGAGCAGAGAGGAGGGTTTGAGCTTCTTATACCTCGAAGGGAGACCACTTCCGAACCGATCTAATTGCTTAGGGAGGAGTATGCGATCCGAGCCGCTTAGTGGACTCCGAACCGATGGCGTTGCATCACGAGTAGGACCTGACGATGAGTCACGAGCAGGAGGAGCACGACCCGACCTGTATGGGGTATTCTGATCCGAACCGAGGAGCTAGTGACCACGACTTGAAGCAAAGTGAAGTGAAGAAATGAAGACCGATCCGGAGAAGAAGGTGAAGACCAAATCCCAAGATGCAAAGGTAGTCTAAGTGGGAAGTTTGTACTCAGGATCCAGTTGGGAACCAACGAGTCGACTTCATGAGTTGGGTTTTGCTGCAGGACGTGTGCTAAGGGGTTGTCGATGTCTGTAACTTTGGATCACTATGTGTAGGGAGTACATGAACGGATTCAGGGCCACAGTGGCCTAGGTACGACTAAAGAGCTATAGACCAATGAAGTGGGGTCATTTGTAAAGATTTGGCCATGACTCCATGAGGTAAGCTTGGTAGTGGTAGTAGTTGTACAAGTCGAACTCCGTCACTACTCCGATGGGTCTAGTGATTGACAGTGGTGGACATCATATGCTTTACGTACTGAGTGAGAGATGTGAGGATGGTTGCTATGTTTGATTTGTTTGCCATCATTGTGACATGCACACCCCCACCCCCGTTATCTTTACACCAACTGTTCAGTGGAACCACAGAGTATTGTATGGTATGTAGTGCTAACTCTTTGGTTGCAGGTTCAGGTATGGTTTTGTATACCTGCTATTGTTCTGTTTAGCTGCTTATCGCTCATACCAGACTTTTTGTCTGACCCAGAGTTTTATGTCTCTTCTTATTACTCTGGGTGCTCTCACGAGCAGACTAGAGACAGGTTAGCTGGTGATGCACGAGTAGCTATACCGGAGACGAGCAGCTGGCTTCTACGTATGATATATATATATATATTCTCCTTGTGTCGCTGCTGGTCACTACTTTGGGCATTAGTAGTGCACCCTTCCTTTCTTTTACTTTAGAAACAGTTTTAAAGTTGTAATAATAATGATGTGGAACATAAGCTGTATCTGGATTTTCCGCTGCTATGATGTTTAGTTTCCAGCTTATGCACTGTCTCACCTGTTTTATGTCAAGTATGTTATTATTATATCTTGTTCCATGCGCTGTGAGATATTCTATAGGTTTTCGATTAGTTCACTCTCTTCTTTCCTTTTTTAGCGACCGTTCCGTGCTAGTCGGGTATGTGTACATCGCACTTTCGGAGGAAATGCCGGCTGGAGCGGGGCGGGCCGTCACACTTGGTATTAGAGCTCTAGGTTGCATAGTTAACCTAAGGAAAGACACCAGGGAGAGATAGTACGTATATGAGAGTGCGTATTTGTGATTATTTTGGTTTTCAAAAGCTATATATATACTATTAGTATAGTTAAGGATGAAGTCGCACTGCACTGGCACCACTATGGAGAGGGTTAATCGTTTTCTCTTTATAGATTGAACGATGAGCCGATACGCAAGAGGTGCCGATAAAGGAGCCAATAATGGGAATGATGCTGACATGAGGACGATATTTACTGTCCTCATGAGAGAGATGCTTAGGGATGTGCAGAGGGCAGCTCCCACTGCTGGCAATGGAGGTGGCCCAATAGTGCAGGCGCCTAGGGCCGATTTCACCAAGCTGAATAAGGATTATACTAGTCTTGGTGGGAAGCCGTTCCACAGAATGGAGTCGGCTACGGATGTTCATGATTGTTTAGATAGCTGCGAGCGTATCTTCGAAGATTTGGGTATCGAGGATGCGATGAAAAGAAGGCTAGCATCCCGTCAGCTGCAAGGACAGGCAATGAATTGGTGGAATGCTATAAAGGCAGCTACTCCCGAGGATCAGATTACTTGGGATCAGTTTAAGGTTCGCTTTAGCGATAAGTTCATTCCAGCCGCTCAAAAGTCAGTGTTGTTTAAGAAATTCTTGGAACTCAAGCAGAATGGCAGAGCTGTCTCGGAGTATATTGCTGAATTCGACACTTTGTCGAAATATGGGTTATCCCTAATAGATACCGCCGAGAATAAGAATGAGAAGTTCATAACTGACTTGGATCAGTACTTGGGGGAAAGGCTTATTAACCACATCGATGAGACGTTTGAATCGAATGTTGGAAAAGCATTGAGATCCGAAAGTCTTTACCCTAAGTCGAAGACTGAGGTTGCATCTGCAGAGGAGCCAAAGCCACAAGCAAGTGGTGGAGGCAAGAGTGGTCCTCATAATAAAAGGAAGCAGAACCGGAATAAGGATGTCCAGAAAAAGAATAAGAAAGATGTTGAGTGCTTCAGCTGTGGTAAGAAGGGCCATTATGCTAGTAATTGTCGGGCCAAGCCAGCGGATAGGAAGTGCTTCAACTGTGGCCAAGTGGGAGATCACAAGGACAAGTGTCCGCAACCCCCTAAAGAAAAGCAGATGGTGAAAGCATATGCCCTTAATGCTATTCCTTCTTCGTCGAATGCCCCAACTGCGGTGGAGAAAGGAAAGAATGTCGTTATTCAAGGTATGCTTTCCGTTTATGATATTCCTGTTCGAGTATTGTTTGATACCGGAGCTTCCAGTTCTTTCATATCTATTGACCTGGTAGATAGGTTGGGATTGGAGCCCGAAATTATCGATAGACCTTTTGTAGTGATGAACCCGATTGGTGGTTCGACTAACCTTAACATGATTTGTCGTAATGTGGCCTTATCAAGTCATGGATGCATGTTTGTGATTGCTTTGTTTTGGGCTTTACTGGGTTTGGCATTATTTTGGGAGTCGATTGGCTCCAAAGATACGAGGTGGTGGTAGACTGTGAGGGCTTTTTGGTGACAGCTAGAGCGGATGATGGGCAGAGGGTAGTGTTTGGTGGTCTACTCAGTGATGGAGTAATGGCTAGTTTTCTAAATTCCCTCAACATCCCGCATAGTGAGTTGTCAGGTTTGCCCGTGGTTGGCCAGTATCCGGACGTCTTCGAAGAAGTGACCGGGCTTCCACCACACCGAGAGATTGAGTTCCGTATTGATTTAGTGAAAGATGTCAGACCTATAGTGATGCCACTTCTTCGTATGGCACCAAGGGAGCAGCGAGAGCTCGAGGTGCAAGTTAGCGATCTTTTGAAGAAGGGAATTATCAGAAGGAGTGTTCCTGAATGGGGAGCACCAGTTGTGTTTGCTACCAAGGTGGATGGTTCCCTTCGATTGTGTGTGGACTACCGCGAATTGAATAAAGTGATGAGGAAGAATAAGTAACCTCTATCGCGGATAGATGATTTGTTTGATTAGTTGAGTGGCACGAGAATATTTTCCCAGTTGGATCTCGCGTCAGGTTTTCATTAGCTTAGGGTGGAAGCTGAGAGTATAGCTAAAACGGCATTTCGGACGCCGTCTGGATTTTATGAGTGGTTGGTCATGCCATTTGGGTTGACCAATGCACCAACATATTTTTTGGATCTTATGAATAGGGTATTCAGAGATCAGCTGAATAAGTTTGTCCTTGTGTTCGTGGATGATATTTTGGTCTACTCGAGGATAGAGGGAGAACACAAGGAACATTTGGGGATAGTGATGGAGGTGTTGAGAAAACACCAATTGAAAGCAAAGTTTTCTAAGTGTCACTTCTAGAGGAGGAAAGTGAGATTCTTGGGCCATGTTGTTTCATGAAATGGTATCGCCGTGGAGCCTGCGAAGGTGGCACGGTACAAGATTGGTCTATGCCCAAGAATGCAACAGACATAAGAAGTTTCTTGAGGTTAACTGGATATTATCGTAAGTTTATCCAAGACTTCTCCAGGATAGCAGCACCGTTGATTCACTTGACCAAGAAGAATCAAGCTTTCATCTGGGACGAAAAGTGCGAGAATGCGTTCAAGAGCCTAAAAGAAAAGTTGACATGTGCACCAGTGTTAGTCATTTCTAAGGGGAATGAAGAGATGACAGTATATACGGATGCATGTGGTACAGGGCTAGGTGCTGAATTGATGCAAGGAGGTAGGGTTGTAGCTTATGCAAGTCGGCAACTGAAACCGCATGAGAAAAGATACCCTATCCATGATTTGGAATTGGCAGCGATCGTGTTTGCACTGAAGATGTGGAGACATTATCTCTTGGGAGAAAGATTCGAGTTGTTTACTGATCATATATCGCTAAATTATCTCTTCTCTCAGAAAGATCTAAATCTCCGACAGCAAAGATTGTTAGAATTCTTAGCTTCCTATGATTTCGATATCGCATACACACCAGGAAAGGGCAATGCGGTAGCTGACACATTGAGTAGAAGACATGCCAGTTTAGGGGCTATGTTTCTTGAATGGAAGCAACTGGAGTATATCACTGGGTATGATTTTAGACCAAAGTGTGAATTGGATCCAGAAATGTTAGCAAGTTTGATGATTAGACCCACTTTGATTGAGCGGATTGGTTCCGGTCAGAGGGACGATCCTAACCTATTGGAAATCATCTCAAAGTTAGAGATGGGAATCGACGAAGAGATGAATAAGTATGGACCTGATCGATATGGATGGCTTAGGAAGAATGGAAGACTAGTTGTACCCAATGTCAATGGATTGAGAGATGAAGTGCTTAGGGAATGTCATCGCTCAAAACTGACTATACATCCCGGTGGTAATAAGATGTATCGAGACATGAAGCAGACCTACTACTGGGAAGGGATGAAAAGAGACATTGGGAAGTTTATAGCCAAATGCATGAATTGCCAGCTAGTTAAAGCTGAGCAAAAGAAGCCTAGTGGGTTGTTACAACCATTAGAAATTCCGGAATGGAAATGGGAACAAGTGTCAATGGATTTCATTGATGGGTTACCAAGGACTAGATCGGTCCATGATAGCATTTGGGTGATTGTGGACCGATTGACTAAGAGTGAAAGGTTTATACCCGTCAAGTTAAACAGGACGGCAGCTAAATTAGCAAAACTATATACAAAGTGGGTAGTGAGATTTCATGGAATACCCAAAGGAATTGTGAGTGATCGAGATCCATTGTTCACTAGTGGATATTGGAAGAGCTTACAAGAGGCATTAGGATCAGAACTACATCTCAGTACCACGTATCATCCTCAAACCGATGGACAGAGAGGGTGAATCGAGTGTTAGAAGATCTCTTGAGAGCTTGCATATTGGATTTTGGTGGATCATGGGATGACCATCTGCATCTAGTAGAGTTTGCATATAATAATAGTTATCAATCCATTATCGGTATGGCTCCATTTGAAGCTTTGTACAGAAGACCGTGCAACTCACGTCATGTTGGTTAGAAACTGGTGAGAAGTTTGTGCTTGGACCAGATGTGATAAGAGAAACTTCAGACAAGATCAAGATCATTCAACAGCGAATGAAGGCTGCCCAAGATAGGTAGAAAAGTTATGCTGATAGGAGGAGAAGAGAATTAAAGTTTTCCATTGGTGACTTGGTGTTTGTCAAGATTTCTCCGTTGAAGAGTGTGATACGATTTGGCAGGAGAGGCAAGTTAGCACCAAGATTTGTTAGTCCATCCCCAGTTCTTGAGCAAATTGGGAATTTGGCATACAAAGTTGAATTACCAGAGAAGATGGTAGGAGTTCACAACGTGTTTCATGTTATCCAGTTAAGGAAGTTCGTACACGACCCAGATGTGACTATTTCACCTGATCAGTTGGATGATATCGAGGTTGAACCTGAGGCGGTTGAGAACTGCTGAATCTAGTCAAAGTTCAGTGGGGCGAAGATGAGAATGACTGTACTTGGGAGACAGAGGAGAGCATTAGGAAGACGTATCTAGAACTCTCCGCCGAGTAAGATTTACGTTTCGATTTAGTCATGCTAGGATAGGTTTGTTTTACTTGTTTTGCATGATTGATTGTTGTGTATGGATGGTAGGCATGCGGGATCCTTTGTATGTTTTGGGTTAAAGAATTTCGGGGACGAAATTTCTTAAGGGGGGAGAGTGTAACGACCCACATTCTACGCATCGAAGGATCGTAGAATATTTATTTCTTTCACATACGGAGTCGTATGGTCATGTAACTTTGGGAGACGACTATTAGGGTCATATCCCATATTCATGATTTTTGCCGATTTTTAAATGACCGTTTTGCCCCTAGCTAGTCTTGTTTTGGCCATAACTTTTGATTGGAAAGGAGTTTTGACCTGAAACCACTTCCATTGGATCCGGATGATGGTTTATAATTCCGTAGAGTGGTCACATTACGGACTCACCATTTGGGAGATATGGCAGAAACAAATTTCAGAAGGTGAAAAACTGCTTAACCGGGCCAAATGAGGTGATTAGTAAATGGGCCCATAACCCATTTCGGGATTAAGGTTATGGGAAGGCTGAAATGAGTTAGATCTTCATTTCATTTCAGTTTTCTAGCCGCCATTTACCTTTTAAGAACCCTAATAATGGCCTCCAACCTCTAAAACATCCACAAATCACTTTCTAATCAAGGATTAAGCTTAGCAACATCAAATCAAAGAGGATTAGCACCAAAGCAAGGTTAGAGCTGCTGTGTTGCATTGGGAACAGCGCCAAACAGAGATTCATTTCAGATTTGGTATTTTATTTGTGGCCAAAGTGAGTGATTTGCATAGTTTTGCACTAATTATGGTTAATTAAGGGTAATTAGTGAAGATTAACGAAATTAGACATGATAAAATTTTGGAAAAATATTTATAAAATTTGAAATGATGTTTCAGACCTTTGTTAGAAGTTTGAGTTAATTTGGTTAAGTTTTGCTAATCATATCATTAGTTTTGCCTAAACATGCTTAAGGGAAAATATGGGGTTTTGGGTATGTTTGATCCATTTTACATGCTATGATTGTTGTTTTGCTATTTGTGGATGATTATACATGACTGTATGGTATGATTTTTGATTGTCTAGAAGTGTTACGTTGGTCGAAAATACCGTCGAATGGCGTAAACAGCTTGCTGGACAAAGTGCAAGAAAATACCCGGACCGGATCGGATTGCCTTACCCGATCGCAACACCTTCTCCGATCCGATCCGTTTGTGGTGATGGAACCCGACCCGAACCGCCTGGAGCTCGAGAACTGATAGCCGAGGAGTTCTCTAACCGACCCGAGTGGTTACTCCCGAAGCGATCTGCCAGAGGTTCCTCGATCCGACCCGAAGTAGAGAGGAGGGCTTGAGCTTCATGTACCTCGAAGGGAGACCACTTCCGAATCGATCTGATTGCTTAGGGAGGAGTATGCGATCCGAGCCGCTTAGTGGACTCCGAACTGAAGGAGTTGCATCACGAGTAGGACCTGACGATGAGTCACGAGCTGGAGGAGCATGACCCGACCCGTATGGGGTATTCCGATCCGAACCGAAGAGCTGGTGACCACGACTTGAAGCAAAGTGAAGTGAAGAAATGAAGACCAATCCGGAGAAGAAGGCGAAGACCAAAACCCGAGATGCAAAGGTAGTCCAAGTGGGAAGTTTGTACTCAGGGTCCAGTTGGGAACCAACGAGTCGACTTCATGAGTTGGGCTTTGTTGCGAGACGTGTGCTAAGTGGTTGTCGATGTCTGTAACTTTGGATCACTATGTGTAGGGAGTACGTGAACGGATTCAGGGCCACATTGGCCTAGGTACGACTAAAGAGCTATAGACCAATGAAGTGGGGTCATTTGTAAAGATTTGGCCATGACTCCATGAGTAAGCTTGGTAGTGGCAGTAGTTGTACAAGTCGAACTCTGTCACTACTCGATGGGACTAGTGATTGACAGTGGTGGACATCGTATGCTCTACGCACTGAGTGAGAGATGTGAGGATGGTTGCTACGTTTGATTTGTTTGCCATCATTGTGACATGCACACCCCCACCCCCGTTATCTTTACACCAACTGTTCAGTGGCACCTTAGAGTATTATACGGTATGTAGTGCTAACTCTTTGGTTGCAGGTCCAGGTTCAGGTATGGTTTTGTATACCTGCTATTGTTCTGTTTAGCTGCTTATCACTCATACCAGACTTTTTGTCTGACCCAGAGTTTTATGTCTCTTCTTATTACTCTAGGTGCTCTCACGAGCAGACTAGAGACAGGTTAGCTGGTGATGCACGAGTAGCTGTACCGGAGACAAACAGGAGGCTTCCACGTATGATATATATATATATATATATATATATATTCTCCCTGTGTCGCTGCTGGTCACTACTTTGGGCATTAGTAGTGCACCCTTCCTTTCTTTTACTTTAGAGACAGTTTTAAAGTTGTAATAATAATGATGTGGAACATAAGCTGTATCTGGATTTTCTGCTGCTATGATGTTTAGTTTCCAGCTTATGCACTGTCTCGCCTGTTTTATGTCAAGTATATTATTATTATATCTTGTTCCATGTGCTGTGAGATATTCTACAGGTTTTCGATTAGTTCACTCTCTTCTTTCCTTTCTTTGGCGACCGTTCCGTGCTAGTCGGGCATGTGTACATCGCACTTTCGGAGGAAATGCCGGCTGGAGCGGGACGGGCCGTCACATAGATCTTTACATTTTTCCACTAATCAATCAATGAGGTATGCAAAATAATTTTTTGAAATATTGAGAATATACATAATGGTAAATAAAAGGATGTTATAATGGTAAAGTTTGGTTAATGTTACGGAACCAAAGGAAAATGTGATAAACGGGGAATATAACCTATTATAATTAATTATGTGAATGTGTATGTAATATAATAAGTAGGCTTGCCCTAGGGACAAGTGAGAATTATAACATGGATTATAATAAATGAAAAGACAACCTATTAATAAACCATAGTTAGGAGAACTAAGTTAATAAGTAAACAACAACAGGTTGTGATGATAGTGTAAGACAAGGTTATGATTAAATAAGAAAGAAAAAAGTAATTTAATTATTGGTAGGCCTATGAAATGAAATAGATGTACTTAATTATGTATTATGTAGACATGTAATATAGGAACATGAGAATTGGAAAAGGATATACTTAATAATACATTAAGTAAAACATGTTATTTTAACTTGTAAACTTGTAACTAGACAATAATTGACATGGTAATAAAAAAGGGTTGTAGATTACTTTTGTTAATTGCAATCTAAGAAATAACATGGTATGTGTAACAACCCCGAAATTTCTGAACCAATTTAAAATTTTTATTTTAGCTACTTTAATGTAAAAAATATATTTAAAATGGTTTATTTTAAATAATAACGATAAAATTTTATTTAAATCGAAGTTAGAACGTATAAATTTATTTTAATTATAAAACGAACTCGATATGGCGTGGTAGTTTGAAAATTCAATTTTTAATTTCAATTGGATGTCCAGAATTCAAAATAAATCAGATTTCAGTAAAACTAGAAACATTAGAATCTGTTTAATTATATCTTTCTAACAAATGTGAGAAACTGAGATTTCACTTTATAAATTGTAAGTTATATACAGTTTAAAATTCAAAATAGTCGCTATGGAATTTTCATATATTTTAAATATAATATATAGCCCATAAAAATAGCCATTTTGCAAACGACCTCCATTTTTGACGAAACCACCTTTGTTAGATCCGGAATGTCAAATTATTGCTAGGTTTCAAATTTCATAATTTTTGGAATTAATATGTGAGCATGCTATATTTAAACGTGTTTTGCAATTACAGTTGAATTTAACTGTGATGGCCCGCCCCGCACCAACCGACATTTCCACAAAATGCGTTGTGTCAATGTCCAACTAGCACGGGACGGTCATCAAAGGAAAAGGGTTTAAAATTATGAATCACCAAAGAACCTGTAGTATATCTCTTAGCGCATGGAATAAAATATAATAATAACATAACTTGACATAAAACAGGAGAGACAGTGTGTTGATGGGCCTTTGGACCACCCACCAAGGCATATTAATATGTCAGATTCACATCCGAAGTATTCGAGTTGAATAAATCAATGAAGCTCGATATTTCAATTCACCTCCCCCATTTGATGTGGCCCAAAAGGAGCCAAATATGACCCAGCATGATTGGCTATGATATGTTCAGTTGAAGACCGAAAAGCTAGCCTAAAGGCTAGCTCGCTACAGATCTTTTTCGTTCAAATCACCCAAGGCAGAGGAGTCACGTGCCAGCTCACACCAATGGTTTAAAATAGAATACTGACTCTTCAGCGGGTACTGATTTGTTCAGCCACAGCTATTATTTTGGATCTGACGATACGTGTTGAAGACAGCCAACTTTTGTACCACTTATAAATAGCCCTTTTCCAGTTCGGAAAGAGGGGACTGGAGTTTATTGTGAATTTCTGAATCACTCTTTGCCCTATTGTAATCATTCTGATTAATAGCTTAATCAATATATAAAGATTATAAAGTGGACGTAGGGTCATTAACGCCGAACCACTATAAATTTGTGTGTGATTTCCTCCATTTTTAGTATTTCTTATAATTGTTAATCTTTATTCATTCTCTATACAATTCTTCTGTTTGAGTGTTGTACCAATTTTTGGTGTCAACATTTTGGTGCTTACACTGAGAATTGAACTCATGTGAATTCAGATTCGCGCTATACTTTCGGATCACCAAGTCCGAGACGAAAATCTCATTTTCGTTACCACGTTAATTTACCAATGGCTGGAAAATCAGTCTGCAATACTAGAAAAAATCCATAGGTAGGAACATCTGCAGATGCGGCCGACATGTCAAACATCCCTGAAACTGCTCCAGGTCAGCCTGCATTGCCTTCCTAGGGAGACTCGGCTCCATCTTCTGCTTCCGCCACCCGGGACGAGTTTATGTCTATGGTAGATCGACTTAAGGAAACTAATGATGCCTTAAAAGCCCACGCTCAAGGAAATTCCACGATGCGACAGGATACGACTCGCATGACGAAACAATGGAAAGAATTTATAAATCAAGCCTAAGTGGTCCTGGATCATCGACTCCTGCCTCCTAAATTGGACCATGTGTCAAAAAGCTCCTCCTCATGGGGGGAAAGCAGAGACCCACGCCAGTCTCAACGCCCGTTAGAAAGAGCTGAAAATGTCCGTCAACTCCGTCTCGAGAGACATCAAAGCCCATTAGATGAATACAACCTAGAAAAAGCTGACCAGGACGAGGTGGAAATTGTTGATCCCTTAGCTCTGCAAAATCGGGAGATATCCCCTCCTGTGAATCAAAATGTTGCTCGCAAAGACTGGGCCCCCGTTCACCCCATTGGAATCTCGTGACTGACCAAGAAAACCGAAGGAGAAGGAGGAATGCCCGGACGGCATTTCTTGGTGAAGCGGCCAGAAGAAGTCTGCCTGTTGAAGAAGCCGACCCAGACACGGTCGCCCCCACAAATCTAGCCACCATGGTACGACAGATTATGAACGACAGTCGTGGACATAGGAATGTAGATCGTGGGGGTTGACCGAAGTCATATACCGTTCACCAACGACATTTTGCAAGCGGAGTTTCCCAGGAGATTTAATATGCCTCAGATGAATCGGTATGACGAAACTTCAGATCCACAGCAGTATCTGATGAGATACTCTTGGCACATGGAAGTAGCAGTGGCCCCTGACATAATTAAGTGTAAGGCTTTTCCAGTCTTTTTAAGTGGATTAGCCCTCATGTGGTTTGTATGCTTGCCCGCGAGGTTTATTCCTAGCTTTAAAGACCTAAGTGAAAAAATCCTGACTCAGTTCCTCCTCCACACATCCAAATCAAAGCATGTTATGGCTCTTTCAGCAGTTAAGCAGGGAAGGGTTGAATCCTTACGGAATTATCTCAATCGATTCAATCGGGCTGCTACAGAAGTTAGCAACCCCAACCCTGAAACTGCTTTGATGGCTTTGGTCGATGGCATTGACAAATGGACTGAGTTCGGAAAATATTTAATCGAAAAGCCACCAACCAAGATTGAGGCTTTTTATGAGAAGTCTCACAACCGATTAAGGCAAGAAGATGCGCAGCTAGAAGAAGAGGATGGTCCGAAAAACACTTTTACTCCGTCGACCCAAAACAATGTTGCAGCTAAACAATCTGGGGATAACTCAGGGAAAGTAGAAGTAAATGTCGAAAATCACATCAAAGAAGTAGCGAAGGGTCGAAGGAGGGAAATGGGAGTTCAAGACAAAGAGGTAGCTCCTGGAAAAAACCCCGTTTTCAGGTGTTTGATACATATACTGCCTTAAATGATACTTTAGAGAATATCTATCTCAATACCTGCAACACGATGCAGTATAAGAAACCGCCCCCACGAGAGCCGATGGAGAAGGAACAAGCAGCTGGGAAATATTGCTTATTCCATGACATTAACGGACATATGACCAACGAATTTCAATATCTCAGGGACATTGTTGAAAAACTGATTCGACAAGGGAAACTTGACAAATACAAGACAACCCTAAGGGACAGAGGGCCAGGAACTTCGATGCCCAAACAGAATCAAGTTGCACCTCGCGCCACCCCTCCGGAGAAAGGAAAGGGGATTGTTATCAATGCCATTGTGGGAGGACCGCATCCGGCAGGTCACAATATCAGAGCTATGGAACGATACATCAACTCCGCGAAACACCTCGATGTCAAAGAAGCGAATCCCCATGAGGCTGCGAGTCCTATTAAACAGAGGAGAACGATGGGCAATGATATCGTTTTCCGCGATCGGGATTCGATCAACATTGAAATCCCGACGGTCGATCCCTGGTAATAACAACTATCATTGTCCCAGCCACGGTCCGAAAGGTCCTGGTTGACAATGCAAGCTCAGTGAACATCCTATTCAAACAGGCCTACGACCAAATGAAGTTGGAAGTAAAGGACTTAGAGCGTATGAAGGCCAAATACGTGGATTCAACGGAGCTTCCACTGAGCCCATCGGCCAGATCAAATTATATGTAGAATTGGGAGACGGAGATCATCAAAGAGTTAACATTCTTTTGTTGTTGTAATGAATATCAACTTGCACTGCAATGCCTTCTTGGGACGACCCGCTTGGCTATATTACAGGCATGTATCGCCCCCTGATGTTTGCTTTTGAAGTTCCCAACTGATAGTGGAATTGAAACGGTGCGAGGAGATCAAGTAACGGGTCGAGCATGTTATTTGGTAGGATGGAAGGAGTTACGAAGCAGTGGTAGCAAGGAGCCTGAAAAATCCTCTCCCCCCGAGGAGGGAAAAGAAGCATAGCAATTACAGAAGACACCCTGACCAGGACCGTATGCCTGTAAGGTCGAAGATATCAACCCACGGGATGACGAAGAGTCGAGGTGCAGGAAGGCGGCACCAAATGAGGCCATCGTAGAAATTCCAATCGACAAGGATGATCCAACCAAGGTCTTAAAGATTGGACCCCATCTTGATTCCCTCCGAACGAGGGAACTATGTGAATTCCTCCTAGCAAACTTAGACGTATTTGTGTGGACCCACGCTGACATTTGTGGGATATCACCATCCATTACAACTCATTCCCTCATCATTAACCCAAAATATACTCCTATAAAACAAAAAGGCGAATGCTGGGTCCTGAAAGGTCAAGGGCCTTGAAGGAAGAAATCGGGAAGTTACAAGCTAATGGATTTATCAGGGATTCAACCTATCCCGACTAGATAGCCAAACTGTTACTCGTAAAGAAGACTAATGAGAAGTGGAGAACTTGTATTGATTTTTCTTATTTAAATAAAACCTGCCCTAAGGACAGCTTCCCATTACCTAGGATTGATCAGCTGGTTGACTCGACGGTCGGGCATGAGCTACTTTCGTTTATGGATGCATACTCAGGATATAACCAGATTGCCATGCATGTACCCAACCAGGAGCATACCAGTTTTATCACCGACCTTAGACTATATTGTTATGTAGTAATGCCTAGCTGCTTGAAGAACACAAGGGCGACCTATCAAAGGCTAGTCAACCGTATGTTTCATGATCAGATAGGGAAAACGATGGAAGTATATGTAGACGATATGTTAGTCAAGTAAAAGCAATCGTCTGAGCACGTGAATGATCTCTCGAGAATGTTTGACATTCTCCGGAGATACGGCATGAAACTGAATCCTTTAAAGTGTTCTTTTGGAGTAGCTTCGGGCAAATTCCTAGGCTTTATCGTGAGTTCCGTGGAATCGAAATCAATCCCGATCAAATTTCGGCACTCAAGGGGATTCAGGAACCTCGACGGATCAAGGATGTCCAAAGTTTAGCGGGTAACGTAGCGGCAATGGGTTGGTTCATTTCAAAAGCAACTGATAAGTACCTGCCTTTCTTTTAATTAATTAAAAGGGGAAAGCGAAACTTCGCTTGGACGCCCGACTACGTCGAGGCCTTCCAGAATCAGCTCGACCATCTTGAAAACCTCTTATTCTTTCTAAGCCAATTGACCATGAGGATTTATTTATTTATTTAGCGTTATCCGCGCATGTGATTAGCTCGGTCCTGGTCCGTCAGGAAGAGCGGGTACAATGACCGGTTTAATATGTAAGTAAAAAATTGACAGGGGCTGAGCGCAACTATCCTAAGATCGAGAAATTGTCTTATAGCTTATTAATCGCATCGAGAAAGCTTCACCCCTATTTTCAAGCTCATCCAATTAAAATGTTCATTGACCAGCCCCTTCAGCAAGTCTTACAACGACCAGAAGCAAGCTGGAGGCTACTAAAATGGAATATTGAATTGAGCCAGTTTGAGCTGACCTTCTTTCCACGGAAATCAATTCGAAGGAAGGCCTTGGCAGATTTCATAGCAGAGTTTACCACCCCAAACGATGAATATAAAAGCAATGATCCCGAGTCTTCGAAGGACAAACCAGAGCCAGTCATTTGGAAGCTTTATATAGATGGAGCCCGAAATAAACAACGATCGGGAGCCGACATTATACTACTATCCCCCGAGGGACGTTCGGTTTATTACGCTTTGAGATTAGAATTTCTAGCAACCAACAATGACTCCGAGTATGAAGCCCTGATTACCGGGCTCAAACTCGTGAAGGACCTGGAAATAAAGTCACTCGAGATCTTTTGTGATTCACAACTTGTAGTATGCCAAATTCGAAAAGAATTCGTCACCAGGGGAGACTGACTGACCTCTTACCTTAAGGAATCAAGAAGCTATTGCAGAGTTTCGACCAATATAACATTTCTCATATTCCCCGAGAAGAGAACCAGAAGGCAGATAAATTGGCAAAGCTCGTGTAACACCCCACGTCCATTAATGTCACTCACGAAGGGAATGCATTAACTTCCATGGAGGTTATAAGTGAATATAGAACAGAAAAATTACAACAAGACAGATAGTAAATAGTACTTGGAAATCTAAAACTTCATTTTATTGCAGCGGAAAGTAAACATGTTTGTTACATCATAAAACCATAGATCATAACCAAGTACAATATCCATCTTCATAAAAACAAAATACATAATCCCATTACATAAATAGCCATTAAAAAGATAACAAGCTGGACTTTACTTCAACGGTCCAAGCTTTCCAAAGAGAGATGAAGCAATTCAATCAAACTCCACTAGAGCTGGGTCCAACCTGAGGACCTGGAGGGGGAAAAAGGATAGAAATAGAGGGGGCCAGACATAAAGTCTGGCGAGTATGATAATTCTAACAATACTATTATCAAAATAACTAGACTAAGGCATAAGCTGGAAGACAATTAAATGTCTATGGACTCTTAGGAAGATAAAGATAGCGTTTAAGATAACGTTAAAGATAACGGTAAGGCACACCTAATTACTAACGAATGATTACTACACTGCACCGCACATTACTACACTGCACCACACCAGTCACCCTATTGTTTGATCCCACTTGCTTCACACAGAAACTTTATAAATAGCCTTACGTACCCCTAGCTGACTACATAGGTGCCGTCTGCCCCTATCTCCACTAGGTGTACCCCACTACCCACTTTCGATCTTCTCCCTACTCGTAGATACCCGTGCTGGCCCCACAGTGGGGTGTATCACTCCCCTAAAGTGGCAACCCGATACAACTTGAGAATGCACGGCTTATACCTACACGATGCAACAACGTCTTACCTACCAGCCCGGGTCCACACACGCATACGAAACCCGTTGGACTTGCGTTGCCACCGCTCCCCGTTTTGGCCTCTTACAGTCAAACCCAGCATGCGTGTCCCATCCTCGACTTGGGTCGAGCCCACAAAGATACGTTTGGGATACTGGTCGAAATGGGCCCCCACAAGCTACCCACCTAAGCTTGTCACTGGTATATCCCACTTAACCCTCTTAGTCATGTTCATTTACATGTGTGTTTGGTTAAGTCTTACTAATCGTATTTCACATGCCACTAAGGGCACCCCCTAGATTCCACGTGCCACCCAAGGCACCTACTTAACCCCCATGTCCCACCTTACATGTTTATCTGGTTAAGTATTTCTTAATTCATTCAGGCCATAACCTCATAAAGACCTCTCACATTAGACTGGCATTTATGGCAGCTGGATTTGCCGAGCCGGTCCGGGTAGTCTTACACCATAAAAGAGTCTAACCTCATGTCTTTACAACTGTTATGCTTTAGTTTAGGCCTAGGACCTCTCACATTGGGCTGACATTTGTGACCAATGGATTTGCCGGGCGGGTCCGGGCAGGTTTACGTCACAAACGAGTCCAACCTCGTGTCCTAAGCATTGATTAACACTTAAAATCTTTTACCCCAGTTTTAATAATTCCCTATTCAAATTATTAATTAAGTCAACTTTTAATGATGTCCATAATTGACTCAATTATGGCCATCCACTTATGGCATGCAAAATCATATACATTGCACCCCAACTTTTTTATATTAAATCCTTAATATTACCCCTACCGCACGTTTATACGTTCGCTTATTCAACGCATAATATAGGCTAGACTTGTATAGTCTAACACCTAGCACAAAGATAAATTATCTCAACATATAGACAATTAAAATAAATCTAATCATAATAGGGGTGAAACTTGCATAAACTACACATGTTAAGGATCAAAAGGTGTCAACTTTGTTAAATGTATCAATTTACATGATATGATCATAGCCCAAATCTATACATAAACTTGCATATGGGGTTTTTAGGCAACATAATGATGGTGTGAACTAGCATAGGATATCACATATGTCATAGCATAATTCTAGATGTCATAATAGATGTCTTGGCATATGTTCATAACTTTTCTAATCAATCTAACTTGCATATGTGACTTGTCATATAGATCAACATAACCCAAACATGATGATTTAATTAATATGAACTAACTAGCATAGATGGTAACATCATGGCCTTTTTAACATGTATGATTCATCACAACTTAGCATAGAAACTTTCAACATACATAACATCATCATAGCATGATTTACAACATATAAGATATCATCATCACATAACATTGGATTTACATTATACATGATAGCAAAAGGGGTTTACAACAACATATATGATAATTCACATCATCTACTCATAATCCATTCATAACTCAACCTAATTAAAATGATAATAATCTTGTTAAGATCATCATACACACAATTTAGAGAAGAAAAGAGAGAGTTTTGCTTTGCTTTAGGGTTGAGAGAATTAGAATTGAATTTGCTTTTCTTCTTTCTTAGTTGGCGGCGGCTCCATTGATTTCCATGGCGATGGTAACTATTCTATTTTAATTAGGTTTAGGGTTAGCATTAGGATGTATTTATAGGTGTAGGAAGTTATTTAGGACCATTAGATTAACCCTGAACCATGAGAACCAATCAAATGCAAAATCTGCATTTGAGCGAATCGGCCCGCGGGTTGACAGCCAAACACCCTGGATTAACCCCTAGTCGACCCAGCAAGGCTCGGGTCGACCTCAAAAATGGGCCGGTTCGGTTATTCCCCCCTCCCAATTCGTTGTTTTGAACTTTTTCACATATTTATTTATTTAATTTTATATATATATATATATATATCAATATATATATATATATTTCTCTGCGCAACCCATTTCACTTAATTCTTTTCTAAAAATTAAGTATACTTTAATTTGTGAATTTTAATGTTATAAAATTATGGGGTGTTACATTCTCCCCTCCATAAAGGATTTCGTCCCCAAAATCTCCAAGTCAAGAAGAATGTATATCCTACCATCTAATCGTCCATCTACTCAACCATCAAACACCAGCATCCATTGTCCTTAAAAGACTTCTAATGCTATAATGTTTATATGCACAGTGTGTGTATATGTCCATATCTAATGCAAAATTAGGCGGTCTACTGATTCAGTCGACCTCCTTAGTGCAATTCATGATAGTGCCATGTGTCCAATATGTATGCAAAAGATTCCTAATGATACATATTAATTCTATATGCGTGCACAACCATCCACCCGAATGCAGCAACTATATGATAATACAACCATTATACATCCATTTTACTAAATACATCCATATATATGCAATATGCAATATGAAGTGACTGAGCCGATCTGGTGCCTAATAGTGTGTGTGTATATGCATCCACGAGCAACCACTAGCAAACACTTGCATCCACTTTGCATCCACCATACATAACGTGTCTCAAACACATGTTTCAACCATAGGATTATCCTAACTAAAGGTCAAAGATACTCGCGAGAGGATATACTAAAGATAAGATAAGTACAAGCTAAGCGATAAAGGAGAAATTAAAAGACATACCCTCAAAAAGAAAAGGGTATCGTGAACGCATCTTCTCTTCTGTCTCCCAAGTAGCGTTGCCCTCATCATCTCCCCATTGCACTTTGACTAGTCTGACCTCTCGATTCCTCAACCTCTTGGTCTCCGACCCAAGAATGCACGTAGGAGCTCGTCGAATTGTCGCATCACGCTCTATCTCCACCTCTCTAAGCAAGCTCGGCTCTACCACTTCCGCGGTCTCGTGCAAGCACTTCCTCAAATGTGACACATGGAATACGTCGTGTACACCACTAAGTCTCTCGGGAAACTCCACTCTATACGCCATCCGTCCAATCCTCTCCTTAATAGGAAACGGCCCTACAAACCTTGGTGCTAATTTCCCAACGGACCCAAAGCGAACAACGTTCCATAATGGAGACACTTTGACAAAGACCACGTCCCCAACTTCAAACTCGAGATCTGTCCTCCTCTTATCCGCATAAGATTTCTGCCTATCTTGCGCTGCTTTCATCCTCCTTCGAATCAAGTCGATCTTCTCCGAAGTCTCCCTAATCATATCGGGCCCAAGTAAGATCTTATCCGTAGATTCCCACTAACATGTAGGTGAATGACAAGGTCGTCCATATAGAGCTTCGAATGGTGCCATACCAATGCTGGACTGAAAGCTATTATTATATGCGAACTCAACCAATGGAAGATGCTCTTCCCATGTACCCCCAAAGTCTAGGATACATAGCCTCAACAGATCCTCTAGAATGCGATTCACCCTCTCAGTCTGGCCGTCCGTCTGAGGATGATATGAGGTGCTCAAACATAACTGAGTCCCTACCGCCTCTTGTAAGCTTCTCCAAAATTCGCTAGTGAAAATAGGATCGCGGTCGCTCACTATGCTAGAAGGAACACCGTGCAAACGAACTATCTCTCGAACGTATACAGAAGCTAACCATGGAGCAGTCCTCTTACTCTTCACGGGAATGAAATGGGCGCTTTTAGTAAGTCTATCTACTATAACCCAAATTCCCATATTACCCTTCCTTGATCGCGGTAACCCATCCACAAAATCCATCGAGACACTTTCCCACTTCCATAGTGGAACCTCCAATGGGTGAAGCAACCCACCAGGTTTCTTTTGCTCCGCTTTTACTTGTTGGCACACCAAGCATCTAGCGACATACTCGGCCACATCTTTCTTCATGCCGGCCCAAAAGTAAACTCTCTTCATGTCTTTGTACATCTTGTCCCCGCCGGGATGAATGGTCATCTTCGAACGATGTGCTTCGTCAAGAATAGTCTTCCTTAGGTCATCGTCTTTTGGTACACAAAGTCTACCGTCCCTACGTAACCAACCCTTATCATCTAGGGTATACCTACGGAGATAGCTTGATGACTCCCCTCCTTTGAGCTTTTCTACTAACTCAACCAACTGCGGGTCGTCTCGCTGTGCCTCGCCAATCTGTCCCAAAAGCGTAGGTCTGACCTCCAAGGATGCTAGCAAACCGAGTACGAAGTCAACGGAAGGTCTAAAGTCAAACATTGAAATGAATTCTAAACTTTGCCGCTCAACAAACAAAGGACTTAAGGATAATCTTTTTCTACTTAAGGCATCGGCCACCACGTTACCCTTGCCAGGGGTATATGCTATCTCAAAGTCGTAGGACGCCAAGAACTCCATCCACCTTTGCTGCCTTAAGTTCAAGTCCTTCTAAGAGAATAGGTATTTTAGCGATTTGTGGTCAGTGAATAATTCGAATTTCTCGCCAAGAAGATAATGACGCCAAGACTTAAGCGCGAAAACAATAGCGACCAACTCTAGGTCATGTGTGGGGTATTTCTTCTCATGCGCTCTCAACTGCCTTCCACCATAGGCTATTACCCTACCCTCTTGCATTAAGACTGCGCCTAGTCCTGTCCCACAAGCGTCAGTATAAACGGTAAATGGCTTACTCCCGTCTGGCAGCACTTAGACTGGGGATGAGGTCAAAGCTCTCTTCAACCGTTGGAACGCATCATCACAATCTACGTCCCATGTGAAAACTAGGTTCTTCTTCGTCAAGCGTGTCAATGGAGCTGATATCTTTGCGAAGTCTTTGATAAACTTCCTATAGTAGCCAGCCAACCCCAAGAAACTTCTCACTTCGGTAGCATTTTTAGGAACCTTCCAATCTTGGATGGCCACCACCTTTGCTGGATCCACGGCTATCCCTTCTTTGGAAACCACGTGCCCCAAGAACCGTACTTCCTTCCTCCAGAAGTGACACTTAGAAAATTTAGCCTTAAGGCTATGCGCTCGTAGGGTCTCCAACACTTCCCTAAGATGTAGGGCATGCTCTTCTTCATCCTTAGAAAAGATCAAGATGTCATCTTCAAAGACTACCACGAATTTGTTAAGGTACTCCCTAAACACCCTACTCATCAAATCAACAAAATATGCTGGGGCGTTTGTCAAACCGAAGGGCATCACTAGCCATTCATAGAAACCGTCCGGAGTCCTAAAGGCAGTCTTGTCAATGTTATCCTCAGCCACTCTCAACTGATGGAAACCAGTGGCTAAGTCCAACTGCGAAAACACTGAGGCGCCAACTAACTGATCGAAGAGATCGTCAATCCTCGGCAGTGGGTGTCTGTTCTTCTTAGTAAGCTTATTAAGTTCTCTATAGTCCACACAAAGTCTAAGGGACCCATCCGCCTTCGTGGCAAATACTACTGGAGCACCCCACTCCGATATACTTCGTCTTATGAACCCCTTCTCAAGCAACTCCTTCACTTGCTTATCGAGTTCCCTCCTTTCACGTGGAGCCATGTGGCGTACTGTAAAAGATACTGGTTTCGCATTATCCACAAGATATATTCGAAAATCTATCTCCCGCTTCGGAGGCAAGCCCTTCACCTCCTCAAACACATCCGAATATTCTCGGACCACTCTAACAGATCATAGATTTTCCTCAGACGCGTCAAGCGATTGTAGATAACTTAGCATAACCGAATTTATGGGATTACAGAAGATTTCGAGAGTGTTGCCAAGGCGAGTCACGAGCCTAACTACTCTCCTTTCACAATCAAGAACGGCCCCATTTCTGGATAACCAATCCATTCCTAAAATTAGCCCATAGCCCGTGAAGCCCAACACATAAGCATCACATCTAAATTCAACGCTAAGTATGGAAATTTTCAAATCCAAACACATCATAGACAAATAAGCTGAGTCCCCAATTGGATTCGAAACAACTAAGGGATCCTCTACTAAACTGGTGTTTAAGTGCAGTGATTCAACTAATGATGTAGAGATAAACGAATGTGATGCGCCCGAATCGAATAAGGTACGGGCAGGATGATCAAACAGAAAAACTAAGCTTTCAACAGAAATGGTTCTACCTCGTTCTTGCAGCGGTGGGACCGCGAGAGCCTGAACTTGTCCCCTAGCCTGCCCTGGTGCCATAAGAGCTTGCACCTGTCCTCCCGAGGTAGCTCCTGCCCTCTGCCCCTTCTTTAGGCAGTCCTTCACTAAATGTCCCGCATCGCCACAATGAAAACAGCCTGTCTTCTTTTTCTTTCGGCAATCCTTGCTGAGATGGCCTGGGGTTCCACAGTTAAAGCACTTCTTCTTTCCCTTGCCATTATTGTCTTTTCCACCCTTCTTGTTTTGCTGTTGTGGTTTCTTCTGATCCCCCATCTTCTCGGGTGCCTTATCAGCTTTAGCGCTTTTCTCCTCATGCATGAGCGCCATTTCTACTAACTTCTCAAAGGTGGCCCCCATCGGGATGTGGGTCATAGCCAACCCTTGCAATGGTTCATTCAAGCCATTCACAAACCTTAGAGCCTTCTTCTCCGGCGTGTTTACTAAGTCCAAGCCAAACCTTGCTAACTGATTAAATTTATTGACATATTCTTTCACTGATGAGCTTCCTTGCTTCAATGTCAAGAACCTTTCCATATATAGATTTTCTTCCGCCCTTGAGAGAAACTTCGCCTCGAACCTACGTCTGAAATCCGCCCAAGTGTCAACAGGACGCTCCCCATTAGTGACCTCCCACCAAAACGAGGCCTCTCCCTTCATCAACCAAGCTGCTAAACGAACTCTCCTCCCTTCTTCTACTTCAAAGATTTCTAGCAATTCTTCCACCTCCTTAAGCCAATCTATAGCTTCCACAAACGTTTCTGACCCTTGAAATGGTTTTCCACCCATAGCCTTGAATTCCTTGCACGTCTTTGCAAAAGTATCTACGCGAGGAGGAGGAGGAGGAACGGGTGCAATTGGTGGTGGTGGAACATTGGCTGGACCTGCAGCGGCCCTAGTCTCTAATAACCTCCTATACCATCCTGGTATCGTTACACCGTCGGGTACATTAAGATCTTCAGCCATGTTGAAACGAAAAAGGAAAGATTCAGAATGCAGAATTCGAAAGATAAAGATATGGGCTATTGGGGATTATGTTTTTTTTCTTAAAAACTTTTCTCTTTAAATTTCTCATTAAAACATGTTTTTGAAAGCACTTCTTCCAAAAATAACTATTTTTCTAAAGTATTTTTATCTGTTCTGGTAACCTTAAGCTCTGATACCACGTGTAACACCCCACGTCCATTAATGTCACTCACGAAGGGAATGCATTAACTTCCATGGAGGTTATAAGTGAATATAGAACAGAAAAATTACAACAAGACAGATAGTAAATAGTACTTGGAAATCTAAAACTTCATTTTATTGCAGTGGAAATTAAACATGTTTGTTACATCATAAAACCATAGATCATAACCAAGTACAATATCCATCTTCATAAAAACAAAATACATAATCCCATTACATAAATAGCCATTAAAAAGATAACAAGCTGGACTTTACTTCAACGGTCCAAGCTTTCCAAAGAGAGATGAAGCAATTCAATCAAACTCCACTAGAGCTGGGTCCAACCTGAGGACCTGGAGGGGGAAAAAGGATAGAAATAGAGGGGGTTAGACATAAAATCTGGAGAGTATGATAATTCTAACAATACTATTATCAAAATAACTAGACTAAGGCATAAGCTGGAAGACAAGTAAATGTCTATGGACTCTTAGGAAGATAAAGATAGCGTTTAAGATAACGTTAAAGATAACGGTAAGGCACACCTAATTACTAACGAATGATTACTACACTGCACCGCACATTACTACACTGCACCACACCAGTCACCCTATTGTTTGATCCCACTTGCTTCACACAGAAACTTTATAAATATCCTTACGTACCCCTAGCTGACTACATAGGTGCCGTCTGCCCCTATCTCCACTAGGTGTACCCCACTACCCACTTTCGATCGGCTCCCTACTCGTAGATACCCGTGCTGGCCCCATAGTGGGGTGTATCACTCCCCTAAAGTGGCAACCCGATACAACTTGAGAATGCACGGCTTATACCTACATGATGCAACAACGTCTTACCTACCAGCCCGGGTCCACACACGCATACGAAACCCGTTGGACTTGCGTTGCCACCGCTCCCCGTTTTCGCCTCTTACAGTCAAACCCAGCATGCGTGTCCCGTCCTCGACTTGGGTCGAGCCCACAAAGATACGTTTGGGATACTGGTCGAAATGGCCCCCCACAAGCTACCCACCTAAGCTTGTCACTAGTATATCCCACTTAACCCTCTTAGTCATGTTCATTTACATGTGTGTTTGGTTAAGTCTTACTAATCGTATTTCACATGCCACTAAGGGCACCCCCTAGATTCCTTGTGCCACCCAAGGCACCTACTTAACCCTCATGTCCCACCTTACATGTTTATCTGGTTAAGTATTTCTTAATTCATTCAGGCCATAACCTCATAAAGACATCTCACATTAGACTGGCATTTATGGCAGCTGGATTTGCCGGGCGGGTCCGGGCAGTCTTACACCATAAAAGAGTCTAACCTCGTGTCTTTACAACTGTTATGCTTAAGTTTAGGCCTAGGACCTCTCACATTAGGCTGACATTTGTGACCACTGGATTTGCCGGGCGGGTCCGGGCAGGTTTACGTCACAAACGAGTCCAACCTCGTGTCCTAAGCATTGATTAAAACTTAAAATCTTTTACCCCAGTTTTAATAATTCCCTATTCAAATTATTAATTAAGTCAACTTTTAATGATGTCCATAATTGACTCAATTATGGCCATCCACTTATGGCATGCAAAATCATATCAATTGCACCCCAACTTTTTAATATTAAATCCTTAATATTACCCCTACCACACGTTTATACGTTCGCTTATTCAACGCATAATATAAGCTAGACTTGTATAGTCTAACACCTAGCACAAAGATAAATTATCACAACATATAGACAATTAAAATAAATCTAATCATAATAGGGGTGAAACTTGCATAAACTACACATGTTAAGGATCAAAAGGTGTCAACTTTGTTAAATGTCTCAATTTACATGATATGATCATAGCCCAAATCTATACATAAACTTGCATATGGGGTTTTTAGGCAACATAATGATGGTGTGAACTAGCATAGGATATCACATATGTCATAGCATAATTCTAGATGTCATAATAGATGTCTTGGCATATGTTCATAACTTTTCTAATCAATCTAACTTGCATATGTGACTTGTCATATAGATCAACATAACCCAAACATGATGATTTAATTAATATGAACTAACTAGCATAGATGGTAACATCATGGCCTTTTTAACATGTATGATTCATCACAACTTAGCATAGAAACTTTCAACATACATAACATCATCATAGCATGATTTACAACATATAAGATATCATCATCACATAACATTGGATTTACAATATACATGATAGCAAAAGGGGTTTACAACAACATATATGATAATTCACATCATCTACTCATAATCCATTCATAACTCAACCTAATTAAAATGATAATAATCTTGTTAAGATCATCATACTCACAATTTAGAGAAGAAAAGAGAGAGTTTTGCTTTGCTTTAGGGTTGAGAGAATTAGAATTGAATTTGCTTTTCTTCTTTCTTAGTTGGCGACGGCTCCATTGATTTCCATGGCGACGGTAACTATTCTATTTTAATTAGGTTTAGGGTTAGCATTAGGATGTATTTATAGGTGTAGGAAGTTATTTAGGACCATTAGATTAACCCTGAACCATGAGAACCAATCAAATGCAAAATCTGCATTTGAGCGAATCAGCCCACCGGTTGACAACCAAACACCCTGGATTAACCCCTAGTCGACCCAGCAGGGCTTGGGTCGACCTCAAAAATGGGCTGGTTCGGTTATTCCCCCTCCCAATTCACTGTTTTGAACTTTTTCGCATATTTATTTATTTAATTTTTAATTTATTTATATATATATATATATATCAATATGTATATATTTCTCTGCGCAACCCATTTCACTTAATTCTTTTCTAAAAATTAAGTATACTTTAATTTGTGAATTTTAATGTTATAAAATTACGGGGTGTTACAGCTCGCTAGTTCAGACCGTCTAGGCGAAACGGAGATGGATCCTATAGAAACTTTGAGAATACCAAGCATCGAGCAGGGGGAAGTCGACCAGACTGATACTGAACCCGAAAAAGAATCATGGATGACTCCCATCAAAAATCTCCTTCTCCATGGAAAACTACCCGGAAGGAAAAAGAAAGGCAATTTTTGGTGCGACAAGCCTCTAGGTACGTTATTCAGCAAGGCCAGTTGTACAAAAGAGGGTTCTCTATTCCCATGTTTCGGTGCGTGGCCAATGATGACATTAAAAGGATATTGCGGGAAGTGCACGAAGGAGACTGTGGGGCATATACAGGGGGCCTGTCACACCCAACCTCCGCTAGGGTCACTCGCAAAGGAATGCACTAGCTTTAGAGGGGTATTATTGGTAAACATGTACAGAAATATTACAAGACAGAACATATAAAATAGCGGAAGTAAAACCAACTTTCATATCATTAATAAATAAGGTCTAAAGCCTTTTACATCAGAGAATTTCTTACATGAAAACCTGTCTTGCAATAGCAAAGAAGCATAAAAACCTTTTCATAAATTATTCCCCAAGTGAAACAGTAAAGTAGCCATAGCCAAGATAAGTCCAAGCCATACATGATGACCTTCAAACAGAAGAGGTCCGAACTAACAATAGCATTTCCTCCCTGTAACCTGGGGGAAACGGAAGACAAAGAGGCGAAACAAAACGGGGTCAGTCATAAAGACTGGTAAGCCCTATCTACTATCAGTATATAAACTAGTAAAGTTAACTAGCATGAGGAACTGAGATGAACATAAGTATGATGACAAGATAGATAAGCTAAACCAAAATAACAGGATGAACTACTGTACCAAGATAAACAAGTGTGTCATGATAAACTACGGTGTCAAGATAAGTCAAGGTATCACATCGTCAGGTTTCTATCAAGTACAATATCGCAAGGTATCTATCATGTATATTCGCTCTGCACCTCCCGTACTAGTATCCCGGCCCGCGTCATGTGTTAACTATGAATGTCTCTTGCCCAATGTCATGTAATGGTCCATGTCATCCTAATATATCGTATATGTAGGTTTCCTGATTCGTATGATTCTTTCCATGCATAAGTTCAGTCCTTTTCCGTAGGCCGTACGGGCTTTCTTATGTAAATCTATACCACTTCAACGTAGTACCGTTTTATCCTTGAGGTTATTTTGGACTGCTACCCTTGATCTGGTTATGTTTTCTTACCATGAACTATCGCGTGTTCACTTAGGATTTATGCCACCTAGGGTCACTAGGGATTATGCTACCTAATGAACGTTTCCGTGTTTTGGGTTCAAGCCACCTAGGGCCACTAGGGATTATGCCACCCGTCAACCGCGCCCTTTATCCCACGTATGTATCGTGAATCGTTTCCATGTCTAGACGCACATGTATCTCAATGTGCCACCCGAGTTCCGTGCCAGGGCAAATCAAGAAATACGGAACTCGGTCGGGAGCTTTAAGTCGTCTGCTGATGCAGATACCAAGGTCTGTTTTTGTATCCGTGGCTATGGTCCCACGTGACCCCTCCCTCGACTACTGAAAGGCAATCCAAGAAAAATCATGTATGAGAACTACATCCCGACCCCACTATAGCCCCACTTTCCTATGGGCCAACCTCACCCATGACTCGATAGCAATAACATGGTCTGTTGGGAGTTCTCTGCCTTTCCGTTCGTACACGATTGACTAAAGATCGTAGGTAGTCGACGACGCGCTATCAAGGGCAAAAACAAGAATCGTCGACTCCACGCTAATCCATCCCAGTCTTTAGGTCGCTCGCATAGCAACCAAGGCATACTCTTGGCTCTTCTACCGCAAACCTTAACCTCTGTGAGGCCGGGTTTCATGGACCACCTGCCACCTCACATAGGGATACCAAGCGTACCCTCACGTCCCCCGAAGCTACCGCTTCGTCACCCAGTTCGCTGGATCTTTTTATCCAAGTCAGATAAGTTGCTCCTCCTCATATACTAAGCGATGACTTACCGTATCTATTTATGAACTAGTCCCATGTCCTTGGCTAAGAATTATTACTTAGTTATCCTTAACTAAGGTTTACCACTTAGCTTCTCTTCCCACTATCCTTGTTAACTACGATTTTCAACCTAGTCCCCTGAGCTAGGGTTTTGTCTAATGGGTTAAGTGTTGTCATTCAAGTTCATGACCTAACCCGCCCACGAATCATGTCAAGATTGGCTAAGTACTCAAGTTCAAGGCTTAGCCCTACAAGTTGGTTAAGTGTACCAAGAAGCTCATGACTTATCCCTATCAAGTCAAATTGGTTAAGTATTTATTTGTCTTAACCCTATCAGATTATCATGTTAGATTGATTAAGCATAGATTATCTTAATCTCATTAGATTATCGAGTCGGATTGGTTAAGTATGGGTTAGCTTAACCCCATCCACTAATTGTATTACAATGGTTAAGCCTAAGTTAAAAGGTCTTGTGACTTAACCCTATCGGGTCCGCATATTAGATTGGTTAAGTATAGGTTACTTAACCTCATCAAATCATCATGTATAATTGGTTAAGTATAAGTTACTTAACCCCATTAAATTATCATGTTAAGTTGGTTAAGTATTGGTTACTTAACCTCATTAAATTACCAAGTTTAGATTGGTTAAGTGTTTAACTTAACCCCATCGAATTACCGTGCTTAGATTAGTTAAGTGAAGGTTACTTAGCCACATCTAATTACCGTGTTTAGATTAGTTAAGTCTAAGTTACTTAACCCCATCTAATTACCAAGTCGGATTAGTTAAGTGTAAATTACTTAACCCCATTGAAACACCCTACCTCCGTTAGGGTCACTCTCAAAGGGAATGCCCTAATTTTGGTGGAGGTTTATAAGTATAAGTCACAGATATACAAGACAGATATAATAACACATATTTTTGAACAGCGGAAAAAACCAACTTTTATTTCATCAAAATACGTGTTACACAAACCATGCCATAATTGTCTTACAATACTTCCAAAATCATAACTGTCTTGATTACATTATTTAAAGAAGCATAAAGAAAACATAAATAAACTGCAAAAGTCCCATAATTGCTGTCCAAAGCCATAGTCCGAAACGAAAAGATCCAAGCAATACATTCTTTCTCTTCAAGCTGGATATGAAATCTAGTCAAGCTGCGGTATTCCCTCCCTGTGGACCTGGGGGGGGGGGGGGAGAAACGGAAGGAAAGAAGACGAAAGAAAAGCAGAGTCATACATAAAGCTTGAGTAAGTCTAGGACTATTCAGTCTATGAATAAAGAACTGGGTATGATAAGCATGAACTAGAAATGGGAAAGCACCATAAACTAAGTTAAGTTGTCTAGGGTCGAGTATACTATCGTACCCCATATTAATCTCTGTACCCATATAAACTAGTTCCCAACAGGCACCCCATAATCAGGGTGAAGTGATCCATTTTATGATGATCGGCTCCTACTCGCATAGTTACATGTGTCTTACGGCCCCCGATGTTGTAGTTACCTATGATGGTCCCACCATGGGGTGTATCAAGTCCCATGGTGGCGGCCCGACACAATCCTAGAATGCGCAGGTATGCTACTGGTGCCCAGTGCCTTATTTTTCTGCGCCGGAGTGTGTGCATGCCCGCACCCCGTTAGAACCTACACTGCTACACCACCGTCGTCGATTTGACCTCTTACAGTCAGCCCAGTAATCGTGCCCCACCCTGCCTAGTTTCAGGGTATCATGATACCTTGTAGGGTTACTGCTGAAAAGGGTCCCCCGCTAGGTTTTCTATTTCTAGCCAACATGCTAAGTTGGTTAAGTGTTTTATAAACCTAACCCCCAATCAGTCTGTTTAGTTTAGAATGTTCTATTTTGATTAAGTCTTAATTCACTTAATCCTATCAATCCTGACTCAGCCTTAATTGTCTTATTAAAGCCTTGACCTCTCACATTAGACAGGTATTGTTGTGGCTGCCTGTTGCCGGTAGGGTCTGAGCAGTCTTACGCCACAACTCAGTCTAACCTCGGGTCCTTATTGGGCTCTGTGTTTAACCACCCACATTGGATAGGTATTGTTGTGATTACTGGACAGCCGGGCGGTTCCGGGCAGGTTTACATCACAACTCAATCCAACCTCGGGTTAAACACATCGTATTTTCTACATTTACATATTTTGTCTCTTTTCTTTTTTATATGTAAATATTTGCGGCCCATTATTCAAATTAATCTTTATTGATTAAGATTTATTTATGCCACTTAATTGTTTTTCAAGGTTGTTGGCATGCGTCAAACATGCCAACACATATGTTCTATATTTTAGCCCAAACGTCATTACCCCCGTTTTATACGTTCGCTCCAATGTAAGGTGTGTTGGGTTTAATACTTAAACCCAATTTAGCCAAATGAAAAGGGGAGGCTTATAATGTGACGGCAAGGAATTTCGCTCGGTCTGAACCAGTCGCTAAACCGACCCAGACCATTCGAAATGCCCTATCGTTTGAGAACACGACAAATCAGAACGCATACAGAAGAACATTTCACTATATATTACAACAATGCATCAGATTATAAGAATATACAGAGTATAAATGAATATACACAGAAATATCAGAGATTTAAATTACATTTAAATACATTGCAGCGGAAAAATAATACAATACACAACTAGAATGAGATATACGGATACAAAGCTTTCCGGATATCGTTCCAGCTGTAAACCAGGATCCTGTGAATATAAATCTGCAAAACCAAAACTACTAGCTGCCCGTGTCAAAATAGGGGCACCCAGAGTTTAGGTTAAAACAATAAACTCCAGGTCAGTCATGTGACTGGTGTGAGAACTGAAACAGTTAATCTTTATTTTAAATCATTAGGTAAATCAAGGGACCACGCCGTATAACACGGAACGGGTTTCCTCCCAAGAATACCAGTGCATAAAACAAACAGCGCAATGCTAAATAAAGAAAAATGAAGCTGTTATAAGACCCAGGTCCTATCACACAATGCAACGCAAGCCGGGGGATAGGGTTTTCCCTTATAACAGCCACAGAATGCTTGATACGTTTGAAACAAATCATTTGATACTATAATAAGTGCATAGTGTATAAAACAACTTCAAATCATAAGTATCAATCATAGGCGGCATGAGCGTCCCATGCCACTATGTCGCCATATATAGGTTTACAAATAAAACCGCAAAGTCACGTATTTGGAAATTGGATTTCCATCTATGAACCGAGGCAAAAGATAGTCCTCAACCGATTCGAGACTGTCTAGCCCGAGCCTCAGGACCCAGACTCAGGTGGGCCCTTGGATCGTCAGGGCCGGTCCACCGATGTGGATTAAAATGCCTGAACACTACGTTTCCCCACCCTATGGGGTGTAAGTCTGGTCCGTCAGCCGACCAGAATGCATCGGCCGAAACCGATATAACCGAGGCGCCTCGCAACAGCAACAACCACATAAGTCAAACTCGTCAGGGCGTGTAAAACCACTGACGCCACTTCTAACTAGAAAGAAACGCAAGTCCTCCCTGAGGTCCGTCTCCCGTTTTTGGTTCATACCTGGTGTGAAACACGCGAGGTAAACGTTACACAAAGCTACGCCACAAAGGCCGTGCTTTGATCATCACCACAAGACTTTGCTTTTCAACAGAAGCCTTGATCATTTGCATCTTAGCATGCCACACAGGCAAACCATCCTATGCAACCGATATCAGTCACACAGAATGAAATCCGATGTCAGACACACAGTCCATTTACAAGTCCGTCCTGGGTCTGAACGAAACCGGAGGCACCTAGTACCCCGCATATCCATCGATCTCCAAGTACGTCTGGACGATCACTAACTGTTTCCATCTTCTTGGGTGTACAGCCCAATCAAGATCATCAGTAATTACCCAAACGACGTGAAGACCTCCGGTCTTTGACCATCGTCTTCATCTTCGACTTATCGTCGTATCAGTTATTCAGAATGGGATAAACCCGGTCTTTCCGAATAACTCGCGTATATATTATAAAAGTGTTACACAAACACAACATACGCCTCATTCCAATTCATTAGTCACTAACCGTAAATTAATCAAGAGAATAATTCCCCAAATATTAACCCCGAAGGCCGAAACCAACATCAGATCAATATCCAGAAAACCATTCTGCTTAGCTAACCGACAGTTAGTTTCTAAATTTCACATTCATAGGGAAAGGTTCCCATTAATTTTATCCAACATAAATTCCTGAATTTATTCTTTAATCTATCTTTGAATATCAATTCGAATTAGTCGGGATTAACGAACTTTACCGAAGTAATCATTTGTTTTAATTTCCCAATCCCAACCTATTCATCCCATGAAGTAAAACTGGTAATACTTCATATCTAACACCACAGTGTTATCGGTAAATTCAATTACCATTTCACGTTCAAATCTAATTAAAGATTTAACTATCGTCTGGAGCAAAACTGGTGATACTCCATTCTCGATCTTTTCAATCTAATTAAAGATTCATTAAAACTCCACTTAGTTTTAATCATTATCTGGGTTAAAGAATCAGTGTCATTTAAAACACGATTCACGATAAACCCAAAATCACATTCCATTAATTATCGGGTTAAAGAACAAGTGTTATTTAAAACACTGTTCACGATAAACCCAAAAATCAATACCAATTCAATTCCAATTAAATATCATTGAATTGGTACACTTCATTAAATCTAAATAAAAAGATTTAATCTTCTCTCAACTGGGTTCAAGGACAGTGTTAGTGAAGACACCATTCACGACAAACCCAAATCACATTCGATATTCAATACAAGGCTCTGAATAGAAAATATATCGGCTTATATTCAATATCGAATTCTACGACTAACAAATGTCGTATTGGAAATAGCGATATAAATATATATCTTTCAAATTTCCATACCAACACCTGTATAATCACGAATTCCAACATCGAAATATTCCGAAGACAATTTCGATTCAAATCCACTCCAATGCAATCATTGGAAATTTTGGTTATTTTCAAAACCCTTTTCAAATTCAATTTATTTATTTAAAAATAAATAGAATTATAATTCTAGTTCAAAACTAGTTCATTTCGATAAAAATCTATTTTTATCCTTTCAAATATGGAGTTTTTCATCCCAATTCTTTCTAAATCATTTCTTATGATTTTACACAAATTATTACTATTTTTAATAATTTTATCAAGGCCTGTACAGTCGATTTCCATCAACGGTCATCGAACTGCACTTACAGCGACCTTTTTCGAATTTGATTTGGACGTATCTCCAAATCCAACCGTTAGATTTCCAATTTATCACATTCGTTAGAAAGCTCTTTTCGATACGAACCCAACGGTTCCGGTTTTAGGAGAATCCGACGGTCGGATCTCCCGTAATGTCCGTTTGAAATAAATGGTCGAAATTCACGAACTGCCGCGGCGCGGCGCGTTCTATTCAGGCCATTATATTATATATATAATATATATAATATATACTTCGATTTCTATTTAAAACGAATTATATAAATAGTTTTGAATTCGTTTCAAAAACATTTTCAACTTCCTTTTCAATTCAAATCACAATTGAATTCTTCTTTATAGATTCGTTTCTATTCAATTCAAATTTCAATTCAATTCGAATTCGTTTTCAATTCAATTCATTTCGAAATCGTTTTCAATTCATTTCATTTCGAAATCGTTTTCAATTCAATTCATTTCGAAATCGTTTTCAATTCAATTCATTTCGAAATCGTTTTCAATTCAATTCATTTCGAAATCGTTTTCAATTCAATTCATTTCGAAATCGTTTTCAATTCATTTCATTTCGAAATCGTTTTCAATTCATTTCATTTCGAAATCGTTTTCAATTCATTTCATTTCGAAATCGATAAAATCGATATAAATATCGTTCGCGTCAAAATGGCGTCAATCTAATCAACACGGCTTCATAAATTTCTATTTTCAAAATAGTTGTTATTATCAAAATATTTCGTTCAACACATGACCAATCTCAATGAATGAGTACTGTCAACACATGAACTTTTATTTTATATCGATAAAGGTGTAAATTTTATTACTAAAATATTTCGTTCAACACATGACCAATCTCAATGAATGAGTACTGTCAACACATGAACTTTTATTTTATATTATTCTTTATTTTTCAAATTGGAATGAGGCCCAATCAATTACCATATAAAGTTAATTATATGGATTTTCATACATCACATGTATATATTAGCATTGAAAAATAATCAACCATCAACCAAAGTGCACTACACTGTATAAGCATCAAATATAGATATCTAACGCTTATAACAGTCTGTCAATCAATCGATCGACATATTTAATCAATCGGGATGAGTGGACTTCATATTTCATCCCAACACCCGTGTGGGGTTTCAAACAATCAAACAAATATTTTATTTGTGCAGTTGGGCGATGTGTAAAATTTATCGACCCAATCAATGTCCTTCAAATAAGTGTACATAAACAAACTGTCTGGTTTGTAAATGAATATTTATTTATTCACTTTCACTATATTCATATTCACGTTAAAAATTATAATTTTAACGATAAAACATTTTATTCCAACATATGAATTTCTAGTATTCATTTACACAATAAAATGATATTTTTATTTTCTAACATATTTTTAGAAAATTTCGGCGGCATAACGGCACGATACTAGAAACGGGACGAGGCCTAGCCTTATCCCCGGTCTAGTGAAGGCCCACGCCATTCACACATCAATCATATCAATTTCATCTCACCAAACAATTCAAACAAATAATTCAACTAATCTATGCAACCAAACAAACAAGTCCATGGTCTGTGGACGATTGTGTCGGGTGCTACTAAGCACCGTCTGCATCCTAGTATATATATATAACTAGAAAAATAAATTGAAAGGTGAGAAATTCTCACTTATAGCTATCCAAGCTCCACGGCACTTCATTTGCAGAAGTCTTCGTCGTCATCGCATCCTTTTTCATCTTCGTTGCCCGCTTTCACTACCTATGTAAAAATCGAATTTTTACTTCGCTATTCAATATATAAAAATCATATTTTTATTTTGAAGTTCAATATATAAAAATTCTATTTTTACTATATATAAAAATCAGTTTTCACTTTATATAAAAATCAGTTTTCACTTTATATAAAATTTCAGTTTTCACTTTAAATAAAATTTCAGTTTTCACTTTAAATAAAATTTCAGTTTTCACTTTATATAAAATTTCAGTTTTCACTTTATATAAAATTTCAGTTTTCACTTTAAATAAAATTTCAGTTTTACTTAAAATAAAATTCAGTTTTACTAAAAATAAAATTCAGTTTTACTAAAATAAAATTCAGTTTTAACCTAACTAAAAAAAAAAAAAAAATCAGTTTTTACTAACATAAAAATAATTTAAACAAATAAGAAAAACTTACAGGAGGGGGGGTCCTTCATCGCCGAACAGCAGCAAGGGGGGGGTCCTTCGGTGACGCTCGTCGAGGGAGGGGGGAAGCTTCGGTGACGCTCGTCGAGGGAGGGGGGGAAGCTTCGGTGACGCTCGTCGAGGGAGGGGGGGAAGCTTCGGTGGCGCTCGTCGAGGGAGGGGGGAAGCTTCGGTGGGCTCGTCGAGGGAGGGGGGGAGGCTTCGGTGACGGGCGGCGGCGCTTCAGGGGGGGGCTGTCGATATCTAGGGTTCGTCGCTTTTTTTTTTTATTTGAAAATAAACTGACGGGGAAGGGCTGAGTGAAAGAGAGAGGAAAGCAAGGGCTTAAATATAAAAATATATATTTACTTAATTTTCTCCCAAAAAGTTGACTTTTTGTTTTAACTCGAAATCAAGCCCACCGACTGTCGCCCCTAGCTAATTACCCCCATTCCGAACACAATGGGATATGCATCGCAAGCTGATTCGACTGTTTGAATCAGTTTTCGTTGAATTTACATTTAAATCACTATATTGAATTTTAAACGTACATTTCAAATTACCGGGGGCGCATACGAACTTTAAAAATTCTAGAAAAATATTTCCTAGCTTCGTATTGACGATACGGTCCTAACAAAACTAGTTTCGCCGCATTCTGAGACCGTTAGAAAAATGGCCAATTTCCAGTCGATTTAAAATCAACTGAAACTGGTCAAACGCGTTTTCCTATGCCACGCTCACATATTGATTCGAAAAATTACGAAATTTAGAATCTAGCAATAAATTGACATCACGGACCCAACAAAACTGGTTTCGTCGAAATCCGAGGTCGTTTGCAAAATTGCTATTTTTAAGGGCCTTATATATATAAAAATATATATAAATTCCACAGCGACTATTTCTAATTTTAAACTGGACATATCTTATCATTCCTAAGATGAAATCTCAGTTTTTTAACTTCGTTACAAAGATATAGTTATACAGATTCAAATATTTCTTGTTTCGTTCAATTCCGACTTATATTGAATTCTGTATATTCATTTGAAATTAGAAATCGAATTTTCGAACTACCGCGCCATTTTCAATTCTATTTATAATTATATATAATTATTTATATTCTAACGACGACGCGTATAATATATACGTTTGATTTATATTCAGAATAAATTTATCGTCGATATTATTTAAAATAATTCATTTTAAATAATCAAAATTCGCTAAAATCGCCAAAATAAAAATTTTAAACTGGCCCAGATTTTCGGGTTGTTACAATCTCCCCCACTTAAAACTTTTCGTCCCCGAAAAGGAACAAAGTCGAAAGTGGTTTGATTAATCAACTCTACGCTCGACCTGGCTTCCATTCTCCAACTTTTCAGTTTCTGAGAATTTCTAAAATTTCAAAAATTTGGCTAACACCCTAAATTTTTGAAAAATTTCTCCATAACCTCCCCTGCACCGGGAGCATCGGGGAATTTCAAATAGCTTCCCCGGTCCTTCAGATCTCAAAAAGAAAAAGAAAAAGCCAAGCGGCTAGCCAATAGGCTCACAAAATCATCATCACCCAAACAAAACAGGAAATTATGTAGTAAACATGTACCTATTTGTCGGGCAAACAAATTTTATTCTTCGGCTCTTGCCTCCTTGCTATGACCTGCTCAATGATATACATGTATGTGCAAGCAGATGCGACCAATTTTCAATACAGTTCAATATTTGATTCAATTAGGCTAATTGGTTAAAATTAGCAAACAAATAAACAAACAACCCAAACATCAATCAATTAGTGAATTTAACGTTTCAAATTCATAATTTTGATACATATACAAAAATCATGTTTTTGATGCCAATTCACAACAATAAGCCCTACCTAATTTTGGTTCTCACACCAATCAATAGGAAATATATAAATATCACATCTTCAAAACACGAACATAGATTCTGATGATGATCGATCAATCATCAGAACCATCTCCGGGTGTCTAGAATGTGATTCTATATCTATCCAGTATATTAAAATTTTAAATACACGTTTGCAAGGCGTATATGCAAAATCTTTATATACTGGACTGTCCAACTCAATATAAATAGATAATCAAATACGAATAATTGATTTAAATTTTCAAAACAAAAATTTGTTTTCACTTTAAAAATTTACTCTTCACACTCGTCCTAGGATACTACTGATCCCATCTCTAACGGGTCATTCCCATTGGATTTTACTAATCCAATATCTGATGAATTCTTTCGTATGGTTCTAATGTGTCTTGTTCTCTGAGCTTTGTAAACCAAAGCTCTGATACCAAATGTGACGGCAAGGAATTTCGCTCGGTCTGAACCAGTCGCTAAACCGACCCAGACCATTCGAAACGCCCTATCGTTTGAGAACACGACAAATCAGAACGCATACAGAAGAACATTTCACTATATATTACAACAATGCATCAGATTACAAGAATATACAGAGTATAAATGAATATACACAGAAATATCAGAGATTTAAATTACATTTAAATACATAGCAGCGGAAAAATAATACAATACACAACTAGAATGAGATATACGGATACAAAGCTTTCCGGATATCGTTCCAGCTGTAAACCAGGATCCTGTGAATATAAATCTGCAAAACCAAAACTACTAGCTGCCCGTGTCAAAATAGGGGCACCCAGAGTTTAGGTTAAAACAATAAACTCCAGGTCAGTCATGTGACTGGTGTGAGAACTGAAACAGTTAATCTTTATTTTAAATCATTAGGTAAATCAAGGGACCACGCCGTATAACACGGAACGGGTTTCCTCCCAAGAATACAAGTGCATAAAACAAACAGCGCAATGCTAAATAAAGAAAAATGAAGCTGTTATAAGACCCAGGTCCTATCACACAATGCAACGCAAGCCGGGGGATAGGGTTTTCCCTTATAACAGCCAAAGAATGCTTGATACGTTTGAAACAAATCATTTGATACTATAATAAGTGCATAGTGTATAAAACAACTTCAAATCATAAGTATCAATCATAGGCGGCATGAGCGTCCCATGCCACTAAGTCGCCATATATAGGTTTACAAATAAAACCGCAAAGTCACGTATTTGGAAATTGGATTTCCATCTATGAACCGAGGCAAAAGATAGTCCTCAACCGATTCGAGACTGTCTAGCCCGAGCCTCAGGACCCAGACTCAGGTGGGCCCTTGGATCGTCAGGGCCGGTCCACTGATGTGGATTAAAATGCCTGAACACTACGTTTCCCCACCCTATGGGGTGTAAGTCTGGTCCGTCAGCCGACCAGAATGCATCGGCCGAAACCGATATAACCGAGGCGCCTCGCAACAGCAACAACCACATAAGTCAAACTCGTCAGGGCGTGTAAAACCACTGACGCCACTTCTAACTAGAAAGAAACGCAAGTCCTCCCTGAGGTCCGTCTCCCGTTTTTGGTTCATACCTGGTGTGAAACACGCGAGGTAAACGTTACACAAAGCTACGCCACAAAGGTCGTGCTTTGATCATCACCACAAGACTTTGCTTTTCAACAGAAGCCTTGATCATTTGCATCTTAGCATGCCACACAGGCAAACCATCCTATGCAACCGATATCAGTCACACAGAATGAAATCCGATGTCAGACACACAGTCCATTTACAAGTCCGTCCTGGGTCTGAACGAAACCGGAGGCACCTAGTACCCCGCATATCCATCGATCTCCAAGTACGTCTGGACGATCACTAACTGTTTCCATCTTCTTGGGTGTACAGCCCAATCAAGATCATCAGTAATTACCCAAACGACGTGAAGACCTCCGGTCTTCGACCATCGTCTTCATCTTCGACTTATCGTCGTATCAGTTATTCAGAATGGGATAAACCCGGTCTTTCCGAATAACTCGCGTATATATTATAAAAGTGTTACACAAACACAACATACGCCTCATTCCAATTCATTAGTCACTAACCGTAAATTAATCAAGAGAATAATTCCCCAAATATTAACCCCGAAGGCCGAAACCAACATCAGATCAATATCCAGAAAACCATTCTGCTTAGCTAACCGACAGTTAGTTTCTAAATTTCACATTCATAGGGAAAGGTTCCCATTAATTTTATCCAACATAAATTCCTGAATTTATTCTTTAATCTATCTTTGAATATCAATTCGAATTAGTCGAGATTAACGAACTTTACCGAAGTAATCATTTGTTTTAATTTCCCAATCCCAACCTATTCATCCCATGAAGTAAAACTGGTAATACTTCATATCTAACACCACAGTGTTATCGGTAAATTCAATTACCATTTCACGTTCAAATCTAATTAAAGATTTAACTATCGTCTGGAGCAAAACTGGTGATACTCCATTCTCGATCTTTTCAATCTAATTAAAGATTCATTAAAACTCCACTTAGTTTTAATCATTATCTGGGTTAAAGAATCAGTGTCATTTAAAACACGATTCACGATAAACCCAAAATCACATTCCATTAATTATCGGGTTAAAGAACAAGTGTTATTTAAAACACTGTTCACGATAAACCCAAAAATCAATACCAATTCAATTCCAATTAAATATCATTGAATTGGTACACTTCATTAAATCTAAATAAAAAGATTTAATCTTCTCTCAACTGGGTTCAAGGACAGTGTTAGTGAAGACACCATTCACGACAAACCCAAATCACATTCGATATTCAATACAAGGCTCTGAATAGAAAATATATCGGCTTATATTCAATATCGAATTCTACGACTAACAAATGTCGTATTGGAAATAGCGATATAAATATATATCTTTCAAATTTCCATACCAACACCTGTATAATCACGAATTCCAACATCGAAATATTCCGAAGACAATTTCGATTCAAATCCACTCCAATGCAATCATTGGAAATTTTGGTTATTTTCAAAACCCTTTTCAAATTCAATTTATTTATTTAAAAATAAATAGAATTATAATTCTAGTTCAAAACTAGTTCATTTCGATAAAAATCTATTTTTATCCTTTCAAATATGGAGTTTTTCATCCCAATTCTTTCTAAATCATTTCTTATGATTTTACACAAATTATTACTATTTTTAATAATTTTATCAAGGCCTGTACAGTCGATTTCCATCAACGGTCATCGAACTGCACTTACAGCGACCTTTTTCGAATTTGATTTGGACGTATCTCCAAATCCAACCGTTAGATTTCCAATTTATCACATTCGTTAGAAAGCTCTTTTCGATACGAACCCAACGGTTCCGGTTTTAGGAGAATCCGACGGTCGGATCTCCCGTAATGTCCGTTTGAAATAAATGGTCGAAATTCACGAACTGCCGCGGCGCGGCGCGTTCTATTCAGGCCATTATATTATATATATAATATATATAATATATACTTCGATTTCTATTTAAAACGAATTATATAAATAGTTTTGAATTCGTTTCAAAAACATTTTCAACTTCCTTTTCAATTCAAATCACAATTGAATTCTTCTTTATAGATTCGTTTCTATTCAATTCAAATTTCAATTCAATTCGAATTCGTTTTCAATTCAATTCATTTCGAAATCGTTTTCAATTCATTTCATTTCGAAATCGTTTTCAATTCAATTCATTTCGAAATCGTTTTCAATTCAATTCATTTCGAAATCGTTTTCAATTCAATTCATTTCGAAATCGTTTTCAATTCAATTCATTTCGAAATCGTTTTCAATTCAATTCATTTCGAAATCGTTTTCAATTCATTTCATTTCGAAATCGTTTTCAATTCATTTCATTTCGAAATCGTTTTCAATTCATTTCATTTCGAAATCGATAAAATCGATATAAGTATCGTTCGCGTCAAAATGGCGTCAATCTAATCAACACGGCTTCATAAATTTCTATTTTCAAAATAGTTGTTATTATCAAAATATTTCGTTCAACACATGACCAATCTCAATGAATGAGTACTGTCAACACATGAACTTTTATTTTATATCGATAAAGGTGTAAATTTTATTACTAAAATATTTCGTTCAACACATGACCAATCTCAATGAATGAGTACTGTCAACACATGAACTTTTATTTTATATTATTCTTTATTTTTCAAATTGGAATGAGGCCCAATCAATTACCATATAAAGTTAATTATATGGATTTTCATACATCACATGTATATATTAGCATTGAAAAATAATCAACCATCAACCAAAGTGCACTACACTGTATAAGCATCAAATATAGATATCTAACGCTTATAACAGTCTGTCAATCAATCGATCGACATATTTAATCAATCGGGATGAGTGGACTTCATATTTCATCCCAACACCCGTGTGGGGTTTCAAACAATCAAACAAATATTTTATTTGTGCAGTTGGGCGATGTGTAAAATTTATCGACCCAATCAATGTCCTTCAAATAAGTGTACATAAACAAACTGTCTGGTTTGTAAATGAATATTTATTTATTCACTTTCACTATATTCATATTCACGTTAAAAATTATAATTTTAACGATAAAACATTTTATTCCAACATATGAATTTCTAGTATTCATTTACACAATAAAATGATATTTTTATTTTCTAACATATTTTTAGAAAATTTCGGCGGCATAACGGCACGATACTAGAAACGGGACGAGGCCTAGCCTTATCCCCGGTCTAGTGAAGGCCCACGCCATTCACACATCAATCATATCAATTTCATCTCACCAAACAATTCAAACAAATAATTCAACTAATCTATGCAACCAAACAAACAAGTCCATGGTCTGTGGACGATTGTGTCGGGTGCTACTAAGCACCGTCTGCATCCTAGTATATATATATAACTAGAAAAATAAATTGAAAGGTGAGAAATTCTCACTTATAGCTATCCAAGCTCCACGGCACTTCATTTGCAGAAGTCTTCGTCGTCATCGCATCCTTTTTCATCTTCGTTGCCCGCTTTCACTACCTATGTAAAAATCGAATTTTTACTTCGCTATTCAATATATAAAAATCATATTTTTATTTTGAAGTTCAATATATAAAAATTCTATTTTTACTATATATAAAAATCAGTTTTCACTTTATATAAAAATCAGTTTTCACTTTATATAAAATTTCAGTTTTCACTTTAAATAAAATTTCAGTTTTCACTTTAAATAAAATTTCAGTTTTCACTTTAAATAAAATTTCAGTTTTCACTTTATATAAAATTTCAGTTTTCACTTTAAATAAAATTTCAGTTTTCACTTTATATAAAATTTCAGTTTTCACTTTAAATAAAATTTCAGTTTTACTTAAAATAAAATTCAGTTTTACTAAAAATAAAATTCAGTTTTACTAAAATAAAATTCAGTTTTAACCTAACTAAAAAAAAAAAAAAATCAGTTTTTACTAACATAAAAATAATTTAAACAAATAAGAAAAACTTACAGGAGGGGGGGGGTCCTTCATCGCCGAACATCAGCAAGGGGGGGGGGTCCTTCGGTGACGCTCGTCGAGGGAGGGGGGAAGCTTCGGTGACGCTCGTCGAGGGAGGGGGGAAGCTTCGGTGACGCTCGTCGAGGGAGGGGGGGAAGCTTCGGTGGCGCTCGTCGAGGGAGGGGGGGAAGCTTCGGTAGGCTCGTCGAGGGAGGGGGGGAGGCTTCGGTGACGGGCGGCGGCGCTTCAGGGGGGGCTGTCGATATCTAGGGTTCGTCGCTTTTTTTTTTTTTTATTTGAAAATAAACTGACGGGGAAGGGCTGAGTGAAAGAGAGAGGAAAGCAAGGGCTTAAATATAAAAATATATATTTACTTAATTTTCTCCCAAAAAGTTGACTTTTTGTTTTAACTCGAAATCAAGCCCACCGACTGTCGCCCCTAGCTAATTACCCCCATTCCGAACACAATGGGATATGCATCGCAAGCTGATTCGACTGTTTGAATCAGTTTTCGTTGAATTTACATTTAAATCACTATATTGAATTTTAAACGTACATTTCAAATTACCGGGGGCGCATACGAACTTTAAAAATTCTAGAAAAATATTTCCTAGCTTCGTATTGACGATACGGTCCTAACAAAACTAGTTTCGCCGCATTCTGAGACCGTTAGAAAAATGGCCAATTTCCAGTCGATTTAAAATCAACTAAAACTGGTCAAACGCGTTTTCCTATGCCACGCTCACATATTGATTCGAAAAATTACGAAATTTGGAATCTAGCAATAAATTGACATCACGGACCCAACAAAACTGGTTTCGTCGAAATCCGAGGTCGTTTGCAAAATTGCTATTTTTAAGGGCCTTATATATATAAAAATATATATAAATTCCACAGCGACTATTTCTAATTTTAAACTGGACATATCTTATCATTCCTAAGATGAAATCTCAGTTTGTTAACTTCGTTACAAAGATATAGTTATACAGATTCAAATATTTCTTGTTTCGTTCAATTCCGACTTATATTGAATTCTGTATATTCATTTGAAATTAGAAATCGAATTTTCGAACTACCGCGCCATTTTCAATTCTATTTATAATTATATATAATTATTTATATTCTAACGACGACGCGTATAATATATACGTTTGATTTATATTCAGAATAAATTTATCGTCGATATTATTTAAAATAATTCATTTTAAATAATCAAAATTCGCTAAAATCGCCAAAATAAAAATTTTAAACTGGCCCAGATTTTCGGGTTGTTACATATAACGTGGTGTTTATAAGATAACATGAAAAAGGGGAGTGTGAACGCATGAACTTGCAACGAACGATTCAATTAACATAAAGTAGGCAAATGTGAACTTGCAATTGTAACATCATATAATCATGGCTTAACATGAATCATTTTATCCATATAATCATAGCATAAACAATACTTAAACATGAATCATTCTATTCATATGGTTAATGCATAGACAATACTAAAACATGAATCACTCTATTCATATGATTATGGCATAAACAGTACTTAAACATGAATCATTTATTCATATGATTATGGCATAAACAATACCTAAACATGAATTATTCTATTCATATGATTATGGCATAAACAATACTTAAACATGAATCATTCTATTCATATAATTATGGTATAGACAATACTTAAACATGAATCATTCTATTCATATGGTTAATGCATAGACAATACTAAAACATGAATCACTCTATTCATATGATTATGGCATAAACATTACTTAAACATGAATCATTTATTCATATGATTATGGCATAAACAATACCTAAACATGAATTATTCTATTCATATGATTATGGCATAAGCAATACTTAAACATGAATTATTCTATTCATATGATTATGGCATAAACAATACTTAAACATGAATTATTCTATTCATATGATTATGGCATAAACAATACCTAAGCATGAATCATTCTATTCATATGATTATGGCATAAACAATACTTAAACATGAATTATTCTATTCATATGATTATGGCATAAACGATACCTAAACATGAATCATTCTATTCATATGATTATGGCATAAACAATACTTAAACATGAATCATAGGTTCAACTAACCATGTAAACTTGAAATTAAGAGTCTAACTAAATTAGATATCATTATTATTGGCACATGGTCTTGACTAGAAATATAAGCCTATATTTTTATTTAGACATAATATAACTAATCATGTTCATAAAATCACTACATGCTAACAAAAAGTTACTTACTTTTGTCACTAATACAAAAGTATGGTTCAACTAGAATTATCCCAACCTAATTCTTATATGAATCATGGTTTTTAATCCATTTATAGAATTATAGCATAAACATATCTAAACTTAAATCATGGTTTTTATTTTATCTATGTAAACTTGCAAGTGGAATATAATTCTAATGTAACTTATGTGTCACGTATATTATCATATGATTATGATAACAACGTAAGCCTAAAAACATGTTTTCAACTAGGCATAATAACAAACATAGTTTAGTCATGTTCATAAAATTAATACGAGCTTACAAAGACGCTTGCTTTTGTCAGTATCACAAAATCATGATTTTTATACTTGAACTATGATGCTAATTCCAACATAACCTTCATATGAATCATAATCCTCAAGTGGATCAAATTATACTAAAGATGACCATAGAATTATACATCATGTTGGCATAACAATAAATCATATACTTGCATGAATTTCAAATAAACTATTACAACATATGGTTGTTATTTTCAACATGAATCGTATACTTGCAATTATCAAATGGGTGTTGTAAATAACTACCACAAACATGTAGTTTTCAATATGAATCATATGCTTGCATGAATCCCAATTAAAATTCCACAACATGTGGTTGTCAACATAAACCATATACTTGTATGAATCCAATCGTACACCATAGCATTGCCAAATCGTTTAGAATCAAAATAACATACAAATATAGGTTATTATCGCCACAATTCCATTTCATTGTTAACTTCCAACGCAAATCGCGTACTTGCAAATATCCAATCGTATACCATAATATTCCCAAATCGTTTAGCACCAAAGCAACACACAAATATAGATTATTATCGCCACAATTCCATTTCTTACTTTACACAAATCAACACAATTATTTAATTCACATAGGAATAGCACTCTACTTACAACGTATGACGAATCTTCAATTTAGGAATCTGAATTCTGAATTTGGAGATGCTATCCTTTGTTGTAGGTGTTGCTTTGATTTGATTAACGTTGATTTAAGCTTTGAATTATCTCCTAATTGTCTCTCTATTTCCGACGGCTATCCTCAGTCTCTCCTCAGCAGCATGACGGTCTCATCTCCATTTTTGTTTGTATGAATTAGGGTTAGTCTTAGGTCCTTTTTATAGAGTTTGTGAGTTGATTTAGACCGTCGATGAAGCTTGGTTTAATAATAGCCGTTCGTTCAAAGGAGAGGCCAATCAGGAGCTGACACCTAGCCCTAGTGACAAGGCAAGGCTCAGAAAATCGACCAAACATAGACCAGGCCAACCAGGGTGGGCTGGGTTCGACCTGCCTCAGGGGCCAGGTCGACTCCCCAGTCGACCCCCAGGTCGACTCTAGAGTCGACCTGCCTGGGGCAGGTCGACACCTAGGTCGACTCCCAGGTCGACCTGGCCTGGCAGGTCGACCCTAGGGTCGACCCCCAGGTCGACCTGGTGGGTTTGGGCGGGAATTTTCCCGCCTACTTTGATTGGGCTGAAGTTCAAATCTGTTTTCGAAATTTTAATTTTCTGAAACTTCATCGGGCCATAATTTGGTCATACGGACTCCGTTTTTTGAAAACTCGAACTCTATTTCGCGTATTTTTCCAAGACGAACGCAATGGCATATCTCGTTTCCCTTAATACTTTGGTTTGAAATTTATAATACTTTAATTTGTGAATTTCACTGTTATAAAATACACGGGGTGTTACATTCTCCCCCACTTAAAAGGATTTCATCCCGAAATCTTCAAGTCCAGGAAGAATGTACATCCTAACATCCAAACATCCATCTACTCATCCATCAAACACGAGCATCCATTGTCCTTAAAAGACTTCTAATGCTTCATGATAATATGCGAAGTGTGTGTATACATGTACTTATCTAATGCAAAATCAGGCGGTCTACTAATTCAGTTGACCTCCTTAATGCAAATTATGTAAGTGCCATGAATCCATTATGTATGCAAATCCTCCTATTCATGATTCTACATGAGTGCACAATCATTCATACAAATGCAACATCCATATGACAACACATTAAAGTTCAACCATATACGAATGCAAACATATATGCATATGCAATATGAAGTGATTGAGCCGATCTAAAACCTAGATTGTGTGTGTATATGCAACCACGAGCAACCACTAGCAATCACTTGCAACCACTTGCAATCATCATCCATAACATGTTTCAATTACATGTTTTCATCCAAAGGGTTTCTACCTAAAAGATAGGGTCGAGGAGATATACCTAAAAAGATAGATAAAAGCGCAACTTAAGGAAAAAGGAAAAATCAAAGATGTACCCTCGAAAAGAAAAGGGTAGGCAGCGCGTATTCTAGCTTCAGTTTCCCAAGTTGCGTCTCCCTCGGCGTCGCTCCACTGAACTTTGACGAGCTTGACTACGTGGTTGCGTAGTTTCTTAACTTCCGTCCCTAATATGCGGGTTGGAACTTTCCTTACGGTTGCTTCGCGTTCCACTTCAGCTTCTTCTAGGATATTTAGCTCTACCACTTCAGCAGACTCATGTAGACATTTTCGGAGATGTGAAACGTGAAATACGTTGTGAACTCCGGCCAATTTTTCGGGTAGCTCTAATCTATAGGCCATTTTCCCAATTTTCTCAATGATAGGAAATGGTCCTACCTAAAGGTATAGTCGAATGATAGAAGCAAGTAAAAACTTTGTGCCCATTAGGCAATGTCAAAACTGGAAATCTATGCCACATATATATTGATTAGGAGAAGAACTCTCTAAGCATCATCCCCGAAGACCGAAATCAACATCAGACTGACACCCAAAGAATTACTTAACCCAACCACTAGATTCTAGGAAACTAAGCATGATGGACTCCTTTTAGGTCACAAGGGAGTCCCTTCCTAAGACCAACCTATAAAACCCAAAAAGTTTAGTCAAACCAACGAACACCCTCAATCCCCAACATGTGTTACCAACAGATGAGTCATACTCCCTATGGGGTTTGCAACAGAAATTGGATTGAGAATGGGACCGAGAGGATATACACAAAAGATAGCATGCAAGTAAGCTCTACAGGAAGAGAGGGATCAAAGATATACTCTTAAGAAGAGATATGATGCACGAATCTAGTCTTCAATCTTCTAAGTCGCATTTCCTTGAGCTTAACTCCATTATGCTTTGTCCGTCTTTAACTTCACAATTTCGTAGCTTCTTAATTCTTGTTTCCAAAATATGAGTTGGAACCTATTTCACTGTTGCCTCTCGTTCCACTTTCACTTGTTCTCCTTCTAGTATACTCCGCTCAAACATAACTGCGTACTCATGGTTTCATGCAAGCTCTCCAAAATTCACTAGTGAATCTTGGATCTTGTTCACTTACTAGAAGGTATTCCACATAGATGAATTATCTCTTGAAAATAAACAAATGTCAACTATGTTGCCAAATGTACTTACTAAGGTGATTCTTTACAACTCATGCATAAGCGAAATGAACCTTCTGCCTTAGTGGAGAACACTACTCGATCGGATTACAAATTACCAATAAATGTGTCAAGAGATTCTAGGAAACAAATCATGATAGAACCCTAAAGGTTACCTGCGACTTCGAGGGTATTACTGAGGCAAGTCAAGAGTCTAACTACCCTCTTTTCGAAACCGAGATGGTCACCCTTACTGGATAACCACTCCATCGCTAGAATCAACCAATGGCCCAAAACGAAGGCACTACATTTAAATTCTACGCTTAGAATAGAAATTTTTTAATCCCACACAGATCATAGACAAATGAGCTGGGCCCCCAATTGGGTTTGAAACAATTAAGGGGTCCTCTACCATACTAGTTTTTAGGTGCAGAGATTCTACTAAAGCAGACGAGATAAAGGAGTGTGATGCGCCAGAATCAAATAAAGTGTGAATGGGGTGATCAAAAAGATAAACTACACTTTCTACAGAAGTATCTATACCTCGCTGTTGCAGAGGTGGCGCCTCTAGCACATGAACCTGTGCCCCTGTGGTGGATCCGGCCCTCTGCCCCTGTCCTCGTTTCTTTGGGCAGTCCTTAGCCATGTGGCCTATCTCACCGCAAGAAAAACACCCACCATTCATCTTGGCCTTCTTTTTCCGGCAATCTTTTACTAAGTGCCCCACTTTGCCACAGAATTTACACTTCCTCTTCTCTTGGGACTTGTTGTCTTTTCCGCCCTTCTTGAAGTCTGTCTTCTCAGGGCAATCTTTGTTGATGTGTCCAGTCTCCCCACAATGAAAACATTCTCCTTGCTTTCTTTTCCTCTTCCTACAATCCTTGGCTATGTGCCCTTCCGTACCGCAAAAATTGCATTTCCTTTTTTCTCGTTTCTTGTTATTGCTGTTACAATCCTTTCTTGTTTGACTATTATTCGTCTTCCTACTCTGCGACTCTTCCGCTTGCTGGTTCACGTGGAGGAGGAGGAGTGAAAGCGTCAGCAGCTGGGGAGTAAAGTCTCCAGACATGCTGAAACAGAAAGGATAGGTTCAAAACGAAGGATAAGAGATAGTACCTATGGCTTTGGGGAGGGGACTTTGCCTTTTAAAATAAAATAATATTTTATCTTTTAAAAATGCTTCTTTAAATTTCTTTTGAAAAAAATAAATTTTCAAAACTTTTTATCTTATCTGGTAAACCTATGCTCTGATACCAAGTGAAACACCCCACCTCCGTTAGGGTCACTCTCAAAGGGAATGCCCTAATTTTGGTGGAGGTTTATAAGTATAAGTCACAGATATACAAGACAGATATAATAACACATATTTTTGAACAGCGGAAAAAACCAACTTTTATTTCATCAAAATACGTGTTACACAAACCATGCCATAATTGTCTTACAATACTTCCAAAATCATAACTGTCTTGATTACATTATTTAAAGAAGCATAAAGAAAACATAAATAAACTGCAAAAGTCCCATAATTGCTGTCCAAAGCCATAGTCCGAAACGAAAAGATCCAAGCAATACATTCTTTCTCTTCAAGCTGGATATGAAATCTGGTCAAGCTGCGGTATTCCCTCCCTGTGGACCTGGGGGGGGGAAACGGAAGGAAAGAAGACGAAAGAAAAGTAGAGTCAGACATAAAGCCTGAGTAAGTCTAGGACTATTCAGTCTATGAATAAAGAACTGGGTATGATAAGCATGAACTAGAAATGGGAAAGCACCATAAACTAAGTCAAGTTGTCTAGGGTCGAATATACTATCGTACCCCATATTAATCTCTGTACCCATATAAACTAGTTCCCAACAGGCACCCCATAATCAGGGTGAAGTGATCCATTTTATGATGATTGGCTCCTACTTGCATAGTTACATGTGTCTTACGGCCCCCGATGTTGTAGTTACCTTTGCTGGTCCCACCATGGGGTGTATCAAGTCCCATGGTGGCGGCCCGACACAATCCTAGAATGCACAGGTATGCTACTGGTGCCCAGTGCCTTATTTTTCTGCGCCGGAGTGTGTGCACGCCCGCACCCCGTTAGAACCTACACTGCTACACCACCGCCGTCGATTTGACCTCTTACAGTCAGCCCAGTAATCGTGCCCCACCCTGCCTAGTTTCAGGGTATCATGATACCTTGTAGGGTTACTGCTGAAAAGGGTCCCCCGCTACTAGGTTTTCTATTTCTAGCCAACATGCTAAGTTGGTTAAGTGTTTTATAAACCTAACCCCCAATCAGTCTGTTTAGTTTAGCATGTTCTATTTTTATTAAGTCTTAATTCACTTAATCCTATCAATCCTGACTCAGCCTTAATTGTCTTATTAAAGCCTTGACCTCTCACATTAGACAGGTATTGTTGTGGCTGCCTGTTGCCGGTTGGGTCCGGGCAGTCTTACGCCACAACTCAGTCTAACCTCGGGTCCTTATTGGGCTCTGTGTTTAACCACCCACATTGGATAGGTATTGTTGTGACTACTGGACAGCCGGGCGGTTCCGGGCAGGTTTACATCACAACTCAATCCAACCTCGGGTTAAACACATCGTATTTTCTACATTTACATATTTTGTCTCTTTTCTTTTTTATATGTAAATATTTGCGGCCCATTATTCAAATTCATCTTTATTGATTAAGATTTATTTATGCCACTTAATTGTTTTTCAAGGTTGTTGGCATGCGTCAAACATGCCAACACATATGTTCTATATTTTAGCCCAAACGTCATTACCCCCGTTTTATACGTTCGCTCCAATGTAAGGTGTGTTGGGTTTAATACTTAAACCCAATTTAGCCAAATGAAAAGGGGAGGCTTATAACGTGGTGTTTATAAGATAACATGAAAAAGGGGAGTGTGAACGCATGAACTTGCAACGAACGATTCAATTAACATAAAGTAGGCAAATGTGAACTTGCAATTGTAACATCATATAATCATGGCTTAACATGAATCATTTTATCCATATAATCATAGCATAAACAATACTTAAACATGAATCATTCTATTCATATGGTTAATGCATAGACAATACTAAAACATGAATCACTCTATTCATATGATTATGGCATAAACAGTACTTAAACATGAATCATTTATTCATATGATTATGGCATAAACAATACCTAAACATGAATTATTCTATTCATATGATTATGGCATAAACAATACTTAAACATGAATCATTCTATTCATATAATTATGGTATAGACAATACTTAAACATGAATCATTCTATTCATATGGTTAATGCATAGACAATACTAAAACATGAATCACTCTATTCATATGATTATGGCATAAACAGTACATAAACATGAACATTTATTCATATGATTATTGCATAAACAATACCTAAACATGAATTATTCTATTCATATGATTATGGCATAAGCAATACTTAAACATGAATTATTCTATTCATATGATTATGGCATAAACAATACTTAAACATGAATTATTCTATTCATATGATTATGGCATAAACAATACCTAAGCATGAATCATTCTATTCATATGATTATGGCATAAACAATACTTAAACATGAATTATTCTATTCATATGATTATGGCATAAACGATACCTAAACATGAATCATTCTATTCATATGATTATGGCATAAACAATACTTAAACATGAATCATAGGTTCAACTAACCATGTAAACTTGAAATTAAGAGTCTAACTAAATTAGATATCATTATTATTGGCACATGGTCTTGACTAGAAATATAAGCCTATATTTTTATTTAGACATAATATAACTAATCATGTTCATAAAATCACTACATGCTAACAAAAAGGTACTTACTTTTGTCACTAATACAAAAGTATGGTTCAACTAGAATTATCCCAACCTAATTATTATATGAATCATGGTTTTTAATCCATTTATAGAATTATAGCATAAACATATCTAAACTTAAATCATGGTTTTTATTTTATCTATGTAAACTTGCAAGTGGAATATAATTCTAATGTAACTTATGTGTCACGTATATTATCATATGATTATGATAACAACGTAAGCCTAAAAACATGTTTTCAACTAGGCATAATAACAAACATAGTTTAGTCATGTTCATAAAATTAATACGAGCTTACAAAGACGCTTGCTTTTGTCAGTATCACAAAATCATGATTTTTATACTTGAACTATGATGCTAATTCCAACATAACCTTCATATGAATCATAATCCTCAAGTGGATCAAATTATACTAAAGATGACCATAGAATTATACATCATGTTGGCATAACAATAAATCATATACTTGCATGAATTTCAAATAAACTATTACAACATATGGTTGTTATTTTCAACATGAATCATATACTTGCAATTATCAAATGGGTGTTGTAAATAACTACCACAAACATGTAGTTTTCAATATGAATCATATGCTTGCATGAATCCCAATTAAAATTCCACAACATGTGGTTGTCAACATAAACCATATACTTGTATGAATCCAATCGTACACCATAGCATTGCCAAATCGTTTAGAATCAAAATAACATACAAATATAGGTTATTATCGCCACAATTCCATTTCGTTGTTAACTTCCAACGCAAATCGCGTACTTGCAAATATCCAATCGTATACCATAATATTCCCAAATCGTTTAGCATCAAAGCAACACACAAATATAGATTATTATCGCCACAATTCCATTTCTTACTTTACACAAATCAACACAATTATTTAATTCACATCAGAATAGCACTCTACTTACAACGTATGACGAATCTTCAATTCAGGAATCTGAATTCTGAATTCGGAGATGCTATCCTTTGTTGTAGGCGTTGCTTTGATTTGATTAACGTTGCTTTAAGCTTTGAATTATCTCCTAATTGTCTCTCTATTTCTGACGGCTATCCTCAGTCTCTCCTCAGCAGCATGACGGTCTCATCTCCATTTTTGTTTGTATGAATTAGGGTTGTCTTAGGTCCTTTTTATAGAGTTTGTGAGTTGATTTAGACCGTCGATGAAGCTTGGTTTAATAATAGCCGTTCGTTCAAAGGAGAGGCCAATCAGGAGCTTACACCTAGCCCTAGTGACAAGGCAAGGCTCAGAAAATCGACCAAACACAGACCAGGCCAGCCAGGGTGGGCTGGGTTTGACCTGGCTCAGGGGCCAGGTCGACCCCCCAGTCGACCCCCAGGTCGACTCTAGAGTCGACCTGCCTGGGGCAGGTCGACACCTAGGTCGACTCCCAGGTCGACCTGGCCTGGCAGGTCGACCCCCAGGTCGACCTGGTGGGTTTGGGCGGGAATTTTCCCGCCTACTTTGATTGGGCTGAAGTTCAAATCTGTTTTCGAAATTTGAATTTTCTGAAACTTCATCGGGCCATAATTTGGTCATACGGACTCCGTTTTTCGAAAACTCAGACTCTATTTCGCGTATTTTTCCGAGACGAACGCAATGGCATATCCCGTTTCCCTTAATACTTTGGTTTGAAATTTATAATACTTTAATTTGTGAATTTCACTGTTATAAAATACACGGGGTGTTACACCCATCGAATTTACCGTGTTAGATTAGTTAAGTATGGATTACTTAACCCCATCTAATTACCGTGTTTAGATTAGTTAAGTGTAGGTTACTTAACCCCATCTAATTACCAAGTCGGATTAGTTAAGTGTAAATTACTTAACCCCATCCCCTAATTGTCTTATATGGTTAAGTGTCATTAAGGAACCAAGTCCGGTTTAACTTAACCTACCCATTCGTGTCATATCGGTTAAGTGTCATTAATCAAAATTACTTAACCTTTTCATGTGGCATTAATTAGAATAATGCACCCCAACCTCTCACATTAGACTTTGTTGTGGTTACTAGTTAAGCCGGGCGGGTCCGGGTAGATTTACACCACAACCTAGTCTAACCTCGGGTTTTAAGTGCTATATGACCAACTACCCACATTGGGTCCTATTGTTTGTAGCCACTAGTTAAGCCGGGCGGGTCCGGGTAGATTTATGCTACAAACTCAACCCAACCTCGAGTTGGCCACTTTCATGTTTGGTCTAGTGTCTTATTACACTTACAACCCATATGTGTCAAGTTTTCAAGTCCCATGTTCATAGCCAAAATTACATGTTGTCATGTTTATACCAATTTACCCAAATCATGTTTCATGTCATTAAAGTTTACTCATAACGTAACCCCAACACTTTTAAACTCGCATATACATTCGCAACAACGCATAATGGATTAAAAGAAGGAACTTGGCGAAGGTATGACAAAAGGGGTATAAGGCCGCAAGTTAAACATGGTGGCATATGAGACATAATGTGTTCACAAACTTGCATGTTACATTATTAAGCCCCAAAAACATACATAATCCCAAAACTTAGCATATAGGTGAATCATGGTGATAGATGACATAGAAAAATGGCTAGAAGTTCGCATCTAGCATTCTATGCAAGTTAACTTAAGGGATAAGAGAGTTCTTATGTTGTATAATGCAACATTTCAACATAAAGCTTATAGCTTTTAGCCCACAAAATCAAGGTGATGACTTTACGAATATGCATAGGATAAATCTACACATAACATGATAGTTTCTAAGCATGTAACCTACTCAAGTTCAAACCCAAAACTTGCAACATGAACATTTAACTTCATAGTTAATATCTAAGAGTAGGAGGGGGCTTACAATGCTATGAAGGCACAAATCAATATATATAAAGATTGAGACGAAGCCACACTAGCAAAAAAACCCAAATCAATAAGCTCCAATAAAACCCTTGAGAAAATAATAAGAAAGATCCTTGCTTTGATGAAGATTTGCCTTGAAATCAAGTTTAGAAGCTCTCATATGAACATAGAAACTCTCATACACTCATATGATCATGTAATCTCTCATGTCAATGAAGATAGAATTTATGACAAGAGGATGGAGGCTTGAGTGGAGGCCATGATCATTAGAAATTTTGGCATAGTTTAGTTGTAGGATCAATTTATGAGGGTTTAAGGTAGGGTTAGGGGTCTTTTTATAGAAGACTAGGATAGTTTAGGCCGTTGGATAAACCCTAGTTTAGATCCTAGCCATCTAAATCCATCACAAGCCAACAAACTAGACCCAAAGCATGTCTTGGGGAAGAAGTCAAGTGTAGGAACCATTTAGGGCCTTTAGATCAACCCTAGAGTCAATCCGAACCATCAAAACTCATCCCGGGCCTCAAAAATGGGTTCTGGGCCACCCCAGGCCGACCAGGTTGACCTGTACAGGGGGAAGTCGACACTACAGTCGACACAAGGGGGGCAGGTCGACTTGGGTGTCGACACTACAGTCGACACGGGTCAGTCTGCCAGAAAGTCTGCTGAAATCTTGTTTTGGCCATATCTTGGTCATACGGACTCCGATTTCAGAAAACTCGGACTCTATTTCGCGTATTTTTCCGAGACGAACGCAATGGTGATGTCCATTTTACCTAATTCTAATTTTAAAATTTAATTCTGCCTTGATTTCTTGTTTTAACGTGTTGTTAAAATTCGAATTGTTACATTCTCCCCTCCTTAAAGGATTTCGTCCCCGAAATCTCCAAGTTAGGAAGAACGTATCCTACCGTCCATCATCCATCTACTCAAAACATCATCCACAGGCAACCATTGTCCTTAGATGATTTCTAATGCCATATGAACATATGCAAAGCGTGTGTGTATATGCTCCTTAGCTAATGCTAATGATCAGGCCTGAATGATCTTTCTAATGCAAAGTATGTTTAGTGCCATGAATCCAACATGTATGCAAATAATCCTAGTCATATAAGTACTACATGCGTGCACAAACATTCATTCATATGCAACATCCGCATGACAACACATTAACATTCAAACAGGTATAAATACTCGTGCATATGCAATGCAAAATGTGAGTGCGTTGATCTAGTATCTAACGTGTATTCGCGCATCCACGAGCAACCACTTGCAACCATATCAATCATAACATGTTTCAAATACATGTTTACATCCATAGAGTTCTATCTAAGGTTCCCAAGATAAGATCGAGGAGATAAACAAGACAAACTCCTTACGGGGTTTGCAACAGAAACAGGACGGAGAGGATATCCACCAAGCGATAGCATGCAAGCAAGCTCTACAGGAGAACCAGGGATCAACGATATACTCTTACAAAGAGACATGATGCGCGTGTCTAAGCCGCCTTTCCATGAGCTTAATTCCATTGTGCCTTGACCGCCTTTGACTTCATGATTTCGTAGCTCCTTGATTCTTGTTTCCAAGGTATGAGTTGGAACTCATTTCACTGTCGCCTCTCGTTTCACTTTCACTTATCCTTTCCCTAGTATGCTCGGCTCAACATATTTGCGTACTCATGCAAGCTCTCCAAAATTCACTAGTGAATTCTGGATCTCGTTTACCAATGCCAATCCATGTTACCACGTGCACTTACTAGGGTGATTCCTATAACCCATGCTTAAGCGGAATGGACCATCCGCCTTAGTGGCGAACGTTACTCGATCGGATCAGAGATTTCCGATAAATGCATCAAGAGATTCTAGGTAACTAACCATGACAGAACCCAAAAGGTTACACGAGACTTCGAGGGTATTACCAAGGCAAGCTAAGAGTTTAACTACCCTCCTTTCAAAACTGATAATGGCATCCCTTACTGGATAATCACTTCATCCCTAGAATCCATCCATAGCTCAACAATAGAAGTATTGCTTCTAATCTCAACACTTGACATTTACACTCTCAATTCCAAACAAGTCATGAATAAATGGACCGACTCTCCAACCAGATTTTTGGGCCAAAAGTGGGATCTTCTACCATGCTAGTACTAAGGTGCAGAGACTTAACTATCGAGGCAGACTTAAATGATGCGATGATCAATACAAAGTCTGGACGGGATGATAGAAAAGAAAGGCTAAGCCTTTAACAGAAACGGTACCATTTCTCTTAGGTACGCTAGAAATGAGAGCATACAATTGCCCTCTCGCTAATCTTGTCCTTATCTTCCTTTGTGGATCAAGCCATACCAACAAGTTGCTTATTCTTAAGCTCGTGTCCTTTATCCTTGCTCTTATTATCCCTTCTTATAACTTCGGTAACAGGTCTCTCGAGAACTTTCTCCATCGCACGGGGAAAACACTCACGTAGTTAGACAAGGATTAGTCGCAGTTAAAACTACTTTGACTACAGATGGAGGATAGAAAGGAAAAGAGATTCAATCAAGGAAACAAAGGATAGTGCTAATGGCTTTTGGGGAATAGCCTTTAAAAACTTTTCTTGAAAAATGCTTCTTTGTAAATGGTTTTTCAAATAGTTTTCAGAAGGTTTTAAAAACTTTTGCCCAGTCTGGTAACCTTCTGCTCTGATACCAAATGTAACACCCAACCTCCGCTAGGGTCACTCGCAAAGGAATGCACTAGCTTTAGAGGGGTATTATTGGTAAACATGTACAGAAATATTACAAGATAGAACATATAAAATAGCGGAAGTAAAACCAACTTTCATATCATTAATAAATAAGGTCTAAAGCCTTTTACATCAGAGAATTTCTTACATGAAAACTTATCTTGCAATAGTAAAGAAGCATAAAAACCTTTTCATAAATTATTCCCCAAGTGAAACAGTAAAGTAGCCATAGCCAAGATAAGTCCAAGCCATACATGATGACCTTCAAACAGAAGAAGTCCGAACTAACAATAGCATTTCCTCCCTGTAACCTGGGGGGAAACGGAAGACAAAGAGGCGAAACAAAACGGGGTCAGTCATAAAGACTGGTAAGCCCTATCTACTATCAGTATATAAACTAGTAATGTTAACTGGCATGAGGAACTGAGATGAACATAAGTATGATGACAAGATAGATAAGCTAAACCAAAATAACAGGATGAACTACTGTACCAAGATAAACAAGTGTGTCATGATAAACTACGGTATCAAGATAAGTCAAGGTATCACATCGTCAGTTTCTATCAAGTACAATATCGCAAGGTATCTATCATGTATATTCGCTCTACACCTCCCGTACTAGTATCCCGGCCCGCGTCATGTGTTAACTATGAATGTCTCTTGCCCAATGTCATGTAATGGTCCATGTCATCCTAATATATCGTATATGTAGGTTTCCTGATTCGTATGATTCTTTCCATGCATAAGTTCAGTCCTTTTCTGTAGGCCGTACGGGCTTTCTTATGTAAATCTATACCACTTCAACGTAGTACCGTTTTATCCTTGAGGTTATTTTGGACTGCTACCCTTGATCTGGTTATGTTTTCTTACCATGAACTATCGCGTGTTCACTTAGGATTTATGCCACCTAGGGTCACTAGGGATTATGCTACCTAATGAACGTTTCCGTGTTTTGGGTTCAAGCCACCTAGGGCCACTAGGGATTATGCCACCCGTCAACCGCGCCCTTTATCCCACGTATGTATCGTGAATCGTTTCCATGTCTAGACGCACATGTATCTCAATGTGCCACCCGAGTTCCGTGCCAGGGCAAATCAAGAAATATGGTACTCGGTCGGGAGCTTTAAGTCGTCTGCTGATGCAGATACCAAGGTCTGTTTTTGTATCCGTGGCTATGGTCCCACGTGACCCCTCCCTCAACTACTGAAAGGCAATCCTAGAAAAATCATGTATGAGAACTACATCCCGGCCCCACTATAGCCCCACTTTCCTATGGGCCAACCTCACCCATGACTCGATAGCAAGAACATGGTCTGTTGGGAGTTCTCTGCCTTTCCGTTCGTACACGATTGACTAAAGATGGTAGGTAGTCGACGACGCGCTATCCAGGGCAAAAACAAGAATCGTCGACTCCACGCTAATCCATCCCAGTCTTTAGGTCGCTCGCATAGCAACCAAGGCATACTCTTGGCTCTTCTATCGCAAACCTTAACCTCTGTGAGGCCGGGTTTCATGGACCACCTGCCACCTCACATAGGGATACCAAGCGTACCCTCACGTCCCCCGAAGCTACCGCTTCGTCTCCCAGTTCGCTGGAGCTTTTTATCCAAGTCAGATAAGTTGCTCCTCCTCGTATACTAAGCGATGACTTACCGTATCTATTTATGAACTAGTCCCATGTCCTTGGCTAAGAATTATTACTTAGTTATCCTTAACTAAGGTTTACCATTTAGCTTCTCTTCCCACTATCCTTGTTAACTACGATTTTCAACCTAGTCCCCTGAGCTAGGGTTTTGTCTAATGGGTTAAGTGTTGTCATTCAAGTTCATGACCTAACCCGCCCACGAATCATGTCAAGATTGGCTAAGTACTCAAGTTCAAGGCTTAGCCCTACAAGTTGGTTAAGTGTACCAAGAAGCTCATGACTTATCCCTATCAAGTCAAATTGGTTAAGTATTTATTTGTCTTAACCCTATCAGATTATCATGTTAGATTGATTAAGCATAGATTATCTTAATCCCATTAGATTATCGAGTCGGATTGGTTAAGTATGGGTTAGCTTAACCCCATCCACTAATCGTATTACAATGGTTAAGCCTAAGTTAAAAGGTCTTGTGACTTAACCCTATCAGGTCCGCATATTAGATTGGTTAAGTATAGGTTACTTAACCTCATCAAATCATCATGTATAATTGGTTAAGTATAAGTTACTTAACCCCATTAAATTATCATGTTAAGTTGGTTAAGTATTGGTTACTTAACCTCATTAAATTACCAAGTTTAGATTGGTTAAGTGTTTAACTTAACCCCATCGAATTACCTTGCTTAGATTAGTTAAGTGAAGGTTACTTAGCCCCATCTAATTACCATGTTTAGATTAGTTAAGTCTAAGTTACTTAACCCCATCTAATTACCAAGTCGGATTAGTTAAGTGTAAATTACTTAACCCCATCAAATTTACCGTGTAAGATTAGTTAAGTATGGATTACTTAACCCCATCTAATTACCGTGTTTAGATTAGTTAAGTGTAGGTTACTTAACCCCATCTAATTACCAAGTCAGATTAGTTAAGTGTAAATTACTTAACCCCATCCCCTAATTGTCTTATATGGTTAATTGTCATTAAGGAAACAAGTCCGGTTTAACTTAACCTACCCATTCGTGTCATATCGGTTAAGTGTCATTAATCAAAATTACTTTACCTTTTCATGTGGCATTAATTCACCCCAACCTCTCACATTAGACTTTGTTGTGGTTACTAGTTAAGCCGGGCGGGTCCGGGTAGATTTACACCACAACCTAGTCTAACCTCGGGTTTTAAGTGCTATATGACCAACAACCCACATTGGGTCCTATTGTTTGTAGCCACTAGTTAAGCCGGGCGGGTCCGGGTAGATTTATGCTACAAACTCAACCCAACCTCGAGTTGGCCACTTTCATGTTTGGTCTAGTGTCTTATTACACTTACAACCCATATGTGTCAAGTTTTCAAGTCTCATGTTCATAGCCAAAATTACATGTTGTCATGTTTATACCAATTTACCCAAATCATGTTTCATGTCATTAAGGTTTACCCATAACGTAACCCCAACGCTTTTAAACTCGCATATACATTCGCAACAACGCATAATGGATTAGAAGAAGGAACTTGGCGAAGGTATGACAAAAGGAGTATAAGGCCGCAAGTTAAACATGGTGGCATATGAGACATAATGTGTTCACAAACTTGCATGTTACATTATTAAGCCCCAAAAACATGCATAACCCCAAAACTTAGCATATAGGTGAATCATGGTGATAGATGACATAGAAAAATGGCTAGAAGTTCGCATCTAGCATTCTATGCAAGTTAACTTAAGGGATAAGAGAGTTCTTATGTTGTATAATGCAACATTTCAACATAAAGCTTATAGCTTTGAGCCCACAAAATCAAGGTGATGACTTTACGAATATGCATAGGATAAATCTACACATAACATGATAGTTTCTAAGCATGTAACCTACTCAAGTTCAAACCCAAAACTTGTAACATGAACATTTAACTTCATAGTTAATATCTAAGAGTAGGAGGGGGCTTACAATGCTATGAAGGCACAAATCAATATATAAAAAGATTGAGACGAAGCCACACTAGCAAAAACCTCAAATCAATAAGCTCCAATAAAACCCTTGAGAAAATAATAAGAAAGATCCTTGCTTTGATGAAGATTTGCCTTGAAATCAAGTTTAGAAGCTCTCATATGAACATAGAAACTCTCATACACTCATATGATCATGTAATCTCTCATGTGAATGAAGATAGAATTTATGACAAGAGGATGGAGGCTTGAGTGGAGGCCATGATCATTAGAAATTTTGGCATAGTTTAGTTGTAGGATCAATTTATGAGGGTTTAAGGTAGGGTTAGGGGTCTTTTTATAGAAGACTAGGATAGTTTAGGCCGTAGGATAAACCCTAGTTTAGAACCTAGCCATCTAAATCCATCACAAGCCAACAAACTAGACCCAAAGAATGTCTTGGGGAAGAAGTCAAGTGTAGGAACCATTTAGGGCCTTTAGATCAACCCTAGAGTCAATCCGGACCATCAAAACTTATCCCGGGCCTCAAAAATGGGTTTTGGGCCACCCCAGGCCGACCAGGTTGACCTGTACAGGGGGGAAGTCGACACTACAGTCGACACAAGGGGGGGGGGCAGGTCGACTTGGGTGTCGACACTACAGTCGACACGGGTCAGTCTGCCAGAAAGTCTGCTGAAATCTTGTTTTGGCCATATCTTGGTCATACGGACTCCGATTTTCGAAAACTCGGACTCTATTTCGCGTATTTTTCCGAGATGAACGCAATGGTGATGTCCATTTTACCTAATTCTAATTTTAAAATTTAATTCTGCCTTGATTTCTTGTTTTAACGTGTTGTTAAAATTCGGGTTGTTACATGGCCAAACCGTGGCCTCGAAAATATTGTGCTACGGATACTTCTGGCCGACCGTCAATAAAGATGCCGGTAACTATTCCAAGAGATGCTATAAATGCTAGAGGTTCGCACAAATCCCACGAGCGCCCCCAACAGAGATCACCCAAATGGCTAGTCCTTGGCCATTTGTTGTACGGGGGATAGATATTATTGGAACCTTGCTCATTTCGAAGGGAGGTTCCAGGTACGCGATTGTGGCGATAGACTATTTTACAAAATGGGCGGAGGCCGAACAGATGACTCGATTACAACAAGGAAGGTCATCAGCTTTATCGACAGAAACATTATATGTCGATGTGGATTACCTCGAACCATTATCACAGACAATGGAACTCAGTTCGATAGTCTGGAATTCAGAGATTTTTATCAAAAATGTCATATCGAGAAGAAATACACTGTGGTCGCACATCCCCAGTCTAATGGTCAAATCGAAGCGGTTAACAAGATCGTTAAAACCATTCTGAAAAACGGTTAGAGCGAGCTAAAGGAAATTTGGTTGATGAACTGCCTTTGGCATTATGGGCATATTGTACCACTAATAAATCTTCTATAGGTCATACTCCTTTCGCCTTATCCTATGGTTCGGAAGCAGTTCTCCCGATAGAGCTTGAAGTCCCATGCCATTAAGCGACCTATTACGACCCCTTGTCTAACAGGGCGCTTCTCTTAACATCATTAGACATGATTGATAAAAAAAAGAGAAGAGGCCAACCTTTGTATCGTACCCCATTGGCAAAGGGTCGCTCGCTATTACAACAAAAAAGTCCAACCAAAAACTTTCGAGGTAGTCGACCTTGTTTTGAAATGAGTCTTCCCGGTCCCCGTACACATGGGTCATAAGTGGAAAGGACCCTACATCATTCAACGAAAGCTCGATAATGGAAGTTTCAGACTAACAACTGTGGATGGCGAGCCATTTCAAAGAGCATGGAATGCGGAGCATTTACGACCTTACCTCTCTTAAAATTTACTTTCCAATGTTTTTTCTTTCTTTTAGCAATTAGTATTTAATTAACATTGTAACAAGCAGCCTTTCATTTGTCGCAAATAGCATATAAATAAAAGTCTCTGTTCTTGCTCTGTTTTGTTATTGTTGTAAAAGTTGACGATTGTGCTCGACCAACTATATCTCATACCTCGACCCTTTGACAGGACAAAAAGAGATAGACCAAGACAACTCGATCGAAGGAATAAGGGTCCGACCATATCAATGACACCAGTTTCAGAATCTGACCGATTGACTGGTTTTGTGGCTTCTACTTTGGCCGACTCAGAGTAAAATCGAAGCCTATCAAGGAATACTAATTGATTGTCAGGACTCAACTCTCGACCTCATGACTAGAGGGTGAGTATAAACGACAGGAGAGCGTGAATGGTGCACCCTGACAAAAGACCGCTCGAATCCTAAAACTCTATCCTTTATTGACTAAAGGATGAGTATAAAAGTCTAAAGGCACTCCTACTCAATTACATCCAACCCCTCATCGAGGTTGGATCCACTTGAGTTTTATAGGGGAGCTCACTATTCAAACTCCGTACCCCGACACCTGGGGAAAAAGAACTGATAAATACCCCCGACAAGGGTGGCATCCCAGTTATCCTCAACATCTAAAGTAAAATGAAACAAGGAATTCACATGACATTTTTTACACACAGATGTTGTGAGCATTTGCAAAAAAAGCAGGTTTCCATTTAAAGTACCCTAACATCATTACAACTACTATATAATAGGTACCATTCGGATGTCAGCACCAGAGATGTAACGTCTAATAATTACAAAAGAGGAAAAACTTCTAAAAAGGAGGTGGCATCAGTCCTTGATCTACCATTTCAGCCAGTTCTTTTTTCTTAATCATCTCCTGCATCTCCTCGGTGTTCAACCTATGTCTCGACCCCCTAAGCGTGCTGCCAAAAGAGCAAGAAGCTAATGCGGTAGTCTGTAGATTAGTAGGAACCACAGGAGCTGGGACTGAAGAAAGAATGGTCAGAGGAATGACCTGAGGAGGTTTAGTGTTCAAAGGACCTTCAGTAAGCTCGGGCTTCACAGCAGAAATTTCCCTATCTCTCTGGTATTTAATCTCAACCAAGGATCGACAACCCTCTCTTTTTGACTCCCCAATGATCTAAATGTATTTGTCTCTTGAGGACACTAAGTTAATCCTTTCCTCTCTTAGGCTCTCATTTGTCTCCTCGATATCGCCTTTCTCTTCAACAACAAGTTCTACCTGAACTTTCTCACCTCCTGACGAAACTCCTGCCAAAGAAAAGAGAAAACACATTAGTTAGGATATGATGGGTAAACTCAGAATTAATAAAAAAAGAAACCTACGTCCAGCATGGGAGTCGGTCACTTGATCCTCCGCGACCTTGACTGAATCAGATGGAAGAGCAGATGACGAACCTTTTTAAACAACCGTGTTGTGCAGAAGACATGGCCTTTGGCTGACCACCACCAATTTCTCTTTTGGGGATCGACTTTCCCTTCAATCTATGGTGATTCGCCTCTGCCGTACTCTTTTCCCGACTCTTCGCTTCTGCCATGATAGCTCTTTCTTTGTCATTTAGAGTCATCAGCGATGCCTCATCCATTGGGCGACCCTGTACTACCCTCTTCTCTTCCTACAAAACTATCTTCCATATATCAGCCAGTAGCCTCTAATATCCTGGCATCCAAGATAAATCCCTATAACGAAGGAAGCATGCACAAAATGAAAGAACCTGGAGAGCATGCCCCTATTTCAGTTCGACCTTCTCTTGGGCGTGTTCGGCTTTAATGTTCTCGATATCAATGTCATGCTAAAGCTTCAGATTATTAACAGACTCAATTGCTACAGCGACATTTTCTTCAGCCAAGTGTTTGGCTAGTTCGAATGAATGAAGGGTGTCTTTAAGATTCTGTATTTCAAGATTTAGTCGAACCCTGTCCTCCTTCAAAGATTCAATCTCCCATTCATTGAATCACACTCCCCGCCTCTTTGTTCGACCTGGGCGTTCAAGTTCTCAATCTATTTCCCATACTTCTCTTTGTCGGCCTCTGCTTGCGATTCCTGATCTTTGATTTTACTCTTAAGAAATCCAAAGGTTCTCTTGCCACTATTGATGTCTCTTTTTAATCCGACGACTTCGGCCAGCCTTTTCTTCAGCTCCCCGCTCACCTTCCCTGCATACTCACGTATCGCGTCATATTGAGAAAGAGCGTATTCGAGGTTATTATGCATATGGTGGCGAAAGCTATGGGTTAATGTCTATAGATCAGGGGCAGGCCTAATTTTTTTAAAAATGAGGTCAGGGAAATCTCGTTCCAACTCTCGGAGTCGGTCGGTGGAAGGAGTTCCGACCATAGGACTGGAACAACTTAATACTACTCGAGAAGGCTCGACTCCTTCCCCTTTCTTCGGCTTGGGGGACTTACCCTTCTTTCTTCTCTTGAGAATGTTTCCCAAATCTTTTGTATCTCCCGACGCTTGACCATGTTTTCTCAAGCATTTCTTCTTTTGCCCGTCACGACCCTCGGGCAACTCTCCCTTTCCTCCTTCCTCTTCCTCTTCTTTCTTCTTCTCCTTTTCTCTTGCCCCCTTCTCGCTGCTCGTGTCTCTCCTCGCATCCTCTTCCTTCGCCCTCTCCTTCTTCTCACTGTTGCCATTTTTATCATCATCTCCCTTTCACTGCGTGGCAAAGTGGGCTCATCCAACCTGGGGTCCATCAGGAAGGAAGCAAAAAGGTCATCGTAAAAATCTTCGTCAATGTCTGCAAAGAAATAAAAACTATAAATGAGATGAATAGCTCTTAATTTACACATGAAGAGTATGGTATTGTGACATGCAATATACCTCATACAAATGAGGAAATCATACCTTTAATACCCTCATGTCAGTAGGGGAAGGGCATTCCCTAAGAGTGATTAGCAAAAAATCAATTTGGATCTAAGCTTTGTGGCGAGAGGATGATATCGGGCATGTGTAGCTTTTCCAAACCAGGAAGGGGAGATGCATCATACTCCTCCTGTGGTTCATAGGCCACGGGGGAATTTCTCTCGACCTCCGAATCTCCCGAGTGAATTTCAGTAAGGTTTTCTTTGTTTTGTTCCCTTTGCACCGTTTTTGGGACTTTCTTGGCAGGAACCATTTCTCTTTGTCAATGTTCGATCTCTCTATGCTTGGCCTCTCGGTGCTCGACCTCTCGAACCCACCTTTTGAAGGCATGCTTCTTTAGACTGAATTTCTTTTTCTTCCTAGGCGAGAGATGAGCGGAAGATCCCTCGATCGAGCGAGTTACTTGTTCATCCTCTGATTTCTTCTCAACTGGGGACACTGCATCCTGGGTCAGTGTTGTTGGTTCAGATCCTTCTTTTGTTGAGCCAATCGTTCTACTTCGGTCAAGAAGAGAATATTGGTGCAAATTTTTATCGGTCAAGCAATTCCAAAACCGTTGTCGCTTCTGTCTCAACTCGATCAGTTTCCTATGACGTTTCTTAAACACTCCCTCCTCGGGCCTTGATGACTCGTCCCCTATAAAGAAAGACAATAGAAGTCAACAAAAGAAACTTTAATGGAAATGATATCGAATGACAAAGAGAAAAATCCACAGCATTAAAGCCAGTATCGAGCGCATCCCGGTTGCTGCTTAATCCAAAACCAGTCTCGCTTAGGGTCACCCACTCTGTTTGGGATTTCTTCAATAATCTTCCAGCCCCGAATGGCCTCAAAGTAAAGCATACAGGGGGACTGTTTCTCATTATGTCTAAAATTAAAAAGAAAGGCTAGGTCATCTAAGGATGGAGGATAACCCAGATATTTCATTACAGGTAATAGATTGACAATAGATTGCCATAGGCAATCAGGTGAAACTGCATCGGAGCAAAATTCATTCGACATAAGAAGTGCACAATAAAAAAGGGAAAAGGGGGGATGGCCCCCACATTGCACATTGGAAGAGAAATTGCCATGTAACCATCCAGGGGGTTATGAGGCCTATTGGTTTTCTCAGGGACAAGGACATCATTAAAAGAAATATTGTGTTTTATTGTTAAGTGTTGTAGTCGTTTGAGAGTGATGTTGGACATTTCTACATCCGGAGGGTTCTCTAGAATTTCTATGCCCGAAATCATGTCGGATGCTACAAAGATGGGTCTCACTTCAGTTAGCTTGACCGCTATTGGGGGAACAGGTAGTGGATCCATCCACAGAGCGGGTCCTGACCGATTCGATGACCAAGAAGAACTATCCATTCTAATGGAAAAAGATACTCCTTCGCCCGGCCCTTGTTATGGGTATCACGTGCTTTGACCATTGATGTGCAAGGTGATTATAGAGCTAAAAAAAGAGAAAGGGAAGGGGGAGGAGAGAGAAAGTTAGAACTTTTTACAAGCACAGCCCCGAGAAAAGGAAAATCACAGATAATGTGATCCAATTTGTATGAAAGTTGGCATCTTTTCACTGCCCACTTAAGCACTATCACGTTCCTTAGAGTTCAAAGACACCCCGATGCACTAAACGCTTGGAATGGGCGCGAAACCCTTCTTTCTTTTTTGCATCCACGATGCTGTCAAGATGGTGAATCCGACATCAATGAACTTTACCCAAAAGGAAGTGGTTTCACCTTGGGCGGCCGCATCGCCGCTGACTCCGGCGGTTTGGCACAGATGAACTCCGTCAGTTAGGTCAAATCAAACCTCAAACTATGACGAGGGAAGGAAAGATCCTGTGCAAGAATGGTGTTTTGATATGGGAAATAATGCATACCTGAAAAAGATGACTTTAGGGGAAGATGATGTTTACCAATCGCCTTTCTTTTTAGAGCAGCAAGTTAATCCTCGCAATAGTAAAAAGTAAAAAGATAAAGGGGACTTTCCTTTTATAACAAGAAAGAGTGGCTATTCAAATTCACCTAATAAGGCTGGGCCCAGTTAAAGTATACAGAAGTTGGGGAGTCAGAGACCAGCCGATAAAACAGAAGACAGAGAGGCACCATCATTATCTGAACTCGTCTGTAATTTCTAAGCGATTGATGGGACTTGGCATAATTTACAAGGTCTATTAAATAAGTGAGTCAAGGAAACCCGGAGAACATGTGATGTGTAAGATTTCGCTCAAGACTCACGACAACAAAGTATGCTTCCTTTCAAACGAACCATACTTTGGGGGGGGGAAAGTGTTGATGGGCCTTTTGGACCGCCCACTAAGGCATATTAATATGGCAGATTCACATCCAAAGTATTCGAGTTGGTTAAATTGATGAAGCCCAACATTTCAGTTTACCTCCCCCATTTGGCGCGGCCCAAAAGGAGCCCGATATGACCCAGCATGATCAGCTATGATATGTTCAGTTGAAGACCGAAAAGCAAGCCTAAAGGCTAGCTCGCTACAGATCTTTTTCATTCAAATCACCCAAGGCAGAGGAGTCACGTGCCAACTCACACCAATGGTTTAAAACAGAATACCGATTCTTCACGGATACTAATTTGTTCAGCCACAGCTATTCTTTTGGATTTGACGACATGTGTTGAAGATGGCCAAGTATTGTACCACTTATAAATACCCCTTTTTCTAGTTTGGAAAGGGGGGATTAGAGTTTATTGTGCATTCCTGAATCACCCTTTGCCCTGTTGTAATCATTCTGATTGATAGCATAATCAATATATAAAGATTACAAAGTGGACATAGGCTCATTAACGCCGAACCATTATAAATTTGTGTGTGATTTCTTCCATTTTTAGTATTTATTATAATTTTTAATCTTCATTCATTCTCTACACAATTCTTCTCTTTGAGTGTTGTACCAATTTTTTGTGTCAACACAGTGCATAAGCTGAAAACTAAATCATCATAGCAGCGAAATCCAAAATACAGCTTATGATCTAAGTCATCATTGTTACAACTTCAAAATCATGTCTCTAAAGAAAAGTAGAAAAGGTAAACTACTAATGCTCAAGTAGTGACCAACAACAACACAGGGAGAATATATGTAAATAATAGGTGGAAGCCTCCTGCTCGTCTCTGGACAGCTACTCGTGCATACCACCAAACCTGTCTCTAGTTTGCTCATTTAGGAGCACCCAGAGTAATAAGAAAAAACATAAAACTCTTGGTCAGACAAAAGTCTGATATGAGCGATAAAAGCAAAATAAAGCAATAACAATATAAATAATCATACCTGGACCTGGACCTATAACCAAAGAGTTAGTACAACAAGATGTACAGTACTCTAAGGTAACACTAACATAAAGTGTAAAATGGGAGTGAGCATGTCATGGTGATAGCAAACATCAAACGTAGCAATCATCCTCACATCTCTCACTCAGTGCGTACAACATACGATATCCTCCACTTTGATCACCAAATACTTTGCTACGACCAATTTTCCCTTGGAAGTCTTACTGACCCCATTGCGCTGGTCCATAGCCACTAATCCTTTGCTACGATCACTTTTCCCTTGGAAGTCCTAATGGTCCCATTGCACTGATCCATAGTTATGCTACGATCACTTTACCCTTGGGAGTCTAAATGACCACATTGCGCTGATCCATAGCCACTAATATGTCTTACAGTGGTGAACCAAAGTTATAGATATCGATAACCCCTTTGCACACGTCCCACAGCAAAGCCCAACTCATGAAGTTGACTCGTTGGTTCCCATCTAGATCTTGAGTAATAACTTCCCACTTGGACTTCCTTTGCAACTCTGGTTTTCAGTCTTCTCCGGTTCGGTTTGGTTCATTATCACCAGTTCGGTTCGGGTCATAGTCTTCCATCGGTTCGGTTCGAGTGAAGCATCTTTTCGCGGCTCGTGCCAAATTCCTGGGTTTGGTTCGTGATACACACTCCGGGTCGGGTCGAGCTCCTTCACCGGTTCATTACTTCTTCTCTTGGCCAGGTCGGCTTGTGACGCTCCACTCGTGGTGCTTCGGTTCGGTTGCGAGCTTCGGTTCAGCGTTGATACTCCGGTTCGTGGCCACCAAGCGGTTCGGGGATGGAAAGCTCGAGCAGGCGGCTTGTATTCTTCGGGTCAGTTCATGAGGGGGTGTCACGATCGGGGGTGAGGCGATCTGATCTGGTTCGTTTCCTACACCTCTTACAGCAAGCTATTTACGCCATACATTAGCGTTTTCGATCATACTAACTTTTCTATGTAATCACAAATCATACCAAACAGTAATAGCAACATATAGGCTCGACCATAAACATCGAAACAATGAATAATCATGTAAATATGGATCAACATACCAGAAACACTTGTTTTCCCTTAATCCCCTTAACCATTTTTTAACTATAGGAATAGCAAACTTAATCCAAATTAACCCAAATTTCTAATAAATGAAAAAAAATATTTTAGAATTTCTACATATTTTTCCAAATTTTTGTGATGAATAATTTCGCTGATTATCATTAATCACCATTAATTAGCCATAATTAGTGAATAAAAGTACAAATTACTCACCTTAGCCACAAATAAATTTCAGATCTGAAACTCTAACTGGTTTGGCATGGATCTCAATGTATTCCAGCAGCTCTATCTCGATTTCTATGCTAATCCGCCTTAATTTGATGTAGATTAGCTTAATATGTGATTAGAAAGTGATTTGGGATTGATTTAGATGATGGAGGCCATTACTAGGGTTCAAGGAATGTTTGTGGCAGTTAGAAAACTGAAATGAAATGTTTTCCCAAACCCTCTCAGCCCTCAGATAACCCTAATCCCGAAATGGGTTATGGGCCTAATCACTAATCACCTAATTAAGCCCGGTTAAGCTGTTTTTTCAATTTCAAACCTTATTTCGACCATAACTCCCGAACTTTAAGTCCGTTTGATTAAGTGACCACTCTACGGAAAGGTAAACCAGCATCTGAATCCAATGGAAGTGGTTTCAGGTCAAAACTCCTTACCAATCAAAAGTTACAGGCGAAACAAGATTCGCCAGGGGTAAAATGGCCATTTAAAATTCGGCAAAAATTGTGAATATGGGAAATGACCCCAATAATTGTTTCCCAAAGTTACACGACCATACGACTTCGTATGTGAAAGAAATTAATATTCTACGATCCTCCGATGCGTAGAATTCGGGTCGTTACGCTCCTCCCCCCCCCCCCAACCATTAAGAAATTTCGCCCCCGAAATTCCTTAACTAAGACAACATACAAAGGTGTCCCGCGTGCCTATCAACCGTTTACAAACAATCAAACATACATAATAATACAACAAGCTTATCCTAGCATGTAGTTTACTAACAAGGGAATAAATATATCACGATTAAAATCTTACCAAACAAAGAGTTCTGGATACGACTTCCTTATGCTCTCCTCGGTTTCCCAAGTACAGTCATACTCATTATCACCCCCCTGGACCTTAACCAGTTTCACTGTCTTACTTCGAAGTTGCTTTGTATTATCTGACAATACGAATCGTTCTATGGCTCCCAACTGCCTCAGATTCCACTTCGACATCATCCAACTGATCTGGTGAAATGGTCATATCAGAATCGTGCACGAACTTCCTTAATTGGGAAACATGAAATGAGTTGTGCACTCCCTCCATCTTGTCCGGTAATCCAACTTTATATGCTAAATTCCCAACTTGTTCGAGAACTAGAAATGGACCAACAAATCTTGGTGCCAATTTACCTCTTCTACCAAATCGAATCACACTCTTTAACGGAGAAATTTTGACGAATACCAAGTTGCCAACAGAGAATTTCAATTCTCTTCGTCTTTTATTAGCATAACTCTTCTGTCTAACTTGGGCAGCCTTCATTTGCTGTTGAATAACCTTGATCTTATCTGAAGTTTCTCTTATTACATGTGGCCCAAGCACAAATTTCTTACCTGTTTCTTACCAACTTGATGGTGAGTTGCATGGTCTTCCATACAAAGCTTCAAATGGAGCCAAACCAATACTGAATTGATAACTATTATTACATGCGAATTCAACCAGATGCAAATGATCATCCCATGATCCTCCAAAGTCCAATATGCAAGCTCTCAAGAGATCCTCTAATGCACGATTCACCCTCTCTGTTTGACCGTTGGTTTGGGGATGGTATGTGTTACTGAGATGTAATTTTGATCCTAAAGCCACCTGTAATCTCTTCCAAAACCCATTAATAAATAATGGATCTCGGTCACTCACAATACCTCTAGGTACTCCATGAAATCTCACTACCCACTTCATATACAATTCTGCTAACTTAGCTGTCGTTCAATTCGACTTAATCGGTATAAAGCTTGCACCTTTGGTCAATCGATGCACAATTACCCAAATACTATCATGACCTTATCTAGTTCTTGGTAAACCATCAATGAAATCCACTGAGACATGTTCCCATTTCCATTCGGGAATTTCCAACGGTTGTAACAATCCACTAGGCTTCTTTTGTTCAGATTTAACTAACTGGCAGTTCCTGCACTTGGATATAAACTTTCCAACGTCTCTCTTCATCCCTTCCCAGTGGTAGGTTTGCTTAATGTCTCGATACATTTTGTTACCACCGGGACGTATAGTCAGTTTCGAGGGATGACATTCTTTAAGCACTTCATCTCTCTCAATCCATTAAGGTTGGGTACAACTAGCCTCCCATTCTTCCGAAGCCATCCCTCTCGATCAAGACCATATTTTTCATTCTCTCGTCGTCGATACAATCTCTACCTTGGAGATGATTTCCAATAGGTTAGGATCATCCCTCTGACTGGGACCAATCCTCTTAATTAAAGTCGGTCTGATCGTCAAACTTGCTAACATTGATGGATCTAATTCGCACTTAGGTCTGAAATCATATCCTGCGATATACTCCTGTTGCTTCCACTCTAGAAACATAGCCCCCAAAATTGGCATGTCTCCTACTCAATGCATCAGCTACAGCATTGCCCTTCCCGGGTGTGTTTGCAATATTGAAATCATATGAAGCCAAGAACTCTAATCATCTCTGCTGACGAAGATTTAAATCCTTCTAAGAAAAAGGTACTTTAACGACTTATAATCGGTAAACAACTCAAATCTTTCTCCCAAGAGATAGTTTCTCTACATCTTCAACGCGAACATGATTGCTGCTAATTCCAAATCATGGGTAGGATATCTCCTCTCATGCGGTTTCAGTTGCCGACTAGCATAAGCTACAACCCTACATCCTTGCATTAGTACAACACCTAGTCCGGTACCATAGGCATTCGTGTATACCGTCATCTCTTCGTTCCTTTTAGGAATAACCAACACTGGTGCACACGTCAACTTTCCCTTTAGACTCTTGAAGGCATTCTCATACTTTTCGTCCTAAACAAAAGCTTGATTCTTCTTGGTCAACTGAGTTAACGGTGCCACTATCTTGGAGAAGACGTGGATAAACTTACGATAATATTTAGCTAACCCCAAGAAACCTCTTGCGTCTGTTGTATTCTTGGGCGTAAACCAATCTTGCACTGTAGCCACCTTCGCAGGATCCACGACAATACCATTCTCTGAAACAACATGGCCCAAGAACCTCACTTCCCTCCTCCAGAAGTGACACTTAGAAAATTTTGCTTTCAATTGGTGTTTCCTCAACACCTCCATCACTGTCCTCAAATGTTCCTTGTGTCCTTCCTCCGTCCTCAAATGAACTAAGATATCTTCCACGAACACAAGAACAAACTTATTCAATTGATCTCTGAAAACTCTATTCATAAGATCCACAAAATATGCAGGTGCATTGGTCAACCCGAATTGCATAACCAACCACTCATAGAATCCAAACGGCGTCCGAAATGTCATTTTAGGTATACTCTCAACTGCTACTCGGAGCTGATGAAAACTTACCGCAAGATCCAACTGGGAGAACACTCTTGCTCCAGTCAATTGATCAAACAGATAATCTATCCGTGGAAGAGGATACTTATTCTTCCTTGTCACCTTATTCAACTCGCAGTAGTATACACACAAGCGATGGAACCATCGGCCTTAGTAGAAAATACAACTGGTGCTCCCCACTCGGAAACACTTCTTCGGATAAATTCCTTCTTCAAAAGATCGCCCACTTGCACCTCGAGCTCTCACTGCTCCCTTGGCGCCATACGATGAAGTGGCATCACTATAGGTCTAGCATCTTTCACTAAATCAATCTGAAACTCGATCTCTTGATGTGTTGGAAGTCCGGTCACTTCCCCGAAGATTTCCGGATACTCGACAACAATAGGGACATCTGACAACTCATTATGCGGGATGTCGAGAGAATTTAGAAAATTAGCCATCACCCCATCACTAGGTAGGCAACCAAACAGTACTGTCCTCCCATCATTCGCTCTAAAGGTCACCGAAGACCCCTCACAGTCTACCACCACCCAATATCTTTGGAGCTAATTGACTCCCAAAATAATGCCAAACTTAGTAAAGCCCAAAACAAAGTAATCACAAGCAAACATACATCCATGACTCGATAATACCAAATTACAACAAATCGTACTAAGGCTTGTCGAACCACCGATCGGGTTCGTCACAACTAAAGGTCTATCGACAATCTCGGGTTCCAATCCCAACCTATCTACCGGGTCACTGGATACAAAGGAATGGGAAGCCCCGGTACCAAACAATACTCGAACAGGAACATCATAAACAGAAAGAATAGCTTGAATGACAACACTTTTTCCTTTCTCCACCATAGTTAGGACATTCGACGAAGAAGGAACAGCGTTGACAGCATATGCTTTCACAATCTGCTTCTCTTTAGGGGGTTGGGGACATTTATCCTTGTGATGTCCTACTTGGCCACAATTGAAGCACTTCATATCCGTTAGCTTTGCACGACATTCTTTGGCATAGTGGCCCTTCTTGCCACAGCTACAGCACTCAACATCTTTCTTATTCTTCTTCTGACCATCCTTAGCTTGGTTTATTTCCTCTTATTCTGCGAATTATTCTTGCCTCTACCGTCCGCCTGCGGCTTTGGCTCCTCTACAGATGCAACAGCAACCTCGGTCTTCGACATAGGGTAAAGGCTCTCTAATCTCAAGGCATTTCTTACAATAGATTCGAAGGTCTCATCGATATGGTTTATAAGTCTTTCCCCCAAGTACCCATCCAAGCCAGTTATGAACTTATCGTTCTTCATCTCGGCGATATCGATAAGGGATAACCCATATTTCAATAAGGTATCGAATTCAGCAATATATTCCGAGACTGCCCTACCATTCTGCTTAAGTTCCAAAAACTTCCTGAACAATTCTGATTTCTGAGCAGCTAAGATAAAATTGTCACCGAAGCGAGTCTTAAACTAATTCCATGTAACTTGATCCTCAGGAGTAGCTGCTTTAGTAACATTCCACCAATTCATAGCTCGTCCTTGAAGCTGACGCGATGCTAACTTTCTTTTCATTGCATCATTGATTCCCAAATCCTCAAAATGCGCTCAAAACTATCAAGCCAATCTTGAACCTCCGTAGCCTATTCCATTCCATGGAACGACTTCCCAACAAGACTAGTATAATCCTTGCAGAGCTTGGCGAAATCGGCCCTAGGCGCCTGCACTGCTGCACCACCACCGTTAGCAGCATTAGGAATTGCTCCATGAACATCCCTAAGCATCTCTCTCATGAAGGTAGTAAACATCATCCGCATATCTGGGGCATTCCTATTATTGGCCGTTGAACCCGTACTTCTCATATTTCGGCTTATCATCAAATCTGCAAAGAGAAAACGATTAACCATCTCCTTAGTGGTGCCAGTGTAGTGCGACTTCATTCTTAGATATACTAATAGTATATATATAGTTTTTGAAAACCAAAATATCACAAATACGCGCTCTCATATATGTATACTATCTCTCCTTGATGTCTTCCCCTAGTTTAACTAGGCAACCTAGGCTCTGATACCAAGTGTGACGGCCCGCCCTGCATCAGCCGACATTTCAACGATATGCACTGTGTCAATGTCCAACTAGCATGGGACGTTCATCAAAGGAAAAGGGTTTAAAACTATGAATCACCAAAGAACCTGTAGTATAACTCACAGCACATGGAATAAAATATAATAATAACATAACTGAACATAAAACAGGTGACACAGTGCATAAACTGAAAACTAAATCATCATAGCAGCGGAATCCAAAATACAGCTTATGATCCAAACCATCATTATTACAACTTCAAAATACTGTCTCTAAAGCAAAGTAGAAAAAGTACACTACTAATCCCCAAGTAGTGACTAGCAACAACACAGGGAGAATATATGTAGATAGTACGTGGAAGCCTCCTGCTCGTCTCCGGACAGCTACTCGTGCATACCACCTAATCTGTCTCTAGTCTTCTCATTTAGGAGCACCCAGAATAATAAGAATAGACATAAAATTCTGGGTCAGACAAAAGTCTGTTATGAGTGAGCAGCAAAATAAAGCACTAACAGGTATAAATAATCATACCTGAACCTGGACCTGCAATCAAAGAGTTAGCACAACAAGATGTACAGAACTCTAAGGTAACACTAACATAAAGTGTAAAATGGGAGTGTGCATGTCATGGTGATAGCAAACATCAAACATAGCAATCATCCTCACATTTCTCACTTGGTGCGTAAAGCATACGATATCCACCGCTTTGATCACCAAATTCTTTGCTATGACCAATTTGCCCTTGGGAGTCTTAATGACCCCAATGCGCTGGTCCACAGCCAGTAATCCTTTGCTATGATCACTTTTCCCTTGGAAGTCCTAACAGTCCCATTGCATTGATCCATAGTCATGCTACGATCACTTTGCCCTTGGGTGTCTTAATGACCCCATTGCGCTGATCCATAGCCACTAATCTGTCTCTCAGTGGTGAACCAAAGTTATAGATATCAATAACCCCTTTGCACACATCCCGTAGCAAAGCCCAACTCATGAAGTTAACTCGTTGGTTTCCATCTGGATCTTGAGTAGTAACTTCCCACTCGGACTTCCTTTGCATCTCGGGTTTTCAATCTTCTCCAGTCGGTTCGGTTTGTGATCACCAGTTCAGTTTGGGTCATGCTCTTCCATCAGTTTGGTTTGAGTGAAGCATATATCCGCAGTTCATGCCAAACTCCTTGGTTCGGTTCATGATACACACTCCGGGTCGGGTCGAGCTCCTTCATTGGTTCGTTACTTCTTCTCTTGGTCGGGTCTGCTCATGACACTCCACTTGTGGTGCTTCAGTTCGGTCGCGAGCTTCGGTTCGGTGTTGATACTCAGTTCGTGGCCACCAGGCGGTTCGGGGATGGAAAGCTCGAGAAGGCAGCTCGTGTACTTCGGGTCGGTTCGTGAGGGGGTGTCACAATGGTGGGTGAGGCGATCTGATCCGGTCCGTTTCCTACACCTCTTACAGCAAGCTATTTACACCATACGACGACGTTTTCGACCATTCTAACTTTTCTATGCAACCACAAATCATACCAAACAGTAATAGAAACATATAGGATCGACTATGAACATCAAAACAATGAATAATCATGTAAATGTGGATCAACATACCCAAAACCCATGTTTTCCCTTAATCCCCTTAACTATGTTTTAACTATAGGATTAACAAACTTAATCAAAATTAACCCAAATTACTAACAGAGGCATAAAATAATATTTTAGAACTTCAACATATTTTTCCAGATTTTTGTAATGCATAATTTCGCTAATTATCACTAATCACCCCTAATTAGCCGTAATTAGTGAATAAAAGTGTAAATCACTCACCTTAGCCACAAATAAATTTCAAATCTGAAACTCTAACTGGTTTGGCACAGATCCCAATGTCCAGCAGTTCTATCTCGATTTCTATGCTAATCCACCTTATTTTGATGTAGATTAGCTTAATGTGTGATTAGAAAGTGATTTGGGACTGATTTAGTGGATGGAGGCCATTACTAGGGTTCAAGGAATGTATGTAGCGGCTAGAAAACTGAAATGAAATGTTTTCCCAAACCCTTTCAGCCCTTCCATAAACCTAATCCTGAAATGGGTTATGGGCCTAGGCACTAATCACCTAATTAAGCCCGGTTAAGCTGTTTTTCGATCTTCAAACCTTATTTCAGCCATATCTCCAGAAAGGTAAGTCCGTTTGATTAATGTGACCACTCTACGGAAAGATAAACCATCATCCGAATCTAATTGTAGAGGTTTCGGGTCAAAACCCCTTACCAATCAAAAGTTATAGGCAAAACAAGATTCGCCATAGGCAAAATGGTCATTTAAAATTCGGCAAAAATCGTGAACACGGGAAATGACCACAATAGTCGTTTCCCAAAGTTACACGACCATACGACTTCGTATGATAACGAAATAAATATTCTACAAACCTATGATGCGTAGAAAGCGGGTCGTTACGTTAATCGATTGGAAAAAAGAAAATTTTTCAAACGGTCTTCAAATTCGACAAAATTAGTTTGTTAGGATCTTATCGTCAAAGCATAGCTAAATAAATTTGTCTATAATTTTTGGAGTCAGTATGTGGCCCCGATAAATTAAAATGTACGTTCAAATTGAGGTATTAAATTATATTTTTATTTTAATGAAAACTGATAAAAACGATAGAATTGGTTTATGAATCATATTCCATTGTGTCCGGAATGGGGGTACTTGGCGTGGGGCGACAGTTGCTGGGTTTGATTTGGAGATGGAATGGAAAATTCACTTTTTAGAATTAAAATAAAATATGGTATAAATAGCAAGTAAGGGTCAAAACCCCCTAAACCTTCTTCATTGCGGTCATACCGTTTTAGCCGCCTCCTTCTTCCTTTGAATGATCAACACGCTCCCATCTTCCTCCCTCTCATTCTCTTAATCCCCTCAACAAAATCGAGTTCTTCCAAATGGAAAAAGGTCGGGCTCATCGAGATGCATGCAATTAACAGCTGTGATTTGTTTCTGACGATCGTGGGGGCAGAAATTGCGGCTCAAAGCCTATCTGTTCGAAGGTAGTTTTAGGGCTCAGGAGGCCTTCAAGTGGGCTGGAATTCCTGACCAAGGTAGAGCACGCTGCTAGCTTCAGGGTGGTGGAAGATGATCGTTGAACAACGGCTTGGGTGGCGTGCGACTGGCGATTTGTTCTAAGCATGATGGGTTACCGCATTTATTTCGTAACCTGGAGAATTATTTACGGGATGGAAGAGAAAGGGCTTAAGACCTTAATCATAATTATTGCTAATTATATAATTAATTATTTAAATTATGTAATCAATGTATTTAACGCCATATCTATTTCATACGAGGTCCAAATCCGACAATTTCAGTTGTGTTGGATTCGCAACAATGAACAATACAACATGAAACTGACCAAAACGGAAATGGAGGAAGTTGAATTTTTAAGCTAAATTAAATGCTCGTTTATTTAATTTAAAAATAAAATCATCAAATAAAGAATGACAGAGTGGAAACCAAAGTGAGAATTCTCTCACTAAAATATTTGTACAGTTATTTATTTTATAATTGAAATTATATGCCAGTATTGATTTTTATCTATTTTATGTGACATTGCTGGAGTTCAACACGTGAACTTACACAAATCATTGAAATTAGAAGCGATGTATGGATATTAGTGACACTCGCATTTCATACTCCGCTGATGGACACTTGTAGTAAATGGCATTTGGTTGTTGAGTAATCATATATATGCGATATGAAATATATATATATATATATATGCGATGTGAAAATATATATAAGCGATGTGAAAATATATATATGTTATGTGAAATATATATATATATGCAATGTGAAAATTATATATAAGAGATGTGAAAAAAAATATGCGATGTGAAAATTATATATATGCGATGTGAAATATATATATATATATATATATGCGATGTGAAAATTATTGGAAGGTTAAAAATATAATTTTTAACATATATATGCGATGAATAAAATTGGCATGTAATGAAATAATTATTGGGTGGTTAAAAATATAATTTTTAGCTATATATGGAATATTCAATTTTGATTAGATTTGACCGAATGAATGGTGATTAAATTTTCCAAAACATGAGATGTGGTATAAACCAAATATACTTGGTTGTTGATATTGATTGATTGTCTAGATTGTGCTCGACCAGTTTATGAGCAAAATATGCTTTTACATTTAGCATTGGGTTGGATAGAAATATTTGTATGCTAACACCTTGCGAAACATTTCACGATTTGACTACGAGATGTGTAGCGATGTTGTTGAGTTCATTTCAAATTTAATGAATGATTTTGAAATGATATTTTTGTTAAGCGAAAAAATGTATTCTCGATTTTGGATATGGAATGTTTTAGAAAAATATTTTATAAAACAGAAAGGATTTCGAGGGCTAAACCGGATGTTGTCGAAATGATTTCGAAATGTATTATGTTTTTGACATTGTAGTTCATCACATAACCGATTAGTTGTTATTGATGATATATCTGACTGGTGGCGGAGAATGTATTCTCTTGCTTTACACCCTTCTTTGCGACATACGAGCTCAAAGGGTATGTGATTAATAATGACTGATCATATATGAGAATTGCTAGTGTAAAGTACAATAGTTTGAAAGTACTTGTGATTATTATGTTGTGAAATGATTTTCCCTACTTCGGGATATGAAATGGTTTAGTATGTGGCTAATGATTCGGGTAACCCTGAGGACTAAAAGTATGGGTGAGATGGCGGTGTAGTCCCCGAGGTCATGGGTTCTGCATCGTCAGTGTAGCCTGCTCCATAGAGGGAGGTGCACATATATATATCGAGTTGGTAAGGTACGAACCCTTTGCCTTATCTGAGAGGAGTCTGATATTTGGTTGCATAATTGTTTGTATGCATTGTGATGTTTTGGAATTCATATTTCCAAAGATTTTGGTTTGAGATCCCGAAATGAAATCTACTTTGATATAAAGATAGTTATGTGTTTCAAATGATTAGAAATAAGAAGTCGGGATATAAAGTCCAAAGGAATAACTTCTGTAAAGCGAATTGGATTTGGAAAAAAGCTAAATTTTGGATTAAGCCTAAATGGGTAGATTGAGGAATTGCATGTTGTATGATGCATTGTAGATCCATATGACTGTTATTAGTTGTTGTTTATGCATTGGTTTTCATGGGGGTAAACCCGTTCCATGACATGCGGCGTGGTCCCATGATTTACCTTATTTTAAAGTAAAGTTTAATAACTGTTTTGAGTTCTCACACTAGTCCCATGACTGACTCAGAGTTTGTTGTTTTCACCTAAACTCTGGGTGCCCATATTTTCCACACAGGCAGCTTGTAGTTTTGGTTTTGCAGATTATTTCATTTAGCAGGATTCTGGATCGAAGCTTAAAACTGTGTCCAGAGCATTGATGGTCTTCCGCTGTATTAGTTCATTTGTTTCCGCTGCATTGTATTGGATTTATTGTAAATTTATTTTTCGCTGTATATTATTTTCAGTACTTTGATATTCTGTACTCTGATGTAATATTATTATGATGTTTTCAAAAGTCTTCTGTTGTTTGTTCTGATGTGTTGTGCGCCCAAGGTTAGCTTATCTGCCTTTTTGGTTCGATTTAAGTTGGTTTAACGATCGATTTGGATTAACCGAGAAGGAGGGTCACTACAGTATGTCACTGGCTTAATAATTAACTTAAAACTGGTTAAGTTAAATCTTTGGATTAATAATCGAGAGAGTTCCATTCCTTTAAGATATAAAGGGCTCAGAGAAAACCTGGTAACTTGAACAAAAAGCTAATATGTTGGTAATCAAGTTAATTGGCAATCTAATAAGATATGATAAGAAAATAGTTAAAAGATTAGACATAAGATCTAATAATACGCTAGTGTGATGCGCTTGGACCAGTCCGCATGTATAAAGGTGAAGAACCCAATGGGTTAGATCATTGAGGTGTCTGGAAACACGAAAGTAGTATGTCCACTTGATTATTCTGCTTGGTTATTATGTCTAGTTGCTCTGCGAGATTAGAGGGAAGCACTAGTCTTTTGAGTGATGGGTTAGGGTACTCTGTGGTACTCCTCAGTTGCTATGCATGCTCAGGCTATACTCGTAGAGGTTGGGTCCGCGCGGTACCACCCGGTGAGTATACCTTGACTGCAACTGTAGCTTGGAAATTAGAAAATTATGGCAAACGGTGTTGGGTGATTCAGCGAATGCCTCGGGAAGAGGCTGGGTCAGGACCAGTACAGGATAGTAATCGTCAGGTACCTGACATCGGTAGTCAGTGCGATGCAGAAATGCTAGAGCTAAACAAAGAGACCATTGATATTTCTCTATCGAGACGTTGGTTGAAGGACGCGCCGATTTTGATGCTAAATTGTTTGATAGGGGCATGTCACTTAGCTCTTGATGTAGTCTTTCACTAGTGGAGGGAGGGGCCAGGGTTAGGCCTGTTGGAGAATGGAGTTTTAATGACAACAACCTTATTTCAATTTTAATTGATTATAAAAAAAAATATACTAACATCTATATCTAGAATATATACATACATATATATATATGCAGGATTTGTATACAGGACTTAAATACTGAAGACTGTACAGATTTAGAGTTCCAAGAGGTTCAGGATTCAAAAGAGACTCAAGACTCATGAGCATCAAGTTATCAACTTATCAAGATTTCAAGAGTTCAAGAAAAATATAGTAACTGAGTCTAGTTTATATGTAAGACTCTGAATAGCACTCCAGGTTTAAATTCTGATTTTCAAATTTCAAATTCTGTTTTCAAAAATTCAAATCTCGATTTCAAATTATTTTCAAACTATTATCTTACTTATGATTTAAAACATATATGTTTATAAAATTTTAATCTATAAGTTTACATATAGTTATATAATTTTATAGTTTTAAAACTTATAACTTTATAAGTACGTTTATGTAATATATTTCTATATGATTTTACACTTTAGAATATTCATTTAAATTTCATTTAAATTGCAAAGTTTTGATTCAAGAATTTACAGAATAATATGTTTGTTTAAACACTTGAAAAATAGTTTTAAAAATAAAAATATGATATATATGTCGACATACATTTATGGCTATGTTGACAGACAACTGTCATAATTTCAATTTTCAAAGGAAGTGTATTTTCACTATTTGTAACATTTGTGAAATGTTGCAACCATTGAGACACATAAATAGGGGTAATTTCGATTTTTTTAATCATTCTTCTTATCCATCTTCACCCTTTTACATACCCCTATTAAAGTACATAATTTTCTTGATTTCTACACTTATACTTTGCCGATATCTACTCAAATTATATCAAACTTCTTCTCTTCTCAATCTCTATCAAATACTCTCTGAATTGAAGTGTTATTGAAGATTTATAGGGTTGTTGTAATCATTTGGGAATTGTTTTGGAAAGGATGTGTTCCTTGTTGCCCTGAAATCAAGGAAAGGGAGCGGTGTTAACCTTATAGCCGTGAAATCAAGGGTGTTTGGAGCAATGTTAACCTTGTAGCCGTGAAATCAAGGGGTTGTACTTGGAGACTGGTAATAATAAAACTCTGTGCAATCCAGCGTTGCATGGGACTGGACAGAGGAGTAATCTAAACCAGTATATAATCTGGTGTGTTCTTTCCTTGTTTTGCATTTTATATTTACTTATATATGTGTCTTGATTGTTTTTGTGTTTGTGATCATATCTGTCGTGATAATCATTGTGTGATTCATATAGTAGGTCAAATAAGTTTAATATTTTCATAAATTTCTTATAAACACTATTCACCCCCCTCTAGTGTTTGTTTTCCCTTAAGATCTGCATTCCGCATTCCCTAACAATTGGTATTAAAGCATAGGTTTTTTAAATTTTCATAATCTGATTTTTGAAAATATTAAATGGAAAATTTTGAAATTGTTTATACCACTAGTTTCAATTCATGCATTGCATCAATGTTAAAAGAGTCTACATTCAATTATGTTGAAATTTCAAGTGATCTACTGAATTATTGTCCAATATAGGAAATGATGTGTTACATGGCTGTTGAAGATTCAAATTCTGAAATGGTGTGTTACATGGCTATTGTGAATTCAAATTCTGATTGAAAAATGGTAATCAAAAAGGAAAAATGGATATTGGATAGTTGTTGTTCAAGACATATGACGGAAAATCCAGTATTACTGAATAATCTGGTATGTGAAAATGGAGGAATGGTCAACTTCGGTGATAATTCTAAAGGATATATAGTTGGTATTGGCAATGTCGATAATTATGAAACTCCTACTATTTCTGATGTTTTATTAGTTACGAATCTAAAACACAACCTACTAAGTATGAGTCAACTTTGCGATAAAGGCTATAAAATAAATTTTGAAAAAGATAAATGCTTTATAGAAGATAGGAATTCAAAAGTAATATTCGAAGGAGATAGAAAGAAAAATATCTATATTATGAGTATGAAAACTATCATGATAACCTATGTCTTATGGCCAATACAAGTGACCCTTGGATCTGGCATAAGAGGTCTGGTCATATAAATTTCAAACACATCTCTAGGATTTTCAAGTTAGATTCAATTAGGGGATTACCCAAAGTGAAATTTAAAGTAAATATTTTATGCGATACTTGCCAATTCGAAAAATTAAAAAAAAGTTCGTTTAAATCAAAACAGGAAATTACAACCTCGAAACCATTAGAGTTAATTCACATGGATCTATTCGGTCCATCCCAAACTCAATCAATAAATCACAATAGATATGTTTACGTAATAATTGATGATTTTTCTAGATTTACCTGGACTTTATTTCTTTAAAAAAAGTGATGCTTTTGACCAATTTAAAACCTTTGCTAAAAGAATTCAAAATTTATTATCTTCGAAAATCAAAACAATACGTAGTGACCATGGTGGAGAGTTCAAAAATGGAAATTTTGAAAAGTTTTGTAATAAGAAGGGGATAACCCATAATTTTTCTTTCCCAAGAACCCCTCAACAAAAGGGAGTAGTTAAACATAAAAATAGGTCAATTCAAGAATGTGCGAGAGCCATGTTATCAGATAGTAATTTACCTAGAAACTTTTGGGCTGAGGCAGTTAAAACAGCTTGTTATATATTAAATAGAATATTGATAAGACCTTTGACTCATAAAACACCGTATTAACTTTTGCATGATAAGAAACCAAAAGTGTCATATTTTAAAATATTTGGAAGCAAATGTTTCATTCTTATTACTAAAGAAAATTTAGTCAAATTTGACTCTAAATCAGATAAAGGAATATTTATTGGATATTCAGAGAGAATTAAAGCTTATAAATTTTTTAACTTAAGAACCAATACTATAAAAGAAACCTTAAATATATCTTTTGATGAAAATTATAAGAATACAACAAAAAATAATGAAGACGAATGTGAAAATGAGAATGATGAAGTAAATAATGAAATTCATCAACCAAATAAAAGAATTAGATTACTAATAGACCACCCTGTAAAAAATATCTTAAAAGATATTGAATCCGTTGTTAGGTTTCAAAACCAATTAAATAATACGAGTAATTCAGCGTTTATTTCAACTATTGAACCTAAGAATCCAAATGAAGCATCATCTAATGATCCATGGATCCTTCCTATGTAAGAAGAATTGAATCAACTTATCACAAATGATGTATGGGAACTTGTTCTAGACCAGAGGATAAAACTGTAATTGGAAATAAATGCGTTTATAAAATAAAATGAATGAACACGATGAGGTTGTAAAAAATAAGGCACGATTAGTAGCACAAGGTTATACTCAAGAAAAGGGAATAGATTATGATGAAGCTTTTGCCCCCGTAGCAAGATTAGAAGCAATTAGGATATTATTAGCCTTTGCAAATCATAATAATATCAAATTATATCAAATGGATGTTAAAAGTGCTTTTCTAAATGGATATGTTAAAGAAGACGTATATGTAGATTAACCACCTCTTTTTGAAGATGAAAATTTTCCAGATCACGTACATAAATTAAAGAAAATTTTATATGTATTAAAACAAACCCCTAGAGCTTGGTATGATAGATTAAGAAATTATCACAATCTAACTTCGAAATTGGTAAAATACATAATACACTTTTTATTCAAAGAAATGATAATGATATACAATTAGTACAAATATATGTTGATGATACAATCTTCGGATCAAAAAATTATAAATTGAATAAAGAGTTTTTAGATATTTTGGGTAATGATCCAAAGCTTTTAGTAAAAATTATTTTAACATGGCTTAAAATGTTTACCGAATTCAAACTGGAATTAGTGGGGTTTTTGAATTTGTGTGCATGTATGTGTGTGTGTGTACACATGTGTGCAACAGGGACATGCACAAGGCAAAACAATAATTCTAGGGTAAATAATGTGATTCATGTATATGAGTATGAATGTATTCCATTGACAATTAAATTAAACTGTATATCCTAATTTAATGTACAACATAAAGAAGGTTTGAGATAATACATATAAAAGTATATGGTAAAGACAAGTTGCGTCAAGATTAAATAGTGCATAGCCAGATTTAGAAAAAAAGGGATTATTATGTCCATTTGCTATTTTCTCATGACTTGTTATGGAGGGAAAATGGTTTGAAAACATTTTCTTTATTTCTGAAAAGTAATGCAGATTTTATACCCGAGCACTACAAAGAAAACAAATCAAATTAATGTGAATAACATTCACACAAATAGCATGATCTGATAAGGGGTAAAACTGACTTTGTGTAACCTGGAAAACCCTAGGAATTTGATGATATAAGTCAGGGTAGACGGGAAAAAATTAAACTGCCTAGTGAAAACAAGTAAAAATGCATAAAATTTATTTGGAAAGGAAGAAGGAAAGCTTGGGGGTAAAGCATGAGTTCTATGATTTTTCTTTAGCTTAGAAGAAGAAGAAGTTTGGTGAGTATTCTCACTTAAAACAAATGGCATTAAGTCCTGAGATTAAAGAGGCAGCCAATATTTTTATATATCCATTTTACTTTGAATTTGACCCTCTAATTATTTTTCATGTCTATATGTGATTGCAAATATTTTAATAATTCTATTTAGAAATTATGGAGTCTTACAATATGGGTTCAGATTTATTTGAATGTTTAGTTTTATGATACCTTGGAAACCCTTTTTATGATACTTTGGAAAACCCTATAAATCTGAATATGTAAAAATGATACTGATCTATGGCAATCTCTCATGAAAATGTATATGGGCTACAATATACTTGTGTATAGGTGTTGTGGCTCTATAAAATAGTTGATTTAAAGAGCAATAGGATTTTCTGTGTGTTGATCTCTAATTAATAATGCAAACATTATGACTCGGCTAGGTTTCGAAATCCATTTCAAACCAGTTTAGGCATAGTGGCAAAAAACTCTTAAAAAATATTCATAAAAGCCATAGATTAATATCAGATCTGTATCCAGACAAGCATATACATATGTATAAGTGGCTATATTTAGAGAAGGATTTTACCTTATTAAAACCACAAGATAGATGATTCCTGGAATATATATGTGTGTGTGTGAGAGAGAGAGAGAGAGTGTGTGTCCTGGATGGCTTATATTCTTGATTGAATGGTTGTTTTGATTGTTTGGGCGGTTTCTATGAAATCCATGGTATTATGCAGCGAATCCAACTATATTAGTTTACCTTATTCAGGTAAATAGTCACTGGAAAAAAATATAAGAAAAACACTTAGTAATTCAACTAAGGTATTTTTTGGTCAAGATGTAGTTGAATGGCTTGCACTTGAGTTGTATGTTTGACACATGGCCTAAATTTGGTCCTGAGATCTTTGTGTAGTAATGTGAATTAGATTACTACAATGTGTCTTAGTGATTCACTTATACAGATGAGCCCAGGGTATTTAAACCAATTGATATATGCTAGGAAATTAAATTACAAGGAACTTGAGTTCTCCTGGAAAACTTTCTAAGGAAAAATGTGAAAGCATTATGGATACAAATCATAATTAGGATGGATTTACTCTGTTATGAACATATGTATGATTGATTTGTATGTATTAGCTTGTACACTGATGGTAAATATTGTATAAATTAGTGAAAGTGCAAAAGCACAAGATTATTAATTAATTTTACAAAGAGTATGTCTTTTAGAATATGATTCCTTCATAGATTTTATCCTAATTTTTATTACTAAGTTTCGATTAAGATGCTCATAACAGACACATTAGTCTGACCTTGTTTGCTCATAGCAAACGGGGTGTCTCATTATATGATGAGGCAGCCTCTAATGCTTTTTCAGGTAATGATGGAGCTAAGTAGAAACTGGGTTAGGTATCTGGCTTGTTTTGATGGATGTTAGCATACTTAAGTAGAAAATAAAAGCTTCTGAATTATTGTATCTACATGAATCCTTGAGAATTCCTTAATTAATCAGTTTTGTAAAGGGACAGTATTAAGCTAGGTCAAAGGAAAATTACATTTAGAGAATAGGAGAGATTAAGTGCAATGTACTATTTCAATGACTGAGCGAAAGTAGTAATTTATGTGATCCTTTTTGCAAACTATAATTGGGAAAATATGCATTTGAATTATGGAAATTTACTAATATTATTTGCATTAGTCAATCTGGAGTCATTTGAGAAAAAAGAAGTGTACATGTACAAGTTTATAAGCTGGAATATTGGTACATTCTTTCTGTAAACTCAAATACAAAAGTGGTGCACATGGGCACACTTGGTTTAGTTCAGATCAGAGAAGGGCTAACCATGGGTGCAATGCAGACCCATGCACCAAAGACCAGGTTAGTAATCATGCACATATTACACTAATTGTCATAAAGGTATCATATATGTATGCATAGGAGTATCATTTTCTGAGAGTATCATTTCTTTACACATCCGAGTATCATTTTTTAAAAGTACCATTTTTACAAGTATCATTTCTGCGTGCATAAAAGTATCCTTTTTTGAAAGTATCATTTCTATAGGGATAAGAGCATCATTTTTGGATATGTGTTCAACATTGATCTATAATGTGGTCAATGGGTCTCTTGCTTGCTTTCTACTCTGATTTAAAGCAAGAGGAGTGTGTGTGTATATATATATATATATCTCTTCATACATACACACACACACACACATATATATATATATATATATCAAAACATTTTCTATATGAACTAATATTTTTATATTTATAAAACTTTGGGATCCTTGACTTTTGATTAGAAAAGAATGTCTTTGGCTTATAACTTTGAAATTAGAGAACCATTTGTATACTATAGTAAAATAAATTAGTTAAAAGTAGGGTCATTCTATTTTGGTATCAAAGCTGTGTTAATTTAGAAACACAGATAATACCTTATTATTAGGAGATAGATTAATTTACTTCAATTTGTATGATGTGTTACATGTGTGTGCTTGATTTCTATATACATATATGAGGGAATAATCCCATGTATGAGTAGGAAACTTAGCTAACCTAAAAAAATCCCTTTCACTTAAGAAACATGGCAGGAAGACCAAAAGCACCACCTATGTGAATATGCAAGAATTAGTGAATGCTCTTAGAGAAGGAATAGGGCATAGACCTAAGAATCCACATGAAGAGCTCTCTAAACTACTAAAGGCCTACACCCATTTGGGAGGAAAAAGCTTTGAAGGGACTGAAAGTGTAACGAAAATCCAGGTTTGGCTTAGAACCTTGGAGAGGATTTTTGGAGACATGTAATTAGATGATCAAAGGAAGTGGCAAGTAGCTTCTAGACAGTTAAAGGGAGTAGCTTTGAGTTGGTGGGAGGTAGTCATTGCAGGAAGAGTTGAAAATGACATTACCTGAAATCCATTTAAGGAATTGTTTGAAGCCAGATTTGTGCCTGCAACTGCTAAGGCAGCTCTGCTTGAAGAATTTATAAGACATAGACAACGGAATTTAAGTTTCACTGAGCACATCCAAAAATTTGAAGGATTATCAAAATATGGGACTATGATAATTGCTGATGAAGCCTTTTAAAATAACAGGTACATTAAAAGACTGAATCCAGGCTTGAGTAGGGCTATGTTACCCTATGTTGATAAAACTTTTGATCAAGTCATAGATTTGGCTTTGAACTTTGAGCAACATGATAAAGAAAGGAAAAAATATAGGAGTTTTAAGAACAACAATAATAAAAAGGGCAAGGGAAAGTATTATCCATATGATAAGAAACAGGAAGATGCTGGAAGCAAGAAAACTAGTGATGCCAAAACAGGTGAAAACAAGAAGAAATTAGTGTGTCATCATTGTGGCAAAGAGGGACATATTAAACCAAAGTGCCTAGAGTTGAAGGGTGGAGCATTGACGTGTTATACTTGTGGGAAGGAAGGCCATTTAAAGAGGAACTGCCCTAAGAATAAGCAGCAAGGCAAAGTGGCAACTCTAGAGACAAAAGGCAAATCCATAGTGGAATCAAATGCAGAAAACCTTGGACAAATGGAAGGTATATTGTATATTTTCCAAGTGCCTATATCAGTAGTATTTGATACAGGAGCAACACACTCTTTGGTCTCTCATGATATAGTTAAAACATTGAAACTGAATTGCATTCTCCTAGAAAGACATTTACTTGTAAAAAGCCCCTAGGAAGATCTTGTGTCATGATATGATGTGTGTGGATGCAAAGTTAATTATAGAGGGAAATGTTCTCATTTATAATCTATATGATTTAAATTACCCAGATATAGGTATTATATTGGGTACTGATTGGTTAAAGCAACATAAGGCTATAATTAATACAGAAACATCCACCATTTCATTCCAAAATAGTAAGAAACAAAGAATTATATATCTTTGTGAACCTGCCAAGGAAAGAAGGTTATTTCATTTATGTGGGTTGGGTGATGAAACTTTTGAATTTTCAATTGAACACATACCTATAGTAAATGATACTTGGATGTTTTTGGGGAAGTTAAAGTAACCCACACGACAGGCCAATGGAATTTCAAATTAATTTAATCCCAGGTGCATGCCCAGTGATTAAAAAACCTAAAAGAATGGGGCCAAGTGAACTCATAGAACTAAAGAAACAGTTAGAAGAATCATAAGAGAAAGGTTTCATAAGACCAAGTAATTCTTGTTGGGGATCACCAGTGGTATTTGTGAAGAAACAAGTTGGTTCTTTAAGGTTATGTATAGATTATATGGAATTAAATATATTAACCATAAAGAACAAATACCCTCTGCCAAGAATTGATGATCTTTTTGATCAATTGGATGGATCAAAAGTATTTTCCAGACTTGATTTAGCCTTTGGCTTTCACCAATTGAAAGTGAAAGAGTCTAGCATCAAAAATACAGCATTTAACACCAGATATGGGTTATATGAATTTTTAGTAATGCCCTTTGGACTGACTAATGCACCATCTTATTTTGTTGATTTGATGAATAGAATATTAAGGGATTATTTGGATAAATTTGTGTTAATTTTTATAGATGACATTTTGATTTATTCAAAAACAGTAGAGGAACACAAAAATCATTTGCATTTAGTCTTGAGTAGATTAAGGAAAAAAAATTTGAAGTAAAAATTTTCTAAATGTATCTTTTGGGGAAAGGAGGTAAACTTTCTTGGACATGTAATCTCTGCACAAGGGATTTCAGTAAATCCAAGTAAAGTAATGGCAATACAGACGTGGTAAAAACCCAAAACAGTGAGTGACGTCAGTTCATTCATGGGGATGGTTGGGTACTATAGGAGATTCATTAAGGTTCTTTCTAAAATACCAGCACCACTCACTAATTTAACTAGGAAGAATCAAGACTATGTTTGGACTAAAAATTGTGAGAAAGCCTTTAAGGAGTTAAAAGTAGCATTGGTAAATGCACTTGTCTTAAAAGTACCAAAAGGAAATCAAAATTTAACAATATATACAGATGCATGTGGATATGGTTTAGGAGCAGTATCGATGCAACAATGTAATAACCCAGAATTTCAGGACCAATTAAATAAAAATTATTTTAGCAATTTTAATGGACTTTGAATATTTAAAATGATTTATTTTAAATAATAACGACTAAAAATTTATTTACATTGAAGTTAGAACGAATAAATTTATTTTAATTATATAACGAGCCTGAAATGGTGCGGTAGTTTGAAAATTCGATTTTAAATTTCAAATGAATGTGCAGGATTCAAAATAAATCGAATTTCAGTGGAACAATAAATATTTGAATCTGTTTAAAAATAACATTCCAACGAATGTGAAAAATCCAGATTTCACAACGGGAATAAAATGTTGTGTCCAGTTTAAAATTCAGAATAGTCGTTATGGAATTTATATATATTTTATATAACATATAGCCCTTAAAAATAGACATTTTGCAAACGACATCCATTTTCGATGAGACCACTTTTGTTGGCTCCGGAATGTAGTATTATTACTAGATTCCAATTCTCATAATTTTTGGAATTAATATGTGAGCGTGGCAAAAGAAAATGTGTTTGGCAATTTCAGTTTGAATTTAATCGACTGGAAAATGAACGTTTTTCAAACGGTCTCCAAATTCGACGAAATTAGTTTTGTTAGGACCGTATCGTCAAAACAAAGCTAGATTTATTTATTTTTGGAATTTTTGGAGTCAGTATATGGCCTAGGTAAATTAAAATGTGTGTTGAAATCAATTTTAAACGTTATATTAATTTATATTTTAATTTTGATGAGAACTGATCGTAACAGTCGATATGGCTTACCGGACATATCCCATTGTGTTCGAAACAGGGGTAATTAGCTAGGGATAATAGTCGGTGGGTTCAATTTGCAGTTCAAATGAAAAAAATAACTTTTTAAAATAAAAATAAATAATATATATAATATTGGTTGACCCATTCTCTCTCCCTCACCACTCTCCCCGTCATTTAAAGAATAAAAGGAAAAAAATACATGTTGAACCTCGTCGCCGCACCTCCACTGTCATCTCCACCTCCTTCGCCGCGACGCCACCCTCCTCCCCCCTCTCGGCTAAATAAAAAGCTCCAACCCCCAAATTGTTGGAAACCCTAGCCTCCAACCCGCCATGGCCCCACCACCAGCGAACAGCGCCTTCCTCCTGATCTGCGCGTCCGTCAGCACCCTCACCTCCGATGAACTAGGCAAGCATTTCCTCCTCCGATCGAAAACAGCGAATTTTCTGATTTTAATTACATGAAAAATCTGATTTTTATTTATATAATGGTATGACTTTTAATGACATAAAGATTTGATTTTTAATTACATAAAGTTTTGATTTTTAATTATATAAAATATCATTTATAGCAAGTTAAAAATATAATTTTGTCATACGAATAGAAAGTTAAAAATATAATTTTTTTCATATGAATAACAAGTGTAAAAATATGATTTTTATTTATACAATAGCATAATAAAAATATGATTTTTATTATATGAAGTAGTGAAGAAAAAATGTGATTTTTTATATGAAGTAGCAAAGAAAAAATGTGATTTTTATTCATATGAATAGCGGTTTAAAAATATGGTGTTTATTACATGAATAAAAATATAAAAATACGGTTTTTATATATATAATAGCATTGTAAAAATACGATTTTTGATGTATACAGGGCATTGTGAAGATGTGATTTTTATATATAATATAGCATTATTAAAAATGTGACTTTTAATATAAACCGCGTAAAACAAATTGCAATGGAACTGGTTGGAAACAAATCCAAATCCAAACCGTTCAATCAAAGAATGACGGAGTGGAAACCAAAGGTGAGAACTTCGCCCTCTATCTTTGTTTACAGTTAAATATATATACTAGGATGCAGACGGTGCTTAGTAGCACCCAACACCTTTGATTGAAACCATGGATGTTGGTTGTTTGTTTTGATCGATTTAATTGGTTGAATTTGGTTTGGAATGTGAATGGAATCGATTGAATTTGGTTTGTGTATGGCACGATCCATTATTAGGCGAGGGATAAGGCTAGACCTTATTCCGGTTCTAGTATCGCGCTGTTATGCTGCCGAAATTTTCTAAAATAAAATGTGTTAGTAAAAAAATAATATTTTTAAGGTGTATATGAAATGTATAAAATATTCATGTGTCGAAATAAATATTTTATAGTTAAAAATATAATTTTTAACGTATATATGAAAGGCAAAAATTCTCCTGAAATGAAAATAAATGTTCATTTACAATTCGGATGATTTGTTTATGTACACTCATTTAACTGGCATGGATTGGGACGATATATTTTACACATCGCCCAACTGCACAAATAATGTTCAGTATTTGTTGGTTGAAACCCCACACGGGTATTGGTATGATATTTGACATACACTAATCCCAATTATTTAGTTGTATGTCAATCGATTGGTTGACTGACTGTTGTAAGCGTTAAATATTTATATTTGATGCTTATGCAGTTGTGTAAGGCACTCTGGATGATGGTTGATGGTGTATCATGGATTTTGTATACATGTATTGCCTGAAATCCATATAAATAACGTTATATGGTAATTGTCTGTATCTGATTCCAATTCACGAACAGGGAATATTTTAAAATAACGAATATTTTAAAGTAATGGGTATTTTATAATAATATTCAATAAAGGATTAAAATATGATTTTAATGTCCGATTTTGGATGGACACGAAAGTATTGAAATATATGAAGCCGTGTTGATTAGAGATGCGCCATTTTGGCGCGAACGATATTTATATCGATTTTATTCATTTTTATAGTGAATATCAAAAAGGAAAATATTTCAAAATCTGATATTTTGAAAATATTATCATTTATATATTATAATGATAAGGAGTATTCAATTTTGATTTAAAATTGAAAAAGAAGTTAAAATCATTTTGAATCAAATTTAAAACGAATTTATAAAATACGTTTTAAATGGAAATTGAAGAAATATATATAATATATAATATATATATTAAATGGCCTGAATAGAACGCACCGCGCCGCGACCATTCATGAAATTTCGACCATTGATTTCGAATTGACATTATAGGAGATCCGACTGTCGGATTCTCCTTAAACTAGAACCGTTGGGTTCGTATCGAAAAGAGCTTTCCAACGAATATAACAGATTTGAAATCTAATGGTTGGATTTAGAATTATGTCCAAATCAAATTTGGAAAAGATTGCTGTAAGTGCAGTTCGATGATCGTTTATGGAAATCGACTGAAAGGGCCTTAATTAAATTATTAAAAATATTAATAATTTTTGTAAAATCATAATAAATAATTTGGAAATAATTGGGATGAAAATTTCCACGTTTAAAAGATAAAAATATATTTTTATCAAAATGAACTAGTTATTAACTAGAATTATAATCCCGTTTATTTTTAAATAAATAAATTTGATTGAGAATGAGTTTTAATGTAACCAGAATTTCGAATATATGAATTAGGATGGATTTGAATGGAAATCATCTATGGAATATTTCGATGTTGGATTCCATGATTATACGGATATTTTTGAGGAAGATATATAGATATATATCGTTATTCCCAAAACAATATTTGTTTGTTTCAGAATTTGATGTTGAATATAAGCAGATATAATTTCTATTCAAAGCCTTGTATTTGATAGCAAATGGGATTTTTGGTTTGTCGTGAACGGTGTCTTAAATAACACTGTTCTTAAACCCAGTTGAGAAAAGAATAAATCTTTTATTTAAGATTTAGTGAAGTTTTCCAATTAATTAATATTTAAATGGAATTGAATAAAAGAATTAGATTTTTGGGTTTATCGTGAACGATGTTTTAAATAACACTTGTTCTTTAACCCAATTAACAGTGAGGAGATGATTTGGAATTTATAAATCTTTTTATTAAGATTTAATGGAAATTTTCCAAAGTAAATTTTTCCAATTTAATATATTGAAATTGGATGGAATTCGATTTGGTAATAATCAAAGTGAACTTCTGTGGAGGAAGACTGTTACTATATATATGGAATTTAATAGGCTTTGTCGTTATTCCATTTATATTATTAGTCGGATACGGAAATTTATATCAATTATATATTGATCTGTTTTTCGTGAAGATTCCATGATTAATGGAATGTGATTTTAGGTTTATCATGAACTGTGTTTTAAATGACATTAGTTATTTAACCCAGTTAAAGACAGGATTACATGTCCAGCATTGTATTTCGAACTGTATTTGTTGATCTCTGCTAAATATAAATTTGTTTGGTGGTGGAGAATTTATTCTCTTGCTTAACACCCTTCTCTGAGGCGCACGAGCTCAGAGGTTATGTATTGGCAGAAATCAATGGTACGGTGTAGATTGTCGATGCGACATATTTGATTTCCCAAACTTAAATAATCATTAATATTGATTTTTGGGAAGATTAAAACTAAGTGGGGTTTTAATGAATCTTTAATTAGATTTAAATGAGAATGTGATAATTTAAATTATCACATTCGGGAAATGATCGAGAATGGAGTACCACCAGTTTTACTCCACGCGATAGTTAAATCTTTAATTAGATTTGAACGTGAAATGGTAATTAATTTTACCGATAACACCGTGGTGTTAGATATGGAGTATTACTAATTTTGCTCCATGGGATGAATAGGTTGGGATTGGGATAATGAATGAAATGATTACTTCGGTATGGTTCGATAATCCCGACTTGTTTGGATAAACCTTAATTTGGTTTGAATTGAAATCCAAAGGAAAATTAAAGAATAATTTTAAAGAATTTATCTTTGATAAAATTAATGGGAACCTTTCCCAAAGGATATGAATATTTAAATAAAAGAATATTCAGAATTGGAATGAGGCGTATGTTGTGTTTTATAGCATTTAATTATACAATACGTGAATTATTCGGAAAGTCCAGGTTTATACCCATTCTGAATAATTGATTCGACGATAAGTCGACGATGAAAATGGTGGTTGAAGACCTGAGGTCTTTACATCGTTTAGATGATTACTGATGTCTTGATTGGGTTGTACACCCAAGACAAGGTAATAAGTGGTGATCATCCAGACATACTTGGAGATCGACCGGATATGCGGGGACCTCTTTCCTGTATTTGACATATAGGACAAGGAATAAGGTGCCTCCAGTTTCGTTCAGACCCAGAATGAACTATTAAATGGATGTGTGTCTGACATTGGATTTTATTTTGTGTTGATTGATCTCTATTAAATATATATTTGTTTGGTAGCGGAGAATTTATTCTCTTGCTTAACACCCTTCTCTGAGACGTACGAGCTCAGAGGTTATATATCGATAGACATCAGTTGCATGGCAAGAATTGCCAGTGTGGCATGTTGAGATGCAAGTGATCAAGGCTTCTGTTGAAAAGCAGAGTCTTGTGGTTGATGATCAAAGCACGACTTTAATGCAGCATAGCTTTGTGTATAACGTTAATTCGCGAGCCTCACACCCCGGTGTGACCCAGAAACAGGAGAAGGACCCCAGGAAGGACATGCGTTTCCTTCTAGCTAGGAGTGGTGTCATGGTATGGAGCGCAGACATTTTTACTTATGTGGATGATGGAAAGCGAGGTACCTCGGATATATCCATCACTATGAGGCCAATGGATGACATGGTCAACATATTGACCAGACTTACGCTCCACAGGGAGGGGAAACGTATTGTTCAGGAATTGCCAATCCTCAAACATAAGAGAGGACCGGCCCTGGCTCTCCAAGGTGCAGTTGTGGTTGTGTCTTGAAACATGGGCTAGATTGTCTCGAATTCAGTAAGGATGGTCCCTTGTCTTGGTTCATGATGGAAATCCAACTTCCAGTACGTGACATTTCGGTTTTGATTCTAGAGCCTAGTATGGCGACATGATATATGGTAACCATGCCGTCTATGATTGATACATTTATATTTGAAGTTATTTTATACACTATGCACTTACAATAGTATCAAATGATTTGTTTTAAATGTACCAAGCATATTTGGCTATTATAAGGGAAAACTCTATCCTCCGGCTTGCATTGCATTGTGTGATGGGATCTGAGTCTTATAATAGCTTCATTTTTCCAAAAACCATTGCGCTGTTTATTTTATGCACTGGTATTCTTGGGAGAAAACCCATTCCGTGTTATACGGCATGGTCCCATGATTTCCCAACTTTTAAAGTAAAGATTTAATAACCGTTTTAGTTCTCACACTAGTCCCATGACTGACCTGGAATTTATTGTTTTAACCTAAACTCTGAGTGCCCCTATTTTCCACACAGGCAGCTAGTAGTTGGGTTTCTGCAGATATTATATTCACAGGATCCTAGATTTACATCTAGAACTATATCAGAAATCTCTGTATCCGTCTATTTATTTCAGTTGTGATTATGTATTATTTTTCCGCTGCTATGTAATGTATTTTAATCTCTGATATTTCCTGATGTATATTATTTATTCATACTTTGTATACTCTTGTACTTAGATGTAAATTGTTGTTGTGAGCAATGAAATGTTCTGTTGTTTGTGTTCTGATTCGTCTTGTTCTCAAAAGCAGTCCGCCTTCTTGTCCGGTTTGGGCCGGTCAGGAAGTTCGGGTCGTTACAGTTGGTATCGGAGCTTTGGTTTACAGAGCTCGAGAACAAGACACATTAGAACCAAACGAAAGAATTCATCAGAGATTGGATTAGTAATATCCAAGGAGAATGTCTCGTTAGAGATGGGATCAGTGATATCCTAGAACGAGCGTAAAGAGAGTATTATTTATTAAAAATAAAAATGAAAACAAACTTTGTTTTGAAAATTTAAACCTAACTATACGTATTTAAGTATTTTATTTTAAATTGATTTTGGACAATCGAGTATAAGAAGATTTTGCATATACGCATTGCAAACATGTATACAAAACTTCAAACATACTGGATAGATAAAGAATCACGCTCTACTCGCCCGAACATGATTCTGATGATGAGCATGACATCATCAACATTTATTTCGAGTATTCGAAAGTGGGATATTTATATATTTCCAATTGACTAGTGTGAGAACCAAAACTAGATATGACTGATTGCTTGTGGTTTAACACTAAAAATTGGATTTTTGACTATATAAAAAAGTTATGTGTTTAAAACGATAATCAACTAATTGATTGCTGATTGTGTTGTTTGATTATTAGATTGATTAATTAAAATTTTGAACCATTAAGCCAAATTGAATCAAATATTGAACTGACTTGAAAATTGATTGTAATTGCATACATGTACATATATATGTATGAACAGGTCATAGCATGGAAGCTAAGAAGAGGAATAAAATTGTATGCCCGACAAATAGGTACATGTTTACTAATCTATTGGGTTTTGATGATTTTATGAGCCGATTGGCTCTTCTTTTTCTTTTGGATGATGAGGGCCCTGCGTGGCTAGTTGCGGTTTTAAAGGTCTCCCCGTACAAAGGAGGTTATGGCGAAATTTTTCAAACATTTAGGGTGTTAGCCAAATTTTTGAAGAATTAGAAAATTCTTAAAAAACTGAAAAGTTGAAAAAAAACGCTAGAATGAAAGTTGAGTTAGTTAGTTAAACAACTTTCAACTCCGTTCCTTTTCGAGGACGAAAAGACTTTAAGTGGAGGAGATTGTAACAACCCAGAATTTCAGAACCAATTTAAAAAAAAATATTTTAGCAATTTTAATGGATTTTGAATATTTAAAATGATTTATTTTAAATAATAACGACTAAAAATTAATTTACATCGAAGTTAGAACAAATAAATTTATTTTAATTATATAATGAGCTTGAAATGGCGTGGTAGTTTGAAAATTCGATTTTAAATTTCAAATGAATGTGCAGGAATCAAAATAAATCGAATTTCAGTGAAACAAGAAATATTTGAATCTGTTTAAAAATATCTTTCCAACGAATGTGAAAAATCCAGATTTCATAACGGGAATAAAAAGTTATGTCTAGTTTGAAATTTAAAATAGTCGCTATGGAATATATATATATATTTTATATAATATATATCCCTTAAAAATAGTCATTTTGCAAACGACCTCCGTTTTCGACGAGACTGCTTTTCTTAGAGTCGGAATGTCAAATTATTGCTAGATTCCAATTCTCATAATTTTTAGAATTGATATGTGAGCGTGGCAAAAGAAAATGTGTTTGGCAATTTTAGTTTGAATTTAATCGACTAAAAAATGACCGTTTTTCAAACGTTCTCCAAATTCGACGAAATTAGTTTTGTTAGGACCGTATCGTCAAAACATAGCTAGATTATTTTTCTAGATTTTTGGAGTCAGTATGTGGCCCTGGTAAATTAAAATGTGTGTTGATATCAATTTTGAACGTTATATTAATTTATATTTTAATTTTCATGAAAACTGATGTCGATTTGGCTTACCGGACATATCCCATTGTGTTCGAAACAAGGGTAATTAGCAAGGGACGACAATTGGTGGGTTCCATTTGGAGTTCAAATGAAAAAAAATAACTTTTTGAAATAAAAATAAATAATATATATATATAATATATATTGGTCGACCCATTCTCTCTCCCTCAAAACTCTCCCTGTCGTTTAAAGAAAAAAAGAAAAAAAAACGCTGAACCTTATCGCCGCTCCACTCCAGGCCGTCGCACCTGCACTGTCGCCCCGCCTCCGCCGCGACGCTACCCTCCTCCTCCCCTTTCTCTCATCTCTTCTCTCGCCTAAATAAAAAGCTCCAACCCCTAAATTGTTGGAAACCCTAGCCGCCAGCCCACCATGGCCCAACCGCCGGCGAACAGCGCCTTCCCCTTGACGTGGGCGCCCCTCAGCACCCTCATCTCCGATGAACTGCGCAAGCATTTCCTCCTCCAATCGAAGACAGTGAGTTTTCTGATTTTAATTACATGAAAATTCTGATTTTTATTTATATAATGGTATGATTTTTAATGACATAAAGATTTGATTTTTAATTACATAAAGTTTTGATTTTTAATTATATAAAATATCATTTATAGCAAGTTAAAAATATAATTTTTGTCATATGAATAGCAAGTTAAAAATATAATTTTTATCACATGAATAACAAGTTAAAAATATGATTTTATTTATACAATAGCATAATAATAATATGATTTTTATTATATGAAGAAGTGAAGAAAAAATGTGATTTTTTTTATATGAACTAGCGAAGAAAAAATGTGATTTTTATTTATATAAATAGAGGTTTAAAATTATGGTTTTTATTATATGAATAACAATATAAAAATATGGCTTATATATATATATATATATAATAGCATTATAAAAATACGATTCTTAATGTATACAGGGCATTGTAAAAATGTGATTTTTATATATAATACAGCATTATTAAAAATGTGATTTTTAATATAAACCGCGTGAAATAGATTACGAAGGAACTGGTTGGAAACAAATCCAGATCCAAACCGTTCAATTAAAGAATGATGGAGTGGAAACTAAAGGTGAGAACTTCTCACACTAACTTTGTTTATAGTTAAATATATATACTAGGATGCAGACAGTGCTTAGTAGCACCCGACACCTTTGACTGAAACCATGGATGTTTGATTGTTTGTTTTGATTGATTTAATTGGTTTAATTTGGTTTGGGATGTGAATGGAATGGATTGAATTTGGTTTGTTTATGGCACAAGCTATTATTAGGCGAGGGATAAGGCTAGACCTTATTCCGGTTCTAGTATCATGCCGCTATGCTGCCGAAATTTTCTAAAATCAAATGTGTTAGTAACAAATAACATTTTTAAAGTGTATATGAACTGTATAAAATATTCATGTGTTAAAATAAATATTTTATGGTTAAAAATATAATTTTTAACATATATATGAAAGGCAAAAATTCTACTGAAATGAAAATAAATATTCATATACAAATCGGACGATTTGTTTATGTACACTCATTAAACTGACATGGATTGGGACGATATATTTTATACATCGCCCAACTGCACAAATAATATACAGTATTTGTTGGTTTAAACCCCACACAGGTATTGGGATGATATTTGATGTACACTAATTTAGTTGTATGTCAATCGATGGTTGACTGACTGTTGTAAGCGTTAAATATTTATATTTGATGCTTATTCAGTTGTGCAAGGCACTCTGGATGATGGTTGATGGTGTATCATGGTTGTTGTATACATGTGTTGTTTGAAATCTATATAAATAACATTATATGGTAATTGACTGTGTGTCTGATTTCAATTCAGGAATAGGGAATATTTTAAAATAACGAATATTTTATAATAATATTCAATAAAGGAATAAAGTCTGATTTTTATGTCCGATTTTGGATGGACACTAAAATATTGAATTATATGAAGCCGTGTTGATTGGAGATGCGCCATTTTGACGCTAACGATATTTATATCGATTTTATTCATTTTTATAATGAATATCAGAAAGGAAAATATTTCAAAATATGATATTTTAAAAATATTATCATTTATATATTATAATGACAAGGAGTATTCAATTTCGATTTAAAATTTAAAAAGAGGTTGAAATCATTTTAATACGAATTTATAAAATACGTTTTAAATAGAAATTGATGAAATATATATTATATTTTAAATGGCTAAATAGAACGCGCCGCACCACGACCGTTCGCGAATTTCGACCATTGACTTCGAATTGACATTATGGGAGATCCGACCGTCGGATTCTCCTAAAACTGGAACCGTTGGATTCGTATCGAAAAGTGCTTTCCAAAGAATATAAGAGATTTGAAATCTAATGGTTGGATTTGGAATTATGTCCAAATCAAATTTGGAAAAGGTCGTTGTAAGTGCAGTTCGATTACCGTTTATGGAAACCGACTGAAAGGGCTTTAATAAAATTATTAAAAATATTAATAATTTGTTTAAAATCATAATAAATGATTTGGAAAGAATTGGGATGAAAATTTCCATGTTTGAAATGATAAAAAAATATTTTTATCCAAATGAACTAGTTAATAACTAGAATTATAATCCCGTTTATTTTTAGATAAATAAATTGGATTGAGAATGGGTTTTAATGTAACCAGAATTTCCAATATATGAATTGGGATGGATTTGAATGGAAATCATCTTCGGAATATTTCGATGTTGGATTCCGTGATTATACGGATGTTTTTGAGGAATTTGGAAGATATATGTATATCGTTACTCCCAAAACAATATTTGTTAGTTTAAGAATTTGGTATTGAATATAAGCCGATATAATTTCTATTCAGAGCCTTGTATTTGATATCAAATTGGATTTTGGGTTTGTCATGAACGGTGCCTTAAATAGCACTATTCTTAAACCCAGTTGAGAAAACAATAAATCTTTAATTTAAGATTTAGTGAAGTTTTCCAATTAATTAATATTTAAGTGGAATTGAATAAAAGAATTGGATTTTTGGGTTTATCGTGAATGGTGTTTTAAATAACACTTGTTCTTTAACCCAATTAACAATGAGGAGATGCTTTAGAATTCATAAATCTTTTATTAAGATTTAATGGAAATTTTCCAAAGTAAAGTTTTCGAATTTATTATATTGGAACTGAATGGAATTCTATTTGGTAATAATCGAAGTGGGCTTCTGTGGAGCAAGACTGCTAATATATATGGAATTTCAAAGGCTTTGTCGTTATTCCATTTGTATTATTAGTTGGATATGGAAGTTGATATCGATTATATATTGATCTGTTTTCCGTGAAGATTCCATGATTGATGGAATGTGATTTTGGGTTTATCGTGAACTGTGTTTTAAATGACATTAGTTTTTTAACCCAGTTAAAGACAGGATTACATGTCCAACATTGTATTTCGAACTGTATTTGTTGATCTCTGCTAAATATATATCTGTTTGGTCGCTGAGAATTTATTCTCTTGCTTAACATCCTTTTCTGAGACGTATGAGCTCAGAGGTTATGTATTGGGAGAAATCAATGGTACGGTGTACAATGCCGATGCGACATGTTTGATTTTTCCAAACTTAAGTAATCATTAATATTGACTTTTGGGAATATTAAAACTAAGTGGGGTTTTAATGAATATTTAATTAGATTTAAATGAGAATGTGATAATTTAAATTATCAAATTCGGGAAATGATCGAGAATGGATTACCACCAGTTTTACTCCAGGCGATAGTTAAATCTTTAATTAGATTTGAACGTGAAATGGTAATTAATTTTACCGATAACACCGTGGTGTTAGATATGGAGTATTACCAATTTTTCTCCATGGGATGAATAGGTTGGGATTGGGATAATAAATGAAATGATTACTTCGGTATGGTACGATAATCCCGACTAGTTTGGACAAACCTTAATTTGGTTTAAATTGATATCCAAAGGAAGATTTAAGAATTTATATTTGATAAAATTAATGGGAACCTTTCCCAAAGGATATGAATATTTAAATAAAAGAATATTCAGAATTGGAATGAGGCGTATGTTGTGTTTTATAGCACTTGATTATAAAATGCATGAATTATTCGGAAAGGCCAGGTTCATACCCATTCTGAATAATTGATTCAATGATAAGTCGACGATGATGACCGGAGGTCTTCACATCGTTTGGATGATTACTGATGTCTTGATTGGGTTGTACACCCAAGACAAGGTAATAAGTGGTGACCGTCCAGACGTACTTGGTGATCTACCAGATATGCGAGGACCTCTCTCCTGTATTGGACATACGGGACGAGGAATAAGGTGCCTCCGGTTTCGTTCAGACCTAGAATGAACTATTAAATGGATGTATGTCTGACATTGGATTTTATTCTGTGTTGATTGATCTTTATTAAATATATATTTGTTTGGGGGCGGAGAATTTATTCTCTTGCTTAACACCCTTCTCCGAGACGTACGAGCTCAAAGGTTATATATCGATAGACATCAGTTGCATGGCGAGAACTGCCAATGTGGCATGCTGAGATGCAAGTGATAAAGGCTTCTGTTGAAAAGCAGAGTCTTGTGGTTGATGATCAAAGCACGGCTTTAATATAGCATAGCTTTATGTATAGCATTAATTCGCAAGCCTCACACCTCGGTATGAACCAGAAACAGGAGAAGGATCCCAGGGAGGACATGTGTTTCCTTCTAGCTAGGAGTGGTGTCATGGTACGGAGCCCAGACATTTTTACTTATATGGATGATGGAAAGTGAGGTACCTCGGATATATCGGTCACTACAGGGCCGATGGATGACATGGTCGACATACTGACCAGACCTACGCCCCATAGGGTGGGGAAACGTATTGTTCTAAGAATTGCCAATCCTCAAACGTAAAAGAGGACTGGCCCTGGTGCTCCTAGGTGCAGTTGCGGCTGTATCCTGAGACATGGGCTAGATTGTCTCGAATTCGGTAAGGATGATCCCTTACCTTGGTTCATGATGGAAATCCAACTTCCGATACGTGATATTCCGGTTTTGATTGCAGAGCCTAGTATGGTGACATGATATATGGTACCCATGCCGTCTATGATTGATACATTTATATTTGAAGTTGTTTTATACACTATGCACTTATAATAGTATCAAATGATTTGTTTTAAACGTACCAAGCATGTTTGGCTATTAAAAGGTAAAACTCTATCCTCCGGCTTGCGTTGCATTGTGTAATGGGGCCTGAGTCTTATAATAGCTTCATTTTTCCAAAAAGTATTGTGCTGTTTATTTTATGCACTGGTATTCTTGGGAGTAAACCCATTCTGTGTTATAAGGCGTGGTCCCTTGATTTCCCAACTTTTAAAGTAAAGATTTAATAACTGTTTTAGTTCTCACACCAGTCCCATGACCGACCTGGAGTTTATTGTTTTAACCTAAACTCTGGGTGCCCCCATTTCTCACACGGGTAGCTAGTAGTTGGGTGCAGATATTATATTCACAGGATCCTGGATTTACAGCTGGAACTGTACTCGGAAAGCTTTGTATCCGTCTATTTCTTTCAGTTGTGATTATGTATTATTTTTCCACTGCTATGTAATGCATTTAATCTCTAATATTTTCCTGATGTATATTATTTATTCATACTTTGTATATTCTTGTACTCTAATGTAAATTGTTGTAATAAGCAATGAAATGTTTTGTTGTTTGCATTCTGTGAAAACCCGTTACTTCCCCGTAAAGGAAAGTGTCGGATAGTTCGAGAACAAGCCACAACAGAACGCATATAAAAGAACGTTTCATTGTATATTACAACAATGCATCAGATTACAAGAATATACAGAGTATAAATGAATATTACACAGAAATATCAGAGATTTAAATTACATTTAAATACATAGCAGCGGAAAATAATACAATACACAACTAGAAAGAGATATACGGATACAAAGCTTTCCGGATATCGTTCCAGCTGTAAACCAAGATCCTGTGAATATAAATCTGCAAAACCAAAACTACTAGCTGCCCGTGTCGAAAATAAGGGCACCCAGAGTTTAGGTTAAAACAATAAACTCCAGGTCAGTCATGTGACTGGTGTGAGAACTAAAACAGTTAATCTTTATTTTTAAAGTTAGGTAAATCAAGGGACCACGCCGTATAACACGGAACGGGTTTCCTCCCAAGAATACCAGTGCATAAAACAAACAGCGCAATGCTAAATAAAGAAAAATGAAGCTGTTATAAGACCCAGGTCCCATCACACAATGCAACGCAGCCGAGGATATGGTTTTCCCTTATAACAGCCAAAGAATGCTTGATACGTTTAAAAGAAATCATTTGATACTATTATAAGTGTATAGTGCATAAAACAACTTCAAATCATAAGTATCAATCATAGGCGGCATGAATGCCCCATAACACTATGTCGCCATATATAAGTTTACAATCAAAACCGCAATGTCGTATTGGAAGTTGGGTTACCATTTATGGTATGAACCGAGGCTAGGGGCAAGATCCTCACCGATTCGAGACGCTCTAGTCCGCCCCTCAGGAACAGCCGCAACTGCCCCATGGATCGTCAGGGCCGGTCCACCGATGTGGATTATTATGCCTGAACACTACGTTTCCCCACCCTATGGGGTGTAAATCTGGCCCGTCAGCCGACCAGAAGCATCGGTCGAAACCGATATCACGAGGCGCCTCGCTTTTCAGCAAGTAATAATAAGCAATATCCACATGAGTCAAACTCGTCAGCCAGTTCAAGCACTGACGCCACTCCTAACTAGAAAGAAACGCATGTCCTCCCTGAGGTCCGTCTCCCGTTTTTGATTCATACCGGGTGTGATACTCGCGAATCAACGTTACACAAAGCTACGCCACAAAGGCCATGCTTCGATCATCAACCACAAGACTTTGCTTTTCAACAGTAGCCTTGATCATTTGCATCTTAGCATGCCACACTGGCAATTCACTCCATGCGATTGATATCCATCAATATATAACCCCTGAGCTCGTACGTCTCAGAGAAGGGCGTTAAGCAAGAGAATAAATTCTCCGCCGCCAAACAGATATATATTTAATAGAGATCAATCACACGGACTAAAATCCAATGTCAGACACACAGTCCATTTACAAGTCCGTTCTGGGTCTGAACGAAACCGGAGGCACCTAGTACCCCGCATATCCATCGATCTCCAAGTACGTCTGGACGATCACTAACTGTTTCCATCTTCTTGGGTGTACAGCCCAATCAAGATCATCAGTAATTACCCAAACGACGTGAAGACCTCCGGTCTTCGACCATCGTCTTCATCTTCGACTTATCGTCGTATCAGTTATTCAGAATGGGATAAACCCGGTCTTTCCGAATAACTCGCGTATATTTTAAATAAGTGTTACACAAACACAACATACGCCTCATTCCAATTCATTAGTCACTAACCGTAAATTAATCAAGAGAATAATTCCCCAAATATTAACCCCGAAGGCCGAAACCAACATCAGATCAATATCCAGAAAACCATTCTGCTTGGCTAACCGACAGTTAGTTTCTGAATTTCACATTCATAGGGAAAGGTTCCCATTAATTTTATCCAAGATAAATCATTAAAATTTATTCTCAAATCTTCTTTTGAATTTCGATTCAACTAGTCGGGATTAACGAAACTTACCGAAGTAATCATTTGTTTTAATTTCCCAATCCCAACCTATTAATCCCATGAAGTAAAACTGGTAATACTTCATATCTAACACCACGGTGTTATCGGTAAATTCAATTACCATTTCACGTTCAAATCTAATTAAAGATTTAACTATCGCCTGGAGCAAAACTGGTGATACTCCATTTCGATTATTTCAATCTAATTAAAGATTCATTAAAACTCCACTTAGTTTTAATCGTTAACTGGGTTAAAGAATCAGTGTCATTTAAAACACGGTTCACGATAAACCCAAAATCCCATTCATTAATTATCGGGTTAAAGAACAAGTGTTATTTTAAAACACTGTTCACGATAAACCCAAAAATCAATACCAATTCAATTCCAATCAAATATTATTTAATTGGTACACTTCATTAAATCTAAATAAAAAGATTTAATCTTTTCTCAACTGGGTTCAAGAACAGTGTTAGTGAAGACACCATTCACGACAAACCCAAATCACCTTTGATATTCAATATAAGGCTCTGAATAGAAAATATATCGGCTTATATTCAATATCAAATTCTACGATTAACAGATGTCGTATTGGAAATAACGATATAAATATATATCTTTCAAATTTCCGTAACAACATCTGTATAATCACGAATTCCAACATCGAAATATTCCGAAGACAATTTCGATTCAAATCCACTCCAATGCAAACATTGGAAATTCTGGTTATTTTTAAAACCCTCTTCAAATTCGATTTATTTATTTAAAAATAAATAGAATTATATTTCTAGTTCAAAACTAGTTCATTTCGATAAAAATCTATTTTTATCTTTTCAAACATGAAGTTTTTCATCCCAACTCTTCACAAATCATTTCTTATGATTTTACACAAATTATTACTATTTTTAATAATTTTATCAAGGCCCGTACAGTCGATTTCCATCAATGGCCATCGAACTGCACTTACAGCGACCTTTTTCGAATTTGATTTGGAAATATCTCCAAATCCAACCGTTAGATTTCAAATTTCTAATATTCATTAGAAAGCTCTTTTCGATACGAACCCAACGGTTCCGGTTTTAGGAGAATCCGACGGTCGGATCTCCCGTAATGTCCGTTTGAACTAAATGGTCGAAATTCGCAAACTGCCGCGGCGCGGCGCGTTCTATTCAGGCCATTATATTATATATATAATATACTTCGTCGATTTCTATTTAAAACGAATTATATAAATAGTTTTAAAATTGTTTCAAAAGCAATTTCAACTTTCTTTTCAATTCAAATCAAAATTGAATTCTTCATTATAAATTCGTTTTAAAATTCATTTCTATTCAATTCAAATTTCAATTCAATTTGAATTCATCTCAATTTGCTTTCAATTCAATTTGAATTCCTTTTCAATTCAATTCATTTCGAAATCGTTTTCAATTCAATTCATTTCGAAATCGTTTTCAATTCAATTCATTTCGAAATCGTTTTCAATTCATTTCATTTCGAAATCGTTTTCAATTCAATTCATTTCGAAATCGTTTTCAATTCATTTCATTTCGAAATCGTTTTCAATTCAATTCATTTCGAAATCGTTTTCAATTCATTTTATTTCGAAATCGTTTAAAATCGATATAAATATCGTTCACGTCAAAATGGCGTCAATCTAATCAACACGGCTTCATAAGTTTCTATTTTCAAATATTCTATTTCAAATATTTCTTTTTCAAAATAGTTGTTATTATCAAAATATTCCGTTCAACACATACCAATCTCAATGGATGAGTACTGTCAACACATGAACTTTTATTTTATATCGATAAAGATGTAAATTTTATTTCTAAAATATTCCGTTCAACACATGACCAATCTCAATGGATGAGTACTGTCAACACATGAACTTTTATTTTATAATATTCTATATTTTTCAAATTGGAATGAGGCCCAATCAATTACCATATAAAGTTAATTATATGGATTTTCATACAACACATGTATAATAGCATTGAAAAATAATCAACCATCAACCAAAGTGCACTACACTGCATAAGCATCAAATATAGATATCTAATGCTTATAACAGCCTGTCAATCAACCGATCGACATTTTTAATCAATCAGGATGAGTGAACTTCAAATTTCATCCTAACACCCGTGTGGGGTTTCAAACAATCAAACACATATTTTATTTGTGCAGTCGGGCGATGTGTAAAATTTATCATCCCAATCAATGTCATTCAAATAGGTGTACATAAACAAACCGTTTGGTTTATAAATGAATATTTTATTCACTTTCACTATATTCATATTCACGTTAAAAATTATATTTTTAACGATAAAACATTTTGTTCCAACATATGAATTTCTATTATTCATTTACACAATAAAATGATATTTTTATTTTCTAACATATTTTAGAAAATTTCGGCGGCATAACGGCACGATACTAGAAACGGGACGAGGCCTAGCCTTATCCCCGGTCTAGTGAAGGCCCACGCCATTCACACATCAATCAAAATCACCAAACAACCAAATTCAAATCAAATCATATAACTAAGCTATGCAACCAAACAAACAAGTCCATGGTCTGTGGACGATTGTGTCGGGTGCTACTAAGCACCGTCTGCATCCTAGTATATATATATAAATAGAAAAGAAATTGAAAGGTGAGAAATTCTCACCGATAGCTATCCAATCATCTTGACTCTACTTTGATATAAATCTTCTTCGTTCTCGCCTTTTTGTTACCTTCGTTGCCCGCTTTCACCACCTATGTAAAAATCGAATTTTTACTTCGCTATTCAATATATAAAAATCGAATTTTTACTTCGATGTTCAATATATAAAAATCATATTTTTATTTCGAAGTTCAATATATAAAAATCATATTTTTATTTCGAAGTTCATTATATAAAAATCATATTTTTATTTCGAAGTTCAATATATAAAAATCATATTTTTATTTCGAAGTTCATTATATAAAAATCATATTTTTATTTCGAAGTTCAATATATAAAAATCATATTTTTATTTCGAAGTTCATTATATAAAAATCATATTTTTATTTCGAAGTTCATTATATAAAAATCATATTTTTATTTTTTCGAAACAAAGTATATTCTTCTATTTTCAAACAAAGCATGTTATATTTTAAAATAAAGTATATTATATTTTAAAATATCAATTCTATTTATTTTCTAAAATCAATGTTATTTATGTTTTTCAAAAACAATGGTATTTTATTTTCTAAAAAAAAAATGCATTTCATATTTTCAAAACATCTATGCACTTTATATTTTTATTACAGATTCTATTTATATATTTTTAAAGGGCCTGAATTCCATAGCGACTATTCAGAATTTTCAACTGGACATATCTTTTGATTCTCGCTACGAAATTTTGATTTTTCGAATTCGTTGGAAAGATACTATCAAATAGATCCTATGATTTCTGGTTTCACTAAAATCCGGATTGTTTTGCACCCGGTACATTCAATTGAAGTTTGAAATCGAATTATCGAACTACCGCGCCATTTTCAATTCTATTTATAATTATATATAAATATTTATATTCTAACGACGACGCGTATAATATATACGTCGAATTCTATTCAAAATAAATTTTCTCGACGATATTATTTAAAGTAATTCATTTTAAATAATCAAAATTCGCTAAAATAGACAAAATAAAAATTTTAAACTGGCCCAGATTTTCCGGGTTATTACAATCTCCCCCACTTAAAACTTTTCGTCCCCGAAAAGGAACAAAGTCGAAAGTGGTTTGATTATTCAGCTCTACGCTCGATCTGGCTTCCATTCTCCAACTTTTCAGTTTCTGAGAATTTTCAAAATTTCAAAAATTTGGCTAACACCCTAAATTTTTGAAAAATTTCGCCATAACCTCCCCTGCACCGGGAGCATCGGGGAATTTCGAATAGCTTCCCCGGTCCTTCAGATCTCAAAAAGAAAAAGAAAACGCCAAGCGGCTAGCCAATAGGCTCATAAAATCATCATCACCCAAACAAAACAGTAAATTATGTAGTAAACATGTACCTATTTGTCGGGCAAACAAATTTTATTCTCTGGCTCTAGCCTCCTTGCTATGACCTGTTCAATATAAGTACATGTATATGCAAGAAAATGCGACCAATTTCCAATACAATTCAATATTTGATCAACTTGGCTATATAATACAAATTTTAATAATTCAACCAATAATCAACAACACAACCATTAATCAATTAGTTGATTAGATTTTGAAATTCATAACTTTGATATATAGTCAAAAATCAGATTTTTGATGCCAAATCATAACAATAAATCCTATACAGCTTTGGTTCTCACACCAGTCAATAGGAAATATATAGAAATCTCCCTTCCGTCACTCGAACATAAATTCTGATGATGATGCATCAATCATCAGAGTTCTCTCCGGGCGACTTAGAAGGTGATTCTATATCTACCCAGTATATCAAAACTTCGAATACACGCGGATCAGACGTATACGCAAAATCTATATATACTGGATTGTCCAAATTCATTAAAATAAATAATCAAATACGAATAGTTGATTTAAATTTTCAAAACAAATTTTGTTTTCATTTGAAAAATATACTCTTCACTCTCGTTCTAGGATACTACTGATCCCATCTCTAACGAGTCATCCCCATTGGATATTACTAATCCAATATCTGATGAATTCTTTCGTATGGTTCTAATGTGCCTTGTTCTCCGAGCTTTGTAAACCAAAGCTCTGATACCAACTGTGAAAACCCGTTACTTCCCCGTAAAGGAAAGTGTCGGATAGTTCGAGAACAAGCCACAACAGAACGCATATAAAAGAACGTTTCATTATATATTACAACAATGCATCAGATTACAAGAATATACAGAGTATAAATGAATATTACACAGAAATATCAGAGATTTAAATTACATTTAAATACATAGCAGCGGAAAATAATACAATACACAACTAGAAAGAGATATACGGATACAAAGCTTTCCGGATATCGTTCCAGCTGTAAACCAAGATCCTGTGAATATAAATCTGCAAAACCAAAACTACTAGCTGCCCGTGTCGAAAATAAGGGCACCCAGAGTTTAGGTTAAAACAATAAACTCCAGGTCAGTCATGTGACTGGTGTGAGAACTAAAACAGTTAATCTTTATTTTTAAAGTTAGGTAAATCAATGGACCACGCCGTATAACACGGAACGGGTTTCCTCCCAAGAATACCAGTGCATAAAACAAACAGCGCAATGCTAAATAAAGAAAAATTAAGCTGTTATAAGACCCAGGTCCCATCACACAATGCAACGCAGCCGAGGATGGGGTTTTCCCTTATAACAGCCAAAGAATGTTTGATACGTTTAAAAGAAATCATTTGATACTATTATAAGTGTATAGTGCATAAAACAACTTCAAATCATAAGTATCAATCATAGGCGGCATGAATGCCCCATAACACTATGTCGCCATATATAAGTTTACAATCAAAACCGCAATGTCGTATTGGAAGTTGGGTTATCATTTATGGTATGAACCGAGGCTAGGGGCAAGATCCTCACCGATTCGAGACGCTCTAGTCCGCCCCTCAGGAACAGCCGCAACTGCCCCATGGATCGTCAGGGCCGGTCCACCGATGTGGATTATTATGCCTGAACACTACGTTTCCCCACCCTATGGGGTGTAAATCTGGCCCGTCAGCCGACCAGAAGCATCGGCCGAAACCGATATCACGAGGCGCCTCGCTTTTCAGCAAGTAATAATAAGCAATATCCACATGAGTCAAACTCGTCAGCCAGTTCAAGCACTGACGCCACTCCTAACTAGAAAGAAACGCATGTCCTCCCTGAGGTCCGTCTCCCGTTTTTGATTCATACCGGGTGTGATACTCGCGAATCAACGTTACACAAAGCTACGCCACAAAGGCCGTGCTTCGATCATCAACCACAAGACTTTGCTTTTCAACAGAAGCCTTGATCATTTGCATCTTAGCATGCCACACTGGCAATTCACTCCATGCGATTGATATCCATCAATATATAACCCCTGAGCTCGTACGTCTCAGAGAAGGGCGTTAAGCAAGAGAATAAATTCTCCGCCGCCAAACAGATATATATTTAATAGAGATCAATCACACGGACTAAAATCCAATGTCATACACACTGTCCATTTACAAGTCCGTTCTGGGTCTGAACGAAACCGGAGGCACCTAGTACCCCGCATATCCATCGATCTCCAAGTACGTCTGGACGATCACTAACTGTTTCCATCTTCTTGGGTGTACAGCCCAATCAAGATCATCAGTAATTACCCAAACGACGTGAAGACCTCCGGTCTTCGACCATCGTCTTCATCTTCGACTTATCGTCGTATCAGTTATTCAGAATGGGATAAACCCGGTCTTTCCGAATAACTCGCGTATATTTTAAATAAGTGTTACACAAACACAACATACGCCTCATTCCAATTCATTAGTCACTAACCGTAAATTAATCAAGAGAATAATTCCCCAAATATTAACCCCGAAGGCCGAAACCAACATCAGATCAATATCCAGAAAACCATTCTGCTTGGCTAACCGACAGTTAGTTTTTGAATTTCACATTCATAGGGAAAGGTTCCCATTAATTTTATCCAAGATAAATCATTAAAATTTATTCTCAAATCTTCTTTTGAATTTCGATTCAACTAGTCGGGATTAACGAAACTTACCGAAGTAATCATTTGTTTTAATTTCCCAATCCCAACCTATTAATCCCATGAAGTAAAACTGGTAATACTTCATATCTAACACCACGGTGTTATCGGTAAATTCAATTACCATTTCACGTTCAAATCTAATTAAAGATTTAACTATCGCCTGGAGCAAAACTGGTGATACTCCATTTCGATTATTTCAATCTAATTAAAGATTCATTAAAACTCCACTTAGTTTTAATCGTTAACTGGGTTAAAGAATCAGTGTCATTTAAAACACGGTTCACGATAAACCCAAAATCCCATTCATTAATTATCGGGTTAAAGAACAAGTGTTATTTTAAAACACTGTTCACGATAAACCCAAAAATCAATACCAATTCAATTCCAATCAAATATTATTTAATTGGTACACTTCATTAAATCTAAATAAAAAGATTTAATCTTTTCTCAACTGGGTTCAAGAACAGTGTTAGTGAAGACACCATTCACGACAAACCCAAATCACCTTTGATATTCAATATAAGGCTCTGAATAGAAAATATATCGGCTTATATTCAATATCAAATTCTACGATTAACAGATGTCGTATTGGAAATAACGATATAAATATATATCTTTCAAATTTCCGTAACAACATCCGTATAATCACGAATTCCAACATCGAAATATTCCGAAGACAATTTCGATTCAAATCCACTCCAATGCAAACATTGGAAATTCTGGTTATTTTTAAAACCCTCTTCAAATTCAATTTATTTATTTAAAAATAAATAGAATTATATTTCTAGTTCAAAACTAGTTCATTTCGATAAAAATCTATTTTTATCTTTTCAAACATGAAGTTTTTCATCCCAACTCTTCACAAATCATTTCTTATGATTTTACACAAATTATTACTATTTTTAATAATTTTATCAAGGCCCGTACAGTCGATTTCCATCAATGACCATCGAACTGCACTTACAGCGACCTTTTTCGAATTTGATTTGGACGTATCTCCAAATCCAACCGTTAGATTTCAAATTTCTAATATTCATTAGAAAGCTCTTTTCGATACGAACCCAACGGTTCCGGTTTTAGGAGAATCCGACGGTCGGATCTCCCGTAATGTCCGTTTGAACTAAATGGTCGAAATTCGCGAACTGCCGCGGCGCGGCGCGTTCTATTCAGGCCATTATATTATATATATAATATACTTCGTCGATTTCTATTTAAAACGAATTATATAAATAGTTTTAAAATCGTTTCAAAAGCAATTTCAACTTTCTTTTCAATTCAAATCAAAATTGAATTCTTCATTATAAATTCGTTTTAAAATTCATTTCTATTCAATTCAAATTTCAATTCAATTTGAATTCATTTCAATTTGCTTTCAATTCAATTTGAATTCCTTTTCAATTCAATTCATTTCGAAATCGTTTTCAATTCAATTCATTTCGAAATCGTTTTCAATTCAATTCATTTCGAAATCGTTTTCAATTCATTTCATTTCGAAATCGTTTTCAATTCAATTCATTTCGAAATCGTTTTCAATTCATTTTATTTCGAAATCGTTTAAAATCGATATAAATATCGTTCACGTCAAAATGGCGTCAATCTAATCAACACGGCTTCATAAGTTTCTATTTTCAAATATTCTATTTCAAATATTTCTTTTTCAAAATAGTTGTTATTATCAAAATATTCCGTTCAACACATGACCAATCTCAATGGATGAGTACTGTCAACACATGAACTTTTATTTTATATTGATAAAGATGTAAATTTTATTTCTAAAATATTTCGTTCAACACATGACCAATCTCAATGGATGAGTACTGTCAACACATGAACTTTTATTTTATAATATTCTATATTTTTCAAATTGGAATGAGGCCCAATCAATTACCATATAAAGTTAATTATATGGATTTTCATACAACACATGTATAATAGCATTGAAAAATAATCAACCATCAACCAAAGTGCACTACACTGCATAAGCATCAAATATAGATATCTAATGCTTATAACAGCCTGTCAATCAACCGATCGACATTTTTAATCAATCAGGATGAGTGAACTTCAAATTTCATCCTAACACCCGTGTGGGGTTTCAAACAATCAAACACATATTTTATTTGTGCAGTCGGGCGATGTGTAAAATTTATCATCCCAATCAATGTCATTCAAATAGGTGTACATAAACAAACCGTTTGGTTTATAAATGAATATTTTATTCACTTTCACTATATTCATATTCACGTTAAAAATTATATTTTTAACGATAAAACATTTTGTTCCAACATATGAATTTCTATTATTCATTTACACAATAAAATGATATTTTTATTTTCTAACATATTTTAGAAAATTTCGGCGGCATAACGGCACGATACTAGAAACGGGACGAGGCCTAGCCTTTTCCCCGGTCTAGTGAAGGCCCACGCCATTCACACATCAATCAAAATCACCAAACAACCAAATTCAAATCAAATCATATAACTAAGCTATGCAACCAAACAAACAAGTCCATGGTCTGTGGACGATTGTGTCGGGTGCTACTAAGCACCGTCTGCATCCTAGTATATATATATAAATAGAAAAGAAATTGAAAGGTGAGAAATTCTCACCGATAGCTATCCAATCATCTTGACTCTACTTTGATATAAATCTTCTTCGTTCTCGCCTTTTTGTTACCTTCGTTGCCCGCTTTCACCACCTATGTAAAAATCGAATTTTTACTTCGCTATTCAATATATAAAAATCGAATTTTTACTTCGATGTTCAATATATAAAAATCATATTTTTATTTCGAAGTTCAATATATAAAAATCATATTTTTATTTCGAAGTTCATTATATAAAAATCATATTTTTATTTCGAAGTTCAATATATAAAAATCATATTTTTATTTCGAAGTTCATTATATAAAAATCATATTTTTATTTCGAAGTTCAATATATAAAAATCATATTTTTATTTCGAAGTTCATTATATAAAAATCATATTTTTATTTCGAAGTTCATTATATAAAAATCATATTTTTATTTTTTCGAAACAAAGTATATTCTTCTATTTTCAAACAAAGCATGTTATATTTTAAAATAAAGTATATTATATTTTAAAATATCAATTCTATTTATTTTCTAAAATCAATGTTATTTATGTTTTTCAAAAACAATGGTATTTTATTTTCTAAAAAAAAAATGCATTTCATATTTTCAAAACATCTATGCACTTTATATTTTTATTACAGATTCTATTTATATATTTTTAAAGGGCCTGAATTCCATAGCGACTATTCAGAATTTTCAACTGGACATATCTTTTGATTCTCGCTACGAAATTTTGATTTTTCGAATTCGTTGGAAAGATACTATCAAATAGATCCTATGATTTCTGGTTTCACTAAAATCCGGATTGTTTTGCACCCGGTACATTCAATTGAAGTTTGAAATCGAATTATCGAACTACCGCGCCATTTTCAATTCTATTTATAATTATATATAAATATTTATATTCTAACGACGACGCGTATAATATATACGTCGAATTCTATTCAAAATAAATTTTCTCAACGATATTATTTAAAGTAATTCATTTTAAATAATCAAAATTCGCTAAAATAGCCAAAATAAAAATTTTAAACTGGCCCAGATTTTCCGGGTTATTACAATCTCCCCCACTTAAAACTTTTCGCCCCCGAAAAGGAACAAAGTCGAAAGTGGTTTGATTATTCAGCTCTACGCTCGATCTGGCTTCCATTCTCCAACTTTTCAGTTTCTGAGAATTTTCAAAATTTCAAAAATTTGGCTAACACCCTAAATTTTTGAAAAATTTCGCCATAACCTCCCCTGCACCGGGAGCATCGGGGAATTTCGAATAGCTTCCCCGGTCCTTCAGATCTCAAAAAGAAAAAGAAAACGCCAAGCGGCTAGCCAATAGGCTCATAAAATCATCATCACCCAAACAAAACAGTAAATTATGTAGTAAACATGTACCTATTTGTCGGGCAAACAAATTTTATTCTCTGGCTCTAGCCTCCTTGCTATGACCTGTTCAATATAAGTACATGTATATGCAAGAAAATGCGACCAATTTCCAATACAATTCAATATTTGATCAACTTGGCTATATAATACAAATTTTAATAATTCAACCAATAATCAACAACACAACCATTAATCAATTAGTTGATTAGATTTTGAAATTCATAACTTTGATATATAGTCAAAAATCAGATTTTTGATGCCAAATCATAACAATAAATCCTATACAGCTTTGGTTCTCACACCAGTCAATAGGAAATATATAGAAATCTCCCTTCCGTCACTCGAACATAAATTCTGATGATGATGCATCAATCATCAGAGTTCTCTCCGGGCGACTTAGAAGGTGATTCTATATCTACCCAGTATATCAAAACTTCGAATACACGCGGATCAGACGTATACGCAAAATCTATATATACTGGATTGTCCAAATTCATTAAAATAAATAATCAAATACGAATAGTTGATTTAAATTTTCAAAACAAATTTTGTTTTCATTTGAAAAATATACTCTTCACTCTCGTTCTAGGATACTACTGATCCCATCTCTAACGAGTCATCCCCATTGGATATTACTAATCCAATATCTGATGAATTCTTTCGTATGGTTCTAATGTGCCTTGTTCTCCGAGCTTTGTAAACCAAAGCTCTGATACCAACTGTGAAAACCCGTTACTTCCCCGTAAAGGAAAGTGTCGGATAGTTCGAGAACAAGCCACAACAGAACGCATATAAAAGAACGTTTCATTATATATTACAACAATGCATCAGATTACAAGAATATACAGAGTATAAATGAATATTACACAGAAATATCAGAGATTTAAATTACATTTAAATACATAGCAGCGGAAAATAATACAATACACAACTAGAAAGAGATATACGGATACAAAGCTTTCCGGATATCGTTCCAGCTGTAAACCAAGATCCTGTGAATATAAATCTGCAAAACCAAAACTACTAGCTGCCCGTGTCGAAAATAAGGGCACCCAGAGTTTAGGTTAAAACAATAAACTCCAGGTCAGTCATGTGACTGGTGTGAGAACTAAAACAGTTAATCTTTATTTTTAAAGTTAGGTAAATCAAGGGACCACGCCGTATAACACGGAACGGGTTTCCTCCCAAGAATACCAGTGCATAAAACAAACAGCGCAATGCTAAATAAAGAAAAATTAAGCTGTTATAAGACCCAGGTCCCATCACACAATGCAACGCAGCCGAGGATGGGGTTTTCCCTTATAACAGCCAAAGAATGTTTGATACGTTTAAAAGAAATCATTTGATACTATTATAAGTGTATAGTGCATAAAACAACTTCAAATCATAAGTATCAATCATAGGCGGCATGAATGCCCCATAACACTATGTCGCCATATATAAGTTTACAATCAAAACCGCAATGTCGTATTGGAAGTTGGGTTATCATTTATGGTATGAACCGAGGCTAGGGGCAAGATCCTCACCGATTCGAGACGCTCTAGTCCGCCCCTCAGGAACAGCCGCAACTGCCCCATGGATCGTCAGGGCCGGTCCACCGATGTGGATTATTATGCCTGAACACTACGTTTCCCCACCCTATGGGGTGTAAATCTGGCCCGTCAGCCGACCAGAAGCATCGGCCGAAACCGATATCACGAGGCGCCTCGCTTTTCAGCAAGTAATAATAAGCAATATCCACATGAGTCAAACTCGTCAGCCAGTTCAAGCACTGACGCCACTCCTAACTAGAAAGAAACGCATGTCCTCCCTGAGGTCCGTCTCCCGTTTTTGATTCATACCGGGTGTGATACTCGCGAATCAACGTTACACAAAGCTACGCCACAAAGGCCGTGCTTCGATCATCAACCACAAGACTTTGCTTTTCAACAGAAGCCTTGATCATTTGCATCTTAGCATGCCACACTGGCAATTCACTCCATGCGATTGATATCCATCAATATATAACCCCTGAGCTCGTACGTCTCAGAGAAGGGCGTTAAGCAAGAGAATAAATTCTCCGCCGCCAAACAGATATATATTTAATAGAGATCAATCACACGGACTAAAATCCAATGTCATACACACTGTCCATTTACAAGTCCGTTCTGGGTCTGAACGAAACCGGAGGCACCTAGTACCCCGCATATCCATCGATCTCCAAGTACGTCTGGACGATCACTAACTGTTTCCATCTTCTTGGGTGTACAGCCCAATCAAGATCATCAGTAATTACCCAAACGACGTGAAGACCTCCGGTCTTCGACCATCGTCTTCATCTTCGACTTATCGTCGTATCAGTTATTCAGAATGGGATAAACCCGGTCTTTCCGAATAACTCGCGTATATTTTAAATAAGTGTTACACAAACACAACATACGCCTCATTCCAATTCATTAGTCACTAACCGTAAATTAATCAAGAGAATAATTCCCCAAATATTAACCCCGAAGGCCGAAACCAACATCAGATCAATATCCAGAAAACCATTCTGCTTGGCTAACCGACAGTTAGTTTTTGAATTTCACATTCATAGGGAAAGGTTCCCATTAATTTTATCCAAGATAAATCATTAAAATTTATTCTCAAATCTTCTTTTGAATTTCGATTCAACTAGTCGGGATTAACGAAACTTACCGAAGTAATCATTTGTTTTAATTTCCCAATCCCAACCTATTAATCTCATGAAGTAAAACTGGTAATACTTCATATCTAACACCACGGTGTTATCGGTAAATTCAATTACCATTTCACGTTCAAATCTAATTAAAGATTTAACTATCGCCTGGAGCAAAACTGGTGATACTCCATTTCGATTATTTCAATCTAATTAAAGATTCATTAAAACTCCACTTAGTTTTAATCGTTAACTGGGTTAAAGAATCAGTGTCATTTAAAACACGGTTCACGATAAACCCAAAATCCCATTCATTAATTATCGGGTTAAAGAACAAGTGTTATTTTAAAACACTGTTCACGATAAACCCAAAAATCAATACCAATTCAATTCCAATCAAATATTATTTAATTGGTACACTTCATTAAATCTAAATAAAAAGATTTAATCTTTTCTCAACTGGGTTCAAGAACAGTGTTAGTGAAGACACCATTCACGACAAACCCAAATCACCTTTGATATTCAATATAAGGCTCTGAATAGAAAATATATCGGCTTATATTCAATATCAAATTCTACGATTAACAGATGTCGTATTGGAAATAACGATATAAATATATATCTTTCAAATTTCCGTAACAACATCCGTATAATCACGAATTCCAACATCGAAATATTCCGAAGACAATTTCGATTCAAATCCACTCCAATGCAAACATTGGAAATTCTGGTTATTTTTAAAACCCTCTTCAAATTCAATTTATTTATTTAAAAATAAATAGAATTATATTTCTAGTTCAAAACTAGTTCATTTCGATAAAAATCTATTTTTATCTTTTCAAACATGAAGTTTTTCATCCCAACTCTTCACAAATCATTTCTTATGATTTTACACAAATTATTACTATTTTTAATAATTTTATCAAGGCCCGTACAGTCGATTTCCATCAATGGCCATCGAACTGCACTTACAGCGACCTTTTTCGAATTTGATTTGGACGTATCTCCAAATCCAACCGTTAGATTTCAAATTTCTAATATTCATTAGAAAGCTCTTTTCGATACGAACCCAACGGTTCCGGTTTTAGGAGAATCCGACGGTCGGATCTCCCGTAATGTCCGTTTGAACTAAATGGTCGAAATTCGCGAACTGCCGCGGCGCGGCGCGTTCTATTCAGGCCATTATATTATATATATAATATACTTCGTCGATTTCTATTTAAAACGAATTATATAAATAGTTTTAAAATCGTTTCAAAAGCAATTTCAACTTTCTTTTCAATTCAAATCAAAACTGAATTCTTCATTATAAATTCGTTTTAAAATTCATTTCTATTCAATTCAAATTTCAATTCAATTTGAATTCATTTCAATTTGCTTTCAATTCAATTTGAATTCCTTTTCAATTCAATTCATTTCGAAATCGTTTTCAATTCAATTCATTTCGAAATCGTTTTCAATTCAATTCATTTCGAAATCGTTTTCAATTCATTTCATTTCGAAATCGTTTTCAATTCAATTCATTTCGAAATCGTTTTCAATTCATTTTATTTCGAAATCGTTTAAAATCGATATAAATATCGTTCACGTCAAAATGGCGTCAATCTAATCAACACGGCTTCATAAGTTTCTATTTTCAAATATTCTATTTCAAATATTTCTTTTTCAAAATAGTTGTTATTATCAAAATATTCCGTTCAACACATGACCAATCTCAATGGATGAGTACTGTCAACACATGAACTTTTATTTTATATCGATAAAGATGTAAATTTTATTTCTAAAATATTTCGTTCAACACATGACCAATCTCAATGGATGAGTACTGTCAACACATGAACTTTTATTTTATAATATTCTATATTTTTCAAATTGGAATGAGGCCCAATCAATTACCATATAAAGTTAATTATATGGATTTTCATACAACACATGTATAATAGCATTGAAAAATAATCAACCATCAACCAAAGTGCACTACACTGCATAAGCATCAAATATAGATATCTAATGCTTATAACAGCCTGTCAATCAACCGATCGACATTTTTAATCAATCAGGATGAGTGAACTTCAAATTTCATCCTAACACCCGTGTGGGGTTTCAAACAATCAAACACATATTTTATTTGTGCAGTCGGGCGATGTGTAAAATTTATCATCCCAATCAATGTCATTCAAATAGGTGTACATAAACAAACCGTTTGGTTTATAAATGAATATTTTATTCACTTTCACTATATTCATATTCACGTTAAAAATTATATTTTTAACGATAAAACATTTTATTCCAACATATGAATTTCTATTGTTCATTTACACAATAAAATGATATTTTTATTTTCTAACATATTTTAGAAAATTTCGGCGGCATAACGGCACGATACTAGAAACGGGACGAGGCCTAGCCTTATCCCCGGTCTAGTGAAGGCCCACGCCATTCACACATCAATCAAAATCACCAAACAACCAAATTCAAATCAAATCATATAACTAAGCTATGCAACCAAACAAACAAGTCCATGGTCTGTGGACGATTGTGTCGGGTGCTACTAAGCACCGTCTGCATCCTAGTATATATATATAAATAGAAAAGAAATTGAAAGGTGAGAAATTCTCACCGATAGCTATCCAATCATCTTGACTCTACTTTGATATAAATCTTCTTCGTTCTCGCCTTTTTGTTACCTTCGTTGCCCGCTTTCACCACCTATGTAAAAATCGAATTTTTACTTCGCTATTCAATATATAAAAATCGAATTTTTACTTCGATGTTCAATATATAAAAATCATATTTTTATTTCGAAGTTCAATATATAAAAATCATATTTTTATTTCGAAGTTCATTATATAAAAATCATATTTTTATTTCGAAGTTCAATATATAAAAATCATATTTTTATTTCGAAGTTCATTATATAAAAATCATATTTTTATTTCGAAGTTCAATATATAAAAATCATATTTTTATTTCGAAGTTCATTATATAAAAATCATATTTTTATTTCGAAGTTCATTATATAAAAATCATATTTTTATTTTTTTGAAACAAAGTATATTCTTCTATTTTCAAACAAAGCATGTTATATTTTAAAATAAAGTATATTATATTTTAAAATATCAATTCTATTTATTTTCTAAAATCAATGTTATTTATGTTTTTCAAAAACAATGGTATTTTATTTTCTAAAAAAAAAATGCATTTCATATTTTCAAAACATCTATGCACTTTATATTTTTATTACAGATTCTATTTATATATTTTTAAAGGGCCTGAATTCCATAGCGACTATTCAGAATTTTCAACTGGACATATCTTTTGATTCTCGCTACGAAATTTTGATTTTTCGGATTCGTTGGAAAGATACTATCAAATAGATCCTATGATTTCTGGTTTCACTAAAATCCGGATTGTTTTGCACCCGGTACATTCAATTGAAGTTTGAAATCGAATTATCGAACTACCGCGCCATTTTCAATTCTATTTATAATTATATATAAATATTTATATTCTAACGACGACGCGTATAATATATACGTCGAATTCTATTCAAAATAAATTTTCTCGACGATATTATTTAAAGTAATTCATTTTAAATAATCAAAATTCGCTAAAATAGCCAAAATAAAAAATTTAAATTGGCCCAGATTTTCCGGGTTATTACACATTCTGATTCGTCTTGTTCTCAAAGTAGTCCGCCTTCTTGTTCGGTTTAGGCCGGCCGGGAAGTTCGGGTCGTTACAAACAAGGTCAAGTAGTGGCATATGCATCAAGGCAATTAAAACCACATGAAACCAGATATGCAACACATGACTTGGAATTAGCTGCAATTGTGTATGCCTTAAAGCTATGGAGACATTATTTGTTAGGGACCAAACTTGAGCTCTACGCTAACCACAAATCCTTGAAATATTTATTTTCACAAAAAGATTTAAATATGAGGCAACATAGATTGGTTGAGTTTTTAGCTTCTTATTATTTTGATATATTGTATACACCAGGAAAAGCTAACAAAGTAGTTGATGCTTTAAGTAGGCAACATGCTAAAATAAGTTTGATGACGATAGAAGAATTCAAAATTTTAATGTTACTTATTGATTTGGAAATAAAAGAGAATAATAATGTGCATATGGATGTGCAGGATGCACAAGAAAATATGGGGAGGTTAAGTATGGTCACCTTGCAATCTGATTTAATTCTGAAGGTGGTAAATATGCAAAATCAAAATCCCATAATTTTAGAAAAGAAAACCCTTTTGGAAAGAGGAGAGGAAGTGAAAAATCTGCGCATTGATGAGAAGGGTTATGTGAGAAATAAAAATAGAATTTGGGTACCTAAAGACTCAGAATTAAAAGAGGAGATATTGAATGAATACCATAGAAGCAAATACTCCATACATCCAGGGAATACTAAGATGTATCATAATTTTAAGAGGGATTATTAGTTGAAAGGAATGAAGAGTGATGTAGCAAAATTTGTAGAAAAATGTATAATTTGCCAACAGATAAAGGCATAGACCCAAAAACCCTCAGGGTTACTTCAATCCTTAAGTATACCTCAATGGAAATGGGAGGATATCTCCATGGATTTTATAGATGGTCTACCAAGATCAAGAAGAGAAAATACTATTATATGGGTAGTGGTTGATAGGCTAACTAAAGTAGCACATTTCATTCCAGTGAAGTCAGATAGAAATGCACCAAAATTGGCTCAAATATTCATGAAGGAAATGGTAAAATTGCATGGCATACCCAAGACTATTGTGAGCAACAGAAACACTCTCTTTACATCTAAATTTTGGAGAAGTTTTCAGGAGGCCGTGGGAAGTGAGCTTTGCATGAGCACTGCTTACCATCCTCAGTCAGATGGGCAAACTGAAGTAGTTAACAAAGTGTTAGAGGATTTATTGAGAGCCTGTATTTTATATTTTTGAGGCAATTGGGAAGAACACCTCCACTTAGCAGAATTTACATATGACAACAGTTATCAAAGCACTATAGGAATGGCACCATTTGAAGCTTTATATTGCATACCATGTTCATCTCTAGTATGTTGGGTTTAAACTGGGGAAAGAGCAATTTTAGGCCTTGAATACATAAAGGAAACAACTGATAAGATTGCATTGATAAGGAAAAGGATGGCAGCTGCACAAGACAGACAACAGAAATATGCAGATAGAAAGAGAAGGCAATTTGAATACCAAGTGGGGGACTTTGTCTTCATCAAAATTTCACCAATGAAAAGGTGCTAAGGTTTGGGAAGCAAGGAAAACTAATACCCAGGTATGTTGGACCATACAAAATTTTGGAAAGAATTGTTTTTTTGGCTTATAAATTAGAATTGCTTGAAAATATGCAAGGGATACACAATGTTTTTCATGTATCACAATTGAGAAGATGGGTTCGTGATAAGAAAGATATTTTGGAAGCACCATCACAGGTCTAGATAAATTCAGATTTGGTTTATGAAAAGAACCAATGGGGATTTTGGCTAAAAAGGTAAAGAAATTGAGAAATGAAACCCTCAAGCTTGTGAAAATGCAATGGAATATTGATCCAAATGATTTCACATGGGAAATAGAAGACAAGGTTAGGGCAAATAATCCTAAGCCGTTTGCAAATTAAAGGTATCTCTATTTTTGAAATTACTTCATAAGTATATGTCTTATGTTTGATGAGCCAATTTAATTAATTGGATGAACGTGTTTAATCAGGGTTTATAATCCATGAGTCAAATTGAAATTTTTTATTCAATTACGAAGAAAATTGCGAGGACATAATTTCTAAAAGGTGGGGTTTTTGTAATGACACAAAGCATTTAGTAAAAATTATTTTAACATGGTTTAAAATGTTTATTGAATTCAAACTGGAATTAGTAAGGTTTTTGAATTTATGTGCATGTATGTGTGTGTGTGCATATATGTGTACGACAGGGACATGCACAAGGCAAAACCATAATTCCAGGGTAAATAATGTGACTTATGTATATGAGTATGCATGTATTCTAGTGGAAATTAAATTAAACCGTATAGCCTAATTTAATGTACAACATAAAGAAGGTTTGAGATAATACATATGAAAGTATATGGTAAAGACAAGTTGCACCAAGATTAAATAGTGCATAGCTATTTTAGAAAATGGGCATTATTATGTCCATTTGCTATTTTGTCATGACTTGTTATGCAGGGAAAATGGTTTGAAAACATTTTCTTTATTTCTGATAAGTAATGCAGATTTTATACCCGAGCACTACAAAGAAAACAAATCAAAATAATGTGAATAACACTCACACAAATAGCATGATCTAATAAGGGGTAAAACTGGTTTTGTATAACCTGGAAAATCCTAGGAATTTGATGATATAAGTAAGGGTGGATGGGAAAAAATTAAACTGCCTAGTGAAAACAAGTAAAAATACATAAAATTTATTTAGAAAGGAAAAAGGAAAGCTTGGGGGTAAAGCATTAGTTCTCTGATTTTTCTTTAGCTTAGAAGAAGAAGTTTGGTGAGTATTCTCACTTAAAACAAATGACATTAAGTCCTGAGATTAAAGAGGCAGCCAATATTTTTATATATCCATTTTACTTTGAATTTGACCCTCTGATTATTTTTCATGTCTATATGTGATTGCAAATATGTTAATAATTCTATTTAGAAATTATGGGGTCTTACAATATGGATTCAGATTTAATTGAATGTTTAGTTTTATGATAGCTTGGAAACCATTTTTACGATACTTTGGAAAACCCCATAAATCTGAATATGTAAAAATGATACTGATCTATGGCAATCTCTCATGAAAATGTATATGGGTTGCAATATACTTGTGTATAGGTACTGAGGCTCTATAAAATAGTTGATTTAGAGAGAAATAGGATTTTCTATGTGCTAATCTCTAATCAAGAATGCAAACATTATGTCTCATCTAGGTTTTGAAATCCATTTGAAACCAGTTTAGGCATAGTGGCATAAATCTCTTAAAAAATATTCATAAAAGCCATAGATTAATATCAGATCTATATCCAGACAGGCATAAACATATGTATTAGTGGCTATATTTAGACAAGGATTTTACCTTATTAAAACCCCATGATAAATGATTTCCTGGAGTGTATATGTATATATATATGTGTGCACTAGATGGCTTATATTTTTGATCGAATGGTTGTTTTGATTGTTTGGGTGGTTTCTATGAAATCGATGGTATTATGTTAGTTTACCTTATTCAAGTAAACAGTCATTGGAAAAAATATATAAGAAAAACACTTAGTAATTCAACTAAGGTATTTTTTGCTTAAGATGTCGTTCAACGGCTTACACTTGAGTTGTAAGCTTGACACATGCCTAATTTTGGTCCTGAGATCTTTGTGTAGTAATGTGAATTAGATTACTACAATGTGTCCCAGTGATTCACTTATACAGATGAGACCAGGGTATTTAAACCAATTGATATATGCTAGGAAATTAATTATAAGGAACTTGAATTTTCCTGGAAAACTTCGACAAAATGTGAAAGCATTATGGATACAAATCATAATTAGGATGGGTTTACTCTGTTATGAACATATGTATGATTGATTTGTATGTATTAGCTTACACTGATGGTAAATATTGTATAAATCAGTGAAAGTGCAATAGCACAAAATTATTAATTAATTTTACAAAGAGTATGTCTTTTAGAATATGATTCCTTCAAAGATTTTATCCTAACTTTTATTATTAAGTTTTGATTGAGACGCTCATGCCAGACACATTAGTCTAACCTTGTTTGCTCATGGAAAATGGGGTGTCTCATTATACGATGAGGGGCCTCTAATGCTTTTTCATGTAATGATGGAACTAAGTAGAAACTGGGTTAGGAGTCTGGCTTGTTTTCATGGATGTTAGCATGCTTAAGTAGAAAATAAAAGCTTCTGAATTATTGTATCTGCATGAATCCTTGAGAATTGATTTAATAATCAGTTTTGTAAAGGGACAATATTAAGCTGGGTCAAATGAAAACTATATTTAGAGAATAGGGGAGATTAAGTGCAATGTCCTATTTTAATGACTGAGCTAAAGTAGTATTTTATGTGATCCTTTTTGCAAACTGTAATTGGGAAAATATATGTTTGAATTATGGAATTTTACTAATATTATCTGTATTAGTCAATCTGGAGTCATTTTAGAAAAGAGAAATGTACATGTACAAGTTTATAAGCTGGGTGGTTGGTGCATTCTTTCAGTAAACTCAAATACAAATTGGTGCACATGGGCACACTTGGTTTAGTTCAGATAAGAGAAGGGCTAACCAGGGGTGCAATGTAGACCCATGCACCAAAGACCAGGGTAGTAAACAAGCACATGTTACACCCATTGTCATAAAGGTATCATTTATGTATGCATAGGAGTATCATTTTTTGAGACTATCATTTCTTTATACATCCGAGTATCATTTTTGGAAAGTACCATTTTTACAAGTATCATTTCTGCATGCATAAAAGTATCATTTTTTGAAAGTATCATTTCTATAGGGATAATAGTAACATTTTTGGATCTGTGTTCAACATTGATCTATAATGAGCTTAACGGATCTCTTGCTTTCTTTCTACTCTGATTTAAAGCAAGAGGAGAGAGAGTGTGTGTGTGTGTATATATATATATATATCAAAACATTTTCTATATGAACCAATATTTTTATATTGGTAAAACTTTGGGATCCTGGACTTTTGATTAGAAAAGAATGGCTATGGCTTATAACTTTGAAATTAGAGAACCATTTGTATACCATACTAAAAAAAATCTAGTTAAAAGGAGGGTCATTCCATTTTGACCCAAGAATTTGAGATGTGTCATATGGGAGAACTAACATTCTTCTTAGGCTTACAAATTGGTCAAGTAAAGAATGGAATATTATTAATAAAAAAATATGCAAGAGATTTAATTAATAAATATAATTTAACGACAACTAATAGGAGACCAACACCTATGACAACTAATATAGCCTTAAGTAAAAATGATACGTCAAAAGACGTTGTTCAAAAATTATATAGAGGTATGATAGGATTATTACTATATATAAACGTTAGTAGACCAGATATAATGCATAGTGTATGTCTCTTTGCAAGATATCAATCACAACCTAAGGAAACTCATCTGAAAGCCGTAAAACATATTCTAAGATATGTAAAACATACATTAGATTCTGTATTATTTAATCCTAAGGATGATTCGTTTGATTCAATTTCTTATTGTGACGCATATTATGCGGGATGTAAATCCGGTCTTAAAAGCATGAGTGGAACATGTCATTTCTTAGGGCATTCACTAATTTCTTGGTTTAGTAAAAAGAAAAATATGGTTTCTTTGTCAACAATTGAAGCAGAATATATATATATATATGCTGCTTTGGCTTATTCAAAAGTAATATATATGCAACAAACTGTAAAAAAAAATGGATTAAATGTAAACAAATCACCAATATACTACGATAATAAAAGCGCTGTAAATATATCTATAAATCCAACTCATCGTCCAAGAGCTAAATATACTGGTATATGACATCATTTTCAAAGAGATAACGTAAGTAAAGAGAAAATTTCACTCGAATTTACAGAAACAGGAAAACAAATAGCAGATATATTAACAAAACCATTAAACGAAGCAACGTTTACTAAATTTAGAAGAGAATTAGGTATTTGTTCATTAAGTGAACTGGAGTAATTAAATATATTAATATATAATAAAGTATAACAAAATCAGAAAAATAAAATTAAAATGCACATATGTCAACATATATTTTTCGACATGTCGACATATAATTGCCAGATTTCAAAAATTAATTCCCACAAAAAGTTAGTTACAACTATTTAAACTTATTATTTCGAATTTTCTTCTTCATCTTCTTATTTAATTTCTGTAAAAATTATAAACCATAAAAAAACAATGGCCTCCACCAATTATAATAATCAAGTCAATTCTGATTCGCCTGCCGGACCATTTGAAGATCCGTTTCAACGAACTACTCCCGCTCATGTGATGAAATTAGAGGAGAAAATGGAGAATGTACTACAAATGCTTGCTGAAATCCAAGTTTTATAATAAGGATGAATCAAGAGCAAGTAAAACCAGGAAAAATCATGCGAAATATACAAAAGTTTGTTATGGATAATCACACAAATCCGATTATCATCAAAGATGATAATCAAATAGTGGAAGAGGAAGAAATGGTGGAAGAGGAAGAAGAAGAGGCACAAACTGAAGGAACGGAGGAAGACGATCAAGTCACTTGCGTTGGTGAAGTATGCTTCGATAGAGATGGGAATATAATTGAGCAAAATATAGAATTTTGTCTCTATTATCCCAATTGCCTAATTCATAAATCCCCAATCGTCAAGAAGCATTAGACATTTAGTTTCTCGTTTATTCGTACATGCGATGTAATACGTACAACGTCTTAAAAGTTTAGTTTCTCATTTAGTTTCTCATTTGCGATGTAATACGATCGTGTCATTTGCGTTGGCGAAGTATGCTTCAAATTACAACGTTTAATTTCTCGTTTATTTGTGTTTTCGTAAAATGTTATAATTTGTATGGTTTTTATTGATTGTCTTGTAAAACAATGTCTAAATTATTTAGCCCATACAATGCTTGTTTTCTATCTAGTTCATAAATTTTAGAATAAGTATTAGAATAGTTATATATATAGAGTATAAGGATATTATATAGCCATGAATTTAGGGGGAGTCATGTATAGAATTAAGTATTATAACCTTAGAATATAGATATAGGATATAGTTATTTATGGTATAGATTTAGGGGGAGTTTATTTAGAGGTTCTTTTTGTTTATGACAAAGGGGGAGAAATTATAAAATAAGGATTAGTTAGGCTTAGTTTAAGAGGGAGTATGCAGGATTCATGGTGAAAGGGGAGTAATCAAAGGACTAGATCAAAAGATACCAACAGGTATGAATATTTTATAAATGAAGGTTGTCATCAGCAAAAAGGCGGAGATTGTTGGAGAATGGAGTTTTGATGACAAAAACCTTTTTTCAATTTTAATTGATTATAAAATATATATACTAACATCTCTATCTAGAATATTATATATATATGCAGGGTTTTTATATAGGACTTAAATACTGAAGACTGTATAGTTTTAGAGTTCCAAGAGAATCAGGATACAGACGAGATTAAAGACTCATGAATTATTAAGGTATCATGATATTAAGATTTCAAGAGTTCAATAAAAATATAGTATTCGAGTCTAGTTTATATGTAAGACTCTGAATAGCACTCCAGGTTCAAATTCTGATTTTCAAATATCAAATTTTGTTTTCAAAAAATTCAAATCCTGATTTCAAACTATTATCTTACTTATGATTTCAAACATATATGTTTATAAAGTTTTAATACATAAGTTTATATATAGTTATATAGTTTTGTAGTTTTAAAACTTATAACTTTATCAATATGTTAATATAATATATTTCCATATGATTTTACACTTAAGAATATTCATTTTAATTTCATTAAATTACTAGGTTTTGATTAAAGAATTTCTAGAATAATATATATGTTTAAACATTTGAAAAATAGTTTTAAAAATAAAAATATGATACATATGTCGACATACGTTATGGTTATGTCGATATACAACTATCATAATTTCAATTTTCAAAGGAAGTGTCTCTTCGCTATTTGTAACGTTTCTGAAACGTCGCAACCATTAAGACACTAACTACGGGTTGATTTCGAATTTTTTAATCATTCTTCTTCTCCATCTTCACCCCTTTACATACCACCATTAAAATACATCATTTTCTTGATTTCTACACTTATACTTTATCAATTTTTATTCAAATTATATCGAACTTCTTCTCTTCTCAATCTCTATAAAAAACTCTCTGAATTGAAGTGTTATTGAAGAGTTATAGGGCTGTTGTAATCATTTGGAAATTGTTTGGGAAAGAATGTGTTCCTTGTAGCCTTGAAATCAAGGAAAGGGAGTGGTGTTAGCCTTATAACGGTGAAATTAAGGGTGTTTGGAGCGGTGTTCACATTGTAGCCATGAAATCAAGGGGTTGTACTTGGATATTGATAATAATAAAACTCTGAGCAATCCAGCGTTGCATGGGACTGGACATAGGAGTAATCCGAACCAGTATAAAATCCAGTGTGTTCTTTCCTTTTCTACATTTTATATTTACTTATATCTATTACTGTGATTGTTTCTGTGTTTGTGATCATATCTGGTGTGATAATCATTGTGTGATTCATATTGTAGATCAAACAAGTTTAAGATTTTCATAAATTTCCTATAAACACTATTCACTCCCTCTAGTGTTTGTTTTGCCTTAAGATCCGCATTCCCTAACAAGACCATAGCCACCATGAAAATGCAGACCATACTTGGATAAATGTATTGTAGGCCTTAGGAGGTGGACCTTTATAGATATGGAAAGCTTCAGACCGAGTTCCGTGCATTAGATGCAACCCTATTACGAGATTCGGGGTACAATAGACATTACGCATGTAACACCCCGTAATTTTAAAGAACACTATAATGATAAACTAAAGAATACTTAATTAAACAATTGGAATTAAATAAAACGGACTGCGCCATTGCGTTCGTCTCGGAATTCTGCTGAAAATAGACTTCGAGTTTGCGTAAAACGGACATCGTATGAAGAAGATATTAAGGTTTGAATTTTATAAACATATAAGCCATTTTTTTTAATTGGTTAAAGTTTATTGATGCACTAGGCCAAACAGCCCAAGCTTGAGAAACAAAAGAAATGATACAACCCAACTCGTTACAAACAATTACAGTAAATAGAGCAATGATTACTCTGACCTACCATATATTTAATACCATAAACACATGAGTGTTCTGCATATAGGCCATATATATATATATAGTTCTACAAAATCAAAATCAAAAGAGGGAAAGCAAGGGGAAATCGGCCCGTTAGGGGTCGACCCCAGCTTAGGGGTGTCGACACATGGGTCGACACCCACACAGGGGTGTTGACACCCATGTCGACCCCCATGAGATTTGAGCAGAATTTAGCTTCTGAACGTGGACTCGTTTCTTGACTAGATTCACTGATCTTAGGCTATAAATAGGACCTCATTCTCATTGTTTTTATTCACAAAAAATAATGGAGAAAACGAGGTGTTGCCCCAACTTAGATTGATCTAGCCTATTCTTCTTCAATAACTAGTTATACATATTCAAGGATCTGTGCTTAAACATCTGTAATCAATTCTCTGTTCTTTATATCCAATCACAATGAGTTTATGTTATCTTTAGATATAAACACCTAAAATGTAATCTTGACATGCTTATAAGTTTGGATCTAAGCCTATGCCCATTAATAACCTGAATCATAACAGATTTGTCATTACTTGTACACCTGATCTATTGATTAGTGCCTATATGCCTATTCATGATATCCCTATTCTGTTAGTTTGCCTAATCATGTCACCTTATGCCTATTATGTTAGTTTGTCTAATTATGTCATCATATGCTAGTTTTATTTACTATGCATATTCTTGTTCTCTTCTCTCCTTCTTTCCTTTTTTTGTTGTAATAGCCAGGCTACCTTCGAGCCCAGGCCTATCGCTGAAATACGCGAACGCACGAATTTGGGAACATTTGGGAATGGCTAATTTGGGGCATAATTCATATTGAAAACAAGATTAGGGGATTTCGGGCATAATTTCTACCTTGAGCAAAAACTTAGGATTTAAGGGCATAATCTATATCTTGGTCTAAACCTTAGTCTGGGGCATAACTTGTATCATAGATCGGACAGGGATTTGGGGCATTATGAACATGAAAATTGGTTAGTTATGAAAATGCCTAGATTTGCAGTAATTAGAAATCGCAACCGCACTTATACACGAGGTTAGATTACACTTGTGGTAGAAGTCTGCCCGGAACCGCCCAGCATATTCAGCGATCATAAGTGGTGAATCTAATGTGAGGTATCTAAATGCATAAACGTACACATGATGGTGCTAAGACACGAGGTTAAGTCCGGCTTGTGGTAGAAGTCTGCTCGGACCCAACCGGCATATCCATCATTCACAAGTGGTAGACTTAATGTGAGAGGTCTAGCACATTATAACCATAAATGAATGAATGGTGATGAAATTGTAATAGTTAACCTGTTTGAATCCATACAGATTACATGAACCCGTTAACTTGAGTAGGAGTTAAGTAAACTTGCTTGAATCAGCGGGAGTGTTAAGCTAATCTTGTTAAATGTGTGGGGACGGATTATAAATATGAACCCATCAAACCTAACTGCTGGGGTTATGCAACCTTGTTAAACCAGTAGGCATAACCTACTGAAATCCTAGTAGTGGGGATGCCAAAGCCTAGGGGGAAGCTTGTATCATCTGTCTTGTGGGACCCATTTTAGTTAGTAGCCCATCTTGGTATCAAATGGGGAACCCCAAACTAGGTCGGGGTCTGGGCATGCTTACTAAACTGATTATAAGAGATCATTTGAGTGAGGGTGTTGATGGCGCATTCCAACGGAGTCATGTGTGTGCATGGGTCCGCTTGCTAGAGAAGATAAGATGCTACGACATATGTATATATAGTTTGTGCACATCTTGAAAACATGGGGTTGCCACTTTAGGAAGTGATACATCCTAATGTGGGGCCAGCACAGGGTATCTACGAGTTAGGGAGCCGATCGATTAGGGGTAGTAATTAGGGTACATCTAGTCTTGCTTGTTTAGGAACCCGTTATTGTCGTTAGGGGTTAACTCTGTCAGTTCTATTAGGCTATCTGTTATTGTATGGGTCCAAACCTCTCATTAGAAGTACACCTAATTCTACCATCTTGTACTTGTTGGGATCATCTTGTTCTTGTTATACTAGTATTGGTGCAGAGAAAAGTATTAGAGAAGCGTAGTGCATGTTCTGTGTTGTTATCCTGTTTACCTTGTTATACCTGCCTTATGACACTGTTATCTCTCTCCAACTTATACGCATGTCATGATGCTTTTACTTATTTATATGCTAAAAGTAACTGGACTCGCCAGACTTTATGTCTGACCCATTTTGTTTCCTCTTCTTTCTCTTCCGTTTACCCCCCAGGTTCTCAGGGTGGGAATATTCAAGCTTGATCGGGATTCTTCTTTCATTCTGCTTGAAGCTTCTTAGAAGTATTGCTCGATTTCATATTGCTCTACTATGGCTATATTTTGGAGATTATGCTCTTTTTTGTATTATTGTACATTGTTGATGATTTTTTGTACAAGGAAGTAGTTATATATTTTCAGTATTTCAGACTTATGATGTAATCATGTTTTGGACCATGACGTCCGCCCACAACCCCTGCATTAATCGAGAGGAATAATGCGCTGAAAGGTGTGCCAGGCTGCTATGGACGATCATCAGAGTAGGTAAATTCAAGTGGAACCTGTAGTAGAACTCACAGTTCAAGGATAAAATATAATAGAACATATACAACAGGTAATAATTGTGAAGCATCACATAACAAACTTTTGAAACTTTCACAACATCCCGAAAGATTATCCAAACATCATAGGAAATATCAAAGTTTGTACATAAGGCCTCACTATGCACTCATAGAGAAACTCAAACAGTTGAACAGAAAATAATAGATAGTAATGAAACTGGTACATAATCCTCCAGCTTGCCTCTGAACTGCAACATCGTCCTCACTAAGCGATCACCTATCACCTGCCACCTGGTCTTCCCATCTACAACTGGATGAACAGGCCAAGGTAATAAGAGAAAATATAAAACCTTGAGTCAGACAACAGTCTTGGTGAGAAATAAAAAATCGAACAAACTTCATCAATAAAGTATATGAGAATAGGTAGATTAACAAACTAATCTACCAAACACCAAAGAAGAACCCAACTCCCGCCTTCCCCACATCGGATAGTGATAGCCTTTACATTAAACAATTCAACCATTCATCCATAGAAACTAGAACACCATTCAATCATGGTAAAGCACTCATGACATCCATATTATATATTTAATGTAAACCATCCTAATTGAAATTCAACATCCCTCAAGTACAAGACCTAGAGGCCTAAACCAATATCAGACAAGCACCCAAGGAACATCTCCTTCGATGTTGGACAATCTACATGAGCGGTACAAACGTAGCATCCAAATAATCAAACATCCATGACTGACTCTAGCTATCACCGCCAACCTGCTTTGAAACCATAGTTAATCATATGACGGCCCATCATGACTGCCATATGTCAAGGGCTAATGGTAACCCCAGTTCTAGAACAACTCCATACGCCATCATGAATCGAATATTTGTCTTATGAAATCTCGACAACTAGGCCCTTCACGACTGCCCAAGGTACGAGGCCCTTTATGACTGCCCAAAGTACCCCTGCTTTAAGTCTGTTAGAACTTACGATAACGATAATCTCTCGGCCTTAGCATTTTTAGTCATCATCACCGGCAACTATTCTCAAACTTAAGTCCCACTCGAGTAACCATTATCCACCACCCAACAGCTTTTGAGTTGTCTGCACATTCGTTGCTTTTTACCGATCAAGGAACACATCATATCACTTCGAACATCCCCATCTGGACTCTCGTCGAAGTTACAACATCATTGAACCGAACAACAATAAAATATAAGGTCCAGCTTCAATAACCAAGTCAGCACGACCGGCCAGGTTGTTTCCAACAAGACTGACCGACCACATTACCCAGAAGCGACCGTCCCTTCTATCACCATATGATGGACCCACCCTTCAATAGTCCGACCGACCCGTCAATAGCCAACTGTCCCTTCTATTCAGGAGTGACTAACCCACCTTACGAGGACTAACCCAAAACACCTGGGTACGACCGACCCTTTCATTTTATCATCATCAGGCTTTACAACCGACCAGGAGGGATGCACGACCGACCAGCTTCCCAACCTGTACACTTCTGCTCAAGCTAACGTCGCTTGACCGACCATCCAGATTTTCTTTTCACCAAAACATGGACGACCGACCAGGACTATCTTGCTTGACAGACCCTTCTTCCTTGGCTCGACCGACCAGCATTTCCTGTCTTGTTTCCCAAGAAACCGCACTTGGTGCGCGACCGACCCTGGGCGTACGACCCAAAACCTGCACTTCTCCAATTTTGACCAAAACTTCGCCAATCGTCACAATCGACGAAGCCAACTCAACTGATCCATTCAACACAATCATAACGATGCTATGAAACCACTAACATTACCAGTTTGACCATTTCATCAATAATTGTGTAAAATTCAACAAAATCATCATAAATGTTCATATGTACAAAACTATAGATCTAACTTGCATAATCATATAGAATAACATATAAATTGCCTATCTAAACTTGCTAAATCAGATCATAAGGTGGTTTATATGAAAAAAATGGACTTACCAATGCATAGATTTATGGGAAAACACTTGAAATTGATGAAAAACATGAACAAACACTCGTATATTTCATTGAATCCATGCGAGAGATGCATAACACTCACCGATTCTCCAAAACAAGCTAAAATGATAGAAATATGAAATCGGACAGTAACCACTTCGCACCAAACCCCTTGATCTGATGAACTCTTGCTTATACTGATGTAGATCTAGCCTCCAATTGTGTAGATCTATGATTTACTCCTTGGATTTTGATTTTTAATGGTGGAAAGATGTTAGAGGAAGGAGGAGCTCAAGGCTATTTAATGAGAGAATGAGGAATTAAACTATTTCCCATACCTCTCACCCTCTACTTATACCCTTCCAAGAGCCCTCCAATTGGCCATCCCAAATCAACCCATTATGGCTAAAAATCCTGAACAGCCAACTGAAAAACCATAAAATAGCGATTCCTCCCAAACTGTTGAGCCAAATCTTTAATGTAACCACTCTACAAAAATGCAATCATCATTTCCTTTCCAATGGACCAGGTCTCACCACCTAATTCGACTTGAGTCAAAAGTTATGCCCTGTACAAGACTAACATGTGCAAAATGGTCACAAACAAAATCGGCAAAAATTATGGACATGTCTCACATCCCCGTAAGACACAAACAAAATCGGTAATTAAGTGCATTAGAAATCTTTAAGGACAATGGATGCAAGCGGTTAGTGGATGAGTGGATGGATAATGGATGGTAGGATATGAATTCTTCTCAACTTAGAGATTTCGGAACGAAATCCTTTGAGTAGGGGAGAATGTAACACCCCGAATTTGTACTAATACTAAAAGAGGATAAATTAAGTAATAATTAATTTAATATTCAAAATTAGAGGAAACAGACTACACTATTGCGTCCGTCTCGAAATTATGGTCAAGATAGACATTTGGTTTGCGTAAAATGGACATCGTATGAGGAAGTTATAAGGGTTTTAAGTTTGTATATGCGCAAAACCACCAATGGGGTTTGAGACATATCCATAATTTTTACCGATTTTGTTTGTGGCCATTTTGCCAATAAATTATAGAGAAATCATAAATAAATGAGCTGAACCACCAATGGGGTTTGAGACAACAACGGGATCCACTACCATACTAATAATTAAGTGCAGAGATTCAACTATAGAACTTGATATAAACGAGTGCGCAGCACTAGAATCGAAAAGAGTTCTATTTGGATAATTTGAGAAGGGGAAATTAAAAAATTCAATGGAAACTTTACTACCTCTATCTTCTACACTGACCATGAGAACATACACCTGCCCTTCAGAAGATCCTGCCCTTTGGTCCTGTCCATGTTTCTTCGGGCATTCCCTCGTATAGTGTCCGACCTCACCACAGTTGAAGCAAGCGTTCATCCTTTTCCGGCAATCTTTTACCAAATGGCCCATGTACCCACAACTATGACACTTCCTCTTTTCTTGGATTTTGTAATCTTTGGCCAACTGACCCTTACGTCTACAACCATTACATTTCTTCTTAGAGAGAACACCTATTTGCGATGGTGAAGGAACAACGGCTGCAGCTGGGGAAGGGACGTCTCCTTGGCTCCCGGTTGGTGTCGTAGCCTTAAGATACCTACGGAACCAATCCGGTACATGAACGCCCTCAGGAATATTTGGTTCCCCCAGACATGCTAAAAAGAAAAAGGAAAATATTTATATAAAGGACCGAAGGGTATTACATATGGCTTTTTGGGGAATGTTTTCCAAAACAGACTTTTCTTTTTGAAAATATTTTCTTTTAAAATCATTCTGAAAATAATTTTCAAAAACTTTTATCTAATCTGGTAACCTTCAGCTCTGATACCAAGTGTGACACCCCACGTCCGTTAATGTCACTCACTAAGGGAATGCATTAAGTTTCGTGAAGCATTATAGGTAAACAGACACGGAATAATTATAAGACAAATATAAATAAGATAGCAGCGGAAATTTTAAATTTTTATTTCAAACATAAATTATAATGTCGTGGTCCATAATACCATAAGTCACAAAAACCATTACAATAAAACAACTACTGTCTTGCATCATCAGAGTACATAAGAATATGAAAAACATAATTCCCCAATTAAAAGAGTTAAGCCATAGTAGAGACAAGAACTTGAGCCATACTTCAGAAGTAGCTACTAGCAAAATGATATCTGAGTCCTGACTAAGCCTGAGTGTTTCCTCCCTGAGAATTTGGGGGAAACGGAAGAAAGAAGGAGAAACAAAAGGGTCAGACGTAAAGTCTGGTGAGTCTAGTTACTTTTAGCCAGTAAATAAATAAAAGTAACGTGATAGGCATATAATGTGGATAAAAGAGAGATCACTACATAAATGGTAGGTGTGACAAGGTAAGCAAGATAAGGTGTATGTGCCTCACTAATGATTACTCTGCACTATTACTAGTATAACTAAAATGAGATGATCCCTTCCACTGTAAGTTGGTAGACTTAGAGCATACGTCCAAGTGTACCCTAACCACTACCTTAATCGATCGGCTCCCTACCCCGTAGATATCCTGTGCTGGCCCTATAGTAGGAGGTATCACTTCCTAAAGGGGCAAGCATTAAGGTGTGCACAACCATACCTATTGGTGTCATGGTCGTCTTATCCCCCTCTGCCTGGCTCATGCACACACATGGCCTGGTCGATTTGCACCACCCACACCATCCGTCTCGTTTGGACCTCTTATAATCAATTAGTAAGCGTGCCCCTTCTCCGCCTAGTACGAAGTTCTTTATTTGATACCAACTCCGGGTTACTGACTTAAATGGGCCCCACACAATATTATACAAGCTATCCCCTTTGTCTTGTATCCCCACTAGGTTTTTCCTTGACTATGTATACCCTTAGGTGTCTTTAATTACATAGCCCTATGTCAGTTATGCTTACCCTAAAAGGGTGTCTTTAATTACATAACTTTATTATATTTTTCCACCGGTTATGTATAACACCAGGTATCTTTAATTACATGATCTTATTGGGTTAAGTTCGTGGGTATATATGTAAATATTACCCACCCCTCTAATTTACTTAACCCATCCACTACCCATCCAATTTACTTAACCCAAACTTAAGTTCACAATCATACAATCCTTATGGATCAAATTAGGTTAATTAGTCCAATCCAATACCATGTCCAATTATGGTTATAATGGGCTAGACCTCCTACATTAGGCCTACAACATGTGGATGCTGGATATGCCGGTCGGGTCCGGGTAGCCTTATTCCAAATTTGGGCATAACCTCATGTCTTAGCCCGAATTCGTATTTGCGCACTTAGACCTCTCACATTAGGTTCAATTAGTGGCTGCTGGATATGCCGGTCGGGTCCGGGCAGACTTCCACCACTAATGCAACCTACTCGTGTCATAAGTACAATTATAACTCCTAATTGTAATTACTAAACATTCCATTTTAATTAATTAACCAATTAATTAATCCTTTTCTTTTATAGGTGTCAATACCCATTTTACCCAATAATTTGGATTATATGTCCAAAAATGTTCATATTCAAATTATGCCAATATTAACCCTTTTTCCCCCGTTCCTTAACTAGCACCCTCACAAAATTGGCCGTATGCCTAGGCTAGACAACAGCCTAGTCATAAATGATAATACAAAAAAAGAATAAGAATGTAACAAAAGTGATCATCTTGGCATAAACATAAACTTAGCATGTAACACCCCACGTCCATTAATGTCACTCACAAAGGGAATGCATTAACTTCTATGGAGCGCTTTAAGTAAGTATAGAACAGAAACTTAACAACAAGACAGATATAAACAGTACTCAAAGATTTAAAAATTTATTTCATTGCAGCAGAAAACACATATGTTTGATTACATCATTAAAAACCAGAGTCAAAGTACATAATACCCATCTTGACTACCAAAAGTACATAAATTGAAAGACATAATCCCCAATACAAAATAGCCATAAATAAAAGAGAAGCTGAAATTTACTTCAGCGATCCAAGCAATCTTCTAAAAGCAGAGAAACAGCAGTCCAGAATCAAGCTCCACTGGTGCTAGTTCCAACCTGAGCACCTTAGGGGGGGAGAAAGAAAAGAGGAGGAAACAAAGGGGGTCAGACATAAAGTCTGGCGAGTGCGATAACTTTAACAATATAATTAACAAAGTAACTAGGCTAAGGCATAACTTGGAAAATAAGGGAATGACCATGAACCATTGAATATGGCAGAGTAAATAAGGAAACAAGATGAACAACGATATCGTTAAAGCGCCCCTAAACCACTATAAGATAATTACTAAACTACACCAACACTATAGGATAATTTCTATACTGCACCACCACTAGTCACCCTAAGGTTGATCCCGCCTACAGACTTAATAATGATATTGGTAGTTTCTTGCACCCCTAGCTGCCTTCATAGGTGCCGCCTGCCCCTATCTCCACTAGGTGTACCCACTACCCCCAAGCGATCGGCTCCCTAACTCGTAGATACATGTGTTGGCCCCACAGTGGGGTGTATCACTCCCCAAAGTGGCAACCCAATACAACCAACAATGCACGGCTTATACCTACACGATGCAACAACGTCTTACCTACCAGCCCAGGCCCACACACGCATATGAACCCGTTGGACTTGCGTTGCCACCGCTAACCCGTTTTGGCTTCTTACTGTCAAGCCCAGTATGCGTGTCCCGTCCTCGACTTGGGTCGAGCTCACAAAGATACGTAATGGGTTACTGGTTGAAATGGGCCCCTATTACTTGACACAAGCTATCCACCTAAGCTTGGTCCCCTCTAGTACATCCCACTTAACCCACTTCTTATTCATGTTCAATTACATGTTTCAATTTTTTTGGTTAAGTGTTTCTAATCGTATTTCCAAATGCTACCCAAGGCATCCACTAGATTCCACATGCCACCCAAGGCACCCACTTAACCTCCTCATGTCCCACTACATGTTTATCTGGTTAAGTATTTCTTAATTCATTAAGACTGTATCCTCATAAAGACCTCTCATATTAAACTGGCATTTGTGGCAGCTGGATTTGTCGGGCGGGTCCGAGCAGTCTTACACCACAAAAAGCCTAACCTCGTGTCTTTACAATTGTTACGTATTTAATTTATGTCTAAGACCTCTCACATTAGACTGACATTTGTGGCAGCTGGATTTGCCGGGCAGGTCCGGGCAGTCTTACACCACAAAAGAGCCTAACCTCGTGTCTTAGACGATTAATTACTCCTAATTAATCATTCCCCAATTTGAATTACTTTCCCTATTCAAATTATCAATCAATTCCAAATTTAACGATGTCCATAATTGACTCAATTATGTCCATTTATTTATGGTATGTAAGATCATACCAATTTTCATTACCAATTTATTTTATGCCTTTTAAGGCATTTATGCCAATTAAATCTTTTTAATATTATCCCCTTTACCCCACGTTGTACGTTTGTTCGTTTAACGTAAAATATACATTAGACTCGAATAGTCTAACTCATGGAATAAAGAGAAAACATCACAATATACACATAATTAAAACATAGATCTAAACATAGGGGTGAACTTGCATGTGTGAATGATGTTCTACATCTAAAACTTGCATAGGCCAAAGTTACAACTTACATAAACAACATATGTCATGGATCCAAATCTAGAGGTGTGAACTTGTTGAGATAATGGTCACAAACTTGCATAAATCATGTATGTCATAGATCTACATCTAAAGGTGTAAACTTGCATAGGTAATAACCCTAAACTTGCATAACATGATTCATATCCCAAACTCATATATTTATATAAACTTGCATATGTGATTTATGCATCATAACAATGGTGTAAACTTGCATCTAACATGTAAATTATCATGTATAATTTATCATATAACTCACACATGTCATAACCTAACTTTAGATCTAAAATTGATGTCACGAAACATGTAAGGTTATACTAACTTGCCTATGATTCTTGTCTAAATCAATATCTAAACTTGCATACATACTTGTGATCTATCATATGAATTAACATAACCAAACTAGCATATGAACAACATGATGATTTGATTATACATAAGCCAAATCATAGAATTACAACATAGGTGATAGTATTACATCATAAATGATAGCATCACAACATAACGTCATAGAGATTTCAACACAATTCTACAACATAATTACAACATGCGATCAATAATTCACATCACGCCCATACAATCCGCATCATAACTTAATCCAATTAAATTGCTAATTATTTTATTAAAGTTATCGAACTCACAACTTAAAGAAGGTTTTGAGTTCTGAATTCTGATTTCTGAAGTTGAATTAGCTTTCCTTTGAAGAAGATTCGTTGTTAGGATTGAATAGAACTGATTTGATTTGTTGTTCTTCCTCTCTAATTGGTGGCGGCTACTCTAGGGTTCAAGATGACAGCATGACGGCCATAGTTTTAGTTTTAATTCTGATTTAGGGTTTGAGTCTATGGGTCTTTTTATAGAGTTTTGAATTAATTTAAGCCGTCGGATGATCTTAGGGTTAATCAAAACTATTCAGTCGGGATAGGGTGACACCTCAGCCCTAATGACTCAGCAAGGAGTCAGAAAGAACTAGCAACATAGGTCAGACTGAACCAGAAAGCTGTGCAGGCCTGCTGCCTCGGCCTGGGCGCACTTGGCAGGTGCGCCAGTGCAAATTTGTACTGGCGCACTTCCCAAGTGCGCAAGTGCAATATTATTAAAAAAAACTTGTTTTGCCACCAATCTTCGTTCATCCATAACTCCTTCATCCGGTACCCGTTTCCCGCAAACTCGGACTCTATCTCAACCATAATTCCGAGATGAACACGATGGAGCAACCCCATTCCCTTAATTCTCACGTTTGAGATTAATTATTCTTTAATTTAGTTAATTCGGTTATTCAAAAATCCGGGGTGTTACATAGCATGATAATGTGAGCATACATACTGGCATGGACATGTAATTATCATCATAACAAGATGAACATAAAACTAGTGAACATAACATGATGTCTCAATAAGCATAGTAAGATCTAAATCAGCAGTTTAGATGTCCAATTTGTTTAGATCTAACATGATAACACATAGTGATAGGTTAGATCACATGATTTAGAACTAAAGGTTAATATAGATCTAACATGGTAACACAAGGTGATAAGTTAGATCACATTATTCAGATCTAGAGTTTAAAATAGATCTAATATGATAATACAAGGTGATAAGTTAGATCACATAATTCAGATCTAGAGGTTAAAATAGATCTAACACCGTTAGAATGACATAATAGCATGTTTAGATCTAAATATGTCCAACTTACAACATATCTAAGTTGATCACAATACGAAAGGTGATTTGCATACAAAATTAGATCTAACTACTGTTGCAACTGTCAAAATTAATAGATTTACATTCAGCACAACATAGTTACAAGTCAAGATCCACAATAATAACATAGTAGAATAATCACAATTGAACTGGATCTAGAGAAATAGATCTATCATTAAGATAAAGATTTAGATCCAATCCTAACCAATTCAAGGTGGCATATGTTCATGATTTACATAAATGGTTAGATCTATCCAATGATATAAATGTCCAAATTAACAAATTTATATTAACCACAATATAGTTACAAACCAAGATCCACAATAATAAAATAATAGAATAATCACAATACAAATGGGATATAGAGAAATAGATCTATCATGACATAGCTTAAGATATGATAATAGCATAGATTCATGGTTTAAACATATCCAAATCATAGTCTTTCATAATTTACTTTTATTTATCTAAACCTAAAATAAACTAGAACTCACGGCGTTAGGTTTAGAGAAGAAAGAACGGATCTTGAATTTTTGAATTTGATTTGCAAAGTACATTGTTGTAGAAAATGGTTCCGTCTCAGTTCATATTCTGGCAGCATACGGCTCCCATAATTTCTAATGAAAAAAATTGAGCACATATTTATAGCTGTAGAACCCTCTGAAACCGACTGCCACCTCAGCCCTAGGGGTGTCAACACCCGTGTGGGTGGGTCGACCCATAGGTCGACACCCCTTAAGGAGGGTCGACACCCATCTAGGGCGGTCAAACCCATAGAGCGGGAATTTTGCCGCTCTGACGAATTTTTCAAATTTGAACTTTTCTGGATAAAATTCTGACTCATCTCTAACTCATGCGTATATATATAATTTTTCTACACGTATACAAATTTAAAACCATCATAACTTCCTCATACGGTGTCCGTTTTACGCAAATAAAATGTCTATCCTGGCCAAAATTTCAAGACGGACGCAATGGTGCAGTCCGTTTCCTATAATTCTGAATATTAAATTAATTATTACACAATTTTACCACTTTTGGTGTTGGTACAAATTCGGGGTGTTACAATAATAAAGTTTTAAATTCCGCTGTTATATTATATTTGTCTTGTAATGTTTTTGTTCCTATTTACCTATATTGTTTCACGAAACCTAATGCATCTGATAAAGAGTGAAATTAACGGACATGGGGTGTCACATTTGGTATCAGAGCTGAAGGTTACTAGATCAGGTAAAAGATTTTGAAAATTGTTTTCAAAAAGGTTTTAAAAGAAAGCGTTTTCAAAAGAAAATTCTGTTTTGAAAAACATACTTCCTAAAGCCATATGAAATATCTTTCGATTCTCTATTTGAATCCCTTTTTCCTTTTCTTTTCAGCATGTCTGGGGAACCTAATATTCCAGAGGGCAAACAGATACTGGCTTGGTTTAGTAGGTATCAGGAGACTATAACTCCAACCGAAGGCCAAGCAGACGCCCCTCCCCCAGCTGCAGCCGTTGTTCCTCCTCCCCTTCTTCCGCGTGCTGATAATTTCTCTAGGATATGAAAAGATTTATGTGCTTTGGGAGGAAAGCCATTCCGAGAACTAACACTTTTGTAGAAGCAAGGAATTGGCTAAAAGAGACGGAGGATTTGTTTGGATTTTTCGAAGTTGACTATCGTAGGAAGATTCATTTAGTCGTTTGGCATCTAAAAGATGAGGTTTCATTCTAGTGGGAAGTGACGCAAGCAGAGCGTCCAATGGAGACTTAGGATGATTTCCGATAGAGATTTGAAATGAAGTTTCTTACTCAAGCCGAGCAAAGTATGGAAATGGAAAGGTTTTTGGCTCTTAAGAAAGGAAGCATATATGTTAAAGGGTATGTTAGCAAGTTTAATCAATTGATGAGGCTTGGTTTAAAACTAGTAGATACCCAGCATAAGAAAGCTTTGAGGTTTGCTAAAGGATTGAATGAACCCCTTCATGGGTTGGCTATGTCTCATACTCCGATGAAAGCAGCTTTTGAGAAACTCGTTTATATGGCATTAATGCATGAGGAAGATAAAGGTGAAAAGAAAGAGGATAAGGTTGAGGAAACACAAAACAAGAAAGTGCGGCCCAAGAAAGAACAACAGCAACAAAAGAAAGACGGTAAGAACGGAAAAGATCGAGATAAGAGGAAGTGTCATCATTGCGGATGTGGAGGATCATGTGATCAAGGATTGAAAGAAAAGAAAGAACGCTTGTTTTCATTATGGAGAGATCGGGCATCTTGTTAAGGATTACCCGAAGAGGCAAGGACATGGTCAAAGGAAAGGATCTTCCAGAGGGCAGGCGCATGCTTTCGTGGCGAGTACACCAGGTAGAGATAGGAAAGTTTCCGTTGAAGGTTTGATTTATCTTTCCAATCATCCAGTTAGAACTCTTTTTGATTCTGGTGCTTCACGTTCTTTTATATCTGATTCTATGGTTAAGACTCTGCACCTTAGTACTAGTATGGTTTTGGATCCCGTTGTTATCTCAAACCCCATTGGTGGTACAACTCCTTTATCTATGTTTTGTCAAGGTTTGAGAATATTTGAGTTAGGCGTTGATTTTGAGTGCGATGCATATGTGCTTTGTTTCATGGGCTATGGTTTGATTCTAGGGATGGATTGGCTAGCCATGTATGGTGTCATTTCTGGATTGTGAGAGGAGGGTCGTTAGACTTTTGACTTGCCATGGGAGGACCCTCGAGATTTCTTGTAACCCTAACAGGTTTGTCATGCTTAGTTTCCTAGAGTCGCTATATGCATTTATCGATGATCTACGATCTGTACCAGTAGTCTGTGAGTATCCTGATGTTTTTGAGGTGGTTCGGGGCTTACCACTGAGGCGCGAGATTTATTTCCGTAAATACTTGGTAGACTATGCAAAGCCAGTTACATTGCCTGTGTGCCATATGGCTCCAAGAGAAATGAGGGATCTTAACAGGCAAGTAGAGGAGCCACTTGAGAAAGGGTTTATTAGGCGAAGCATATCTGAATGGGGTGCTCCAGTGGTATTCGCTGCTAAGGCGGATGGTTCGCTTCGCTTATGTGTGGATTATAGAGAGTTAAATAAACTCACAAAGAAAAATAGGCGCCCACTTCCGAGGATAGATGATCTGTTTGACCAGCTTGTTGGTGCATCTGTTTTCTCTCAGTTAGACTTGGCCATGGGGTTTCATCAGTTGAGGGTGGCCGAGGACAATATAGACAAGACCGCTTTTAGAACTGCATATGGTTTCTTCGAGTGGCTCGTCATGCCTTTTGGATTGACGAATGCACCTGCCTATTTTGTTGATTTGATGAGTAGGGTGTCTCGGGAGTTTCTAAATAAGTTCACTGTGGTCTTTGTTGATGACATCTTGATTTTCTCAAAGAGCGGGGAAGAGCATGCCCTACATTTGAGGGAGGTTATGAAAACTCTACGTGCGCACCAGCTTAAGAAGAAATTCTCCAAATGTCATTTTTGGGGGAAAGAAGTGAGATTTCTAGGACATGTGGTCAGACTTGTAGATCCCACGAAGTTAGTTGCAGTTAAAGATTGGCAGGTCCTAAAGAATGCAACGGAGGTGAGAAGTTTTCTTGGGTTAGCGGAGGAAGTTCATTAAGGACTTCACAAAGATACTAGCCCCACTCATCAGGCTGACGAAGAAGAATCTGACATTTTCTTGGGGTATAGATTGTGAGGATGCTTTTCAGCAACTAAAGAGGGCTCTAACAACAGCCCAGTCTTGACTTTTCCTGATGGGAACAAGGTGTTCACAATATACAATGATGCTTGTGGTATAGGGCTTTGTGTGGTTCTGATGCAAGAGGGAAGAGTAGTATGTTATGGAGGTAGACAGTTAAGAGTTCATGAGAAGAACTACCCTACCCATAACTTAAAGTTAGCTGCCATAGTATTTGCGCTTAAGACTTGGCACCATTATCTACTAGGAGAGAGGATCGAATTGTACACCGATCATAAATCTCTCAAGTACATGTTCCCATAGATGGATCTCAATTTAAGGCAGCAAAGATGGATGGAGTTCCTAGCGTCCTATGACTTCGAGATTTCTTATACCCCTGGCAAGGGTAATGTGGTGGCAGATGCATTGAGTAGGCAGAGAATGACATGTAGTCCTCTGTTTGTGGAGAGGAACAGCTTGGAGTTTATATCGACTTTCAATTTTAGACCTTCCACCGAGTTTACACCTGGTTTATTGGCATCATTAGAGGTGTGACCTACTCTGTTGGACCAGATAGGGACTTCACAGCTAGAGGACCCACAGCCAGTAGATATCTTGGATAGGCTCAGTAAAGGGGAGACTTCAAGTGTGACGACAGCCCACAACCCCTGCACTAAACAAGAGGAATAATGCGCTGAAAGGTGTGAGCTATGGACGATCATCAAAGTAAGTAAACAACATCGGAACCTGTCATAGAACTCATAGCACAAGGATAAAGTATAGTAGAAAATATACAATAGGTGATAATAGTGAAGCATCACATAACAAACTTTTGAAACTTTCTCAACATCCCGAAAGCTTATCCCAACAACATAGGAAATATCAAGTATGTACATAAGGTCTCACTACTACACTCAAAGAGCAACTAAAACAGCGGAAACAGAATTAACTAGATAGTAGTAAAAGTAATACGCCAGCCTCCTACTCGCCTTTGCACAGCATCATCATCCTCACTAATCACTTGTCACCTGCTACTTAGTCTGCCCATCCACAACCGGATGAATAGCCCAAGGTAATAAGAGGAAACATAAAACCTTGAGTCAGACAACAGTCTTATTGGGCAATAAAACAGCTAACAAACTTCAATAATAAAGTATATGAGGATGGATAGATAAACGTACAAATCTACCCACAACACCAGAGAAGAACTCAACCCTATCTTCCACACATCGGACAGTGATAGCCTTTAACATAAACAATTCAACCATCAATCCATGGAAACCAAAACACCCATTCAATCATGGAAAAGCACTCATAACATCCAGATTATATGTATCTCATCTAAACTATCATAATCGAATTCAACATCCCTCAAGCACAAGCCTCAAAGGCCTAAACCAATACCATACAAGCACCCAAGGAACGTATCCTTCGACGTTGGAACATCTACATGAGATGTTTCAAACAAAGCGGCCAATCATCCATGACAGACTCTGGCTATCACCACTAATCTTGCTTTGAAACCTTCGTTAATCGTATGAGGGCTAACCTTGTCCTATGTCAAAGGCTAATGGTAACCCTAGTTCTAGCATAAACTTCGTACGCCTTTCAATGATACGTATGTATGTACAACCTTGACAACTAGGCCTTTCAATGATACCCAGGGTACTCGACCTACAACCGGTCTTTTAGGTGCCTCTATTGTACCCCTGATTTGAGCCTGCTAGAACTTACGACAATGATAATCTCTTGGCCATTGCATCTCTAGTCATCCAACCCGACGACCTTTCATAGCTCATGCAACCTTCTCAAGCAACCATTATTCACCAACTCATGACCTTTGAGTTATCACCTCATTCGCTGTTCCACACTGATCAACGAACTCATTTCAGAACTTTGAACCTTTCTCCTTGAATTCACTTCAAAGTCACACCATCACCGAGCCAAATTACATCCTTGAATTCAGACCTTTATGTTAAAATCTGAGTCGTACCCGAAAAATAATTTTTCAGAAATGGCCCTGTTATGCACGACCGACCAGATCATGCTCGACCCCTATGACATGACCGACCAGACGTTGCTTGACCCCAATCCTTAAAACAGAAGCCATCCTACATGACTGAGCCTCTTGACCGACCGACCCCAGGCCATGCTCGACCCAACCATGCTCGAGCCAGTACTTTCCGACTAGACTTCCTTCCACCATAACCATGCTCGAGCCCATGCTCGACTGACACTAGCTTGCTCGACCAGAACTGCTGCTCGACCTTGACCAAGTCCTACTCGAGCCTAGGCTCGCTCGACCCCAAGCCTACTCGACCCGACCATAACTTGCCAGACCAAGTGCATTTCTGCTAGATTAACCCGATTCCTCTTACTCGAACAACCCTTGTTTGTTCGACCCTACTACGTGCGATCGACCCAGTGACTTATTCCCTAAGACAACACTACGACCGACCGACCCTGGATGGTCACGAATGACCCAAAACCTGCACTACTCCATTTCCACCCTGATTTCGACCAAAACTTCGCCAAACGATAGATTCGACGAAACCAACTTGTCAAATCCTTCAAATATAACTACAAACATGATATGAATCTATTAACAATATGAACATGACGATTATCACTAAAAATTATGCAAATCACTCCAATATTATGATGATTGATCATATGCACAAAATTATAGATCTAACCTACATAATCATATAAAATGGCATAGGAATTACCAATTTAAACTTGATAAAATAGATCATAGGGTGATTCATATGAAAATGGACTTGTCATGGTATAGATATATGGTTAAACACTTGAATATGACGAAAAATATGATCAAAGACTCATATACTTCATTGAATCCATGTGAGAGATGTAAATCACTCACCGATTCTCCCAAACAAGCAAAAATCAATGCAATAAGATTTCGGACAGCAAACAATTTGAACAAAACCCCTTGATCCGACGAACTACTTCTTCAGTTGATGTAGATCTAGCCACCAATGGTGTAGATCTATGATTTCCCTCCTTGGATTTTGATTTTTAATGGTGGAAAGGTGTTAGAGAAAGGAGGAACATAGGTCACCTTATGAGAGAATAGAGAAACTAAAACATTTCTCATACCTCCCACCCCTATTTATACTCTTCCACTAGCCCACAGATGGGCCTTCCCGAATCAGCCCATTGTGGCTCTCTAAACCTGAACAGGCAACTGAAAAACCTTGAAACAGCGATTCCTCCCAAACCGCTGAGACAAATCTTTAATGTAACCACTCTATGGAAAGGCAATCATCATTTCCTTTCTAATGGCACAAGTCTCACCACCTAATTCGACCAGAGTCAAAAGTTATGCCCTGTACAAGACTGACACGGGTAAAAAGGTCACAAACAAAATCGGTAAAAATTATGGACATGTCTCACATCCCCATAAGCAACATATTAAATTATGACAATGATCCAACCGTCTAGGAATAAAATAAAAATATTTTACGATCTTCTAATACAAAAAATGTGGGCTGTTACATTCCCCCTCCCCCTTAAGAGTTTCGCCCCCGAAATTCCAAGCAAACACAAGCAACCACAATAATTCCGCATGCCTATCATCCATGAGAAGCCAATTCTATCATCCAAACTAGCAATCATCAAGTCATGCATCCATAGCCTTATCCTAGCACATGGAATACTATCAAACAATCAACAAGATACAACAATGAACCGATGATACGATATCAAAGGGTCCTACTAGTGAAGAGTTCCAGAGGAGTAGCCCTTATTCTCTCTTCCATCTCCCACATACAATCATCGCCATCTTCACTCCATTGTACCTTGGCTAGCTTAACCGTCTTCCTCCTAAGTTGTTTCATGTCATTTCCTACAACACGAAGCGACTTACAAGGTTTAGCAACTGTGGTCTCTACTTCTAGGTCTTCATTCTTCTCTATAGATAACACCACATTCGAATCATGCACGAACTTCCATAGAAATGAAACATGGAAAACATTATGCACACTCGACATCTTCTCGGGTAAGTCCAATCTATATGTGAGCTTTCCAATTTGCTCGACTATCGGAAATGGTCCAACAAACTTTGGAGCTAACTTTCCTTTACTTCTGAATCGAACCACATGCTTCAACGGCGAAATCTTCACGAAAACCATATCGCCAACATCGAATTCCAAATCTTTTTGACGTTTATCAGCATAACTCTTTTGACAATCTTGGGCCGCCTTCATTCATTGCTGAACGATCTCAATACAATTAGAGGTCTCTTTAATCATTTTAGGCCGAAGTAACAACTTATCTCCAGTTTCTAACCAACATGCTGGAGAATTGCACAGTCTCCCATACAACACCTCGTATGGTACCATCCCAATGCTAGATAGGTAGCTACTATTATATGCAAACTCAACTAGATGCAGATGCCTTCCCATGATCCTCCAAAATCCAACACACATGCTCTTAGGAGATCTTCCAAACTCGATTTACCCTCTTGGTTTGACCATCGGTTTGGGGATGGTAAGCCATACTTAAATACAACTCGGTTCCCAAAGCTTCTTGCAAACTCTTCCAAAATCCACTCGTAAATAATGGATCTCGGTCACTCACTATGCTCTTCGGGATAACATGGAATTGAACTATCCATTTCACATAAAGTTCAGCCAATTTCAATGTCATCCTAGTCAACTTGACAGGAATGAACCTTGCACTTTTGGTCAAGCGATCCACAATGACCCAAATCCCTTCATTTCCTACCCTAGTTCTAGGTAGTCCATCGATATTTGCTCCCACTTCCATGTAGGAACTTCCAATGGCTGAAGCAAACCACTCGGCTTCTTCTGTTCAGCTTTCAACAACTAACAGTTCATGCACTTGGAAATGAACTTTCCAATATCTCGCTTCATCCCTTCCCAGTAGTAACTCACTTCATCTCTGATACATCTTATTTCCACCGAGATGAATCGTCAACTTCGAGCGATGACATTCTCTTAGAATCTCATCTCTCAATCCATCGATATCAGGAACAACTAATCGCCCTTGCTTTCGAAGCCACCCTTCTCGATCGACCTCGAACTCTTTATCTTCTATTTCCAGATTCTGGATAAATTCGACAAGCTTTGCATCTTTCTTTTGGCTCTCGCCAATCCTTCCGATAAGAATGGGTGTTATCGACAAGCTTGCCGACATTTCAGGTTCCATCTCACACCTTGGACTAAAATCAAACCTTGCCAAATACTCAAGGCTCTTCTATTAAGAAAACATCACCCTCAAACTTCTGTGTCTTCGACTCAACGCATCTACCACTGCGTTGCCTTTGCCAAGAGTATAGGCTATTCCAAAATCATACGATGGCAGAAACTCTAACCGTTGTTGCTGCCAAGGATTCAAATCCTTTTGGGAGAAAAGATACTTCAATGACTTATGATCCGTAAATAACTCGAATCGAACTCCCTATAGGTAATGTCTCCACATTTTCAGAGCAAACACAATTACCACCAACTCCAAATCACGAGTTGGATAGTTTTTCTCATGTGGCTTTAGCTGTCGACTCGCGTAGGCCACAACCTTATCCTTTGGCATCAGTACCGCACCAAGTCCAGTACCACATGCATCAGTATATACCACCATCTCTTCATTCCCACTCAAAATGGTCAACACAGGAGCACTCGTTAATCTCTCCTTCAAGATTCCAAAAGCGTGCTCACACTTTGCATCCCATGTGAACACTTGGTTCTTCTTTGCCAATCCTGTCAATAGTGCAGCAATCTTTGAGAAATCCTTGATAAATCGTCGGTAATTACCAGCCAACCCAAGGAAACTTCTCACATTTGTCGCATTCTTAGGTCTATCTGTAATGACCGCCATTCTACATATCGGAGGATCGTATAATATTTATTTTATTTTCATATGAGGTTGTATGTGTGTGTAACTTTGGGAAATGACTATTGGGGTCATTTCCAATGTTCACGATTTTTGCCAAATTTTAAATGACCGTTTTGCCTCTGGTGAATCTTGTTTTGCCTATAACTTTTGATTGGTAAGGAGTTTTGACCTAAAACCACGTCCATTGGATTTAGATGATGGTTTACCTTTCTTTAGAGTGGTCACATTAGTCAAACGGACTTATCATTTGGGAGATATGGCTGAAATAAGGTTTGAAGATCCAAAAACAGCTTAAACGAGCTTAATTAGGTGATTAGTGGTTAGGTCCATAACCCATTTCGGGATAAGGGTTATGGGAGGGCTGAAAGGGTTTGGTAAAACATTTCATTTCAGTTTTCTAGCCGCCAAAAACATTCCTCTATGTGACAACCCCAATTTCGACATACCGATTTTTTTTTTCAAAATTCCGATCTATCGAAACGCGGATTGGTTTGCTCTGGTATTCTGCAGAAAAGACAGAGACATGAAACATGTTAGAGTTTGGAAAACATCTCACAGTGGAAGGAATAAAATATAATGTAATTAAAACATAGCTTTACCTTAATAATAATACTGCTAAACCAGTATCCAAAGCTATATAGTCTCTGTCATGAACCTAACTTGCGAATGTTGTGAGGAGGGGGTTCAGAACATAAGTCCTGTGTGACTGGATATAAACTATACACTTTGGATAATCATACATATACCGTTCAATTACATTTTTCTAGTTTATTAGGTTATCTGTGTTATTAGCATTCAAGGCTTACACACGTCGCACCCATCTACTTCCTAGTAGATTAACCTAATACAGTGTATATGTAGCTACCCCCAACTAAGTTACACCCCATGGTACCCTACTCGCACGGTCTCCACCGTATCATCGTAGGAATATAGCAGTCCCTAATCCTATGCCCGAATGTCATACGGATTTATGTATATATGTCAACGCAACGTCTGCAAAGAATCACTACTTCTATATTACATAAGTGTTCGGACTGCCATCTTTGAACCATTCGATCGAATTAGGTTCCATCCTCGAATAATGCCCTCTAGTCTTATGATACACCACCCAGAGCGACATGAGTGTACCTAGACTTTTCCACATACATATCGTCAATCGTTCTCGATGTCTATTGCACATGTTCTCTATATGTGCGCCCGAGTCCCATAGCAGGGCTAATCAAGAAACAATGGAACTGGTCGGGAGCTTTCAGATATCTGCCGATTACGGATGCTAAGGTCTGCTTTTACAGTGGCTATGGTCCCACTAGACCCCTCCCTCAACTAACGAAAGGCAGCCAAGAATATCAAGAATGAGAACTTAACCCCGGCCCCATATGCCCTTCAAACCTATTGGCCAACCTCACCCATAACTAGATAGAAAAATATATAGTCTTTTGGAGTTCTCCGCCTTTCCGCTTTACGTACTGACTGAAGATGGTAGGTAGACGACGAGTTGCTATCACAGGGCACTAACTGGACTCGTCGAATCACTCTGGTCCATCTTAGTCTTTTGATTGCCCGATATTATTGCAATCAAGGCATACTCATTGGTTCACCCACGCTACCTAACCTCTGTGAGCACAGGTGGATCATCTGCCACTCACAAAGGAAAACCAAGAGTACCCTACGTCCCTGGAAGCCGCGTGCTTCTTAACCCAGTCCGTTGGAGCCTACAAGAATATCTAGATGGACATGCGATCCTCTTTGTGTCTTTTGACATACCGATGATCTACCCTTTAGGGTTATTCATCCTCTAACGTATGGACTGGTCCAAGCGCCTCAGTTTTATATGTCATTAGACCCTACGTCTAACAATTAATTACGCGCTTGCGCCACCTCGTGAGTTTTCTCAATTATCTTGGTTATTCTCCTTCACATTGACTTCCTTTTCAAGTTTACCAAGTTACCCTTGCTTATTAATTCAGTTTATAACTTAACCTATTTAAGTTTATTAATAAGCTTACAGCATGTTATTATCTAGATTGTGGCCCAAGGTCTGTGATCCACAATCCCTTTTATATTCTTGTTTGATTCAATAACATGTTTAACTTAATATGTAATTAAGTATATCCAATTCACATGTTTCCACTTAACATGTCACTTGCCATTCATGATTAAATATAACTTATTTCATTTCATAAGTTTTCCTCATCCTTTCTCATTTAATCATAATTCCATTTTACGTCATTAATAAGACTTACTGTTGTTTACTTATTAACTTAGTTCTATTAACTAAGGCCCATTAATAAGTTTCTCTACCCATTTATTATAACCTATGTTATAATTTCCCCTTGTCCCTAGGACAAGTCTAAACATGTTATTCTTACCAACGAGTTTCAGACTCCCAGACTACTTAATTTATATAATTAAGTACAATATTTTTTTCCCTTTTCTTAACTGGTTTCAGGTTTTCCCCTTTTCTGATTACTTAATTTACAATTAAGTGCCACTTAACTTAATTCACCAGTTATCCCATTCCCTTACTAGTTTATTATAACCTAAGTTATAATATTCACTTGTCCCTAGGACAAGTCTATCTATTATACAACATTTTCATTAATGTTATTTATTTATAATAGCTTATTATCATTCCCCTTTTAAACCATTTACTATTGTAAACCATTATTCTTCATTCACTGTAATATATGTTCCTTATTATATTAACGAAAACACTTCATGCACCTTATCAGTTTGATAGAAGGAATCAATGATTTATTTTCATAACGTTTTCTCATCTAAATCCGTGGTAGCAAGTAATTTCTTTACTTTTCTTTATTTATTGTGGCTTACTTGCAACAACGTTCTAAGAAATAAGTCATTTAGGGAAATACATCACTTTTCCCTCTTATCACACTAACTCAATTCATTACATCTCTTCCTTTCTTATTTTCTGAGTTAGACATTTAATTACCATCCTTACCATTTATTCATATCTTGTTATATACATATATACATATAAGCACTAGACCTCTCACATTAAGCCTATACTTGTGGACGCTGGATTTGCCGGGCGGGTCCGGGCAGACTTCTACCACAACACTACACCAAAACAGGAGATTCCCAACGAGTATAAGTGTCACAAACAATTTTAGCAACGCTTATAAGTGTTGCTGTCGAGGCGTCGGCAATTACACCAACGCTTATAAGCGTCGGCAGAATTTTTTTGCCAACGCTTATAAGCGTTGGCAGAGTTTCTTCGCCAACGTTTATAAATGTTACAACGTTTTCCTTTCTAACGCTTATAAGCGTTGTCAATTCCATAACGCCAACACATATCAGTGTCAATGAAAACAAAATAGCATTATAAATAAGTATTAGCAATTTCTATATTCTAAAATAAAAAAACAATTATAATATAAGACATCTAATATAAACTCAAAAATAGTATTTATATCAATTCAAAGAAGTATTACTCAATCAATATCCACAAACAACATCCATAATCATGTAACATAAAATATCAATTGATTAAAGAGAAAAACCATACATACTCAAGTTACTAAATTTGTTACATAATTAATCAACTCCATAATCAATTCAAATTTGAATAATAGACGACAAACAAAAACAATTGCTCGACATTAATTTTTCTTCATACAGGTACTGAATACTTCCGCAACTGGATCATTCTCAAAATCATCTAATCCACCGTTACCACTAGAACTACAAGCCAATATCCTTTTTTCTTCCGCTTCTTGTAGAAGTGCCTACATGTAGTCAATAACACATTAAATTAAATTATACTGAAAAGAATAACTCATGGTAATAAAGGAAAATTTACACATGCATTCACAAAAAACTGACCTCGCTTAGGAAGTACTTCAAGTAAAGGGTCGGCTAATTCAAGGGATCTTCTTCGACACGTACTTGCCTGAACAATATAAACTTATCAATTTCATGTATGAAATTGAATACCTGATAAAAATACGATGAGAAATCCCATATTGCACTCTGTAGTTTTACTATAAATTAATGTGCATGAGCAATTCATTTTTGAAAGTTTCATCCAAAGAATAAATATGGACATTGCATTTTGTAACTAAGGTTGATTTTACAACTCTCTTTTTGGTTGAATCACGTTACAATTTATAACATACAAGCTTAAGATAACTAAGATAATACATGCTAATTTACAGCGTGCAAAGACCAAGTAGTAATATGCATGAAGCTTTGATCAAATTCAAATCATGATTTTATTTCTTCCAAGCGTAGGCATCTGCCATATAGGTTGAATGCCAATTTATCCATTATGTGGTTTTTATGTACATTGAACTGTTCCTTACTTCAGATTACGATGAAATTTACATGCCTATGTCTATCTATAAAGTGTACACACACACATCTATTTTTAATATTTGAAAGGGCATCCACGGCAGGAATATACAAATATACTCACAAAATAGGGTACCAAATGGGTATTCATCAGTATTAACTTATCCAGCGCTCAGTAAATTGAGGAAAAACTGAGACTCTGTAAAACTGAGCACTCGGATATTTACTGAAGCCAAAAACTCAGTTTTTACCGAGCTTGCTCAGCAAAAACTGAGCATAAAGCGCAGTAAAAACTGACCCTGCAGGCTCAGTTATATAAGCCTCGGAATCCGTAAAAACTGAGCCTTTGTGCTCAATTTTACTATGCTTTGGGCTCAGCAAAACTAATATATTTTTGCATTCAGCTTTCATGATGTATTTGTGCATACGGTCTAGTTTGCAAAATCTATGAATTGGGATCAACATGCAGGAGTAAAACTATCAAATATCTAAAAATAAGGGCTAGACTCCTGATGAACCATAAAAAGAACATATCTAAGGAGCATTGCTAACCTCAAAATTATTTGTTGGATCTGGCTGTTGTTGTCCATAAAAAATATCCATTCGAACAGTGTACAAAACTGAAATAAAGAACACTAGAAGTCAAAATACAAATTACCAAAAGTGAAGAAGCTATCGTAATAAGACAGAAATATCTGATGAAATAATGAACGATTATATACTATATTGAAAATTCATACTTACAAAAGGTTCTGCATAATAGTTATATCGTGAAGAATTAAAATGTTATAATAGAAATTTAATCCAGGTTTAACTCATTTTATTCATTCATTTATTCATAAATCACGAGGAGACATGCAAAAGGTTGCTGGTTTACAAACAGTTGTATCAATGACTCTAGTAAATGTTTATAAATAAGTTTTGAATCAGGCAAGGACTCAAGCTTTTGTACAGTAGTCAGTGGGTCAAGGGAAAATCTAAATATGCAGAATAAAAAATTTGTCTTAATTTTTTTTTAGTATTTCATTTGTCGTCCTAACCAAATATAAGAAATAACAAAACATAAACTAAAGATGTATGCCGCTTTTGGCTTTAGCTGCACATAGATTGACCAATCATTTAAGTGATTGATATTTACGTATCAGTGGACAACATAATGAGAAAACCAAATTCCAACTGACTGGGGATAACAAAGCATACATCTTTAAAGTTTAACACCATAGTAAACAAGCATTGATAATATTTAGAAGAATACCAGAATGAACCATTACAATAGTTTCGATGTCTTACTCTTCAACCCAACTTATAGCAGTTTCTATTTGTCAGAATCTGCAGCAATGATTGATAAAAGCAGGAGCTAGTTAGAAAGTGAAAGCTAGCAGAGAATATCCATGTAGGTAAAAAAAAGGGAACTTATAGCCATAAAAAAAATTCCTTACCAATTTTGAATTAGTCAAAAATAAAATAAAAACAAGAAGACAAAATTGGGTATCCAATGACTGTGCACACGGAAAAAAGAGAGGGGAAAATTATTTCCTTACCAATACAGTTTTATTTCCATTACGATGATGTCATTTAAAAATATTTCTTTGTATACTGCTTCTCGCTGTCACTTGCAGCACTATACAGCAACAAGAGCACAACATTTTCAGGCTTTGTCAACTTCTACTATCACTCAACTCAAAGTTCCAAACCAGCAACTACAGCTACTATCCATGTCAACCTGCAGTATACAGGATTTTACATGTTTGTAATCGTTTAACCTATCTGTAGTGGTTCAAGATGTAGATATACAGATGATAGAAAAAGTTTAGACTGTTATATAAATCTTGTCTACATGAACTCTCATTTTTCATGACCTCATGGAAACTAAAATCTACATTCCTTCCAAGTCAGCTTTGTCAGTTTTTAAACCAACTATTATATCCTTAAACTTATATACTTTCCAAATTATGGGTTATTACAATAAGGAACATACAGATTGCTATTTATTAATGGAAACATGAGCATTAATCAAATTTGAAATAGCAGCATCAAACATGTATTTGGGTATTCAGGATCGATCATATAGTAAATGAGCAATGCAAGATGAAAAAAAAAAACCAAGTCAAGTATTTTTCTTAAGTATACACTGTAATTAATGACAACAATAATTTATAAAAAGTATACAATGCATATATGCCAAAAAAATTAGTGATCTGTCAAGGTTACAATGACAATACAGTAAATAAGGTGTAAAAATGAAAAGAAATATCAAGCATAAAATATGAGGTTTTCTTAATCTAAATCAAGAAAAATATAAACTTAGAATTTAACAAATTGAATGGATACAAATAATTGCATAATAAATAATTATCAAATAAGCTTAGCTTACTTTTTTCTAGCGAATAACCATTAGTTATAAGAAAATAATTGCATAATAAATAATTATAAACTAAGTTATAAGAAAATGACTATCTAATTCTTTTTGCATGAATCATGCATCCTAATTTGGTATAGTCAATAGGTTACTTATCATATTTCGTGTACAGTAATGACTACAAAAGGAAGTATATTAGTGATGGATAGTAAAATTACAGGAAAAATACCCAAATTTTGCATGAGAAAATCTTTGCCTTAACCATGACGTATCAAATTTATTCGCTAACTAATCAATTTGTATAGAAACTGAGACAGACTATCACATAAAAAGAGCTCAAATATTAAACAAATGGAACTGAGACGATCACACATCAGACATATATCCTTTTAAGCATACATGAGTCGTCTTGGGCACATATACATAGCACATATACAATTATACTAGAAATTAATCTAAAAAATAAATAAGTAATAATTTAAAAAGTTCTGTTTAGAATCCCAAATTTCAAAAGAATAATTATTTTGGTGATTATAATAGATAGAAACCGCTAAATTTTAGTTGGTGAACACATGTGATTTATTCTTTTAATACAATGAAGTGGAAAAATAGTATATTTATTAAGAAAAGAAAGTGCTAATTATAGAATCCATCCAAATTGAAAATCCCAAAGTTGGAAGACTAACAATAATTATTGACTAGAATAGACAAAACAAAGAAAGTGCAGGAATAATAAACTAAAATTCCACATTAACAGAAAGGAACATAATGCATGAAAGAAATAAGGAAATAAGGAAAAAAGTAAAAGTAAGATAGCTGGAAATAAAAGGATACCTGAAACCCTTTCCATTTTTTACCATACAAGACAATTTATCATCGTTAATTTTAATGTTATTGTCTGATTCTTTTAAAGAGGAAACAGGGCCATGAAATTGGAAACAACATTTAGGAAATTGATATGAGAACAAGTGAGCAACTTCTAAGGAGCTAAAATTAATATACCAGTGTCATCTTGTCGCGATGTGAATTATGCAAACTTAGAAAGGGGAAACTTAGGTCTATTAAGAAAGGTTTTAGGAAGCGAAGTGTCAAAGATAAACATGTGCAGTACTTAATACCTTTTAATGTTATTTCTTAGAAAGGAAGTAAAATAATAAATATAAAATTTACTTATCTTCCTAAATTTTTGTGTTCTATTTTGTGACACTTATATACTTATTAAGTAATCTAAATTTCTATACTAAAATTAACTAAGCTAAATCATGGTAGATTAAATTTAGTCGAAGTAAACTTCACAGGTATCAATATTTTTTTAATACAAATATGCACAATTGTGAACTTTTTTTACGATAATAACGTTAGCTCATGGTTTTTTGCGGCGCTCCATTGTCTAAGTGATCTCAATGGATACCAAATAAAAAGAAACAAACATTTTTTGGCTTTATAAGGTAGCAAATTTTAAGCCTGATAGTTTTCATTGGTTATAAAAAAACACATTGATAGTCAAAACAGATGATTGGTGGTGAAACTCTATAGGAAATGCATGGTTTGAGTCATCAAACCATATTCAATTTAGTAACACTTTAGGAAACAAAAATTTGAATTATTAATACAATAGCTAAGTATAATATAATATAACATATAGGCACAGTTGTTAAATTTAGCATTAATATGTATTATTCCAATCAATATAATATGCAATTAACACAAACCGCTACATTTACCTAAATCAGTGGGATTTCAAAATTCATATCATTGTACTAAATATCACATCTCGTCACTTATACTGTAATACTAAAGCACTGCGCATTGTAGTGCACATTCAATATACTAATATCAAGCAACTCGTTTAATAATTGGAAAAGTTACTTTAATTTTATTTCAGATCATATAAATTCACTAACCATATAGATTTGCACCAAATCAAGCATGAATTACCTACCATATAAATATGTAAAAAAAAGCTCATCTCACCACAAAAAGAGGATCAAAATTGACCATTATTTCTATCAAATTCGGCTTTCTAATGATGTTGCTCTCCAAGTTGCCCCTCATCTTCTCCTCTAGCAAGTAGTGAAATCTGATACAATCATCTCCGTCCCTTACTGCTGCATGCGCCAAAATGAGCTCCAGGTTTGGCCACCCAACGCCAGAGTTATTTGCGTGCACTACTTCGATGACCTGACCACAGGTTGGTTCATTATGAAAGATTATATTTATCAAATTTTGTAATAGATGGCTTTGTTTCATAGATTGGCTATTGTATGTTATATTATATCATATTATCATGCAAAATATGATTGCATATTCTATGTATAAAAGACAGCCTTCGAAGCATTGAGTGTATGACCCTAGTGAGGTGATAACAGTTAGATACTTGAAAACTGGATGAGAATACCAATTCAAACGAGTAGATAGCAAAGCCTAGAACCACAAGATGGATCGGTTAAAAAGGCTAGGCAGTCACTTTATCATTTGGTTTGCTTGAATTCAATATCAAATATCTTCAGTCAGCCTGCTCATGATTATTTGGTCGGTCCAAGCATTTCCACACGTCATACAAGAGTATTAAACCAAGTTGACTTGACGAATCATTTTCAGTTTCAGGCATAAAACCACTTACCATCGGTTACTCCCTCTGGCATTATTCAAGATATTTCCTTTAACATTTAAAAAGAGCTCAACAAACTAACCTCCTAATCCTTTGAATAAATGTCAAAAAGAGCAAACTGAAACTAGATTCGTCTGGGAACAGGAGATACATAGATACAACGAAAATGAAAGCATTGTACATATTCTCATTTTAGATAATTTATAGGGTATATACAAATCACATCACAAGATCATATAAATTTACAACTGTATATAGCAGCTCAAATATGAATAACTACAAATTTGTTTTAATTTATAGTTCTGTTAGTTTCAGTGTTTCACAGGTTCGGTTCAACTCTCGACGTAATATTTAAGAAAATAATTTTTATACTTGAAATCAACAAAGACGTATGAAAATTGTACAAGTAAAATTTCGTATGAAAATTGTACAAGTAAACTTTCTTATGAAATCAATAAAGACAAGATAAATGAAATTTATACCTGAAATCGGAATTACAAACAATAGCGAATCAAACGAACAAAGATCCCCAAAATTGAATGCGATTGAATGCGAGTTGTTCCCTAAAGCCAAATCGATTCTCTGATGTCAAAATTGAATGCGATCTCAAAATCCGACTAGAACAGATTCGAATTTTTTAATCTTGGATGCTGGGATCCGTAAGTTTTTTTTTATAATCGTGGGATGCGTATTTCTGATTTAGGCGGCTGTGTTTTGTAAAAGCGTTGGGCAAAGGAATAAGAAATGGGAATCAGGGTTAGAGAGGACAGTTTACAATTTTGCCCTAGAAACCAGTCCTAACAACACAAATAAGCGTTGACAATAAAAAAATTATAATTATGTATTTTTGGTAACACTTTTTTAGCATAGCAACGCATATTACTGTGACTACCCTACAACATAAATAAGTGTTCGGAATTGAAAAAAAAGGGTTACCAAATGACCATTATGGCGTAGTACAAACTGACTTAACCTCATGTCTTAGCACATGTTGTTAATTCTTTCACTTAGGCCTCTCACATTAAGTTCAACATTAGTGGCTGCTAGATATGTCGGTCCGGTCCGGGCAGACTTCCGTCGTTAATGCAACCTAACCTCGTGTCATAAGTGTAGTTACAATTTCTAATTGTAATCCTAGGCATGTTCATTTTTATTCAATCACTTATGTTCATATCAAATTGCGCTTCCAAATTAAAATCTCAAAACATAATATATTTAAGGTTCCAAAATCCCATTACATGAAAATTTTAGACATATTATCCTTTTTATTGTAATATAGTTTTCAGTAATCTAATTTACATGTCGTCCAATTTTTGCCAATATTTTGTCGCATGTCATTTTCAACATATGTTTAATTCTACTAGGACATGTAAACATTCAATCGGGGAATTACTTTAACATGTCGTTCAATCAATAATATGTCCTGAGTAAAGCATGTAATTACAATCACTGAATTGGCTATTCATATCCTAACAAGTTTATTTTCTCCAACATGTAAACATTCAATAACTTAGCCAATTCAACATAGGAATTTCCTGACATATTCATATCAACATTTCAATTCATTACAACAACAATTTATAATTAAACTGGCCATTTCACAATTTATTAAAAAGGGGAATGCTTAACGATAGTCGTAACATTATCTAAAGGCTATAGCTTAAACCCACTCACCTTTAAGCTTTCCCCAAATTTTGGATCTGATCTGTTCTATCATCCATGGTTTTCCTTTTCCCTTTAATTTGATTAACGAGCTAACGACCATGGATTTATTATTTCATGAAAAGAGAAGGAAAAGAGGAATAATTTAAATAGATTGGTTCTTAGAGGTTTACATTGCTTTCATGATTCAATAATCTTTTTATTAACGTTGATTTCCTCTTTCAGATCTGAATTCATAATCCTCCTAGGCTAACATTTTAATTTCAGAAAAGATTTGAGAAGAGAGAGAGGGAGCTATGGCAGAGCTCCAGTGTAGCTGCTGAATTATGATGTTTAGGGTTAGGTCTAGGGTTTATTTATAGGTGCTCAAGACCTTATCGTACACGCAACGCTGAGTAAGCATTGAACCCAGTTAAGAAAATAGTCCTGGTTTGCAAATGAATCTAGCCAAATCTTATCATATGCTGAGTCAGCATTGTGTCCCACAAGCTGTTTGGGCGCAAAAATTTGAATTTCAAATGTTTGAATTGTTTTGGCGTAGAAATTTGATTTTCGAACTTTTGAATTTTTGGAATTTATTTAACTGTTTTATTCACATGAAATATTCTTATATGTATACAATTCCTATAATGACCATTTTACGTGTATATATATACGCACAACTTTCATTTTATTTTCAAAATTCAAACGATGTTGCACCGTTATCTGATTCTTACCATATTTCATTGACTGTATCCTTATCTTGAATTTTATCTTTTGTATACATATATTTATGCATATATATATTCTCATATATATACATATATCTTCTTTATTTCCTTATATGTACATTCTTATCCTTTCAAATTTTGAATTTGTATACGTACATATATTTGCAAGTTCAGTTGGTCCTCTCTAACACAAAGATTAAAATTATGCCGCCGCCGGGGTTCGAACCCTCGACCTCCATGTTACAAATCCAATGCCTTAACCAACTGAGCTATGAAGTCTTTTATTAATATGTCTTAGAACAATGATAATTATTGTTCTCTCCTTACTTCTCTTTTTCATGTTAGTTACAATACTTAAATTAAACCATTGCATGAATCTTTTTCTTTTATTTTTCTTTTAATGTTAATGAATTATGTTTGCAAAACAGTGCATGCAACATATTTACATTGCATGCAACCAATCCTTTCTTTCTTTCAGTGCATGCATTACATTTTTTTTCAGTGCATGTATTTATTACATGCAATCCTTATTTTATTCTTATTTTATATTTTAATTTGTTTGTATATATATATACATACATTTCTCTTGTACGTATACAAACTTCCAGGCTTAATAACTTCTTCATATGATGTACGTTTTACGTAAACCAGGTGTCTATCTTGACCAGAATTCCGAGACAGATGCATTGGCGCAGTCCGTTTTACTTCATTCTCGTTATTTAATTAAGTTATTCTTATTTTATTATCTTAAAAATACAGGGTGTTACATTCTCCCACCCTTAGGAAATTTCGTCCCTGAAATTTAATAAGGGTAAAATCAATTAACCCCTCGTATAATATACATCCATCATGTGTGCATCCAAATTTAGCAAACATTTTGCACTTGTGCAAAGTGAAATACAACATAATAATGCATGTATGCCTAAGTGGTACCTCCTATGTGTATGCAAATTTCTCAAAAATCATTTTTAAAATATGATGCTCACATCCTAGATATATTGGCAGTTCTACATGAATGCAATATTTTGAAAATCAGAATGCTTTTTATCCAAATTTTCCTACACTCTTACTGAGTATGAGCATAGTTCATCCAATTGTTGCATCCATAATCCTATCAACCAACTTTATTTTTGAATTTCAGAAAAATCTAATTTTCTAAATTTCGATTTCTTATGTTACAAAAAGGTGGAAAATGGAAAATTTCACACCTTCCATTTTTCTTTTATATACCTTTTTTCCAACCGTACTTGGATTTTATGAAACAATATACAAAGATTTCCTATTTTCCAATCCAAGCACATCCCACATAAGAAAATTTTCATTGTTGTAGCTTTTTTTCGTCTTATCTTGCAAAAAAAAATCAAATCGCAAAACTGGAGTAAATACAGACAACTATTTTCCTTAATCGGGTTTATGACTTGTTCTTACCTATAAAGTCAGTTCAGTCTCCTACTACAAGGTGCCAACATCCACTCTATTCTCATTTTCTACAACTTATTTTGTCCACCCAACAAAATTCTTAAATAATTTATCAAAATTAATTGTCAAAAGAATAGAGACTTCAAAACTTTCTTAATTAAAAATTCTTGCATGAAATATAACTAGAAAAACTAGCGAGCTATACATGCTCTATAATATGCATCTTTTACTGAGAGAATTTTACTTTAAAACTCAATATGTGCTTCTTTACATATTTTAAAACTATAACTTTTAAGATTAAAACTTGAAAACAACATAAACCATTTTTTTTTTCAAACTTTTATAATCTCAAGTTCTTAAAAGTTAATAATGGGGTTAGACTCAAAGTGGGTTTCCAACTTTTCTAGGTTCTCCTAGACACTCCCAAAGGTCAATTCTCTCAACTATATATATTCCTAATCCATTTTTTTTCTTTTCTACCTTTTCCAATTTGTAAGGTTTTACTGCCAAACCCACTAACCCAAAATACTATTCATGTGGGATTAACTTTCCTTTCGTGCAAAGTATATTGTACACTTCCCAAACAAACTTCCTAAGAGTCTCAAATTTCCTTATTCATTCCTTTAGTGTACAAAACAAACATCCCATTTCATATCATATTATACTCTTTCTATTTAGTGGGTTCCTCTATGGATCTAGGTATATATATAATATATTTATATTTTTAAAAATACAAGTACGTTCACTCACTTTTTATATAGGAATTATAAACCTAAGCTCTGATACTAGATGTGACAACCCTAATTTCGACAGACCGAATTTTTTTCAAAATTCCAATCTATCAAAATGCAGATTGGTTTGCTCTGGTATCCTGCAGAAAAGACAGAGACATTAAACATGTCCGAGTTCGGAAAACATCTCACAGCGGAAGGAATAAAATATAATGTAATTAAAACATAGCTTTACCTTAATAATAATACTGCTAAACTAGTATCCAAAACTATACATTCTCTGTCATGAACCTAACCTGCGAATTTTGTGAGGAGGGGGGTCATAACATAAGTCCTATGTGACTGGATTTAAACTATACACTTTGGATAATCTAACATATACTGTTCAATTATATTTTCTAATTTACTAGGTTATCTGTGTTATTAGCATTCAAGGCTTACATACGTCGCACCCATCTACTCCCTAATAGATTAACCTAATACAGTGTATATGTAGCTACCCCCAACTAAGGTACAACCATGGTACCCTACTCGCACGGTCTCCACCGTATCATCGTAGGAATATAGCAGTCCCTAATCCTACAGTCGAATGTCGTATGGATTTCTGTATATATGTCAATGCTACGTCTGCAAAGAACCACTACTTCCATATTACGTAAGTGTTCGGACTGCCATCTTTGAACCATTCGATCGAATTAGGTTCCATCCTCGAATAATGCCCTATAGTCTTATGATACACCACCTAGAGCGACATGAGTGTACCTAGACTTTCCCACATACGTATCGTCAATCGTTCTTGATGTTTATTGCACATGTTCTCTATATGTGCGCTCGAGTCCCGTGGTAGGGCTAATCAAGAAACATGGAACTCGGTCGGGAGCTTTCAGATATCTGCCGATTGCAGATGCTAAGGTCTTCTTTTACAGTAGCTATGGTCCCACTAGACCCCTCCCTCAACTAATGAAAGGCACCCAAGAATATCAAGAATGAGAACTTAGCCCTGGCATCCTATGCCTTTCAAACCTGTTGGCCAACCTCACCCAAAACAAGATAGCAAAGTATATGGTCTTTTGGAGTTCTCTGCCTTTCCTCTTTACGTACTGACTGAAGATAGTAGGTAGACGATGAGTTGCTATCACAGGCACTAACTAGTCTTGTTGAATCACGATGGTCCATCTTAGTCTTTTGATTGCCCCTTATTATTGCAATCAAGGCATACTCATTGGTTCACCCATGCAGACCTAACTTCTGTGAGCACAGGCGGATCGTCTGCCACTCACAAAGGAATACCAAGAGTACCCTATGTCCCCGGAAGCCGCGTGCTTCTTAACCTAGTCCGTTGAAGCCTACAAGAATATCTAGATGGACATGCGCTCCTCTTTGTGTCTTTTGACATCCCGATGATCTACCCCTTAGGGTTATTCAACCTCTAACGTATGGACAGGTCCAAGCGCCTCAGTTTTATATGTCATTAGACCCTATGTCTAACCATTAATTACGCGCTTGCACCACCTCATGAGTTTTCTCAATTAACTTGGTTATTCTCCTTCACATTGACTTCCTTTTCAAGTTTACCAAGTTACCCTTGCTTATTAATTCAATTTATCACTTAACCCATTTAAGTTTATTAATAAGCTTACAACATGTTATTATCTAGATTGTGGCCCAAGGTGTGTGATCCACAATCCCTTTTATATTCTTGTTTGATTTAATAACATGTTTTACTTAATATGTAATTAAGTATATCCAATTCACATGTTTCCCAATTAACATGTCACTTACCATTTATGATTAAATATAACTTATTTCATTTCATAAGTTTTCCTCATCCTTTCTCATTTAATCATAATTCCACTTTACGTCATCAATACGACTTACCGTTGTTTAGTTATTAACTTAGTTCTATTAACTAAGGCCCATTAATAAGTTTCTCTACCCATTTATTATAACATATGTTATAATTTCCACTTGTCCCTATGACAAGTCTAAACATGTTATTCTTACCAACGGGTTTCAGACTCCTAGACTACTTAATTTATAATTAAGTAGAATATATTTTTTGCCCTTTTCTTAACTGGTTTCAGGTTTTCCCTTTTTCTGAGTACTTAATTTACAATTAAGTGTCACTTAACTTAATTCACCAGTTATCCCATTCCCTTACTAGTTTATTATAACCTAAGTTATAATATTCACTTTTCCCTAGGACAAGTCTATCTATTATACAACATTTTCATTAATGTTATTTATTTATAATAGCTTATTATCATTCCCCTTTTAAACCATTTACTGTTGTAAATCATTATTCTTCATTCACTTTAATATATGTTCCTTATTATATTAAGGAAAACACTTCATGCACCTTATCAGTTTGATAGAAGGAATCAATGATTTATTTTCATAACGTTTTCCCATCTAAATCCGTGGTAGCAAGTAATTTCTTTACTTTTCTTTATTTATTGTGGCTTACTTGAAACAACGTTCTCAGAAATAAGTCATTTAGGGAAATACATCACTTTTCCCTCTTATCACGCTAACTAGTTTCATTACATCCCTTCCTTTCTTATTTTCTGAGTTAGACATTTAATTACCATCCTTTCCATTTATTCATATCTTTTTATATACATATATATATATATAAACACTAGACCTCTCACATTAAGCCTATACTTGTGGACACTGGATTTGCTGGGCGGATCCGGGCAGACTTCTACCACAAGCTAACTTAACCTCGTGTCTTAGCACATGTTGTTAATTCTTTCACTTAGGCCTCTCACATTAGGTTCAACATTAGTGGCTGCTGGATATGCCGGTCGGATCCGGGCAGACTTCCGCCACTCATGCAACCTAACCTCGTGCCATAAGTGTAGTTACATTTTCTAATTGTAATCCTAGGCATATTCATTTTCATTCAATCACTTATGTTCATATCAAATTGCGCTTCCAAATTAAAATCTTAAAACATAATATATGTTATGTACCAAAATCCCATTACATGAAATTTTTAGACATATTATCCTTTTTACTGTAATATAGTTTACAGTAATCTAATTTACATGTCATCCAATTTTTGCCTATATTTTGTCGCATGTCATTTTCAACATATGCTTAATTCTACTAGGACATGTAAACATTCAATCGGGTAATTATTTTAACATGTCGTTCAATCAATAATATGTCCCAAGTAAAGCATGTAATTACAATCACTGAATTGGCTATTCATATCCTAACAAGTTTATTTTCTCCAACATGTAAACATTCAATAACTTAGCCAATTCAACATAGGAATTTCCTGACATATTCATATCAACATTTCAATTCATTACAATAACAATTTATAATTAAACTGGCCATTTCACAATTTACTAAAAAGGGGAATGCTAAACGATAGTCATAACATTATCTAAAGGCTATAGCTTAAACCCACTCACCTTTAAGCTTCCCCAAATTTTGGATCTGATCCCTTCTATCATCCATGGTTTTCCTTTTCCCCTTAATTTGATTCACAACCTAACGACCTTGGATTTATTATTTCATGAAAAGAGAAGGAAAAGAGAAATAATTTAGATAGATTGGTTCTTAGAGGTTTACCTTGCTTTCATGATTCAATAATCTTTTTATTAACGTTGATTCCCTCTTCCAGATCTGAATTCATAATCCTCCTGGGCTAACTTTTTAATTTCAGAATAGATTTGAGAAGAGAGATAGGGAGCCATGGCAGAGCTCCAGCGTAGCTGCTGAATTATGATGTTTAGGGTTAGGTCTAGGGTATTATTTATAGGTGCTCAAGACCTTATCGTATACGCAGCGCTGAGTCAGCATTGAACCCAGTTAAGAAAATAGTCCAGGTTCGCAAATGAATCTAGCCAAATCTTATCGTACACGCAGTGCTGAGTCAGCATTGGGTCCCACAAGCTGTTTTGGCGCAAAAATTTGAATTTCGAATGTTTGAATTGTTTTGGCGTAGAAATTTGATTTTTGAACTTTTGAATTTCTGGAATTTATTTAACTGTTTTATTCACATGAAATATTCTTATATGTATACAATTCCTCTAACGACCATTTTACGCGTATGTATATACGCATAACTTTCGTTTTATTTTCAAAATTCAAATGAAGTTGCACCGTTATTTGATTATTGCTATATTTCATTGACTGTAACCTTATCTTGAATTTTATCTTTTGTATACATATATTTATGCATATATATATTCTCATATACATACATATATTTACTTTATTTCCATATATGTACATTCTTATCCTTTCAAATTTTGAATTTGTATACGTACATATATTTGCATGTTCAGTTGGCCTTCTCTAAAACAAAGATAAAAATTATGCTGCCGCGGGGGTTCGAACCCCCGACCTCCATGTTACAAATCCAATGCCTTAACCAACTGAGCTATGAAGTCTTTTGTTAATAAGTCTTAGAACAATGATAATTAATGTTCTCTCCTTACTTCTCTTTTTCATATTAGTTACAATACTTAAATTAAACCATTTCATGTATCTTTTTCTTTTAATGTTAATGCGTTATGTTTGCAAAACAGTGCATGTAACATATTTACATCGCATGCAACCAATCCTTTCTTTCTTTTTATGCATGCATTGCATTTTTTTTCAACACATGTATTTATTACTTGAAATCCTTATTTTATTCTTTATTTTATATTTTAATTTGTTTGTATATATATATATATATATTTCTCTTGTACGTATAAAACTTCCAGGCTTAATAACTTCTTCATATGATGTATGTTTTATGTAAACCAGGTGTCTATCTTGACCAGAATTCCGAGACAGACGTAATGGAGCAGTCCGTTTTACTTAATTTTCATTATTTAATTAAGTTATTCTTATTTTATTATCTTAAAAATACGGGGTGTTACACTCTATCCCTTGTAATGGCCTCCACCTTCTAAATTCATCCCTAATCACTTTCTAATCACATATTAAGCAAATCTACATCAAATTAAGGAGGATTTGCATCAAAATCAAGATAGAGATACTGGAACACATAGGAATTCGACTGAAATTAGTGGAGTTTTCTAAGCAATAATATATTTGTGGCTAAGGTGAGTGATTTGCACTTTTATTCACTAATTACGGCTAATTAGGGGTGATTAGTGATAATTAGCGAAATTATGCATCATAAAAATCTGGAAAAATATGTAAAAATTCTTATATATTATTTTATGCCTTTAATATAAATTAGGGTTAATTTGGACCAAGTTTGTTAATCCTATGGTTAAGAGGATTAAGGGGGAAATCGTGCTTTTTGGGTATGTTTGATCTAATATATTTCATATGGTTGATGTTTTAATGTTTTTGATTGATTCTATATGTTGTTACCGCTGTTTGGTATGCTTTGAGGTTTCATAGGAAAGTTAGAATGGTCGAAAACGTCGTCATATATTGTAAATAGCTTGTTGTAGAAGTGCAGGAAATTGGAACGGATCGGGCTCGTTACCTCTGAACCAACCCGCTCGTGAAGCACCTCCATGACCCGATCTTTCCACCATGAGCCGACCACTTGTGACTATGGCACCACGACCCAATGAGCATCACAAGCTGAACTTGGAGGGATACCACGAACTGATGCCACGAGTAAGCCACGTACCGATGCCACGAGCAGGAGGTCCCGAACCGGATTCATACGAGGATCACGAACCGGTAATGACAGCATGGTCACGAACCACCAAAACCTGATGGAGGACCCATGAGCCGGAGGGTTATTCACAACCCAAACCCAAATGATCATCACGAACCGAACCGAACCGAAAGAAGACTAAAAACTCGAGATGAAAAGGAAGTCCAAATGGGAAGTTATAACCCAGGATCCAGATGGAAACCAAAGAGTCAACTTCATCATTGGGCTTTGCTGTGGGACATGTGCAAAGGGGTTATCGATATCCCTAGCTTTGGTTCACCGTTGAAGATGGGGGACATGTGGACAAACCAGAGCTAGGGAAGTGTGGACTGGTTGGTCCATTAACTAGAGCCAGGGATGTGTGGACTGGGTAGGGTTATTGACTATAGACCATAGATGTACAGTCATAGCAATAGTTGACAGAGTTGCCGTCATGGACCCAATGGATTTGGTGATCAAAGCGATAGATATCGTATACTTTACGCACTGAATGAGGGATGTGAGGATGATTGCTATCTTTGATGTTTGCAATCACCATGACACGCACACTCCCATTTTACACTTTACATTAGTGTTACCTTAGAGTATTGTATATCTTGTTGTGCTAACTCTTTGGTTGTAGGTCCAGGTTCAAGTATGATTATTTATACATGTTGTTGTTTTACTTTGCTGCTATCGCTCATACCAGACTTTTGTCTGACTTAGAGTTTTATGTCTCTTCTAATTATTCTGGGTGCTCCTAAAGGAGCAGACTAGAGACCGGTTAGGTGGTTATGCAAGAGTAGCTGTCCGGAGACGAGCAGGAGGCTTCCACATACTATTCACATATATTCTCCCTGTGTCATTGCCGGTCACCACTTTGGGCATTAGTAGTGTACCTTTTTTATTTTGCTTTAGAGACAGTATTTTGAAGTTGTAATAATGATGGTTTGGATCATAATCTGTATTTTGGATTCCGCTGCTATGATGGTTTAGTTTTCATCTTATGTACTATCTCGCCTGTTTTATGACAAGCTATGTTATTATTATATTTTATTCCATGTGTTGTGAGATATACTACAAGTTATTTGGTGATTCATAGTTTCAAACCCTTTTCTTTTGACGACTGTCCCGTGCTAGTCAGGCATTGGCACAATGCATTTCGGGGAAATGTCGGCTGGTGCAGGGCGGGCCATCACACTTGGTATCAGTGCCTAGGTTGCGTAGATAACCTAGGGGAAGACACCGGGGAGAGATAGTATACATATATGAAAGCGCATATTTGTGATATTTTGGTTTTCAAAAACTATATATATATACTATTAGTATATTTAAGGATGAAGTCGCACTGCACGGGCACCACTAAGGAGATGGTTAATCGTTTTCTCTTTACAGATTGGACGATGAGCCAAAATATGAGGAGTACGGGTTCAGGGGCCAATAATAGAAATGCTCCTGATATGAGGACGATGTTTACTGCCTTTATGTAAGCGATGCTTACGGATGTTCAGGGAGCTGTTCCTAATGCTGCTAGCGGTGGTGGTGCAGCAGTGCAGGCACCTAGGGTCGATTTCGCCAAGCTCTGCAAGGATTATACTAATCTTGGTGAAAAGCCATTCCACGAAACTAAATCGACTATGTAGGTTCAAGATTGGCTTGATAGTTATGAGCGCATCTTTGAGGATTTGGCGATCGAGGATGCGATGAAGAGAAAGTTAGCATCGCGTCATATTTAAGGACGAGCAATGAATTGGTGGAATGCTATTAAAGCAGGTACTCCCGAGGATCAAGTTACTTGGGATCAGTTTAAGACTCGCTTCAGTGACAAGTTTATTCCAGCTACTCAAAAATCAAAATTGTTTAAGAAGTTTTTGGAACTTAAGCAGAATGGTAGGGCAGTCTCGGAATATATTGCTGAGTTCAATACTTTATCGAAATATGGATTATCTCTTATCGATACTGTTGAGAAGAAGAACAATAAGTTCATAACTGCCCTAGATGAGTACTTGGGGGAAAGACTCATAAACCATATCGATGAGACATTCGAATCTATTGTGAGGAAAGGCATTGAGATCTGAGAGCCTTTACCCTAAGTTGAAGATCGAGGTTGTTATTACATCTGGAGAGGAGCCAAAGCCGCAAGCAAGCGACAAGAATAATTCCCAGAATAAGGGGAAACAGAATCTAGACCTGTCAAATTATGACCCTACCCATTTACCTTACCCATTTTACCCTAATTACATCCATGTTGGGTCAACCCATTTATAATTTTTTATTAAATGGGTCATAAAAGGGTTGACCCAATTTTAAAAGGGTTACAAATGGGTAACCCACTTACCCATGTAACATACGAAGAATGACCCATTCGACAACCATAACAGAATCAGACTAAGGATGGTCATAAAAAGTAGAATAAGAAAGATATTGAGTGCTATAGTTATGGAAAGAAGGGTCACCATGCCAAAGAGTTTCGAGCAAAGCCAGGGGAAAAGAAGTGCTTCAACTGTGGCCAAGTGGGGCATTTTAAGAATGAATGTCCACAACCCCACAAGGAGAAGCAAATGGTGAAAGCATATGCTATTAGCGCTATTCCTTCTTCGTCGAATGGCCCAACTGCAGCGCAGAAGGGAAAAGGTGTCGTTTTTTAAGGTATGCTTTTTATTTATGATGTTCCTGCTCGAGTGTTGTTTGATACCCGGGCTTCCCATTCCTTCGTATCTAGTGACCTGGTAGATAGGTTGGAATTGGAACCCGAGATTGTCGATAAACATTTAGTTGTGACGAACCCGATTGGTGGTTCGAGTAGCCTTAGTATGATTTGTCGTAATTTGATCTCATCGAGTCATGGATGTATGTTTGCTTTGTTTTGGGCTTTACTGGGTTTATCATTATTTTGGGAGTCGATTGGCACTAAAGATATGGGGTGGTGGTAGACTGCGAGGGCTCTTCGCTGACCATTAGAGCGGACGATGGGCGGAGGGTGGTATTGGGTTGCCTACCTAGTAATGAAGTGATGGCTAGTTTTCTACATTCCCTCGACATCCCTCATGATGAGTAATCAGATGTGCCTATTGCTGGCGAGTATCCGGACATCTTCGAGGAAGTGACTGGACTTCCACCACACCAAGAGATCGAGTTTCGGATTGATTTAATGAAAGATGCCAGACCTATAGTGATGCCTCTTCGTCGTATGGCGCTAAGGGAGCAGCGAGAGCTCGAGGTGCAAGTGGGTGATCTTTGAAGAAGGGATTTATTCGAAGGAGTGTTTCCAAGTAGGGAGCACCAGTTGTATTTACAACTAAGGCCGATGGTTCCCTTCGCTTATGTGTAGACTACTTGAGCTGAACAAGGTGACTAGGAAAAATAAGTATCCTCTTCCATGGATAGATGATTTGTTTGATCAACTGAATGGGGCAAGAGTGTTTTCCCAGTTGGATCTCACGACAGGTTTTAATCAGCTCCGAGTAGCAGTTGAGAGTATACCTAAAACGGCATTTCGGACGCCGTCTGGATTCTATGAGTAGTTGGTCATGCCATTCGGGTTGACTAATGCACCCACATATTTTGAGGATCTCATGAATAGGGTATTCAGGGATCTATTAAATAAGTTTGTTCTTGTGTTCGTGGACGATATCTTGGTTTACTCGAGGACAGAGGAAGAACACAAGGAATATTTGAGGACGGTGATGGAGGAGTTGAGGAAACACCAATTGAAAGCAAAATTTTCTAAGTGTCACTTCTGGAGGAGGGAAGTGAGATTCTTGGGCCATGTTGTTTCAGAGAATGGTATTGTTGTGGATCCTGCGAAGGTGGCAATGGTACAAGATTGGTCTACGCCTAAGAATGCAACGCATGTGAGAAGTTTCATAGGGCTAGCTGGATACTATCGTAAGTTTATACAAGACTTCTCCAAGATAACTGCATCGTTAACTCAGTTGACCAAGAAGAATCATGCTTTCATTTAGGACGTTAGGTGTGAGAATGCATTTAAGAGCCTAAAGGAAAAGTTAACGTGCGCACTAGCGTTAGTTATTCCTAAAGGGAACGAAGAGATTACGGTATACACGGATGCCTGTGGTACCGGACTAGGTGTTGTACTAATGCAAGGAGGTAGGGTTGTAGCTTATACTAGTCGGCAACTGAAACTGCATCAGAAAAGATATCCTACCCATGATTTGGAATTGGCAGCGATCGTGTTTGCGTTAAAGACGTGGGGACACTATCTCTTGGGAGAAAGATTTGAGTTGTTTACCAATCATAAGTCATTAAAGTATCTTTTCCCTCAAAAGGATTTAAATCTTCGTCAACAGAGATGGTTAGAGTTCTCGGCTTCATATGATTGCAATATCGCATACACACCCGGGAAGGGCAATGTGGTAGCCGATGCATTGAGTAGGAGACATGCCAGCATGGGGGCTATGTTTCTTGAATTGAAGCAACTAGAGTATATTGCAAGATATGATTCCAGACCCAAGTGTGAACTGGATCCAAAGATGTTAGCAAGTTTGACGATTAGACCAACTTTGATTGAGCGGATTGGTTTCAGTCAGAGGGACGATCCTAACCTATTGGAAATCATCTCCAAGATAGAGATGGGTATCGACATTTAGGAGATGAACAAGTATGGACTTGATCGAGAAGGATGGCTTCGAAAGAATGGTAGACTAGTTGTACCCAATGTTAATGGGTTGAGAGATGAAGTGCTTAGAGAATGTCATCACTCAAAACTGACTATACATCCCAGTGGTAACAAAATGTATCGAGACATGAAGCAGACCTACTACTAGGAAGGGATGAAGAGAGACATTGGGAAGTTTATATCCAAGTGCATTAGTTGCCAGTTAGTTAAAGCCGAGAAAAAGAAGCCAAGTGGTTTGTTACAACCGCCGGAAATTCCTGAATGGAAATGGGAACAAGTATCTATGGATTTCATTGATGGTTTACCAAGGACTAAATCAACTCATGATAGTATTTGGGTGATTGTGGATCGACTGACCAAAAGTGCAAGATTTATACCGGTCAAATCGAACAGAATAGCAACTAAGTTAGCAGAACTGTATATGAAGTGGGTAGTGAGATTTCATGGAGTACCTAAAGGTATTGTGAATGACCAAGATCCATTATTTACTAGTGGGTTTTGGAAGAGTTTACAAGAGGCTTTAGGGTCAGAATTACATCTCAGTACCGCGTACCATCCTCAAACCGACGATCAAACAGAAAGGGTGAAACGTGTATCAGAGGATCTTTTAAGAGCTTGTATATCGGATTTTGGTGGTTCATGGGATGACCATTTACATCTGGTTGAATTCGCATATAATAATAGTTATCAATCCAGTGTTGGTATGGCTCCATTTGAAGCTTTGTATGGAAGACCGTGCAACTCACCATCATGTTGGTTGGAGACCGATGAGAAGTTTGTGCTTAGGCCAGAAACTTCAGATAAGATCAAGGTTGTTCAACAATGAATGAAGACTGCCCAAGATAGGCAGAAGAGTTATGCTGATAAAAGGCGAAGAGATTTGAAATTCTTCGTTGGCGACTTGGTATTTGTCAAGATTTCTCTGTTAAAGAGTGTGATTCAGTTTGGTAGGAGAGGTAAATTAGCACCAAGGTTTGTTGGTCCGTTTCCAGTTCTCGAACAAGTTGGGGATTTAGCATACAAAGTTGTATTACCTGACAAGATGGCGGGAGATCACGACGTATTTCATGTTTCCCAGTTAACGAAGTTTGTGCACGATTCTGAAATGACTATTTCACCAGATCAGTTCGATGATATCGAGGTAGAATCAAAGGCAGTTAGGAGCCGCAGGATGATTTGAATTGTAGGACATGATACAAAAAACTTCGAAGGAAGACAGTGAAACTGGTCAAGATTCAGTGGAGCGATAATGAGAATGATTGTACTTGGGAAACAGAGGAGAACATGAAGAAGTCGTATTCAGAACTCTTTGCCTGGTAAAATTTTTGTTGCGATATAGTTATTCCCTTGTTAGTAAACCGCATGGTAGGATAGGCTTGTTGTGTTATTTTTGTATTGATTGTTTGTAAATGGTTGATAAACATGCGGGACACCATTATATGTTTCCTTAGTTAAGGAATTTCGAGGGCGAAATTTTTTAAGGGGGGAGAGTGTAACGACCCGCATTCTATGTATCGGAGGATCATAAAATATTTATTTTATTTTCATATGAGGTCGTATAGTCATGTAACTTTGGGAAACGACTATTGGGGTCATTTTCCATGTTCACGATTTTTGCCGAATTTTAAATGACCATTTTGCCCTTGGAGAATCTTATTTTGCCTATAACTTTTGATTGGTAAAGAGTTTTAACCTGAAACCACTTTCCATTGGATTTGGATGATGGTTTACCTTTCCGTAGAGTGGTCACATTAGTCAAATGGACTTACCATTTGGAAGAATATATGGCTGAAATAAGGCTTTAAGATGGAAAAACAGCTTAACCGAGCTTAATTAGGTGATTAGTGGTTAGGCCCATAACCCATTTCAGGATTAAGGTTTTGAAAGGACTGAAAGGGTTTAGGAAAACATTTCATTTCAGTTTTCTAGCCACCACAAGCATTCCTCTAACCCTAGTAATGGCCTCCACCTTCTAAGTTATCCCTAATCACTTCCTAATCACATATTAAGCAAATCTACATCAAATTAAGGCAGATTGGCATCAAAATCGAGATAGAGCAGCTGGAACACATAGGAATTCGACCTAAATCAGTGGAGTTTTCAGATCTATAATTTATTTATGGTTAAGGTGAGTGATTTGCACTTTTGTTCACTAATTATGGCTAATTAGGGGTGATTAGTGATAATTAGCGAAATTATGCATCATAAAAATATGTAAAAATTCTTAAATATTATTTTATGTCTCTGATATAAATTTGGGTTAATTTGGACCAAGTTTGCTAATCCTATGGTTAAACATAGTTAAGGGGATTAAGGGGAAAATCATGCTTTTTGGTATGTTTGATCTAAGATATTTCATATGGTTGATGTTTTAATGTTTTTGATTGATTCTATATGTTGTTACCACTATTTCGTATGCTTTGAGGTTGCATAGGAAAGTTAGAATGGTCGAAAATGTCGTCGTATGGCTTAAGTAGCTTGCTGTAGAAGTGCAGGAAATTGAAACAGATCGGGCTCATTACCCCCCGAACCAACCCGCTCGTGAAGCACCTCCGCGACCTGAACTTGCCACCATGAACCGACCACTCGTGACTATGGCCCCATGACCCGCTGAGAACCACGAACCGAACCTGGAGGGAGACCACGAACCGATGCCACTAGTTCGCCACGAACCGATGCCACGAGCAGGAGGTCACGAACCAGATTCATACGAGGATCACGAACCGGTGATGACAACATGGTCACGAACCACCACAACCTGATGGAGAACCCATGAACCGGAGGAGTATTCACGACCCGAACCCAAATGATCGTCACGAACCGAACCGGAAGAGACTAAAAACTCGAGATGCAAAGGAAGTCCAAATGTGAAGTTAGAACTCAGGATCCAGATGGGAACCAACGAGTCAACTTCATGATTGGGCTTTGCTGCGGGACGTGTGCAAAGCGGTTATCGATATCTGTAACTTTGGTTCACCATTGAAGAGGGGGGACATGCAGACGAATCCGAGCCAGGGAAGTGTTGACTGTTTGGCCCATTAACCTAGAGTCAGGGATGTGTGGACTAGGTAGGATTATTGACTATAGACTAGGAAGTATGGTCATAACAATAGTCGACGGAGTTGCCGTCATGGCCCCAATGGATTTGCTGATCGAAGCGGTAGATATCGTATACTTTACGCACTGAGTGAGGGACGTGAGGATGATTGCTATGTTTGATGTTTGCTATAACCATGACACGCAAACTCCCATTTTACACTTTATGTTAGTGTTACCTTAGAGTACTGTACATCTTGTTGTGCTAACTCTTTGGTTGCAGGTCGAGGTTCAGGCATGATTATTTATACCTGTTATTGTTTTACTTTACTCCTATCGCTCATACCAGACTTTTGTCTGACGCAGAGTTTAATGTCTCTTTTTATTACTCTGGGTGCTCCTAAACGATCAGACTAGAGACATGTTAGGTGGTTATGCACGAGTAGCTGTCTGGAGACGAGCAGGAGGCTTCCACGTACTATTTACATATATTCTCCCTATGTTGTTGTTGGTCACTACTTTGGGCATTAGTAGTGTACCTTTTATATTTTGCTTTAGAGACAGTATTTTGAAGTTGTAATAATGATGGTTTGGATCATAAGCTGTATTTTGGATTCTGCTGCTATGATGGTTTAGTTTTCAGCTTATGTACTGTCTCGCCTATTTTATGTCAAGTTATGTTATTATTATATTTTATTCGATGCGCTATGAGATATACTACAGGTTCTTTAGTGATTCATAGTTTCAAACCCTTTTCTTTTGATGACCGTCTCGTACTAGTTGGCCATTGGCACAGCGCATTTCAGGGAAATGTCGGCTGGTGCAGGGCAGGCCGTCACACTATCCCAGTCCTAAATGGTCAAATAAGTCGTCAATCCTTGGTTAGGGATATTGTTTCTTCTTAGTCAACTTGTTAAGTTCCCTATAATCCACACATAATCTTAAAGATCCATCAGACTTACTGGCAAACACTACTAGTGTACTCGATTCGGAAGTACCCCTACAAATAAACCCTTTCTACAATAATTATGAGATATGTTTGTCAACCTCTCTCCTTTCCTTAGGATTTATCTGCCTCAAAGGCAATGCTACAGGTCTCACATCCTCTTTGAGTTCTATTCTAAATGATATTTATCGGTGGGGTGGGAGTCTTACGACCTCCTCAAAAACGTCGGGAAATTCACATACTATCGATACCAAAAACGGTCCTCCTAAATCAGCAGATAAGGAAAATTAAGTCGAGTCCCTTTTCCCTATCCTATAGGAATCTCTAAGCTGTGGCCTCTAGAGCTTCTTAAACAAACCACTCTCTTACCGCAATTAAGGACGACCCATAAAACGAGAGCCAACCCAATCCTAAAATAAGACCATACCCCTTAAACTGAAGTACATATGCATCACAAAAGAAGTCGACATCACTGATGTCCAATGCTAGGTCTTCACAAACAACTAAAAGTTGCATAGTCCCTCTGATAGGGTTAGACACCTTTATCGGATGACTAACAATGGATAAGAGAAGTTCGAAAGAATCAACAATCTTTCTAGCAATGAAGGAGTGGGTGGCTCCCGAATCAAATAGGGTACACAAAGAAATTCTTAAGATAGAAATTATACCTTCCAATATAGGCTATCCTTAATCTTTAGGGGGCAGACTACTAGTCGATGCTTCTTTCAAGGCATAGTTTTGACCACTCAGCACAACCTTCGGCATAGGACATTTCCTTCCCAAGTGACCATCCTCATGACAGTTTAAGCATTTCCCTTTGAATTCCTCATTTGCTAAGTTCACTCTGCAAGCCTTCGCCTCATGCTCTTTCTTGCGGCATCTAGAATATGTCTTGGCTTCCCTATTGAATTTGCCTCCCTTCTTCTTCTTACGCCAGAAATTCTTCTTCTTGTTCTTCCCCATACTAGAAGTAACTTCTCCCTTATCAGTCTTAACCTCCTTAATATACTGAGCTGAATATAGAATAGTTGCCTCAATAAGGGCTTCAAACGTAGCTCCAAACGTAACTTATGCCAAAAGCATCTTCCTCAACAAAGAATTCAGTCCTTTAATAAACCTAAGGGCTTTATCCACTAGGTGTCTACTAGTCCTCTTCCTAACTTAGATAATTATGTAAAATTTGCCACATACTCTTTCAACGCCAACTCCCCTTGCTGTAACACCCCGTAATTCTGTAACACTAAGATTCGCAAATCAAGGAAGAATTAAAAGTTAAAATCAAAATCAAGGGAAACGGGCTGTGCCGTTGTGTTCGTCTCGGAAAAATAAGCGAAATAGAGTCCGAGTTTTCGAAAATCGGAGTCCGTATGACCAAGATATGGCCCGTCAAAGTTTTCAGAAAATTCCAAGTTCAAAACAGTTTAAAATAGAGTTAAATTCGAAATTCAAACGCGCAGGGGGCAGGCGGGAAAATTCCCGCCCAGGTCAAGTCGACAAGGGTGTCGACTGCGCAGTCGACACCACCCCCCCCCCATGTCGACTGCCTAGTCGACACGGGTGTCGACCTGCTCGCTTTTTCCAGCTTTCTGCACCTGGTTCGTTCTGCTGTATTTGGTCACGTTTTCTGACCAGGTTCGTCCACCTAGCACTATATAAACAGACCTGGTCTTCTTCTCTATTCACAATTCTTTTTCTACCCTTATGCTGCAAAGATTCTAGTTAGACATGGCTTCTTCTCCTCCTCTAAAAAATATAAATAAATAAATAATATATATATAATAAAACAAGACGAGGAGATGCTGCTCAAAAGACTTTCAAGAAGAAGAGATTCAAGCTAGGATTCAGAAGGAGGTTCAAACGACTTCAACGAATGATTTTCTACGAATCGTAGCAACGCCGTCTTTCTTTTCTAATCTAAATCTCTGTAAGTCAGTTATTTCTAGATTTGAACGTTTTTCTTTGTTCATGACATGAAATTAAAGGGATAAAAGAATATGCCAATTCTCTTTCTTTCTATTCGAATCTGTGCCTATCTCTTTGGACCTAATTAAGAACTGTCATGATTCAAAGACAAATAAGACCATGACTATGAAACTATGGACCTAAAAACCATATGCCTATGACTATGAACATTTGCCTATGACTATGGACATTGCCTATGACTATGGACACTGCCTATGACTATGAACATTGCCTATGATTGTGACTATGACTATGAGGATTACTTCCTTGACAAAACCTATGCCTTTGATTAACATAAACTATTGCCTATGACATAACAAGGACATCTGTGATTAAACCTCCATGATTCATGACTAGGAAAGTGTTGCTTAAGTTCTGTGATTTTGAGATTGGGCTAAACCCGATTATTTATTCTGCTTGTCCTTGGTTTTCTTTGGTTTTAGACTATGGGAATTTACCTATTAAGTTAGGCTACCCATGTTCTTGAACCTACCCTGTCTATTCTTGGTTTTAGACCTTGGGAATTTACCTATTTAGTTAGGTCTACCCATGTTCTTGAACCTACGTCGTTATTCAAAACCATTTTATGCCAGTTGTTATATCTATCCTTTTCATAGCAATCTTTGGTTCATTCCCTATTTGCTACGAATCTAAAATCTAGATTGAAACACGATTTTACGAACGGTGGGAATGCGATTTGGGGCAAAATATGAAATTTACTAAAACATAGTTTAACTTGGAAATTGGCATAAATTGGGAACATGTATTATGGCATGTTCATAGAAATGCAAATTGGATAAATTTGATATGAATTATAAGATGTGTAATTTGAATCTTGCATTGACGTGTAAATCTAGCATTTACATGAATAGTGAACTAGAGTAATAAGTCTAGTTTGACGTGAATTAGAATGTAAATCAGAATTGGATTAGCTAATTTGGCTCGATAAGTATATTGGCATAAACTTGAAATTGGCCATAATTGGGAGTAATTGTCAGGATTAGCAAAATCATGGTTAGTGACACTTCATTTGGTATGGTTTACAAACCAAAAAGCATAAACATGATATAGAGGGGAAAGTGGGCCGTAAGAATAAATGTAGACAATTTACATTAAAAGAGTAATTGGGAAATAAGTAAATTAAGATTAATTTACTTATAGAATTTGTCCTAAATGAGGAAATGTTAATTTAGACAAATTAAAGGTTTGTTAATGACATCTTTTTTTAATAATAAACCAGAAAGTTCTAGGGTGACAGAGAGGATAGTGCCTGGGCTTGAGTTTGGAAAATACAAGTTTCCTGCTCTCCCTGGCTATCCCTAACTGATCAGATGGACGGGATGGTTACCTTCAAAACCTGATTTGAAAATTAATCAAAACCCTTTGAACTAGAAAACACGAATAGGCCTAACCCGAGGTTAGACTGAGTTGCGATGTAAACCTGCCCGGAACCAACCGGCACATCCAGTAATCGCAACAATATCTGTCTAATGTGAGTGGTCGTGGCTTTAATTTATTTAGTTAAATCTAGAACAAGAATGCTAGGGTTAAGTTAACTAAGACACTTAACCAACTCAACATGATAACAAGACTGGTAGGTGGGGTTAGGTTCATACAGTTAAGCTAGAATGGGAGGGTTAAGTCCATAGGAACACTTAACCAACTTAAGCACAGTTAAGCTAGAACGGAGGGTTAAGTCCATAGGAACACTTGACCAACTTAAGCACAGTTAAGCTAGAACGGAGGGCTAAGTCCACAGGGACACTTAACCAAACTCATGGTAACAAGACAAGATTTGTAGAGGTTAAGTAACTAAGAAGACACATAGCCAAATTAACATGTTAACTAGTCTAGAAAGTGGGATTAAGTAAAGTTAATATACTTAGCCAAATTTACATGTTAACTAGACTAGAGGTTGGGGTTAAGTAAGATTTAATACGCTTAGCCAATTTGATATGTTAGCTGGGCTGGACCGTAGGGTTAAGTAAACTTGAACACTTAACCATCAGATTTTGATAAAGGAATAGGGTTAAGTCTAAAACATGAAGGGGTAATACTTAACCGTTAATAACAGGTTAGTTAAAACAGACGGGCAAGGTTAAGTCAAAAGGGAACACTGAACCAATACAGGGTGAATGGGTAAGGATAAGTAATAAGGAATACTTAACCAATATAACTTGGTTTGTGGTGGGGTTAAGTCAACATGAACTACCGATAACACTTAACCAGTATAACAGGGTGAATGAAGAGGGTTAAGTTGGCTTGAATTGACTAATGACACTTAACCAATCCAAATTGACGGGAAAGGGAACTAAGTAGTAAACCTTAGAAAACAACGATTCTGGAAACTAAGTGGTAAATCTTAGTTAGTAAAACTAAGTAGTAATTCTTAGTATAACATAGGAAGGAGCGAATGTCCGTCTGAATAGAGAGAAGGCTCCAACGAATTGGGTTACGAAGCCCGAGGCTTCGAGGGGACGTGAGGGTACTCTTGGTATCCCTCTGTGAGGCTGCAGATGATCCGCCTGGGCCCACAGAGGTTAAGGTCTATGTAGAAGAACCAGGGGTATGCCTTGGTTGCAATACATGGCAACCTAAAGACTAGGATGGACCGGCGTGATTCGGCGAGCAAACGGTAGCCCTGTGATAGCAACTCGTCGTCTACCATCCATCTTGAGTCAATCAAGATACGTGAAGCGGAAAGGCGGAGAACTCCAAAAGACCATATACTTGCTATCTAGTTATGGTTGCGGATGGCCATAGGATAGTGGGGCACCGGGGGCCGGCGTATAGTTCTCATTTTACAAGGTGTGCCTTTCATTAGTTGAGGGAGGGGTCAAGTGGGACCATAGCCACTGGAATAAAAACAGACCTTAGCATCTGCATCGGCAGATATCTGAAAGCTCCCGACCGAGTTCTGTATTCCTTGATTTGCCCTGTCACAGGACTCGGACCGCACATTACAGGACATGTGCATCTAGACAAGCGACAACGATTCGCGATACATGCGTGGGGAAGTATAGGAACATATACCACTCTAGGTAGTGTGTCCTAGACTTGGGGCATCGTTCGACAGGTAGCGTAATCCCTAGTTGGACTAGGTGGCATAAACCCTGAACTCGAGAAGCGTTCAGCAGATAGCGTAAACTCTAGTTAAATCTAGAAAGCACTTGATAGAAAACCCTAGATTAGATCTAGGTAATAAATAATGAATGTATGCCGGAAGGCAATGGAAAATACAGGGATTGGGATCACGTTATCATTACTAGTTGGGACACTAGACAGGTGGTGCAGAGATATAGAAACCAGTATAACAAGGAAATAGCGAAGCGGCGAAAGTAATAGAGCATATCCAGTTTATCTTATCATATCTTGTGATTATCTTGTCTAACCTTGCTGACCCTATGGTCATGGTGTAATCTTGGATTCAGTTAATTCATGTCGTTTGTTTTTCCATGTTCACATGCTAGAAGTTACTGAACTTACTCAGGCTTTATGTCTGACTCTGTTTTTCTTTCGGCTTCTTTTCTTCCGTTTCCCCCCCCCCAGGTAGTAGAGGAGGGAGTAGTATAACTCAGGTTAAGTTGGACTGTCACTCTTTCCCAGCTTGAAGATTTGTCAAAGTTTTGCTTGGATTCTCTTTTCAGATGCTATGGCTGGTTCTTGCTACATTGGGGAATATAAATGTATTTTTATGCTTCTTTATTTTGTAAGACAGATGACACTCTGATATTGTAAAGAAATCTTTGTACAAACTATTTTATCAATAAAGCAAAGTTTTATTTTCCGATGTTTAATTTCTGTCTGTCTTGTAATTTATCTGCATCTTTTACCCTAAATGCTCCACAGAACTTAGTGCATTCCCTTTGTGAGTGACACTAACGGACGTGGGGTGTTACACTTGCTTTAACTGGATAAACTTTTCTAGTTGCAAGCTCTTCTCTACATTAGTTAAGACGGGTTCTAAATTCTGCCCAACTAAATACTCTGCATATATTTTCTTGTGAAATCAGGTTCCACCATTCAAGGGCCTCCCCCTCCAAACGTTAGGCAGCTACCCTATGCTTAAGTTGGTCATCCCATCGGTAGCTTCAAAAATCTTATCACACTCGGAGATCCACGCTTCAGCTTCAGCAAAGTTCTCGGTTCTCGAAAATGACTTGCCTCCTAAACTTACAAAATCTTTGCAAAGGCAAGGAAAGCTGAAGGGCCCTTCAGCGGGCTAAGCTGTTGGTTCCGCTGGGGCAGGATTGGCAAAAAGGACATATTCCACAGTCCTATAATCTGGTGGAACCATTCTGGAAAGTAACAAGGCATTGTCGGATTTCCCTGCTCAGGTTGATTGTCGGCCATTTCTACTATCTAAAAAGGGAAAAACCCTTCAGTGGACTTCCTACGATAGTACCAAGGCCCAAAAGAAAGAAAGATAAGGTTGTCTAGTATAGTTGCATATGTTTTTGGGGGTATAATACTTATATAAATAAACATATAATTTTGAAAACCCTTTCCAAATAACAAATACATCTCTCCTATGTATATCTCCCCGTAATCGGGTAACCTATGCTCTGGTATAAAATGTAACAACCCATCTGGAATGGACCTAAATTCCGACCCAGAAAAGAAACATCAGAACTTAAATCCACTCTAAGCGGATCGTTCGTTCCTATAAGGAATTACTAAATAGGTATCACAGAGCAGTATAAACGTTAATCAGAATCTCACACAGCGGAAGAGATAAAATATAATAGCATAAAAATAGACGTACCATTATATAAAAACCACAAATTCAGATACAATAAGTCTCAAAGATACAAGGTACATCAGTTATTCATTATCCCAATTACATGACAACAACAATAAGGCTACTGTCACTATAACTATGTCTTCGATGGGCTCCTCCTCGAAGAAGTCGTCCCTCATCCTCAGTCAGCAGTCTCACCAACTAACCTGTTAATGTTAAGAGGAGGGAGGTCAGAACATAAAGTTATGGTGAATAAAATGCGTACGAGTTTAGGAATAACTATTCCCTAAATTTGGCAGTATAAACTCTTTGTGTTGCGTCTACGCAATAAACATGCACACAATCAAACATATAAGGCGGACATCCTAGCAGTCACTTAAGGTCTTTATATAAATATAAGGGTGGACGTACTTACGGTTATTTAATACCCACAAAATAATTTAAGGACGGACATTCTTTATAATCACTTAGTACCCCATGAGGCGGGTCATTCCTAGTCACTTAAGGTCATTTAATATATTAAGGGTAGACATCCCTACAGTCACTTAATACCTTATGGCGGACCCTAAACCACTTAACAATTCGTCTCTAACGCCAACATCATAATGTATATTCTCTCTTTGTAGGTCGAGAAATAGTAACAGCGACATATTACTAGGTTAGGGTCAAGAAATCATTTTTAAGAGAACCCTCCCGGCGGACCCTTTTGTTACTATCTAGCTGTCCCTATAGGTGAACTCCTAGTCAATTAATACTTCCCTTAGACTATGGTTCCTTTTGGCCATATATATATATATATATATATAGTCCCTAAATCACCCCTCACTAGCCCCTAGATAAGAAGCAGACATTACTTGGAGTACTACCCTACTCACGTTACCGTCTAATAAGACCATTTAATACCTTATAGAAGAAAGGCGGAACCAACAACAATTCAAATCCTCGAAAGGCGGATCCCATGATTTGGGTCCTGAACCAAGGAGTGAACCTTAGGAACGGACCTAGACCTAACAACTCAATACCTTTTTCCCAAGGCAGGCCTACTTTACACATTATATACACACACTAGACATCCTACATTAGACCGACTACTTGTAGATGCCGGATTTATCGGGCGGGCTTCTAGGCTAACTTCGTATCATAATGTATTAATTATAATGGTCCATAGCACTTAGACCCCTCGTATTAAACAGGCTTACTTGTAGATGTTGGATAAGCCGGTCGGTTCTGGGTAGACTTCTACTACAAGTAATGGTTAACCTCGTGTCTATGTGTCATTAATATTTCTAAGGCGATTAATGCAAACACAACAAATTCCTATGGGAACATATCAATTCAAATTTCTAATTTAATCGTATTTATTATGCACGTAATACATATAATTATTACGTTGTTTACGCTATAGATACATATATAAGCGTGAATTAAGCGAACGCAACTAATGTCCAAGCCACATTTTGAAAATCTCAACCCTGTTTGCAATTAGGGGTGTACAAGTTATTATTTCCCATATTTTCTTCAATCAAGGCATAAATATACATATTAACATGTGACAATCAAAATGAAAAAAAATAGCAATAACAACACAGAACTTGCAGCCAGTTTTGACTTAATTATTCAATTAATAAAAGATGAACAAAGAGCCATATACCGAATACACACACACACACACATAATTCCTATTTTTAACGGATTCACTGTTATGTCTGTTTACATAAAAAACCTTAATATTTGAATATCTTATAAATAGTACGTTCAAATACTCTATTTTAGAAGAAATAGAGATTTATACCTATTGAATTCACAATCCCATCCAAATCTTAACCTTTTGTACAAAAACCATACATATGAAATTGCATAAAATGAAATAAGATGAATCTGACTAAACATAGAGAATTATACAACACTAATCATGCTTTAATTTTATTAGTTCGATAATCCCAAAACCACAAACACAAATTGATTGATAAATCCTTCATAAAATCATAAACAAAATGGAAGGTTTGAGGGGTTCTAATGTTGTGTTCTTTTCGTATGAACTCAAACCTAGGCACAATAGTCCAGACTTGTACTAACAAATTATAGAAAAATTGCAAACTCATATGGATTCCACACATAGTGCTATTAGCTAGGGAGAGAAATAACAGAATTGAATAGAACAAGATTTGGAATTGACCTTCGTGAACGAACGTACTCCAACCTTCCAAATATATATGTGTGTGTGTGTGTGTGTGTGTGTAAGAATCACATATTATAGTCATATATATATGAATCTAAATTCCAGAATAAAACTAAATCTTTATTAGAATAGAATAGAGGAGATAGAATAGGTTAGGGAGATAGAAGAAAACCTAAATCCTTTTTCTTTTCTGGAATAAGAGACAGTAGAAAGGCATCATGGAGGCATAGATAATAACGGTTGTAGGGTTTTGAGTGAGGGTTGAGGGTTATATTTATAGGTGACACCATGTCTATAGGCTGTTAGATTCAATAAGTTAAATCTAAGCGGTTTGTTTGATGTAAAATGTAAATAAGTCCCTATATAAAACAACCATCACTAGGCTCCTCTACAGGAGGGCGGTTGACCGGGGAGGTCGATCCCCCCTTCTAGGGTCGAGTCTAGGAGATTTCATCTCCTAACACGTTTCTTTTTATTGGTTTGTTGATTAATTCGAATTATTTTTGTCCTTATATTAATTATTCTTGTCCACCTTTATGTATAAATAATACACACAAGTTTGAATTCAAAAGGGATATTCTTTTTCATGCTTATCCAAATTAATATATTATTGATGTGTATATTCATTTGTTTGAAATTCAAACTTTGTATGTTAATATATACACACAACTTAATTTATTAATATCTTTTGCAAATTGACTCCGTTTTCAGCAAATAAAATATGAAAATGGATTATAATCTCAGAGAACGCAACTACAATACTTTCGTGGTCCAATTCGTAATTGTCTAAAATCCCATTTTCAGCCCATTAAATTATTATTGTTTACTTTTAAAAAAAATGGTTTAACTACCCGAAATCCCCGCCTGACCTAAACCGAACATGTATATGGATTGTTTGAGAACACAACGCATCAAAACACTTAATTCAAATCTCTTTCAATTCCGTTTCAATCATTTCAATAGTTATTTAAAATTATAAGAACCTCATTTTTAAATCAAAACTAATTTGAAAATGAAGTTGTTACAATTTTAAACAACAATTGAAATGATTCAAATGGAATTGAACAAGATTAAACAATCTATATTCTTGTCCGGTTTAGGCCGACCGGGGATTTTAGATCGTTAAAAATGGCAAGGCTGATCGGTTTTTATAGTGATCCTAACACTTTTATTATATTAAAATAATAAGTACATCAAGTTCTAGCGATACACAGCTAATGCATCGACATTAAAAATCTCCTCCACAAGGAGGAGAGCAAAGACATGCCGGAAGAACAACCTGGACATACACACATCCATACATTACATTACTTAATGTTTGACATAGTATTCATAACTACCACATACTCACTTACTATTGACATATAGCCCATACATGACTCACAACCATAGTTACATATGTTAAGCATTGTCATTTTGTTGACCCTGTACCCTACTTCTCGTGTTTGGCTTGACTATTTCCTTGGATTGTGGGGATGGCTGCTCCACATCAACGACAGGCAGTGGAGACTTGTAAGCCGCAAGTGGCAAGATGTGCGCATATGGATGCTCTTGGAATGTCTTTTTCTTTTTTTGGACAGAGTTTGAAGTGAACGCACGGTTAACAATAGAAGTGGATGCTACATTGTCTTTAGATGGAGACTTAACTATATTCTCTGATTGCTTTTACAGTGGGCTAGCACCATTGAGAAACCCAGGCTTGAATCTAAAGTTGGTGAGCTTACTGGATGCCAAAGGGGTAGTTTAGACAGAAACATCATCCACTAAAATATCACTTGCATGCTACAATTTCTCAAAGCTCCTAACTTCATCTACCAACATTTGCATAATGTCAACCTTGTTCATACACTCCACCACATTAGCCGCAACTTGACCAGTGGAGGTTATAGCTTCCTGTGGTGTCAACTCGATGCCAACATCATCACCAATTTTCCCTTTACCTTTTTCACTAAGTTTTTGACTAGTCATCACATCATCACCACATTAGTCCCGGCCTCTTCACATATGTGAGGGAAAGGATGTGTGCACTGATCGACCATCCCCAAAGCCCGGAAAGCCGTGAGAATAGTACCAGGACGGGAGACTGACCTGGGAAGTCCTCTCGTGCTTGAGTACGGGAGCCTTTGGCACTGGGTATCATATCATTGAACTCATCTTCTTCGAGTCTGTCTTGCTACTGAACAACAGAGCCAACATTCTAAACTCACCAACTTCCTTGTCTTCTGTATCCCTAACAGAGCATATGAAACATCCAGATTAACGAGGGCATTAAACTTATTACCAACAACAGGCAATTTAGTTACCATGTCCACCTTCACATGTAAGCTAGTATCCTTGTCAGTACTATTCATTCTCCCATTTCCACAACTATTACACTTTGTTACTTTTATATTCGTTTTCCCCTTCAAACTTTTCCTCTACACCTTCCTTCTAGATGGAACTTGAAACCCAACTCCTTTGGCAATAGCGACACCGTCCTTGTCGACCCCGGTAACATTACCAACCTTACCATTGACTTCAGTATCTAATTCACTAGATTCAAAACCACTTTCCTTGGCTGCACATGTGACTTTTTGCATAATAGCATCGACATTGACACCCAAACTAAACCTATTCACCTTTCTGTTACATTTAGTTATGTCGTGACCAAATACCTTGCATCTTGAACATCAATTTGGTTTCCATTGGTAGCCAACTCTCACATGATGATCAAAACCATCGTTCAACGGCACTGTGAAGGCATCAGGGAGGTCGTAATCTGAAGATACCTCCACCATACACTTTGCGTACTCAAGACACTCCAAGCTTTTATTCGTCGAGTCCATATATATAAATTTACCAATACGTGATGCCAACCAATAAATACCAATTTTCGACCAAGCTAGTAACGGCAAGTTCGACAATTTAATCCAAACTAGAACTTGCCGAATACATTCACCGGTACTACCTATGTTCAGATCCCACTTTTTAACTATGAATATCTTATTACGAATTATTACTAGGTCCATTTCAGCTATTCTTCTCCTATCAACTATATCTGAAAGTAAGAAGAAAAAGATGTTTCCGTTCGATTTTACCTTAATAGAACCACGGGATTTCCATAGCTTCTTTAAATGATTAACAACCATGGTGTAAGAGAGTGGTGCATCGAGGAAAAATCTAATAAGGTAGTATTCCCACACTTCTATACTGGCCTTCACGATGTCATCGATTGGAACAAGCTTACTACCGGAGTATTTCAGCATCATGGGAGAGGGACAGAATGTACCCGCATTTCTAGGTTTAGCAGCAAAGAGTGACGACCACGTGACAATAGGAAGTGGAGGAAAAGCTTGAGTATGTGGAGAGGAAAGGAGAGGCGGTGGGTCAGTGGTAGGCGGAATAGGAGGTGAAGGAGGGTTCGGTGTCAGAATCAAAGTAATAGGTGAGACAGCAACGATGAGATTTAAGGGAATTAGGGGAGAAGTAAGAGCAGAGGCAGGCTGTGAAGTCGCCATTTTTGTGGAGCTAAAGGCAGATTTTTTAAATTAAGTTAACTCAACTATATTTTTACGTGAAGTTACAAAATGAATGGGAACAAATTGAACGTACCTCTCTTTTCTCCATCTCGAGATGTTTCTCATGGGATTTCGTATGCAACCAATAACCCATATGCCACTTAATTCACTTAATTATAATTTTAAACCAACATTAACACCTTTACGTGAAATATTAACACAACTTAATTGCACTCTAATATTGTTAGACTTTGAACATTTTCATAAACATTTAATAAATATTCTCAAACCATTTAATCACCAAAAAAATTCACAATACACTAAAATTTATATTTTCATTCAAAACACCCAATTTTACAATTTATTTGTTTGACACAATTTTCATTGCAAGCCCGATACAACTTACATTTTTACAAAAAAATGTTTGCTTTTCAAATCTATTTATTCTAAACCCGCATTCCTAACAATAAAATTTTGCATAATTTTATTGTTATAACTATGCAAATATTCAAATGATTTAAAAATATTATTAATACCCCAGTATTGATTCTCAACAAATTCATGTTTCTTTTTATATATTCATAGCAACTTAATAAATTTACAAACACCATTTTTTCCAGCAATTCACTCATTTTTCTCATGAAATTTGTTAGAGAAAATTAAACCACAATCTTTTAAAACACTTACTTCGTGCCTATATTCGCACATTATTATGTTTCCAAATTCCTATTTTCCCACTTAAAACTTTATTACTTCCAAATATTGAGTTTTGAAGTCCCAACAATTCCAAATATTTTACTTGGAACAAATTCACCTTAACATCAGATATTTACTTGTTTTTTAAAACCCAAAAAATCATACTTCTTGGTTACAAAACACTTAATATCTGTTTGCCCTAAGTACCCAAAAATACGGATTGTTACAATTATGTTTTGAAATTGGTAGAAGTGCAAATGGTCAAAAGTGAATGAGAATAGTCAACCTTATTTGTAACCTTTTATGTCATCCTATATGTTCATTTTAGGTATGCACTAACACTTACCCTATTTGACACTAGAACTATTGTTTATCTATTTCTTATTACTTATCGATCGTGCTAGTTATCATAACGGCTCACCAGATTTTATGTCTGACCCTTTTCCTTCTTTCCTATTCCCCTCCCCCCCCCCCCCCCCCCCCCCCCCGCGGCCCGTAGAGAGGAAGTGCTTTGTTCAAATTTTTCAGTTGATTCTATCTTGAAGGATTTTCTTTGCAGTAGATGTATCACTCTTTGTTAGTTTCTCTTTTCCACGGTTTGATTGTGTCTATTGACTATTTGAGAGATATTATTATGTACTATGATAATATTCATGATTGAGATTTTATCTTCATGGGACATGGTATTTTGTGATAGTTGGTTTTTGTGAAATAAATGGTTATGTCACTATTTCAAATTTTCTTCTTCTTCAGTTGTGTTTTATTTTACTTATTAATGTCCTGTGAATCTTAGTCTCTGTGATGTATTTCTATATTTATACCTATAACGCTTCATATTCTTAACGAGACCATATTTTGGGTAACGTTAAGAGGTGTGGGGTATTTCAATTTCTACGTGTTTATCTGATAGTTGTGCACATACATATCCCCCTACATGACGTTAGAACTATTATTCTGTCTATTGTTTTTATTTATCAACCGTGCTAGTAATTATACAGCTCACCAGACTTTATGTCTAACTCACTCATCTTTCCTCTCTTTCTTCTTTCCCCAAGTAGGCATACACGGCAGTGATTGACTAATATTAGAGCTTTGGAGGATTTAAGTCAGAGATCCTACTTTCTTTCATTTAATGACAGCTTATTTGTCCTTGACTTGATTTTGTACTTAAGAGGGAATTTTATTTTTATACTCTAATTTAAGATGGGATTATAAAAGACATGGTTTGTATTACAACTTATTTATGTAAATCATAGTTTTGAAATAACATATTGTTGTAAAATAAAAGTTTCTGCTGTTTTTGTTTTATGTCTTGTGAGTCTTAGCCTCTATGATATATATATATATATATATATATATATATATATATATATATATGCATGTATGTATGTATGTGTTTGTATGTTTTTATACCTATAACGCTTTACATTTCTTAGTAGGACCCTACTTTGGGGAACGTTAAGGGGGTGTGTTTCACTTCTCTTAATAATGAAAAATAGTTTGAAAGAGCTGAGTTGATCACTAATAATAGCTAGTCCCTAAACTCAAAATAAATAGATATACTTTAAAGTGCTCTTCATATCAATTCAAAACTCCAAGCAAACTCAACTGAGATTGATGTTTTTACTCGAAGAACCCAGAATCCGGATTTGATATCTTAATAAATTAGAAAATTTACTCTTTTTCACTAAAGAAATTATTAAAAATATTTTTAGTTAATATTTAATATCAAAGTTCAGTTTATTTTTTAAGGTTAATATACTACTTATAATCAGTAAATTATTTACATCGGTTAAAAAAAATAGAACTAAATCAGATAATCTTTATTAATAATTGTCTTGGAAACATAAACTTTTGGCCTGACTGTAAGCATATCTCATAATACCTATAAATTTTTAAATATTAAATTGTTATTTTACATGATATCCCAAGAAAATAGAAGATGAAATCTCTCTATAATTACTTGAAACGTATTCAGAGCCGGCTCCAGAAAGTTGAGAAATGGGGGTTGCTCTAGGCTTGCTGAAGAAGAAAAAATTGCTGAAGAAAAGGATTTCAAAAACCAATGTCCACCTACAGGATCCAGGAATCGAACTGCTAACCTACTTCATGGGAGGTATACACACAACAACTAGACCAATCCACTACTTACATAAGCTTTGGTATCGAATTTATTTTTATAAAGTTCTTATTTTACCTGTTGCCATCACCAACCCTATCCGTTGCTTCGACGAGGGAGGTTGCTCCAGGTGGCCGCCTGCTCTGCCTGGACCCTGAGCCGGCTCTGAACGTATTCAAACCGAGATGTTGATTCTAATTATTTAGAGTATAAATAGTTAAATGTAATATCTTTTTAGATAAATCAATATTTTTAATAATAATTGTAATATTTTTAGTATCTCACTTTTTTGTATTAGCATTAGCCACCAAAAATGCATTTTTTATATCACGTATTACCAAATGGATTTTTTCTGCAAATCCTAATCACTTATTTACAGATATTATCAAATGTTAATATCCTTTAAAAACATGATCTAACAAACAAAGTTTCTTTACAAGTTTGTTCTTTATTAATTAATAATATAATTAAAACAAACAAAAAACTGATATTGCAACATAAAAAAAATAAAAATAAAAAATATCAAATCGACTACACATGATTTCAACAAATCAAAAAATGACCAAGTATTAGTACAAATCATTTTGTTTTGAATTTTTGTAAATATATACAAATAATGATCGAAGGTTGTTTTAACGGTGTTATACACTTTTCTACCAAACTATGCTTCTACCCCTTTGTTTTGATTCTTCCATCTCCCACTGTCAATTTCCTTCTTTCTCTTCTTATACTTGCTTAAAACCGACGCTAACAATCAGAACCAGAAGATAAATTTGTGGCCATTTATTTTGACATAAACATCGTACCAATCGTCAACCATTTTGCCGCCATGGAGGAGAGCCAAATAACATGAATGGTACGGATCGAAAACCCAACCCCCCCTCCCAACATCACATTATAAACTGTCGGTCTGCTTCTGGGTATTAAACACGGGGAAGAATATTGTCTGAAATATTCATCAAAGTCAAGCTCAAAAGTTCTCAACTACGTTCATGCATATCCATCCATGGCACTGTGGTGCTTACGGCACTATGGCTATATCTGTTCAAAAGCATCAATCAGACAGCTATCCAAAAGTTTACCTTTCTCTATTGTAATAAACATCCAACAACTAAAACCTATCCCACTTTACTCTTTAACTGCACTTTGCTAATATTCCACCATGGACCACCTCAGACTTCGACTCCTCCATATTCCCCCATTTGGCCTCATTCTCTGGATCTTCTCTCCTCCCTCACTTCCTCTCTATATATACAGCCTTAGAACTCCATGCATTCTTCATCCCTCTAGCTAGTACAAAAATGCAGGCAATATACTCATCATTTGTCTTAGTATTTGTAGTACTAGTAACAACTGTGAAAACCGCAACAGTCTCCTCCTCCTCCTCCTCCTCCTCCTCCTCCTCCTCCTCTTCCAATGACATAATCACATCCACATGTGCCTACGCCACCTACCCTTCGATATGTCAATCCTCTTGCAAGGCCGCCGGAGCAACAAAAGGCACCCCTAAAAGCAAAAAAGACGTTTTCGACCTCTCCATCCAATCGGCCGTGTCACAGGCACGCTACGCGCATGGCATGGCCAGCAACATAACTAGATCGCTGCATTTGAAGTTGCCTACCAGCAACGCCACTGCCATGGACGACTGCCTGGAACTCCTTGACATCAGCATAGAACAGTTGAGCGATGTGGCGCTCTTCAACCCCAGCTCAGGAGATGTCGACACGTGGCTCAGTGCTGCAATCACCAATCAGCAGACTTGCATGGACAGCCTGCAAGAAGGTGGCCGCGTATTGCCCAAGTATTCAAGTGCGGTGAAGAACGAAATGCAAATTTTGAGCAAGTACATTTGCAACTCGCTTTCCCTTTACAAAAATGTTAAAGGGGGGAAGCCTGAGAAGAACCGGAAGGAAGACAAGAAGAACCCAGAGGATTCTAGCAGGTTCCCGGCGTGGATGACTGTGAGGGACAGGAGGCTTCTGGAAAGTTCTGTTGGGGATGTTGAAGCAGATGCTGTGGTGGCCATGGATGGAACTGGAACGCATAGTAGCATAAGTGCGGCACTAGCCTTTGTGTCCTTGGCGTCGTCTGGAGGTAGAAGCGTCATTTATGTTAAGAGTGGAGTCTACAAAGAAAACATTAACATTCCCAAAAAGCAGAAAAATGTCATGCTGATGGGTGATGGCAAGGGTAAATCTGTCGTTGTTGGGAGCAGGAACGTTGCTGATGGTTACACTACGTACAACTCTGCAACTGTCGGTATGTTCTTATTACAAAATATGGCTGATGAGTGATGATTAAGATCACTCAAAGTCATTGTCGTTTTGTTCTTAGATTTACATAACAACCGTACATTCCTTTATTAACATATAGTTCTACTACTGTGCTAACTACTTATGAGACTTATCCATATGTCATATGTCCTTAAAACGCATATAGCATGCAATAATTGATGGGATATTTTAGTACGCATGGGTTTGCCCAATATTTCTCTATTATCTGAACTTTCCTCCAATGCCCATTTTAGCCTTTTTCTTTTTTCGTATATACCCAAATTCAAATTTAAATGGCATAAGGCCACTAGTGAAATAAGTTTAGAACATAGGCCTGTATTTACAGTTAACTCTTTTCTTTCGGTTTTTTTTTTTTTTTTTTTTTTTTTTTTTTTTTTTTTTTTTTTTACGAAAGGCCACTTGTGAAATAAGTTTAGAACATAGGCCTGTATTTACAGTTAACTCTTTTATTTCGTAAATCTTTTTGTTTTTGTTTTTTTTTTTTAAAAAAAAAAAAAAAAAGATTATGCAAACTTATAGTTGATGCTGTTTATTGTATTTTAAAAAAGGAACATGCTATAGTAATGGTATTAAACGGGTATGTACAGGTGGGAGATCAAACTATAGGAATTCAGCCTAGCCATATTAATCATGTCATTTAAAAATTAGTTTTAGCGTACTGTTTTATGCATACGTCAATATACCGCTCAATATAGCGATCAAACTACAGGCTCTATATAAAGATAGAAACAAAAAGAAAATATTTTTTTTATAGAGTTCCGTCAATATACCGCTACATATAGCGATCAAGATGAGTCATTGCCATAAAATTTGTACAATGGCATGAACTCTATAAAACGATAGATTTAATGCATTTTCCACCAGGAGTATTTAAACATAAAGAATTATATTTCACGTACACAATTTATGACTTTACGCGTTTTCTGTCATTTTCATTGAATTAAGCACTGAAAAAAAAAAAAAAAAAACTTGTATCTTAGCAAAACTTAGTTCAATATTGATTCGAGCCTGCTAAGGCTTTTGGATTCGAATTTCAGTCACTCAATTATACAAGTTTTACTTACTTTGATCTTTGCCTAGCTACATTTCTAATACAATTCATTCCCCTGGTCAATAATGCTATAACTAGTTTTACATGTTCCATACTCTTCATGTTAACAGAGACTGTGATCTAAATACAGTGGTAGTAATAAAAAGCCAAACCTATAATTTCAATTATTAATCATGTCAATTTTATATAAAGGCACGGCACTTGCCTCAACTTGAATAATCAACAAAATTAATTTCTCAAACATGTCGTTTATTGCGACTGAGACGTATGTAAATAGGAGAGACTGGACTTTAATTAGATAAGTTACCCAATTAGTACGCTCAACCGTAAGATAGGCAAATTAAGTTTTTCATATTAAGTGGTAGCTTTAGTAGTTGTAAAGTTTACATCAGTTAAGTACTTAATTATTATAATATGCTTTTCAATTTATTCCTTATAACATGCCAACAACATGGTTCGCTTTACAACCGTTAATTTTTGTTAAACTGGGAGATTACACTAGGATTTAGAATAAAAATGAGAACTTATGCTGTATACTTTTCATTCGTTTTGTTATCAACTCTTATGTGGAAAGTTAAACGAAAACCTGTTTACAGTTGGATATAAATGTTACCACGTGCATGTCTTCTTCAGTATATGTCTGAGAAGTACATGAAAATTGATTAACACTCCAAGTCACAGTATCAATCCGTTTGGTTATCGAGTGTAGCTTCTTTTTCTATCACATTCACAATCAATTTTGGGAGCAGCTATTTAAATACAAGATGGTAACACAAAATTAAAAACACAAATTGTAGAGCATTGGAATAATTTGTCTTTACATACAAGGTGAAATTCAGAGGAATATCTAACGATCTACGATTTATGTATCTTAAGTACGTACTACAATTTTGTATTCAAGTAGACTTTACCATCAATTTTTATGGTGAATACATAATCTTGTAAACTCAGAAGAATCTTATGTTTCTGCCACATATGATTTATAAGCATTTCATTCCAAATGTTAATATCCATCCAACACTACTGAATTTAATTCGGTCGTACCTGCTTTAATTATTCCTGCAAATGCACTCCATCTATGCTGATGATATTCATGCGTTTTTAACTTTAGCTGCAATGGGACCGGGCTTCATAGCAAAAGGCCTAACCATAATAAACAACTCCGGCCCACAAAAGGAGCAAGCAGTAGCCCTACGAGTCGGCGCTGACCTCTCCGTGGTCTACCAATGCTCGATCCAAGGCTACCAAGACACGCTCTACTCGCACTCAAACCGGCAATTCTACCGGGACAACGACATCTACGGCACGGTGGATTTCATCTTCGGGAACGCAGCCGCCGTGTACCAAAACTGCCTGATCCAGCCCCGCAAACCGGGATCCGGCCAGAGAAACTCGATCACGGCCCAAGGCCGACTGGACCCGAATCAGAACACGGGGTTCTCGTTCCACAAGTGCAGCGTGGTCGGATCGTCCGATCTGGGGAGTACGCCCACTTATCTAGGCAGGCCGTGGCACCAGTATTCGAGAACGGTGTTCATGGAGTCGACGTTGGGCGCGTGCGTCAACTCGGAGGGGTGGGAGCGGTGGAGCGGGAATTTCGCTCTGAATACGCTGTATTACGGGGAGTACGGAAACACGGGGCCGGGTGCGGGGGTAGGTGGAAGAGTAAAGTGGGGTGGGGTGCACCCATCGATGAGTGTGGGTGAAGCGAGTAAGTTTACGGTTGGGGCGTTTATTGTTGGGGATTCCTGGTTGCCCAGCACTGGTGTCGCATTCATTTCTGGGCTTTGATTGGGCGTGTGTGCTAATTGGACATGGGCTAAGATATGCTATTCATGTTGCCGATACTAAAAATTGTGGTGATGTTATAATTTCAATTGTTAAATCTATATTGTTGTGATGATATATATTGTAAACTATGAACAAGATGATACTTTTACGCATGTATACACTCAATCTTAATGAAATCCGACTAATGGTTTTGAATATATGCTCAATTGTGAAATCTTGATGATAATTAAAACAAATTTTGGATATGTATTCATACCTCGGTAATTATAGTGAATGATTCTTCGATTTTTTAACTATAGTTTCTTCAAAAAGAAATAGAGTTTAACATAATTTGTCGATAGGAATATGAGTTAACTTGTGAAGACTACCGATTCATTCTTCATTAGCTGATAATATAATTACTGATTAAAGCATGAAGAATATTGGATATTGCATGTAATAACGATGATTGTTGCGTGATTACCTGTGAGATAATTAAATGGTGATTAATTTTATTTAATTTTGACTTGGGAAGGTTGACTTGTAAAAACCTTTAAATTTTGTAAGTTAAGTATTTTGAGAGTTATAGATGTAAATTTGTTTGGGTTGTGATTTAATTGCGTTAAGGTCAATAAAATCCAATATCAGCTGGATAATCAATGAAAACAATTACAAGTTGAGTAATAAATCTCCAAATTCATTGTTTGGTTAATTTAATAGGTTTGGAATTATTTTTATGTAAATTTGGAAATTTAAATAATAATAATAATGAGATTAGTTAAATTAAGTAAATCAATAAAAATAATAATTTCTATGTAAGGTTGTGAAATAAAATTTAATGATCACAAAATAAAATTTTGTAAGCCTTACGATGTAAAATTTTAAGTGCTGAAGAGATTTATAGGTGATTAGTTACAATTGAATCTAAAATTTGAGTAAACAATGAATTATTGGAGTAAAATGACAATTCAAGCTCATTTTAGTTCTAAATAAATAACAAAATGTGAATATTGATTTATTAAATCAATATTTAAGAGAGTTATAATATTTTAAAGAAGATTCGATATTTATTTTAACTAGGAATGGTAATTTATACATACTAGAACTAGAAAGTGTAGATTTGTAAGTAAAAGTTGGAATCTATAAAACTTGTTTAGAACATATAAATTTTTGTATATAATATAATAAATTAATGTTAAAAAGAGTTAGAAATAATTTAAAAATGTTGTGTAAGAGTTTTATAAAGATGTGAAGTGTAAAAATTGCAAATTTTGGTTAAACGTAGTATAAAACGTTATTTTGTTAAAAATGTGAAGATTATTATGAGAAGGGTTAAAACTGTTGTTTAAATTTATCCTTGACTTGTGAAGGTATATATGTTAGAAATTTTATACCACAAAAAAAAAACCACATTTGTTTGTGTTGCAATGTGTTAATTGTGCTTAAAAGATGCTAATAATTGAGAAAAAAGGACTTAAATGTGCTAATTAGTACAAATTAGGCCTAATTTATAGAGTTTCCTCCAATTGGGTCTTGATTCCTCCTAATCCTGTAATTAGCCTGAGAGAAACTTAGAGAAAGAAAAAATTTAGCACGTATTATTCTCTTTCAGGGAACAAAAGAAAGAAAATTAACTTCTTCTTCAAAGTTACAATAATAAAAATTCCACCAAATCCAAGCAAAAACATTAAAAACTCAATCAAGTGGAAAGAAAATAGCTAGCTTATGTCTCTACAATAAGAGTTTTCTAGGCACTTGTAACAACCCATGTTTTTATAACGTGTAATAACCATAAATCAAGGCAGAATTAATTTTTAAAATAAGAATCAAGGGAAATGGGTTACGCCATTGCGTTCGTCTCGAAATTCTGCTTGGAAACGAGTCCGAGTTTTCGAAAATCGGAGTCCGTATGACCAAGTTATGACCATTCGAAGTTTTCAGAAATTTTCAAATTCAAAATAGACTCAATTCGAATTCAAAATTCGAATTTCAAACCTCCAAATGGACTGGGCGGGAAAAATCCCGCCCAGGACCAGGTCGACCTGGGGGTCGACTATGTAGTCGACCTACCCAGGGCCAGGTCGACCATAGTGTCGACCTGGGGGTCGACCTGGTGCCCGAGCCCATTTCTGAAGCTAGATTCACTCTGATGTATGTGGCCTCATTTTTGTCCACATTCGTTGACCTGACCCTATAAATACAGCCCCTAACACCAGTCTCTCTACACCAAAATTCTTTCTGACCTTATGCTGCTAGATTCTGGTTGAAAAGTTTGAGAGAGGGACTGCTTCTACTACGTTGAGATTGCGTTAAAGAAATTGCTGATTAGGGGACTTCTATTAGGACTTGACTAAGCAACAAATGACTCTCTTTTTCTAATTCTCGAACCACGATCTGTAAGCCCCAGTTATTTTCAGATTTAAACTGTAAATGTATTATGAATATGATGTAAAATTGAAATTGGACCTATGTATGATGACTGTTTACATTCATTCTTGTTCATCTTAGATCTTGACTCTTGAATATTACTATGACATCGATTTGGGACCTATTCATGTTGTAAATCAAAAAGAGAAACCCCTCTTATTATCATGTTGAACCTGTTATTAGCCACATGTTTATGATTATCACCTTATGACAATCGTACCGTGACTATATTATCTTCTTATGACAATCATTACTATGACTATACTATCACCTTATGACAGTCGTTACCATGACTATACTATCACCTTGTGACAACTGTTATTTTGACTAGTACCTTATCTTGCTAGATTTAGAATCTTTATGTTTGAGGCCAATATTTCATATGCCAGTAATGTTTTATTTCAAGTCATATCATGCTATGCTAGTAATCTCTCTTGCCACCTTATATCCATTTCTTTTTATGTCACTCCCTAATTAGATTTATTTGTATCGATTCAAACTTTCGTGCGATGGGAATACGATTTGGGTAGATTAGGTAAAATATGAATTAGCTTTAAACTTGAACATGAATATTACTATGACTTGAACCTGAATATGGACATGAACTTGACACGATTTGACATAAAACATGACTTGAAAACTCGACATGAATCTAAACATGAAAACTTGAACGTGGGCATGACAGTTAGATAAACTTGAAAATGGCCAACTCGAGGTTGGGTTGAGTTTGCAGTGTAAATCTGCCCGGAACCGCCCGGCAAATCCAGTGGCTGCAAACAATAGGATCCAATGTGGGTAGTTGGTCATATCGCACGTAAAAACCCAAGGTTAGACTATGTTGTGGTTTAAATCTGTCCGGAACCGCCCGGCAAATCCAGTAACCACAACAGTTAGTCTAATGTGAGAGGTTGGCGTGCACTAATGAATTAATGCCACATGATAGGGTTAAGTCATGAAACACTTGAATATACTTAACCAACTTGACACGATGACTTGATAGGGTTAAGTCATGAACTGCTTGAACACACTTAACCAACTTGATACATGATCTGGATAGGGTTAAGTCACGAATTTGAATGACAACACTTAACCCATTAGAAACCCTAGTTACGCGGTCCTTTTCAGCAGTAACCCACTTGGATGTATCACGATACCCTGGGACTAGGCAGGGTGGGGCACGATTACTGGGTTGATTGTAAGCGACCAGAACGACGGCAGAGTAGGTGCGCCATTGTAGGTTCAGGCGGGCTTTGGTCGTGCACGTAGTACAGAGTTGAAAAAGCAGGCATTGGGAACACGTAGATTTACACTGTGCGTGCTCGATTCGTGTCGGGGGTTGGCACCATAGGACTTGATACACCCTATGGTGGACCTAGCACAGGTAGCTACATTTCTGGATAAGGCCGTATGACACAGACACATGACGAGCTAGGACTTGTAGGGAGCCAATCGATTAGTAGATCATACCGTAAGACCCCGTAATGGGTCACTTCATGACACTGGGCTAAGGGATCATTTCATGGTTAATACTTGATATGGGTTAGAATACTAGTACAGTTGGTGCAGCGAACCTTGAACATGCGATGCCAGACTTGACTTATCTTATTATCTTAATTATCCAACTAGTTCTGTTATCATCCTTATGTTAATTTCCAGTTTTCACATATCATGTTACCTTTACTAGTTTTCATACTGAAAGTCACTAGGGCTTACCAGTCTTTATGACTGACCCTTTTTCTTTCGTTCCCCCCTAGGTTCCCAGGGAGGAAACACTAGCTCTTAGCTTGGATTCAACTTACTTTCTGACAGCTCATGTACGGTTTGGTCTAGGGCTATGCTATGGCTGGTTCTGCTATTTATGGGGAATAATTTACTTTTGTTTTAAAGTTTATGCTTCTTTACTATGAACTTGATGTAATAGAATAATTTGTATCTTGGATATATGGGCTTTTGACTCTTTTCTTGGAAATAATAAAATGTTGGTTTTTAATTTCTACCGCTGCTTTATTTATGTTCTGCCTTGTGATATCTCTGTGCAAGTTTACCTAGATAATACTCCACCAAAACTAGTGCATTCCCTTTGTGAGTGACCCTAGTGGAGGTGGGGTGTTACAGCACTTGTAAGAAAATTTGAAGGCAAAAGTTACCATTTTACTTCAGATTCTTCACTGGAAATACTCACATTGTTGCTAAGTTTAGTATTCTCACTCATTCTAACTGGAATTCAAAATGCATGTCGATTATATGTTGTTTGCTTTGTTGGTTGCTGGAAAAAAATTATAAGGTTGAAGCCAAAACGAATTTGGTCATATCTTCCATGTTTCTTACTCAAAATTGATAATTTTTATGTTCTAGAAAGCTTAAACATTTTACTACAATTTCATGTTTTGAGTTTTTTGAAATTTTGAAGTTGAATTGGTCAAAAACCATTTCTTTGTTGTTGTCCCGAGAGCAAAATGATAGCAGCAACGAATGTAGATCTAAGATTGAAGCCGAAACGAATTTTTCCAAATCTCTCATGTTTCTTATCCAAATTAGATAATTTTTGATGTTATGGAACTTTTAGGTTCTGTACTAAAAGTTTCATGATTAGAGTTTTTTCTTGGAAAAATTGAAGTTAAATTGGTCAAAACTGTGCTTCTTTTTTTTGTCTCGAGAGCAAAATGATAGCAACAATGAATATGGACCTGAGAATTTTTTGATCCAAATCTTTTGATATATAAGTCCAATTTTGATGATTCTTTTTCTGACTTCAAGCTAAACAAATCACCTTTAACTTTTATGTTTTGGGTTTTCTCAAATTTTAATATTTTTATGGTTGAAATTACATTTTAATGTCATTGTCCTGAAACTAAAACAACATCAGTAGTGAAGTTTAGATCTGAAAATTATTTTAGTCATAGCTTTTTCATTCTATATCGAAATTCGATAAACTTCTATGTTTTGGAAAGTTTAAGATATCTTCTTCAATTTTCATGTTTCCTAAAATTCTAGGTTTAAAAGGGGCGAATTAGCTAAATAAAATGCAGGCCTGAGTTCTTTTGCAAAGTTTGGGTTCTTTCCATTGAATTATTTATTGGATTTAATGATTTTCGTTCATTATTTGTGATTTTTTTTCAAAAGGCTATACAATAGAAAGATGACATTCCATGATGATTTTAAGTTGTAATGTTGTTGATTTATTTGAGTTTCGATTGAAAACCTCCATTGAGTTTGAACTGATTTCGATGATTTTGTGCATGGATTTTTATAATCAATTTAAAAATGGGTTTTTGATTTGAAAACTGGATTTGAAATAAATAATTTTTCAAGTTGATTTTATAAGTATGAATTTATTTCCAAGCCTATTTCAAATATTAAATAATATAATTAACTATGTTTAAGGGATTTTAAAAGGAAATAGTTTCCAAATATTTCGGAAAATCATTTTAAACTTGTTTTCTCGAAGGAAGTATCTCTTTATATAAAAATATATGTTTTTGCACTATTCGAGAAGACGAAGTTGTGACTTAGACGAATTGGTGTGGCATCAAACACATAGGTTTGTTATATCGGATAATTCCAAACTCATTGATTGAAGTTATTTTTGCTTTTCCTATGTGAAGTGGACTAGCTTATGGTTAATCAATTAGTGAAACGTGTAGTATGAGACGTATTATTATTATCACTTTTCGAGTTACTGTTTGGGAATCTGTGACTCATCCTAGTGTTGTTTTGTCAGTACTTGGACTATTGGATCCTATATCCATATTTAATTATGGTGGGCTATTATGTATTGGTGGGTCCTATTAGAGACCTGTGGATCTCCTATGAATAGTACTTGACAGGTCGGTGGGTCACATATTAGACTGGTGGGTCTTATTTACATAGCTGGTAGGATGGGCCGATTTCTAGAACTTAATTATATGATTTTTGAATGTTTTCACCACTGTTGATGATGTTTATTCTTTATATAGCCTGAGAGCTATCATGTTATTTATACTTGGTGATTTCATTCATATTGATTTGAACTGTTGAATGGGTTCGAATTGTTGTGCTGTGATGATTTCCTACTTGTTTATGTGTCATGAAAACTTTATATCATTTACCTAGCCTAAGAGTTTGGCACTTTACGATCAATATAAAACCACATGCCTTATTGATAAATGTAAACTTGTTCGTCTAACCTAAGACAGAGAGTATTCGTATCATATCTCATCCTTCAAGATATTTTTCCTTACAGGATATTACTTTAAATCATCATATCATAATCATATTGTTTCAGCTAGACTGACCCGCTTATTTTATACTAGGGTCAGACCAAGTTTTTACACGTAGCGCTTGATGTTGATACTATTTATCCAGCTTTTTTTTTTGGGTGCTTATATCATTTTGATCGTTTAGGTGAATTTTGGAACTGGCTAGTTACTGTTAGGGGTTGAGATGCTGGTAATGATGGTTTGGATGACAACAACCTTCTTTCAATTATTATTGTTATAAAATATATATTAACCCTATTATCTAGAATATATATATACAAGAAATCTATGCAAATACTGATTATTGAAGACTGTACAGTTCAGATAATCAAATTTCAAAGTAGAAAAGTTCAAGATACAAGACTCATAAGCACCAAGAGTTAAAGAGTGCAAGAAATATAAAGTAATTGTGTCTAGATATTTTGTTAAAACTCTAATCAGCACTGAATTATGATTTCAAACTTTTTCTTACTATCTTTCAAATGATTTAAAAATTACTTCCTTGTTTTAAATCTATTTTCAAACGATTTCAAAATTACTTCCTTTTTTTTAATTTTTTTTCAAATTGATTTCAAAATTACGTCCTTATTTTAAATCTATATCTCTTTTATTCTTAAATCTATTTTTACTCCTGAAATTTATTTTAACTCCTGTATATTTAATTTCTTGTTACAAAATGAAAGTGAGAATTTCCTCGAATACTTTTTAATCGACCATACAACCTGGTGTAGACGAACATTTATCATAGTCGAGCCCAAACCAAACCAACTATATACTAGGCCAGAAACAAAGCAATAGCCCAAACGAGAAAAGAAACAAAGTACACTCTAACACCCAAATTGTTCTGATTCGTAGAGAATTATAACTGAAAAATGAGGAAAAAGTAGAAAACACACACGGTTTATAGTGGTTCGGCATTAATGAGCCTACGTCCACTTTATATGCTATTGATTATACTTTGAATGACAGTACAACCAATGATTTCTCTCAAACTCACTCTTACAACTACGATTCCTTTCAGTTATCTCGAAGTAAATCTGGTATGAAATAGTGGTATGACAGTAATGGTGGAATCAGTCCTTAAAACTGCCAAAAGATCCTGAAAATTGCCAAGCTCTGGGCTATTTATAGCTGATTTGGTCAGGCGGATCGCGGTCATACGTGGCGCAAATCCCGAGAATATTGGATCGGATCGTAGCTTGATCAAGAATTGGTCAATATGACAGTTGGTGACAGGTGTCGCGAGATCCGTACATCTCGGATCGTGATAGAATGGGCCAGATTCTTCGCTGCAACTTCTAGGCTTGGATCGGGTCGAGGTGGTATAGGCGGATCGATCCGCATAGGGGTTTAGCGACCCGATGGGGCGATCCGACTTGGGGATGATTGGGCGACTGTGATCTGACTTTCCGTGAACTAGAGGAATGAGACCTCATATTTTCTCCTTGTGTGTGAACCTTGATGGCTTGGTCAAAAAGCTAGCCAACATTTTGCCCCCTCGAAGTATGTTTTATCGAGGATAGAACATGCTTCGAAACCGCAGAGACATCTTTTCATAGGGAGATGCAAATCAATGGTTGCATCTGTCTAAAATGTCGTGTCACTCCGGAAAATCGCATTCCTTGATTGGTATAAATATCGGTTAAATCTTCAATCATTTCCCTGTTTATCGGATAATTTCCATCTCTGGAATTCTTGGAAACGTCATTATCAAATTACCAGGTATACTTCTGAACTTTCCTTCTCCTTTTTTTTAACAAGTATTTCTGGAGATTTACTTCTACCCATCCTTAGTCGGCTCGGATCGCTCCAGTGTTCCACGATTCGTGGGAGCGTCCTTTGTCACGGTCCAGCGATACGAGATGCTTGTTTCGTTACAACCTTCGTGTGGGCTTTATGTATGGTGGGCCATCCTTTGTAGCGAGTCGATCGGCCTCTTTCTTCTTTGCTGGGCCCGATGGGCTTGCCTCCACGATCCACCGAAGCCCACGGTTCGAATAAAACAAAAATGGGAATATTAACGGTCGCGATTTTTCCTATATAAACCCGAACCCTCTTCACTTTTCCCCTTCTTTTCCCTTTGTTGCCGCCTCTCTCTCCAATTCAGACCCTAACCTCCGATCTTCAAGACAAACCCACTCGATTTCTCCATTTTTAAGAAAGGTAATTGCGCTATTAAAGCCTCGATGCAACTTTAATCTCGTTTTTCTGAGTTTTTAGCTGGTTTGGGAGGGGAAAGACAGCGGAATTTTGTAGTTTTCGAGGTTTTTGGAGGCTGTCGAGACGCCATGGCTGATGGGTTCAGTTGCTCACGTTCGCTGATGGAGAAGAAGGAGAAAGGAAGGAGAAGAAGAAGGGGAGAAAAGGTTTGACCAGGTCGGGTCGTGGTGGTGGCGAGATGGATGGATGATTGGCTTGCCTTGCTGATCAGATCGTGGATACGGAGGAGTGTCGGTTCGTGGGTTCTTGAAGTAATGTGGATCGCAGGAGGTTGTCACGATCCGCTCTGGTAAAGTATGACTGATCAAGAATCCTAGCGTTACGCTATTTGATGCTCCTTCACGATCCGAATCTGTTCCACGATCTGCAGATGGCGCAAGACCCGAAGCCTGATATGCGACCCGACCCGATGTATCATGATCCAAACACTGAGCGATCCCTTGAACTTGTTAAACAAACATTGCAACTTAATTCCGATATACCAATGGACAGTTAGGTTAGAGCCTCTGAGATGAACTTCATGGACTAAACAAGTGCATAACTTATCAGCAAACAACGACTAATATCTCGATGATTTTGTTGACTTTTATGCTTTTTCTTAATGCATGCACAGGCACACACGGGGGGAAGGGTAATTGTATTCTAATTCGTTATGTTTACTCGCCTAAACAGTAATGTCGGATAACCGTTCCCCTTCAAGATCTGATACAGAGATGGATCCCGTGACGTTTGAGCACTACAACCCCGAGGTTCTTCCAATTAATCCAGAGGGTGAGGATTCTGGATCCGAATATGAGGCAGAAACTGAATCGGATTCATCTGAGAGTACCTCGCTTGATAAGGAGTCTGAAGTAGACGACCAATCTCCCGACGAGATTCCTGGTGCACTAGAAATATAGAAATTCATTGACTCTTTAGCTTCCAAACTAGATGACTTAAAGCTTAAGAAAATTTGCTTGAAATATGGGATCCCCTGGGATGATGTGAGAACACCTGGTAGCGAAGATAGACCTCATCTGGCTCTGGAGGGGTATATGAAAGTTAGCTGACTCATGTGTTGGGTAGGCGCTATTCCTCCGTTTCCTCCAATCGTCATTGAAACCTTAAAATGATTGGGTATCGCTCCGATGCAGCTTCATCCCAATGCCTACGCAGCCCTATACACTCTATACATCGCATATGCGGAAATCCTGCAAACTGAGCTCACGTTTAAAGATTTGAAATTCTATTACCTTTTCAAGCATCGCTCTACGGCAACCCCAAATTTTTCTTTCTTCGAATCGGTAGCAAACAGGAAGGTCTTATCTGACGGTTACAGCAACATAGGGGATCCCAAGGCCGATTGGTTCTATATAAAGAGACAGGCTGCATGTGCAAGAAGATGGCTTAAATCAAGTAAATTTTAAACCTTTGAATGAATAACCTGTTTAAGAAATCGAAGCACTAACATGCTTCTTTTCTCTATGCAGATCACACCTTTCCAAAGACGGAAGGCTCGTTGTACAGTAATCGACTATCCCTTCTTCTAAAAAGCAAATCCGACTTCCTAAAGATCAAGAAATGTATTACTGACGAGAATCTTCACAAGCATCGCCTTCTGGATATAAGGTTTGGACTTGGCGTGGGTGGCAAACCTTACAAATACGTGCCCCCGACCGAGGGAGAAGGAACGTCACAGGTAGCAGAGACAACTAAACTTCATAAGAGTCCTTTGCCGATAATTAACCAGGACGACAAAGATTTAAATGTATATAGAGGAGATGAGGCCCGTGCTGACGAGTCTAAGGAAATCCCAGCCTCTCCAAGGGGTTCCCCCTCAAGGGCCTCTCTACCGGTTGAACCTGCCGCTCCCGATGATTTAACAGAGGAGTAGTTATTTAAAGAATTGAGCAAGATTCCTATACCCGATGATGTATATACACAGGAAGACTTCGAAGGGGAGCCATTTTTTCCTATCTCTGAGGAAACAACTGTTCCAGTTGAAGAACGAGAGACTACCCAGACGAGCCTAACTTCGGGCCTTGGTCTGTTAGGGGGAATTATATGTGATGCACAAATCACATGCACTATCTGACCCCACACTTTTATACCAACAGTATTCAAGGTTTTAATATGTACTTGTTTCTTTTGCAGGAAAGATGTCTCGCAAACGATCTTATTCCTATCGCTCTCTTCGTGAAGGCACACCAGTCTTCATCCAAATCCTGAGCGTGCTCGTAGCAGCAGCCGAGGGGGAGACAGCCATTGGTCCCGGGATTCTCACAAGTCTCATTCTTCACGGTCCAGATCTCCATCAAAACAAACCTCTAGAAAGCCTCATAGTCATCCAGCGCCACCTACAGGGGGAAAACAACTTCCCAAAGACTTAACACCTCCGAAGAGAACGCCGTCTCACAGCAGATCATCCAAAAAACACCACGAGCCTAAGGATAAAAACAAAGATCCAAACAAGGATTCTAAGAAGGCGAAAAATGACATCGTCCCCTCTAGTCAACAAAGTTTAAGTGCCCCCGGGGCGCGAGACTATGTCCATGGTCCTGAGGCTCAAGCTAAGCTGGGGAAATTACGAGAACAATTCCCCAATATCTTCTTCGAGAGGATGATGTTCGTTCCAGCTCTAGAACCAGTTCCTGCGAATTGGGATACTGAAGTCATCATACATGTTCGCCATGTAGCCAAGCAATATGAGGCGATGAAGAAACACGCTGCCAACCTTTCAGACGTTATCCGAATGCTAGAGATGGAAGCGAACAGGTCCAAAGTAAGGATAGATAACAATGACAGGGCCATGGTGAAAATGGAAAAGGACTTGGAAGATACACAATCTCTGCTTGCCTTGGCTCAACGAGATGCTAAAAATTACAAGACAGAGCTGGAGGAGGCCAGGCAATGTTTTCATAATGAGCTCGATTCTAACAGCAAAGAGTGTGTGTCATTGAAGAAGGAGATGGAAGATCTCAAGATGGCCAACACCGAACTGAAAACAACACAGGACCATTTCGAAGTTGAAAAAGCTGCTTGGGAGAAAGAAAAGGCAAGCTTGAAAGACAGTTTAGCTCTGGACGAAAAAGAGAGGGCGATTCAGAATGATCAACTCACGCAAGCAGAGAAGCACGTGGTTCTTGCTGAAAATAATGTGGAAAGTGCCATTGAAATGGCTATTGTTTCTAATGAAAAGCTTCTCGAGAGAGAAAGATATTGAAGGATTTGAAGAAATGCTGTTTGACTTCCTTGGCCAGGTCATCAAGACCCATAACATCTCCTGGATCCCGGACTACCATGTCACTTTAGCCAACATATGGGATGCAATCGTCTAGGGCGAGAAACGGCGATTAGGAGTCGATGAGATTGATGAGAATGAGTTGATGTGGACCATTCTTAAGGATAACGAACCCGAGGATTTAGAGAAAGGTAGACGCCTACTCCAAGAAGAGATGGATAAGGAGAAAACTCTGGCCAAGGGCAAAAATAAAATTGAAGAAGGCTCGAGCTCAGCTGCAGAGCCCAAGGACTCCGAAATTGAGAAATACAATCCCGATGATCCATTGATTCCTCTGGGTCCGACTCCTCCAGTTGTCGGAGCTTCTGCTGCTAGCTTGGATGGAGGATCAGTGAAAGGTATCTCTATATTCTCTCCGCAATTTGTCAAAGCAATCATCACTTGGCGTCGTCTTGCCGAACAATCAACTGAGAAAACCGCATTCTCTCCTGAAATAACATTTGTTTCTCATGTTACAGGTGGCGGGCCAGCCGATAAGGACGCTGAGAAGAAGACTGAGACGGAGAAGATTGTCATCCCACCAAGTGCTAGTACTGACGCTCCCAAGCAGTCCGAAGGTGCGACAGTGGAGAAAGTCATTCTCGCACCTAGTGCTGATATTTCCTGAGATGCTGAGCCCATCGAGGCTTTGAGAGATATGGACCGACACCACGAAGACGATGAAGAAGAAGTCACCATTACCAAAGAAATCAAAGGTGATGATGAGGAAACCTTGGCTGATCAACAGGCTGAAGAGGAGAGGCAGTCGCTCCTTATGAAAGGGGAACAGGTTCTAGTATATGTGCCCCCTATTTCCGAGATCGATCCCAAAACTGGGTTGGTCATAAGATTTTCCTCCCGATCAATAACTTCACAACTAGCCTCTCAATCCTCTAATTCTTCGCCAGAGCCTCTTGTTGATAAAAGGAAGAGGAAAAAAGGTGATCGTTCGGATGTTGATAAGGAGGAATCGGGGAAGCAGAAGAAGAGCAAGAAGCCAACATAGCCCCCCCAGCACGAGTAGGATGCAGATATTAGTTCATATTTTGTCCTTAGGATTTTTAGGCTTTCCACTAGCCATGAAATGTAATTGTGAGAATGGCCCTCACTTTTGTTTAGTTTCCTCTTTATCTTGTAAGCTTGCAGTTTATGAATGAAAGTTTATTTCTTTTGCATCATCGTGTACCTGCATTCAATAAACTCTTCACACTTAGTCACAGGTAATTTGACTATAATCAAGTTGAAATTATATTACAAATCCTTCAAGCGACAGAAAAAATTTAAAAATTTCTATGCACGTTGCCCCCTATCTCTGAATACGGGGGACTTGGAATTTTTAGTAGGATTATAGTCCTTGAGGCGCCAAATCTCCGGTACCTCTATACTTTCCCGATCCATCAGCGGGTTAAAGTTCGAACTCGTACCAGGATCCTCTCACCGATCCTTCAGCGGAGCAGAAATTCTGGGGGTGCTGAGTCTCCAGCATCCTTCTCAACGCTTAATCATAAACGCCTTTATACTCTCCTGGCGGTCGCCAAGGTTAGAGTTCGAGCTCAGCTGTTCAGTCGCCCCCGATCCTTCAGCGGGGTAAGAGCTCTTTCTCAGCGCTTAATCATAGATGCCTTTATACTCTCCTGGCAGTCGCCAAGGTTAGAGTTCGAGCTTAGTTGTTCAGTCGCCCCCTGATCCTTCAGCAGGTAAGAGCTCTTTCTCAACGCTTAATCATAGACGCTTTTATACTCTCTTGGCAGTCGCCAAGGTTAGAGTTCGAGCTCAGCTGTTCAGTCGCCCCCGATCCTTCAGCGGGGTAAGAGCTCTTTCTCAGCGCTTAATCGTAGACGCTTTTATACTCTCCTGGCAGTAGCCAAGGTTAGAGTCCTGTCAAGGCGGTTCTTATCATGATGCATCGCCTTGCCATGTGGACGTTATTTTCGCGTCCTTTACGTTCTCTCTCGGCTCTGGAGAGTTAGAGTGCAATCAATGGTGTGATTCACTTTATTGCACCTTCAGCGTTCTGGCTGCGGATTACTCTCCATTCTGATGGAAGGCACTTAGGATTACACGTTTCTGTGATCGCTATATGGTTTTACAGCTAACTTTATAAAGATAGAAGAGCAGATAAATAATAGTGCCAATAAAGGCAAACGACACACAATATTTTTATAGTGGTTCGGTCGAATCGTGACCTACGTTCACTTTATAATCCTTTGCTCAAAACATTGGACTATAAGTCATGCTTTTTACATGGTCCTATGAAACAAAAGGATAAATCTGACAACTTTACGTCAGATAGGGCCGTAAATGTTGGGCATTCCACACTCTGGGGATTTCTTCTCCATCTACGGTTGCTAACTTGAAGGTTCCATTATCAAGCCTTCGTAGAACGGAGTATGGTCCTTCCCACTTCGCACCCATATGAGTTGGGGGTGGAAAGACATGCTTCAGAACCAAGTCTCCGGGTTCAAAGGTTCGGGCTTGAACTTTTTTGTTGTAGTATCTAGCGACATGTTGCTTGTGTCTCAAGGCACGCAGGTCTGCTTCATCCCTCTTCTCCTCTATTGTATCTAGGGATTCAAGGAGCAACTCGTTATTAGTCATCGGATCGTAGTAAGTGACTCGGTGAGATGGTACTTTTAGCTCAACCGGGATGACTGCCTCTACTCCAAAAGCGAGAGAGAAGGGGGTATGGCCTGTCGCCGATTTATACATTGTCCTGTAGGCCCATAATGCTAAGGGTAGTTCATCGACCCACATGGCTTTGGCCCGCTTCAATCTTCTTTTGATAATGGACTTAATCACTTTATTTGCTGCTTCGACCTGTCCGTTCGACTGCGGATGTGCCACAGAGGTGTACCGTTTCTCGATGTGGTACTTCTGGCAGAAGTCCCTGAACTCGTTGCTATTAAACGGGGTTCCATTGTCAGTTATGACGATCTTCGGGATCCCAAACCGGCAAATAATGTTCCTAACAACAAAATTAATCACTCGCTTGGTTGTGATTGTAGTTAACGGCTTAGCCTCGACCCATTTGGTGAAGTAGTCTACAGCTACAATAATGAACTTTGCTCCGCCCTTCGCTATAGGGAGGCTTCCGATGATATCAATTCCCTACATAGCGAAAGGACATGGACTCGCCATTGTCTTTAACTGGCCAGGAGGTGCCCTGGGGATTTTTGAAAATCTTTGGCGTGCATCACGACGTCGTGCGTATTTTGCCGCATCTTTGTTTATGGTAGGCCTGAAGTAACCATACCGCAACACCTTTTTTGCCAATGTCTGTCCTCCAGTATGGTCACCACATTCACCCTCATGTACTCCCTGCAGTACACACTTGATGTCGTCATGGGCTATACACCGGAGAAGAGGCATCGAAAATCCTTGTTTGTACAGGACTTCGCCTTGTAGAACGTATCGGGAAGCTTTACGGATTATTTTACGCCTCTCGCTCTTCTTGGTCGGAAGCGTTCCATTCATCAAGAAATTCTTTAGAGGGGTCATCCATGACTCCCTTTCTGGCTCATTCTCTAGTATCGGATCAATTTCCATCTGACCTATGCTAGGGAACTGAAGTACTTCAACTGGGGCTAGCCCGGCTACTTCAGGATCGTCGGAACTAGCCATCTTCGCTAACTTATCCACCTGTTGGTTCTCTGACCGCGGAATATGAGATATACTGTAGTGATCAAAGCCAGTCAACAACTCCTTCACTTTCTCCAAATACGAAATCAATCTTGGGCTCTTAGCTCGGAATTTTCCAGTGACCTAATTTACAACCAACTTGGAATCACAAAATATGTCCAGCTTCGCGATCTCTAATTCCTTTGCGATCCTCAGCCCGGCTATCAGGGCTTCATATTCGGAGTCGTTGTTAGTGGCGTGAAATTCCACCCGGATAGCATAGGATATCAGTCGTTTCTCAGGAGTTTCAAGCACCACTCCGGCACCGGATCATTTATCCTCCCTAGCACCATCAGTATACAATTTCCAGGCGCTAGGATCGAGAAGTAGTTTTGGTGGGTCAGCCTCTTCGTTTACTATGTCATCCTCCGGGACAGTGAATTCTGCTATGAAATCTGCCAGCTTTTGCCCCCGTATCGATCGTCGGGGCTGAAAATTCAGATCAAATTGACTCAATTCAATATTCCATTTGAGCAGTCTCCCAGAAGCTTCTGGTCTCTGTAGAGCTTGCTTGAGCGGATGATCAGTGTACACGGTGATAGGATGAGCTTGGAAATAATGTCGAAGCTTCCTAGATGTAATCAATAAACTGTACGCCAGCTTTTCTATCCTCGGATAATTGCGCTCAGCTACCTCCAATTTTTTACTCACGTAGTACACTGGCCTTTGAACCTTGTCTTCTTCTCTCACTAATGCTGAGCTGATCGCGTGGGACGACACTGCTAAGTATATGAATAAATCCTCGTGGTCCACTGGCTTAGACAGTATCGGAGGCCTCTCCAGATGATTCAACAGGTTCTGAAATGCTTCTATGCAATCAGTAGTCCATTTAAAATTGCGTTTTCCTCGCTTTATCAATTCAAAGAATGGAATGCATTTTCTGTCACTCTAGAGATGAATCTGCTTAATGCTGCTACTTTCCCTGTAAGGCTTTGCACATCTTTGATTTGTCTAGGCTCCTGAATGCCTCTGATTGCTGCGATCTGGTCTGGATTAATCTCAATCCCGCGCGAGATGACAATGAATCCCAAGAATTTCCCGGAGGCAACCCCAAATGAACATTTCGTTGGGTTGAGTTTCATCCCATACTTTCGAAGGATACCAAACATCTCTGCCGAGTCTGTAGTGTGATTGGATGATTGTCTAGACTTAACCAACATGTCGTCAACGTATACCTCCATCGTTTTCCCAATCTGGTTATAGAACATTCTGTTCACTAACCGTTGATATGTAGCGCCTGCGTTCTTCAAACCAAAAGGCATTACCACGTAGCAGTATAATCCCAGATCCGTAATGAAGCTAGTGTGTTCTTGATCTGGAACATGCATAGGGATCTGGTTATATCCTGAATAAGCATCCATGAAAGAGAGAAGCTCATGACCCGCTGTTGAATCTACTAACTGATCAATTCTGGGTAACGGAAAGCTATCTTTTGGGCAGGCTTTATTCAAATCCGAAAAATCAATACACGTACGCCACTTCCCATTGGCCTTCTTTACCAAAACTGGATTTGAAATCCAATCTGGGTAGGTTGAGTCTCTGATGAATCCGTTACTTCTTAACTTTTCAACTTCTTCTTTCAAGGCTGCGGACCTCTCTGGACCCAGCATTCGCCTTTTTTGTTTTACAGGGGGATGCTTTGGGTTAATGCTCAATGAGTGGCTCATGATTGATGGAGATATCCCACACATGTCCGCGTGGGTACAAGCAAATACATCCAAGTTATCTTTCAGGAAATCCATCAGTTCTTTAGCTCGAACTGGATCCAACTGGGATCCAATCTTCAGGACCTTCTCTGGGTCACTATCATCGATCGGTGCATCCACAATCGTTTCGTTGGGAGCCGCCATTCTGCCCCCAGTCTCTTCGTCCTCTCTGGGATCTATATCCTCGGGCAGTTCTCTGGGCGACTCACCCATAGTCATTCTCTTTAATTGCTATGACGTCTCCTCCCTTGTGGGGGGAAGAAGCGTCTTTAGTTTCTATATCTCTTCCTTTACGGAGTAGCTTTAGCTCTGCAATGTAACAAGCTCGTGCGACAACCTGATCTCCTCTGACTATGCCAACACCAACTTCCGTAGGAAACTTCAATAACAAGCACCAAGGGGCTATACAAGCTCTAAACTTTGCTAGGGTCGGTCGGCCCAAGAAGGCATTATAAGACGATTCAATACCCAAAACCACGAAGGGAAGAATTCTCACTCTCTGGTGTTCTTCTTCCCCAAGTGTTACCGGCAGCTCTACATATCCCATTGGAGCAGTTGAAGCTCCGTTAAATCCACGGATCCATCCTTCACACGACTTTAAATCTTTCAATTCAAGGTTCATTTGATCGAACGTCTTTTTGAATAAAATGTTGACTGAACTCCCGTTATCCACTAAAACTTTATGAACAGTGGCCGGGCCAATAGGAACTGTGATTACAAATGGATCTTCGGTCGGAGCGTGGACTCCAATACTCTCTCGGTTGCGGAAAATGACGTCATCTGACATCATCTTTTGATGTTTTACCGGGACATTGTCCTCAGGGTTACTACACTCTCCTGCCTCAAGATGCTGCTTTGCTACGTTTACGTATTGATCCATCGCCTTGAAACTATGCCCGGCTAGGTGAAGCCCTTCGATTATGGTATTGATAACAAGATCCTTTCCTTTTTGCTGGACAGTTGGCCTGGCAGTAGGTTGATTCTGGTTTTGGTTCGGGGTCTGAATAGCTTGCCCCTGTCTCTAGGAGTCACCCTGTACTCATCCAACTTCCCTTCCCGGAGCAGCCTCTCAACTACGTCTCTCAGATGACGACATTCATTTGTAGAGTGGCCGTAAGTCTGATGGAAGAGACAAAACTTCCCCGTCTCTCGTTCTTTCTCCGTCGAATCTCTTGGAGGAGGCCTTTTATGTTGGAGAACGTTGTACGAGTCTACGAATATACTCTCCAAAGTATCATTTATTGGTGTATAATTTTCAAAAGACCTGGGACGGGTCCTTCTCTGGGAGTTGTTCCCCCGATTTCTCTTCCGATTATTGCCATTACTGTCATTACCATTGTTTCCTGACTGGTGGTCGCCGCCCTGGTTTCGGTTTCCAACATTGACTTCAACCTTCCCCGAGCTGTCTCCGGTTTGCTTGATGGCCACATTACTTTGGATTTCCTCCTTATTTGCCATTTTCATCTTCCGGTTAGCATATACCTCCTCTTGACGTAAGCGTATGTTTTCTTTCTCGTAGAACAATTCTCTAGTATAAGGTGGCTTGCCGGCCAGGTATCTCCCAAATTCAGTATCTTTATCTACCCCATCAATCAGGGCTGCCACAATAGTTGGCTTATGGGGATCCTTGACTTCAGTGGCGGCTAGGTTGAAACGATCCAGATACACCCTCAAGCTCTCGCCTGGTCGTTGTTTGACAAGGAACAGATCAATCACACTCTTCGTCCTTTGTGCATAAATGCGGAACTGTTCCACAAACCTTTCACTCAACTCCCTGAAACTGGAAATTGATCTTGTTGGTAAGCGAGTAAACCATAATAACGCTACATCCTCCAGGAATATAGGGAATGCTTTGCACTTTACAGCGTCAGAGGCTGTGGCAGCGGTCATTGACCAAGAATATCTCATTAGATGTTGGATTGGATCAGATCTACCCGCGTAACGGTTCATCTGAGGCATGTTGAAGCGCCTCGGGAATGTTACGTCTAGAATGTCATCAGTAAAAGGGGTGTGACTGCGGTCAATTCCCCAATCTTCATTCTTGTCCATGGATATCCGCCAGGATTTGATGGACCATAGCTGCAACATTTGCACTGGTCATCGGAGGCTCGGGATCAGCGCTTCTCGCTCGGTGGAATTCTCCGATCTCTCTTCTAGGAACAACCACAAAGTCCGGAGCTCGGATTGGGCTTCGTTGCCCCCTATTACCATGAGTATTTGTACGGCGAAGGGGCTGAGGTGGTCTATTCTCAACAGGATTGTCCACAACTCGAGCTCTAGGAGTTGTGGCACGATTATTCAAGTTGCGGTTTGAGGGTCCTACACCAAGTGTCTCTTCCTCTCGTGATGGAAAGGTTCCAAATCGGAGCTGCTCTATGTTTTCAGCCCTCTCATACGGTCGCCGCGGAGGTCTTGGCGATTCCTCTGACGAAGAAGAGTACTCTGGGGTGAGTGGGCGAACTAGGAGTGTTCTTTGTCTTGCGAGATCATCGAGCCTTCTATCCATAGCAGTTAAGTTCTGTCGCAACACAGAGTTTTGCTGCCTTTGAGCAGCTAATTCATCAAACAGCCTATCCCACATTTCAGAGAAGCGAGAGAGATATCCTTCAGTGACCAGAGCAGAGGGGTCATATTAGTCATCAACATTTTCTCTTATGCGCAGGGAACTTGAGCCAGGTCGAACAGAGGTACCGGGACGGGAAGAGTGAGCCATAACCTCCTTTCCAGGTCGAGTTGTAGTCTGGTCATCACTTCAGATCACTATGGACCTGTGTCTGTGGCTCGTAGCGCCCCCCTGGGGTCGGATCGTGGTAACATTAGGTGAAGGGTTCGCGGCGTTGTCGTGGGATCGAGTGACGACCCCTTCAGTTCGGATCGTGGCGCCCCCTTTAGACTGGTTTGTGATGCCACATTCGGATCGGTCCGCCCCTATGTCACCGCGATCCGCGAGGCCCTCCTTAACCTGCTCTTGTACACTTTCTTCAACTGCTTCATTCGCGACTTCAATCGCCTGAGAAGCTCGTACTTCCTTAGACTTCTTTCCGGCCATGATATCAGATGCCGCTGGAATCTTCAAAAATCTGAACAGTGAAGTTTCGGGACTGTTTCCTTCGGACTTGAATACCCAAACAACGGAGCAACAATCCAATATGCCGAGAAATCAATTCTCAGTGAAAGCACCAAAATGTTAGATCAAAATTTGGCTCTAACACCCAAATTGTTCTGATTCGTAGAGAATTATAACTGAAAAATGAGGAAAAAACAGAAAACACACACGGTTTATAGTGGTTCGGCGTTAACGAGCCTACGTCCACTTTATATGCTATTGATTATACTTTGAATGATAGTACAACCAATGATTTCTCTCAAACTCACTCTTACAACTACGATTCCTTTAAGTTATCTCGAAGTAAATCTGGTATGAAATAGTGGTATGACAGTAATGGTGGAATCAATCCTTAAAACTGCCAAAAGATCCTGAAAATTGCCAAGCTCTGGGCTATTTATAGCTGATTTGGTCAGGCGGATCGCGGTCATACGTGGCGCAAATCCCGAGAATATCGGATCGGAACGTAGCTTGATCAAGAATTGGTCAATATGACAGTTGGTGACAGGTGTCGCGAGATCCGTACATCTCGGATCGTGATAGAATGGGTCAGAGTCTTCGCTGCAACTTCTAGGCTTGGATCGGGTCGAGGTGGTATAGGCGGATCGATCCGCATAGGGGTTTAGCGATCCGATGGGGCGATCCGAAAGGGGGCGATCCGACCTGGGGATGATTGAGCGACTGTGATCTGACTTTCCATGAACTAGAGGAATGAGACCTCATATTTTCTCCTTTTGTGTGAACCTTGATGGCTTGGTCAAAAAGCTAGCCAACACACTATAACATGACTAACACATTGTAACACCCCACCTCCGCCAGGGTCACTCGCCAAGGAATGCACTAGCTTTGGAGGGGCATTATTGGTAAACATGCATAATGATAAAGCAAGGCAGGACATGACATATATATATATGTAAATAAACAGAGTAAGTAAGTAAAACAGCGGAAGATTTATAAACCATTTCAAAACCCAAGTCTGGAACATCAAAATGTCACTTTTCCAAGATTACAAGTCTAGATAAATACATCATCTGATAAACTGAAAATACACAAGTGCTATCCCCAAATAAGAGTGATAAACCATAGCGGCTCAAGTCCAAAGCATACATGAGCTATCCAAGAAAGCAGCTAAGATCCAAGCTAGGCTCCTGTATTCCCTCCCTGAGAACCTGGGGGGGAAACGGAAGAAAAGAGGCGAAACAAAACGGGTCAGTCAAAAAGACTGAGTAAGCCCTGCTACGATCAGTCTATAAACTAATAAAGTTAACATCATGATAGGAACTGAGATGATCATAGATAACAACGTACTGACATGATAAATTTACCACAAGATAGATAGAGGTGTCATCGCATAAACAAAGTTAAGTCTTTGCACCACGGTGTACTAGAAAACCAACATAACAGGTATCGATCCCTTGGCCCAAGCTTTGGCCCAATAACATGAAGTGACCTTAATATAAGGTCCAGCCCAACGGTCTAGTCGATCGGCTCCCTATAAACCTAACACGTCCAGTGTTGGTGTCCATATGGCCCACATATGGTTGTAGTTAGTCTGTGCTGGGTCCACCTTTGGGTGTATCAAGCCCTTGGGTGTCAACCCCGGACACTTAAGCAATAATGCACAACCCTAATCTACTGGTACCCGTGCCTCGAGTTTGTCCAACATCGGACTACGTGCACGTCCGTAGCCCGCCGGACCCGCACCGCTGTACCACTCGGCCATCGCCCTTTGGTCGCTTACATCAGTCCAGTAATCGTGCCCCGCCCTAGCCTAGCCTCTAGGGTTGTGAATGATACCAAACTGGGATTACTGCTGGAACAGACCACGTTGCTAGGGTTTCTAAGAGGGTTAGGTGTGATTTAACCCTTCACTGATCCTGGATTAAACTGGTTAAGTGTGGCTTAACCCCATTCTAATCCCTTGAACTCCCAAATGGATTAAACTAGTTAAGTGTAACCAACGGTTCACAACTTAACCACATTCTAATCCCTCGAATCCCCAAATTGGTTAAGTATTAGTGGACCCTGACTTAACCCTAATCATGAGGCATTAATTAATTTAATGCACCTTAACCTCTCACATTAGACCTTGTTGTGGTTACTAGTTAGGCCGGGCGGGTCCGGGTAGCTTTACACCACAACTTGGTCTAACCTCGGGTCTTGGCACCCCATGACCAACTTCTCACATTGGGTCCTATTGTTTGTAGCCACTAGTTAAGCCGGTCGGTTCCGGGTAGGATTACGCTACAAACTCAACCCAACCTCGAGTTGGCCACACTTTTGTTTTCTAAGTGTCATGTCCACTTTATTCCAAAACATAATTACAAGTCAAACAATTACTTGGGTAGACCTAACTTAATAGGTAAATTCCCAAGGGGTAGACCTAACTTAATAGGTAAATTCCCAATCTTATATTTTCATGTATTTTAAGTTTACCCAAATCCCCAACGTCATTCTATCGCTTACATATTCGTAATAACGCATAAAGGATAGGAAGAGGGAACTTGGCGCAACATACATGATGAACTTGCTTATCACAACAAACATGCATAACATGTTAGACTTGCATAACTTAGCATAGTGAACTTGCATTTTACCATAAACATGCATAACTTGTCAAACTTGCATAACTTAGCATAGTGAACTTGCATATTACCATGAACATGCATAACTTGTCAAACATGCACAACTTGTCATTTTAAACTTGCATAAACATGCACAACTTGTCAAAACATGCACAACTTGTCAAAACATGCACAACTTGTCATTTTAAACTTGCATAAACATGCATAACTTAATAAACATACAAATCATGGCTTAACAAACTTGCATAAACATGCATAACTTAATAAACATACAAATCATGGCTTAACAAACTTGCATGAACATGCATAACTTATTAATCTTGCAAATCATGGCTTAACAAACTTGCATAAACATGCATAACTTATTAATCTTGCAAATCATGGCTTAGTATACATGCATAACTCAATAGATTTGCAAATCATGGCTTAGTACCCTTGCATAAACATGCATAATCCATTAAACATATAGAAATGGCATAGTAAACTCGCATATGCATGCATAACTTATGAAACATGTAAAACATGGTATAGTGAGTTCGCATAAGCATGCATAATCAACTAAACTCACATAAATCTCAACTTTCACCACATATTAACTTTAGAGTTTGTAAAGTGAAGGTAAGAGGGCTTACATATGCTTATGCGGACTCAAATGAGTATAACTAATGCAAGAAACCCCTTATGCAACTAATTAAAACCCCCAAATGCAAGCAAACTTGATCAAGACTCCTCCTTTATGATGCCAATTGAAAAACAAGCCTTTAATGCAAGCTAAGGAGGATCATACAAGCCTAAATACCCTTGTATGCATGGAAATCTCTTAGGGATTTGATTAGGAATTGTATGAAGAGGGTGGAGGCCATGAGAGTTTGGATTTTGGCATAGTTTTGTTGCTAGAATGATTAATGAGGCTTTAGGGTAGGATTAGGAGCTTATTTATAGAAGATTAGAGTGATTTAGACCATAGGATTAACCCTAGGTGAATTTTGGCCCGTCAGATTTAGGAACTCTCTAGAACCAGACCACACAACCAAGCCCAAACCAAGCCCAAACCAAAGAGGTGCGCCAGGCTAATCTGCCTGGCTACCCCCTATCGACAGGGCTATCGACAGGGCAGTCGACTCCCTGGGGACCCTGTCGACAGGCCTGTCGACATGGGGCCCCTGGCGGGAGTTTTCCCGCCTTGGCCCAGCTGACCCAATTCTTTAAATTTGAATCTGTTTTTACTTAGGATTTTTCTGAAAACTTCAATGGGCCTTAACTGGGTCATACGGACTCCGATTTTCGAAAACTCGGACTCTATTTCGCGTATTTTTCCGAGACGAACGCAATGGCATAGCCCGTTTCCCTTGATTCCCATTTTATAATTTAATTCTGCCTCAATTTATGTTATAACAGATTATTAAAAATACGGGTTGTTACATTCTGCCCTCCTTAAAGGATTTCGTCCCCGAAATCTTCAAGTTAGGAAGAACGTATCCTACCATCCAATCATCCATCTACTCAAAGCATCATCCACGAGCAATCATTGTCCTTAAAAGATTCTAAATGCTGGATGAACATATGCAAAAGTGTGTGTATATGTACTTACCTAATGCAAAGATCAGGCAGTTACTGATACAGTAAACCTCCTTAATGCATATGTATGTTAGTGAAAATCAGGCGGTTACTGATACAGTAAACCTCCTTAATGCACATGTATGTCAGTGAAATGAATCCATATGTATGCAAATTCCTAACATAATGTATAATATCTACATGCGTGCTCAATCATACATCCATATGCAACATCCATGTGATAGCATACGAATTTCATCCAAGAATAAGCATAAACACTCATGCACATGCAATATGAGGAGTGTGTGAGCCGATCTAGTGCCTAATCGTGTATAATGCATCCACGAGCAACCACTTGCAAACACTTGCAACCACTTGCAACCATCAAGCATAACATGTTTCAAATACATGTTTCAACCAAAGGGTTTCTACCAAAGGTTCTCATGACAAGATAGACACGATAAACTAGATAAACTAGATAAACTCCTTTTTGGATTACAAGAAATCCATTCAAACTTTGACATATAGTACTAACCGATGAGTCTTAACCCCCTTATGGAGTTTACAACAGAAATAAGGTCGAGAATGAGACTGAGAGGATATATACACAAAAGATAATTTGCGAGCAAGCTCCACAGGAAAACAAGGGTCAAGGATGCACTCCTAAAAAGATATGATGCGTGTATCTAGTCTTCACTCTTCTTAGTCACGTTTCCTTGAGCTTAACTCAACTGTGCTTTGACTATCTTTTACTTCATGATTCCTTGGCTTCCTAACTCCTATTTCCCAAACTCATTTCATTATTGCCTCTCGTCTTTCTTTTCCACTTATTCTTCCTTCTGTATACTTGGCTTAATCATACTATAACCTCATGATTTCATGCAAGCTCTCCAAAATTCACTAGTGAATCCTGGATCTCGTCTACTTACTATAAAGTATTCCATGCAACAGAACTTTTCTTGAAAATACCACTCCACGTTGCCAATTTCCCTATAAACGTGATTTTTCTATAACTCATGCTTAATCGAAATGAACTATCCGCCTATGAGTGATAGGCCATACCTAGATTCAGTTGCCTACCCATGGCTTCCTGTAAGCTATTTTAAAACTGGCCAACTTCTTGAGGGTAAACCGTTTCTGACCATGGTGCAGTCCTCTCGCTCTTCACCGGACTGAAATGAGCACCCTTCGTGAGTCTTCCTATTATGACCCTCATACCCGTATTCCCTTTCTTTGATCTAGGTAATTTATCCACCTAATCTATCGAGATATTTTCACACTCCCCTTGCGAAACTTCCAATGGAGGTAATGGCCCACTGGGCTTCTATGACTTGGCCTCAACCTGGTGGCACAACATGTATCCTGAAACCAACTCGGCCACCTCCTCGAGTGATGCGCATCTTCAAGAACCTTCTTTACCAAGTCTTTCACTCGAGGAACACATAATCTCTTGTCGCGCCTTAGTCATCCTTTATAATATATCTAGCGAGGTGACTTAACATCTCGCCTCGAACCGACTGGTCCATGTTCTTGACTAACTGCGGGTCTTTTCCCGTGAAACTCCCTTCTTGATCCAGAAGAGTAAGTCTAAGCTCCGGGAATGCTAACTAACTAGCCAAACGGAGGAAGCTTCTTACTTCAATTGCCCTCCTCAGAGTTTTCCGGTCTTAAACCGCAACCATTTTAGCGGAATCCACCGCTAAGCCTTACTTAGGAACTATGTCCCCAAGGAATCCAACTTCTTTCCTCCAAAGTGACACTTGGAGAACTTGATCTTCAACTGGTGGTTCTAAGCGTATCCATCTCCTCCTTGAGATGTATAGCATGTTCTTCCTCGTTCTTTTGAGGAGATCAAAATATCGTCTATGACGACCATGACAAACTTGTTCAAGGACTCCCTAAACACCCTACCCATCAAAATCACGTATTATGCGGGTGCATTAGTCAAACCAAATAGCATGACTGGCTATTCTAAAATCCATCTAGAGTCCCAAACGCAGTCTTGTCAATTCCATCCTCAGCCATCCTAAGCTGATGGAATCCGGTAGCTAGATCAAAAGAAAACGGATGCTCCTACTAGCTGATCAAACAAACCATTGATCCTTGGTAACGGTTATCTATTCTTCTCACGAAGATCAACACACAAGCGAAGCAAACCGTCCACATCAGTAACGAATACTACTGGAGCACCCTACTCGAAAATGCTTCGTCTCAGGAAGTTCTTCTCAAGCAACTCCTTGACTTGCTTCCTTAACTCTCATCTCGTGAGATCATGTGCCTGACCGGCCATGAAGCTGGCTTGGTATTACCAACCAGATAATACGGAAATCTATCCCAAGATATCAGGATATTCTCGGACCACCCTCCCAGATTGCAAACTATCGATAGACGAGTTGAGGGATTCAAGATAACATAACATGACGGGACCCCTAGGGTTGCTAGAAATTTCTAGGGTATTACCGAGGCGAGTCATGAGCCCCACACCCTGTATACAAAAACCCAGAATGGCCCAAAACAGGACGACCATTCCATGCCCAAAGCCAACCCATATCCCCCGAAACCGAGAATATAAACATCCCACGAGAATTCTATACTCAAGACAGAAATTTTCAAATCCACTCAGACCACAGACAGGCGGGTAGAACCCTCAATTGGATTTGAAACACAGACGGGATCCTCACTAGGCTAGTACTTAGGTGCAAACTTTCAACTAGATCAGATGAAATAAAACTATGCGATGTGCCAGAATCAAACAAAGTTCGAACAGGGAAAATCAGAAAATGTGTACAGGATTTTCAACAGAAACACTACCTCTATCATGAGCTGGAAGAACGGGGTTGAGGGGATGAATTCACCCTCCAGATAGTCCTGCACACTGAGTCTGACCTTGCCCTTGTTTCTTCGGGCAATCCTTGTTGAAATGTCCAAACTCACCACAATCAAAGCATTCGCCCCGCTTTCTCTTTTCCTTCTTCCTACATCCCCTGGCTATATGTCCAACTTCACCACAGAAGTTACATTTCATATTCTTGCCCCGTTTCCCGGAATTTACTCTCTTGCCTTGAGACTCATTCGCCTTGACCTCTTTCTTGTCATTGCTACCTTCTTCTTGAAGTAGGGCCAAATTCACTAAACTCTCGAAAGTCGCCCCCAAGGGTATATGAGACAGGGCCCAACCACGTAATGGCTCGTTTAATCCTAGAGCAAAGTGTAGGGCCTTCTTCTGAGCTGTATTAACCAAGTCTAAATCGACCCGAGTCAGTTGATTAAACTTATCTATGTGTTCCCTAATAGTCATGTCCCCTTGCTTCAGTAATAAGAACCTTAGTCCAAACCTTCCTCTAAAGTCATCCTAAGTCTCGATTGGCCTAGTAGCGGTGGTGACTACCCACCAACGTGCAGCTTCTTCCTTTAGCAACCATACTGCCAATAAAACCTTCCTGCGGTCACCTATATCAAAGGTGGCTAAAAGATCTTCGGTCTCTTTCAACCAATTCCTTGCCTCTACAAAAGTCTCTGTTCCACTAAAATTCTTGCCACCCATCATCTTAAAGTTCTTACAAGTTTCCGCAAAATCCGCTTGTGGAGGCTGAGGGAGAAGAGGAACATCAGCTACGGGAGGAGGAGGAGGAACAGCGGCCTCGACTGGAAAGACAACATTAGAGACACCCGGGACCGGTGCCGTGACTTCCAAGTACTGATGAAACCAATCGGGTATTGTTACCCCTTCGGGCAAGATGAGATTATCAGACATGCTGGAAACGAAAAGAAAAGAGTTCAAACGAGGAGTCAAAGGATAGTGCTGATGGCTTTTTGGGGAATAGCCTTTTTAAAAATAACTAGACTTTTCTTTGGAAAATACTTTATACTTGGTTTTGAAAATAGTTTTTCAAAAGTTTTTAAAACCCTTTTTTTTTTATCCCTTCTCGTAAACCTGGCTCTGATACCAAATGTAACACCCCACCTCCGCCAGGGTCACTCGCCAAGGAATGCACTAGCTTTGGAGGGGCATTATTGGTAAACATGCATAATGATAAAGCAAGGCAGGACATGACATATATATATATGTAAATAAACAGAGTAAGTAAGTAAAACAGCGGAAGATTTATAAACCATTTCAAAACCCAAGTCTGGAACATCAAAATGTCACTTTTCCAAGATTACAAGTCTAGATAAATACATCATCTGATAAACTGAAAATACACAAGTGCTATCCCCAAATAAGAGTGATAAACCATAGCGGCTCAAGTCCAAAGCATACATGAGCTATCCAAGAAAGCAGCTAAGATCCAAGCTAGGCTCCTGTATTCCCTCCCTGAGAACCTGGGGGGGAAACGGAAGAAAAGAGGCGAAACAAAACGGGTCAGTCAAAAAGACTGAGTAAGCCCTGCTACGATCAGTCTATAAACTAATAAAGTTAACATCATGATAGGAACTGAGATGATCATAGATAACAACGTACTGACATGATAAATTTACCACAAGATAGATAGAGGTGTCATCGCATAAACAAAGTTAAGTCTTTGCACCACGGTGTACTAGCAAACCAACATAACAGGTATCGATCCCTTGGCCCAAGCTTTGGCCCAATAACATGAAGTGACCTTAATATAAGGTCCAGCCCAACGGTCTAGTCGATCGGCTCCCTATAAACCTAACACGTCCAGTGTTGGTGTCCATATGGCCCACATATGGTTGTAGTTAGTCTGTGCTGGGTCCACCTTTGGGTGTATCAAGCCCTTGGGTGTCAACCCCGGACACTTAAGCAATAATGCACAGCCCTAATCTACTGGTACCCGTGCCTCGAGTTTGTCCAACATCGGACTACGTGCACGTCCGTAGCCCGCCGGACCCGCACCGCTGTACCACTCGGCCATCGCCCTTTGGTCGCTTACATCAGTCCAGTAATCGTGCCCCGCCCTAGCCTAGCCTCTAGGGTTGTGAATGATACCAAACTGGGATTACTGCTGGAACAGACCACGTTGCTAGGGTTTCTAAGAGGGTTAGGTGTGATTTAACCCTTCACTGATCCTGGATTAAACTGGTTAAGTGTGGCTTAACCCCATTCTAATCCCTTGAACTCCCAAATGGATTAAACTAGTTAAGTGTAACCAACGGTTCACAACTTAACCACATTCTAATCCCTCGAATCCCCAAATTGGTTAAGTATTAGTGGACCCTGACTTAACCCTAATCATGAGGCATTAATTAATTTAATGCACCTTAACCTCTCACATTAGACCTTGTTGTGGTTACTAGTTAGGCCGGGCGGGTCCGGGTAGCTTTACACCACAACTTGGTCTAACCTCGGGTCTTGGCACCCCATGACCAACTTCTCACATTGGGTCCTATTGTTTGTAGCCACTAGTTAAGCCGGTCGGTTCCGGGTAGGATTACGCTACAAACTCAACCCAACCTCGAGTTGGCCACACTTTTGTTTTCTAAGTGTCATGTCCACTTTATTCCAAAACATAATTACAAGTCAAACAATTACTTGGGTAGACCTAACTTAATAGGTAAATTCCCAAGGGGTAGACCTAACTTAATAGGTAAATTCCCAATCTTATATTTTCATGTATTTTAAGTTTACCCAAATCCCCAACGTCATTCTATCGCTTACATATTCGTAATAACGCATAAAGGATAGGAAGAGGGAACTTGGCGCAACATACATGATGAACTTGCTTATCACAACAAACATGCATAACATGTTAGACTTGCATAACTTAGCATAGTGAACTTGCATTTTACCATAAACATGCATAACTTGTCAAACTTGCATAACTTAGCATAGTGAACTTGCATATTACCATGAACATGCATAACTTGTCAAACATGCACAACTTGTCATTTTAAACTTGCATAAACATGCACAACTTGTCAAAACATGCACAACTTGTCAAAACATGCACAACTTGTCATTTTAAACTTGCATAAACATGCATAACTTAATAAACATACAAATCATGGCTTAACAAACTTGCATAAACATGCATAACTTAATAAACATACAAATCATGGCTTAACAAACTTGCATGAACATGCATAACTTATTAATCTTGCAAATCATGGCTTAACAAACTTGCATAAACATGCATAACTTATTAATCTTGCAAATCATGGCTTAGTATACATGCATAACTCAATAGATTTGCAAATCATGGCTTAGTACCCTTGCATAAACATGCATAATCCATTAAACATATAGAACATGGCATAGTAAACTCGCATATGCATGCATAACTTATGAAACATGTAAAACATGGTATAGTGAGTTCGCATAAGCATGCATAATCAACTAAACTCACATAAATCTCAACTTTCACCACATATTAACTTTAGAGTTTGTAAAGTGAAGGTAAGAGGGCTTACATATGCTTATGCGGACTCAAATGAGTATAACTAATGCAAGAAACCCCTTATGCAACTAATTAAAACCCCCAAATGCAAGCAAACTTGATCAAGACTCCTCCTTTATGATGCCAATTGAAAAACAAGCCTTTAATGCAAGCTAAGGAGGATCATACAAGCCTAAATACCCTTGTATGCATGGAAATCTCTTAGGGATTTGATTAGGAATTGTATGAAGAGGGTGGAGGCCATGAGAGTTTGGATTTTGGCATAGTTTTGTTGCTAGAATGATTAATGAGGCTTTAGGGTAGGATTAGGAGCTTATTTATAGAAGATTAGAGTGATTTAGACCATAGGATTAACCCTAGGTGAATTTTGGCCCGTCAGATTTAGGAACTCTCTAGAACCAGACCACACAACCAAGCCCAAACCAAGCCCAAACCAAAGAGGTGCGCCAGGCTAATCTGCCTGGCTACCCCCTGTCGACAGGGCTGTCGACAGGGCAGTCGACTCCCTGGGGACCCTGTCGACAGGCCTGTCGACATGGGGCCTCTGGCGGGAGTTTTCCCGCCTTGGCCCAGCTGGCCCAATTCTTTAAATTTGAATCTGTTTTTACTTAGGATTTTTCTGAAAACTTCAATGGGCCTTAACTGGGTCATACGGACTCCGATTTTCGAAAACTCGGACTCTATTTCGCGTATTTTTCCGAGACGAACGCAATGGCATAGCCCGTTTCCCTTGATTCCCATTTTATAATTTAATTCTGCCTCAATTTATGTTATAACAGATTATTAAAAATACGGGTTGTTACACACATTGTCGTATGTACATTATTTACATACATGAATACATTCCAACACAGCCTAACAACATGCCCAAATTCTCGGAACACTCCCCCTCAAGTTGGTGCATGTAGATTCGTCATACCGAACTTGCTATGCAAATAATCCATCTTCATCCCATCCATAGCCTTAATTAATATATCTGCCGCCTGTTCTTTAGTTCTCACATGCCATCAGCACACAATTCCTTGTTGCATCTTCTCTCTAACAAAATGGCAATCCACTTCTATATGTTTGGTTCGTTCAAGGAAAACTAGGTTCAAGGCAATATGTTGTGCAGCTTGATCGTCACAATTCAGCATAATTGTCTTCTCAACATTAAAACCAATCTCAATCATGAGATCATCTACCCACATGACTTCACACATAACCTTTCCATTACTCTGTATTCGGATTCGACACTTGATCGAGCCACTATATTCTGCTTCTTGCTCTTCCATGATACCAAGTTCCATCCTACAAACACACAATAGCTAGAAGTCGGTTTCCTATCCGCTCTACAATCTACCTAGTCAGCATTTGGAAAAAAAATTCTATCTTTGTATGATCTATGGTGATGATTTAAATACATAAGTCCTAGTTCAACTGTCCCCTTCAAATATCCCAGAATTTGCTCAAATGCTTTCCACTGATGCACACTCGGTGCATTCATGTATTGGCTCACAATACTAACAACGTATGACAAATCGGGCCTCGTCACAGATAAATAATTAATTTTCCCACAAACCTCCTATATCTCTCAGGATCACTACACAACTCACCTTCAATTTCCAGATTGACATTTGGCACCATTAGGGTTTTGAATAACTTCACTACAAGCTTTCTAGTTTCACTCAATAGGTCTAATATATATTTCCTTGTAATAGAAATATTACTCTATCACTTTTGAGAACCTCAACATATAGGAAATACTTTAATTCACCCAACTTCTTAGTATAAAAGTGTGTATGAATAAACTGTTTTAAAGAGTGAATATGTAACGTCCCGAATTTTTGGTAATCATATATTTAATTTAATTTATTATTTTAGACATTGATTGGGAATTATAAATGGATTTATAATATAGAATTTGATATTAAAAACAACGTTTGAACATTAAGTTTATATTTAATACAAATCGAGCTCATAACATCGTGGTAGTTCATAATTTACATTTTGAACTTCAATTGAATATATAAAATCCATTTTAAGTCAGAATTCTTTAAAACAAGAATCATCCGAATATATTTGATTACAATTTTCTAATGGAAGAGAAATATGGAGATTTCATATTATAAATTCTGAGTTATGTCTAATTCAAATTTTAAAATATTTGCTATGGAATTGTTTAAAAATTATATCAATTAATTATATAAATTCAATTCGATTTGAAAGGAATTTATTGATAACTTGAGATAAAGATCGAATTAAGACGTGAAACAAATTCCGTTGAATTCATATTGATGTTTATAGTCAAAATAGGTGTAACAGCCTGGATTTTTGGTCGATTAATTTTAAACAATTAATATTGTTTTAAATGTCGAGTCGATAATATAAATGGAATTTATCGATTTAATAATCGATTACGATTTAATTTCGAGTATATCGAATAACCGTAATACGAGAATGATAAATAAATGAATTTGAAGTTTAAAACTAAATTGAAACGATTCAAATAGTCAATATAAATTTTATTTGAGTATAAACGATAATAATAATAATGTATTATCAAGGAAGTAACTGTTTTGAATTTAATTTATATTATATCGATTTAAATTAATATCTTCTCCATACGATCGAATGAGGCTTCGAAACCTATTTCAGTGTGTTCAGAATAGTTGTATAACCCTAGGAATGCCGGTTGTTGCGCTCAAATAGGAGTTCAAAATTTCGTGATAATTTAAATTAAATAAAATCATGTCGGTTCTAATCAAACTTGGTATCAAACTATTGTCTTCTTCCTAAGCTAAAATCATTTACTTCCTTCTTAAGCTAAGGGAGAGTACACTGTAAGCATACTCTATCACTAACCCTATCTGTACCTTTGAAAGACGTTGTTTTTTATCCTTTCAAATTTTCATCTATATATCGCAAGCTGTTGGATTTCCAGAAACAAATTCACACTCACCCTCCCTTAATTCTCGCTTTTTATTTATTGTTCTGTAGAAATGGAAGTCGAAATCAAATTCAAGATTAGATCAGAAGCCATCATCATTTCAGAACCGCTACCTTAAAATCGCAATTACCCCCTACCCTCATATATTTTCATTCATTCCTGTAACTTGAAATCAAAGCTAATTTTTTCCCCATTTCTTCGATTTTGGAAAAAATGAACAATTCGAGCCTGTGACTTCTTTATTCAACAAAAAAACTGCGATACCCTTTGTCCTAATTTAATTTCTGCTCTAGATGACGACATCATTTTTAATCATTCAAAGTACGTTTGAGTTAAATTCGGAAACCCCAAATTGGTTGCTTGAAGTTCTCTGAGGGATGCGAAGCGTGGTATAGGTCTCGACGTTGGTTTTGAATGAGAAGGGGAGCACCGCAAGTTCAAAAAGGGGAGGTTGGGAGGGAAGGGTGTCACGACTGTCTTGGGTGCAGTTGGAGTTTGGATGCTCTGATAGTGATTAAGAAGTTCGACAGGAGGATGGAGGAGATGTCTGGATGTTCGATAATGGATGTGGTGATAATGTGAAAAACTAGGGTGTCAGCAGTTGAAATGGAGAAGTCACCTTTTTGTGTGCAGTGGGTAATTGAGGAATCAATCTGGTATTTTTGGGCAGGAGAATCCATTGACGGTGGTTTCGGATGTATTCGTGAAGAGGGAAGGTTGGGAGGGAAGGGTGTCACGACTGTTTTGGAATTGAGTTAATGACAGTATCATTGGATGCGCGTGAGTTTTGAAGGTGAAGTGTTGTTGTATTGCATGAATCAATTTAAGGAAGAAGAAGAATTTTAAAGTTATTAATGTAACAACCAGAATTCTAATAGACCGATTTCTTTTCTTCAAAATCCTAATCTATCGGAACTCGTGTTGGTTTGCTCTGGTGTCCTGCAAAAAAGACAGAGATATAAAATATATTAGAGCTCAGAAAAACATCTCACTGTAGAATGGATAAAATATAATATAATCAAATTATAGCATTACCATAGTAATAATATTGCCTAACCAGTATCCAAAGCTATCATATCTCTACCACAAATCTAACCTGCGAGTATGTTATGAGGAAGGGGTCAGAACACAAGTTCTGGTGACTGAATTTAAACTACACAATTTGTATAATCCTACATATATCGTTCAGTTAAATTTTCTTGTTTATTAGGTTACTTGGGTTAACAACACTTAAAGCTTACACACACGTTGTACCCATCTACTTCCCAGTGGATTAACCTAATACAGTATATATGTAGCTACCCCCAATATTAAGGTACACCCCATGGTTCCCCACTCGCACGGTCTCCACCGTAAGGCCATAGAAATGTATGCAGTCTCTCATCCTACGCCGGAGTGACATACGGATCTCTATATATAACAATGCTACATTCCACATATAGGTGTCGTTGCTACACTACATAAGCGTACGAACTTCCACCTTTGATCGAATCAGATTCCATCGCAAAGTAATGCCCTCGAGTCTACGATACACCACCCAAAGAAGACATGCATGTATCTAGACTTTCCCACATTCGTGTCGTCAATCGTACTTGATGCCTTAACCGCACGTCACCTCTACTATGCACCGAGTCCCGTGGCAGGGTTGTACAAGAAACACGGAACTCGGTCGGGAGCTTTTCAGATATCTGTATAAACAGATGCTACGGTCTGCATTTTCAGTGGCTATGGTCCTACCTGACCCCTCCCTCAACTAGTGAAAGATGAACAAGATTGAGAACCACTGATCCATCCCAAGAGCAAACAACAAACAACAAATCCTAATTGTCTTATTCCTCACCCATAATCTTGATAGAAAAAGGTCTATGGTCTTTTGGTTTAGCTCTCCGCCTTTCCGCATCACGTATCAAGCTGATTGTCGATGGTAGGTACCCGGCGATTTACTATCACCTAGGTTAGACCTGTCAGATACTCAAGAGTGGTCGTAACCTAGCTTAATCACAAGGTTACTCAGATCATCGAATCACCTATGCCACCCTACAGTCTTTTGATTATCCACTATCGTGGCAATCAAGGCATACTCACCAGGTAGAAATGCGCAGACCTAACCTCTGTGAGCTTAGGAGGATGCTGTCACAACACAAAGGACTACCAAGAATACCCTCCACGTCCCAGGAAGCCGCGTGCTTCTCCTTCCAGTCCTTCGAAGCCAGCAGAATATCAACAGAACAACAAGCGGAACAAGTAGGATAATCAGATGGACGTGCGCTCCCCTCGTGTCTCATGACACCACGATGATCTACCCAGTTGGCTTATTCACCTTCAAACGTACGGACTAGTCCAAGCGCCTCAGGTTAACATGTTATTAGAACCTATGTCTAATCATTTAATTACGTGCTTGCTCTTCCCTTTCAAATTTCCATTCAACTTGGTTATTCTCAGTCATATTGACTTCTTATTCAAGTTACCAAGTTCCTCTCGCTTATTAATTTCAGTTATAACATAATCCATTTAAGTTTATTAATAAGCCCATAACATGTTATTCTCTAGAATGTAATCCAAGGTCTATAATCTACAATCCTTTTATATTATTCATTGTCCGATTCCATAGTTACAATAACATGTTCTACTTAATATGTAATTAAGTATATCTCAGTTCACATGGTTTTTGTTTAACATGTAACTTATGGTTTATGATTAAATATAACTTATTTCATTCCATAAGTTTGCCATATCCTTCCTCATTTAATCATAATTTCATCTTATATTATCACTACAACTTGTTGTTGTTTACTTATTAATTTAGTTCCCTTAACTAAGGTTTACTAATAAGTACCCTTTTCTATTTATTATAACTTATGTTATAGTTTCCACTTGTCCCTAGGACAAGCCTTTAATATGTTATCCTTATCAGCAGATTTCAGATTCTCAAGTTTACTGATTACTTAATTTATAATTAAGTACAACTTATTTCATTACATAAGTTATCCCATTTTCTTTATCGTTTGTTATAACCTAAGTTATAATATCCACTTGTCCCTAGGACAAGTCTACCTATTATATAACATTCTCATTAATGTAATTAATTATAATAGGTTATTATCATTCCTCGTTCATTCCAATCCTTTTTACTACTGTAACTCCCATTCAATTCCATTCATTTCCACTAATTACAATTAATGCCATTTATTTCTATCCTTTTATACATATATTCACACACACACACACATATATATTTATGTTTATGCACTAGATCTCTCACATTAAATTAACAACTTGTGGATGCTGGATTTGCTGGGCGGTTCTGGGTAGACTTCTACCTAGTGTTGAATTTAACCTCGTGTCTTTGCACCATTACATGTATATTTATGCACTAGACCTCTCACATTAAATTAACAGCTTGTGGATGCTGGATTTGCCGGTCGGTTCCAGGTAGCCTTCTACCACAAGTTGAATTTAACCTCGTGTTTAAGTGCGGTTACAGTTTTCTATTTACTGTAAATTTTCCATATAATTGAGGTGTGTCCATTCTTCCCAATTTTTACTGTAATTCTATTTTTACATGTCACACTTAATATCATTTTAATTCCATTTTAGCTTATAATCATGTAGCATGTTCTTTCTAACATGTAATTAACTCTATTCTAAAATAATAACATGTAGCTATCAATCATGTAGTTATTCTAATCTAACAACTTGACATGTAATTATCCTAATTTCTACAGTTAAGGGTTTAAGTACATAATATGTCATAAGTTAACATGTAATTTGAACATATATATATATATATATATATATATATATACAACAGTAATTGTTACATATATTTTAACAAGTTTACATTTCAACATATTAACATTTCAACCTATTATCATTTCAATCATATTAACATCTCAACATTTTTATGTTTAAACATATAAAATTAACATTTCAACATATTAATGTTTAAACATATCAATCATTCTAGAATATTTACATTGCATATTAACGGGGAATGTTTAAACGATAAATATACCATTATCAAAAAGGTATATTTTAAATCCACCCACCTAATTGCTTTCCAAATCCTGAATCTGGTCCAGATCTAGCATGCTTTTGTTCCCCTAACTGGATTTAGACCCTAAATAACCATGGATCCACAATGCTTAACTAAAAGAAGAAGGGAATAAAGAGGAGAAATTCAAATAGACCAGATCCAAGAATTTACCTTACTTCGAATAGAATTCTGAACACCTTCTTTATTAATTTTCATTCTTTTCCTCTAGATCTTGAATAGAATTTTCCTAAACTAATTATTCTATTTTCCTGAAGAGATTTGAGGAGGAAGAAGAATGGCAGAGCTTAGGCGGCTTCTCAGAAAATGTGAGATTTAGGCTAAGCTCTGCTAGCCTATTTATAGGTATTCAAGATCTTATCGTACACGCAACGCTGAGTCAGCAATGAACGTAGTTAAGAAAATAGTCCAGATTCATTAACGAATCTAGCTAGATCTGGGGTCGACCCCCTATGGGTCCCACGAGCTGTTTTGGCACAGAAGTTTATCTGTTTATTGTTTTGACATTTTTGATTTCTAAAATTTATTTGAATATTATATTTTCATATAATCTTCTTATACGTATACAAAACTTCTAATGACCATTTTACACGTACATATATACGCACAACTTTTATTTCATTTTTAAAATTTAAATGGTGTTATACCATTATTTAATTCTTGCTATATTTCTTTGATTGCGGCCTTATTTTGAACTTTTCTCTTGTATGTATGTATGTATATATATATATATATATTTGCACATATATACATATATATTCTCATATACATATATTCATATATTTTTCTATACACTTCCTTAGACGTATATTTTTCCATATATGCGTGTTTATACATATTTTCTCTTTAGAACATGTGTTATTATAGCCATTCCCTTTAAACAGAAATATGGCGCCGGCGGGGATCGAACCTTGCACCTCTCACTTGAAATCCACATGTTCTAACCAACTGGGCTACTAGGTTTTTATTAACAAGGCTTAGAACAGTGCTTGCCATATTTCTTTTCTTATTCCTCCTTTTCATGTTTGTTACAATATTTCCTTTACACCATTGCATGTAACCTTATAAATTTGCATGCATCTTTCTCTTTCATTTTTCTTTTCTAAATGATGCATAATATTTGTAAATCATTGCATGCAACCAATTTTTTCTTTCTTTTAATGCATTACATTGTTATTTACATTAATATTTTCTCCTTTCTCAATGCATGTATTAATTACATGCAATCATATATTATCATTATTTTATTTTTATTTTAAATATTTATGTCCATGCATATATATATATACACATATGCACTGTTTAAATATTTAATAGTCATAAAATGCGGGGTGTTACAATCAAGGTAAACAATTTTAGTTAATTAAATTAATTTAGAGTGCTTAATTATATATATATATATATATATATCCAATCTGGTGTGGAAAGAAAATAAATAAGACATAATATTCATACTAAGTTCAAAACGAGTTGCATTGCATCAGAAAAAGATTATCTGCATTCCGGGATTAAAGGGAACCAGATTGGAGCCAGTTGGTATTTTGATTAAATTAAACACTTGTTTAATTTAATTAGAAACCAATGGATCTTTCGATAAATCATCGAAATAAAATCAAGGTGAGTAAACTCACTCTCTGGTTCGTTTATAATTTATTATAAATGAATATTTATTTAATATAATGTTATATGCTAGTTGCTGGTTGTTTGGATGCATTGAAATATTATTGTGGCTATTATATATATACATATATATATTAGTTATATAGGCTTGGCGGTTGTTGCTATTATATATATATATATATATATATATATATATGGTGGATGGATATTTCCTGCAGTACCATTAGCGGATTCTCACAGTATCATAAACGGATGACCCTATATATGCGCCCGCAATATATTGTAGTGGATGACCTTCTATACCGCGATATTTTGCCTTGAAGCAGGATGAGTATTATTTATGTTGGCTAACGTCCGTGGATGCAGAAGAACAGGTTAGAGGGATCCAACTAGATTCCTCAAAAATTATTATTTGTTTGTTGTCATATATATATATATATATATATATATAATCACATATCATGTGTTAGAAAACCTGTGATTGATTATTGGGTGTTTAAATATCACTGGGCCTAAATGTTGATTTATAAAAATATTGTGAAAAGGGATTTTGAGATTTAAAAGGGGAAATCTATTTTTCTAAAAATAAAATTTGAATTTCGAATGTGTTAAGAAATATTAACTTGTTTTTGAATAATAAAAACAAGTAGTTCATTTATAAACGATGCTTATAAATGAAGTGAAATAAATTATCATTGGATAATTTGGGAAATGTAAATTAAAATGTGAATTTTAAAAGGGGAATTTAAATTATTTTCAAAAAATGAACGATGAACCATTCCGATGTTCAGAATGTAAATAGAATTGGAATAAATCCATACGAATTTATGATTAAAACTCATCAATGTTGATTTATATAAAAATAAATTATTCCCAGAAAGGATATTGGAATTGTACTAGATAGAAACTAAAATAAAACGTGTAAATAAATTATATGTTATAAAATAAAATATTCAAAAAATTAGAATTGGGTTTCGAATGGGTATTTGAAGGGAAAGCTTATTTTAATTTACAAAACAAGGGAAATAAATTATAAATGATGTTTATAAATGTAGTGAATTAATTATCATGAGATAATTTGGAATTTTAAATTCAATTATGAATTTAAAAATAGAATTTTGAAATCGTTTCGAAAAGGGAACGACGGTTTTTATTCCTTAATTCAAAATATAAACTGAATTGAGAAAATCCAACGGATTTATAATTAAAATTCGATTATATCAAATTTTATAAATAATTTATTTATAAAGGAATTGGAATTTAGCATAGGAGATTAAGTTATAAATAAATTTATAAGTGAATTTTAAAATAATCAATGATTAGGGATAATCGAGAATATTAAGTTGAATTTGGTAAATTGGATGAATTTATATTATAATATATAAGAACGGAATTGGAATTGATTTAATAAACGACATTTTAACATTTATATTTAAATATAATTAAAACGAGCTCGCTGCAGCGCGGTAGTACGTAAATAGACGTTTCGAACTTCAATTGAGTATATAGAACTCAATTTAAGTCGGAATTCTTTGAAACAAGAACCATCGGGACCAATTGAATAATAATTTTCTAATCGAAGACAAAAATATGGATTTCGTCTTATAGATTTTAAGTTATGTCAAAATCAAATTTTCAAAAAAAACAACAACGCTATAATCGTTATTAAACCATAATGGTTTTTTAAATTAAATAAAAGGATTTTAAGTAAATAAAAATTCGGATTTCCATTAGAAAAATCCACACTTGAGTTTTAAAATAAATATGAACTGAAGTGGGGTAAAATGAGATGATTTTTGAGACAAAAATCAGATTTTTAATTATTAAAGGAAGTTAACTAATTAGAAAAATAATTAGTTAATGGAGTTGGATCAAATTACTTTTGGTTAAGTAAATTGGTTTGGTGAATTAAAAATTGGGAATTGAATATAGAAACTTGAATTTAATTTGGAATCAAGTATGGAAAGGGATTCGACTTGTTTATCAGTTAATAACAATGTGTTTAAACATGGTTGATTCCAATTAAAAGTGAAATGGGCAAAAGAGCTAATTAATGAATAAATTAGCGAATTGAGTTAAAAATGATTGGATTGAGTTGGAATAACTTGGGAATAGACCTATATATGTGGAATAAGTATGGAATGAAGAGAATGAAGATTTTATTTTGAGTGCCAAACAAAAAGATACATGTTTAAATTCCATATGAGATTTTATGAGCATATTAGGCAAGCCGCTTGGATTTTTGATTTTCTTTTTGAATGGAAAGGGCCTAAAGAGGCAAGTTAGGGTTTGAGCTATTGAGCCGTACAAACGAGGTGTTGGCAAAATTTTCCAGAAATTTAAGGAGTTGGAATATTTTTAAGAAAAATTGGTAACTAGAAATCCATATGTATATATATATAATTCGATAAGGTAGCAAACTTAAAATAGAACGTTATAAACAAAAAGGAAATCTATATATTAAAATCTGGAAAGAACAAAAAGAGAACATATACACGTTTAAAATGGATAATTGGTTTTATATGATGTTGATTATTCGAGATAAATAGTCTTTTCCATTTTGAAGTTAAGAATGTTATTTCAGTCAAGGTCTGAGAGGTAGTTATACCCCAACTAGATTGATTTCATTATTAACCGATAAATAGAAGGATTCAGTCTTGAAGATCAATGTTTAAATAAGAATTAGTTGAATTTTGTATTTTGGGGTTGTTGTAATGATGTTTTACATAACATTCGTGTTAATCCAATTAAGTGGAATTTTGGAAATATAAAAATAAATATTTCCTAAGTATAAAAATAAATGGGTTCGGGAAAGAGATAAGTAATTGGAATATTTTCCAATTATAAATAGAGGATATTTTCTAGGTATAGAAAATAAAAGAAGGTGATATATGATAATGTTTTCCCAATAACGTAAGAGGCCAAGATGATCATTGAAAATATCGGGTTAACAAATATTGATAAGGAAATGGAGAAGTAATTAATTAATGAAATATTAAATAAGGGGCCCAGTGATTGTTTGATGCTTTGGATGAATGTTTATTTTTCTTCGATATTTAAACAACCGACTATCGAAGTATTTGCCAATATCATTGTCAATATGGAGAGACCGGTTGGATTATTATCCAAGAATAACTCCGTATTGGCAGTTGCGTTGCAAACTAGATTATGTGAAGATAATCAAAGACGGAATAAAATGCAAGGGCTTTTTCTGTTAATCCTAGATAGAAATTGCCTAAGATAGATTAATGGAAATTGTGCCTTCATTTTTGTTCAGTCCCAAAAGGAACATGTATGGACGAATGTCTGGCAGAGTATTTTCAACAATCGCATATGTTGGTCTTACAAATATACATGTGGTGGCAGATCGGTCTTACGAATAAGATATGATTTAAAAAATGTTTTGGGTTATTGTAAGGTAAAAACCATTCATATTTATGTGTGGATCAGTCTTATGAATATCCTTTTCTTTCGATAAGAAATGTTTTAACTTTAAAATCAAGATGGATGATACCTATAAACTTAACGAGTTTTCTTACTTTGGTTCACCAGATTGATCCGGCATTTGCAATGCTCGGTTTAGACTGGGTTTTACAGGTTCAGGTTTGGATGATACAAATTTCAAGAAGACATGTTGGAGGAGTTCAGACATATGATATATATATATAGTGTGTATTCGCTATGTGTTGTATATGAGGACAAATTATTATAATTGTCCAGATGTATTGATGTACTCTGATGATTGTAAGTATTTATTCCAAAGCTCTTGATAAAGTTTGATTTCTATATTATATTTTATTCCGCTGTGATGCGAGACCCTGATTATGTTGTGTTGTTATTCTTCTTCTTTTCTTCTATTCTAATATTTCTTTCTTTCTTATCTCTCCCTCTATTTTCTTTCAATAACTATCTGGTGTTTTCGATACTTGGATTTTGGCAACTAATATGGTTTTATGTATTATTGTCGAAATTCGGGGGTCGAATTCCTTGGGTCTTTACACCCTGCCTGTAATAACAATGTCATCCACAACACAACCAAGAGGATAATGCCTAAATCAGACCTCTTATAGACACTAAGTGATCAAACTAGTTTTTATAATGCCAAATGACTCCACAACCTGACTGAATTTTCTAAACCATGCCCTTGGACTTTGTTTTAGACCATGCAAGGTATTATTAAGTCTACATACCAACTCTTTCTACCCTTTAATCTCAGATCTAGGAGGTTGCAACATATACATTTCCTCTTGCAAGTCACCATGTAAGAAGACATTCTTGTTATCTAATTGATGCAATTTCCATCCATAAGTAGTTGGAAAAGACATAAATAATCTAATCGAAGTCAAAATGGTCAACTAGAGAGAAAGTTTCCAAATAGTCTACTCCAAACACTTAAGCATACCACTTTGTAGCCTACCTGGCTATGTAACGTGTTATGGTTCCATCTGGCTTAACTTTGACTGAATATACCCATTTACAACTAATCGCTCTCTTGTCTTGAGGTAGAGTAACTAAATCCCATGTCTTGTTTATTTTTAATGCGTTCATCTCCTCAACCATGACTGCATTCCATCTTGCATCTGATAAAGCCTAATTAATATTCCTTGGTGTGATAACATTGTCAAGTTATTTAAGAACAAGCATGTTTGAGATGGCAAATGATTATATAGCACATATGATGATATGGGATATGTGCACTGACGTTTGCCCTTCCTTAATGCAATTGGGAGATTTTGTTCAAGATTAATAGTGGTTATTGGTTCATAAACTGGGTCTTCTGGTTATGAATCAACAGTATTTTCTTGTGTATCATCACTCAGAGTATAGATGAGAAAATCATCAGATTCATCATTTCCCTACCTACGATTCACTAACAAATTCTGCGGTGCTTGAAAATAGGATATATCCTTGTGAAATGTCACATCAATACAGACAAGATATCTCCCAAGACCAGGGAAATAACATTTATAACCTTTTTGAATTCGTGAACATACAACAAATATACAATTGACAGACTTTGGATCAAGTTTAGATAAGTATGACCTAACATCCCTAACAAAACATGTACATCAAAACAACTTAGGTTTGGTAGGATACAGTGGCTTATCTAGAAATAGTAATCTATATGGCATCTCTCCATTCAACACAGATGATGGCATTCTATTTATGAGAAAACATGCAATTGAAACAGCATCAGCCCAAAAACATTTGGCACATTCGTTTTAAATAGCAAAGCTCTTGTTGTTTCTAACAGATGCATGTTCTTTCGTTTAGCTTCACAATTTTGAGAAGCTGTGTCTGCACATGAGGTCTCATGTATTGTGACGGCCCGCCCCGCACCAGCCTGCATTTCCTCCAAAAGTGCGCTGTACACATGCCCGACTAGCACAAGACGGTCGTCATAAGAAAGAAAAGAAGAGAATGAACTAATCAAGAAACCTGCAGAATGTCTCACAGCGCATGGAATAAAATATAATAATAACATACTTGACACAAAACAGGCGAGACAGTGCATAAGCTGATAACTAAAATCAACATCAATCATCAAAGCAGCGGAAATCCAAATACAGCTTATTACAATTTTCCAAATTTGCTGTCTCTAAACAAAAGAAAGCTGAAGTAGAAGATACACCAACAATGCCCAAGCAGTGATCCTCAACAACACAGGGAGGATACTATATATATTACGTGGAAGCCTCCTGCTCGTCTCCGGATCATCTACCCGTGCATCACCAGCTAACCTGTCTCTAGTCTGCTCGTGCGAGCACCCAGAGTAATAAGAGGAGACATAAAACTCTGGGTCAGACATAAAGCCTGGTATGAGCGATAAGCATCTAAACAGAATAATAACAGGTATACTAAACCATACCTGGACCTGGACCTGCAACCAAAGAGTTAGTACCACGTACCGTACAATACTCCAAGGTGCCATAATAAATGGTGTAAGAATACGGGGGGGTGGGGTGTGCATGTCACAATGATAGCAAGCAAATCATCCATAGCAACCATCCTCACATCTCTCACTCAGTGCGTAAAGTGTACGACATCTACCACTTTGGAACACTAGACAAACTGAGGTAACGACGAATCCCGACTTGTAGAAACTCTGCTGTGACCAAGCCAAACACTTGGAGTCATGACCAAACATTTCAATGACCCACTTCATTGGTCGTAGCCCTTGGTTCTACCGATGCCATAATGGCCCTGAATCCGCCTTCGTACCTCCTACCATAGTGGTCCAAAGCTATAGACGTCGATAACCCCTTGGCACGCGTCCCGCAGCAAAGCCCAACCATGAAGTGAACTCGTTGATTCCCATCTGAATCTTAAGCTCTAACTTCTCATTTGGACTTCCTTTGCATCTCGGGTTTGGTCGAATTGGAGTGGGTCTTCAAAAGAGTTGTCGCGCATTAACAGTCTTAGAATTCGGTTCGGGTCGGTAGTCGTTACTCTCGTCGGTTCGGGTCGGTCCTCCTTGTCATCTTTCCATTCGGGTCGGGTACTTCACTTCGGGTCGGGTCGGTGTCCTCCTCCGGGTCGGGTCGGGTTGTTGTCTCCCTTCGAGTTGATGCTCCTCCTTCGATCAGCTTCCTCGTTTTCCATCTACTCCGATCCGATCCGATCCCTTCGTCTTGCTCCAGCCGTAGCCTCCCACTCGTGAGTCGATCCGATCTGACCTCTATTATGCTTCCGATCCGATCCGCTCTCTCCTACTCCGATCCGATCCTGCTCCATAGTTCCGATCCGATTCCCCTGTCGACTCCAACTCTAAGCAATGGCCTTCCTTCTGCCAAACTTCTTCCAGTGGCAAATCCCAATCCAGTTCGGATTCCCTTGGTCAGCTCACTAGTCCGATCCGACCCCTACTCCGATCCGAACCGGTTCGGGACCTGCACATTTCTGCAACTTTCCAGCGAGCTTTCTACGCCATTCGACGACGTTTTCAACCAATTTAACTATTCTAATCAATCATGAAACATACCATAGAGTCATAGCAACATGTAATAGCAACCACAAACAGCAAACAACAATTCAAATGAATCAAAATGGATCAAAAAGTGACTAAACTTCATATTTTCCCATAATCCCTCTTAATCATGTTTAAGCATATGATTAGCAAAACACATCGAAATTAACCCAAATTTCTAACAGAGCCTTAAAACATTATTTTAGAATTTTAAGAATTTTTCCAGAATTTATTTACGTATAAATTCGCTAATCTTCACTAATTACCCTTAATTAACTGTAATTAGTGTCAAAATGATGCTATCACTCACCTTGGCCACAAACAAAATTCTCAGAACTGAAACTCCTCTGATTTGGGCGAATACTGATGTCCAACAGCAGCTCTAACCTTGCTTTGGTGCTTTTTCTTCTTAATTTGATGCCTCTAAGCCTTAATCCTTGATTAGTAAGCGATTTTGGGTGTTTTAGAGAGATTTAGAGATTGGAGGCCATGGCTAGGTCAAGAGAAATGAAAGTGGCGGCTGGAAAATGTCTAAAGAAATGTTTTCTAACCCTAATCAGCCTCCATATACCCCTAAACCCGAAATTCCCCTTGGGCCTAGCTGCTAATCACCCGGTTAAGCCCAATTAAGCTGTTTTTAACCATCTGAAACTTGTTTCAGTCATATCTCCCAAACGGTAAGTCCGTTTGGCTAATGTGACCACTCTACGGAAAGAGAAACCATTATCCGAAGCCAATGGAAGTGGTTTCAAGTCAAAATTCCTTTCTAGTCAAAAGTTATGGCCAAAACAGTGCCAACTAGGGGTAAAAGGGTCATTTAAAAATCGAGAAAAATCATGAACATGGGAAATGACCCCAATAGTCGTCTCCCAAAGTTACATGACCATACGACTTCGTATGTGAAAGAAATAAATATCCTATGATGCGTAGAACGCGGGTCGTTACACTCTTCCCCCCTTAAGAAATTTCGCCCCCGAAATTCCTTAACCCAAAACATACCAATGATCCCGCATGCCTAACAACCATATACAACAATCAAACATGCAAAACAAGCAAACAAGCCTATCCTAGCATGCGGAAAAACTAAATCGAAGTCAAAATCTTACCAGACAAAGAGTTCTGGATACTTCTTCCTTATGTCCTCCTCTGTTTCCCAAGTACAGTCATTCTCGTCCTCGCCCCACTGAACCTTGACTAGCTTCACCGCCTTTCTTCGAAGTTGCTTCATGTCATGCTCGACAATACGGGCCGGCTTACGGTTCCCAACCGCCTCGGGTTCTACTTCGAAGTTCTCTAACTGTTCAGGTGAAATAGTCATATCTGAGTCGTGAACGAACTTCCTTAGTTGGGAAACATGAAATACGTTATGAACTCCCGCCATCTTCTCTGGTAAGTCAATCCTATATGCCAAATTCCCGACTAGTTCAAGAACAGGGAATGGGCCAACAAATCTTGGTGCCAACTTGCCTCTCCTGCCAAATCGTATTACACTCTTCAACGGGGAAATCTTGATAAACACCAAGTCACCAACGGAGAATTTTAAGTCTCTTCGCCTCTTATCAGCATAACTCTTCTGCCTATCTTGGGCTGCCTTCATTCGTTGCTGAATGATCTTGATCTTATCTGAAGTTTCCCTCACCACATCTGGTCCAAGCATAAACTTCTCGCCAGTCTCTATCCAACATGATGGTGAGTTGCACGGTCTTCCATACAAAGCTTCAAATGGAGCCATACCGATACTGGATTGGTAACTATTATTATATGCAAACTCTACTAGATGCAAATGGTCATCCCATGATCCACCAAAATCCAATATACATGCTCTCAAGAGATCTTCCAAAATACGGTTCACCCTCTCCGTCTGACCGTCGGTCTGAGGATGATATGCGGTACTGAGATGTAACTCTGACCCTAGAGCCTCTTGTAAGCTCTTCCAAAACCCACTAGTAAACAACGGGTCTCGGTCGCTCACAATGCTTTTAGGTATCCCATGAAATCTCACTACCCACTTCATATACAATTCTGCTAACTTAGTTGCCGTTCTGGTCGATTTGACTGGTATAAACCTTGCACTTTTAGTTAGTCGATCTACGATTACCCAAATGCTGTCACTTCCCGATCTAGTCCTTGGTAATCCATCGATGGAATCCATCGAGACTTGCTCCCATTTCCATTCGGGAATTTCTAATGGTTGCAACAAACCACTAGGTTTCTTTTGCTCGGCTTTAACTAGCTGGAAATTCATGCATTTGGATATAAACTTCCCAACGTCTCTTTTCATCCCTTCCCAGTAGTAGGCCTGCTTCATATCTCGATACATCTTATTACCACAGGGGTGTATAGTCAGTTTTGAGTGATGACATTCTCTAAGCACTTCATCCCTCAATCCATTGACATTGGGTACAACAAGCTTTCCATTCTTTCTAAGCCATCCATCTCGATCAAGCCCATACTTGTTCATCTCCCCATCGATACCCATCTCTAACTTGGAGATGATTTCCAATAGGTTAGGATCGTCCCTCTGACTAGAGCCGATCCGCTCAATCAAAGTGGGTCTGACCGTCAAACTCGCTAACATTTCTGGATCCAATTCGCACTTTGGTCTGAAATCAAACCCCGCGATAAACTCCAGTTGCTTCCATTCAAGGAACATAGCCCCTAAGCTGGCATGTCTTCTACTCAATGCATCAGCCACCGCATTGCCCTTTCCTGGTGTGTATGCGATGTCAAAATCATAGGAAGCTAAGAACTCTAACCATCTCTGCTGACGGAGATTTAAATCCTTCTGGGAGAATAGATACTTTAACGACTTATGATCTGTAAATAGCTCAAATCTTTCTCCCAAGAGATAGTGTCTCCACATCTTTAACGCGAACACGATTGCTGCCAATTCTAAATCATGGTTAGGGTATCTTCTCTCGTGCGGTTTCAATTGCCGACTTGCATAAGCTACAACCCTACCGCCTTGCATCAATACAGCACCCAGTCCGGTACCACAGGCATCCGTGTATACCGTCATCTCTTCATCCCCCTTAGGAATGACTAACACTGGTGCGCTTGTCAACTTGTCCTTTAGACTTCTGAATGCATTCTCGCACCTTTCATCCCAGACAAAAGCTTGATTCTTCTTTGTCAACTGAGTCAACGGTGCTGCTATCTTGGAGAAGCCCTGGATAAACTTACGATAATATCCCGCTAACCCCAAGAAACTTCTTACATCTGTTGCATTCTTGGGCGTAGGCCAATCTTGTACCGTAGCCACCTTTGCTGGGTCCACGGCAATACCACTCTCTGACACAACATGGCCCAAGAACCTCACTTCCCTCTTCCAGAAGTGACACTTAGAAAACTTTGCTTTCAATTGGTGTTTTCTTAACACCTCCATCGCTACTCTTAAATGTTCCTTGTGTTCTTCCTCTGTCCTCGAATAGACCAAAATATCATCAACGAACACAAGGACAGACTTATTCAACTGATCTCTGAATACCCTATTCATAAGATCCACAAAATATGCTGGGGCATTGGTCAGCCCAAATGGCATAACCAACCATTCATAAAACCCAGACGGCGTTCGAAATGCCGTTTTAGCTATACTCTCAGCTTCCACTCTAAGCTGATGAAAACCTGTCGCGAGATCCAGCTGAGAAAATACCCTCGCGCCACTCAACTGATCAAACAAATCATCTATCCGCGGTATAGGATACTTGTTCTTCCTCGTCACTTTATTCAACTCGCGGTAGTCTACACACAAACGAAGGGAACCATCCGCCTTGGTAGCAAACACAACTGGTGCTCCCCATTCAGAGACACTCCTTCTGATAAATCCCTTCTTCAAAAGATCGCTGACTTGCACCTCGAGCTCCCGCTGCTCTCTTGGTGCCATACGACGAAGTGGCATCACTATAGGTCTGGCATCTTTTACCAAATCAATACGAAACTCAATCTCTCGGTGTGGTGGAAGTCCGGTCACTTCTTCGAAAACATCCGGATACTGGCCAACCACGGGCAAACCTGACAACTCACTATGCGGAATGTCGAGGGAGTTTAGAAAACTAGCCAATACCCCCTTACTGGGTAGACCACCAAACACTATCCTCCGCCCATCATCCGCTCTAGCTGTCACCAACAAGCCCTCACAGTCTACCACCACCCCGTATCTTTGGAGCCAATCTACTCCCAAAATAATGCCAAACCCAGTAAAGCCCAAAACAAAGCAATCACAAACAAACATGCATCCATGACTCGATAGAACCACATTACGACAAATCATGCTAAGACTAGTCGAACCACCAATCGGGTTCGTCACTACTAAAGGTCTATCGACAATCTCGGGCTCCAATCCCAACCTATCTACCAGGTCACTAGATATGAAAGAACTGGAAGCTCCGGTATCAAACAAAACTCTAACAGGAACATCATAAACAGAAAGCATACCTTGAATGACGACATTCTTTCCCTTCTCCGCCGCAGTTGGGGCATTCGACGAAGAAGGAATAGCATTAAGGGCATATGCTTTCACCATTTGCTTTTCCTTAGGGGGTTGCGGACACTTGTCCTTGTGATGTCCCAATTGGCCACAATTGAAGCACTTCCTATCCGCTGGCTTGGCCCGACAATTACTAGCATAATGGCCCTTCTTACCACAGCTGAAGCACTCCACATCTTGCTTATTCTTTTTCTTCTGGCCATCCTTAGCCTGATTTTGCTTTCTCTTATTCTGAGAACCACCTTTGCTTCCACCACTAGCTTGTGACTTTGGCTCATCTGCGGATGCAACTTCAGTCTTCGGCTTAGGGTAGAGACTTTCCGACCTTAACGCTTTCCCCACAATCGATTCAAACGTCTCATCGATGTGGTTAACAAGTTTTTCCCCCAAGTACTGATCCAATCCAGTTATGAATTTCTCATTCTTTTTCTCGGCAGTATCTATAAGAGATAACCCATATTTTGACAAAGTGTCAAATTCAGCAATATACTCCGAGACAGCCCTGCCATTCTGCTTGAGCTCCAAGAATTTCTTAAACAACATTGACTTCTGAGCAGCTGGGATGAACTTCTCACTAAAGCGAGCCTTAAACTGCTCCCAAGTAATCTGATCTTCGGGAGTAGCTGCCTTTATAGCATTCCACCAATTCATTGCCCGCCCTTGCAGCTGACGGGACGCTAACTTTCTCTTCATCGCATCCTCGATACCCAAATCCTCGAAGATACGTTCGCAACTATTCAACCAATCTTGAACATCCGTAGCCGACTCCGTTCCATGGAACGGCTTCCCACCAAGGCTAGTATAATCCTTATTCAGCTTGGCGAAGTCGACTCTTGGCGCCTGCACCATTGGACCACCACCATTTCCACCATTGGGAGCTGCCCTCTGTACATCTCTAAGCATCTCTCTCATGAGGTCAGTAAACATCGTCCTCATGTCAGCAGCATTCCCATTATTGGCCCCTCTACCGGTACCTCTAACATATCGGCTCATCGTCAATCTGAAAAAAAGAAATGATTAACGACTCCATAGTGGTGTTAGTGCAGTACGACTCCATCCTTATACTACTAATAGTATATATATAGCTTTTGAAAACCAAAATAATCACAAATACGCTCTCTCGTATACGTATACTATCTCTCCCTGATAACTTCCCTAGGTTAACTACGCAACCTAGAGCTCTGATACCAAGTGTGACGGCCCGCCCCGCACCAGCCTGCATTTCCTCCAAAAGTGCGCTGTACACATGCCCGACTAGCACAAGACGGTCGTCATAAGAAAGAAAAGAAGAGAATGAACTAATCAAGAAACCTGCAGAATGTCTCACAGCGCATGGAATAAAACATAATAATAACATACTTGACACAAAACAGGCGAGACAGTGCATAAGCTGATAACTAAAATCAACATCAATCATCAAAGTAGCGGAAATCCAAATACAGCTTATTACAATTTTCCAAATTTGCTGTCTCTAAACAAAAGAAAGCTGAAGTAGAAGATACACCAACAATGCCCAAGCAGTGATCCTCAACAACACAGGGAGGATACTATATATATTACGTGGAAGCCTCCTGCTCGTCTCCGGATCATCTACCCGTGCATCACCAGCTAACCTGTCTCTAGTCTGCTCGTGCGAGCACCCAGAGTAATAAGAGGAGACATAAAACTCTGGGTCAGACATAAAGCCTGGTATGAGCGATAAGCATCTAAACAGAATAATAACAGGTATACTAAACCATACCTGAACCTGGACCTGCAACCAAAGAGTTAGTACCACGTACCGTACAATACTCCAAGGTGCCATAATAAATGGTGTAAGAATACGGGGGGTGGGGTGTGCATGTCACAATGATAGCAAGCAAATCATCCATAGCAACCATCCTCACATCTCTCACTCAGTGCGTAAAGTGTACGACATCTACCACTTTGGAACACTAGACAAACTGAGGTAACGACGAATCCCGACTTGTAGAAACCCTGCTGTGACCAAGCCAAACACTTGGAGTCATGACCAAACATTTCAATGACCCACTTCATTGGTCGTAGCCCTTGGTTCTATCGATGCCATAATGGCCCTGAATCCGCCTTCGTACCTCCTACCATAGTGGTCCAAAGCTATAGACGTCGATAACCCCTTGGCACGCGTCCCGCAGCAAAGCCCAACCATGAAGTGAACTCGTTGATTCCCATCTGAATCTTAAGCTCTAACTTCTCATTTGGACTTCCTTTGCATCTCGGGTTTGGTCGAATTGGAGTGGGTCTTCAAAAGAGTTGTCGCGCATTAACAGTCTTAGAATTCGGTTCGGGTCGGTAGTCGTTACTCTCGTCGGTTCGGGTCGGTCCTCCTTGTCATCTTTCCATTCGGGTCGGGTACTTCACTTCGGGTCGGGTCGGTGTCCTCCTCCGGGTCGGGTCGGGTTGCTGTCTCCCTTCGAGTTGATGCTCCTCCTTCGATCAGCTTCCTCGTTTTCCATCTACTCCGATCCGATCCGATCCCTTCGTCTTGCTCCAGCCGTAGCCTCCCACTCGTGAGTCGATCCGATCTGACCTCTATTATGCTTCCGATCCGATCCGCTCTCTCCTACTCCGATCCGATCCTGCTCCATAGTTCCGATCCGATTCCCCTGTCCACTCCAACTCTAAGCAATGGCCTTCCTTCTGCCAAACTTCTTCCAGTGGCAAATCCCAATCCAGTTCGGATTCCCTTGGTCAGCTCACTAGTCCGATCCGACCCCTACTCCGATCCGAACCGGTTCGGGACCTGCACATTTCTGCAACTTTCCAGCGAACTTTCTACGCCATTCGACGACGTTTTCAACCAATTTAACTATTCTAATCAATCATGAAACATACCATAGAGTCATAGCAACATGTAATAGCAACCACAAACAGCAAACAACAATTCAAATGAATCAAAATGGATCAAAAAGTGACTAAACTTCATATTTTCCCATAATCCCTCTTAATCATGTTTAAGCATACGATTAGCAAAACACATCGAAATTAACCCAAATTTCTAACAGAGCCTTAAAACATTATTTTAGAATTTTAAGAATTTTTCCAGAATTTATTTACGTATAAATTCGCTAATCTTCACTAATTACCCTTAATTAACTGTAATTAGTGTCAAAATGATGCTATCACTCACCTTGGCCACAAACAAAATTCTCAGAACTGAAACTCCTCTGATTTGGGCGAATACTGATGTCCAACAGCAGCTCTAACCTTGCTTTGGTGCTTTTTCTTCTTAATTTGATGCCTCTAAGCCTTAATCCTTGATTAGTAAGCGATTTTGGGTGTTTTAGAGAGATTTAGAGATTGGAGGCCATGGCTAGGTCAAGAGAAATGAAAGTGGCGGCTGGAAAATGTCTAAAGAAATGTTTTCTAACCCTAATCAGCCTCCATATACCCCTAAACCCGAAATTCCCCTTGGGCCTAGCTGCTAATCACCCGGTTAAGCCCAATTAAGCTGTTTTTAACCATCTGAAACTTGTTTCAGTCATATCTCCCAAACGGTAAGTCCGTTTGGCTAATGTGACCACTCTACGGAAAGAGAAACCATCATCCGAAGCCAATGGAAGTGGTTTCAAGTCAAAATTCCTTTCTAGTCAAAAGTTATGGCCAAAACAGTGCCAACTAGGGGTAAAAGGGTCATTTAAAAATCGAGAAAAATCATGAACATGGGAAATGACCCCAATAGTCGTCTCCCAAAGTTACATGACCATACGACTTCGTATGTGAAAGAAATAAATATCCTATGATGCGTAGAACGCGGGTCGTTACATGTATCATACCTTTATTACTCATAAACTTCTGAAACAATTATGATGTGTACTCCTTAGCATTTCGCTTCTCAAATTTTTAACCACAGTATTAAACTGATTTTCAATCTCAGCATAGAACTTGCGAAATATAGAGTACAATTCAGATCTACTTTTCATAAGAAATAACAATGTAGTGCATGTATAATCGTCTACAAATATGACAAATTATATAAAATCAGGTTTATAAATAACAACTAATGGTCCCCATATATTGACATGAATCACTATTTAAAACTTGTAATGAATTATATTTTGGACACAACTTCTTGAAAATAGGTAAAGAAGGATGACCTAGTTGACAATGAATCTTGAGAGCTTCGTTATTACTTGTACAAGCAATAACAACAGATGAGCAATCCATTAACACATATAATCCATCTAGTTTACATCCTTTACCAATAACCCTCTTGTTCATTAGCTTCTGGAACACACAATGATTGGGGTAAAAGGTATGTAGCAATTCATATCCTTAGTTATTTGACTAACTGATAAAAGATTGAATGCTAACTTTGGAGTATGTAAGACTGAAGTTAATGACAACTGTAAATTCAAATTAACTACAAATCCAATTGTGCTTGATACAAAATCATCAACTAAAGTAATATTTTGAGTAGATCTATTTTCTTGAAATTCTAAGAATAAAAGTGAGTTACTTGTCATGTGGTCTGTTGCTCCTGAGTCAATTATCCACTTGTTGGATTTAGCCACTGTTGACACTGAGTTAGCTGAGTTCTTCAACCCTTCTTTATATTCAGTAAACTTTGCATATTCCTCTGCATTAACTAGCATAGATCCATCTTCAATCTTCTATGCAACATTCACAGTCTGACTTAGTGAGTTCTGCCATTTGTTATTATTCACATCATTGCCTCCATTATTCTACCTCTGTCTAGTTAACTTCGAGAAAATCTGATATCTATGTCCAGGCTTCTTACAATAGGTACATGAATTTGAGTTCACTACCCAATTCTTAGATTTACCCCCTTCTCCTGAACTCCTCTGACTAATCAATCCACTATTGTTTGATGCAGCCGAATTTTGAGTGTTTGAACTTTCAGATCTTAGAATTTGACTAATCACTTCTTGTAGAGACTTAACATCAGACCCAGACAGTGCTTGTGCCTTAGTAGATTCAAACTTAGATGGAAGTCCTCCTAGAAAGCTCATGATATCCATCTTCTCCCTTTGTAGATGTTGAATCTTCACATCAGAAATAATTGGAAGTAGCAGATTAAACTCCTTATATATCATCTTGAAATTCATAAAATAATTTATTAATGTCAGATCTTGCTTCTCTGCTCAATAGAATGAGTTACATATATCGTACATTCTACTCAGATTTCCTTTGCCAGAATATAGAAACTCCATATAGTCCATCAATTATTTCACGAATCACAGTGATTAATTAGGCTAATGATGCTACTGTCAATCATATTTCTATAAAGAAATAGCCTAGCATCATCTTTAAGCCATACCTGATCATCTGAATCCTCCTTAGGTGGATCTTTCCATAGATGAACATCCTTATCGATGCTCTGAATATAAAGCCGAATAGTTTTTCTCCAATCAAAATAATTTGATACCCCAACTTATGCTCAATAATTTTTGACGTTTTTTGGCATAACATCCATGATCATTTACTCTCCGTCACACTGGAAATCAATTAGAACCAAGAAAGATGAGATCGAATTATTTTGGATCAAAGTGCTCTGATACCATATTACAAAATGAAAGCGAGAATTTTCTTGAATACTAGTTTATTCGATCATACAACTTGGTGCAGACATACATTTATTTATAATCGAGCCCAAACTGGCCCAACTATATACTAGCCAAGAAATAAAGTAATCGCCCAAACGAGAGAAGAAACAAAGTAAAACAAAGTACACTACAGCATGACTAACACATTACCTTATGTACATTATTTACATACATAAACACAATCTAACATAGTCTAACATCAGACCCAGATTCTCGCAACATTTCCTAAATCCTTAGTTCAAATATTTATTATTTATAGAATTAATACTAAGTTCATAGTTACTTATGTTTTCAATTTCCTTAGTTATATATATACTAAGTTCAAAAATATTTCTTATATTTATAGTTTTATACTTTTTTATCATTTTATATTTAGTTTTAATCAATTTTAAATCGTCTTAATATAAGTTTATAATATATATTTTTACTTAAAATACCCTATATTCGTCGACGTCAAAAAATGAGACTCTTGAGAATCAACCCCCAAAGTATGTCAAAAGAGATACCCTAATTTTTTTTCTTTGGGTGCTACTATTCACACCCCAGTTTACACTGCCGGCCACCAAAACTAAAAGCACCCCAAGTATTTTCATTTTCCTCTGCTGGCCACCATCTAAATTAATAACGTAAAAAATGGAGAGGCCACAATCTCCCTCATATAAACGAACGCTTCCTTCCTCGCATACTTTCCATTTATCTTCATCTACATATACGATCTTCAATCCGAAAGGACAGTTGCATTTTCTGTTGGTGCAAATATGTATTTTTTTACATTGTTTTCCATCTGTTTTGACTTTGGTTGATGACTGCGATAGAATACAACCCTTTCACACCCCAATTGCAACCTTGGTTTTCTTCCAAGTCCTAATTTATCCAACTTTAGAATTACAGTAACGGTATTCAACTTTTTTCCCGTTGTTTTACACCATCGAATCAATGTACTCTGCGAATCAAATACCTAAATTCAAATAGTTCAAGAAAAAAAATTAACATATTCCATTTATATAACCAAATTAGCAATTTCTATTTTTATAAATGAGTACTTACTTCTTTGGTTGTGAAATGATTCATCAAATCAGCATTTATGTCTTTTAGGTCATTTGATCGAACATCTTGCATTATATTATCATAATCGTCATGTTTATCATCCAAAACAATAAGGGAGTTGTCCAATTTATCATCATTCAGATACTTTATCTATCAAATGACAAAAAAATTAATGTATAAATTTTTAAAACAAGATACGTAAGTTATACAGATAAAAACCCAATAATTCAAAACTTACTTACTCAATCTCTAATACAGTATCGTCAAATTTAATGTCCTTCAAGATTGAAATTTCCAACGGAGCGAAAAAAATATCCTAAAATGCAATGGAAACTGTAAACAAAAAAAAAACTAACAACATGTTATGTAAAATAATATAAAACAATAAAAAATCAAGCAAATCTAACATCTTTTTTATCTTCATCTTTCATCTCTATTAGACACAAAAGAATATATGATTTTGTTAGGGTTTGAGGTTTGTAATTGTAGAGAAGTACGTGTTTTTTAAGGAGAAGTACGGTGGTGAATAACTGAATGAAGGATTAATATATAGTGGCCAAAAGCATATAAAAAATAATCATTTGTAATAAATTTAGAAAGGTGGCCAGTAGTGTAAACTCTCTTTTGGAAGAGAAAATTGCTTGATAAGAGAAAAATGGCATGATTTACATAGTAAGAGAAAAGAAGAGACTGGTTGGAGACAAATTGGAGATCCAGTTTGCTTCAAAGATGAGGGAGAGGCCTTTAGAGATAAGAAAACCCTTTTTCTTCTCCACTTTTGGTTAAAAGATTGCTCTATGCTTTCTATTGTGCTAGATTTTGACTGCGGTTTGATTTCTTGAGTTATTTTTCTTTAGATCTATCTTAGTTCATTTCTCTAATATGTTCACTGTGAGACTTCCATATTTCTCTATGTGAGCTCCTTTGTCTTTTAGACACCAGTACTTATCATAGTCTTATCTTTATATTTGTTTGAAGTTCCTAAATTTTAGTTTGATGTGTGTACTTCGTCTTAAACAACTCATGGTTTATCTGCGACTGTTGTGAAGTTTCCAAATGATATGGATTTAGTTAGAATATCTACAATTTGAATGCTGCGAAGAATATGATTAATAGATAGTTTCCCCCTCTAAACTTTTTCACGAACAAAGTATAAGTCAATTTTGATGTGTTTGGTCCTAGTATGTAGAACATGGTCTATTGACATGTACACATTGCTTTTATTGTCACATCATAGAATTGATTTTGACTAAGGCTCTAATTTTAGTTCACATAGGAGAGATTAAACCAAAAAATCTATGTTGTAACATTTGCAACACTTCTATATTCTATTTTAGAGTTTGATCTGGATATGTTTGCCTGTTATTTTAGTACCATGATATAAGATTTCCTTTAAGGTATATACGGTCTCTAGTTATGGGCTTTCTATCATTTGGGTATTATACCCCGTCTGCATCAAGGTACCCTACTATGTTGAGATTGTTGCTTTCTATGAGTAGAAGTCCATAGTTGGTGCTAATCTTCAGATATATTGGAAGAAGTCCATAGTTGGTGCTAATCTTCAGATATATTGGAATCCTCTTTAGTGCTTCCAGTGTTCATCTAGTGTATTTTATAAAAAATTAAGATACTTTGTTGACACTGAAAGTTATATTTGGTTTAGTTTTAGTAACATATTGTAATGTCCTACAACACTTCTATACTGCTTTATATTACCTATGTTTCTCCTTTTTTTTAGAGTAAGATTGGTTGCTTATCATGGGTGGTGGTTAAGCATTTGTACCATTCATTTTAGTTTTAATCAACAATTCTAAGATGTACTTTTTTCTAGCGTAAACCAATTTCTGAATCTATTCTTTTGTTTACTTCTATGCCCAAAAAGTAGTTCAAATAACAAAAGTCTTTGATGTAAAATTCTTAATTTAAATAATTTGTCACGTGATTGATTTCCTATCATCATCATCTATAAAATTAATTTATAAACATATCTAAGGATAAAAGTAGTTGAGCAGTTATAAAATTTAACAAATAATAGATTACCCAATTTAATAGAATGATAATCTATTGTTACCAGAGTAGTTCTTAGACCTTCAAACCAGAACCTTGGGGTTTGTTTGAGTCCACATATTACTTTTTTCATTCTGCACATATGGTTAGCACTTTTTATGTACCTTTGTGGTTGCTTCATGTAAGGATCCATTTGGAAATGCATTACTGACATCAAGTTGTTTGATGTTCCATCCCTTACTTAGGTCTACCATAAGTATTATCCTCACAATGGTTAGTTTAATCACAAGAGAAAAGGTTTCATTAAGATCAAACCCATACTTCTTTGTATTACCTTTAGCAACAAGTCTAGCCTTATATTTATTGACAATGCCATCTGCATTTCTTTTGAGCTTGTATATCCACTTGAATCTAACAATATTTTTGTCTTTTAGTGAGAATACAAGCTTTTAAGTTCTGTTTTTGATTAAGGTGTTGTACTTTTCATTCATTGCTTGTCCTTAGTTTTTTTTCTTATTTGCTTGATCATGAGTTAGTGGTTTTTCTAAGATAGCGGCAAATGTGTGTATTTTTGGTTTAAAAATACCATTTTGCTCTGGTGATAATGAGTGCCCAGTTTTGACTTGTGGTTGAAGTTGAGTTAATGTGTTATTATCGCCATTGAATTTATTATTGCTTGAACTTTCAGAACTGGGGGTTAACTCTTTACATGCTTAGTATTCAACAGGAGAGTGGTGGATGGCTGGGTGGCTCACATAATTCATGTCTATGCTGATCTGTTAATTGTAATCTGTGAGCATCAGCAGTCCACTGTGACTCTTCTTTTCTCAATAAATCAGAGACTCTGGGTATATCAGGTATGTAATCTTTGGGGTTTTAAACTCTATTTTTTTGTTTTTATGCTTGCATTTTTGTATGGAAACATCTTTCATTAAAAACAATATGTATGTTGACATATATTCTCCTACTATCATCTATACATTTGTATCCTTTTTTGTTTTAAGCATATCCAATAAACGTACAAGTCCTTGACCTGTAATTTAGTATGTATGCATTATATGGTTCGAGATAAGGAAAACAGAGATACCCAAAAGTTGTCAAGTTATAATAGTCAGGCTTTGCCTCAAATAATTTCTCTAGTGGACTGTCCATTGAGAATTTCATTTGGCAACCTGCTAATTAAGTATACATTAGTACTAAAAGTTTTAAGCTAAAATTTTAAAGGTAAAGAGTATAAGCAAGTAGAGTTAAACTTATTTCTATCATACACCTATGTTTTCTTTCAATAGGGTCATTCTATTCAGAAGTATATAGGCATGTGATTCTAGGCACTATACCCCTTCTTTTGGAATTTTTTTTACCAAATGCTTTAAACTCTGTTCTGCCATCTGACTGAATGACTTTAACTTGATTATTTGTTTGATTTTCTATCATTTTTATAAAACTTATAACAGTCATATATGTGTTAAACTTATCTTTTATGAAGTAAATACATGTATGACTAATGAAAGCATCAACAATGTAATATTTAAAAAAAAAATAGTGCACAAGAGGGCTGAACCTTAGAGGTCGGTAGCAATGACTTCTAGTGGTTTGGTATATTACGTCTTTTAACTATTCTGGCGAAAATTATGACTCTTACCCTCTAGCAGTAAGTACACATATATGGTACATTTTTCTCACTAAAAGCAATATTGTTATCAACAAGAACTTGTTTAGTAGTTTTAACATTTGGATGACCAAGTTTATGATGCCATAGGTCAAGTACATCCACATTACTATCATTAGCATTCAATTCAGACATATTACAATTATTCTTCATCTTTGAAACTTTTCTATTTGAAATAAAATCAAATTTGTACAGTCCTTTTTTAGTATTGCCCTAAATTTTTTTCCTTAATATATCTTTAACTAAGCAATAATTGTTATCCAGAGTATTCTGTATTGATACAGAAACTGCAGATCACTAATAGCAATCTGGGAATTTAGTAGAAGAAAATATAAAACAGCGAGGAAGAAGTACCGTCGCAGTTGATCAGAGAATGTGTAGATAGTAATCCGAGTCCAGTCAGAAAGCGACTGTTTCCTTAAATCATATTTGCACCCCTTTGTAGCATACGAGGGCTTTGATGCAAATCGATTCCCAAGATAAAACGAATGAACTTCGCCGTACGGTGCAGTAGGCGAAGCAACGGCAAATACAAGGCAATTTTATGTATAAAACAGACTGTGTGAGGAAGAAGAGGGCAAAAAGAAGAAAATTGATGATTATTTGATTTTTTTCGCTGCCCCTTATATAGGGTTTGAAAAGGTATTCATTCGCGACGGGGTGCCACTGTTCGAACTGCAACGGTAATGACTGCTGGAAAGGTTGCGACCCTTTATCAATAGTTATTTCCGTTGGTAATTGCGCGGCTATTTAAAAAATAGTCCGTTGAACAGCGCAAGCAGACCTAGCGGCCTTCGGAGGCCCTATCCGATTACGAGACCCCAAGAGCCCCAAGGCCCTAATCTTTGACCTTTTTAAATTAATATGAAATATATGCATGCTTTGTTTATGCTATTCCATTGCCTCTCTCTCTTCCTTTTTCTTTTGATATAACATATCAAGCTTTTGTATATGTAGTGAATTAAGGCACAAGTTTTCCCGATGTGGGACTTAGTGATTTTGCCAAATTTGCCAACTCCACAAATTCATTTCTAACAATCCCCCACATGAATGAGTGGTTGTCTAATCTGTTCTGATATTTTGTGGAATATTTATCATATCGGTAAAAGTAGCACAGAGGCCTTGAACTTTTCCTAGTGTTTTAACGTTATATGTAACGACCCGGAAAATCTGAACCAATTAAAATTTTTTAAATTGGCTAAAATAGTGGATTTTAAATATTTAAAATAAATATTTTAAATAATGGAAATGAAAAGTGAGTTTGAATCGACGTTTGAAAACAAATATAATTAATTCTAATTATAAACAAGGCCTGAAAGGGCGCTGCAGTTTCAAAAATTGAATTCAAACTTTGTCGGACTGTACCGGGTGCAAACAAAATGGATTTGAGTGAAACCAAAAATATTTAAATCTGTTAGTGAATACCTTTCTAACGAATCTGAAAAATCGAAGTTTCATAGCGGAAAGCAAAAGTTATGGCCAAATGAATTTTCAGAAAGGTCGCTATGGAATTTATATAGCCCGTGAAATTGGCCATTTTGCATATGACCTCGGAATTCGACGAAACCACTTTTGTTGGATCCGGGATGTGAAGTTATTGCTAGGTTTCAAATTTCATAATTTTTGAAGCTACTATGTGAGCGTGGCAAAGGAAAACGTGTTTTGGTCAATTACAGTTAAATTGGATCGACCAGAAATGGGCCTTTTCGCAAACGGTCTCAGAATTCGACGAAACTAGTTTTGTTGGGACCGTATCGTCAAAACATAGCCAGATTTATTTTTCTGGAATTTTTCGAATCAGTTTGTGGCCCTGGCAAATTGAAATGTACGTTCAAATCGAATATTGAATGTTATATATTTTAAATTGAATGGAAACTGACTGAAACAGTCGAACGGGCCTACGAAACATATCCCATTGTGTTCGGAATGGGGGTAAAACGCTAGGGACGACAGTCGTTGGGTTTAGATTGGTGGTCATGTCAGAAAACCCCTTTAAAACCCACCGGCCAATCATAATTTTTATAAAAAAAAGAAAAATCTAATTTTCTCTCTCCTCGTATATCGCGACGAACGACGGAAGCTGTTCTCCACCTTCTCTCTTCTTTTTCTTCTAATCTACGAAATGAAACGCCACCCCCCAGTTATGTTTTTCATAGATCTAGGAGAGATCTTCAAATCCATATAAGGTTTGATAATTTTCATTGAGTGTGGAGGGAGAATCGCGCCTCCAAAGTTCGGAGGTTTCCACCGCCGCCGCCGCCACCAGAGTTGACCGAACTGGCCCCCCTCCTCGGCGCACGTGCGCCTCACGTAGCCCTTCGACCTCGCGCAACCCGATCGCGAAACCATTACTCCGTTTGATCGCAAATTCAAAACCTAGTTTTGAACGATTTCTGAAAGGTACGGCTTGTTTTATTTTCAACTGTTTTAACACCTTTAAACTGTTGCAAACTTTGAAAAATCATATCTTTTTCATGTGTTGACCAAATTCAGTGAAACAAGAGACAGTGGACTCGTGTGGACGTCTTCTACCTTCTAGAAGAGACCACATATTTTTCTGAGCCTTCTGCTATTTTTGGTGGAGTGGAACCCAATGTGAGATTTCTAATTTATAAGCGATATGGAAAACGACAATGTATAAATTATATAGTCGATGTATGGGTTATATAAGCATTGTACACCTCATGTATAAGCGTTGTATAAGTTGTACGTTCGATGTATAAGTTATATATGCGTTGTAAAAATTATATATATGTTGAAATAGAAGTGAACTACAATATATATATATATATATATATATATATATATATATACGCCCCTCGTCCACAAACCATGGACGATATTTATTGGTTGTGATTGGTATGAAAATTGATTGATAACGAATGGTTGATTGGAATTGTTTGTGGTTGATATTGATTGATTGTGGTTGAAAAATACCCATTGGTGGTTGAGAAATATTTGGTTGAAACCACATAGGATTAGTTTGTGGAAATGAAATAAATATACATGCCGCCTGCGTGCGAACTAGATGCATGATTCCCCATTGTCAAAAACTGCGAGGTTTTAAGGTAGAGCGAGGAGCCGTACTAGGGACGGTCGCGGTTTTAACCACCCTACCGTTATGCTGCCGAAATTTTGAATAACATTCATGTGTTTGAATTATTTTCATTTGTTGAAACTATATTTATTCGTTGAATAGAAAGCCTTCATGTGTTGAGTCGATATTCATTCATTGAATTGAAATTCATGTGTTGAATGGTGTTCGTGTTTTAAATATAAAAATCACCTTTTTATCATCTATATGAACTATATAAAATAGTCGAGTTTTGAAATAAATTGTTTTATAATAAAAATCCTATTTTTATCACCAATATGAACTATATAAAATAATCTGGTTTTGAAATAAATTATTTTACATTAAAAATCACATTTTTACTATATAGATGAATTGTTAAATATAGTGAAGTGTTGAAATAGAAGATAGTTAGATAAAAATATCATTTTTATCAAATGTATGAAAAGAATATAGCTTTGAAATCGAAAAATCGATATATATATATATATATATATATATATAGAATTGAAATATATCGAATAACGACGCTGCAGTTCGTATTTTGAAACCGTGATTTCAAACGATTAGTACGGGAGATCCGACCATCGGATTTACCTGAAATCGCAACCGTTGGGTTCGCTTTGGAAATATCTTTCCAACGGCACCAACTTTGTAAAAATCCAACGGTTGGATTGTCTGGAATGTTTAATTCAAATCTGAAGAAAAACAGCGCCAGAATCGATTATATTTTTATATATATAAATATAATTATATTTAATCGAATAACGACGCTGCAGTTCGTATTTTGAAATCGAAACTTCAAACGATTGTACCGGGAGATTCGACCGTCAGATTTTTCCCGAAACTGGAACCGTTGGATTCGTTTTGAAAAGATCTTTCTAATGATGTAAATTTTGTGAAGATCCAACGGTTAGATTTTCAGATATATGTAAATCAAATCTGAAGAAAAACAGCGCCACGACCGCGTTATGGCCCGAAGCGTCGTTTTGAATAAATTGGCTATTTTAAATTAAATAAAAATAGCGATAAATCGTTATAAAATATCATAAACGATATGGAATGGAAATAAAATGAATTTGCTCGATTTATGTGGTATTTGATGGTTGAATGTGTTTGGTGTGAAAATTACATTAAAGAATAAAATTGGTGTTGTCGAATGATTTAACCATTGAAATAATTTGATTTGAAATTAAAATATACGTGAATTATTTGAAAAGGCCGAGTTAATTCTCATTTTAAATAATTGACCGACGATTGAAAGTCGAAGATAAAGACGGTGGTAGAAGACCGGAGATCTTCACCTCGTTTGGATGGCAACCGAGGTCCTGATTGGGAGGCATCCCCAAATATGGATAATGATTGGTGATCGTCCAGACGTACGTGGTGGTCGATGGGTTTGCGAGGTATATAGTGCCTCCGGTTTCGTTCAGACCCAGAACGGACTTGTAAATGGACTGTGTATCTGACATTGGATTTTATTCTGTGTGGATTGATCTCTATTAAATATACATCTGTTTGGCGATGGAGAATTTATTCTTTTGCTTAACGCCCTTCTCTGAAACGCACGAGCTCAGAGGTTGTATATCGATGGACATCAGTCGCATGGCATGAATTGCTAGTGTGGCATGCCTAAGTGGCAGATGATCAGGGCTTCTGTTGAAAAGCAAAGTCTTGTGGTGACGATCAAAGCACCGCCTGTGTGGCGTAGCTTTGTGTATAACGTGAATTCACGAGACTCGCTCCCCGGTATGAGCCAGAAACGGGAGAAGAACCTAAGGGAGGGCATGCGTTTCCTTCTAGCTAGGAGTTGTGTCAGTGTTTTTACACGGCCGGACATTTTACTTATGTGGTTGTTGCCGTTGCGAGGCGCCTCGATTAGATCGGACATTCCGGGTCCGATGAAGTCATTCGTTGGCTCATTTACGCCCCATAGGGCGGGGAAACGTAGTGTTCAGGAATTTTAATCCACATCGGTGGACCGGCCCTGTCGCTCCAAGGATCACTCGAGCTCTGATCCTGAGACATGGGATAGATTGTCTCGAAGTCGGTAAGGACTATCTTTTGCCTTGGTTCATGACGGAAATCCAATTTCCAAATACGTGACTGTGCGGTTTTGATTGTATACCTATATATGGCGACATAATGGTATGGGGCATTAATGTCGTCTATGATTGATAGTTATGATTTGAAATTGTTTCAAAACATATAAACACTAGCAATAATATGAAATGCCTTTGTTTTATTCGTATCAAGCATATTTTGGCCATTATAAGGTGAAAACTCTATCCTCCGGTTTGCGTTGCATTGTGTGATGGGAACTGAGTCTTATAATGGCTTCATTTTTATAAAAAAAACATTGCGTTGTTTAAAAGAAAGATTTGTTTTAAAGCACTGGCAATCCAATGGAGTAAACCCGTTCCTCGAAAGTGGCGTGGTCCTGTGATTAGCCATATTATAAATGTGTTGAGTAGATTTCTCATACCAGTCCCATGACTGACTCGTAGTTTGTTTCACTTTCAAACTCGGGTGCCCCTTTTTCTACACGGGCAACCTTGTATTCAGGTTTAGCTGGTTCTTTCTGGATAGCTGGAGCTGAAGATGGATTCTATCATTTATCTCTTTTTATGTTGTTCAGCTCCTATTGTACATATTTTGTTTGTTTTCCGCTGTAGACATTTATGTATATCTGAACTATATTTGTACTAAGTAGGATCCTGTATACTGTGTAACTCTGATGATTACTCTTATCCAGTGTATTCTATTGTACATTATCTGGTGTATTTATTTAATTCTGTTATGCTATTATCTGTTTCTGTGTTATATTCCACGGATTACCCTAGCCTCCGTCCGTACGGGGTTTGGGGTCGTCTCATTATAACTAAGTGGCGAATCAGTGGACTATACTGTCTTTGAACTTAAGTCGTTTGTGTAAGTCTATAAAGATAACACATGATTAATATTCCTTAACTCCTTGGTTCTCTGTTTGTGTTCATTTTTTTCCATGAACACCGTCTTGGTTTCATGAGTGCTTGAAGAATTTGACCGTACAATTCTTCTTGAAGCGGCGCCTTCGCACTCACATAGGTGATTCTATAATGAGTATCCCGTAATACCCTACTTGGTTCTTTATAACACCACATTATAGACATCATTAAAAGTCATGCTTATCCTATTCTCCGACGGGTAGTGCACTGACTTATCATAGGAATGGTTTGCATTTAACAGTACAATCAAGTTTATCTTAAACTTAGTTGTCCCTTTGAACCTAGATCTTGGGATCTCCAGTCAACTAGGTGGGGTTTCCGTTTTAGAAAACTTTTAATTCGTAGGTCTTAAACCCATTGCTATCGATAAGGTTTGAACTTTCTCTCTTGGCAAGCCTTTGGTAAGTGGATCCGCTATGTTATCCTTTGACCTTACATAGTCTATAGTGATAGCTCCATTAGAGAGAAGTTGTCTTATGGTTTTATGTCTACGACGAATATGTCGAGACTTACCATTATACAATGTGCTATTTGCCCTTCCTATAGCAGATTGACTATCACAATGTATACATATTGGAGGTACAGGTTTTTCCCAATTTGGAATATCTTCCAAGAAACTCCTAAGCCAATCTGCTTCTTCTGCGGCTTTATCTAGAGCAATGAACTCCGATTCCATTGTCGACCTTGCTATGCAAGTCTGTTTGGATGATTTCCACGAGATTGCTCCATTTCCTAGTGTAAACACATATCCACTTGTGGATTTTGTGTCATTTGAGCCAGTTATCCAATTGGCATCACTATATCCTTCTACTACTGAAGGATACTTCTCATATTGCAACACATATTTTTGTGTGTACTTTAGATATCCTAGGACCATGATCATTGCTTTCCAGTGATGCTTCCCAGGATTACTGGTATATCTACTCAACTTGCTTATACCGTATGCAATATCAGGCCTAGTACAATTCATGACGTACATAATACTTCCTAGTATACGAGAGTATTCAAGCTGATATATTCCATCACCGGTGTTCTTTACCCAATTTTGGTTCATATCTATTGGTGATTTTGCAATGGTTATATTATACTGCTTGAACTGTAACAACCCTGAATTTTGGGGTAAAATTTAAATTTTATTCCAAGCAATTTTGACAGAAATTTCTTCAAAGAAAAAAAAATTCCATTTTTAATTAAAAAAAAAGATGTTATTTAGGTATGATTTGAAATTTATGTCTAATAAACATTTATTTGTAATCCGATAAATAGTGATTTACTACAACTGAAATTAATATCAAGTTGTATGTATATTTGTAATGATTAACTTCAAACAATTGATAATAAAAGAAAACAGTAGTTGAGTTATTGTTTTGTTAAAAAAAACTTTAATATAAGAGTTTTATGATAATTAATAATAAAATCAAAACATAATTTCTTCCATTAATTACGCACTCATTTCTTTTATTTATCTATTAATTTATTACTCTTCATTCTATTTTCACACACGTATTCTTATTTCTTAAACCTACATCCTTCTATTTTCTTTGTTCTTCCTTTCCTTTTATTATCTCTCCTCAAAAACAAATCAACTCCATTTATGTATATTCATTTATTTATTCTTACATAAGCATTGAATAGGTTGATTTGAAATAATATGTAGATTCTAAATAAATTATGACAACATGTCATTGTGTTATAATATGTAAACATGTCATTACGTAATTTAATATTGCATGTTTTGAAATTTAAAAGGTTGCATAACTTAAACAATTGGGGAAAAAGCAAGCATTTAATTTGTTATAAATATAAAGAGGCATATAGGGGAAATAACTTGTGCATTTATTCTCTGCTCTCTCTCTCCTCTTCTATTTATCATTCAAATTCATTTATAGATATGAAACTATTCCTTTTATTCCCCTTTTGTTCTCTCTTCGTTTTATATATTTATAATCTTCAGACCTCATATATAAATAAATAAAAATATTAATTAAATAAAGGAATAAAGATAATAATTTCCTCCACTATATAATCTCATTTTTACTTCCTTAACCCTAATCCAATTTCTTATCAGCCGCCGCCCATTTCTAATGGAAGGCCAGCGATCTCCAATTTTGATTCCACATTTTCTCTCAATCCACATATGATTTCATAAATTCTATAAAACAAAAATAAAAGAGCACGTCAAGATCAATATATTCAGTGGCCATGATCAACTCTGGTGGCTCCGTTCGACTGTGGCGGGTTTGCAAAAGCGGCGTTTTTCTAGTGAACGATGGGTCGAATGTTTTCTGGAAGTATAGACGAGGAAGAGGAAGGAGAGAAATTCCAGTTGCGTTAGAATCGCAGAAACGAGATGACCAAGACCAGAACAGGGCACCTTGAAAATCCAACCAAATTTGTACACGAACGATTTCTGAAAACCGATCGATGTGAGATTTCTCGTTTTAAATTTTTACATAGTTAAAAATATGTACACATTTATTTATTTTTCTTGTGATCGTATAGTATGTGCTGTGTAAAATTTTGTTTGATTGATTTACTATGTTGATACTGATTTGTGGTGATTTGTTGATCGAATCGAACATAATGGAAGAATTAGAATTGGGGACAAATGAAAATTCACATATTTATTTGTCATGTTAAAGATAGGTATTTGTTTATCAATATGAATGTTCATCTTATTTGTTATGTAAAAATAGAAATTATAAACAAATAAAAGTATCAAATTTATTTGTTATGTTAAGAGTAAGAATTGTTTGAATAAATAAATATAGCACTCTTAGTTGTTATGCTGAATTAGAATGGTCAACATAAGATATCGTTTTAATTAGATAATGACATTTTATACTAAAATATCATTTTTGATTAGAAATGTCGTGTTGATGTAGAAATATCATTTTAGATGAAAATGTCCTTTTATTTAGAACGGCTATATTGGATTAAAAAGTGATATTAGAATAAAAATCACATTTTGGTTATAAATCACATCTTTGTTATAAAATAACAATTTAGTTTATAAAATGTTAAGTTAAATTTAAAAGAGCATTTATGTTAAATTTGAGAGAACATTTATGTTAAATTTAAAAGGACATTTATGTTAAATTTGAAAGAACATTTATGTTAAATTTGAAAGGACATTTATGTTAAATTTAAAAGAACATTTATGTTAAATTTAAAAGGACATTTATGTTAAATTTAAAAGGACATTTATGTTAAATTTAAAAGGACATTTATGCTAAATTTAAAAGGACATTTAAGTTAAATTTAAAAGAACATTTATGTTAAATTTGAGAGAACACTTTTGTTAAATTTAAAAGGACATTTATGTTAAATTTGAAAGAACATTTATGTTAAATTTGAAAGGACATTTATGTTAAATTTAAAAGAACATTTATGTTAAATTTAAAAGGACATTTATATTAAATTTAAAAGAACATTTATGTTAAATTTAAAAGGATATTTATATTAAATTTAAAAGAACTCTTATGTTAAATTTAAAAGAACTTTTAAGTTAAATTTGAGAGAACATTTATGTTAAATTTAAAAGGACATTTATGTTAAATTTGAAAGAACATTTATGTTAAATTTGAAAGGACATTTATGTTAAATTTGAGAGAACATTTATGTTAAATTTAAAAGAACATTTATGTTAAATTTAAAAGAACATTTATGTTAAATTTAAAAGGACATTTATGTTAAATTTGAGAGGTCATTTATGTTTAATTTAAAAGGACATTTATAATAAATTTAAAAGAACATTTATGATAAATTTAAAATAACATTTATGATTAATTTACAAGAACATTTATGTTGGATTAGAAAGAATATTTATGTTAGATTAGAAAGAACATTTATGTTAGATTAGAAAGAACATTTATGTTAGATTAAAAGACATTTATGCTAGAAATTTGAAAGAACATTTATGTCAGATTAAAAAGTAGTCATTAAAAATATATAAGGAAGAATGAAATTGGGTTAATTGTTTTCCTTAACACAAATACAACATAGAAAAATGAATGTCTTTTTAATTGTGCTCCTTAACACAAAAACAACATTGGAAAATGAATGGTCCTTTTATTTGTGTCCTCTAACAGAAATATAACTTAGAAAAATAAACGATCTTTTTATTTATGTTCTATAATGTAATTAAAAAGTAGATTTGACATGCAATCAAAATCACATTTTTGTATATAATTAAAAAGCAGAATTTGACGGTGTAATCAAAATCACATTTTTTTTATATGTAATTAAAGAAATTGAGAAAGTCCCAAGTTTATTTAAGTTTTGAAAAGGTAGGTCATAATATTCGGAATCAAGTTATTTTGGAAATATGGAATATTCCAAAATTAGGATATTTTGAAATGAGAAACATTTTAAAATAATATTTTTAATGGAACAATTATAATGGTTAATTAAAATTGTACTTGGACCCGAGGTTAGGTCACATTTGTGGTGGAAGTCTGCCCGGACCCGACCGGCATATCCAGCATCCACAAATGTTGGGCCTAATGTGAGAGGTCCAATTACACAAATACAAATCGGGCCAAGACACGAGGTTAAGCCCAACTTGTGGGATAAGTCTGCCCGGAACCGACCGACCCATCCAACATTCACAAGTTGCAGGCCTAATGTGAGAGGTCCGACCCATATTAAAATATAAATGGTTAAATAGAAAATGGGCATTATTTACACCGTCACGAGTTAAATTAGAAAGTTACATTATTTTCACCGTCATGTTTAAAGAAGAGAAAATTACATTCCTATGTAATTAGAATAAAAGAAGAAATTTATATTTTTATATAATTAAGATGAAGAGAAAGAAAGAAAATTACATCTTTATGTAATAAAAACCAAAGGTAAGAAATTTACATTTTTATGAAATTAAGATTAAAGGTAAAAGCTACATTTTTAATGTAATAGATTAAAAGGGAATAATTATATTTTTCATGCATGTAGATTAAAAGTGAAAAATTACATTTTTTATGTAATTGGATTTTAATTAAAAAGAATAAGTTTATAAAATTACATTTTTATGTAATTGGATTTTCATAGAAATTAAAATAAGGATATGAAATTTATATCTTAATGAATTAGGTTTTCATTAAAAAGATTAAAGATATGAAAATTATATTTTCACGTAAATAGATTAACACACAAAATTATCGTTTTATTTGTAATATAAAATTTTTATTTTTGTTTTGCATTGGAAAGATAATAAAATTATCAATTTTGTTACGTTGAAACAAACAAACAAAAAAAATACTCATTCTTGTAGAAGTAAAGGTGAATGAACAAAAAAATATTCGTTTGTTGAAATTGAAATGAAACACAAAAATGCTCATTTTTGTTGGAATTGGTGTGACGATCCCAAAATCCGAGGGGCGGTATTAAGGATAATCATTGGAATATAACACATTAATCATCATAGCAGAGTACAGATAATAGCAGAAACAATAATTAGAATAAATTTACATGGATATGACAACGGAATCACAACATGTAATAACATCAGAATAGCATAGCGTGGGATATAACTTAGTAAATAAAAGGAAAGTGATCAGTCATCATCGCCAGAGGCGGAATACATACATGCAGTGAGACATAATAAGAGTATCAGTCTACATCGCCGATGGCGGAACATATACATACGATAAGAAATACGGAAAGTAAATCAGTCTGCATCGCCCGTGGCGGAATCATAACATAAGTATAGTAATGGCGGAAAATGTCAAAGTCATCTCTGTGAAGTCAGCCTCGCCATGAGCCAAAAATGCACTCTATGCAGCAGTGCAGAGCCAAAAACAACCTGTCACCTGTGTACTAGGCTGCCCGTGTGAAAATAAGGGCACCCGCGTTTGCAAAGTGAAACAAACAACGAGTCAGTCATGGGGACTGGTATGAGGAATCTATTTAACAGTTAAACAACAGTAATAGCAAATCATAGGACCACGCCACTTTCGCGGAACGGGTTTACTCCAGTGATTGCTAGTGCATTTAAAACAAAGTAAATTCTTTTAAAACAACGCAATGCTTTTAGAAAGAATGAAGCCATTATAAGACTCAGGTCCCATCACACAATGCAACGCAAGCCGGAGGATAGAGTTTTACCTTATAATAGCCAAATATGCTTGATACGTATAAAGCAAAATCATTTGATATTATTACTAGTGCATATATGTTTCAAAAACGAATAGCATCATAAATATCAATCATAGGCGGCATAGCTACCATATACTATGTCGTCATACTAGTTCTACAATCAAGTCCGTTATTTCGTATTGGAAATTGGATTTCCGTCATGAGTCGAGGCAAGGGGCAAGCTCCTCTCCGCTTCGAGACACTCTAGCAAATGTCTCAGGACTACGCACTCTGGGTAACCCTGGATCCTCCAAGGCCGGTCCTCTCTTACGTTTGAGGATTGGCAATTCCTGAACACACGTTTCCCAGTCCTTACAGACCTATAATCGAGGCGCCTCGCATTCCAACAACCACATAGGTGAAAAATATATATAAATGTCAGGGCTGGTAAGTCACTGACACCACCATAGCTAGAAAGAAACGTCATGTTCTCCTTGGGTCCTTATCCCGTTTTTAACTCATATCGGGGTGTGAGGTTCGCGAATCTACGAAATACACAAAGCTAGGCTACGTAGACCTTGCTTTGATCATCATCCACAAGACTTTGCTTTGTAACAGAAGCCTTGATCACAGCATCTTGGCATGCCACATGGGCAGTCCACTCCATACGATTGATTTCCATCGATATATAACCTCTGAGCTCGTACGTCTCAGAGAAGGGCGTTAAGCAAAAGAATAAATTCTCCACCGCCAAACAGATATATATTTAACAGAGATCAATCAGTATAGAACAAAATCCAATGTCAGACACACAGTCCATTTACAAGTCCATTCTGGGTCTGAACGAAACCGGAGGCGTCAATTCCTCGTATATCCGTACAATCAACACATGCGTTCAGACGGCTACTACTTCCGTCCCCTTCCGGTAGCTACTCCGGTTAGGAACCTCAGTAGCGCCCATCCAACCGATACGAAGATCGTCGGTCTTGAATCGTCTTTGCATTTTCCAATTCGAATCGCTCGATGAATTATTTGAAATGAGGGTTAGCTCGGCCTTTTCAAATAATTCACGTCATTAGAATTTAAATCGATTCTTTTTATGGTTATGTTATTCGACATCCATCTTTTAGTTCTTTAGTGTTATTTTCGCGTCAAACACATACAACCATCAAATATCAAACAATTCAAGCCCAATTGGTTTATTTGCAATCTAGGTTGCTTATAATATTTTATAACGATTTTTCGCCATTTTTATTTATTTAAAAATGGCCATATTTAATTAAACGACGTTTCAGGTCGTGCCGTGGCACTGGCGCTGTTTTTCTCCTAATTTGTTTACACATATCGGAAAATCTAACCGTTGGATTTCTACAAAGTCTATATCAGTGGGAAGATATTCCCAAAGCGAACCCAACGGTTCCAGTTTCGTGAGAATCCGACGGTCGGATCTTCCACACTAGTCGTTTGAAGTTACGGTTTCAAAATTCGAACTGCAGCGTCGTTATTCGATTTAATTTAATTATATTTATATTTATATATAAATATAAACGATTCTGGCGCTGTTTTTCTTCAGATTTGAATTAAACATTCCGGACAATCCAACCGTTGGATTTTTACAAGGTTGGTGCCGTTGGAAAGATATTTCCAAGGCGAACCCAGGGGTTGCGGTTTCGGGAAAATCCGATGGTCGGATTCCTCGCACTAATCGTTTCAAATTACGATTCCGAAACACGAACTGCACGGCCTCTATTCCTTTTAATTATATTTATATTTATATATATAAATATAGTTTATTCTATTATTTCAACTATAGTTCATTCTATATTTTCAACTTCGTTTTCACTTCAAATATTTCACTCACGCCTTAATATTTCGAAAAATTTCACCATAACCTCCTTTGTACGGGGAGGGTTTTGGAAATTTATTGGGCCGTATTAGGTACCCAATAAATCCTAAAAAGCATTCACATATTTATAGTGATATATTCTGGTGTTTACGGGGGAGCATGTACTGATAATCACTCCAGAGAATAAATTCTCGTCACCCCGTTTCCGTGTGGAAATAAATAGTCCATGTGCCGTATCTAATAACTAGAGCGACGTGATTATTGTCAACTCCAGACCCGTGTGGGTTTTTTTATTAATCTGGCAATTTATCGTTATAATTTATATAGTCCATATCAGTCATCAGTTCAACCTGTAGTACATAGTCATCGCCATACAAGCCTCTTGCTTGTATGGTAAATCTTCCACCTCGTCACACAAGCTCCAATTGCTTATGTGGAATATGATGAAGTATGCCTATCGTCATGAAGTATGCCATGTAGTGTAGTTCAAAATTAATTGTTACTATCCTATGGCGTTATTTATTATTTCACACATAAAAACCAACACTCCGCATCCAATGGCATTCACAGGAGTTGATATATAAATAAAATTGCGCAGCCAACTCATCAAGGTTTACCTATTTGTCGGGCACGCAAATAATTTCTTTACTCTACAGCTAATCCATTTTTCTGTTCAACACATGTATATATATGCAGAACAAAGCTAATAATAATATTTCTAGCAAACTATTATTTATTTCAACACGTGTGTATTTTTAACTAAGCGTATACATGATAAAAGAAATATTTTTATCATCAAAAATATTTATTCGACACGTGTGTATTTTTAACTAAGCGTATACATGATAAAAGAAATATTTTTATCATCAAAAATATTTATTCGACACATGTGTATTTTTAACTAAGCGTATACATGATAAAAGAAATATTTTTATCATCAAAAATATTTTTTCAACACATGTGTATTTTTAACACTTCATATTCACTATAAAAATATAGTTTTCATTGTCGATTCATTTTATTTTTAAAAGATGATAACATTCAACACATGAACTTCAACTCAACGAATGAATTGCAATTCAACACATGAATATTCTATATAGTTTGTATATATAAATAAAAATGTGATTTTTATCGCTAAAGCCATTTGTTTAAATTCAAATAATATTCAACACATGAATTTCAACTCAACGAATGAATTGCAACTCAATACATGAATATTCTATATAGTTTGTATATATATAAAAATGTGATTTTTATCGCTAAAGCCATTTGTTTAAATTCAAATAATATTCAACACATGAATTTCAACTCAACGAATGAATTGCAACTCAACACATGAATATTCTATATAGTTTGTATATATATAAAAATGTGATTTTTATCGCTAAAGCCATTTGTTTAAATTCAAATAATATTCAACACATGAATTTCAACTCAACGAATGAATTGCAACTCAACACATGAATATTCTATATAGTTTGTATATATAAATAAAAATGTTATTTTTATCGCTAAAGCCATTTGTTTAAATTCAAATAATATTCAACACATGAATTTCAACTCAACGAATGAATTGCAACTCAACACATGAATATTCTATATAGTATATGTAATTTATTTCAACGAATGAAAATTATTCTAACACATAAATATTTCAGAAAATTTCGGCAGCATAACGGCAGGGTAGTTAAAACCGGGACCGTCCCTAGTACGGCTCCTCGCTCTACCTTAAAACCTCGCGGTTTTTGACAATGGGGATCATGCATCTAGTTCGCACGCAGGCGGCATGTTTTAATTTCAATTCCACAATCCTATTCTATTTTGTTTCAACCACAAGAGGGTATTTTTCAACCATAAAGGTATTTTTCAACCATAATATCAACCACAAACAATTATTTCCAACCATTCGTCATACCATATAGCATCACGTCAATCACAAGCAATAAATATCGTCCATGGTCTGTGGACGAGGGGAGTATATATATATATAATATAATAATTCACTTGCATTTCATCACAATTCAAAGCATATATGTTTCATTCAACGCTTGTATAATTTATACATCGCTAATATAACTTATACAACACATGTACATGAGGTATACAATGCGTATATAATTTACACTTCGCTTATATAATTTATACAACACGATTTCATTCACACAAATAGTTTAGATTCCTCACATTGGTTATTGCAGTGCTAAAAATCGTAGGAAGGTCAGAAAAATCCGCGGCTTCTTCTAGAATGTAGAGAGCCTCCTTGCGGCCACGGTGTCTCCTGTTTCATCGAATTTCGTTAAAGAACGAAAAAGATATTATTTTTCAAAGTTTTGCAATGCTTTATAGTGTTTAAACGTATAAAGGAATTACCTTTATTGTTCGTTCAAAAGGGGATTCGCTGTTTTCGCGAAATCCGTGCGTCGTGGGTCTGATCGGAGGTGATGGCGTCGTAGAGGAGGTCGAGGGCGTCAGGTCGCTGGTGGTGGGGTCGGAGATGGTGGCGGATCGGAGCAGATCTGGCGATGGGAAGGTTGGAACTTCGTGGGGGCGATTCCGGCGATGGCGGAGGCGATGGGGGTCGGCGATGGGTCGGATTTGTAGAGGGGGGAGAGGCGGAGCGAACGGCGGTGGCGGCAGGGTCTGGAACGGCCTGTAGCGGCGGCGGCGTGGACGGAAAGGGATGAACGACGAGGATCGTCGGTTTTTTCTGAATGATGGAGGGTTTTGGTTTTTTTTTATTTCTTTTTTATAAAAGAAAATTTCCTATTGGCCAGAGCTTTATAGGAAATTTTAAATAGTGTTTTTGCAAATGGACTCCTTTTTAAACCCAACGACTGTCGCCCCTAGCTAAATACCCCCATTCCGGACACAATGGGATATGTTTCGTTGGCCATTTCGACTGTTACAGTCAGTTATTTTTCAAATTAAAATATAAAACATTCGATATTTAATTTAAACGTACATTTCAATTTGCCAGGGCCACAAACTGAATCGGAAAATTCCAGAAAAATAAATCTGGCTTTGTTTTGACGATACGGTCCTAACAAAACCAGTTTCGTCGAATTTTGAGCTCGTTTGAAAAACGGCCATTTTTAGGTCGACCCTTTTTAACAGAATTTGACCAATCACATTTTCTTTTGCCCCGCTCACATACTAGCTTCAAAAATTATGAAATTTGAAACTTAGTAATAATTTGACATCCCGGACCCAACAAAAGTGGTTTCGTCGAATTCCGAGGTCGTATGCAAAATATCAATTTTCAAGGGCTATATATACTATATAGCGACCTTTCTGAAAATTCATTTGGCCATAACTTTTGATTTCCGTTATGAAACTTCGATTTTTCAGATTCGTTAGAAAGGTATTGATAAACAGATTTAAATATTTTCAGTTTCGCTAAAATCCGTTATATTTTCCACCCGGTACAGTCCGACAAAGTTTGTATTCAAAATCTCAAACTGCAATATCATACCCGATTCTATATTTTATTGAAATATACTATTTCACTATTCAAATTCTTTGGTAATAACCTAATTTAAAAATTTTAAACTGGTTCACATTTTCCGGGTTATTACAATCTCCCCCACTTAAAACTTTTCGTCCTCGAAAAGGAAATAACAGCTAAGCAGGAAATAAAATGTAAATGCAAAGTATTGTAAAAGTACCTTGCACCGGATTTAGTCGGAGATGTCCACTCTGCATTTGGGATAGGCTTGTTTAATGCTTTCCTCAGTCTCCCAAGTACAGTCTCTAGGATCACTATTCCACTGCACTTTCACTAAATGAATCTTTTTCCTCCTTAGCTCTCTAGTTTCTTTGCCAACTATCTTCAATGGCTCTCTTCTGAGTGCTAATTCTGGAGTTATGTCAATATCATGTTGCGCTGCTTCTTCCACAACAAGATCGGGATCATGAACATGTTTTCTGAGTTGAGATACGTGGAACACATCATGTATACCATGCAACCAATTAGGTAATGAAACCCTATATGCAAGAGTTCCAATCCGTTCAAGTATAGGAAAGGGACCAATAAACCTCGGTGCCAACTTCCCAGTCTTGCCAAATCTGATTACTCCTCGCATTGGAGAAACTCTTAAATAAACATAATCGCCAACGGCAAACGATATATCCCTTCTTCTCGCATCAGCATAACTTTTCTGCCGGCTCTGCGCGGTTTTCAATCTCTTCTTAATGAAATCGACTTTATCCGATGCTTCTTGAATCATATCGGGCCCTAACACAAGTCTGTTGCCAGGTTCTACCCAACATGCGGGAGATCTGCACGGTCTACCGTATAATGCTTCAAATGGAGACATTCCCAAACTTGCTTGATAACTATTGTTGTAAGAGAATTTGGTTAGATGTAAGTGATCTTCCCATGAGCCTCCAAAATCTATAACGCAAGCCCGCAGTAGATCTTCTAAAATTCTATTCACCCGCTCAGTTTGGCCATCTGTCTGAGGGTGATAAGCGGTGCTTAGGTTCAATTTGGTTCCCAATTCTGTCTGGAATGCTTTCCAGAATTTGCTAGTAAATAGGGGATCTCTATCGCTGACTATATTGAGCGGCACTCCATGTAGTTTAACTATTTCTTTGAAGTAAATCTGTGCTAGACTTTGACCCGTTCTGTTGGATCGGACAGGTATGAAATGGGCAGTCTTCGTGAAGCGATCTACGATTACCCATATACTGTCGTTTCCTTTCTTAGTTCGAGGCAGGCCATCGATGAAATCCATCGAGATTTATTCCCACTTCCATCCTGGAATTTCTAGGGGTTGCAATAATCCCGCCAATTTCTGCTGATCACTCTTAACTAGCTGACAAGTGGGGCATCTGCTAACATATAATGAGATATCTCTTTTCATTGACCTCCACCAGAATGTGCGTTTGATATCGTTATACATTTTTCTCACACCGGGATGGATACTCAATTTGGATTTGTGGCACTCATCAAGTATTTCTCTTCTGAGCTCTGGAAGATTCGGGATGCAAATCCTGCCCTTTAATCTAAGAACTCCTTTGTCATCGAGTCGGAAACTTGTGGATTCACCTCCTTTGACTCTTTGACTGATTCTTTGAATAAATTCATCGTCTTTCTGAAGGGTCGAGATCCTGTCTATTAATGAAGACGTGATGACAAAATTGGCGATGATTTCATTCTTTCTGCTGAGCGCATCGGCTACAACATTGGCTTTCCCTGGAGTGTATAGAATTTCAAAATCGTATGCTGCAAGGAATTCTAACCAACGCTGTTGTCTCAAGTTTAGATCTTTCTGGGTGAACAGGTATTTCAAGGATTGATGATCGGTGTATAGTTCAAACTTCTCGCCCAGCAAATAATGCCTCCAGATTCTTAAAGCAAACACGATGGCTAATAACTCAAGATCATGAGTAGCATAGTTTCTTTCATGCGGCTTTAGCTGACGGCTGGCATAAGCGATCACTTGGCCTTTTTGCATTAACATTGCGCCTAGCCCTCTAATAGAAGCATCTGTCCATACAGTCAAGTCTTGGTTGCCTTCTATAATTGTCAATACTGGAGCGGTTGTCAACTTCAGTTTCAGCTCCTGGAAAGCTTTTTCACATTTGGGAGTCCATTTGAATTTTTCATGCTTCTTCGTAAGCTTTGTCAATACACCAGATATCTTTGAAAAATCCTGAACGAATTTCCGATAGTAACTAGCCAATCCAAGGAAACTTCGAACTTCTGTGGGCGTAGTAGGTTGTTTCCAGTTCTGAATCGCTGTAATTTTGCTTGGATCTACAACAATTCCCTCTTTTGATACGACATGGCCTAGGAATTTAACTTCATTCTGCCAGAAGACACACTTAGAAAATTTAGCTTTTAAGACATTTCTCCTTAGAATTTCCAACACTTGTTCTAAATGTTTGGCATGCTCGTCTTCCGACTTAGAGTAGATTAAAATGTCATCGATGAAGACTAGAACAAATTTATTCAATACACCACGGAACACTCTGTTCATAAGATCAACGAAGTATGCCGGAGCGTTACACAAACCGAACGACATTACTAACCATTCGTAAAATAAATCAGGACCCCTGAAGGCTGTCAAAGGAACACAGTCTTCGGCTATACGCAATTGGTGGAAACCTGTAGCTAGGTCCATTCTGGAGAATACTGTTGCTCCATTTAATTGATCTAACAAATCATCTATACGGGGCAAGGGATATTTGTTCTTCAGTGTCTGTTTATTGAGATCTCGGTAATCAACACAAAGTCTTAGAGTACCGTCTGATTTCGGGACAAATACTACTGCGGCTCCCCATGCTGAAAAGCTCGGTCTGATTAGACCTTTCCAAAGCAATTCTCGGGTTTGACTACTTAACTCTTCTTTTTCTTTCGGGGCCATTCTTCTAATTGGATGTAATACTGGTCGGGCGTTAGGAATTAGATCTATCCTAAATTCAATCTCTCTTTGCAGCGGTAAGTTTTCTACTTCTTCAAACACATCCGCGTAGTTTTGAATGACCGGTATCTTTTCTAATGAAGGGGGAGTAATTTCTAAGGAAGACCAAAATTCTATTCTATTAATTTCTGAGCCATGGCATGGTATATATATAGGCCCAAGCTTCGTTTTGATTTTAACGATTCTCTCGGCACATCTAACTTCGGCCTTATATTTTGTCAACCAGTCAAGCCCCAGTATAATATCAAATTCGGAAAGGTCCATAACAATCGAATCAAAAGAGAACTTGTAGAAAGAGTAAGAGATAGGCACTCTACAGTATGAACTGAGACTAACAGAACCTCCTATCGGGTTTCGAACTTTAATTGGTTCTTTAAGTTTTCTTCGTTTCAATTTTAACTTGTGAACAATGTTACCAGAAATGAAGCTACGTGATGCACCAGTATCAAAAAGTACAGAAACAGGAATATTTTTAATGGTAAGGGTACCTCCCAAGACGTCGGGTTTACCTGATCCATCGGTGGTAGCTGGCGGGGTCTTCCCGTCATACACATGAGCCACTTGTGCATTCTGCTTCAGAGGACAGTTCCTGCTATAGTGCCCCTTCTTATGGCAGTTGTAGCATTCGGCTGAGTCATTGGTCTTTGGCTTCCTCGGGGCTTTGCATACATTAGAAAAATGACCTGGCTTCCCGCAGTTGTAGCAATTCCCTTTGGGGATCTTTCCAGGTTTCTGAGTAGCGGCCGCGGTAATGCTAGATTCGGGTTGATCTGTTGAAGCCTTGCGCTTATTTCTAGCTTGGCTTTTGGCGCGGTCTTGGCTAGCGTGCCTTTCGTCCATATCTTCATAATTGCAAGCCATTTCTACTAATTCTGAAAAGGAGAGTTTGATGTTGCTCATAGCTCTATCATGGTACTTGCGCTTCAACCCAAATATGAATCTCTTGTTCTTTGCTTTGTTGGTCATAATCAGCTCTGGAGCATAGCGCGACAACTGGGTGAAATTATTTAGATAGTCCTGAATAGAGAGATCTCCTTGCTGGAGATTAGCAAACTGCTCTCGCATCCTCTCTAGAGCCTGTTCGGGTACAAACTTCTCATTGAACATCGTTTGGAATTGCTCCCAGGTCCTGACAGTACCTGCTGCATCCTCTGAGGTAATGGCATCCCACCACAGCTCTGCTTCCTCCTGAAGGAGCCAAATACCAAGTCTTGCTTTATTGTTGGTTCCCATACCCATGCCTTCAAAGATTTTCTCACAGGTCTTCAGCCAAGCTATAGCCTCGGTCACTGTACCAGTGCCAGTAAAGGGTTTTCCCCCAAGATTTCTGTACCTCTTCGCTACTTTATCTAGCTCAAAGTCCTCGAGTGCTGGTGGCTGAACAATAGGGCCTTCCACAACTACGGGGATATTCCCCCGTCCTCCTGCTGCCTCTCCTCGGCCTCCACGGCCTCCTCTAGCTGCTGCTCCTCGTGTAGCCATCTAAGAGAACTGTATAAGCAAGAAAAGAGTCAAGCTCACAGATTTGATAATTTTCATAAATGATAAAGCAGGGGAATACAAGGAAAGATAATGATGATGTACTGATCAAATTGTTTTGCTAATCTGCTTAGCTCATTCTAGGACATTGCTAATCCTATCTCTAATGAGCTACTCGCATTAGAACACTACTGATTCTATTCTTACGAGGTGTTTAAGGTGTTAGATCCCGGAACTAAGGTTAACCAAAGCTCTGATACCAACTGTGACGATCCCAAAATCCGAGGGGCGGTATTAAGGATAATCATTGGAATATAACACATTAATCATCATAGCAGAGTACAGATAATAGCAGAAACAATAATTAGAATAAATTTACATGGATATGACAGCGGAATCACAACATGTAATAACATCAGAATAGCATAGCGTGGGATATAACTTAGTAAATAAAAGGAAAGTGATCAGTCATCATCGCCAGAGGCGGAATACATACATGCAGTGAGACATAATAAGAGTATCAGTCTACATCGCCGATGGCGGAACATATACATACGATAAGAAATACGGAAAGTAAATCAGTCTGCATCGCCCGTGGCGGAATCATAACATAAGTATAGTAATGGCGGAAAATGTCAAAGTCATCTCTGTGAAGTCAGCCTCGCCATGAGCCAAAAATGCACTCTATGCAGCAGTGCAGAGCCAAAAACAACCTGTCACCTGTGTACTAGGCTGCCCGTGTGAAAATAAGGGCACCCGCGTTTGCAAAGTGAAACAAACAACGAGTCAGTCATGGGGACTGGTATGAGGAATCTATTTAACAGTTAAACAACAGTAATAGCAAATCATAGGACCACGCCACTTTCGCGGAACGGGTTTACTCCAGTGATTGCTAGTGCATTTAAAACAAAGTAAATTCTTTTAAAACAACGCAATGCTTTTAGAAAGAATGAAGCCATTATAAGACTCAGGTCCCATCACACAATGCAACGCAAGTCGGAGGATAGAGTTTTACCTTATAATAGCCAAATATGCTTGATACATATAAAGCAAAATCATTTGATATTATTACTAGTGCATATATGTTTCAAAAACGAATAGCATCATAAATATCAATCATAGGCGGCATAGCTACCATATACTATGTCGTCATACTAGTTCTACAATCAAGTCCGTTATTTCGTATTGAAAATTGGATTTCCGTCATGAGTCGAGGCAAGGGGCAAGCTCCTCTCCGCTTCGAGACACTCTAGCAAATGCCTCAGGACTACGCACTCTGGGTAACCCTGGATCCTCCAAGGCCGGTCCTCTCTTACGTTTGAGGATTGGCAATTCCTGAACACACGTTTCCCGGTCCTTACAGACCTATAATCGAGGCGCCTCGCATTCCAACAACCACATAGGTGAAAAATAGATATAAATGTCAGGGCTGGTAAGTCACTGACACCACCATAGCTAGAAAGAAACGTCATGTTCTCCTTGGGTCCTTATCCCGTTTTTAACTCATACCGGGGTGTGAGGTTCGCGAATCTACGAAATACACAAAGCTAGGCTACGTAGACCTTGCTTTGATCATCATCCACAAGATTTTGCTTTGCAACAGAAGCCTTGATCATAGCATCTTGGCATGCCACATGGGCAGTCCACTCCATACGATTGATTTCCATCGATATATAACCTCTGAGCTCGTACATCTCAGAGAAGGGCGTTAAGCAAAAGAATAAATTCTCCGCCGCCAAACAGATATATATTTAACAGAGATCAATCAGTATAGAACAAAATCCAATGTCAGACACACAGTCCATTTACAAGTCCGTTCTGGGTCTGAACGAAACCAGAGGCGTCAATTCCTCGTATATCCGTACAATCAACACATGCGTTCAGACGGCTACTACTTCCGTCCCCTTCCGGTAGCTACTCCGGTTAGGAATCTCAGTAGCGCCCATCCAACCGATACGAAGATCGTCGGTCTTGAATCGTCTTTGCATTTTCCAATTCGAATCGCTCGATGAATTATTTGAAATGAGGGTTAGCTCGGCCTTTTCAAATAATTCACGTCATTAGAATTTAAATCGATTCTTTTTATGGTTATGTTATTCGACATCCATCTTTCAGTTCTTTAGTGTTATTTTCGCGTCAAACACATACAACCATCAAATATCAAACAATTCAAGCCCAATTGGTTTATTTGCAATCTAGGTTGCTTATAATATTTTATAACGATTTTTCGCCATTTTTATTTATTTAAAAATGGCCATATTTAATTAAACGATGTTTCAGGTCGTGCCGTGGCACTGGCGCTGTTTTTCTCCTAATTTGTTTTACACATATCGGAAAATCTAACCGTTGGATTTCTACAAAGTCTATATCAGTGGGAAGATATTCCCAAAGCGAACCCAACGGTTCCAGTTTCGTGAGAATCCGACGGTCGGATCTTCCATACTAGTCGTTTGAAGTTACGGTTTCAAAATTCGAACTGCAGCGTCGTGATTCGATTTAATTTAATTATATTTATATATAAATATAAACGATTCTGGCGCTGTTTTTCTTCAAATTTGAATTAAACATTCCGGACAATCCAACCGTTGGATTTTTACAAGGTTGGTGCCGTTGGAAAGATATTTCCAAGGCGAACCCAGGGGTTGCGGTTTCGGGAAAATCCGATGGTCGGATTCCTCGCACTAATTGTTTCAAATTACGATTCCGAAACACGAACTACACGACCTCTATTCCTTTTAATTATATTTATATTTATATATATAAATATAGTTTATTCTATTATTTCAACTATAGTTCATTCTATATTTTCAACTTCGTTTTCACTTCAAATATTTCACTCATGCCTTAATATTTCGAAAAATTTCGCCATAACCTCCTTTGTACGGGGAGGGGTTTGGAAATTTATTGGGCCGTATTAGGTACCCAATAAATCCTAAAAAGCATTCACATATTTATAGTGATATATTCTGGTGTTTACGGGGGAGCATGTACTGATAATCACTCCAGAGAATAAATTCTCGTCACCCCGTTTCCGTGTGGAAATAAATAGTCCATGTGTCGTATCTAATAACTAGAGCGACGTGATTATTGTCAACTCCAGACCCGTGTGGGGTTTTTATTAATCTGGCAATTTATCGTTATAATTTATATAGTCCATACCAGTCATCAGTTCAACCTGTAGTACATAGTCATCGCCATACAAGCCTCTTGCTTGTATGGTAAATCTTCCACCTCGTCACACAAGCTCCAATTGCTTATGTGGAATATGATGAAGTATGCCTATCGTCATGAAGTATGCCATGTAGTGTAGTTCAAAATTAATTGTTACTATCCTATGGCGTTATTTATTATTTCACACAGAAAAACCAGCACTCCGCATCCAATGGCATTCACAGGAGTTGATATATAAATAAAATTGCACAGCCAACTCATCAAGGTTTACCTATTTGTCGGGCACGCAAATAATTTCTTTACTCTACAGCTAATCCATTTTTCCTGTTCAACACATGTATATATATGCAGAACAAAGCTAATAATAATATTTCTAGCAAACTATTATTTATTTCAACACGTGTGTATTTTTAACACTTCATATTCACTATAAAAATATAGTTTTCATTGTCGATTCATTTTATTTTTAAAAGATGATAACATTCAACACATGAACTTCAACTCAACGAATGAATTGCAATTCAACACATGAATATTCTATATAGTTTGTATATATAAATAAAAATGTGATTTTTATCGCTAAAGCCATTTGTTTAAATTCAAATAATATTCAACACATGAATTTCAACTCAACGAATGAATTGCAACTCAATACATGAATATTCTATATAGTTTGTATATATATAAAAATGTGATTTTTATCGCTAAAGCCATTTGTTTAAATTCAAATAATATTCAACACATGAATTTCAACTCAACGAATGAATTGCAACTCAACACATGAATATTCTATATAGTTTGTATATATATAAAAATGTGATTTTTATCGCTAAAGCCATTTGTTTAAATTCAAATAATATTCAACACATGAATTTCAACTCAACGAATGAATTGCAACTCAACACATGAATATTCTATATAGTTTGTATATATAAATAAAAATGTGATTTTTATCGCTAAAGCCATTTGTTTAAATTCAAATAATATTCAACACATGAATTTCAACTCAACGAATGAATTGCAACTCAACACATGAATATTCTATATAGTATATGTAATTTATTTCAACGAATGAAAATTATTCTAACACATAAATATTTCAGAAAATTTCGGCAGCATAACGGCAGGGTAGTTAAAACCGGGACCGTCCCTAGTACGGCTCCTCGCTCTACCTTAAAACCTCGCGGTTTTTGACAATGGGGATCATGCATCTAGTTCGCACGCAGGCGGCATGTTTTAATTTCAATTCCACAATCCTATTCTATTTTGTTTCAACCACAAGAGGGTATTTTTCAACCATAAAGGTATTTTTCAACCATAATATCAACCACAAACAATTATTTCCAACCATTCGTCATACCATATAGCATCACGTCAATCACAAGCAATAAATATCGTCCATGGTCTGTGGACGAGGGGAGTATATATATATATATATAATATAATAATTCACTTGCATTTCATCACAATTCAAAGCATATATGTTTCATTCAACGCTTGTATAATTTATACATCGCTAATATAACTTATACAACACATGTACATGAGGTATACAATGCGTATATAATTTACACTTCGCTTATATAATTTATACAACATGATTTCATTCACACAAATAGTTTAGATTCCTCACATTGGTTATTGCAGTGCTAAAAATTGTAGGAAGGTCAGAAAAATCCGCGGCTTCTTCTAGAATGTAGAGAGCCTCCTTGCGGTCACGGTGTCTCCTGTTTCATCGAATTTCGTTAAAGAACGAAAAAGATATTATTTTTCAAAGTTTTGCAACGCTTTATAGTGTTTAAACGTATAAAGGAATTACCTTTATTGTTCGTTCAAAAGGGGATTCGCTGTTTTCGCGAAATCCGTGCGTCGTGGGTCTGATCGGAGGTGATGGCGTCGTAGAGGAGGTCGAGGGCGTCAGGTCGCTGGTGGTGGGGTCGGAGATGGTGGCGGATCGGAGCAGATCTGGCGATGGGAAGGTTGGAACTTCGTGGGGGCGATTCCGGCGATGGCGGAGGCGATGGGGGTCGGCGATGGGTCGGATTTGTAGAGGGGGGAGAGGCGGAGCGAACGGCGGTGGTGGCAGGGTCTGGAACGGCCTGTAGCGGCTGCGTCGTGGACGGAAAGGGATGAACGACGAGGATCGTCGGTTTTTTTCTGAACGATGGAGGGTTTTGGTTTTTTTTATTTTTTATTTTATAAAAGAAAATTTCCTATTGGCCAGAGCTTTATAGGAAATTTTAAATAGTGTTTTTGCAAATGGACTCCTTTTTAAACCCAACGACTGTCGCCCCTAGCTAAATACCCCCATTCCGGACACAATGGGATATGTTTCGTTGGCCATTTCGACTGTTACAGTCAGTTATTTTTCAAATTAAAATATAAAACATTCGATATTAAATTTAAACGTACATTTCAATTTGCCAAGGCCACAAACTGAATCGGAAAATTCCAGAAAAATAAATCTAGCTTTGTTTTGACGATACGGTCCTAATAAAACCAGTTTCGTCGAATTCTGAGCTCGTTTGAAAAACGGCCATTTTTAGGTCGACCCTTTTTAACAGAATTTGACCAATCACATTTTCTTTTGCCCCGCTCACATACTAGCTTCAAAAATTATGAAATTTGAAACTTAGTAATAATTTGACATCCCGGACCCAACAAAAGTGGTTTCGTCGAATTCCGAGGTCGTATGCAAAATATCAATTTTCAAGGGCTATATATACTATATAGCGACCTTTCTGAAAATTCATTTGGCCATAACTTTTGATTTCCGTTATGAAACTTCGATTTTTCAGATTCGTTAGAAAGGTATTGATAAACAGATTTAAATATTTTCAGTTTCGCTAAAATCCGTTATATTTTCCACCCGGTACAGTCCGACAAAGTTTGTATTCAAAATCTCAAACTGCAATATCATACCCGATTCTATATTTTATTGAAATATACTATTTCACTATTCAAATTCTTTGGTAATAACCTAATTTAAAAAATTTAAACTGGTTCACATTTTCCGGGTTATTACAATTGGTATGATAAACAAAATATACATTTTGTGTAATTCGAAAGATGAAACAAGAAAATGTACATTGTTGTGTATAAGATGTGTATGTGTATGTAAATAAATGGTGTGTACATTGTACGTTAATATTGTATATACGAATAGGAATATTTTTCGTTAGCAAAATGTAATGAAATAAAATACATTTCATTACACATTCTAAACATTTCGATAGGTTGTGAAACAAAACATTCACTACTTGTTATATAATTACGTTAATGAAATGGAATTTGAATATATTTTTTATATATATAAAAATAAAGATAAATTGTTATAAATTACTAATAACGATATGAAATGATTTCCAACTTATATGTATACGAGAATTATTTGGAAAGTCCGAGTCTATCTCATTCCAAATAGTTTAAGCGACGTTTCAAATTCAAGTTTTGAAGACAACGATAGAAGACCGACGATCTTCATATCGAATGGACGACGACTGCTGATGCCCGTGATTGGAGTAGCTACCTTGAAGGGGCTGCAGTGGTGGCCGTCCGGACGTAGTGTTGATTTGTACGGATTTGGCTTTCGCTCAGACCCAGAGCATAAGCTTATAAATGGATGTGTGTCTGACGTTGAATTTTGTTCTATGTAAATTGATTTCTATTAATATACAACCGTTGGTGGCGAAGAATTTATTCTCTTGCTCAACACCCTTAGAGGTTGTGTATTAATAGTTATCAATCGCATGGTGTGAATTGTCAACGTGGCACGCTAAGATAAAGATGATCAAGGCTTTGTTGAAAAGAAGGCCTTGAGGTTATAACGTTACTTCGCGAGCCTCACAACCCGGTTGAGTCTAAAACGGGATAAGGGAATGCAGGGAGAGCAGCACGTTTCTTTCTAGCTAGAAGTGGTGTCGGTGCTTAAACTGGCTGATATTTACCTATGTGGATGATGGAATGTGGCGCGCCTCGGATGATAGGTCCTATAAGACCGGGAAACGTGTGTTCAGGAATTGCCAATCCATGAAGCTGTATGTGTGGACTGGCCCTGCAGGATCCAAGGGTTAACTGCGGGGAATCCTGAGACATTAGCTAGAGTGTCTCGAATCGGTAAGGAGCTCCTCCCTAGCCTTGACTCATGATGGAAACCCAATTTCCAATACGACCTCATGCGGTTTTGATTGTATTACTAGTATGGAGGCATAGTGTATGGTAGCTATGCTTCCTAGGATTGATACATTGACTTTGAAATGTTTTTGAAACATATATACACTAATAATAATATCAAATTCGTTTTTATCGTATCAAGCATTTTGACCGTTATAAGGTAAAACTCTATCCTCTAGTTTGCGTTGCATTGTGTGATGGGACTTGAGTCTTATGATGGTTTCAATTTTCTAAAAAGCATTGCGATGTTTAACGATTTACTTTTAATTATGCACCGGCAATCCATTGGGATAAAACCCGTTCCGCATTAGCGGCGTGGTCCTTGGATTTGCCTTATTACTATTAGTTATATTAGTTATTAATTCTCACACCAGTCCCATGACTGACCCGTTGTTTGTTTCCACCTTTACAAACTCGGGTGCCCTCTTTTCACACGGGCAGTCGAGTAGTTTTTCTACAGGTTCTTATCTCGAGTAGGATTCTGGATTGAAGCCTAAAGCAGTGTCCAGAGCATAGTTGTCTTCCGTTGCCTTAGTGATTTAATTTCCACTGCAATGTATTAAAATATTGTAATTTATCTTCCGCTGTAATTTTATTCAGTATACTCTGATATTCTGTACTCTGATGTAACATTATTGTGATGTTTATAAAAGTTTGATTTTGTTGTTCTGATGTGTTGTAGCCCAAAGTAAGCGTATCCGGCGATTTCCCGCAAGGGCGATTTTCGGGACGTTTCATTTTGGTATCAGAGCTTTGGTTAGCTCAAATCTTTGGGGTACAACTCGTTAGAACTGAACAAAAGACTCATCAGAGATTGGATTAGTAATATCCAATAAGAATACTCATTAGAGATAGGATCAGCAGTATCCTAGAATGAGAAAACTCATTAGAGATGGGGTTAGTAATGCCCTAGAATGAGTTGAGAGTAACAAGCCTATAATATACGTATTTGTAATTATAATCTATTTTAGAAAATATGATTTTTTTAATATATAAAGTATGTATTTGAAAAGTTAATCAACTAATAAAATTATTGAAATCAATTAAAGAATGAAAGATGAGTTAATTAATTAAGTAACTTTAGCTTCGTTCCTTTTCGAGGACGAAAAGTTTTTAAGTGGGGGAGACTGTAACAACCCTGAATTTTGGGGTAAAATTTAAAATTTTATATTAAGCAATTTTGACAGAAATTTCTTCAGAGAATTTTTTTTCCATTTTTAATTAAAAAAAAAAAATAAGATGTTATTTAGGTATGATTTGAAATTTATGTCTAATTAACATTTATTTGTAATTAGATAAATAGCGATTTATTACAACTGGAATTAATATCAAGTTGTATGTATATTTGTAATAATTAACTTCAAACAATTGATAATAAAAGAAAATAGTAGTTGAGTTATTGTTTTGTTAAAAAAAAACTTTAATATAAGAGTTTCATGATAATTAATAACAAAATCAAAACATAATTTCTTCCATTAATTACGCATTCATTTCTTTTATTTATCTATTAATTTATTACTCTTCATTCTATTTTCACACACGTATTCTTATTTCTTAAACCTACATCCTTCTATTTTCTTTGTTCTTCATTTCCTTTTATTATCTCTCCTCAAAAACAAATCAACTCCATTTATGTATATTCATTTATTTATTCTTACATAAGCATTGAATAGGTTGATTTGAAATAATATGTAGATTCTAAATAAATTATGACAACATGTCATTGTGTTATAATATATAAACATGTCATTACGTAATTTAATATTGCATGTTTTGAAATTTAAAAGGTTGCATAACTTAAACAATTGGGAAAAAAGCAAGCATTTAATTTGTTATAAATATAAAGAGGCATATAGGGGAAATAACTTGTGCATTTATTCTCTGCTCTCTCTCCTCTTCTATTTATCATTCAAATTCATTTATAGATATGAAACTATTCCTTTTATTCCCCTTTTGTTCTCTCTTCTTTTTATATATTTATAATCTTCAGACCTCATATATAAATAGATAAAAATATTAATTATATAAAGGAATAAAGATAATAATTTCCTCCACTATATAATCTCATTTTTACTCCATTAACCCTAATCCCATTTCTTATCAGCCGCCGCCCATTTCTAATGGAAGGCCAGCGATCTCCAATTTTGATTCCACATTTTCTCTCAATCCACAAATGATTTCATGAATTCTATAAAACAAAAATAAAAGAGCACGTCAAGATCAATATATTCAGCGGCCATGATCATCTCTGGTGACTCCGTTCGACTGTGGCGGGTTTGCAAAAGCGGCGTTTTTGTAGTGAACGATGGGTCGAATGTTTTCTGGAAGTATAAACAAGGAAGAGGAAGGAGAGAAATTCCAGTTGCGTTAGAATCACAGAAACGAGATCTACGAGATGGAACTGACCAAGACCAGAACAGGGCACCTTGAAATCCAACCAAATTTGAACACGCACGATTTCTGAAAACCGATCGATGTGAGATTTCTCGTTTTAAAATTTTACATAGTTAAAAATATGTATACATTTATTTATTTTGCTAGTGATCGCATAGTATGTGCTGTGTAAAATTTTGTTTGATTGATTTACTGTGTTGATACTAATTTGTGGTGATTTGTTGATCGAATCGAACATAATAGAAGAATTAGAATTGGGGACAAATGAAAATTCACCTATTTATTTGTCATGTTAAAGATAGGTATTTGTTTATCAATATGAATGTTCATCTTATTTGTTATGTAAAAATAGAAATTTTAAACAAATAAAAGTATCAAATTTATTTGTTATGTTAAGAGTAAGAATCGTTTGTATAAATAAATATAGCACTTTTAGTTGTTATGCTGAATTAGAATGGTCAACATAAGATATCGTTTTAATTAGAAAATGACATTTTATACTAAAATATCATTTTTGATTAGAAATGTCGTGTTGATGTAGAAATATCATTTTAGATGAAAATGTCCTTTTATTTAGAACGACTATATTGGATTAAAAAGTGATACTAGAATAAAAATCACATTTTGGTTATATATCACATCTTTGTTATAAAATAACATTTTAGTTTATAAAATGTTAAGTTAAATTTAAAAGAGCATTTATGTTAAATTTGAGAGAACATTTATGTTAAATTTAAAAGGACATTTATGTTAAATTTGAAAGAACATTTATGTTAAATTTGAAAGGACATTTATGTTAAATTTAAAAGAACATTTATGTTAAATTTAAAAGGACATTTATGTTAAATTTAAAAGAACATTTATGTTAAATTTAAAAGAACATTTATGTTAAATTTAAAAGAACATTTAAGTTAAATTTAAAAGAACATTTATGTTAAATTTGAGAGAACATTTATGTTAAATTTAAAAGGACATTTATGTTAAATTTGAAAGAACATTTATGTTAAATTTGAAAGGACATTTATGTTAAATTTAAAAGAACATTTATGTTAAATTTAAAAGGACATTTATGTTAAATTTAAAACGACATTTATGTTAAATTTAAAAGAACATTTATGTTAAATTCAAAAGGACATTTATGTTAAATTCAAAAGAACATTTATGTTAAATTTAAAAGAACATCTATGTTAAATTTGATAGGACATTTATGTTAAATTTAAAAGGACATTTATGTTAAATTTGAAAGAACATTTATGTTAAATTTGAAAGGACATTTATGTTAAATTTGAGAGAACATTTATGTTAAATTTAAAACCACATTTATGTTAAATTTAAAAGAACATTTATGTTAAATTTAAAAGGACATTTATGTTAAATTTGAGAGGACATTTATGTTAAATTTAAAAGGACATTTATGATAAATTTAAAAGAACATTTATGATAAATTTAAAAGAACATTTATGATTAATTTAAAAGAACATTAATGCTAGATTAGAAAGAATATTTATGTTAGATTAGAAAGAACATTTATGTTAGATTAGAAAGAACATTTATGTTAGATTAAAAGACATTTATGTTAGAAATTTGAAAGAACATTTATGTCAGATTAAAAAGTAGTCATTAAAAATATATAAGGAAGAATGAAATTGGGTTAACATAAAATGAATGTCTTTTTAATTGTGTTCCTTAACACAAATACAACATAGAAAAATGAATGTCTTTTTAATTGTGCTCCTTAACACAAAAACAACATTGGAAAATGAATGGTCCTTTTATTTGTGTCCTCTAACACAAATATAACTTAGAAAAATAAACGATCTTTTTATTTATGTTCTATAATGTAATTGAAAAGTAGATTTGACATGCAATCAAAATCACATTTTTGTATATAATTAAAAAGCAGAATTTGACGGTGTAATCAAAATCACTTTTTTTTATATGTAATTAAAGAAATTGAGAAAGTCCCAAGTTTATTTAAGTTTTGAAAAGGTTGGTCATAATATTTGGAATCAAGTTATTTTGGAAATATGGAATATTCCAAAATTAGGATATTTTGAAATGAGAAACATTTTAAAATAATATTTTTAATGGAACAATTATAATGGTTAATTAAAATTGTACTTGGACCCGAGGTTAGGTCACATTTGTGGTGGAAGTCTGCTCGGACTCGACCGGCATATCCAACAGCCACAAATGTTGGGCCTAATGTGAGAGGTCCAAGTGCGCAAATACAAATTGGGCCAAGACACGAGGTTAAGCCCAACTTGTGGGATAAGTCTGCCCGGAACCGACCGGCTCATCCAGCATTCACAAGTTGCAGGCCCAATGTGAGAGGTCCGACCCATATTAAAATATAAATGGTTAAATAGAAAATGGGCATTATTTACACCGTCACGAGTTAAATTAGAAAGTTACATTATTTTCACCGTCATGTTTAAAGAAGAGAAAATTACATTCCTATGTAATTAGATTAAAAGAAGAAATTTATATTTTTATGTAATTAAGATGAAGAGAAAGAAAGAAAATTACATCTTTATGTAATAAAAACCAAAGGTAAGAAATTTACATTTTTATGAAATTAAGATTAAAGGTATAAAGCTACATTTTTAATGTAAATTAGATTAAAAGGGAATAATTATATTTTCATGCATGTAGATTAAAAGTGAAAAATTACATTTTTATGTAATTGGATTTTAATTAAAAAGAATAAGGTTATAAAATTACATTTTTATGTAATTGGATTTTCATAGAAATAAAAATATGGATATGAAATTTATATCTTAATGAATTTTGTTTTCATTAAAAAGATTAAAGATATGAAAATTATATTTTCACGAAAATAGATTAACACACAAAATTATTGTTTTATTTGTAATATAAATTTTTTATTTTTTTTTTTGCATTGGAAGATAATAAAATTATCAATTTTGTTACGTTGAAATAAACAAACAAAAAAAAATACTCATTCTTGTAGAAGTAAAGGTGAATGAACAAAAAAATATTCGTTTGTTGAAATTGAAATGAAACACAAAAATGCTCATTTTTGTTGGAATTGGTTTGATAAACAAAATATACATTTTGTGTAATTCGAAAGATGAAACAAGAAAATGTACATTGTTATGTATAAGATGTGTATGTGTATGAAAATAAATGGTGTGTACATTGTACGTTAATATTGTATATACGAATAGGAATATTTTTCGTTAGCAAAATGTAATGAAATAAAATACATTTCATTACACATTCTAAACATTTCGATAGGTTGTGAAACAAAACATTCACTACTTGTTATATAATTACGTTAATGAAATGGAATTTGAATTTTTTTTTATATATATGAAAATAAAGATAAATCGTTATAAATTACTAATAACGATATGAAATGATTTCCAACTTATATATATACGAGAATTATTTGGAAAGTCCGAGTCTATCTCATTCCAAATAATTTAAGCGATGTTTCAAATTCAAGTTTTGAAGACAACGATAGAAGACCGACGATTTTCATATCGAATGGACGACGACTGTTGATGCCCGTGATTGGAGTAGCTACCTTGAAGGGGCTACAGTGGTGGCCGTCCGGACGTAGTGTTGGTTTGTACGGATTTGGCTTTTGCCCCGACCCAGAGCATAAGCTTATAAATGGATGTGTGTCTGACGTTGAATTTTGTTCTATGTAAATTGATTTCTATTAATATACAACCGTTGGTGGCAGAGAATTTATTCTCTTGCTCAACACCCTTAGAGGTTGTGTATTAATAATTATCAATCGCATGGTGTGAATTGTCAACGTGGCACGCTAAGATGAAGATGATCAAGGCTTTGTTGAAAAGCAGGCCTTGTGGTTATAACGTTACTTCGCGAGCCTCACAACCCAGTTGAGTCTAAAACGGGAGAAGGGAACGCAGGGAGAGCAGCACGTTTCTTTCTAGCTAGAAGTGGTGTCGGTGCTTAAACTGGATGATATTTACTTATGTGGATGATGGAATGTGGCGCGCCTCGGATGATAGGTCCTATAGGACCAGGAAACGTATGTTCAGGAATTGCCAATCCACGAAGCTGTATGTGTAGACCGGCCCTGCAAAATCCAAGGGTTAACTGCGGGGAATCCTGAGACATTAGCTAGAGTGTCTCGAATCGGTAAGGAGCTCCTCCCTAGCCTTGACTCATGATGGAAACCCAATTTCCAATACGACCTCATGCGGTTTTGATTGTATTACTAGTATGGAGGCATAGTATATGGTAGCTATGCTTCATAGGATTGATACATTTACTTTGAAATGTTTTTGAAACATATATACACTAATAGTAATATCAAATTCGTTTTTATCGTATCAAGCATTTTTGACCGTTATAAGGTAAAACTCTATCCTCTGGTTTGCGTTGCATTGTGTGATGGGACTTGAGTCTTATAATGGCTTCATTTTTCTAAAAAGCATTGCGATGTTTAACGATTTACTTTTAATTATGCACCGACAATCCATTGGGATAAAACCCGTTCCGCATTAGCGGCGTGGTCCTTGGATTTGCCTTATTACTATTAGTTATATTAGTAAAAAATTCTCACACCAGTCCCATGACTGACCCGTTGTTTGTTTCCACCTTTACAAACTCGGGTGCCCTCTTTTCACATGGGCAGTCGAGTAGTCTGTCTACAGGTTCTTATCTCGAGCAGGATTCTGGATTGAAGCCTAAAGCTGTGTCCAGAGCATAGTTGTCTTCCGTTGCCTTAGTGATTCTATTTCCGCTGCAATGTATTAAAATATTGTAATTTATCTTCCGCTGTAATTTTATTCAATATACTCTGATATTCTGTACTCTGATGTAACATTATTGTGATGTTTATAAAAGTCTGTTGTTGTTTTTCTGATGTGTTGTAGCCCAAAGTAAGCGTATCCGGCGATTTCCCGCAAGGGCGATTTTCGGGACTTTTCATTTAACCTTTCAAGTAATTTGGCAATGTAATGTGACTGAGATAATGCATATCCTTGTGGTGTTTTTATAATTTTCACACCCAAGATTACATCAGCCTCTCCTAGGTCTTTCATATCGAATCTAGAGGACAATATATCCTTCGTAGATTTTATTATGGCCTTATTATTCCCTAGGATTAGCAAATCATCAACATAAAGACATACAATGACATATCCAATATCCGTATATCTTATATATACGCATTTATCTGATTCATTTATTTTGAATCCATTTGATAACATAGTTTTGTCAAATTTCTCATGCCATTGTTTCGGAGCTTGTTTAAGGCCATAAAGTGATTTTGCTAATTTACACTCCTTATTTTCATTTCCTGGGCTTAGAAACCCATCAGGTTGCTGCATATATATTTCTTCTTCTAGTTCACCATTCAAAAACGCAGTTTTCACATCCATTTGGTGTATTTCCAAATTTAATATGGATGTGATTGCAATAAGCATCCTAATTGATGTTATTCTAGTTACTGGTGAACACGTATCAAAGTAATCCTGATCTTCATTCTGTCTAAATCCTTTTATTACAAGTCTCCCTTTATGCTTGTCTATTGAGCCATCAGCTTTTAATTTTTTCTTAAATATCCATTTATATCCTAGTGGTTTTGATCCTTTGGGTAGATCCACTAGTTCCCATGTATGGTTTTGTAAAATGGATTCTATTTCACTATTGACAGCCTCCTTCCAGTATGGAGCCTCAGGAGATGACATTGCTTGTTGGTAAGTAAGAGGGTCATTTTCTATCATACATGCATAGAAATCGGGTCCAAAGATTTTTGAAGTCCTTTGACGTTTGCTCCTTCTGGGTTCCTCAGTTTCAACATTTCTCTCATTCGAATTTTGATTAACATTATCCTCAGGAGTATCTGTATCTCTTGATCTCTTTTGAACAATTGTTTCAATAGAGGATTTTAGAGGATAAATGTGTTCAAAGAATCTAGCATTTCACGACTCGATAATGGTGTTTTCATGAATGCCACCAATTTCAGATTTGTACACCAAAAATCGATATGCACTACTATTATGAGCATATCCAATGAATATGCAATCTATAGTCTTTGGTCCAATTTTGACCTTTTTCGGTTTTGGTATTTCTACTTTGGCAAGACACCCCCGCACTTTCAAGTATTTGTAGGATGGTGGTCTATTTTTCCAAAGTTCATGTGGAGTTTTTGATGTTTTCTTTCACGGTATTTTATTTAAGATGTGATTTGTCGAAAGAATAGCTTCTCCCCAAAAGTTATCTGGAAATCCAGAACTAATTAGTAAGGCATTCATCATTTCTTTAAGAGTTCTATTTGTCCGTTCAACTATACGATTGGATTGAGGTGAATACGGGGCTGTAGTTTGATGTATAATTTCATGCTCAGCACAAAATTCCTCAAATGGAGACTCGTATTCTCCTCCTCTATCACTTCTTAAAGATTTTATTTTCTTATTGAGTTGATTCTCAACTTCTGCCTTATACTGTTTAAACATGTCGATTGCTTCGTCCTTGCTTCTAAGGAGATATACATGACAATATCTGGTACAATCATCAATGAATGTGATAAAGTACCTCTTTCCACCTCTAGTTTGACACATTTTCAAATCACATACATCAGTATGTATTAATTCTAGAGGTTCAGTCTCTCGTTTAACGTGATGAAACGAGGTTCTAGTCATTTTTGGTTTTGCACAGATTTGACATTTATATTTGGAGTTTATGTTACATTTTGGTATAAAATCTTGATTAATCAATTTTTGCAATGTTCCAAAGTTAACATGCCCTAAACTAGAATGCCAAATGTTAGAAGAGTCTACGATATAAACAAAAGATTCAACTTTATTAATATCATCTTTTGGTACAATGGTAGTTACATTAGCTTTAAATAAGCCATCACTAACATAGCCCATTCCCACATACACCCCATTTTGGATAACAAAAATTTATCAGCCACAAATATGAGTTTGAAACCATGCTTGCTAAGAAGCGATCCAGAAATCAAATTTTTACGAATGTCTGGAACGTGAAGGACATCGGTCAAGGTAAGTTCCTTTCCAGAAGTCAATTTGAGCACAACCTTTCCTTTTCCTTCAACTTTTGATGCAGATGAGTTGCCTATAAACAACTGTTCCTCTTCGGTAGACACTTTGTAAGTCGTGAACATCCATTTATTTGCACAAATGTGGCGAGTGGCCCCGGTGTCCACGAACCATTCTTTTTTGTTGCCTACAAGGTTACATTCAGAAACTACCGCGCACAGGTCCATGTCAGTAATTCCATCAGAAACTTCAGCCACATTTTCTTCAGACTTCTTTTTCTTTCTGCGACATTCTACTGCCTTGTGTCCTTTCTTTCCGCAGTTATGACAAGATCCTTTAAACCTTTTAGCCTTTTTATTTGGACCATTTTCGCGCTTTCTTTTGTTGGGCTTTTCTTCCTCAACTACATTAGCCTTTGCTGCCATGTTGAAGGACCTCTTTTTCTCTGATTTTCGATTGTCTTCCTCAATCCTCAATCGAACCGCCAATTCTTCAACAGTCATTTCCTTGTGCTTGTGCTTTAAGTAATTGTTGAAATCCTTCCATGAAGGCGGAAGTTTTTCAATTGCAGCAACCACTTTGAATGATTCACTGAGCGTCATTCCTTCGTCATTTAATCATGGAAGATGACTTGCAATTCTTGCATTTGACTGATAATAGTCTTGCTAAGTCGAGGAATTTACCTGCTATGAACTTCTTTATTCCTGCATCCTCAGATTTGTATTTCTTGTCGAGTGCAGTCCATAGTTCTTTGGAAGTTGCAGCAGTACAGTAGATATTATACAGAGAATTGTCCAAGCCATTAAGTACGTAATTCTTGCACATAAAATCTGCATTTTTCCAAACATTGAGGGCTTCAACCTTCGTTACATCTGGTTCCAATTCAGCCACCGTTGGAGCATCTTCCGTGAGATACTTCGCAAGGCCCAGAGTTGTTAAATAGAACATCTTTTGCTGCCACCTTTTGAAATCTATCCCCGTAAAATTTTCAGGCTTTTTGCCATGGGATAGACTTACCGGTGGGAAGACAGGCAGAGGCTGAGTTGCAGTCAGCACCAGTGCAGAAGGGTTGGTTTGTTTGGCCATATTCGCCTGTACAATGCAATACAGCAACAACAAATACAATTTAAGTTGTTATCCAGAGTATTCTATATAGAAACAGAAACTACAGATCACCAATAGCAATCTAAGAACTTCGCAGAAGAAAATATAGAACAGCGAGGAAGAAGTACCATCGCAGTTGATCAGAGAATGTGTAGATAGTAATCCGTGTCCAATCGGAATGCGATTGTTTCCTTAAATCGTATTTGCGCCCCTTTGTAGCACATGAGGGCTTTGATGCAAATCGATTCCCAAGATAAAACGGATGAACTTCGCCGTACGGTGCATGTAATGACCCGTATTTCTCAGCGATATAATAATTAATTTATTTAATTATTTAACATATGGTTTGGTAATTTAAAAGGCCGTTTAATTAAATAACTTTGAATATTTAATTAATATAATAATTAAATAATATATTTAATTCTGAAATAATCAGAGTTGGTGGAAATAGCGATACGGTGTGGATTGGGCAATTCAAATTATATAATTTAGTATAGAGTTGAAATATATTAGCGAATATATTACATAAACGACAGTTGAACGTATAATTAAATTATAATTATAATCGAGCTCGAAATGGCGCTGCAGTTCGCTATTTGGCGATTTGAACTTCAACTGAATGTACAGGGTCCGTTTTAAATCGGTTTTCTATGAAACAAGAAAGGTATGGGGCTGGTGAAGTATATTTTTCTAGTGGAAGAGAAAACTCGGGATTTCATTGTGTAGATTTTGATTTATGGCCAAATCAAATTCTAAAATAGTCGCTGTGGAATCGTTTATAAACCATAACGATATATTTAATTTTAATTAAATATTGGCTTCAAATTTAGATAAGCCCTTTGAGACGTAGTGATAATTTAATTTTTAGAATTTCATTGTAATTTTTAATTAATTAAATAAGCAACTTTTTATTTGGAGTATTTTGCACCATGTAATCAACATTTTGAGATTTCACAAAATGAGTTAATATATCGATATTATTATATTTTTGGAATCATGGCGCCTTGCTCGTCACAACAGTATGTTTATTTCTATCGATAGAAATCTGCAAACAAGTAGAATTACATATAACCGATACGCTAAATTCAAATAGGCACATCGCACATGAAAGAGTGGCTCTCGTGATTCCACATTTTCAACAGAAGGAATGGCTCTCATGATTCCACATCTCAACAGACAAAAGCATTCCTCCCCTTAATCTAAAATATACCCCTATAAATTAGCTACCATCTACCAAAACCCTTATTTTCTTTCTACTCGCGGTCAATAACGTTTGAACCGTCGATACTCTTCCTCAAAACCCATCGTGAACTTCTAAAAACCTTAAACAATCCATATAAAAATCCATGAATCTCAAAATGTGTATATGTGAGATCGTTAGGACCAAATCTTCCATCTCATATCAGTCCTGTTGGGTGTGCATCATCTTCCTGGAGTTCAAACATTTGCAGACGCCGTAAGTGTAACTGGTTGAGCTCGAGTTAGTAGGTGCCAGGCAAGGTGAAGGGTGGCGTTGAGATCGGGATTAGGGGAGACGAGGGTTCACAAAGTTCTGGTAGGGTTTTGTTGTGAATAAGTTCACACTTTTTGGGTAGTGTCCTATTGTGGAGAGGAGACGCGAATGGGAGTGAAATCGACAATAAGAGGATGATGGAGTTGGGCTTATGAAGAGCAAAGTTTCGGTGGATAAATTTAGCAGCTGAGTTTGGATAGTCTAGGGTGATGGAAAGGAACTGGAAGTGGATGTATGTTTGTGAAGATGATACAGTAGGAGGGCTTGGGTTTAATGTGTACAGGGACTTGTTTTCAAAGGAAAGCAAGGCATGGGTATTGCACTAAAGGAAAGAAGGGCCCGGGATGTTTGTACGTTGGTTGAAATGGATTTGAGAAGCAGGTTGCGGTTGTAAGTATATAATGGAGTTTAAAACAGGGGGTGGTGTGTTAATAATATGAATGGTATACGACCGTGGGGAGTTGGAAGTATCAGGATTTGAACTAAGGAGTTCGGTGAAGATGAAAGTCGTTCTGTTATGATGGCATGCAAGTTTTTATCAAGTTTTTATCTGGAAATAAAAGAAGTAATAAGAGGAGTGTTAAATGGCCAGTTTAATGACGATGAAGGATTTGGTCTTCACTTAAAGATGGAGGAGGAGAATACGTGTAGGGAGTTCAGAAATGGAGCAGCTGTTTCGTGAGTTGTCTGGGTAGGAGAAAGAGGACATCGTTATAGGTGTTCACTATTAATGGTTTACAGTTATGTGATTTTACTCTCAAGGCATGGAAAAAGCGTCGAGTATCTTACTGGGTTTAGTGTGGAAATTGATGATGGGATAAGGGAGGGAATGGTGATGGAAGTAGGCAGATGGTTGAATGGATACGACAGTTTTAGAAGGGGAAGAAGGACCTGTTTTATACCGGTCAGTGCAGAGGGATTGGTTAGGCTTGGTTGATAAGGTTAGGCCCAATATTATAAAAGGAATTTTAATTTATTTTAATTAAAATTTGTACAAACTTGTGTAAGTCGTAACGTGTTCATACGTTAACGGAATTCAACGAAACAAGATCCGATAGAATCGTATGGTTGGTGGCTACGCCATAGAACTGACTGAGAGTTAACTGGAGCTCGTTACATTTTATGGCGAAATAAATTGTCCATCTGAATCGAGCGACGGTTATCGTTATTAACGATGATCGTCCAATGCGAGTAAATCTCACTAACTCTGAACAGTTTATATTTTCATGTTGTATTTTTAGAACTGTTAAAAATTGTCTGATTGACTGTGTGTTGATTATTTGATTGAACTGCTAGTTAGTTAGTGGAAATTATATATATATATATATATAAACCGTTAAATATATATATATTGATTCTGTTAATAGAATATTTCATATTGAACTGAAATTGATGTTGATTATGTTGTGTAACATTTGTGGATGCAGGGAAACAGGTTGGAGGGGTCCAACTGGACTCCTCAATACTTATAATACTGTTCTGTTCATATATTGTAATATATGATGTGATATAAAATCTGTTGTCAATTATGTGTGTGTTTGGACGATATTGGCCATCGTGATTTGATATGGTAAATACCATAATACCGGAAGGTTTTAAAAAGGAATTTCCAAAACGAATATTGAAAATAAATTATTTATAAAAGGGAAAAGATTTATAAAATCAAAGAAGATTTTATAAAAAGGAATTTATTTATAAATGGAATATTTATAAATTGGAAATATAAAGGAAATATATTTGTAAACCAAATATAAAGGAAATATTTATTGGTAAAATAAATAGAATAAAGGATTATTTATTTAGAAAATAAATAGAATAAAGGATTATTTATCGGGAAAATAAATAGAGGAGTTAATCGAACATAGTTAATCAAAATGGAGTTAAACAAAAATTACACTACAACAAAACAGTCCTTTTACAATGGGCAAAAACCATTGTAATATGCATTTCACAACGGGCATACGCCCGTCTTAATATGCGTCGTCGTAATAGCTCCTAACTATTTGACAACGGGAAATGACTGCTGTAAAAGACCGTTATAATAACTTGCTCTGTCACATGCAATGACTCTATGACAATGGTTAAACCCGTTGTAATAACTAATAAATTACAAGCGGCTTTTGCCCGTTGTAATACAGTATATTACAACGGTTGTCAACCGTAGTAATATACTACTTGGTAAACCTATTTTACAACACGCCATGGACCATTGTAAAATTATCATATAACAACAGTTTTTGCCCGTTGTGAAATAAATGCAAATTTAAATATAATTACTGTGGTATACATCCATAATAATAATGAATATTTTAACATGCAATAAACACTGTAATGCAACAATCAAAATCACATAATAACACATACTAAATGACAGAAGCAAGAGTCATATAATTCCAACACATTTCAAAAAGTTCGATAAGTTTACACTCCAAAAGACTGGATAAGTTTACATTCCAAAAGGTTAGATAAGTTACGTCGACATAGTTCTAACATAAATTACATAACAGTTTCATAAGTATCTATACTAGACCGAGGAAACGTAATCTTTGTGCCATTCGACGCTAGATCCAACGGTCTGTTTGATAATGGACATCTCCGAATTTAGCCTAAACAAAAAAGCTTCCGGTTCCACCGCTACATTCACATATATCTTCCAAACATCAGCTCCAACCTTTCTAAAATGTAATAAAGCATCAGGATCAGTACTTGCTATCATCCCCTCTACAACTATCTTAGTCCACTTCAATTATGTGTATCAGATCATCTGGTTATACAAAATTTACTTAACACTTATATATATATATATATACACACACACACATATAAACACACACACATAATTCTTAAACAAAGAAACATATAGCCTTAACAAGTACTTTTCCAAATTGACTAGCCTGAAACAAAGCAAAGGTAAAGTTCCATCCTGGCTCGGTTACAAAACACAAAAGGTAATGCAGCACAATGTACAAAAGGTACATCACATCCAATCTATGACATCACAGCAGAGAAAAGGCCTTACCAGAAATATTTGAGAAGGTTAAACCCCACATCAACGCACTAGAACCACCCCACCACTGAAGAACGACATGGATAAGATCATTGTCATAACCAAAAAACACCAACCAATTTTCCTTTTAACCACAAACTAGTTTTCCTTTTAACCTCTTGGTTTGCCTACGCACACACAGTTCAACTTCATCCAAACTATATTTCACAAATTCACCATTGCTACATGAACAAGACTCACAACGTAATAATAGACAACAGCAAGGAAAGCATCAAATATGAAAGAAATTCAACTAAAAAAAAGAAAATGAAACGAGGAAAACTCACCCGTTGAATAGCTGCACATTTATGAATGAGAAAATCTAACAAGAACACTTAACTTCGTTAAACTTTCAATAGGTGATAGGAAATCTATCTCTTTCTCACTAAATTTTGCACATCTATTATATTCAATATCGTTTATAGTTTCAAGCTTTGTATCTACAGTATGCAACAGAAAACAATGAATATCGAAAATCAAATATAAAGTGTGTTGTGAAATAACACAAGAAAAATATTACATATATCAAAACAATTACCTGGACTTGTAAGTGAAGCAGCCGAAGCTGCCAAAAATATCAAGATCATTCACTTGTATAGAAATAAATATAGTTGTCGCACTTGGATCAAAATCTTATATATTTCCTGCAATAGATAAAATCTTATATAATGAACTCACTTCTTCATGTATGTACCCATTATATATTGTTGCAGCAGATGTTCACTGGCAGCAATATCTTCATCTTCGGTGATTGATCGATCAATTTTATAGCAATCCATCTAAAGAAGACTTAGCTCCATTTGCAGGTAATGCCTTATGTCAATTCCTGCAAAAAATTAAATCCATTGAAATAATTGAATGCCTAAAGCCGCTACAACAAAAGCATCCATTAAGCACTTGACTTCAATCAATAAAAACAAAACCTAAGTTGAAATAACTCGTAAAACCACATGGAAGTTAAAACAAACAGCTTGTATGCATAATTTACAACATACAAAAATAAAAAATGTGCAAAAGATAGTCAAACCAGAACCTGTTATATTGTCTAATCTGTCGGACAATGTGTTAAGAAAACTAGTTAATGGTTTTAAACAAAAGATTGATATGACTGCATAAATACCGAAAGAAGAAAACTAATAGATGGTGAAACTAGAATGACTGATAGGTGATGGTGCACTTAAGTTGTTGATGGTCATGGCCAATAGATGCAACGATTGTTGATGGTGCACAAACAGTTAAGTTGAAAACTGCAACCAAGTGAATTGGAACAAAAGAGCACTTAATAATGGCAATACATTGGAATAGAATAGTATCAACTATCAAAATCATCTACTTCTCACCGTTGAACGTTTATCTAATTCGTTCTAAGTATCAAAAATACCAAATAGAAAACTAAAAATTAAAAGCAGCATGTATACTGTATACAAAAATAATGCAGAAACAAATAAAGCATGCTGGCGATGAATAGAAGGTAAAATAATGTTATGTCTTCATAGAAACTGAGTTTGCATTAGGCAATTTAGTCAGGTAGGACACTTGGTAAAATAATGTTATGTCTTCATAGAAATTGAGTATGTTACTTTTTGATTTTTCAGGGGAGTATAAAACATTGATATAAGCCTATATATGCCTTAGGCAATTTAGTCAGTTAGGATACTTGGTAAAAAAATTGCAATTCTGTTTATATGGTCAATTCTGGCTTTTATCTACCAAACAAAGAAAAACTAGTGCACCTACTAATGCATATATCAACATATAGTTTTACATCAAGTTATAAACTTCTGGGTTTAAATCACCGTAAATTGAAAACCCATCACCCTGTGTGTATAATTTCAAGGATTTTTAGTATACTCTTTCCTATATTTGGTACTTCACATGGTAGCCTATATCATATTCACAAGGATATAGCTATTTCCTAGTACATTTTGCATGAAAACTAGAGCATATATATATACATACTTTTGGTCACACAAAAAACTCAAGCTTACTGCTTCATTTTTATATGACACTGCCAGGTTTATTTACTTGAATACAAAGTTCCAATATGTATGTCTAGTTGTATATAGACTTGGGCATTATTACACAACTTAAAAAAAAACTTTTAAGGTTCATTCTTACCACTCTTTAACTTTGTTAAAACCTCAGGTCCATTCCGAAATTTATAACTAAGCACCTCAACATTGTAACCTTAGTATCTTTAGTTCAAATCAACAGATAAATGGACTTTCTTATTGTATTTAACATGCAGCTATCAATCAGACCACAAGCCATATTTCATTTTACTAGATCTATTGGAAAAACAGAATTCTATTTTCAACATAAACATCATGCTACCTAGTTAAAATATAATGGCTTACATATCAAATTAACATTAGCTTATCTTTTTTTTTCTAGCCAAAGAAAACACTACCCAGGGTGAGTAAATAGCTAGACTGCAGGAAAGACACACTCTCAACACTCAGCTGCCAAGGCAGTCACATAACACAACTGTTTACAAATTCCAATTACAAGACTCTCACAATACCAAGAAGCCTAAGAAAGGAAATCACAAGCCAAGACCATACAAAAAACAGTACCTGTTACTAACTTATAAGCAAACAACCTCCAAGCTCTGCTGGAAACAAGATTAACCGGCAACAGAAGGAAAACAACACAATTATCATCCTTTACTCACCTCCAACTCCCATTAGATAAGCTGAAAACTGTCACCACTACCAAACTACATGACTTCAAGTTCGTAGGCAAGCAAAGCAACCAAGAACCAAGAATTTTCACGCTGAAACACAACACCCCTAACCAAGTAGAGAAACCCTCACCTCGCCTAAAATCAAATACCCCAGATTTGAGAAACAACACTTCCACAAACGAAAGCCAAACAACAGCACAATCCAACAAGACACCAACTCAAGTCTAACAAGTCAAGAGCGACAACAATGGCAAAAGCCATCACAATGACAAAAGTCAAACCATCCAACCTGATTAAGAACCAGCGCTGTACTCAAAGAAAGAAAGACACCAGCTCCTCGCCAAGGCGATTCAAACTCTAAGGTCAGCCTAACAGTGTTTCTCATATCGAAACAACATGGAGATAAACAAAGGGACGCGAGTTGTCTTTACTCTTTTGCCAGAATTAGCTAAAGCAAGGAAGAATGTTATGCGCTTTGGTTCTTAAGTGGGTATGCTTGATGTAGGCGAATGAAGTGAAACAGGCGAGAAAAATCAGAAAGCGGATCTGAGGAAATTAAGGTTAGGGTAAAAAGGGGTGAAAACACCACACAAACGAAAGCTGACCATAAGTTGAGAGGTGGAAAGGAGAAGGATCGATTCAGAAGGAAGAAGAGGTCTTTGATTTGAACGAAAACTGACCATAAGCTGACCACACAAACGAAAGGTAACCATAAGCTGGCCATACAAACGAAAACTGGGTATGCTTGATGTAGCCACCATTAAAATTGATTTGAACGAGGTCTTTGATTTTGGGTTTAGAGATGGATTCACGATTTATGGTTATAATTTGAATAAAAGGGCAGGCAACGAAAATTAGAGCGGGTTAAATTTTAGAATGTGGCTCAAACATTTCTGGCGAAGGTTCCTACTAAACTTAATACATGAACAAAAGATATTTTTTATTTTGGTAAAATTAATTAACAAGTATGGTATTTAGGATTTATTATATCAGTAATTTTTCCAATATTCATACGTATATTTGTATGGCTAGATTCTTAATTGAATTAGTTGTCGTTCACGTACAAATCATACAATATGTCTGATGCATTCATTTTATATATTACTTTTAAAATTAATTAAATTTAGATTTTTATAATTTTTTATATTTAATAGCTTACGCAAATGAGGTCCATATGATACATTCCTTTTTACATTGTGATTATATCGAAATGCTCTACATTACGAAGTGTTGTATAATTGATAGTTCCACTGACGATGACTATTTGAAACGAACAAACATATTTTTGTCTCAGTCGTCATATTCGTTTGTTTTCTAATTAAAGTTCAAATTGAAAACGAGATATACCAATAGTGATTATTTAATAAAAATTGGTATTTGTCTCAGTCGTCAGTCGATATTGTCTCAGTCGTCATATTTTTGTCTCAGTCGAAGTATTAGTCTCAAGAAAGTATTGTAATTATTAATTGTCGAAAATTGGTAACATACATTTTTAGCACCTATTACAACGAGCATTTTTAGCCCATTGTAAAATTGGCATCTATTACGGTGGGCGTTATGATTATAAATTATTATATATTTGATATTAATTACTCGATTATACTTATTAATAGATGAAAAGTTAAGTTAAGTTTGTTGGAATACTGATTATATATAATAACTAGTAGTTAGTAATTTTTACACATTATAAATGATTAATATAATATTATTGATGATTAATTATTAAATATTAATAAATAATATAGCATTATTAATGATTAGTAATTATCAATGTAATATTATAGTTAAAGGCAATAATATAAGTTATATAACATCATTGAATGAAATCTAATATGTAGATAATAGTATAATGAAAACGTCATTATTTAAAACTTTTTTTACAGCTATTTGGGTAGACATTGTGGATATTATTACTTTTACAATGGTGTTATAAATAATATAATATTGTTAATAATTATTATTTATGATTAATTATTAAATATAATATTATTAATGATTAATTATTAAATAGTAATAAATAATGTAATATTATTAATAATTAGTAATTAGTAATATAATATTATAGTTAATAATTAATATTATATGATTAATGATTAATTATTAAATAATAAAACAAAAACAGTATTAATTTTTATAAAACATCTATAATAAGGGGCCTGAAATGACCGTTGTAATAACATTCTATTACAACTTGCAGGTTTTACCCGTTATAAAAAGAGCATTGCAAAGGATATCTATTACAACTGTCCAGAAATGACCGTTGTAATATCATTCTATTACAACGGGCAGTCTATGCCTGCTGTAAAAGAGTGTTACACAAACATCTATTACAACCGTTCAGAAAGTGACCGTTGTAATAGCATTATTTTACAACGGGCAGGTTGTGCCCGTTGTAAAATGGACGTTGTGATAGGTTATTTTTGTTGTAGTGTTAGAAACTGACAAGAGATTAATAAGTTGAATGGTTTCTTGAGTATCGATCTGATGTTGGTTTCGGCCTTCGGGGTTTATACTTAGGAAGTTGTTCTCTTGTTAGTTTATAGTTAGAGTCTGATAGATGTGGAAGAATAGTGATACGTAATTAAGCTATGGAAATGTTTTCCAGTGTTAATAACATATATTTTCTAAACATAGAAAATAAGGAAATGTGAATATATATATATATATATATATATGTGTGTGTGTGTGTGTGTGTGTTAAATGATGATTGATCGATATAATTTCCATCTGGAAATAATATCGTTGTTTGCACACATATTTTTCTTTGATAGTTAAATCACAGACTATCAAAGTTTTCGACCATTTTAACGTTGTTAATATGGAGAGACCGGTTGGATTATTATCCAAAGAACCACTCTGTACTGGCATAAGCGTTGTGAATCTTATATGCCAAAGATAATTGAAGATGGAGTAAAGTGCAAAGGCTATTGGATAAGTCTTAGATAACAGTGCCTAAGATGGATATACTGAATAGTGCCTTCGGTTTTTCTAGTCCCAGGACAACTTGTATGGAAGAAGGTCTGACAAAGTATATCAAATATACCACGTCAGTTGATCTCTTCAAACATATTCATGTTTGGTGGCGGAGGAATTCGTTTCTCTTAGCTGTATACCCGTGGTATTTTTGGGGAAATCAATTTGTGATTTGGCAGGTATGACGATGTGACATTCTAAGTGAATGAAGATGTGGCATGTAAAAGATAAGTGTAGCTTCTAGCCTCACATCCGGTAAATGACAGAAATCGTGCAGGCATCATGGCTATGTAGGTCGCAACTATTAGGATGTATAATCACCTTATCTGAAGTTTCATTTACTTCTAAAAATCTATTGTCGATGCTGTCCCATTCGGGAAACGGTTGCCGATCCCAACCGTTGGTGACATACATTCGATACACTCAAGCGAAATGAGTGGTCGGTCATGTGTGGCTGGGTTGCAAGATGTTCTTGTTGAACCCATTGTATTCCTCTCTAAAGGTACACTAGCGAAAGGTGGTTCCATACCTTGTCATAGTTGGAAATCCATTATCCAATACGTGCTTGCGGTTTTGATTGTATACTGTATATGTAGAACGTGAGATGAAAGCGTTTCTGCTAGATGATTATTATATTGTGGTTGATAGATATTATTATAGTATCAAAAGGTTTTTGATATAAAGATAATTTGGATTCTCATAAGGGAAAAAGCCGTTCTGTTATACAGTGTGGTCTTATGAGATGTCGTTTACTTGTTCAAACTGTTTCAAACTGTTTTACTCATACCAGTCACATGACCGACCCAGAGTTTATTTTGTTTTGTTTTCCCTAAACTCTTGGGTGCCCAATTTTGTACGGGCAGTCAAGCAGTCGGGATTTACAGATACTTGAAGAGATGGAGCAGGAGGCTTCAGGATTACATAGCTATTATTTATTTCCGTTGTTGTTGTGAGTGTTGTACTCTGCAATGTTATTGTATACATGTACTGTTTGTATTTCAAAAGTTATGTTATATTTTATTCGTTCCGCTGTGAGATTCGTGTTTACTCTGATGATGATGTTCTTCTTCTTCTTCTATTCTATAAGTTCTATCTTATCTATTCTCACCCTCTAACTTCTTTCATTAACTATTCGGTTATTTTCGATCCTTGGATGTTCGATTTGTGTTGTATATCGGATAACCAAGATCGCTAAAAACCGGGTCGTTACAGTGCAGTAGGCGTAGCAATGGCGAACGCAAGGCAGTTTTATGTATAGAACAGATTGTATGAGGAAGAAGAGGACAAAAAGAAGAAAATTGATGATTATTTGATTTTTTTTGTTGCCCCTTATATAGGGTGTGAAGAGGTATTCATTCGCGACAGGGCGCCACTGTTCGAACTGCAACGGTAATGACTGCTGGAAAGGTTGCGACACTTTACCAACAGTTATTTCCGTTGGTAATTGCGCGGCTATTTAAAAAATAGTCAGTTGAATAACGCAAGCAGGCCTAGCGGTACTCGGAGGCCCTATCCGATCACGAGACCCCAAGAGCCCCAAGGCCCAAGGCCCTAATCGTTGACCTTTTTAAATTAATATGAAATATATGCATGCTTTATTCATGCTATTCCATTGCCTCTCTCTCTTCCTTTTTCTTTTGATATAACATATCAAGCTTTTGTATATGTAGTGATTTAAGGCACAAGTTTTCCCGATGTGGGACTTAGTGATTTTGCCAAATTTGCCAACTCCACTAATTCATTTCTAACAATATTTAGGATAAAATTAAAAGAATACCCTATTGTCATTAGCAAATTGAGATACACTAATGAGGATCTTTTTATTTTTTGTTACTCCCAATAAGTTATAAAGATATAATTGTCTTTTTCCATTAATACAAGTGTTACAAATATAAGAAATAGTAATTGTCTTACCATTAGCCATACTTATTTGTTGTTTACATATGTATTTCTTACTTTCAAGATTCAAATTATCTAAATAGTTGGTTAGGTTAATAATAGCGCAAGAATCTCGGTACCATCTTTCTTTTGAGTACATTCAGGTTTCGCTAGATCATTTTGATTGCATCCCTTGCGGCTTTTAGACTGAATATGGTTATCACTTTGAATTTGAGCTATATATGCACTTGGATTGTTAGGATTTTGAACATCAGAATTCTGTTTGGACCTGTTATTCGGATTAATCCTGGAATAGCACTTTGATGCAATATGTCCAACTTTTTCACATATTTGGCATTTTGATCTATTAGAATTATTCCATCAACCCCGCCTTCGGCTTTGTTGGAGCTACCACCCCTTTGAGTTTGATTATTTCCTCCATTGAAGTTGTTTGGCCTATGTTTTTGAAGTTTGTAAAAAATAAAGAAATTAGATTCTTGCAGTTTCTTGATATTTAATATTGTTTTATGAGAAGAATTATTGACTAAACATCATCTAACCAGGCTATTTTAATTTTTGGTGATAACATCAATGATTGCCTCATAAACACTATCCAGAACATTTACGATTGATGGTATGTGGTATGAATTTGATGTTTTACTTCCTGTTGCGTGGAGTAAATCATGAATGTTTTTGACTTTGAATAAGTATTATCGCATGCTTTGATTGTCCTTCTACACATTCTGTACTATCTCTTATAGCTTTATCTTTGCCGTCGACTATGTATTGAATAATTTTTCCATAGTTACCAAATCCCATTTGCAGTTTTACATACTATCACATGTAAGAAATTTTGTGCTGATAGAAGACATAAGCCATGAGCTTATTAGTCTACCTGTCCTATGAAATTTTAGGAATTCTTCATCACTAACAATTTTGTTTTCTTGATTAAGGATGAATTTAGGTGGAATAAGTAGTGTTCCAAGAATATAATCTTTGAGACCGTACCCCTGTATAGTTGTATTAATTTGAAGCTTCCATAAGAAATAATTTTCTTCTTTATGACCAACTGTGATTAGTTAGTTCTAAAGACCGATCATGGCTATGAGAAGAAGATATGTTGCACTCAGATTTTGGTTTTGAGTTCCAAATGAACCGACAGTCGCACTGCCTTTGCCATAATAGAGAATTGGAGGGATGAGGAGATCAAGAAATCGGGAAAATAACTAGAAGATGAGAAATATTTGAAGAAGAGATCAAGTAGAGCAAGATTAATTAAGAAAACAGGTTAGATGCAACCAGAGAAGCCACAAATTTGATATAAATCTGACGATTTTTCTGGTAAGGCACTAATTTTGAATTCCTGAATATTTTCTTACCTTCTCGACTAATTCTGATGAGCTAATGAGTTCTTGTCTTCATGATTTAAGTGAAATAGGTATTGATACAATTAAATTTGATTCTTGGCCAGGAACAGTACGGATTTCACTTAGATCCACTCTCAAATGACGAGATTTCTAATCTCATATGAGAGAAATTTGATGATGAAACCAATTCTGATGGGTTTTAATTATTGGTCGCAGTTTTGACACGTAGAATTTCATTTGTAATGAAGCTCTGATACCAAAATAGATTTCAAGACTAAATGGTACTATATTGTATTTAGAATATTTGAGTGAATGAATTGTAATCTTTATTGAATGTGTTGGTCGACTATAATACAATGCCAAGATATATATTTATATGCATAGTCTCATGGGATTTGTAAATGTAGCCCAAAGCAATTAAAATTGGTCAAAGAAGACTGGTTCGGGTAAATAAAAGAGGTGACCCATCATCTAAAAAACATAAAAAACAAGTGTGCCGCAATCCTTCATTCTAACTCTTGCTCATGGCAAGAATATCGCTTCTTTCCTCTAGTACACCTTAAAATATGGAAACTGGATCCAATCCAAGGAGAATTTTCTTTCATTTTACATAATGAAGTTCACATCAAAGACATTATTCTTTGTAGAAACAACATAAATGTAACAACCATCAGACTCAGACCTCTGACCTCCCTTAAAGCAACAACATGCATTAATCACTATGTTAAAAGATCTTTGTGTTAGCTTTTCGAGAGAGGTGTTACAGACGCCCTTAAAGAGCCTAACGTCCTCGTTGGCTCATATCACTCACCACCTAGGCGTTGTGCTTGTAACCCACATCAGTACCACACCTGATGAAATCTATAACATTATACACACAATTCCGACTGGGTATAGGCTCTAATACCAAATATAACGGTGATTGTCCTACCAATGGCCATCGCTAGTACCTCAGGAGCTAGTTTTACGGCCAACCTCTCGACTGCACCGATCTCTACCAGGACGTGTAGGGTAAGAGTCAATGGTTTGCCATGGATCACAAGGCGAGAACCTCTATCACACACAACATAAACCAGCTCTGATAACAAATGTAATACCCCACACCCCTTAACGTCACCCTTATGACTTATGAGGATTTCGCTAAGGAATATGAAGCGTATATGTATAAAATAACATTATAGAGACTAAAATTCACAAGACAACATACGAAAACACAACAGGATTTAAAACTTTATTTAAAGCAAAACATAAATATTATTACATCATAAAATGCAATTCATCATAAACCCACAACTGTCTCATAAAAAAGCAATATAGTCAGAGTACTAAATAAATTTCTTCTCAAAATCAGGTACAATAACAAGTCTACAATGGAATAGAACATAAATGAGCAGAAAGTAAGTCAAGCAGAAATCTCCAATAAGCTAAGATGAAAAAAAACTTTAATCCACTCTGAGATCCTTCACCATGAGAATTTAGGGGGAGGAGGAGAAAAGGGAGAAAGAAAACTAGTCAGACATAAAGCCTGGTGAGTTCTGTAATTAGTAGCATGAGTGATAAAAGAAGGAATCCGGACATGATAATAGTTTAAGGAACAATAACAATGAATAAGACAATAGAAAGATAAGCAAGGATATAGTTTATTGTCTTCTCGTTTGTACCATTCGATTTCTACACCATTTCCCACAACTCGTAATTAGGATGTAACCTAATTCTACCCATCAATCGACTCCTAAACCACAGTTGTGATTACATATGTAACCTATGGGTCATGTATTTATCAGGCCCGACCCATCATCTTTAAAGGATATAGTGTTAATCACAGGTGTTATAGTGTCTTATTTTCTCCAGTCGGCGTGATGCACGCTTACCGCCTCGTCAGAATGCACCTGTGCCCACCTCGTTTGGACCTCTTGCTACCCAGTACAGTATAAGCATGCCCTCGTCTCCTCATGGAACCTCTATACAGTGTGATAAAAGGATACTATATGATACGGGTCCCCAACCAAAATGCAGTTTGACTCAAGTCAACCCTAGACTTAGTCCCCAATTTATTTTATTATCATTGACTGCCTACTAATATAGATCACTATAGAATTTTCACTAGTTACCCTAGACCCCATAGAACTGTAAGCAAACGCTAAGGCTACCATAGATTAATTATTTTATTTGGCCATTTATTTTCGCTAATCATGCTACCCCTACCATTGGAACGGATCACAACTATGAGCCTCTTATTTTCCTCAATCATCCATTGTTGTTGGAACTGACTCCCATTATATGCTTATTTAATAGGCCATTTATTTTCCCTAATCAATTCACACCACTGGAATGGACCCCTATTCATGCTTAATAATTTATTCATATTAAACTTAATGCTCATTTTCAGTTTATTAATAAGTCAACTCATTCCATATAACCTCTTGTTATACTTTAGGTTGTATTAAACAACATCCTGCTTATATTCATTATATAACCCAATCCCCTTTAATAAGGTCTAACTAAGTTAAGCTATTCCAATTATTCAGTTTATTTTTTATTTCCCCAAAATTATAGTTTATTTGTCCATTAATATATTAATTCAGTATGTCCCAGTTAATCTTTTATACCCAAATTGATTTTTTTCCAATATGCGCTTTATAACAAAATTCATAATTTTTCCAATATGCACAAAAATAACTAGGGTAAAGTTTTAGGCTCTTTGAAAGGCCTAAACTCAAGGTGAAATAAAAGGATAAAGGTGTAGTCTCTCACATGGCCTAGACTCAAACAAATAAACCAGGTCTATAAATGAAGTAGGGAAAAATCTTAACTGTACATAAAACAAACCTCAAAGAAAAGGGATAGAAGTAAACAAAATGATTTACAGTAATAGATAAATTACTGAAATAAACTAAAGTAGGGGTAGAAATGGTAATCAGATATACAAAATCATTTTGCAGAAAATAAACACTGAAATCTGCAAATTACTGAAGAAAATAACAACTATTATACTATCCAAATAATCCCCAAATTATATTGTTCTTGTAATCACAGAAAATATTCATAGAAATATTCAATCCAATACTCCTTTCTCGGTCGAAATCGTGCCTGGAAAACAACGGCCAGGCTAAGACCTGAGTTGACCCATTCTATAGATGGGTCAACACAGGGGGGTCGACCTACGTAGGGCCTGGGTCGACCAAGTTTGGGACAGGGACATCCCAATTCCAACGTTCGATTTATATTAATATGTGTTTTTTTAAATTTTAAATTCAAATTTCGTTTTTAGTCTTTTATTTGTAACTTCTTCGTTTTAAGTTTGATTTCAGCAAACCAAAAATCTATCTTAACCAGAATTTCGTAATAGACCTAGTGGTGCAATCCTTGTTGCCTATTTTCTACTATTTTTCAACTTAATATTTATTATTTTCAACTTTTTTACTTTAATTTCTTTATTAAAATTTTGGGTTGTTACAGTAAATTACTCACTATCTTTTATGTAATCGTGGTTTAGAAAACGTGGATCATCTTTTCTTCAACTGTATGTATTCTTATAATCTCCTGGAAGAGTGTGCTAGATCACTACAGTATGCACCCTCCTACAAGAGGTCCTTTCATTAAATGCATTGGAATATTCAATTTTTTGAGATGGAGGTCGAACGGTGGTCATAAGATGTTTGCTTCCCTATAGAAGTTAATACATATTCTGGGACGAGAGAAATAACAGCAAAACCAAACAATTAAATCTAACTATCTCTTCCTTATTTCAGAAGATAATTAAGAACTAAACATGAGCGTGTTTGAATACATTTCAATACTCGGTAGGAGCACTAATTTTATTTTTATTACATTTTTCTACTTTCTCCTTTTCTTGTTGAGGTTGTGTTGTATTTCTTTTCTTTTTATAGCTGTTATGCACTAGAGATAGGCACCTATTTTTGTATGAACAAAAGTGGTACGACCACTATAATACGCTAACCTTAATGTATATATTTGTATTCATATCTATTTACTATTTAGATTAAGTTAGATTTTTATTGGTACATGTGGTTATTATAACTGGATTAGCTGTATGCTCATTGCAATTCTCCTTTTTATTGATCTTCCATTGTGCTGACTTTCTAAAAAAGAATAATTTTGATATATATTAACATATATATAGGGAAACTCTATACAAACACAAAATGGTGACACAAAATTGAACAAAATAATTCTCAACCACTAGATTTCTCTTTGAATTCCATATTACACATAATGACAAACAAATACAACGGTCCAAACTTTGTGTCTTTAAGTTTGTGTCTCAATAGTCTCTCCTATATATATATATGCATAGATTAAAAGATTGTAAGTAAGAAAATTGCCAATATTTTAATTACACATATGCTTTATATCGTACCCATTTAATCTTAAAGTTTTCTCATGATGTTTTATACTTATAATGAATCATAAAATGAAAAAATATTTTATTAAATATGTGTATATATATATAATAATTTAATGATTTTGTGAGTACTTGTTATGTAAAATTAGACAATGAATATAATTTCAATTTTATAATTTTTAAGTTTGCTGCATCTAAGAGTCTTACTAGATTTCGAGCTCTTATCCGTGCATCTAAGAATGGCGAAGCTGAGTGTAGAAAAATGATGCTTCCATGGCGTTCCTACCAAGTCCTCCTGGCCTTCCGAATGGCAAAGACGAGTGCAGAAATTTCCGGGACAACATGCGTTTCAGAGGCTAGGGCGGTTCCGGATCGCGCTCGGCCCAACAAGAAAAACGATCGGCTACCTCCTGTGGGGTGGGTGGGTGGTGCGGGCGGCTGACCGAACTGGCCAGAAGGTTACTGTGGTGCTTCCACGACGTTCCTTCCAAGTCCTCCTGACCTTCCGAATGGCGAAGCCAAGTGCAGAAATTTCTGGGACGACGCGCGTTTCGGAGGCTCGGGCAGTTCCGGATCGCGCTCGACCCAACAGGAAAAACGATTGACTGCCCCTTGGGGGGTTGGTGGGGTGGGAGGCTGACCGAATTAGCCAGAAGGTTACTGTGGTGCTTCCGCGGCGTTCGTACCAAGTCCTCCTGGCCTTCCGAATGGCGAAGCCGAGTGCAGAAATTTTGGGGATGACGCGCGTTCCGGAGCCTCGGACGGTTATCAATTATTTGATTTCGAGCTATTATCAATTATTTTAATATTATATGTTACTTCAATTTAAAAAGTTTCATAAATTACTTTTTAAGCCTAAAATATGCTTTCATATTTTCTAAAATTATAAACTTGTAACTTTATCCTGTAATAATTTTCATTAATTTGTTTTGATGGAAATTATTTTATTAAAACATTATGTGTATATACGAATTCTTAAATAGTTCATATATATATGTGCATGTGTATCATGTGTGTGTGTGTATATATATATTTCTTGTTTTATCATAATTTTACAATACTTATATAAACAAACTATAATATCCACATAATGAGCTAATGTGTCCAATGCAATGAAAATCCCAGCATTTGTATACAACCACATTATATCCTTTATGGGTTATCTATTACACACACAAACACACACACACATACACACACACACACATATATATATATATATGTGTGTGTGTGTGTGTGTTTGTGTGTGTGTATTTGATACATATATACCTAATTATATCCAATTAAATAAATTATATATTATCGAACTTTTAAATTTAAGTAAAATGAATGATTTTATTTAAATTAAGTTCAGATATTTTCTCGATAAGTTAGGCCTTATAGGATCAAATTAGGTCCAATATAGTAAAAAAAAATGTTTTAAATTCTCCCATATATTTTATTGTGGCTTAGCCCAGTTTTAATACTATTAAAGCGAGTTATAACATCGTTGAGTTTAGTGGACGTAGGTCGTTCGTAGAGGATATTTCTAGTGTAGCTTTTTACGAATGTAGTAGTAGTTGAGTTGGTGATTGTGATGAGTAGTTTGGGTATAGAAGTTACTGATTATGGCTAATGATTGAAGATAATAGCTTGCTGAATGGATGTTGTGAATGGGGTTTGAGTTGGTGGTTATTTAGTGATTAATTGTAGGTGTTTGGTTTACTCATGTGAGACAAATGTTTTAAGGGTTGTTGTAGTGTTGTAATGTAGACGAGGGGAAGTGATCATGTTGTTGTTTAAAGAGGCGATGGGGAATTTTTTTGATGTTGAAGTGTTACTTGTTTGAGGATCATAGTTGAGGATGTAAGTATTTACAAAGGGAAGACATACATAATATGTGTGTTGGTGAGGGAGGTGCTTAATCGTGATGTTTTTTGCAATGAGGTTTAATTTAGATGGGGAGCAGGTGAATGAAGGAGCAATTGTCAGTGATTTTTGGCTGAGGGTTTATAACAGTTTGACTGAGGTTTGCATGGGCTGATGATGGTATTTGTTTGTGAGGAATTATAAGCAGCATTGGAAACAGAGAGAAAATTCACCGAAATCAAATAATAGAGAATGAAATAAGTCAAATACTACAAATACTGAAAAAGAAAAGTAATGAAATGTAGAACATAAAATGTAATAGTTAAAGCACAGAGAAAGAAAACAATAACTAACAGTTTTGAATTAAAAAAATGTTTCTTTGTTTTTTATATGCAAATGATTAGAAGAAGAGAGAAAACAAGAACACAAATGCGAAAATGCACAGAAAAACAAATCGATGCTAATGCAAATGCATGTAATGAAAAGCAAATAGCAAAACGATTATAATAAAATGAAATGCAATTTTTTAGCAATAACTAAAATAATTTAAGAGAGAAAAAAGATCATTCAAAGATTAAAATTGAAATTAAATTGATTTTCCCTACAATGGCGCTAAAAACTTGTTCAGAAATGCTTTTTTTATGGATTAGAAAACCGATGAACTATTTCATAGTTAAACAACCATAAACCAATGGCGTATGCCCATAGTACGTATGCCAACGTGGGTAGATCCACATGGGATACATATGGATTTAAAAATCACTCAATTAAATTAACCGAAGAGTTTGGATTTGTTGTCAGCTAAAAAAGGATAAAACTAAAAGAAAAAATTTGTAATTAACTGTGAGAATAAAACACAATATCAAGACATATATCCTTCCGTAAACATACAAATCAACACAAGACAAATTTACGATCTCAATTATTTAATCATTTGTGATAACCACCATGTACCGCTCAATACCCAACTAAGCGTTGTAGCGGTGTTCGGCCAGTACAACACGATCATCAAGAAAAGAATGAGAAAGATGAGAAGCATGATCCCAAAACCTGTCGTATATCACACAACGAATGGTACAAAGTTTAATATAAACATAACTGATATAAAACAGGCGAGACAGTATAAGGTGTAATAACCGTAATCATTAGAGTATCGGACCCATCGCAACGTAAATGTTAAGTGGTTAAATACAGATACATCTCCAAAATAAGCTGTCCCTACTCGACTACACTATTAATGTAACAACCCAAATTTTGAACGTATAATAATTAAATTAACAAAAACATTAATTAAAGAATAAGTTAAGAGATAATTGGGGATTGGGCAACGAGGGTTGCGCCATTAGGTTTTTCATGATTTTCTAGTTTAGATAAACTTTTGGTTTATGTAAAACGGGCTTAAAACAAGCAAGTTATGACCTGTTGAAGTTTGAATTTTAAAGTAGAAATTTAAAATAAAGTTAAGTAATAAATATCGCTCAATCAATGTGCAACCGGGATGACCCTATCCCAGAGGGGTCGACCCATGATCTATGTGGGTCGACCCCTGTATCAACCCATTTAATGCTGCCAGACAGGATTTCATGCTTGGCACGAGACGATTTTACTGGTGTGTTCTGGAACATTCTTACTGACGTGGATTCAAAGGTTCTGATTGAAAACCTAATTATCCTATGACCTAAATCTACCTACTATACCTATAAATTGACCTGTACTCCTCCTTTTCCACACACTTATCATTCTTCATTTCCTTAGCCTCCACTTTACCTTTTGTCTAAAATAAAATATATTGTTAGGGCACAAATTTTGAAGTACTATCTATTTGTAGATTTGAAGGATTGTTCAACCAGGGCCTTTTTGGATTTGCAATTTTCAGGTGAGTTCTTAGTAATTTTTAGATTTTTTTTTTGAGATTGGAATCAAATCTATAAAATAGTAGTTGGGGTTGATTTAGATCTGGATTTTTCTCTATTCTTGATTCAGATTATACAGTTGTTCTAATTCTTTTCTAAATCTATCTGTCTCCTTCTGCAAGTTATATTCAGAATCCTTGTTATTTGTAATTCCGAATCTCTTTTCTCATTTCTCTTTTGTTTTTTTTTCGATTTTTTCAGTTACGCTAAACATATGCCTAAAAAGAGCACATGTATACGTTGAAACAGGCATGGACCAGTAAGCCTTATATTTTGCATTGGATTATCATTTCCTCTTCTTTGTTTGGCATTTGGATTGGGAAATGAAATACATTAAATTGAAGTAATCAAAATTAAGGCTAAAGTTTGAATATGTTTAAAAATTGTAAATTTAAAGGAATAATTAGAATAAAGGAAACTGAATTGAATAAATGCATATTTAAGAGAATTAACAAAAAAAACTATAACTGGAAAAAATGACATAATAATTAAACTTGGAACAATGTAAACATGTTAACCTAGTAATCCTTCTTATCTGATTTTAGCTCAGTACTCCTTGTTGTCGGCCTTAGATATAAACATGTTGATTTGTAGTATGAATACTCATTGTTGTCGGATTTTAGCTCAATACTGCTTGTTGTCAGGCTTTGATGTAAACATGTTAATAAATAAATTATGCCCAATGCTCCTTTTTTTCAGGCTTAATAAAATAAATTGTTTTAAGGACCAAATCAAGGGTTTGCAGGATTTGAGCCAAGTTTTTTGGGATCAATTCCATCTAGCATACCCTATTTATCATTTCGGCCTCACTTGAGGTAAGTGTACGCACCATGTTACGTTGTGGATGTAAGTTGGTCCAACTGAGAGGGTGTGAGAGCCTTTACGGCGAATCAGTGTGCGTGCATTGCCTCGATTTGAGGATATAAGCCATTTTCATATTTATAGATAAGGTCATGTCAAATCGGTGATGAGCTAGGGCCTGATAAACCCAAAACCATAGTGGGCATAGGTTATCTATGATTTGACATAGCCGATCGTTTGGGTAGTATTAAGGATTTCTTCTTAATTTGTTCTATTTGTAGAAGTGCATAACTGTAACAACCAGCCCAGAGTGGGTCTAAATTTTGACCCTGAAAAGGCCCATCGAAACTTAAAGCCACTCTAGACAGGTCGTTGGTTCCTATAAGGAATTACATTTGCATAGAATAGCAGAGTAATATATTGAGATGGAATTTCACACAGCGAAACAAGAAAAATATAATAATCGAAGTAAGATGTAACATTGATTCAAAAACCACATATTCAAATAAAAAATACCAAATCCATATGTTTATAACATCATTATTATTCACCATCAAGTACTTCCAACAATAAAAGGGAAATAACAGCCAATAACATAATATTAGCCTCGTTTCTTTCTCCAGGCTCCATCATTGTCTCTTCCACCATGCCAATGCGTCACAAACTGACTTGTTGGATATGTTAAGGAGAGGGGTCATAACATAAAGTGCCGGTGAATGAAAATTACATGTGTTTAAAGTGTATACTATAAATTTGGCATGTTATATACTTCAATGTATGTCTACGAAACACACAGGCATACACACACAAAGATATATTTTGGTTAATGAGGTGGACATTTGAATCAATCGCTTAAGACCTTCATTAATGTATTTAGGGTGGATCAGCGATTACTTAAGACCCAACGAGGTGGACATTCTTGGACACTAAAGGCCCATTCTAGAATATTTATTAACGGTTGGATTTTTATGACTCTTATGACCCTAAGGCAGACCCTAGCCACTTAAGACCCCATCCTATCACGTCAACGTTGTGAGTATATATATTCTCACTAGTAATATGAGAAGTAGTATATCGTCACTTGGTACCGATTAAGGTAGGCCCGCATATACCATTTAAGGCCCCTTTGGTGGACACCTCATATTACTAGTTTACTGATATTACATTGGTAGTCATATGCCACATAAGACTTCCATTAGACGGTGGTTGATAAATTTATTGCTACATCCCACGTATACCTAAATTGTCCCTAGGTTAGCCCTTACATAGCTCCTAGAGGAAGTGGACATTCCGGGAAACTACCATACTCCCTTGTCGTCATGACTAGACCACCTTAGAGAAGGAGGACCCATAGACCACTTCGAATCTAATCGGGGAGGGTCCCATGACTTTGGCCTAAACCAATGAATTAATATTCAGAACGAGCCTAGTTATAAGAACTTAAGACCCAAACTAGACAAGAAGAAAGTCAGCACTTAAGACCTTCTCAAGGAGGGTAGTAAGCCTACCTATTCATACACATAATAGGTATGTGTGTGTATATACACACACTAGACCTCTCACATTAAACTAACTACTTGTAAATGCTGGATATGCCGAGTGGTTCCGGGCAGACTTCTACTAGAAGCGGGCTTAAACTCATGTCATAGTGCACTAAATTTAATAGTCCATGGCACCCAGACCTCTCACATTAGCCAAACTGACTTCTGATTGTTGGATTTGTCAGTTGGTTCCAGACAAACTTGTACCATAAATGACGATTAACCTCGTGTCCGTATACATACATACAAACAACAATTCCTATGGGGACTTTTACAATTTCCAATCTTATCCTAATGTGTTTATTACACCACTATTATATTTAATTACATTGATTATGCTATATAAATATTATTTTAATACACGCTTAAAACGCCAATTACCGTTCGAATTAAGAAGCATCCTAACGGTGAATTTTGTCAATCCTGTCCACATGTAAGGTATGCAAGCCCAATTCCCATGATAAACTACTTGATTCCTGAAATAATTAATAACAAGCAACAGATGGAAAAATATTAGCACTAATCATTCAAACTTGTATCCTAGGCTTGTTAAAGTTATTTAGATAATGAAAGAGCAGCAAGGCGTTATATACATGTTAAACATACATATACATATTTTTTGACCAAAAAGTGGTTCTAACACCCAGTCGACTGATAATTCTAGAAAGTACCAATTCAAAATAGATAAAAAGAGAACCAGCTCACATAGTTTATTGTGGTTCGGTGTTAACGAGCCTACGTCCACTTTGTATTTCTTTGATTAGTGAATCGACTACAAACACAATGATAATAACCACTCAAACTCTCAAATACAATCAAGTATTTCTTAATAATTTGTGGAATTTTACTCAGCACCTTGGAGCATAATCTGAATAAACAAGAGAAAATGTGATAATGGTGGAGTTAGAGTTGTTAAAGTGCCAAAAGATCCTTCAAAATGATGTGTTAGGGGGTATTTATAGGCCAGGAATGTAGGCGGGTCGGATGCCACGTGGGCCCCATCCTATAGTTCTCGGAATTAGAGGGGCTTTGATGAAGACAGCATGTCAACAAAGTGGGTAGTAACCTCCCCGAAACTCTTGGGATGTGGAAAAAATAATTTGGTACAGCAGGAATGGACCAGGTAGTAAGCAAGGGGACCGGGTCGGTGTCCAATGAACAGGTCCGATTTGATGTTTACGAGAGGCCACGTTGCTCTACGCCTTGAAGGGATCGGATACCAGATGATCAATCTGAACCGATATCTATTAGATGGAGCTGAGCCTTCTTATGCCTATGAGGGGATCAGGTATCCGTTCATCGACCCGAACCTACCTCTTTTGGTGTGATTTCCCTCTTCGACTTGAGATTCTTTACACGATCTGATCCAATTCCATAACTCATACGTGGTCATCCGTATTTGTGTGGCTAAGCTACGAAGTAGGCCAACATTTTGCCCCCTCAAAGTATGTTTCATCGGAGATGAGACGTGCTTCGAAAAGCTGTCAACCTGTCTGTCCTTGAACAAGTGGTAGTCAACCGTTTTGTCTATCTGCAAAGTCACGACACTTGGTGAAACCGTGTTTCCTAATCTTGGTGATACATCTATAGATACAGAGTCTAATCCATGGTTATTTTCATTACGTTTAACAAACTGGAGTTTCTGAACAGGATATAAATGAATTCCCAGGTAAATTCTTTGGCTTATATTGTTTCAAAAAGTTTTATTTGTCCAATTCAATTAAATCATTTCATCCACTTGCCCTCACATGTTTACAGAATCTCATGTAATTTCTTCATATTTTTATTATTTTTACCCTTGTTCGACTTCATCGTTGAATTTGGCTTTTAAACGGTGGGTTGGTCTGAGCACGTTCAAACTGTTTGTACTACCAACTTGTTTGTGGCTCTCAATCCCTTTGCCCAACAAACAAACCAATTTGGCCCACCCCATCAGAGAATACAAGGAGTCCTTTTTGGTTCACTATTTAAGTCGTTCATACTCTCCTTTTCTCATTTTTTACCACTCTTCCCCAATTCTATCAAGAAACCCTAATTTTCAAAACTTCAAAATCTCATCTAATCCTTCAAATTAAATCCGTAGGTGGGTTCGAAATCTTATTTCTTTTGATTTTTATCAAGCAATACCCAAAATTTACATAGATTTTTGTAATTAAACTTTGAATCCCCATGTCAATTCATTTCGTTTTGGCCAAATCGACGGTGAAGCCAGCATTGAGATCGTCTGAACCGCCGATGTTATCGATGGTGATGTGATTAACATAGAAATGTGTTTATTTTATGCTCTTATATCTTATCTTTTGTATATAAATAAATATTACTTGGGTATTGTTTTGTCACTTTTACAGATATTCCAACCCAGCCCGCATGCAACCAGAAAAGTAGAGAAATGGATATCAGATTGCTATATATTTAAATTTTGAAGAATTGTAGATGATGATCCCACATCTAGTTGCTGTTGGACAAGAAATTTATTGATAAAAAGGCCATGTACATCTCAAATCAAGGGAGGCTTGTCAAAGAACCAAGAGGAAAAGAAGAAAGGCCAAAAAATTAATAGATTTAACTAAGGCCCATTTGAGATTCTCATTGTAAACTAATTAGTAATGTAATGGCTAGGCCCATTTGTTATTAGGGTTAGGGTTTGGCTATCTATCTTATAAATACCCTTGTAATGTCATTCTAGCCACCATCCTATCCTATTCTATAATCTCTTCTCCATTAATAAAAGTTCTTCTTCTTTTTATTATTTCTGCATTTTTCTTTTTTCTTAGCAATCGGTGTTGTCTTCACAATTAGTTTTGGAAGAGCACCAATTGTATTTTACATTTTTTGTTAGTGATTAGTCGTTTGATTAGTTTCAACGACAATCCTAATTTACCTTTTGTTGTTCTTCTTTTCCTGCAATTTTACTTTCTGCATTTTATTTCTGTTTTGCATTTTAATTTCCAACTGATAATTGTGATTTGATCGTCGGTTCAATTAGATTTGTTCTGAATCGGATCGCAATTTCAATTTTTGTTGTTTTCAAAAACCAACCTCGAGAATCGTCTAACTTGCCCAAGAGATTAAATAAATAATTTGATTTTAATCTACCTCCCTGTGTTCGACCTGTATGCTACACACCTGTACGCTTGCAGAATTTAATTTAAATATCGCGCTTTTCTGATTCATTGATTAGCGACGATCAAGTTTTTGGCGCCGTTGCCGGGGGGGGGGGGGTAACGATTAAATTTTATTATTTATTTAATTTCTGATTCGTGTTAGTTTTTATTTTTATTTTTTGTTTTTTTTGTGTGTAGATATAGAAAAAATTCTTGACTGGTTGATTTGGTATTATAAATTGATACCGTAATCTTCTAAATCAAGAGAAAAAAATCTTGCCAAATTTTGTTTTAATTTGTTTCCCCTTCTTCCCTCACAACAACAAACACTCTTCACAACCAGATTCCAAAACCATCTGCAATCTGCTCACAACACGTTCATCGGCAAATACACGTTCAAATACCCATCAACACCGACCCTTCGATCAACTGCACAATCTCACGCAACACCCTATCATCAACACTCCACTTCACCCAATTTGGAAACACACTGCTTCAACATCCACCGATCATAGCACCTTTCCAAAACGCGCCAGAGTTCCGGTTCCACCAACTTTAGAACACAAAACAATGTCCATCCCCCTTAACAATCTCCATCACAACCTCTCCGTCCAATTTCGAACTGATCTTCACCATCAAACTCCCACTGCCGATCACCTTCCCGCACAGTCAACACCAACCATAGCCTCACCCACATCGCACTGAAACCGCCCATCCACTGACCACAGTTCATACCTTCATCACCCTTCCGATCAACTCCCAACAGCCACGCAACACTCCAAGGCCACACCAAAATCGAAAGAAAAAAAACAAGCCGCGAATACCCGATTCGAACAATAAAGTTCACCAGATTCGATTTCTGAAATTCGGTTGTGTGATTCCCTTTTTTAGTTGTGTGATTTCCTTCCTTAACTACGTTTCGGAGTTTCCATTTCTTTTTTAAAGCGGTTTCCAATCAAAGGGAGGCGATTTTATGGAAGCTTTGCTTTTTTTTGTTGAGGGATAAAGTTTAGGCGTGGATTTATTTATCAAGTGGAGTGGGTGAACTTTATTTGTGCGTGAGTTTTATTTTATTCTATTTTTCTTGTTGGATTCGATTTAGACTTGTTGGAAACTTCTATAGTGTGGTCTGTGGCATTTTGGTCAGATCAAACTTTTAGGGAACTGGTTGTGGTATTTACTATTTGGCAGTGGTGTGTTTGTTGGAATTTTTTTTCTTTAGTTTTGTTTGCAACATTTCAAGGGTCCAAAGAAGAACCGACTTCAGCGAACAAACAAGAAATTAAAGGCCAACTTTGAAGTAAAGAGTTCAAACAAACGGCAAGGAAATCAGAGATCAAGCAATTTGCAAACTGTTGAGTTTGAATTGTTAACGCTACTCAACTGCTCTCGACAAACTGTGATACCTCACATTGTAAAATTCTATAAACTCTACAGGTGCTCCGCTTCTTTGAAAAAATATAGAAATTGTTTGTAAAAATCTTCTGCAGGGGCAGCGGCTTGCTTGTACAATATTTTAATTTTCTGCAATTATTCTGTGACTGTTCTGTGTTGAAATTTCTGATTCTGTCTGTGAGGAACGAATTTCCATAAATAAAATCATCACGCTCATCGTTTTTCAATTCTGAAACTTGATTTGAATTGTAAAATAATATAATTGAAAAGTGGTGTTTTGTGAATTTGACTGTCTCGTATAATTGGATCGCGGATATATAGTAGTTCAATTTATTGAACTATTAGCAAAAGAGGTTGCATACTACCCGTAAAACATTGGTCGTATCCCTTAGTATTTATACTATACGTGAACGGCCATAAGACCCTCTTCCCCCTTCTAATTGAGTCAGTTAATTAATAGAGCACAGCTTAGTATTTTATATTATTTTGAAGCGAGAATAATTTCTGTCTTACCGTGACTTCTTTAAAATGTCTGATTCAAAAAAATCATTGAGAGAATTGTGGGACAATAATCGGAGTAAGCGTCCTCTTAAAGAGTATGATTTTGAATTACAACTCATGAAGAAAGATTTTCCAAAATTTCGCGAGCCAAATGTCAACAATTTTCAAAAATTTCAAAATGACCGACATTTTCAAAGTTATGATCGAAATGGCGACTTCAATTCAAATTTCAATAATTTCGATTATGGGCCACATCCACATGAAAATAGCTTTGAATCTCAATATGACTTTGATCCACATCGTTATGGGGTTGAAAACCAAAATTTTCAAAATTACAACCCATATCAACATCTTGAAAATAACCAAAATTGCAATTCTCTCTCAAATTTTAACAGTTTTGGTTATGGACAAAATTTTTATGATCAAAATGATTTCCAATATCATTGTCAGTCTTCTGAAAATTCAAACAACTACCACATTGGAAATAATATTGATTGTGAAATTGATGTGGACTATAATTTTGAAAATCAAGAAATCCAAAACGAGAGCTTTCAAATCAACGATTCTGAAGAATATCACCTTAGCATTCTTAGAGAGAGGGTAGAAAAGAAAGATAGACAGCTTGATGAAAAAGATAGACAGCTTGATGAACTTCTTTGTTTAATGACGTGTTTTAAATAACAACTCGAGCAACAAAATCAAATTCAATGCGATGAATCAGGAAATAATCCATTCTTTACTGATATTGAAAATTTTCAAACAACAACTTTCAAAATTGAGAATAACGATCTAAATGAAGTTGTTTAAAATTCAACGAATGATTTAGACTTCGATTCTTTTCAGGAAAAAGATTTAAGTTTAGATTTTGATCTTCCTCTTCCGGGCTGCGAGAAACTTGAAAATTTTGAAATTGAACGAAATAAAAATGTTGAATTTTTCAATTCAAATTTGGAAATGGATTTTAACGAACATGAATTCTTTGGATTGTACGAGGATGAGTTGCCAAATGATGAAGAAGTGGATTCACGTCACGAGTTCGAAAATTTTAACTTTGAGAAAATTTCAAACGAACTTGAAATTGTCAGTGTCGAAAATACGTTGTCAATTAATGATGAGAAATGTGATCACATACTCTTGAACAACACTCATATTTCAAATTTCACTGAGTTTATATACGATCACAAATTTTTGAATAATTACACTGATAAATTCATTGAACACATGAATTACTTTTGGAATGTTAGCTTGATTGAAAAACTTCATGTTAGGACGACCCTGAACATTCATTTACTGGACTATAAATCTAGGTATAAAGATGAGATGGTTTTCAAAAACTTTTGCGTATTATAAAACATGCCTAGGCATAGTGGGAACGGGACTCATAGGGCTAGAACCAAGTGTGGGGGGAAAAGTTGGTGGAATTCTTTGCAGCGCATGCATCGTAAACACATATATCATTGTATATATGATCCATTCTTACATATAGTTAGTCTGCATTTCATTCTTCAAATAATTTTGCATCTCATTCACCTTTGGGTACAATCTTTCAAATTTAGGAAACGTTTACAGTGTGGACACTGTTTGGTTCAAGTGTGGGAGGGAGTCTGCATTTCATCCATTTTCATTTTTCTTTGTTTTTCTTTCTTTTCATTTTCAGCCATTTAAGTAGGACCATCATGCATTTTAGATCGTAGTAACACACCATAATTTTTTTTTTGAAAATACCACACATTTTAGTTTGATACAACATAATAAGTTTACAACTTTTAGTCAGTTGATAGTATTTTTTTCTCTCAACTTAGATCGAATTTGAAAAATATTGAAAAGTTTAATTTTGAGGGATAATAGTGTAACCGGTACATAGGGAGATTCTTAGGTAATGGCCAAGAAATCTATTCTATATTGTAGTCTTTGTTTAAATAAGTGGAGGACTTAAAATACTTATATTGGCTTTTCGAATCCTTAAAACTAAGTTGTGTTAAGTTGAATTCGCTTAACTCTCTGTTGTGCTTATAATTTCAATAATAATAATAGTAATCCAAGGGTATCCAACATTGCTTGTATATCAAGCGTTGGTGTGCAAACCCGCCAAGATCTATCCGACACGTTGTTGACAAAGTCAGCGTTGGAATATCTTGGTCTCATTTTATGAGATTGGACACCTAAGGATTACCGACACGTTGTTGACAAAGTCAAAGTCGGCCTGCACAATCCGCCAAGTTCTTTACTCACTCTCCGTTAGTCCGCGAGGCAGTGCATGGGTGGTAAACCTTGGTCTTCTAAGTTAGGTGTACGTACTTAATCATAAATTTTAATTTTTAAAGGAATAGAGAATAAGCGATGATGCCCAAACACTTCTTGACCTTATTGATTTGACTAGCCATACATGAGAAAATTAGAATACCACTTTACAAACTGTGCCAAGCAAACTAAGAATTTATTTCATGGCTGCACTATGTTATCGACTGAACCAACTGGCCAAACTAGAATTTAACATTTGAAAACTTTATTTATATTGAAAATTTGTGACAAGTTGAGGTATCTAAAATAAAATCAACTGATTAGAAATTGTTAACTTAATTTGTTGTACCACTTTCCTGAAACAAGTCGTGTTTTCAATTTTTGTTTTCACCTTTTGTTTCAATTGCATAAGTCCTTTGCATTCATGTAGTTACATTAGATCCACACATACTGCATTTGGATTTTGTGGGTAGTATCCGCTGAAAACCCTCCCGAGACACCACTCGTCCTACTAGGGACACCTAGAGGTTTAACGGCTTGTTGCATACGCTAAATGCAATCGTGTTTCCTACGAAAGTGTGACCTATCTAGTCTAGTTTTTCATTTCTTGTTTTACTCGAGGACGAGTAAAAGATAAGTGTGGGGGTATTTGATTAACATAGAAAAGTGTTTATTTTATGCTCTTATATCTTATCTTTTGTATATAAATAAATATTACTTGGGTATTGTTTTGTCACTTTTACAGATATTCCAACCCAGCCCGCATGCAACCAGAAAAGTAGAGAAATGGAGATCAGATTGCGATATATTTATATTTTGAAGAATTGTAGATGATGATCCCACATCTAGTTGCTGTTTGACAAGAAATTTATTGATAAAAAGGCCATGCACATCTCAAATCAAGGGAGGCTTGTCAAAGAACCAAGAGGAAAAGAAGAAAGGCCAAAAATTTAATAGATTTAACTAAGGCCCATTTGAGATTCTCATTGTAAACTAATTAGTAATGTAATGGCTAGGCCCATTTGTAATTAGTGTTAGGGTTTGGCTATCTATCCTATAAATACCCTTGTAATGTCATTGCAGCCACCATCCTATCCTATTCTATATTCTCTTCTCCATTAATAAAAGTTCTTCTTCTTTTTATTAATTCTGCATTTTTCTTTTTTCTTAGCAATCGGTGTTGTCTTCACAATTAGTTTTGGAAGAGCACCAATTGTATTTTACATTTTTTGTTAATGATTAGTCGTTTGATTAGTTTCAACGACAATCCTAATTTACTTTTTGTTGTTCTTCTTTTCCTGCAATTTTACTTTCTGCATTTTATTTCTGTTTTGCATTTTAATTTCCAACTGATAATTGTGATTTGATCGTCGGTTCAATTAGATTTGTTTTGAATCAGATCGCAGTTTCAATTTTTATTGTTTTCAAAAACCAACCTCGAGAATCGTCTAACTCGCCCAAGAGATTAAATAAATAATTGATTTTAATCTACCTCCCTGTGTTCGACCTATATGCTACACACCTGTACGCTTGCAGAATTTAATTTAAATATCGCGCTTTTCTGATTTATAGATTAGCGACGATCATAATGTCGCCGTCACCTCCCAGCGGTGGCGTAGATGAAATGCGCTCGGCATCAAGGGGCTTAATACCGGGGTTGGCTTCTTATTTCAATAAAAGAGAAGGGATTATGACAATTCGGTTCTTGTTATGGTGAAATGGAGGAAGAAAATGGTGAATTAGAGAGAAAAGGAGCGGAGCGGATCAGGTTAGATTGATGACTCTAAAGGAAATTCAGAAATGTTTAAGTGAAGTCTTTGGATTGCAGCGAGGTGGGTCAGTTCATATTAGGTTTCATTAGTTCAACTCAGCGGTTTTAATCCGATCAGAATAGACATGACCTCTCACAAGGTCCCAACCCAAGGTAATCTTCTTCACTAGCTCCAACCTAAACCGTTGCTAATCTTTTCATAGATCTGAACCGAGCCGTTGTTATTCACTTCGTGTCGATCCGATGTACTCGTTCTAGGATTCCTGACCCGATTCAGCGTTTTCACTATGGAACATATGCACAACTCAACTCAACTTTATTATACTTGGTTGAAACTAAGGCCTTAACAATGTGGACCTGCAGCATATTCTTACATATAACTTAACCAAAATCAAATATAGTGTTAGCTTCATGGATAGTTAGGATAGAGCCTCCAGAACTGGATATTCCGGACTAAATGAGCGCTCGATTGCTTAATTTTCCTTCATACTGCATTCTATTCTGCTTTCTTTATACATTTTGATTTCAACACTGCACACACCAGCACAGATTAGCGCACGCACACGGGATGGGGGGGATGGGTAACTATACTCCAATCTCTGTCACCTCTTTGGATAGTACAGCAATCATGTCTGGAAGACGCTCAACTAGATCGGCAGAGAGAAACGAAGCTTCAGGGCCATTTGAAAACCCCAATCCCGAGGATGTTTCATCTACTTCAGATCCAAAATGGGATAGCGCAGGCTTAGACTTTGAAATAGAAATCCACGAGAGTGTAGAATCATCTAGAGATGAGGTTTCCATGGATGGAAAGAATGAAGGATTTAGAGAAAATCATGCTCCTGATGAATTTGAGAATGTAACTATAGAGCTCAATATAAGTCGGAGTTCGATGAAGCAAGAAATGTCCGGACCTATTAAATGATAGTCTTCAAATGGAAGATAAAAATCTGGATTTCATTTTATAGATTTTGAGTTATGTCAAAATCAAATTTTGGAAAATTCACTGTAAAATTGTTTAAGAACCATAACGATTTAATTAGTTAATTAAAGGGATTTTTAGTGAACAAAAATCTGAATTTAAATTAGAAAAATCCAGGTTTGAGTTGTAAATTAAATATGAACTCAAGTAGAATAAGTGAATTGATTTTCCAAATAAAAATCAGGTTTTTAATTACCAAATGAAGTTAACTAATTTCAAAAAAAATTCATTGGTGGAGTTTGAATCGAACTTAACTTAGTTTGAGGGAATATAAATTGTTAACTGGAATTGAAAAGTCGAATATGAATCTCGAGTTAGAAATAGAATTCGATTGTGTATAAGTGAATTAAAATATATTCGAATATTATATGTTCAAATCGAAAGTGCATTAGGAAAAGGAGCGAATTAAAGAGGCAGTTAAAGGTTTTTTTAAAAGGGAATGGGTTGATTGAAATGAGTTGGAAATGGACATATATATGTAAACAGGTATGGGATGAAGAATATGAAGATTTTAATTTAAGTGCCCAACAAAAAAGTACATGCTTAAAATTAAATTTGAGATTTTATGAGCCTATTGGAAAAGTCGCTTGGCTTTTTGATTTTCTTTTTAAATGGAAAGAGCTGGAGAGGCGAATTGAGGTTTGAGCTATTGACCAGTACAAAGGAGGTGCTGGCGAAATTTTCTGAAAAATTAAGGGGTTAGAATTTTTTGAAGAAGTTTTGATAACCAGAAATCGATACATAGAATTCGATAAGGAAACTTAAAATAAAGTATTAATTAAAAAGGGCTAGTAATTGTTTAATGGATGTTTGTTTTCCTTTGACAATTAAATCACTAGTTATCAAAGATTTTTGACCATTGTTGTCAATACGGGGAGACTGGTTGGATTTAGTATCCGAAAACCACTCCGTACAGGCATAGGCGCTGTGAATTAGATATGCTGAAAATAATTGAAGTCGGAGTTAAGTGCAAGGGCTTTTTTTGTTAATCCTAGGTAGAAAATGACTAAGATGGATTAATGGAAATTGTTCCTTTGGTTTCATTCAGTCCCAGAACGAACCTATATGGACAAGTGTCTAACAGAGTATTCCTAATGAATCACATAAGACGATCTTTTCAAGGTATTATGTTTGGTGGCGGAGGAATTTGTTTCTCTTAGCTTTTTATAGTAGTAATATTTTTGGGAAGATCAACTAGTGATTTAAAGGGTTTAACGATGTGACATTCAAAGTGTATAGTGGCCTGATGTCCTAAAAGTATAAATGTAGCCTCAAGCCTCACAATCGTGAAATGACAAAAATCGAGCAGGCAACATGGCTAGTTAGGTCATACCAAAGTAGGGTGTATTATCACCAATCTAGATAAAATTCGTTTATTCTTCTTTCTTTTCTGTATCTTACAGTTAACGGTTGGACAACCAACAACCGTGGGTGATAATACATTCGCTACACTCAAGCTAAATGAGTGGTCGGTCATGTGTGGCTGGGTTGCAAGATGTTCTTGTTGAACCCCAGTATATCCCCTCTAGAGTACACTGATCGGGAGGTGGTCTCATACCTTGTCATGGTTGGAATCCAACTACCAATAAGCGCCCAACGGTTTTTGATTTTATACTACGTTTGTAGAGCATGAGATGCAAGCGTTCTACTATTTGGTTATTTATTTGATTAGACATTATTATAATATCACTGGATTTTGATATCAAAAATATTTGGGTTATAGTAAGGTAAAAAACGTCCGTGTTTATGCGTGGGCTGGTCTTACTATTATCCTTTTCTTTCAAAAGGTTCCATTTTCCCAAAGTTAAACAGTATGGTCGGAGTGTACTCACACCAGTCCCAAGACTGACCCAGAGTTTATTTTTTTTGTTTCTCCCTAAACTCTTGGGTGCCCAAATTTGTATGGACAGTCAAGTGTTTCAGGCTCTTACAAATACAATTGGAGGAGCTTGAAGCAGGAGGCTTCATCGTTAGTTATTTTAGAATTATTTTCCGTTGTATCAAATGTTGTATTGTACTATGATGATGGTATGTAAATATGATACAAAATTTTGTATTTCATATCATGTTATAGAATATATTTTATTCGTTCCGCTGTGAGATTTTGATGTTTACTTTTGTTTTATCTTCTATCTATTTTTATTTCTTTAACCATAATGACTCGTATTTCTGTGTTATTTGAGTTGTACGTGTGTGGTATTTAGTCATTCAAGCAGTACGGATTTGCCGGCCATCACAGTTGGTATCAGAGCTTAGGTTGAGCGAACACCTAGGCTTTGGTAGGGGGTTTTGCCCATTAGAGATAGGGTCAGTAGTACTCTAGAATGAGTTGAGTGTATATATACGAGAGAGCGTATTTGTAAGTTGATATAAAAATTGTTTAATATTGTGTTGGCTTGTCTATTGAGTGGTTTATGAATTCTGGTCGAATCATGGGACGCCACGACGTCGATAGGAGTTTCTGAACACTTCAACAGAGGAATTGACATAATATTGTTTTAAAGTAGGTAAATGAAATAATTTTGTCCTAAATTATATTTTGATATAAAAGTGAATAATTTTCTAAAATTATTTATATATGGATGAATAAGTTGTTATTATGAGATTTTAAAATTGAAATGGTTATATATAATCAAATAGAATTTGTGTCTGAGTAATATATACAAGTGAGACAAAATGGAATTGGATTCAAGCCAAAATTGGAATTTAAATCCCGGATATTTGGAAAATATTTTTTCGATGTATATTAAAATAATATAGCTTTGTTTTGGAAGGATTTTCGAATAAAAATCATTTTGAATGAATTTTTAAAGTGATAAAGCACTGAACTCACTTCAGTCGCTGGAAAATAATTCTGATGATGACTGCCACATCATCAATGTTCATTTTTGAGTTTCTAAGTAATGGATTGCTACCATAGTAAGGTCTCCGATGAAAAATTTATTTAGAAAAAAAGTTGTTGTGGAAAATTCAAATGTTTTGAATTTGAGATGATTACAAATACATATATACGATTTCAAAGGAATTTGAAATAAATACTGGGTATTTGAATTCCGAAATTTAAAGTTTAACTTATGCAAGTTAAATAAACTGAATTATAAAAGTGAAGCTGAAGAATTGATTTGAAATCAATTAAAATTAGCCAAAAAAATATTATAAATGGTTATTTTATTAACCAGACAATATCAAATATACATAGCAAATTTTTCATTGCCATAAACGAAATAAATAAATTGATTAGAATCAATATGAATAAATTTGAATGCATATGAATGAAATATGAATGGAATGTGAATTAATTGGTTGGAAATCATTCTAATTAAATAAACATGAGTATATTTGATGTGTAATATGAATAAAATGACGTATATACTAAATATAGGAACCTATATTAGCATATACATGCTAAATATACATGATCTGACTTGTTTGGTATTGAATTCATGTGTTTAATCATTTAAATGAATGGAGGTTATTGAAATTTCACATATATGAGATTTATGTGTTTAAATTGAGTAAGTACAGGTAAATGGAGTTGTCTTGCTTTGTTTTGGCTGTGTGGATCATATAACCGCCAAGAGAATGCACTTAATAAATGCTTATATAAGATACGCCTACGGAAAAATATCAAATTAGGATACATGAACTATTTTTCGACCATGTGGGTCGATGTATACTTTTTTCTCGCTTTTTGTATATTGCAAAAGCTCCTACGTACGGGGCAGACTCCACCAAAAAATTTCCAAAATTTATGAAGTTAGAATTTTTTTCAAAAGTTTTGAAAACTTTTGTAAAGATAAAAGAGATAATTTTCCAATTGAACTCAGTTTGAAATTTTTTGAATGGAAATTTGGAAATTAAATATTTCCATGAAAACTTAAAATTGTATGAGACTTGAGTGAAAGAATATGAAATACATAGTTATAACAAAGTGGGCATTTGAAAAGTTAATGGGTCTATAGCATTTCTTCAGCGTTAGTAATTTCGGGGACGAAATTCTACTAAGGGGGAAGGAATGTAACGTCCCAGATTTTTAGCTGTTTTATAATGAATATTTAAATTTATTTTAAATATTGAATTGGGATAATAAATGGATTTTTTATATTGAATTTATCGATTTAGTAATCGATATACGATTTAATATTGAAGATATTGAATTATTGTAATACAAAACGATAATAAGTGAATTCATAGTTAAAAATAAATCGGAACAATTTAGTTGATTAGTATAAATTCTATATTGAATTTGAACGCTAATAATAATTTATTATCGATAAATTTAATTGTTTGAAATCGATTTATATTCTAAATCGAAATTAATTTAAATTGTTAATTTAAATTTTTATCTCTTATATGCAGTCGAATTAAAATTCAGAATCTGTTCCATTGAGTCCAGAATAGGGTTATAATCTGGAAACATTGATCTTTACGTTGAATAGCGGTTTGCGTATGCGAATTATGGACCGCGAGATATTTTAATTATTTAATTAAAGTAAAATCAAATCAAAACTTTAACCAGCCGACCTATCTCCTTTACTATATACCTACCTATGCCTACAGCTGCTTTTCTCTCCATTCATGTCTCGCACCTCAAATATTAAAGAGAATAGAAATTTAATGAAATGTACGTATGTTCCCCAGCTCGAGCCTATAAATTAGCCTATCACCTTCGTACTCTCCCCACTAAAAACTCGGACAAATCCATTTAATCATTATTCTCTTTTTATTCTTTCTTCTAGAAATCAGAAGCACCGATTACATATTAAAAAAAATACGAATCAAATTTCTTGAACTCGCGAAGACCTCAACTTAGAATTGGAGCAAAACTTATTAGCTCATTCGTACTGAAGGGTGTTCGATTAAGCAATGTCAATTTAGGGGATTCAAGCTTGCGGGTTATAGAGGCAATTTGGGGATGCCAAGTATGCGGTCTAGTGTAGGGTGCGATATGATTAAAGGCGTTCAAAGTTTGATTGGGTGTGAGTTTTACTAGCAGCTCGAGTGGGTATTTGAAGTCTTGGTTTAGGGTAGATCTCGATCACATCTGCAAGTAGGAACAGTTGCGAATTTGGGGTGAGCGATGGAGTCAAAGGAGATTTTGGGTCATATGTTCAACAAAGATGGTTAAGGGATTTACTAGCGCTATTTTGGGTAGCCGAAGTTGAACTATGGTTGCGTGGGGGTTCTGGTGATTCGGGTTAAGCTGGAGGTGGTGTTTGCTTCAGTTTTGTACAGTGAAAGGAGAAGGAGAGGAGATGAAGGCGAAGCTCATGCTGATGCTCAGTAGATGTTCGATGAAATGAGACTGTTGTTTTCGGATTGGTAGTGGACAATTGATACAGTAGGTTTTGGAGATGAAGACGATGGTTTGGGGGATTTGACTGAGCAGTTCGATTTTGGACTAGTAGATGATGTTTAGTGGGTTCGAACAACTTATAAAAGGGAAAAGGGATACTGTACAGATAATGGAAATTGTTGTTTGGAGTTTAATAAGGTGTGAATGGTCCGTTGGGGAAGAAATAAGCATTTGATACAATCGACTATTGAAATCATCAAAGCTGGAAGAAGTTTAGGTGGATTGAAGTCGCAGTTTTGGGTAGTTTAGCCTACAGGAGGAAGTAGATTCAAACTTTGGACAAGAAAGGGTGTTAGTGAGGCAGAAAGGAAGGGAAGCTGTTACAGGATCGAGGAAAACTCATCATGAGTTGTGCTTTGAAAACTAGAACAGACATAAGCAGTAAGGTATAAGTTTAATTAAATTTAAGTATACATATAATAATTCGTTTATTTATTTTAATAGATAGTTTAACAAAATAGTCGTTTAATCGTTAAATTAAAATAAATAATCATAGGTAAATATTTCGTTTGAGTAGATGGGAAGGCGAGACGATAGAGAATTTTAATCAGATATTCGTCAAAGTAAAAAATCAGGTGAGTAAATCTCACTCAAAAGTTATATTTAATTTATTTTTATCGTTAAAAATAAATTGTTGGGTGTTTGAATGCATGCATGGATTATTGAATCATTGTGGCTATCATATATGATATATATTAGTTATTTAGGCTTGGTGGTTGTGGCTATTATATACATATATATTGGATATTTCCTGCAGTACCATTAGCGGATGCCCGCAATATCATTAGCAGATGACCCTATGCGCCCCATAATATATTATAGTGGATGACCTTCATACCGCGATATCCTGCCTTGAAGTAGGATTGGTATTATTTATGTTGTTCGACATCTGTGGATGCAGGGAAACAGGTTGGAGGTATCCAATGGATTCCTTAAAATTTATAATTGTTTGTTTCCATATATATTATCATATATGATGTGTTTGAAAACCCTTGATTAGAAATTGTGTGTTCTGGATGTTTGAATATCACTGGCCGTAGATATTTATATTTAAAAATATCAAAAAGGAACTTTTGGATTTAAAAAGTAAAATTTACTTTTCGAAAGGGAAATGGACTTTCAAATTGATTGAGAAATATTAACTTGTTTTTAATAATAAAAACAAGTAGTTGAATTTATAAATAATATTATAAATGGAAGGAAAAACTATCATTTAATAATATTAGATTTTAAATTCAAGTCTGAATTTAAAAAGGAAAATTTATTTTCCAGAATGGGAATTGGATTTCAAATAAGATTTGAAATAGGAACTTGTCTTAAATATTTAAACAAGAAGTGGAATTTGTAAACAATGTTTATAAATAAAGGAGGGAAATTTTCATTGGATAATTTATAAATTTAAATCCAAATGTGAATTTCAAAAAGTGATATACAATTTGGAATCGTATCAAAAAGGAAACGATGAATTTTATTACGATGTTCGGAATATAAGCTGAATTTAGATAAATCTACATGGATTTATGATTTGAATTCGACCATGTCGAATTTATAGAAATAAAATTATTTCCAGAAGATATTGGAATTGTATTAAATAGAAATTTAAGATTTAATATGAAAATAGAGTATGTTTACATAAGTTATAATAAAACAAAATGGGAATCGAGCTGCGAAGAATTATTAAAGTGGAAGTTGTCTTTATATAGCTGATTTACAAACGATGTTTATAAATGAAATAAAGAAATTTTCATTTGATAAATTGGAAATAGATTTCTCCAAAGAAATGGCATTTAAAAATCATATTTTAAATGAGATGGAAGGGAGGACTTTTATGGTGAGCATTGGCAGTTGTGTATTACAAAACTCTTATCCGTCTAAGATAAGAACGTTGTCGGTCAAGGTCTGAGAGATAAATAAAATACCCCAACTTGAACGACTTCACTATTATCAAGGGATGATATTAGTTTGTAACGGAAAAGGATATTGAATTAATCGAGTATTATCATAATAGAAATTTATAATTGAAATTTATTATATCGAATTTTAATAAAATAATTTATGGAAATTGGAAGTTAATATAGAGGTAGAGTTATGAATAATTAATAACTGAGTTATGAAATCAGAATGAAGTAATCAAGGATTTTTGGAAAATTGAGATGTTTAAGTTAGATTTGGAAAACAATTTTAAATTATATTTAAATATTAAGGTATGGAGTTGGAGTTTATTTATAAAAGTTTTTAAACGTTTATAATTAATTTAATTAAAATGAACTAACCGCAGCGCGGTAGTTCGTAATTCGGCGTTTTGAACTTCAATTGAGTATATAGAGCTTAATATAAGTCGGAGTTCTATGAAACAAGAAATGTCCGGACCTATTAAATGATGGTTTCCAAATTGAAGAGAAAAAATTGGATTTCATTTTATAAATTTTGAGTTAAGTCAAAATCAAATTTCGGAAAAGTCACTGTAAAATCGTTTAAGAACCATAACGATTTAATTAATTAATTAAAGGGATTTTTAGTGAATAAAAATCCAAATTTAAATTAGAAAAATCCAGATTTGAGTTATAAATTAAGTATGAACTCAAGTGGTGTAGATGAATTGATTTTCCAAATAAAAATCAGGTTTTTAATTACCAAATGAAGTTAACTAATTTCAAAAGAAATTAGTTAGTGGAGTTTGAGTTGAACTTAACTTGGTTTGAGGGAATATAAATTGTTAACTGGAATTGGAAAGTCGAATATGAAACTCGAGTTAGAAACTGAATTCGATTCGTGCATAAGCGAATTAAAATATATTCGAATAGGACATGTTCAAATTGAAAGTGCATTAGGAAAAGGAGCGAATTAAAGAGGCAGTTAGCGGTTTTGTTAAAAAGGGAATAGGTTGATTGAAATGAGTTGGAAATGGACATATATAAGTAAACAGGTATGGGATGAAGAATATGAAGAGAGTATGAAGATTTCAATTTAAGTGCCCAACAAAACGGTACATGTTTAAAATTCCATATGAGATTTTATGAGCCTATTAGGCAAACCGCTTAGCTTTTTGATTTTCTTTTTGAATGGAAAGGGCCTAGAGAGATGAATTGGAGTTTGAGCTATTGATTAGTACAAAGGCGGAGCTGGCGAAATTTTCCGAAAATTTAAGAAGTTAGAATATTTTTAAGAATTTTTGATAACCAGAAATCGATACATAGAATTCGATAAGAAAATTTGAAATAGAATATTAATTAAAAAAGGACAGTGATTGTTTGAAGGATTTTTGTTTTCCTTTGATAGTTAAATCACTGGTTATCAAAGATTTTTGACCATCGTTGTCAATACGGGGAGACCAGTTGGATTTTGTAACAACTTAGATTTTTGGTCGATTTATTTTAAATATTTAAAATGGTTTTAACTATTGAGTTGATAATATAAATTGGTTTTTATATTGAATTTATTGATTTAATAATCGAAATATGGTTTATTTCGAATATACCAAATTATCGTAATATAAAACAGTAATAATTAAAATTAAAATTTAAAACTAAATCAGAACGGTTCATATGGTCAATATAAATTATACTTGAATATAAACGATGATAATAATAATTTATTATCGAGGGATTAATTGTTTTGAATTTAATTTATCGATTTAAATTAATATCTTCACCATATGATCGAATAAGGCTTAGAAACCTGTCACAGTGTGTTCAGAATAGTGGTAAAACCCTAGTAATGTCGGTTGTTGTGTTCAAAAAGGAGTTCAGAATCACAGGGTATTTTAAATTAAATAAATTGTACTAGTTCAAATAAAATTAAAGTAAAATAAATTTTAAATGAGTTCCTTCTACCATATGTAATTAAATTACGTACAACCTATGTATAGATTCACGCACCCTACCTTTGTACCTTTCATAGACTATAATTCCTTAATGGTTAAGTATTCAATATCTATAAAGCTGTGACCATATTCCCTTATTCTCTTTTGCATTTTCATTTCTGTGAGGAAGAGATCAAAAACCTCAAATAAAATTTAATGGCCGGTTTCAAAAATTAAATACAGAAAGAAAATGTTGTTCAATTTAAAAACCGCTCCTTTTCCTTATGTTCCTTAAACCAAAATAGATCTCATGTATGCAAATAAAAATAAAAGGGATGGAAACAAATTCGAAATTCGTAGAACTCGCAATGCTTTCTGAAGTTCACCGGCAAGGTGAAACACAAATCATAGTTAATGGGTGCGACACCATCTCGATGCTGGTCTGACGACACTAGGGTTGCTGAAATGAGATTTTAAGAAATCGAGCTTGATTTGGAGTTGTGTGTGGGGTTTGGGGATCTCGAACCAAGGAAGTCGCGGTTTTGGATACCAGAGCTAGGGATGGTTGGAGTTCAGGGTGATGCGACGTATTCGATGTCGTATTATTTAGGGAAGAAAGCTGGGCTTCGTGATTTAAGGAAGAACATGGTATCGATTCAAGAGGGTTTAGCAGAGTTTGGGTGTACTCGCAGGTTCAATGTGGCTAGGATGTTGAGATGTATGAAAAGCAGACTCAATTTTTCAAATGAAATGGGTGGACGTCAATCTGGAATGGTGCAATGGGTAGGGGTAAGGGTTTCGACAGTTCTGGGATAAGCTGGAAGCTTGTCGTGTTTCCCAATTCAAAGGAGGAGTAAACAAGATTAGGTAAATAATTTATTTATTTATTTAGTTAATATGTTTAATGTGATCCAGACTACTATAATGGAATAATAATAAAAATATGTACATATCCGTGACCAGAATCAAACCAAATGGAATTCACTGGAATTGTAAGAGCTTAAGCTTCACGATGGAGCTGGGTTGGAATTTTCGGGATCAATTGGAACCAGCTTAGGAATTTTAGTTTAAATCAAATATCGTTCGATTTGAATTAAAATTGTATCTAATCGTAAATAAAATCATGATGAGTAAATCTCACTCATATTTTTATTTAGAATTATTTTATTCGTTAAAATAATTGTTCGTTGGTTGTTTGCATGCACTAAAATATTATTGTGGCTATTAAATATATATTAGTTATTTAGGATTGGTGTTTGTGGTTATTATATATATATAAATATATTGGTGATTGGATAGTTCCCGCAGTACCATTAGCGGATGCCCGCACTATCATTAGCGGATGACACTATGTGCCTCACAATATGATAGTGGATGACCTTCTATACCACGATATCCTGCCTAGATGCAGGATGGGTATTATTTATGTTGGCTAATGTCTGTGGATGTATGAAAACAAGTTGGAGGGATCCAACTGGATTACTCAAAATTTATTAGTGTTTGTTTTCGTATATATTATCATATATGATGTGTTAGAAAACCTATGATGGAGAATGGGGTGTTTTGATTGTTTAAATATCACTGGGCCTAAATGTTGATTATAAAAATATTGTGAAAAGCAATTTTTAGATTTAAACGGAAAAACTATATTTTTTAAATATAATTTGAATTTCGAATGGGCTATAAAGATATTTTTTTTTGAATAAATAAAACAAGTGGTGAATTTATAAACGATGTTTATAAATTAAATAATACAGGAAATTGATGTATTGAATTTATGAACAATGTTTATAAATTGAATAATACAGGAAATTGAAGTAAATTTATAAATAATGTTTATAAATAAAATGGAACAAATATCATTGGATAATTTGAATATTTAAATTCAAATGTGAATTTAAAAATGGAAATTTGGAATCGTTCTAAAGAAGTAAACGATGAAGTTTATTCTGGTGTTCAAAATATAAATTAAACTAAAATAAATCCGTATGGATTTATGTTTTGAATTTATTTAAATAAAATATCTCTAGAAAGAAATATTAGGATTTTATTAAATAGAAGTTAAATTTAAATATGAAAATAGATTCTATGTTATATATGAATAAGTTAAATTAAATAGAGTATTCAAAATAAGATTTTTGTTTTAAATAATTTTTGAAATGGAACTTGTTTTAATATATAAAATAAGTAAATTTATAAACCATGTTATAATTGTAGAGAATTAATTGTCAAAAGATAATTTTAAATTTTAAATTCAAGTTCGAATTTAAAATTAGAAAGCTAATATCATTTCAAGAAGGGGACGATGGTTTTTATTCTGAAATTAAGAATATAAAAGGAATGGTGAAACACCCCACCTCTGTTAAGGTCACTCACAAAGGGAATGCATTAACTTTGGTGAAACATTTTAGGTAAAAGGCATAGATAATTTACAACAGACATATAAATAGCGGAAAACTGAAATCATTTCATAAATAGCGTGGTTCAGTCAAAACATTACAAGCATTGTCTCAAAACCCAACTTCTAAATTATTACAATAAAACATCTATCTTGATTTAAAACTCCAAGTACATAAAGAAGCATAAAACAGTAGTAAAGTAGCATAAATCCCCAATAAAAGTGTAACCATAGCCATAGTCCAAGAAAAGAGAATCGAAGCAATACATCTACTCTCTTCAAGCTGGAAAAGATCTACACTAAACTGAAGTATTCCCTCCCTGAGGACCTGGGGAAGGGAGGGGAACGAAAGAAAAGGAGGCAAAAGAAAACGGGTCAGACATAAGCCTGGTAAGTCCAGTGATTATTCAGCATGTAAACAGGTAAAAGAATCATGACATGAATAAACTGAACATAGGACAATACTATAGCAATAAGATAACATAAGATAAGGAAAGATAAGCTGAATATACTATCGCACTCATTTCCATTTCTCTACACCTACTAACGAATGTTTCTACTACCATCATGTGTTCATAACAAGGTGATCCCTTTTCCGATCGGCTTCTACTCGCATGCATTTATTACTTGTGTCATTCGGCCCCGCTTGATTGTAGATATCTGTGTTGGTCCCACCATGGGGTGTATCAATTCCTATGGTGGAAACCCGACATAAAATCAAGATGCACAGTGTATACTACTGATGCTCAATGCTTGCTTTTTCCACTCCGGAGTACGTGCACACGCCCATACTCCGCCGGAACCTACACTGCTGCACCACCCCGCTGCTATTTTGACCGCTTATAATCAGCCCAGTAATTGTGCCCCACCCTGCCTAGTTCAGAGTACCGTGATACATCTATGTGGGTTACTGCTGAAATGGGTCCCCGTTACTAGCGTTTCCTAATCAACATGTTATAACGGTTAAGTGTTCTCAAATTAACCTAACCCCACCCATTTGTTTAATTAACATGTTGTATTGGTTAAGTGTTGCCTTAATTAACTTAACCCTACCATTCTTAGCCTGTCCATCCCTTAGCTTTAATTCATTCATTAAAGCACCAAAATCTCACATTAGATCTATATTGTTGCGGTCTCTGGATGTGCCGGGCGATTCCGGGCAGTCTACATCGCAACTCAGTCTAACCTCGGTTTTTGGGCTTAATGCGCTAACCTATCACATTAGATCTATATTGTTGCAGTCGCTGGATGTGTCGGGCAGTTCCGGGAAGGCTTACACCGCAACTCAATCTAACCTCGGGTTAGGTATGTTCATCTTTAGCCAATTTACATATTTGTCATATGTGTCCAAGTTTTGGGTCTTTTTATGTCAAAATTCCCAAGTTTTATGCCACATTCACTTGTTATGCCCAAAATTTACTCAATTAAATTATACCCAATTTTCCCGTGCTATAATCGCACGTACAACGAGATTCAATCCAGGTTCCGAATGAACCTAGTATTCATAAAAGAAAATAAAAAGGGGAAGAATAGAGAAGGAGCATAAGAATTGACATAAGGAAAAATAGGCATGTAAAGGTGTACCCAATTCAAGAATCATGTTTCCAATAGGCATGTTGTACATTAACAATAAGTGTAGGCAAGCTAAGCAATTTACACCATAGGTATAAAGATTAGGTAGAATTGGACTTAAGAGAATCACTAATTTTGATGTACAACATGATAAGTTCCATTATATCAATCACAATAGTCTCATAGGCATAGGATGTACAACATGATAGGTTCCATTATGTCAATCACAACAGTCTCATAGGCAGGATAAGTTCCATTATGTCAATCACAACAATCTCATAGTCACAACAGTCTCATAGGCATGATAGGTTTCATTATATCGATCACAATATTCTCATAGGCATAGGCAATTCAGGTTTGACAAAAGGATAAGCATAAACCAGAATTAGGCATAGTTCTAGATCCGATTATTACAGTCATGATTTCTATTAGGTGTTCAAATCTGAATATTAAATGAACTTACAGAAAAAGAACAGATCTTGTATTCTGGGATCTGATTTCCGAATTTGTTAAGCTTAACCCTTGATGTAGACGTTTGATTCTCTAGTTTGGATTTGATTTGGAGATTTCTAACTTGATTTCTAGTTTGGAGAAGATGGAGGCTAGGCTAGCTTAGGGATGGACAACATGATGGATTCATAAAATGAGATTGTGAGGTTTAGGGTTGAGGTTTGGGGTGATTATATAGAAGTTTAGCATTAATATGGGCCTTTAGATTAACCTATGAGTCATCATAGCCGTCCAGTCCAAGAAAATGCGTCATCAGGCCAATCAGAAGTCGCCACGTAGCCCTATGACTCAGAAAATCGTCACTGTCCAGCACAGTTGGCAGGGGTCGACCCCTACAGGGGGGTCGACACCCCCATAGGGAGGTCGACTCCCATGTCGACACCCCTAGGGGGGATCGACACCCCTGAGCGAGAGATTTCCTGCTCGGCCGATTTCTGAGTTTTTGAATTTCGAATTGAATTGATTATTTAATTATTATTTTTAATTTAATTTCTACTTACATTAGAAATCTTCTAACCTCCATAACTTCTTCATACGGAGTCCGATTCACGCAAACTCGGACTCTATCTCAAGTAGAATTCTGAGACGAACGCAATGGCGTAACCTGTTTCACCCAATTCTTCTTTAAAAATTAAGTATTTTTAAATTTATTAATTTTAATACTCATAGAAAACACGGGGTGTTACATTCTCCCCTCCTTAAAGGATTTCGTCCCCGAAATCTCTAAGTTAAGAAGAATGTATCCTAACATCCAACACCATCTACTCAACCATCAATCACAGGTATCCATTGTCCTTAAAAAGATTTCTAGTGCTTTCATGATCATATGCGTAGTGTGTGTATATGTCCTTATCTAATGCAAAATCAGGCGGTCTACTGATTCAGTTGACCTCCTTAATGTGAATCATGTCAGTGCTATGAGTCCATCATGTATGCAATTATTCCTAATCGTATTTTGTAACTTCTACATGAGTGCACAATCATTCATACAAACGCAACATCCATATGCTAATACATCAAGTTTCAATCTATATATAAATACATATATGCATATGTAATATGAAAGTGACTGAGCCGATCTTGTACCTAGTGTGTGTGTATATGCATCCACGAGCAACCACTTGCAACCATCAATCATAACATGTTTTCAAATACATGTTTACTTTCATTGGTTTCTACCTAAGGATCAAGAATAGGACCGAGGAGATATACTTAATAGATAGATACAAGCATGCATAAACTTATGGAAAAAGAGATCAAGGATGTACCCTCAAAAAGAAAAGGGTAGGATGCGCGTATCTTGTCTTCAGTCTCCCAAGTCGCGTCTCCTTCAGCGTCACTCCACTGTACTTTAACTAGCTTGACCTCACGATTGCGTAGCTTTTTAACTTCATTAACCAAGATACGAGTTGGAACTCTTCTCACCGTCGCTTCTCGCTCCACTTCTACTTCCTCTAGTATGCTCGGCTCCACAACTTCTACAGACTCATATAAGCACTTTCGTAGATGAGAGACATGAAAAACATTATGAACTCCATCCAGTCTTTCGGGCAGCTCTACTCTATAAGCCATCGTCCCAATCCTCTCAATGATAGGAAATGGCCCTACAAACCTTGGTGCCAATTTCCCTACGGATCCAAAGCGAATGACATTCCTAAATGGAGATACTTTCAAGAAAACCCTATCTCCAACTCAAACTCAAGGTCGGTCATTCTTTTATCAGCGTAGGACTTTTGTCTATCTTGTGCGGTCCTCATTCGTCTTCGTATCAAGTCCACCTTCTCTGAAGTTTCTCTGATCATGTCAGGCCCAAGTACGAGCTTGTCTGTAGACTCCCACCAACAAGTTGGTGATCGGCATGGTCTTCTATATAAAGCCTCAAAGGGTGCCACGCCTATGGTGGCTTGGTAGCTATTGTTGTAGGCGAACTCCACCAAAGGAAGATGATCCTCCCATGTTCCTCCAAAATCAAGAATGCACAATCTCAAAAGATCTTCTAATACTCTGTTTACCCTTTCCTTCTGACCATCGGTTTGAGGGTGATAGGCAGTGCTTAAGCATAGCTGTGTGCTTACAGCCTCTTGCAAACTCTTCCAAAACTCGCTCGTAAAGATAGGATCTCGATCACTTACTATACTAGAGGGTATTCCATGCAGTCGAACCACCTCTTTAAGATAAATGGATGCTAATGATGTGGCAGTCCTCCTACTCTTAACAGGTATAAAGTGAGCGCTTTTAGTGAGCCTGTCCACTATTACCTAAATACTGGTATTGCCCCTTCTTGACCTAGGCAACCCATCAGTAAAGTCCATCGAAATGCTATCCCATTTCCACTGTGGGACCTCTAGAGGATGAAGCTGACCACGGGCTTCTTCTGCTCTGCCTTGACTTGCTGGCATATCAAGCATTTAGAAACAAACTCCCTATATCCTTCTTCATGCCATTCCAGAAGAAAGCCCTTTTTATGTCTTTATACATCTTGTCCCCACCTGGGTGTATGGTTAACTTAGAATGGTGTGCTTCTTCGAGTACAGTTTTCACCAAATCCCTTACTTGTGGGACACATAGTCTTCCGTCCCGTCTCAACCAACCCTTGTCATTGATGGAGTATCTATTAACGTGACTAGAAGTCTCACCTCTAATTAGCTTATCCATCACATCAACCTGAGGGTCTTCATGTTGCGCGGTTCCTATTGAGTCCAAAAGAGTAGGCCGCACCTCTAGCAATGCTAAGAAACCAGGTACAAATTCAAAGGAGGGTCTAAAGTCAAAGTTTGTCATATACTCTAAGCTTTGCCTTTCTACAAAGAGAGGACTTAAGGTCAGCTTTTTCCTACTTAAGGAGTCTGCTACCACATTGCCCTTGCCAGGGGTATAAGCAATCTCAAAATCGTATGAGGCAAGAAATTCCATCCACCTTTGTTGTCTTAAGTTAAGATCTTTTTGTGAGAAAAGGTACTTTAATGATTTATGGTCAGTAAATAATTCAAACCTTTCTCCTAGTAGGTAATGATGCCATGACTTAAGAGCGAAAACAATGGCAGCTAGTTCTAAATCATGAGTTGGGTAGTTTTTCTCATGTACCTTCAACTGCCTTCCTCCATAACAAACTACCTTGCCTTCTTGCATCAAGACAGCGCCAAGTCCGGTACCGTATGCATCTGTGTATACCGTAAACATCTTACTCCCATCAGGCAATGTCAGAACTGGGGCCGTTGTCAGAGCCCTTTTTAGTCGTTGGAAAGAAACATCACAATCCAAATCCCAGGCAAAAGTTAGGTTCTTCTTCGTCAACCTAGTAAGTGGGGCTGATATCTTCGCAAAGTCCTTAATGGACTTTCTGTAAAAGCCCGCTAACCCGAGAAAATTTCGTACTTCGGTTGCATTCCATGGAATCTTCCAATCTTGCACCGCAACTACTTTTGCGGGATCCACAGCTATCCCCTCTTTGGACACCACATGTCCAAGAAACCTTACTTCATCTCTCCAAAAATGGCATTTGGAGAATTTTGCTTTTAGCTGATGTGGACGAAGAGTATCCATAACTTCCCTTAAATCAAAGCATGTTCTTCCTCACTTTTTGAGAAAATCAAAATGTCGTCCACGAAGACCACTACAAATTTATTAAGGTACTCTCTAAACACCCTACTCATCAAGTCTATGAAATAGGTGGGTGCATTTGTCAAGCCGAAAGGCATGACAAGCCATTCGAAGAAACCATCCGAGGTCCTGAACGTGGTCTTATCTATGCTGTCTTCAGCCACTCTAGCAATGCTAAGAAACCAGGTACAAATTCAAAGGAGGGTCTAAAGTCAAAGTTTGTCATATACTCTAAGCTTTGCCTTTCTACAAAGAGAGGACTTAAGGTCAGCTTTTTCCTACTTAAGGAGTCTGCTACCACATTGCCCTTGCCAGGGGTATAAGCAATCTCAAAATCGTATGAGGCAAGAAATTCCATCCACCTTTGTTGTCTTAAGTTAAGATCTTTTTGTGAGAAAAGGTACTTTAATGATTTATGGTCAGTAAATAATTCAAACCTTTCTCCTAGTAGGTAATGACGCCATGACTTAAGAGCGAAAACAATGGCAGCTAGTTCTAAATCATGAGTTGGGTAGTTTTTCTCATGTACCTTCAACTGCCTTCCTCCATAACAAACTACCTTGCCTTCTTGCATCAAGACAGCGCCAAGTCCGGTACCGTATGCGTCTGTGTATACCGTAAACATCTTACTCCCATCAGGCAATGTCAGAACTGGGGCCGTTGTCAGAGCCCTTTTTAGTCGTTGGAAAGAAACATCACAATCCAAATCCCAGGCAAAAGTTAGGTTCTTCTTCGTCAACCTAGTAAGTGGGGCTGAGATCTTCGCAAAGTCCTTAATGGACTTTCTGTAAAAGCCCGCTAACCCGAGAAAATTTCGTACTTCGGTTGCATTCCGTGGAATCTTCCAATCTTGCACCGCAACTACTTTTGCGGGATCCACAGCTATCCCCTCTTTGGACACCACATGTCCAAGAAACCATACTTCATCTCTCCAAAAATGGCATTTGGAGAATTTTGCTTTCAGCTGATGTGGACGAAGAGTATCCATAACTTCCCTTAAATCAAAGCATGTTCTTCCTCACTTTTTGAGAAAATCAAAATGTCGTCCACGAAGACCACTACAAATTTATTAAGGTACTCTCTAAACACCCTACTCATCAAGTCTATGAAATAGGTGGGTGCATTTGTCAAGCCGAAAGGCATGACAAGCCATTCGAAGAAACCATTCGAGGTCCTGAACGTGGTCTTATCTATGCTGTCTTCAGCCACTCTTAGCTGGTGAAATCCGGTGGCCAGATCTAGTTGGAAGAAAACCGAGGCACCTACGAGCTGGTCGAACAAGGCGTCGATTCTAGGAAGTAGGTGCCTATTCTTCTTCGTCAGCTTATTTTGCTCCCGATAGTCCACGCACAGGCGAAGTGAACCATCCTCTTTGGTTGCAAACACCACTGGAGCTCCCCATTCAGAAATACTCCGCCTTATGAACCCCTTTTCAAGCAATTCTTTAACTTGCTTGCTGAGCTCTGTCCTTTCCCTTGGAGCCTTGTGTCTAACGGGTAAAGCAACAGGTTTTGCATTATCAACAAGGTATATGCGGAAGTCTATCTCTCGCTTCGGAGGTAAAACCTTCACCTCTTCAGAGATGGCACCATTACTGGATAACCAATCCATGTCTAGAATCAACCCGTAGCCCGTGAAACCCAAAACATAAGCATTACATCTAAACCTAATGCTTAGTATAGAAATTTCCAAATCCAAACAAATCATTGACAAATAAGCCAAACCCCCAATTGGATTTGAAAAAACCATGGGATCCTGTAATATACTTGTATCTAGGTGCAGAGATTCAACTAAAGTAGTAGATATAAAAGAGTGTGATGCGCTAGAATCTAAAAGAGTACGAACTGGATGATCAGAAAGAGAAACTAAACTCTCAACAGAAATATTTCCACGTCTTTCTTGTGGAGGTGCAATAAGAGCATGAATCTTCCCTCCAGAAGTAGATCCAGTCCTCTGCCCTTGCCCTTGCCTTCTTGGGCAATCCTTAGCCATATGCCCTGTCTCGCTGCATTAAAAGCAACCACCCATCTTCCTTTTTTTCTTTCTGCAGTCCTTAATCAGATGTCCTGGTAAGCCACAAAATTTACACTTCCTCTTGTCACGGGGTTTGTTATTCTTCACGCCTTTCTTGGAATCCGTCTTCTTATTCTACGATCCCTTCACTTTCTTGTCTAGAGGTTCTTCCACCTTTGCCTCTTTCTTACCATCCTTGTCTTCCTCCTGTAACAGTGCCATGTCCACCAGTTTCTCAAAAGTTGCACCCATAGGTATATGGGACATAGCTAGGCTGTGCAGTGGCTCATTTAACCCTTTAACGAATTGGAGAGCCTTTCTATGTAGAGTGTTTACTAACTCCAGTCCGAATCTGGCCAGCTGGTTGAATTGGTTGACGTATTCCTTAATCGATAGGCTTCCCTGTTTGAGTGCTAAGAACTTCTCCATCTGTAGGTTTCGTTCAGCTTGCGAGAGGAATTTCATTTCAAATCTCATTCTGAAATCCTCCCAAGTTTCAACTGGTCTCTCAGCATTAGTAACTTCCCACCAGTAAGAGGCTTCATCCTTAAGTAACCATACAACCAATTGTATCTTCTTCCTATCGTCCACTTCGAAGATAACAAACAAATCTTCTGTTTCCTTGAGCCAGTTTCTTGCTTCCACAAATGACTCAGTCCCATTAAAGTTCTTTCCACCCATAGCTCAAAAGTCTTTACATATCTTCAGAAAGCATTAACACGCGGAGGAGGAGGAGGAGGAACGGTTGCAACTGGGGGAGGAGGAACGTCTGCTGGGCCTGCGTCATTAGCCATAGCCTCCAGATACCTTCTGAACCAGCCAGGTATCGGTACGCCCTCAGGAAGACTAAGATCCCCAGACATGCTAAAATGAAAAGAAAAGGTTAAAAACAAAGGATAAAAAGATAGTGAATACGGCCTTGGGGATTATGCCTTTAAAATAAAACAACACTTTTCTTGAAAATGCTTCTTTAAACTTCTTTTTGAAAAATAGTTTTCAAAAACTTTTATCTGATCTGGTAAACCAACGCTCTGATACCAAGTGAAACACCCCACCTCCGTTAAGGTCACTCACAAAGGGAATGCATTAACTTTGGTGAAGCATTTTAGGTAAAAGGCATATATAATTTACAAGACAGACATATAAACCGTGGAAAACTGAAATCATTTCATAAATAGCGTGGTTCAATCAAAACATTACAAGCATTGTCTCAAAACCCAACTTCTAAATTATTACAATAAAACATCTGTCTTAATTTAAAACTCCAAGTACATAAAGAAGCATAAAACAGTAGTAAAGCGGCATAAATCCCCAATGAAAATGTAACAACAGCCATTGCCCAAGAAAAGAGAATCCAAACAATACATCTACTCTCTTCAAGCTGGAAAAGATCTGCACTAAGCTGAAGTATTCCCTCCCTGAGGACCTTGGGGGGGGGGGGAACGGAAGAAAAGAGGGCAAAAGAAAATGGGTCAGAAATAAGCCTGGTAAGTCCAGTGATTATTCAGCATGTAAATAGGTAAAAGAATCATGACATGAATAAACTGAACATTGGACAATACCATAGCAATAAGATAACATAAGATAAGGTAAGATAAACTGAAAATACTATCGCACTTATTTCCATTTCTCAACACCTACTAACGAATGTTTCTACCACCATCATGTGTTCATAACAAGGTGATCCCTTTTCCGATCGGCTTCTACTCGCATGCATTTATTACTTGTGTCATTCGTCCCGGCTTGATTATAGATACCTATGCTAGTCCCATCATGGGGTGTATCATGGTGGCAACCCGACACAAAATCAAGATGCACAGTGTATACTACTGATGCCCAGTGCCTGCTTTTTCCACTCCGGAGTACGTGCACGCCCATACTCCGCCGGAACCTACACTGCTGCACAACCACACCACTATTTTGATTGCTTATAATCAGCCCAGTAATCATGCCCACCCTGCCTAGTTCAGGGTACCGTGATACATCTATGTGGGTTACTGCTGAAATGGGTCCCCGTTACTAGCGTTTCCTAATCAACATGTTATAACGGTTAAGTGTTCTCAAATTAACCTAACCCCACCCATTTGTTTAATTAACATGTTGTATTGGTTAAGTGTTGCCTTAATTAACTTAACCCTACCATTCTTAGCCTGTCCATCCCTTAGCTTTAATTCATTCATTAAAGCACCAAAATCTCACATTAGATCTATATTGTTGCGGTCTCTGGATGTGCCGGGCGGTTCCGGGCAGTCTACATCGCAACTCAGTCTAACCTCGGTTTTTGGGCTTAATGCGCTAACCTATCACATTAGATCTATATTGTTGCAGTCGCTGGATGTGTCGGGCAGTTCCGGGAAGGCTTACACCGCAACTCAATCTAACCTCGGGTTAGGTATGTTCATCTTTAGCCAATTTACATATTTGTCATATGTGTCCAAGTTTTGGGTCTTTTTATGTCAACATTCCCAAGTTTTATGCCACATTCACTTGTTATGCCCAAAATTTACTCAATTAAATTATACCCAATTTTCCCGTGCTATAATCGCACGTACAACGAGATTCAATCCAGGTTCCGAATGAACCTAGTATTCATAAAAGAAAATAAAAAGGGGAAGAATAGAGAAGGAGCATAAGAATTGACATAAGGAAAAATAGGCATGTAAAGGTGTACCCGATTCAAGAATCATGTTCCAATAGGCATGTTGTACATTAACAATAAGTGTAGGCAAGCTAAGCAATTTACACCATAGGTATGAAGATTAGGTAGATTGGACTTAAGAGAATCATTAATTTTGATGTACAACATGATAAGTTCCATTATATCAATCACAATAGTCTCAAAGGCATAGGATGTACAACATGATAGGTTCCATTATGTCAATCACAACAGTCTTATAGGCGTTATAGGTTCCATTATGTCAATCACAACAGTCTCATAGTCACAACAGTCTCATAGGCATGATAGGTTTCATTATATCGATCACAATATTCTCATAGGCATAGGCAGTTCAGGTTTGACAAAAGGATAAGCATAAATCAGAATTAGGCATAGTTCTAGATCCGATTATTACAGTCATGATTTCTATTAGGTGCTCAAATCTGAATAATAACTTAACTTAAAGAAAAGGAATAGATCTTGTATACTGGGATCTGGTTTCTAAATTTGTTAAGCTTAACCCTTGATGTAGACGTTTGATCCTCTAGTTTGGATTTGGTTTGGAGCTTTCTAACTTGATTTCTAGTTTGGAGAAGATGGAGGCTAGGCTAGCTTAGGGATGGACAGCATGACGGCTTCATAGAATGAAATTGTGAGGTTTAGGGTTGAGGCTTGGGGTGATTATATAGAAGTTTAGGATTAATATGGGCCTTTAGATTAACATATAAGTCATCATAGCCGTCCAGTCCAAGAAAATGTGTCATCAGGCCAATCAGAAGTCGCCACAGAGCCTTATGACTCAGAAAATCGTCACTGTCCAGCACAGTTGGCAGGGGTCCACCCCTACAGGGGGGTCGACACCCCTATAGGGGGGTCGACTCCTATGTCGACACCCCTGAGCGAGAGATTTCCCGCTCAGCCGATTTTTGAGTTTTTGAGTTTTTGAGTTTCGAATTAAATTGATTATTTAATTATTATTTTTAATTTAATTTCTGCTTACACTAGAAATCTTCTAACCTCCATAACTTCTTCATACGGAGTCCGATTCACGCAAACTTAGACTCTATCTCAAGCAAAATTCAGAGACGAACGCAATGGCGCAACCCGTTTCACCCAATTCTTCTTTTAAAAATTAAGTGTTCTTAAATTTGTTAATTTTAATACTCACAGAAAATACGGAGTGTTACAAATGGAGTATCAAATAGAATTTTAAATGGAAACTTGTTTTAATATATAAAACAAGGAAGTTAAGTATATAAACAACGTTTATAAATTAAGTAAGATAACTATCATTTGGATAATTTAAATATTTAAATTCAAATATGAATTTAAAAGTGAATTGGAAAGTGTTTTGAAACAGAACGATTAATTATATTTCGAAATTTGGAATATAAGCTGAATTGAGAAAAATCCAATGGGTTTATAATTAAAATTCGATTATATCGAATTTTATAAATAATTTATTTATAAAAGGATTTGGAATTAAATATAGAAGATCGAAGTATAAATAAATTTATAACTGAATTACGAAATAATCGAATATTAGGAATAATCAAAATATTTAGTTAGATTTGGTAAATGGGTTTAATTTATATTTAATATTTAAGAAATGGAATTGGAATTTATATAATAAACGAAGTTTAACATTTATATTTAAATATAATTAAAACGAGCTCGTCGCAGCGCGGTAGTTCGTAATTTGGCGTTTTGAACTTCAATTGAGTATATAGAACTCAGTTTAAGTCAGAATTCTTTGAAACAAGAATCGTTAGGACCGATATGATAATAGTTTACTAATGGAAGAGAAAAATATGGATTTCGTCTTATAGATTTTGAGTTATGTCAAAATCAAATTTTTAGAAAAAAGTGCCATAACTATTATAAAAGCATAACAGTTTATTTGAAAAAAAAGGATTTTAAGTAAATAAAATCTGAATTACCATTTGAAAAATCCAAACTTGAGATATAAAATAAGTATGAAATCAAGTGGAGTAAATGAACTGATTTTTTTTAAATGAAAATCAAATTTTTAATTATTAAATAAAACTAATTAATTTGAAGAATAATTAGTTAATCGTGTTTTGAATCAAAATTGTGCATTAGATAAGTGACAAGGGTTTATGAATTTATATTCGAAATTGAATATGAAACTCGTGTTGAAATGGAATTAGATGGGGTTTTAAGTAAATTAAAAATGTATCCGAACGTGTTATGTTCAAATAAAATGTGAAATGGGCCAAGCAGCTAATTAAATAATAAGTTAGTGAATTGAGTTAAAAATGATTGACATGAGCTAGAATAAATTGGGAATGGACGTATATGTGTGGAATAGGCATGGAATGAAGTGTATGAAGATTATAATTTGTGTGCATGACAAAAAGGTACACATTTAAATTCCATATGAGTTTTATGCGCCGAATTGGCAAGCCACTTGTCTTTTTGATTTTCTTTTTGAATGGAAAGGGCCTAGAGAGGCGAGTTGAGGTTTGAGCTATTGACTCGTACAAAGGAGGTGCTGGAGAAATTTTCCGAAAATTTTAGGAGTTAGAATATTTTTAAGAAAAATTGATAACTAGAAATCAATATATCGATATATATATATATAATTCGTTAAGGAAACGAACTTAAAAATAAGAATATTAAAACAAAAAGGAAATCCAAAATTAAATCTGGTAAAAATAGAATAGGGAATCGTATATACATTTTGAAAATGAATAACTGGTTTTTATGATATTGATTATTCGAGATTACCAGTCTTGTCCGTTTTGAAGTTAAGAATGTTATTCAGTCAAGGTTTGTGTGACGGCAAGGAATTTCGCTCGGTCCGAACCAGTCGCTAAACCGACCCAGACCGTTCGAAACGCCCTATCGTTTGAGAACACGACAAAACAGAACGCATACCGAAGAACATTTCATTGTATATTACAACAATGCATCAGATTACAAGAATATACAGAGTATAAATGAATATTACACAGAAATAACAGAGATTTAAATTACATTTAAATACATGGCAGCGGAAAATAATACAATACACAACTAGAAGAGATATACGGATACCAAGCTTTCCGGATATCGTTCCAGCTGTAAACCAGGATCCTGTGAATATAAATCTACAAAACCAAAACTACTAGCTGCCCGTGTCAAAATAAGGGCACCCAAAGTTTAGGTTAAAACAATAAACTCCAGGTCAGTCATGGGACTGGTGTGAGAACTAAAACAGTTATTAATCTTTTATTTTCAAAGCTAGGTAAATCAAGGGACCACGCCGTATAACACGGAACGGGTTTCCTCCCAAGAATACCAGTGCATAAAACAAACAGCGCAATGCTAAATAAAGAAAAATGAAGCTGTTATAAGACCCAGGTCCCATCACACAATGCAACGCAGCCGAGGATAGGGTTTTCCCTTATAACAGCCAAAGAATGCTTGATACGCTTTAAAACAAATCATTTGATACTATTATAAGTGCATAGTGTATAAAACACTTCAAATCATAAGTATCAATCATAGGCGGCATGAATGGCCCATAACACTATGTCGCCATATATAAGTTTACAATCAAAACCGCAAATGTCGTATTGGAAGTTGGGTTATCATTTATGGTATGAACCGAGGCTAGGGGCAAGATCCTCTACCGATTCGAGACTGTCTAGTCCGAGCCTCAGGATCAGAGCTCGAGTGACCCTTGGATCGTCAGGGCCGGTCCACCGATGTGGATTAAAATGCCTGAACATGCGTCTCCCCACCCTTTGGGGCGTAAGCCTGGCCCGTCATCCGACCAGAAGCATCGGCCGAAACCGATATCACGAGGCGCCTCGCTTTTCAGCAAGTAATAATAAGTAACATCCACATGAGTCAAACTCGTCAGCCAGTTCAAGCACTGACGCCACTCATAACTAGAAAGAAACGCATGCCCTCCCTGAGGTTCGTCTCCCGTTTTTGATTCATACCGGGTGTGATACTCGCGAATCAACGTTACACAAAGCTACGCCACAAAGGCCGTGCTTCGATCATCAACCACAAGACTTTGCTTTTCAACAGAAGCCTTGATCATTTGCCACTTAGGCATGCCACACAGGCAATTCACTCCATGCGATTGATATCCATCAATATATAACCCCTGAGCTCGTACGTCTCAGAGAAGGGCGTTAAGCAAGAGAATAAATTCTCCGCCGCCAAACAGATATATATTTGATAGAGATCAATCACACGGACTAAAATCCAATGTCAGACACACAGTCCATTTACAAGTCCGTTCTGGGTCTGAACGAAACCGGAGGCACCTAGTACCCCGCTTATCCATCGATCTCCAAGTACGTCTGGACGATCACTAACTGTTTCCATCTTCTTGGGTGTACAGCCAAATCAAGATCATCAGTTATCACCCAAACGACGTGAAGACCTCCGGTCTTCGACCATCGTCTTCATCTTCGACTTATCGTCGTATCAGTTATTCAGAATGGGATAAACCCGGTCTTTCCGAATAACTCGCGTATATATTATAAAAGTGTCACACAAACACAACATACGCCTCATTCCAATTCATTAGTCACTAACCGTAAATTAATCAAGAGAATAATTCCCCAAATATTAACCCCAAAGGCCGAAACCAACATCAGATCAATATCCAGAAAACCATTCTGCTTGGCTAACCGACAGTTAGTTTCTAAATCTCACATTCATAGGGAAAGGTTCCCATGAATTTTATCCAAGATAAATTCCTTGAATTTATTCTTTATTCTATTTTTGAATCTCAATTCAAACTAGTCGGGATTAGCGAACCTTACCGAAGTAATCATTTATTTTAATTTCCCAATCCCAACTTATTCATCCCATGAAGTAAAACTGGTAATACTTCATATCTAACACCACAGTGTTATTGGTAAATTCAATTACCATTTCACGTTCAAATCTAATTAAAGATTTAACTATCGCCTGGAGCAAAACTGGTGATACTCCATTTTCGATCATTTCAATCTAATTAAAGATTCATTAAAACTCCACTTAGTTTTAATCGTTAACTGGGTTAAAGAATCAGTGTCATTCAAAAACACGGTTCACGATAAACCCAAAGTCACATTCATTAATTATCGGGTTAAAGAACGAGTGTTATTTAAAACACTGTTCACGATAAACCCAAAAATCAATATCAATTCAATTTCCAATTAAATATTATTTAATTGGTACACTTCATTAAATCTAAATAAAAAGATTTAATCTTTTCTCAACTGGGTTCAAGAACAGTGTTAGTGAAGACACCATTCACGACAAACCCAAATCACATTCGATATTCAATACAAGGCTCTGAATAGAAAATATATCGGCCTATATTCAATATCAAATTCTACGATTAACAAATGTCGTATTGGAAATAACGATATAAACATATCTTTCAAATTTCCATAACAACACCTATATAATCACGAATTCCAACATCGAAATATTCCGAAGACAATTTCGATTCAAATCCACTCCAATGCAATCATTGGATATTTTGGTTATTTTCAAAACCCTTTTCAAATTCAATTTATTTATTTAAAAATAAATAGAATTATAATTCTAGTTCAAAACTAGTTCAATTCGATAAAAATCTATTTTTATCTTTTCAAATATGGAGTTTTTCATCCCAATCCTTTCTAAACCATTTCTTATGATTTTACACAAATTATTACTATTTTTAATAATTTTATCAAGGCCCGTACAGTCGATTTCCAACAATGGCCATCGAACTGCACTTACAGCGACCTTTTTCGAATTTGATTTGGACGTATCTCCAAATCCAACCGTTAGATTTCAAATTTCTAATATTCGTTAGAAAGCTCTTTTCGATACGAACCCAACGGTTCCGGTTTTAGGAGAATCCGACGGTCGGATCTCCCGCAATGTCCGTTTGAAATAAATGGTCGAAATTCACGAATTGCCGCGGCGCGGCGCGTTCTATTCAGGCCATTATATTATATATATAATATATATAATATATACTTCGTCGATTTCTATTTAAAACGAATTATATAAATAGTTTTAAATTCGTTTCAAAAGCAACTTCAACTTCCATTTCAATTCAAATCAAAATTGAATTCTTCTTTATAAATTCGTTTTAAAATTCATTTCTATTCAATTCAAATTTCAATTCAATTTGAATTCATTTCAATTCACTTTCAATTCAATTCGAATTCGTTTTCAATTCAATTCATTTCGAAATCGTTTTCAATTCAATTCATTTCGAAATCGTTTTCAATTCAATTCATTTCGAAATCGTTTTCAATTCAATTCATTTCGAAATCGTTTTCAATTCAATTCATTTCGAAATCGTTTTCAATTCAATTCATTTCGAAATCGTTTTAAAATCGATATAAATATCGTTCGCGTCAAAATGGCGTCAATCTAATCATCACGGCTTCACATATTTCTATTTTAAAAACTGGAATGAGGCCCAATCAATTACCATATAAAGTTAATTATATGGATTTTCATACAACACATGTATAATAGCATTGAAAAATAATCAACCATCAACCAAAGTGCACTACACTGTAAAAGCATCAAATATAGATATCTAACGCTTATAACAGCCTGTCAATCAATCGATCGACTTATTTAATCAATCAGGATGAGTGAACTTCAAATTTCATCCCAACACCCGTGTGGGGTTTCAAACAATCAAACACAGATTTTATTTGTGCAGTTGGGCGATGTGCGAAATTTATCGTCCCAATCAATGTCTTTCAAATAGGTGTACACAAACAAACCGTCCGGTTTGTAAATGAATATTTATTTATTCACATTCACGTTAAAAATTATATTTTTAACGACAAAACATTTTATTCCAACATATGAATTTCTATTCAGTTCATTCTTTAAATAAAATGATATTTTTATTTTTCTAACTTATTTTAGAAAATTTCGGCGGCATAACGGCACGATACTAGAAACGGGACAAGGCCTAGCCTTATCCCCGGTCTAGTGAAGGCCCACGCCATTCACACATCAATCAAATTCACCAAACAACCAAATTCAAATCAAATACCCAACTAACCTATGCAACCAAACAAACAAGTCCATGGTCTGTGGACGATTGTGTCGGGTGCTACTAAGCACCGTCTGCATCCTAGTATATATATATAACTAGAAAATAAATTTGAAAGGTGAGAAATTCTCACAGATAGCTATCCAATCATCTGGACTCTTCTTTTGCAGAATTCTTCGTCGTTCTCGCCTTTTTGTCACCTTCGTTGACCGTAGCCACTACATATATAAAAATCGAATTTTTACTTCGCTATTCAATATATAAAAATTCTATTTTTCTATCGAAGTTCAATATATAAAAATTCTATTTTTCTATCGAAGTTCAATATATAAAAATTCTATTTTTCTATCGAAGTTCAATATATAAAAATTCTATTTTTCTATCGAAGTTCAATATATAAAAATTCTATTTTTCTATCGAAGTTCAATATATAAAAATTCTATTTTTCTATCGAAGTTCAATATATAAAAATCGAATTTTTCTATCGAAGTTCAATATATAAAAATCCTATTTTTCTATCGAAGTTCAATATATAAAAATCCTATTTTTCTATCGAAGTTCAATATATAAAAATCCTATTTTTCTATCGAAGTTCAATATATAAAAATTCTATTTTTCTATCGAAGTTCAATATATAAAAATTCTATTTTTCTATCGAAGTTCAATATATAAAAATCGAATTTTTCTATCGAAGTTCAATATATAAAAATCGAATTTTTAGTCTTCACATATAATAAAAAAAAATCTTAACTTTTCTAACATAAAAATCATAGCTTTTATATTTTAAAAATCTCAACTTTATTTGCATAAAAATATTATCTTTTTCATGTTAAAACCCATATCTTTCTTTATGTTAAAAACCATATTTTACTTTCATAACAATGCCATTTTTCTTGAAAACAAGGCTATATATATTTTATAAAATCAATACCATATATATTTATATAAAAACTATATTTTATATATTTATAAAAACAATATTATATATATTTTTATTCGATATTTTAAAATAATGCTTTCTACCTTAATTATTTTAGATTTTAAAGCCAATGATAATCATAAATAAAATAATAAAAAAAACTTAACTAACCTCCCTTTGGAAATCAGGCCGCTACAATCGACCCAGTCTTCGTTGCTCAAAGCTCCAGCTCGCCGCCGTTCTGCTCCATCGGAGGTCGATCAACTGGTGGCGCTTGAAGCGCCGGAAGGTCCTCCACCCTCACCTGGTCCGGTGGGCCACTCGGTGGCCTAGTCCTCGCCAGAAAGTGGCTCGAACGGAAGCCCTTCTCGACCAAAATCCGATCACAATAGTTTATAACTTTCGATCAAACCCCTATCATTTGAAAGACCATGCTTTTCTCTTGGATTTTTGTTTTCGATTCACATATTAATTCGATGTAAAATGGACGGATTTAAGGGATTAAAAATGGGACGATTTGGTGCGTTGATTAGGAGCTACGGCGGTAACAGAATGGGGTTAGGGTTCTTAGGGTTTGGGCCCTTTTATAGAAATTATTTTATTAATTTATTATTTTAAATTCCAATAATACCAGTTTTTACATACGAACTCGAAATCAAACCAAACGACTGTCGCCCCTAGCTAAATACCCCTATTTCGAACACAATGGGATATGTTTCGTAGGCTGATTCGATCGTTACGATTAGTTTCTCTTCAAATTAAAATATAAATCATTATATTTTCAATTTAAACGCACATTTTAAATTACTGGGGTCACATACGGACTCGAAAAATTCCCGAAAGATATTTTCTAGCTTCGTATTGACGATACGGTCCTAACAAAACTAGTTTCGTTGAATTCTGAGACCGTTGGAAAGATGGCCATTTTCCAGTCGATTAAAATCAACTGAAACCGGTCAAACGCGTTTTCCTTTGCCACGCCCACATATTGATTCTAAAAATTATGAAATTTGGAATCTAACAATAACTTTACATCCCAGACCCAACAAAACTGGTTTCGTCGAAATCCGAGGTCGTTTGCAAAATGTCCAATTTTAAGGGCCTGAATTCCATAGCGACTATTCAGAATTTTCAACTGGACATATCTTATCATTTCTAAGATGAAATCTCAGTTTGTTAACTTCGTTACAAAGATATAGTTATACAGATTCAAATATTTCTTGTTTCGTTCAATTTTGACTTATATTGAATTCTGTATACCCATTTGAAATTAGAAATCGAATTTTCGAACTACCGCGCCATTTTCAATTCCTTTTATAATTATATATAATTATTATATATTCTAACGACGACGCGTATAATATATACGTCGAATTCTATTCAAAATAAATTTCTCGTCGATATTATTTAAAATAATTCATTTTAAATAATCAAAATTCGCTAAAATTGCCAAAATAAAAATTTCAAACTGGCTCGCATTTTACGGGTTGTTACAATCTCCCCCACTTAAAACTTTTCGTCCCCGAAAAGGAACAAAGTCGAAAGTGGTTTGATTAATCAACTCTACGTTCGATCTGGCTTCCATTCTCCAACCTTTCAGTTTCTGAGAATTTTCAAAATTTCAAAAATTTGGCTAACACCCTAAATTTTCGAAAAATTTCGCCATAACCTCCCCTGCACCGGGAGCATCGGGGAATTTCAAATAGCTTCCCCGGTCCTTCAGATCTCAAAAAGAAAAAGAAAACGCCAAGCGGCTAGCCAATAGGCTCACAAAATCATCATCACCCAAACAAAACAGGAAATTATGTAGTAAACATGTACCTATTTGTCGGGCAAACAAATTTTATTCTCTGCTCTAGCCTCCTTGCTATGACCTGTTCAAAGATATATATGCATATGCAAGCAAATGCGACCAAATTTCAATACAAGTCAATATTTGATTCAGTTAGGCATAATGGTTCAAAATTATCAAACAATTAAACAAACAACACAAACATCAATCAATTAGTGGATTAACGTTTCAAATTCATAATTTTGATACATATACAAAAATCATGTTTTTGATGCCAAATCACAACAATAGGCCCTATCTAATTTTGGTTCTCACACCAGTCTAATGGAAATATATAGATATCACACCTTCGTCACACGAATATAAATTCTGACGATGAGTACTCAACCATCAGAATCATCTTCGGGCCACTAGAGTATGATTCTATATCTATCCAATATATTAAAACTTCGAATACACGCGGATCAGACGTATACGCAAAATCTTTATATACTGGACTGTCCAACTCAATATAAATAGATAATCAGATACGAATAATTGATTTAAATTTTCAAAACAAAATTTGTTTTCATTTGAAAAAATATACTCTTCACACTCGTTCTAGGATACTACTGATCCCATCTCTAACGAGTCATTCCCATTGGATATTACTAATCCAATATCTGATGAATTCTTTCGTATGGTTCTAATGTGTCTTGTTCTCTGCTTTGTAAACCAAAGCTCTGATACCAACTGGGACGGCAAGGAATTTCGCTCGGTCCGAACCAGTCGCTAAACCGACCCAGACCGTTCGAAACGCCCTATCGTTTGAGAACACGACAAAACAGAACGCATACCGAAGAACATTTCATTGTATATTACAACAATGCATCAGATTACAAGAATATACAGAGTATAAATGAATATTACACAGAAATAACAGAGATTTAAATTACATTTAAATACATGGCAGCGGAAAATAATACAATACACAACTAGAAGAGATATACGGATACCAAGCTTTCCGGATATCGTTCCAGCTGTAAACCAGGATCCTGTGAATATAAATCTGCAAAACCAAAACTACTAGCTGCCCGTGTCAAAATAAGGGCACCCAGAGTTTAGGTTAAAACAATAAACTCCAGGTCAGTCATGGGACTGGTGTGAGAACTAAAACAGTTATTAATCTTTTATTTTCAAAGCTAGGTAAATCAAGGGACCACGCCGTATAACACGGAACGGGTTTCCTCCCAAGAATACCAGTGCATAAAACAAACAGTGCAATGCTAAATAAAGAAAAATGAAGCTGTTATAAGACCCAGGTCCCATCACACAATGCAACGCAGCCGAGGATAGGGTTTTCCCTTATAACAGCCAAAGAATGCTTGATACGCTTTAAAACAAATCATTTGATACTATTATAAGTGCATAGTGTATAAAACACTTCAAATCATAAGTATCAATCATAGGCGGCATGAATGGCCCATAACACTATGTCGCCATATATAAGTTTACAATCAAAACCGCAAATGTCGTATTGGAAGTTGGGTTATCATTTATGGTATGAACCGAGGCTAGGGGCAAGATCCTCTACCGATTCGAGACTGTCTAGTCCGAGCCTCAGGATCAGAGCTCGAGTGACCCTTGGATCATCAGGGCCGGTCCACCGATGTGGAATAAAATGCCTGAACATGCGTCTCCCCACCCTTTGGGGCGTAAGCCTGGCCCGTCAGCCGACCAGAAGCATCGGCCGAAACCGATATCACGAGGCGCCTCGCTTTTCAGCAAGTAATAATAAGTAACATCCACATGAGTCAAACTCGTCAGCCAGTTCAAGCACTGACGCCACTCATAACTAGAAAGAAACGCATGCCCTCCCTGAGGTTCGTCTCCCGTTTTTGATTCATACCGGGTGTGATACTCGCGAATCAACGTTACACAAAGCTACGCCACAAAGGCCGTGCTTCGATCATCAACCACAAGACTTTGCTTTTCAACAGAAGCCTTGATCATTTGCCACTTAGGCATGCCACACAGGCAATTCACTCCATGCGATTGATATCCATCAATATATAACCCCTGAGCTCGTACGTCTCAGAGAAGGGCGTTAAGCAAGAGAATAAATTCTCCGCCGCCAAACAGATATATATTTAATAGAGATCAATCACACGGACTAAAATCCAATGTCAGACACACAGTCCATTTACAAGTCCGTTCTGGGTCTGAACGAAACCGGAGGCACCTAGTACCCCGCATATCCATCGATCTCCAAGTACGTCTGGACGATCACTAACTGTTTCCATCTTCTTGGGTGTACAGCCCAATCAAGATCATCAGTTATCACCCAAACGACGTGAAGACCTCCGGTCTTCGACCATCGTCTTCATCTTCGACTTATCGTCGTATCAGTTATTCAGAATGGGATAAACCCGGTCTTTCCGAATAACTCGCGTATATATTATAAAAGTGTCACACAAACACAACATACGCCTCATTCCAATTCATTAGTCACTAACCGTAAATTAATCAAGAGAATAATTCCCCAAATATTAACCCCAAAGGCCGAAACCAACATCAGATCAATATCCAGAAAACCATTCTGCTTGGCTAACCGACAGTTAGTTTCTAAATCTCACATTCATAGGGAAAGGTTCCCATGAATTTTATCCAAGATAAATTCCTTGAATTTATTCTTTATTCTATTTTTGAATCTCAATTCAAACTAGTCGGGATTAGCGAACCTTACCGAAGTAATCATTTATTTTAATTTCCCAATCCCAACTTATTCATCCCATGAAGTAAAACTGGTAATACTTCATATCTAACACCACAGTGTTATTGGTAAATTCAATTACCATTTCACGTTCAAATCTAATTAAAGATTTAACTATCGCCTGGAGCAAAACTGGTGATACTCCATTTTCGATCATTTCAATCTAATTAAAGATTCATTAAAACTCCACTTAGTTTTAATCGTTAACTGGGTTAAAGAATCAGTGTCATTTAAAAACACGGTTCACGATAAACCCAAAGTCACATTCATTAATTATCGGGTTAAAGAACGAGTGTTATTTAAAACACTGTTCACGATAAACCCAAAAATCAATATCAATTCAATTTCCAATTAAATATTATTTAATTGGTACACTTCATTAAATCTAAATAAAAAGATTTAATCTTTTCTCAACTGGGTTCAAGAACAGTGTTAGTGAAGACACCATTCACGACAAACCCAAATCACATTCGATATTCAATACAAGGCTCTGAATAGAAAATATATCGGCCTATATTCAATATCAAATTCTACGATTAACAAATGTCGTATTGGAAATAACGATATAAACATATCTTTCAAATTTCCATAACAACACCTATATAATCACGAATTCCAACATCGAAATATTCCGAAGACAATTTCGATTCAAATCCACTCCAATGCAATCATTGGATATTTTGGTTATTTTCAAAACCCTTTTCAAATTCAATTTATTTATTTAAAAATAAATAGAATTATAATTCTAGTTCAAAACTAGTTCAATTCGATAAAAATCTATTTTTATCTTTTCAAATATGGAGTTTTTCATCCCAATCCTTTCTAAACCATTTCTTATGATTTTACACAAATTATTACTATTTTTAATAATTTTATCAAGGCCCGTACAGTCGATTTCCAACAATGGCCATCGAACTGCACTTACAGCGACCTTTTTCGAATTTGATTTGGACGTATCTCCAAATCCAACCGTTAGATTTCAAATTTCTAATATTCGTTAGAAAGCTCTTTTCGATACGAACCCAACGGTTCCGGTTTTAGGAGAATCCGACGGTCGGATCTCCCGCAATGTCCGTTTGAAATAAATGGTCGAAATTCACGAACTGCCGCGGCGCGGCGCGTTCTATTCAGGCCATTATATTATATATATAATATATATAATATATACTTCGTCGATTTCTATTTAAAACGAATTATATAAATAGTTTTAAATTCGTTTCAAAAGCAACTTCAACTTCCATTTCAATTCAAATCAAAATTGAATTCTTCTTTATAAATTCGTTTTAAAATTCATTTCTATTCAATTCAAATTTCAATTCAATTTGAATTCATTTCAATTCACTTTCAATTCAATTCGAATTCGTTTTCAATTCAATTCATTTCGAAATCGTTTTCAATTCAATTCATTTCGAAATCGTTTTCAATTCAATTCATTTCGAAATCGTTTTCAATTCAATTCATTTCGAAATCGTTTTCAATTCAATTCATTTCGAAATCGTTTTAAAATCGATATAAATATCGTTCGCGTCAAAATGGCGTCAATCTAATCATCACGGCTTCACATATTTCTATTTTAAAAACTGGAATGAGGCCCAATCAATTACCATATAAAGTTAATTATATGGATTTTCATACAACACATGTATAATAGCATTGAAAAATAATCAACCATCAACCAAAGTGCACTACACTGTAAAAGCATCAAATATAGATATCTAACGCTTATAACAGCCTGTCAATCAATCGATCGACTTATTTAATCAATCAGGATGAGTGAACTTCAAATTTCATCCCAACACCCGTGTGGGGTTTCAAACAATCAAACACAGATTTTATTTGTGCAGTTGGGCGATGTGCGAAATTTATCGTCCCAATCAATGTCTTTCAAATAGGTGTACACAAACAAACCGTCCGGTTTGTAAATGAATATTTATTTATTCACATTCACGTTAAAAATTATATTTTTAACGACAAAACATTTTATTCCAACATATGAATTTCTATTCAGTTCATTCTTTAAATAAAATGATATTTTTATTTTTCTAACTTATTTTAGAAAATTTCGGCGGCATAACGGCACGATACTAGAAACGGGACAAGGCCTAGCCTTATCCCCGGTCTAGTGAAGGCCCACGCCATTCACACATCAATCAAATTCACCAAACAACCAAATTCAAATCAAATACCCAACTAACCTATGCAACCAAACAAACAAGTCCATGGTCTGTGGACGATTGTGTCGGGTGCTACTAAGCACCGTCTGCATCCTAGTATATATATATAACTAGAAAATAAATTTGAAAGGTGAGAAATTCTCACAGATAGCTATCCAATCATCTGGACTCTTCTTTTGCAGAATTCTTCGTCGTTCTCGCCTTTTTGTCACCTTCGTTGACCGTAGCCACTACATATATAAAAATCGAATTTTTACTTCGCTATTCAATATATAAAAATTCTATTTTTCTATCGAAGTTCAATATATAAAAATTCTATTTTTCTATCGAAGTTCAATATATAAAAATTCTATTTTTCTATCGAAGTTCAATATATAAAAATTCTATTTTTCTATCGAAGTTCAATATATAAAAATTCTATTTTTCTATCGAAGTTCAATATATAAAAATCGAATTTTTCTATCGAAGTTCAATATATAAAAATCCTATTTTTCTATCGAAGTTCAATATATAAAAATCCTATTTTTCTATCGAAGTTCAATATATAAAAATTCTATTTTTCTATCGAAGTTCAATATATAAAAATTCTATTTTTCTATCGAAGTTCAATATATAAAAATTCTATTTTTCTATCGAAGTTCAATATATAAAAATTCTATTTTTCTATCGAAGTTCAATATATAAAAATTCTATTTTTCTATCGAAGTTCAATATATAAAAATTCTATTTTTCTATCGAAGTTCAATATATAAAAATCGAATTTTTCTATCGAAGTTCAATATATAAAAATCGAATTTTTAGTCTTCACATATAATAAAAAAAAAATCTTAACTTTTCTAACATAAAAATCATAGCTTTTATATTTTAAAAATCTCAACTTTATTTGCATAAAAATATTATCTTTTTCATGTTAAAACCCATATCTTTCTTTATGTTAAAAACCATATTTTACTTTCATAACAATGCCATTTTTCTTGAAAACAAGGCTATATATATTTTATAAAATCAATACCATATATATTTATATAAAAACTATATTTTATATATTTATAAAAACAATATTATATATATTTTTATTCGATATTTTAAAATAATGCTTTCTACCTTAATTATTTTAGATTTTAAAGCCAATGATAATCTTAAATAAAATAATAAAAAAAAACTTAACTAACCTCCCTTTGGAAATCAGGCCGCTACAATCGACCCAGTCTTCGTTGCTCAAAGCTCCAGCTCGCCGCCGTTCTGCTCCATCGGAGGTCGATCAACTGGTGGCGCTTGAAGCGCCGGAAGGTCCTCCACCCTCGCCTGGTCCGGTGGGCCACTCGGTGGCCTAGTCCTCGCCAGAAAGTGGCTCGAACGGAAGCCCTTCTCGACCAAAATCCGATCACAATAGTTTATAACTTTCGATCAAACCCCTATCATTTGAAAGACCATGCTTTTCTCTTGGATTTTTGTTTTCGATTCACATATTAATTCGATGTAAAATGGACGGATTTAAGGGATTAAAAATGGGACGATTTGGTGCGTTGATTAGGAGCTACGGCGGTAACAGAATGGGGTTAGGGTTCTTAGGGTTTGGGCCCTTTTATAGAAATTATTTTATTAATTTATTATTTTAAATTCCAATAATACCAGTTTTTACATACGAACTCGAAATCAAACCAAACGACTGTCGCCCCTAGCTAAATACCCCTATTTCGAACACAATGGGATATGTTTCGTAGGCTGATTCGATCGTTACGATTAGTTTCTCTTCAAATTAAAATATAAATCATTATATTTTCAATTTAAACGCACATTTTAAATTACTGGGGTCACATACGGACTCGAAAAATTCCCGAAAGATATTTTCTAGCTTCGTATTGACGATACGGTCCTAACAAAACTAGTTTCGTTGAATTCTGAGACCGTTGGAAAGATGGCCATTTTCCAGTCGATTAAAATCAACTAAAACCGGTCAAACGCGTTTTCCTTTGCCACGCCCACATATTGATTCTAAAAATTATGAAATTTGGAATCTAATAATAACTTTACATCCCAGACCCAACAAAACTGGTTTCGTCGAAATCCGAGGTCGTTTGCAAAATGTCCAATTTTAAGGGCCTGAATTCCATAGCGACTATTCAGAATTTTCAACTGGACATATCTTATCATTTCTAAGATGAAATCTCAGTTTGTTAACTTCGTTACAAAGATATAGTTATACAGATTCAAATATTTCTTGTTTCGTTCAATTTTGACTTATATTGAATTCTGTATACCCATTTGAAATTAGAAATCGAATTTTCGAACTACCGCGCCATTTTCAATTCCTTTTATAATTATATATAATTATTATATATTCTAACGACGACGCGTATAATATATACGTCGAATTCTATTCAAAATAAATTTCTCGTCGATATTATTTAAAATAATTCATTTTAAATAATCAAAATTCGCTAAAATTGCCAAAATAAAAATTTCAAACTGGCTCGCATTTTACGGGTTGTTACAATCTCCCCCACTTAAAACTTTTCGTCCCCGAAAAGGAACAAAGTCGAAAGTGGTTTGATTAATCAACTCTACGTTCGATCTGGCTTCCATTCTCCAACCTTTCAGTTTCTGAGAATTTTCAAAATTTCAAAAATTTGGCTAACACCCTAAATTTTCGAAAAATTTCGCCATAACCTCCCCTGCACCGGGAGCATCGGGGAATTTCAAATAGCTTCCCCGGTCCTTCAGATCTCAAAAAGAAAAAGAAAAAGCCAAGCGGCTAGCCAATAGGCTCACAAAATCATCATCACCCAAACAAAACAGGAAATTATGTAGTAAACATGTACCTATTTGTCGGGCAAACAAATTTTATTCTCTGCTCTAGCCTCCTTGCTATGACCTGTTCAAAGATATATATGCATATGCAAGCAAATGCGACCAAATTTCAATACAAGTCAATATTTGATTCAGTTAGGCATAATGGTTCAAAATTATCAAACAATTAAACAAACAATACAAACATCAATCAATTAGTGGATTAACGTTTCAAATTCATAATTTTGATACATATACAAAAATCATGTTTTTGATGCCAAATCACAACAATAGGCCCTATCTAATTTTGGTTCTCACACCAGTCTAATGGAAATATATAGATATCACACCTTCGTCACACGAATATAAATTCTGACGATGAGTACTCAACCATCAGAATCATCTTCGGGCCACTAGAGTATGATTCTATATCTATCCAATATATTAAAACTTCGAATACACGCGGATCAGACGTATACGCAAAATCTTTATATACTGGACTGTCCAACTCAATATAAATAGATAATCAGATACGAATAATTGATTTAAATTTTCAAAACAAAATTTGTTTTCATTTGAAAAAATATACTCTTCACACTCGTTCTAGGATACTACTGATCCCATCTCTAACGAGTCATTCCCATTGGATATTACTAATCCAATATCTGATGAATTCTTTCGTATGGTTCTAATGTGTCTTGTTCTCTGCTTTGTAAACCAAAGCTCTGATACCAACTGGGACGGCAAGGAATTTCGCTCGGTCTGAACCAGTCGCTAAACCGACCCAGACCGTTCGAAACGCCCTATCGTTTGAGAACACGACAAAACAGAACGCATACCGAAGAACATTTCATTGTATATTACAACAATGCATCAGATTACAAGAATATACAGAGTATAAATGAATATTACACAGAAATAACAGAGATTTAAATTACATTTAAATACATGGCAGCGGAAAATAATACAATACACAACTAGAAGAGATATACGGATACCAAGCTTTCCGGATATCGTTCCAGCTGTAAACCAGGATCCTGTGAATATAAATCTGCAAAACCAAAACTACTAGCTGCCCGTGTCAAAATAAGGGCACCCAGAGTTTAGGTTAAAACAATAAACTCCAGGTCAGTCATGGGACTGGTGTGAGAACTAAAACAGTTATTAATCTTTTATTTTCAAAGCTAGGTAAATCAAGGGACCACGCCGTATAACACGGAACGGGTTTCCTCCCAAGAATACCAGTGCATAAAACAAACAGCGCAATGCTAAATAAAGAAAAATGAAGCGGTTATAAGACCCAGGTCCCATCACACAATGCAACGCAGCCGAGGATAGGGTTTTCCCTTATAACAGCCAAAGAATGCTTGATACGCTTTAAAACAAATCATTTGATACTATTATAAGTGCATAGTGTATAAAACACTTCAAATCATAAGTATCAATCATAGGCGGCATGAATGGCCCATAACACTATGTCGCCATATATAAGTTTACAATCAAAACCGCAAATGTCGTATTGGAAGTTGGGTTATCATTTATGGTATGAACCGAGGCTAGGGGCAAGATCCTCTACCGATTCGAGACTGTCTAGTCCGAGCCTCAGGATCAGAGCTCGAGTGACCCTTGGATCGTCAGGGCCGGTCCACCGATGTGGATTAAAATGCCTGAACATGCGTCTCCCCACCCTTTGGGGCGTAAGCCTGGCCCGTCAGCCGACCAGAAGCATCGGCCGAAACCGATATCACGAGGCGCCTCGCTTTTCAGCAAGTAATAATAAGTAACATCCACATGAGTCAAACTCGTCAGCCAGTTCAAGCACTGACGCCACTCATAACTAGAAAGAAACGCATGCCCTCCCTGAGGTCCGTCTCCCGTTTTTGATTCATACCGGGTGTGATACTCGCGAATCAACGTTACACAAAGCTACGCCACAAAGGCCGTGCTTCGATCATCAACCACAAGACTTTGCTTTTCAACAGAAGCCTTGATCATTTGCCACTTAGGCATGCCACACAGGCAATTCACTCCATGCGATTGATATCCATCAATATATAACCCCTGAGCTCGTACGTCTCAGAGAAGGGCGTTAAGCAAGAGAATAAATTCTCCGCCGCCAAACAGATATATATTTAATAGAGATCAATCACACGGACTAAAATCCAATGTCAGACACACAGTCCATTTACAAGTCCGTTCTGGGTCTGAACGAAACCGGAGGCACCTAGTACCCCGCATATCCATCGATCTCCAAGTACTTCTGGACGATCACTAACTGTTTCCATCTTCTTGGGTGTACAGCCCAATCAAGATCATCAGTTATCACCCAAACGACGTGAAGACCTCCGGTCTTCGACCATCGTCTTCATCTTCGACTTATCGTCGTATCAGTTATTCAGAATGGGATAAACCCGGTCTTTCCGAATAACTCGCGTATATATTATAAAAGTGTCACACAAACACAACATACGCCTCATTCCAATTCATTAGTCACTAACCGTAAATTAATCAAGAGAATAATTCCCCAAATATTAACCCCGAAGGCCGAAACCAACATCAGATCAATATCCAGAAAACCATTCTGCTTGGCTAACCGACAGTTAGTTTCTAAATCTCACATTCATAGGGAAAGGTTCCCATGAATTTTATCCAAGATAAATTCCTTGAATTTATTCTTTATTCTATTTTTGAATCTCAATTCAAACTAGTCGGGATTAGCGAACCTTACCGAAGTAATCATTTATTTTAATTTCCCAATCCCAACTTATTCATCCCATGAAGTAAAACTGGTAATACTTCATATCTAACACCACAGTGTTATTGGTAAATTCAATTACCATTTCACGTTCAAATCTAATTAAAGATTTAACTATCGCCTGGAGCAAAACTGGTGATACTCCATTTTCGATCATTTCAATCTAATTAAAGATTCATTAAAACTCCACTTAGTTTTAATCGTTAACTGGGTTAAAGAATCAGTGTCATTTAAAAACACGGTTCACGATAAACCCAAAGTCACATTCATTAATTATCGGGTTAAAGAACGAGTGTTATTTAAAACACTGTTCACGATAAACCCAAAAATCAATATCAATTCAATTTCCAATTAAATATTATTTAATTGGTACACTTCATTAAATCTAAATAAAAAGATTTAATCTTTTCTCAACTGGGTTCAAGAACAGTGTTAGTGAAGACACCATTCACGACAAACCCAAATCACATTCGATATTCAATACAAGGTTCTGAATAGAAAATATATCGGCCTATATTCAATATCAAATTCTACGATTAACAAATGTCGTATTGGAAATAACGATATAAACATATCTTTCAAATTTCCATAACAACACCTATATAATCACGAATTCCAACATCGAAATATTCCGAAGACAATTTCGATTCAAATCCACTCCAATGCAATCATTGGATATTTTGGTTATTTTCAAAACCCTTTTCAAATTCAATTTATTTATTTAAAAATAAATAGAATTATAATTCTAGTTCAAAACTAGTTCAATTCGATAAAAATCTATTTTTATCTTTTCAAATATGGAGTTTTTCATCCCAATCCTTTCTAAACCATTTCTTATGATTTTACACAAATTATTACTATTTTTAATAATTTTATCAAGGCCCGTACAGTCGATTTCCAACAATGGCCATCGAACTGCACTTACAGCGACCTTTTTCGAATTTGATTTGGACGTATCTCCAAATCCAACCGTTAGATTTCAAATTTCTAATATTCGTTAGAAAGCTCTTTTCGATACGAACCCAACGGTTCCGGTTTTAGGAGAATCCGATGGTCGGATCTCCCGCAATGTCCGTTTGAAATAAATGGTCGAAATTCACGAACTGCCGCGGCGCGGCGCGTTCTATTCAGGCCATTATATTATATATATAATATATATAATATATACTTCGTCGATTTCTATTTAAAACGAATTATATAAATAGTTTTAAATTCGTTTCAAAAGCAACTTCAACTTCCATTTCAATTCAAATCAAAATTGAATTCTTCTTTATAAATTCGTTTTAAAATTCATTTCTATTCAATTCAAATTTCAATTCAATTTGAATTCATTTCAATTCACTTTCAATTCAATTCGAATTCGTTTTCAATTCAATTCATTTCGAAATCGTTTTCAATTCAATTCATTTCGAAATCGTTTTCAATTCAATTCATTTCGAAATCGTTTTCAATTCAATTCATTTCGAAATCGTTTTCAATTCAATTCATTTCGAAATCGTTTTCAATTCAATTCATTTCGAAATCGTTTTAAAATCGATATAAATATCGTTCGCGTCAAAATGGCGTCAATCTAATCATCACGGCTTCACATATTTCTATTTTAAAAACTGGAATGAGGCCCAATCAATTACCATATAAAGTTAATTATATGGATTTTCATACAACACATGTATAATAGCATTGAAAAATAATCAACCATCAACCAAAGTGCACTACACTGTAAAAGCATCAAATATAGATATCTAACGCTTATAACAGCCTGTCAATCAATCGATCGACTTATTTAATCAATCAGGATGAGTGAACTTCAAATTTCATCCCAACACCCGTGTGGGGTTTCAAACAATCAAACACAGATTTTATTTGTGCAGTTGGGCGATGTGCGAAATTTATCGTCCCAATCAATGTCTTTCAAATAGGTGTACACAAACAAACCGTCCGGTTTGTAAATGAATATTTATTTATTCACATTCACGTTAAAAATTATATTTTTAACGACAAAACATTTTATTCCAACATATGAATTTCTATTCAGTTCATTCTTTAAATAAAATGATATTTTTATTTTTCTAACTTATTTTAGAAAATTTCGGCGGCATAACGGCACGATACTAGAAACGGGACAAGGCCTAGCCTTATCCCCGGTCTAGTGAAGGCCCACGCCATTCACACATCAATCAAATTCACCAAACAACCAAATTCAAATCAAATACCCAACTAACCTATGCAACCAAACAAACAAGTCCATGGTCTGTGGACGATTGTGTCGGGTGCTACTAAGCACCGTCTGCATCCTAGTATATATATATAACTAGAAAATAAATTTGAAAGGTGAGAAATTCTCACAGATAGCTATCCAATCATCTCGACTCTTCTTTTGCAGAATTCTTCGTCGTTCTCGCCTTTTTGTCACCTTCGTTGACCGTAGCCACTACATATGTAACACCCCGCAAATTCTATAACTGTGAAACTCACAAATTAAAGTATAATTAATTTCAAATCAAAGAACTAAGGGAAACGGGATACGCCATTGCGTTCGTCTCGGAAAAATACGCGAAATAGAGTCCGAGTTTTCGAAAAACGGATATCGTATGAAGAAGTTATGGACGAACGAAGTTGGGCGAAAAACCGAAAAAGGGCCAGAATGCACTGGCGCACTTGGGAAGTGCGCCAGAACAAAAATGAACTGGCGCACCTGTGAAGTGCGCCAGTACATTTTTGACCTGTCGCACCTGCCAAGTGCGCCCAGGTCAAAAATAACCTGCTGGCCAGGTCTGGTCTAGCCCTGGCTGGCCAGGTCGGTGTATGGTCGAATTTCTGTGGTCTGCTTGGTCATTAGGGCTAGGTGGCGGGTTTTTATTGGTCTCTCTATCTAATGAATGGCTATGATCAATCCTAGCAACATCAAGGGTCCTAATCAATTCCTAACCTCTATATAAACAACCCTAGACTAAACCCTAATCTATTCATTCAAAATAAGATTATAGCCGCCATGTTGCTGAGGAACGACAAAGAGTAGCCGCCGACTAGAGAGAGAGTTAGGAAGAAAGTTCTAAGCCTAAAGCAATTCAAGCAACCTAAAGCTAATCAATTCAACAAAGGAATCGTGTCTCTTAATTAGAGAATTCACCGCAACGATTGTAAGTAGAGTATTACTTTGGTATAATAAACAACTGTGTTGATATGTATGCTTGAATTGTGGCAATGGAAGTAATTCATGTTTGTGCAAAATTATGTTATTCATTATAAAGAACTACATGCGGTAGTTCTATGCAAATATACGTTTGGAATATTGCGCAAATTATGTAATCTATGTTGAAGCTACATGTATGTAGTTGAGTGAAATTTATGCAAGTTTGGGGCTTTGTTATTATGTCGTCATGATGTATATTTTGTGCATAAATCGTTTTGCAAGCAATTGAGACAAGTTGGTTGTTATAGTTCATATGAAACTATGTTGGAATTTTGTCACCATAATCCATGTATTAAGTCATGCTTATGAATATGGCTAGGCTATGAATGATATTTGGCATAATTGAAATCTATGATTAAGTCCATCTTGTTTAAAAGAATTATATGATGACATATGTGAGACATGGCTAGGTTAGACTCAAAAATCCCTTTTTGCAAGTTTAAGCAAAAACCATGATTAGGAATTTTTATGCATAAGTATGTTTATACTATCGTTATGTAATTAGACTTAAACCATGATTAAGTTGAACTATGCTTTTGTGTTAGTAACAAAGTATCCCCTTTGTAAACATGTAGGAACCTTATGGACATGACTTGTTTATGTTTATGCCATGAACAAACTTAACTTTACTTATGCCATGCTTATGTTTGACATTATGCTATGCCTATGCTAGGAATATTTATGACATGCTTATGTTTGACATTATGCCCAAATAAGAATATAGGTTCATGTTGTAGTTAAACCTATGCAAGTTCACATGTTTTGATTCATGTCACCTATGTTACCACTATGCAAGTACACCAATATCTATTTTGTATTTCCAACATCGTATTGCAAGTTCATGCGCTCACCTTCCCCTCTTTGTGTATACGCCATAAGCCTCCCCTTTCGCATGGCTAAATTGGGCTTTAAAAGGCTAAGCCCAATATATATGAACGGACGTGTAAAACGGGGGAAAATAACGTTGGGTTAAAATTAATTAATGAATGAAAATATAAAATAGAAGGGCCCAAATTCAAGTATGGGTTGGGCCCGTGATTGGTGTAATCTTTACACCATTAACTTAATAATGGGCCGCAAATATTTACATATAAATAAAGAAGAATGACAAAATATGTAAATGTAGAACATACGATGTGTTTAACCCGAGGTTGGATTGAGTTGTGATGTAAACCTGCCCGGAACCGCCCGGCTGTCCAGTAGTCACAACAATACCTATCCAATGTGGGAGGTTAAACATGGAGCCCAGCAAGGACCCGAGGTTAGACTGAGTTGTGGCGTAAGACTGCCCGGAACCAACCGGCAACAGGCAGCCACAACAATACCTGTCTAATGTGAGAGGTCAGGGCCTTAATAAGACAATTAAGGCTGAGTCAGGATTGTTAGGATTAAGTGGACTAAAGACTTAATCAAAATGGAACATGCTAAACTAAACGGACTGGTGGGGTTAGGTTAGGAAACACTTAACCAACTTAGCATGTTGGCTAGAGATAGAAAACCTAGTAACGGGGGACCCTTTTCAGCAGTAACCCTAAAAGGTGTATCAGGATACCCTGAAACTAGGCAGGGTGGGGCACGATTACTGGGCTGATTGTAAGAGGTCAAAGCGACGGCGGTGGTGTAGCAGTGTAGGTTCTAACGGAGTGCGGGCGTGCACACACTCCGGCGCAGAAAAATAAGGCACTGGACACCAGTAGCATACCTGTGCACTCTAAGGTTGTGTCGGGTTGCCACTATGGGACTTGATACACCCCATGGCGGGACCAGCATAGGTAACTACAGACATCGGGGGCCGTAAGACACATGTAACTATGCGAGTAGGAGCCGATCATCATTGAATGGATCACATCACCCTGATTATGGGGTGCAAGTTGGAAACTAGTTTATATGGGTTCAGAGATTAACATGGGGTACGATAGTATATTCGACCCTAGATAACTTAACCAAGTTCATAGTGTTTGCCCACTTCCTGTTTTACTTATCATACCCAGTTCTTTATTCATAGACAAAGTAGTACTAGACTTACTCAGGCTTTATGTCTGACTCTATTTTCCTTTCGTCTTCTTTCTTCCGTTTCCCCCCCCCCAGGTCCTCAGGGAGGGAACACAGCAGCTTGATCAGCCTCAACATCCAGCTTGAAGAAGAGAAATGTATTGCTTGGACTTTCCTGTTTTGAACTATGGCTTTGGACAATCCACTATGGGGACTTTTGGAAGTTTATCTATGTTTTATTTATGCTTCTTTAAATCATGTACTCAAGACAGATTATGAAAATGTTATGCTATGTTTTTGGAAAGGATGTTGTTGTAACACGTATTTGATTTTATGAAATAAAAGTTTGTTGTTCTTCCGCTGTTTACAAATATGTGTTCTTATATCTGTCTTGTATATCTGTGACTTGTACTTATAAACCTCCACCAAAATTAGGGCATTCCCTTTGAGAGTGACCCTAACGGAGGTGGGGTGTTTCACTTGGTATCAGAGCATAGGTTTACCAGATAAGATAAAAAGTTTTGAAAAATTATTTTCAAAAAAAGAAATTTAAAGAAGCATTTTTAAAAGAAAAATATTATTTTATTTTAAAAAGGCAAAGTCCACTCCCCAAAGCCATAGGAACTATCTCTTATCCTTCGTTTTGAATCTATCCTTTCTATTTTAGCATGTCTGGAGACCTTACTCCCCAGCTGCTGACGCTTTCACTCCTCCTCCTCCACGTGAACCAGCAAGCGGAAGAGTCCCAGAGTAGGAAGACGAATAATAGTCAAACAAGAAAGGATCATAACAATAATAATAAGAAACGAGAAAAAAAAAGGAAATGCAATTTTTGTGGTACGGAAGGGCACATAGCCAAGGATTGTAGAAAGAGGAAAAGAAAGCAAGATGGATGTTTTCATTGTGGAGAGACTGGACACATCAGCAAAGACTGCCCTGAGAAGACAGACTTTGAGAAGGGCGGGAAAGACAACAAGTCCCGAGAGAAGAGGAAGTGTAAATTCTGTGGCAAAGTGGGGCACTTAGTAAAGGACTGCCGGAAAAAGAAGGCCAAGCAGAATGGTGGGTGCTTTTCTTGCGGTGAGACGGGCCATAGGGCTAAGGACTGCCCAAAGAAACGAGGACAGGGGCAGAGGGCTGGATCCACCCCAGGGGCACAGGTTCATGTGCTAGAAGCGCCACCTTTGCAACAGCGAGGTACAAACACTTCTGTAGAAAGTGTAGTTTATCTTTTACGATCACCCCGTTCGCACTTTATTTGATTCTGGCGCATCACACTCCTTTATCTCGTCTGCTTTAGTAGAATCTCTGCACCTAGAAACTAGAATGGTAGAGGACCCCTTAATTGTTTCAAACCCAATTGGGGGCCCAGCTCATTTGTCTATGATCTGTTTGGATTTGAAAATTTCTATTCTAAGTGTTGAATTTCAATGTAGTGCCTTTGTTTTGGGCTTTTCGGGATATGGTTTGATTTTGGGTATGGATTGGCTATCCAGTAATGGGGCCATCCTTGATTGTGAGAAAAGGGTTGTTAGGCTCCTAACCCAGCTCGGTAATACTTTGGAAATTTCTTGTAATCCCTCGTATGCGGTTATGCTTAGTTATCTTGGATCGCTAGATGCCTCTGTTGAAAATTTGCAATCGGTTAGAGTGGTCCGGGAATATCCGGATGTCTTCGAAGAGGTGAAGGGCTTGCCTCCGAAGCGGGAAATAGACTTCCGCATATATCTTGTAGATAATGCAAAGCCCGTTGCGTTGCCCGTTAGACATATGGCTCCACGAGAAAGGAAAGAGCTCAGTAAACAGATTAAAGAGCTTCTAGAAAAGGGGTTCATTAGGAGGAGCATTTCAGAATAGGGCGCTCCAGTAGTGTTCGCCACTAAGGCTGAAGGTTCATTTCGCTGATACATGAGTTGTAGAGAATCACCTTAGTAAGTACATTTGTTTATTTTCAAGAGATAATTCATCTATATGGAATACCTTCTAGTAAGTGAACAAGATCCAAGATTCACTAATGAATTTTGGAGAGCTTGCATGGAACCATGAGTACGCAGTTGGGCTTGAGCCAAGTATACTAGAAGGAGAATAAGTGAAAGAGGAACGAGAGGCAAGGGTTCCAACTCATATTTTGGAAACAAGAATTAAGAAGCTACGAAATAGTGAAGTTAAAGACGGACAAAGCATAATGGAGTTAAGCTCAAGAAATGCGACTTAGAAAATTGAAGACTAGATTCGTGCATAGTATCTTTTCGGTATATCCTCTCGGTCCCATTCTCAATCCAATTTCTGTTGCAAACCACATAGGAAGTATGACTCATCTGTTAGTAACACATGTTGGGGCTTGAGGGTGTTTGTTGGATTGACCAAACTTTTTGGGTTTTATAGGATACAGATTGGTCTTAGGAAGGGACTCCCTTGTGACCTAAAAGGAGTCCATCATGCTTAGTTTCCTAGAATCATATATGATGGTTGGGTCGAGTAATTCTTTGGGTGTCAGTCTGATGTTGATTTCGGTCTTCGGGGCTGATGATTGGAGAGTTCTTCTCCTAATCAATATATATGTGGCATAGATTTCCAGTTTTGACATTGCCTAATGGGCACAAAGTTTTACTTGTTTCTATCATTCGACTATACCTTTAGGTAGGACCATTTCCTATCATTGAGAAAATTTGGAAAATGACCTATAGATTAGAGCTACCCGAAAAATTGGCCGGAGTCCACAACGTTTTTCACGTTTCATATCTTTGAAAATATCTACATGAGTCTGCTGAAGTGGTAGAGCCAAATATCCTCGAAGAGGCCGAAGTGGAACGCGAAGCAACCATAAGGAGGATTCCAACCCGCATCTTAGGAACGGAAGTGAAGAAGCTACGCAACCGCGAAGTCAAGCTCGTCAAAGTTCAGTGGAGCGACGCCGAGGGAGACGCGACTTGGGAAACTGAAGCTAGAATACGCACTGCCTACCTTTTTTTTTGTTCGAGGGTACATCCTTGATCTTTCCTTTTCCTTAAGTTGCGCTTTTATCTATCTTTTTAGGTATATTTCCTCGACCTTATCTTTTAGGTAGAAACCCTTTGGATGGAAACATGTAGTTGAAACATGTTATGTATGATGGTTGCAAGTGGTTGCAAGTGATTGCTAGTGGTTGCTCGTGGTTGCATATACACACACAATCTAGGTTTTAGATCGGCTCAGTCACTTCATAGTGCATATGCATATATGTTTGCTTTCGTATGTGGTTGAACTATAATGTGTTGTCATATGGATGTTGCATTTGTATTGAATGATTGTGCACTCATGTAGAATCATGAATAGGAAAATTTGCATACATAATGGATTCATGGCACTTACATAACTTGCATTAAGGAGGTCAACTGAATCAGTAGACCGCCTGATTTTGCATTAGATAAGTACATGTATACACACACACTTCGCATATGATCATGAAGCATTAGAAGTCTTTTAAGGACAATGGATGCTCGTGTTTGATGAATGAGTAGATGGATGATTGGATGTTAGGATATACATTCCTCCTAGCTTGAAGATTTCGGGGACGAAATCCTTTTAAGTGGGGGAGAATGTAACACCCCGCAAATTCTATAACTGTGAAACTCACAAATTAAAGTATAATTAATTTCAAATCAAAGAACTAAGGGAAACGGGATACGCCATTGCGTTCGTCTCGGAAAAATACGCGAAATAGAGTCCGAGTTTTCGAAAAACGGATATCGTATGAAGAAGTTATGGACGAACGAAGTTGGGCGAAAAACCGAAAAAGGGCCAGAATGCACTGGCGCACTTGGGAAGTGCGCCAGAACAAAAATGAACTGGCGCACCTATGAAGTGCGCCAGTACATTTTTGACCTGGCGCACCTGCCAAGTGCGCCCAGGTCAAAAATAACCTGCTGGCCAGGTCTGGTCTAGCCCTGGCTGGCCAGGTCGGTGTATGGTCGAATTTCTGTGGTCTGCTTGGTCATTAGGGCTAGGTGGCGGGTTTTTATTGGTCTCTCTATCTAATGAATGGCTATGATCAATCCTAGCAACATCAAGGGTCCTAATCAATTCCTAACCTCTATATAAACAACCCTAGACTAAACCCTAATCTATTCATTCAAAATAAGATTATAGCCGCCATGTTGCTGAGGAACGACAAAGAGTAGCCGCCGACTAGAGAGAGAGTTAGGAAGAAAGTTCTAAGCCTAAAGCAATTCAAGCAACCTAAAGCTAATCAATTCAACAAAGGAATCGTGTCTCTTAATTAGAGAATTCACCGCAACGATTGTAAGTAGAGTATTACTTTGGTATAATAAACAACTGTGTTGATATGTATGCTTGAATTGTGGCAATGGAAGTAATTCATGTTTGTGCAAAATTATGTTATTCATTATAAAGAACTACATGCGGTAGTTCTATGCAAATATACGTTTGGAATATTGCGCAAATTATGTAATCTATGTTGAAGCTACATGTATGTAGTTGAGTGAAATTTATGCAAGTTTGGGGCTTTGTTATTATGTCGTCATGATGTATATTTTGTGCATAAATCGTTTTGCAAGCAATTGAGACAAGTTGGTTGTTATAGTTCATATGAAACTATGTTGGAATTTTGTCACCATAATCCATGTATTAAGTCATGCTTATGAATATGGCTAGGCTATGAATGATATTTGGCATAATTGAAATCTATGGTTAAGTCCATCTTGTTTAAAAGAATTATATGATGACATATGTGAGACATGGCTAGGTTAGACTCAAAAATCCCTTTTTGCAAGTTTAAGCAAAAACCATGATTAGGAATTTTTATGCATAAGTATGTTTATACCATCGTTATGTAATTAGACTTAAACCATGATTAAGTTGAACTATGCTTTTGTGTTAGTAACAAAGTATCCCCTTTGTAAACATGTAGGAACCTTATGGACATGACTTGTTTATGTTTATGCCATGAACAAACTTAACTTTACTTATGCCATGCTTATGTTTGACATTATGCTATGCCTATGCTAGGAATATTTATGACATGCTTATGTTTGACATTATGCCCAAATAAGAATATAGGTTCATGTTGTAGTTAAACCTATGCAAGTTCACATGTTTTGATTCATGTCACCTATGTTACCACTATGCAAGTACACCAATATCTATTTTGTATTTCCAACATCGTATTGCAAGTTCATGCGCTCACCTTCCCCTCTTTGTGTATACGCCATAAGCCTCCCCTTTCGCATGGCTAAATTGGGCTTTAAAAGGCTAAGCCCAATATATATGAACGGACGTGTAAAACGGGGGAAAATAACGTTGGGTTAAAATTAATTAATGAATGAAAATATAAAATAGAAGGGCCCAAATTCAAGTATGGGTTGGGCCCGTGATTGGTGTAATCTTTACACCATTAACTTAATAATGGGCCGCAAATATTTACATATAAATAAAGAAGAATGACAAAATATGTAAATGTAGAACATACGATGTGTTTAACCCGAGGTTGGATTGAGTTGTGATGTAAACCTGCCCGGAACCGCCCGGCTGTCCAGTAGTCACAACAATACCTATCCAATGTGGGAGGTTAAACATGGAGCCCAGCAAGGACCCGAGGTTAGACTGAGTTGTGGCGTAAGACTGCCCGGAACCAACCGGCAACAGGCAGCCACAACAATACCTGTCTAATGTGAGAGGTCAGGGCCTTAATAAGACAATTAAGGCTGAGTCAGGATTGTTAGGATTAAGTGGACTAAAGACTTAATCAAAATGGAACATGCTAAACTAAACGGACTGGTGGGGTTAGGTTAGGAAACACTTAACCAACTTAGCATGTTGGCTAGAGATAGAAAACCTAGTAACGGGGGACCCTTTTCAGCAGTAACCCTAAAAGGTGTATCAGGATACCCTGAAACTAGGCAGGGTGGGGCACGATTACTGGGCTGATTGTAAGAGGTCAAAGCGACGGCGGTGGTGTAGCAGTGTAGGTTCTAACGGAGTGCGGGCGTGCACACACTCCGGCGCAGAAAAATAAGGCACTGGACACCAGTAGCATACCTGTGCACTCTAAGGTTGTGTCGGGTTGCCACTATGGGACTTGATACACCCCATGGCGGGACCAGCATAGGTAACTACAGACATCGGGGGCCGTAAGACACATGTAACTATGCGAGTAGGAGCCGATCATCATTGAATGGATCACATCACCCTGATTATGGGGTGCAAGTTGGAAACTAGTTTATATGGGTTCAGAGATTAACATGGGGTACGATAGTATATTCGACCCTAGATAACTTAACCAAGTTCATAGTGTTTGCCCACTTCCTGTTTTACTTATCATACCCAGTTCTTTATTCATAGACAAAGTAGTACTAGACTTACTCAGGCTTTATGTCTGACTCTATTTTCCTTTCGTCTTCTTTCTTCCGTTTCCCCCCCCCCAGGTCCTCAGGGAGGGAACACAGCAGCTTGATCAGCCTCAACATCCAGCTTGAAGAAGAGAAATGTATTGCTTGGACTTTCCTGTTTTGAACTATGGCTTTGGACAATCCACTATGGGGACTTTTGGAAGTTTATCTATGTTTTATTTATGCTTCTTTAAATCATGTACTCAAGACAGATTATGAAAATGTTATGCTATGTTTTTGGAAAGGATGTTGTTGTAACACGTATTTGATTTTATGAAATAAAAGTTTGTTGTTCTTCCGCTGTTTACAAATATGTGTTCTTATATCTGTCTTGTATATCTGTGACTTGTACTTATAAACCTCCACCAAAATTAGGGCATTCCCTTTGAGAGTGACCCTAACGGAGGTGGGGTGTTTCAACATATATAAAAATCGAATTTTTACTTCGCTATTCAATATATAAAAATTCTATTTTTCTATCGAAGTTCAATATATAAAAATTCTATTTTTCTATCGAAGTTCAATATATAAAAATTCTATTTTTCTATCGAAGTTCAATATATAAAAATTCTATTTTTCTATCGAAGTTCAATATATAAAAATTCTATTTTTCTATCGAAGTTCAATATATAAAAATCGAATTTTTCTATCGAAGTTCAATATATAAAAATCCTATTTTTCTATCGAAGTTCAATATATAAAAATTCTATTTTTCTATCGAAGTTCAATATATAAAAATTCTATTTTTCTATCGAAGTTCAATATATAAAAATTCTATTTTTCTATCGAAGTTCAATATATAAAAATTCTATTTTTCTTTCGAAGTTCAATATATAAAAATCGAATTTTTCTATCGAAGTTCAATATATAAAAATCGAATTTTTAGTCTTCACATATAAAAAAAAAAAAATCTTAACTTTTCTAACATAAAAATCATAGCTTTTATATTTTAAAAATCTCAACTTTATTTGCATAAAAATATTATCTTTTTCATGTTAAAACCCATATCTTTCTTTATGTTAAAAACCATATTTTACTTTCATAACAATGCCATTTTTCTTGAAAACAAGGCTATATATATTTTATAAAATCAATACCATATATATTTATATAAAAACTATATTTTATATATTTATAAAAACAATATTATATATATTTTTATTCGATATTTTAAAATAATGCTTTCTACCTTAATTATTTTAGATTTTAAAGCCAATGATAATCTTAAATAAAATAATAAAAAAAAACTTAACTAACCTCCCTTTGGAAATCAGGCCGCTACAATCGACCCAGTCTTCGTTGCTCAAAGCTCCAGCTCGCCGCCGTTCTGCTCCATCGGAGGTCGATCAACTGGTGGCGCTTGAAGCGCCGGAAGGTCCTCCACCCTCGCCTGGTCCGGTGGGCCACTCGGTGGCCTAGTCCTCGCCAGAAAGTGGCTCGAACGGAAGCCCTTCTCGACCAAAATCCGATCACAATAGTTTATAACTTTCGATCAAACCCCTATCATTTGAAAGACCATGCTTTTCTCTTGGATTTTTGTTTTCGATTCACATATTAATTCGATGTAAAATGGACGGATTTAAGGGATTAAAAATGGGACGATTTGGTGCGTTGATTAGGAGCTACGGCGGTAACAGAATGGGGTTAGGGTTCTTAGGGTTTGGGCCCTTTTATAGAAATTATTTTATTAATTTATTATTTTAAATTCCAATAATACCAGTTTTTACATACGAACTCGAAATCAAACCAAACGACTGTCGCCCCTAGCTAAATACCCCTATTTCGAACACAATGGGATATGTTTCGTAGGCTGATTCGATCGTTACGATTAGTTTCTCTTCAAATTAAAATATAAATCATTATATTTTCAATTTAAACGCACATTTTAAATTACTGGGGTCACATACGGACTCGAAAAATTCCCGAAAGATATTTTCTAGCTTCGTATTGACGATACGGTCCTAACAAAACTAGTTTCGTTGAATTCTGAGACCGTTGGAAAGATGGCCATTTTCCAGTCGATTAAAATCAACTGAAACCGGTCAAACGCGTTTTCCTTTGCCACGCCCACATATTGATTCTAAAAATTATGAAATTTGGAATCTAGCAATAACTTTACATCCCGGACCCAACAAAACTGGTTTCGTCGAAATCCGAGGTCGTTTGCAAAATGTCCATTTTTAAGGGCCTGAATTCCATAGCGACTATTCAGAATTTTCAACTGGACATATCTTATCATTTCTAAGATGAAATCTCAGTTTGTTAACTTCGTTACAAAGATATAGTTATACAGATTCAAATATTTCTTGTTTCGTTCAATTTTGACTTATATTGAATTCTGTATACCCATTTGAAATTAGAAATCGAATTTTCGAACTACCGCGCCATTTTCAATTCCTTTTATAATTATATATAATTATTATATATTCTAACGACGACGCGTATAATATATACGTCGAATTCTATTCAAAATAAATTTCTCGTCGATATTATTTAAAATAATTCATTTTAAATAATCAAAATTCGCTAAAATTGCCAAAATAAAAATTTCAAACTGGCTCACATTTTACGGGTTGTTACAGTTTGAGAGGTAGTTATACCCTAACTTGATTGATTTCATTTTAAACCGATAAATATAAGATTCAATATCGAAGATAAATGTTTGAATAAGATTTAGTTGAATGTAATATTTTGGGTTGTTGTAACAATATTTTACACAACTTTCGTTTTAACCCAAATAAGTGGAATTTTGGAAACATAATAATAAATATTTCCTAGGTATAGAAATGAATGGTCGTGAAAGGGAGAAGTACTTGGAATGTTTTCCAATTATTAATAAAAGATATTTTCGAAGTATAGAAAATGAAAAAAGGTGATATATGGAAATGTTTTCCAAATAGCGTAAGAGGCCAAGATGATTATTGAAAATATTTGGTTAACAAATATTGATAAGGAAATGGAGAAGTAATTTAGTTAATGAAATATTAATTAAAGGGCCCAGTGATTGTTTGATGCTTTGAATGGATGTTTGTTTTTCTTCAATAGTTAAATAATCGACTATTGAAGTATTTGCCAATATCGTTGTCAATACGGAGAGACTAGTTGGATTATTATCCGAGAACCACTCCGTATTGGCAGTAGCGTTGGGAATCAGACTACATGAAAAAATCGAAGATGGAGTAAAGTGCAAGTGCTTTTATATTAACCCTAGGTAGAATTTGCCTAAGATGGATTAGTGGAAATTGTGCCTTTGGTTTCATTCCATCCCAGTACGAACGTATATGGACCAATGTCTGATAGAGTATTTCCAATGATCGCATATGTTGGTCTGTATAAATATATATGGTAGCAAAGAATTTATTCCCTTAGCGTAATATTCATAATATATTTGTGCAAATCAATTAATGATTAACGGATCTAACAATGTGGTATTCAAAGTGATTGTGCTATAAATGAATGGTAAGTAATCATAGCCTCAGGCCTCAACAACCAAAAAATCGCAAAAATGGGGCATGCAGCATGGCTAAGTGGGTAGCACCCAATAGGGTGTATTATCACCTATCTAGAGAAAATTTATTTCCTTCTTTAATTCTATTCGATGATGTCCCATTCGGGAAAACGGTTGCTGATTCCAACCGTTGGTAATATAAAATCGATACACTAAAGCGAAATGAGTGGTCAATGATGTGTGGCCAGGTTACAAGATGTTCTTGTTGAACCCAACGTATTCCTCTTTAGAGATACACTACCGGAAGGTGGTTCCATAGCTTATCATAGTTGGAAATCCAATCACCAATAAGTGCTCGCGGTTTTGATTGTATATTATATATGTGGAGCGTGAGATGCAAATGTTCCACTAGATTGTTATTTATTTGATTTAGACACTATTATAATATCAAAAGAATTTTGATATAAATCTTTGTTTTGGATTCTCACAAGAGAAAAACTCGTTTTGTGTTATACGGCGTGGTCTTATGAGATATCATTAATTTTTTCAAACTATTTTAAATGGTTTACACATACCAGTCCCATGACCGACCCAGAGTTTATTTTGTTTTGTTTTGCCCTAAACTCTTGGGTGCCCAAATTTGTTCGGGCAGTCAAGTAGTTCAGGTGTTTATAGATATACTTGGAGGAACTTAGAGTGGGAGGCTTTAGCGTTATCTAGTTATTGGTATTTCCACTGTGTTGTAAGTGTTGTACTCTGAAAATTGTATGTTATACAGTTAAACTTTTATATTTCAAAATTTATGATATTATATTTTGTTCCGTTGCGATATGAGATTCTATGTTGTTCATATTTGTAATGGTCCGTATTTCCATACACTTTGAGTTGACTAATTACACCACACATCCAACCTAAATTGCACATAAATACGAATCATTAATAGAAAGTAGTTAGAGGATGAGAAATAAAAAGATAGAATGATTAGAATAGAAGAAAATCGATGAACAAAAATCTCACAACGGAATGAATAAAATATATTATATAACATAACTTTTGAAATACAAATCAGTAATTGTATATACATACCTTTATCAGAGCACAACAGTTATCTCTGAAACAGTTATAAACACCTGCTTCCAGATACAACATAGTACATAGCGGAAAATATGATAGTCTATAACGAACTGATAAAGCCTCCTGCTTCAAGCTTCTCCAAGTCAATCTATAAAATCTCGACTACTTGACCGCCCGTACAAATTTAGGCACCTAAGAGTTTAGGGAAAACAAACTCTGGGTTAGTCATGGGACTGGTGTGAGTAAACTCCAACCATTTGTTTAACTTTAAAAATCCTTTCAAAAGAAATGATAATCGTATGACCGATTCACACATAAACATAGATGGTTTTTACCTTACAATAACCAAAAATATTTTTGATATCAAATCCAGTGATACTACAATAGTGCCTGAATCAAATAAATAGAAATCTAGCGGAACGCTTGCATCTCACGCTCCATATATAATATTAAATCAAAAACTGCAGGGCGCTTATTCGTGATTGGATTCCAACTATGAAAAGGTATGGATCCACCTTCCGATCAGTGTACTCTAGAGGGGATAAACTGGGGTTCAACATGAACATCTTGCAACCTGTCCACACATGGTTGACCACTCATTTAACTTGAGTGTATCGAGCATATTATCACCAACGGTTGTGATCAGCAACCGTTACCGAAAGCATACAGCAGCGAATAGAATAAAAAGCAAAAAAAGAAATTTCTCTTGATCAGGTGACAATACCCCTAATGCTAATGACCCACATGGCCATGCTGCCTGCCCGATTTTTGTCATTTCCCGGTTGATGAGGCTTGAGGTCACGATTATCTTTCAAGAACATCTTGCCACCATTTACTTTGGATGTCACATCATTAGATCCGTCCATATACGTTGTCCTAGGATTGGACAAACCGAAGGTACCATTCTATCAATCCATCTTGGGCAATTTCTACCTAGGATTAATATAACAGCCCTTGCACTTAACTCCGTCTTCATATATCTTCAGCATAAGTTGATTCGTAGCGCTTATGCCCACACAGAGTGGTTTTCAGATAATATCTTGATCCCGATCTCTCTGTATTGACAACGGAGGTATAAAATAAAATAAAACTTTGATAGTCGATGATTTAACTATCAAAGAAACATCCATACAACCAACGATCCTATTTTCGAATTGAAATTCTGACGATCAATCATCAAACAATACTGGCCCCTTTTTAAATTAATTCCTTATTATATTATCATTCCTAATTCCCATTTCCCATCTTTCGTATCCTTTCAAATCCCTATTTTCTCTCTTGATTCTTGGAAAAACATTCCTAATATCCTAATTTCTTTATTCGCGAAAATATCTTTTATTCCAGTTGAAAAACATTTCTAAATATTCATGAATCCTTATTTTCTATATTCAGAAAATATAACTTATTAATATCGGAAAATATTTCCATCTTCCATATCTTAATTCCTTATTGACCAATTCATTTCATTTTCTATGCATAGAAAATATCTCTCATTTTATTTAGGAAAAACATTTCAAAAATCCTTTAAATTAACGCAATGCTATAAAACATCGTTATTATAACTCAAACCATTGATCATACATTAACTAACTGTAATGTCCTAGGTTTTTAACTGACTTTGTTAAACTAAAATTTATAGATTTATATCTGTAATTTAATTAATTAATATTGGATTTGGATATTATAAATAGTTTTAGATATAATCATTAGTTTAAAATCATATGGGTATATTTTTAACTTGTTATTTACATATTATATAAGTAAATGATGTTTTAAACATCTGTGTTTATTTTAATAACTTTTTAAAATTTATATAAGTTTGTTTAATGCAACAAATTTTTGTTTAAAAGTAAAAATCTAACTAGTTCACGTATTTACTTAAGTAAGATGCTTCACAAATGAGTATGCAAAAGATAAAGAATTTATGTGATAGGAATGACATAGGATCTCAATATTTAATTAATTGATATTGCTTAAGAACTAGGCTGTAATGTGTAAAATACAAAAGGATATGACTAGAGTTTCTAAATCTAATTAGTACATAGGAGTTTAATAGCTTAGAAAACTTAGAATCTAAGTATGAATTTTTATATTGACTTGTAATACATGGCCTTACACCTGCACATGCACTTCAATGGGAAAGGATCTAGTAAAAATACCCAGCTAATCATTCCTTCACATCATAATTTAATAACCTAAATATCTTGGCAACTAAGCTATTCTATTTTTAGTACATTAGCTAGTACAGATACCTATTGATAATTTAATTTGCACATGGCTGTACAAATATGTGTGCTGAAATAAAATGGTCGTGCCTCATTATAGGTATAGTAGGTAGATCAGCTGAACCCCTAAGCTAGAACATCATTTCTATCAAATTGTAGACAACCAATCTTAGTGGTGAAACCTAGTTTTAGAACCACTAGCACATGAATTTGTACATCTTTGTGTACTTCAAGTACTGGCCTTCATATACCAAGCTATAGAGAACCTAAAACCCTATTGCTGGCCGTGCATTGATACTAGAGGAATGAAATGAGTGACAAGACTTATCAAAATTTTCCTTTTCAATCAAGTAGGGGAAGCCTGTTTTATCCATCAAACATGCTGCAGAGTCTACCCCTGTTTCTATTCCTAGGAGCCCATGTGTTTATACATATATCTGGATATTAACATGACCGGCCGTACATGAAACTTGGCAGGATTAGATGAGGAGAGCCTTGACACATCCCTTTCAATCACCTAAAAGATGCAGCAGCCTTTAACTTCCAGTCAGCCTCTACTTTTCCCTACCAAACATATGGGCTACACAATATATTAAACCTTATTTCTCACTATAAAAACACACTGAATTTGTTTGCAAACTCATTCGAGTGTAAGACATGAAAATCTGGTGCAATCCTAAGCTAAAATAAGTTTGATAAACCTGGAAATAAGAAAGGAATTGCAGAGGAAGAAATTATAGCTGGAAATAAAATAAGCAAAAATAGGAATAATTGTGAGTGAACTTTCCCTTAAATCTCCATTTTATTATATCTATTGATTTCTAGAATATATGATGTAAACCCATATGTATGCTTCTAAGTATGTTAATTCATCAGTAAAATCAAACTATTCGCGATTAAATCACTGTCAATAAACGTGAAAACATGGGATTCATTTGTGAGTAAACTTTCCCACTTAATTATTAGTTTGTATAATATGATATAGTCGTATATATGCACAAAGGATCTGGCAGGATTGTATTAGATAACCAATCTTCATGGAAAATCTGGAAATATATAAACCTGGAAATGACAATAAACTTAAATGAGTAAATTAACTTTTTCCTTTATCCACTGTTGGTTTACGGTAAGTAAACATATTTATATATACATTCATCTACCATATCTTTGCTTGTCAAAAGCCTAAAACTCAACATTTGAAAAATATGGAAATGGTATGCTAAACTCTATAGCATGATAGCATGAAAAACAATTAGTTTGAACAACCTAAGAAAACAATACATTTGTGAGTAAACACACTTATTAAAAATCTGTTAAACCTTTCTTGGATTATTAGAAAACATTGCAAGTGGTTTATGCATGGATGTTTGTTTTGTGTACATCATCTATAACACACACACACACACACACACACACACACACACACATATATATATATTGATATGTGATTTAATTTCAACACTTGAAAACTTGAATGTCTTGCAAACAAAACTCTATCGAGGAAAATAAATAAATAAATAAATAAACTGTGAACCATAGTACGTAAACATATTTTTAACCTACTATTTTCATACATTTAATTATGTAAATCTAAAACTACATATATGTACTTATATTGACGCAAACCCGGATGTTGGCCAAAGTTTAATGACTGGAAATGATTGTAATTTGAATGAGTTACACCTGGAAATAAAAGGCAGTAGAATATTGTAACTTAATCTCTCTTTCTGTCCATTTAAACCCATTACTGAGTGTATGCAAATAGATATGTTACTGAATGTATATATCAGTTGAATTAATCTTGATAAAAGCCTGTAATTTAGAACCAAAGGCAGTAAACAAAATTTGAGAGTAAACACCTAAGTTTTTGTTGTTTTATACCCTGTTAGTATTGTATATGTGATTATATACATCTGATATATATCATCAAACTTTGACAATGGTTGAAAATACACCCAGCATATATACATGGATATGTATGAAGGATTTGGAGCTTTTTCCCTGGAAATGTTTACTGTAAAGAGAAGTATACTTTTCACATAGGAATTCAATTACTTTAATTGTAGTTTGTTATAGGATTTTGGTTGAACAGGAAATTTGACTCTTTATACCACCGAAGTATTTTAAAAATCCAATATAAACAAAGTTTAATGCATACATAATTATGAAATATACAGTAAACTAAAGGAAGCATAAATAGCCAAAATTTTGTCAAAAATCAATGATGTTAATTTGGCAATTCAGGGATGTTAAACTGCTAAGGAAGTAGAATAATGATTTTTAGGAGTATTTTGAGAATTTTTAGTAGGGTAATTCAATGGGAATATGAGGTTGATCGAAAAATGAGTTCTAGGCTATTTCTGGTGGTGGTAGCAATCGGAAGGGGTGAGTTTTGGCGTGGAGATGCGGGATGGTATGAGGGACCTAGGAAAAATACAATTCAATTTTTCTAATTAGGGGACTTGGGTGATTTTCGATTTAAATGAAGTTGAGATGGGTTTTGAATAGCGTGAATTTGGAATGGAATTGCACCGCCGTGGAGAGCTTTCAGATCATCGGACCTGGGGGGTTCGAAGCTGGAAGGGGTCAACTAGGGTTGGTCGGAGTATGGCGATGACTGGATGTGGGGGCTGGTGGTGCAAGAAGAATTCTTGGACTGAAGGGTGGTTTTTGAAGCAGAGAGGATACTATCGGTTTCTGTTTTAGGTGGTGGCTAGGGTTTTCGATGATGGCATCAGTCTCAGGAGGTGGAGTGAGGTTGGTGGCGATGGTCGGTGCAAGGCTGAGGACACAGTGGGGGTTGAGCACGTGCCCAGCATGCACAGCGTGCATGGTGCTTTAGGGAGAAGAAGCAGGAGAATGAAGGAATCGGGTAGCTAAGTTTTTGCACCTTCAGGTAAAAGAAATAAGAGAAGAAATTGGGTTCGTGGGCCTTTGCAAATATATTGGGCTTAGGAGGATGAAAAATAGAAATAAATAAAACCAAGGAAAAAGGAAGGGGACTGTGGCCAAATGGTTGGGCTAGAGAATCAATTGGATGAATAGTAAAAGAGAATTAAGGAAAACAATAAGAAAATAAGTAATAGAAAAGTAAGGAAAAATTTGAGAGTCTTATTTAAAATATAAACATTTGTTTTTAATTACAATGAATTAAATAATTACTTTGTTTAAGATAGTAAATGGAATATATATAAGAATATAACCTTATGACAGTAAGGAAAAATCAAGCTTGTTTTTAAAGTAGTGAAATTTAAATTACTCCTTTTAAACAGTTTAAATATAATAAAAGCAAGGACTTATTTATTCAATTTTAAGACCAAGGGATTGATAGAATTCTGTTGTGTTATAATCGATGATACGTCGTGATTATGGGAAGATGGTTGACTGTTGATAATGAATTCTAATGTTTTGAAATAAGCATTGAGGAGCTGTTGAATATAATCGACCTATGTCGATAACTCTTTTAAATTCAAGAAATCAATGTTCTTCTAATCCATTTTGAATACTTCGCGATTTCAACCAAATCGCGTTGCATTTTCTGATGGCACTCTCGGAATACGAGTATGTCGTTATTCATAATTTTGACGTATGACTTTTTGACCAAATACGGGTCAACACAGATCATAATAATCTAATATTGAAATAAACATTGACACGATTTATGGAATTTAGATTGTCTATATGGACCACCGTTGGAAATTAAAATATGATCTCGTTTAAGTAAATAAATTTTGAATTGTTAAATATGTTGTGATCATTGGGGGTTGATTTAATTGCAACTTATGTTGTAACTGATTACCCTAACGTATAGTTTAAATTAAACATTGACTCTTTTAGTCATCCCGTGTAGATTAAACTGGAATGTGAATCATATACATGGCATATATTTAATAGATAAGTCTGAAAATAAATCTGAATAAGTAAAATGTTGACTGGATTATTATTTTAAACATCACTTGATCCTACGTTATTGTTTCGAAGATTCTAGAATCTAAAATTCCACTTTGATCTGATTTATATGTTATAAGTCAGAGATTTTTGAAGAGAAATGAAGATGGAGTTTATACAAGGGCTGTTCTGATTATAGAATAGTGCCTTCGGTTTGTCCAGTCCCAGGATAACTTGTATGAACGAATGTCTAACAGAGTATGCCTAATAGATCGCGTAAGTTGATCTCTTCAAATGTATTTACGTTGGTGGCGGAGGAATTCGTTTCTCTTAGCTTTACGCCTATAATTATTTTTGGGGAAGTCAATTTGTGATCCGGCAGGTTTGACGATGTGACGTTCAAAGTAAATGGAGATATGATCAGTTTAACGGTAAGTTCTAACCTCAAGCCTCTTCAACTGGGAATTGGTATAAAATCGGGTAGGCAGCATGGCTATGTGGGTCGCTCCCATTAAAAGGGTATATCATTACCTGATCTGGAGAAATCGAATGCCTTTAGCTGTCCCTTTTTTTGATGCTATCGGTTCAGTTAGTTGGCCCCCAACCGGGGTGACAATATATTCGGTACTCTCAAGCGAAATGAGGGGCCGGCCATGTGTAGCCGGGTTGCAAGACGTTCTTGTTGAACCCCAATGTATTCATCTCCGGAGGTACATTGTCGGAAAGCGGTCCTATACGTTACCATAGTTGTAACGACCCGCATTCTACACATCGAAGGATCGTAGAATATTTATTTCTCTCACATACGAAGTCGTATGGTCATGTAACTTTGGGAGACGACTATTGGGGTCATTTTCCATGTTCATGATTTTTGTCGATTTTTAAATGACCATTTTGCCTCTAGCTGATCTTGTTTTGGCCACAACTTTTAATTGGTAAGAAGTTTTGACCTGAAACCACTTCCATTAGATCCAGATGATTGTTTACCTTTCCGTAGAGTGGTCACATTAGCCAAACGGACTCACAGTTTGGGAGATATGGCCGAAACAAGGTTTAGAAGGTGAAAAACAGCTTAACCGGGCCTAATTAGAGTGATTAACAGCTAAGCCCATAACCCATTTCGGGATTAGGTTTATGGGAGGACTAAAATGAGTTAGAGAATAGTTCCTATTCATTTTTCCAACAGCCACAAACCTCCCTTGAGCTCTAACAATGGCCTCCATCTTTTAAATCGCTCCCAAAACACCATTTTTATCATTCCTAATCACTAATTAAGCAAATCAACACCAAATCAAGGCGGATTAGCGTCAAATCAGAGGTAGGGCTGCTGGAATACATTGGGATCCATGTCATAACAGTAGAGTTTCAGATCTAAGAATTTAATTGTGGCTAAGGTGAGTGATTTGCATTGTTTTTCACTAATTATGGCTAACTAGGGTAATTAGCGAAGACTAGCGAAATTATAACTCAGAAAAATCTAGAAAAATTTGTAAAATTATAGAATATTATTTTGTGCCTCTGATATGAATTTGGGTTAATTTGGACTAATTTTATTAATCCCGGAATTTAGGGGATTAAGGGTGATTAGTGATAATTAGCAAAATTTTGCATCATAAAAATCTGCGAAAATTTGTAAAATTCTAAAATATTATTTTAGGGCTCTGGTAGAAATTTGGGTTGATTTGGTTAAGTTTTACTAATCTTATCATTAGTTGTTGTTAAACACGCTTAAGGGAAAATATGAGATTTTGGCTATGTTTGATTCGTTTTAACTTATCAAGCTGTTGTTTTGCTGTTTGTGGATGTTTATACATGTTGCTATGGCTGTTTGGTATGCTTTGTGATTGTTTAGAACAGTTAGATTGGTTGAAAACGTTGTCGAATGGCGTAAAACACTCGCTTGAAAGAAGTGCAGGAATTTACCCGAACCGGATCGGATCGGAGGGGGAAGCACGATCCAAACCGCTCGCACTTGAAGCTCCACGATCCGACCTGAGCATGGTGGCATGACTTGAAGAGAGCACCCGATCTGAACCGCATCACTCGACCCGAACCGTTGCACCAGGGATGGACTTGAGAGGCTCGACCCGATCCGGAGTGCTTGGAAAGGAGAACCGAACCGCTTGCCTGAAGTCACGATCTGATGCTCTGGAGATGATCCGAACCGATCCAAAGCTGGGGCCACGATCCGACCCATAGGGACTATTCCGATCCGAACTGAGATGTTTGGGTTTGAGGCGTGAACCACGATCCGAACCAGAGGAGTTGACATGGACGAACCGATCCGAAGCAAAGTGAAGAGAGAAGACCAAGCCGATCCGGAGAAGACCAAAACCCAAGATGCAAAGGTAGTCCAAATGGGAAGTTTGTACTCAGGATCCAGTTGGGAACCAACGAGTTAAGTTCACGATTAGAATTTGCTGCGGGACGTGTGCAAAGGGGTTGTCGGTATTCATAACTTTGGTTCACCACTGAGAGACGGATAGTGGGCTTGCAGTGATAGTTGTACGGGGTTGGACTCCGTCAGGGCCCAAAGGATTAGGTGACCAAATAGTGGATATCGTATGCTTTACGTACTGAGTGGGAGTTGTGAAGATGGTTGCTATGTTTGATTGTTTTCTTTCACTATGACATGCACACTCCCACCCCCGTATTCTTTACACCATATGCTAGTGGCACCTTAGAGTATTGAGCGATATGTTGTGCTAACTCTTTGGTTGCAGGTCCAGGTTCGGGTATGATTGGATTATACCTATTATTGTTCTGTTTTGTTGCTTATCGCTCATACCAGACTTTTGTCTGACCCAGAGTTTTATGTATCTTCTTGTTACTCGAGGTGCTCCTAAACGAGCAGACTAGAGACAGGTTAGGTGGTATGCACGAGTAGCTGTACCGGAGACGAGCAGGAGGCTCCCACGTATGATATATAGATATTCTCCCTGTGTTGTTGAAGGTCACTGCTTGGGCATTAGTAGTGTACCTCCTTCTTTTACTTCCTTTTGCTTTAGAGACAGTTTTAAAGTTGTAATAATGATGTTGGATCATAAGCTGTATTTTGGATTTCCGCTGCTATGATGATGATGATTTTAGTTTTCAGCTTATGCATTATCCCGCCTTTTTATGTCAAGTATGTTACTATTATATTTTATTCCTTGCGCTGTGAGACATTCTACAGGTTTCTTTGTTAGTTCTTTCATCTTCTTTCCTTTCTTTGACGACCGTCCCATGCTAGCGGACATGTGTACAGCGCACTCTCAGGGGAAATGTCGGTTAATGCGGGGCGGGCCGTCACACTTGGTATCAGAGCTCTAGGTTGCGTAGTTAACCTAGGGAAGTCATCAGAGAGAGATAATATACGTATATGAGAGCGCGTATTTGTTATTATTTTGGTTTTCAAAAGCTATATATATACTACTAGTATATCTAGGGATGAGGTTGCACTGCACTGACACCACAAAGAAGATGGTTAATCGTTTTTTGTGTACAGATTGAACGATGAGCCGATATACGAGGGGTACTGGTAGAGGAGCCAATAATGGGAATGCTCCTGATATGAGGACTATGTTCACTGACTTCATGAGATAGATGCTTAGGGATGCTCGGGTAGCAGTTCCTAATGCTGCTAACGGTGGTGGTGCAGTAGTGCAGGCGCCTAGGGCCGATTTTGCCAAGCTGTGCAAGGATATCACTAGTCTTGGTGGGAAGCCATTCCACGGAACGGAGTCGGCTACAGAAGTCCAAGATTGGCTAGATAGTTGTGAGCGCATTGTTGAGGATCTGGGAATCGAGGACGCAATGAAGAGGAAGGTAGCATCGCGTCAACTGCAAGAACGGGCTATGAATTGGTGGAATGCTATTAAGGCAGCTACCCCAGAGGATCAGATTACTAGGAATCAGTTTAAGGCTCGCTTTTGTGATAAGTTTATCCCAGCTGCTCAGAAATCAGAATTGTTCAGGAAGTTCTTGGACCTTAAGCAGAATGGTAGGGCAGTCTCGGAGTACATCGCTGAATTCGGTATTTTATCGAAATATGGATTGTCCCTCATCGATACAGTCGAGAAAAAGAACGAGAAGTTCATAACTGGCTTGGATGGGTAGTTGGGGGAAAGACTTAGAAACCATATCGATGAGACATTCGAGTCTATTGTAGGAAAGTCATTAAGGTCAGAGGGCCTTTTTCCTAAGTCGAAGACTGAGGTTGCTAGTGCATCTATTGAGGAGCCAAAGCCGCAAGCAGGCGGTGAAGGGAAGAACAATTCTCATAACAAGAGGAAGCAGAACCAAACCAAGGATGGTCAGAATAAGAATGGTGACGAGTGCTTTAGTTGTGGCAAGAAGGGACACTTTGCTAGAGACTGTCGAGAAAAGCCTGGGGAAAGGAAGTGCTTTAATTGCGGCCAGGCGGGACATCACAAGGATGATTGTCCACAAGCCCCTAAAGAGAAGCAAATTGTGAAAGCATATGCTATCAACGTTGTTCCTTCTTCGTCGAATGCTCCAACTGCAGCGCAGAAGCGAAAGGGTGTCATTATCAAAGTTATGCTTTCTATTTAAGGTGTTTCTGTTCAAGTATTGTTTGACAAACTCGAGATAGTCGATAGACCTCTAGTTGTGACAAACTCGGTAGGTGGTTCGACTGATCATAGTATGATTTGCAGTAGTTTGGTCTTATCGAGTCATGGATGTATGTTTGCTTGTGATTGTTTTGTTTAGGCTTTACTGGGTTTAGCTTTATTTTTGGGAGTCGATCTACTCCAAAGGTATAGGTTGGTATTAGGTACCTACCTAGTGATGGCGATAGTAACTGGAGTTAAGGAAGCTGAGAGGTTATCGTTGTAATAAGTTCTAGTTGTCTTTGGGACGCAAATGAGTGCTCCAGTGCTTGGTTGTTTTGCTAGTATCACCTCACGTGGATTGTCCGAATTCGGAGGAGATGTTCCTTGGGTGCTTGTCTGATATTGATTTAGGCATTTGGGGCTTGTGCTTGGGGAATGTCGAGTTCGAATAGGATAGTTTGCGTGAGAGATAAATAGCTGTCGCGATTCTTCATTGGATGATATCTTGGTTTACTCGAGGAGTGATGGGCAGCCGTGACATGATAAGACTGTTCAATGGTATAGACTGCCCCGAGTTAGACTCGATAGGGTTATGAGATGGCTCGACTGGGACTCGAGAAAGATGCAAGGTAATGGATTGTTTAGGACCCTATGTTGGTGTTCTCTTTGGATAGTAGAACCTTGAAGGAATAGGATGTGTTCGTTGATCATGGAAGATGCAACGAAGATTAGGACGATTCAAGTTGGACTTGAACTTGTAAAAGAAAATGGGAGTTCATTGATCTTGGAGATGCAACGAATAGGGAGATGACTCACGTTGGACTAGAGTTTATCGGCAATGGATTCTCAAGACTTGGTCTGCGTTATAGATTGACTCGAGTTACACTCGAGAAGGATGCAAGGAATTGGATCAGGCTCGAGTTGGACTCGGGAGGGAAGCAAGATAATGGACAGACTTGGGTTGGACTCAAGTATTTTAGGCGGACTTAAAGCAGGGGTATCTGGGGGCGCCCGTTACCTTGGATCCGTTGGACGTGATCTAGTTATCCTTGGATGATAAACGTGCGTTGGACGTACGGTAGTCTATTTAGAGGCTGGGCTTCCATTAGTTCTTAATGTTGGTTGGACCAGACAACAAGAATAGACGTATTGGGATTGGTTAGACCAGTCATGTAGGCATCGACGTGTTTATGACTTTAGCAGGTGATAGATAGGACTTGTTTGATGGATGCTATGGTTGCTCCTATCTTTCTTCTCTTGGGTAGACTATCACCTGTAGGATTCTAGCAATGAGGAACAAAGAGATGGTGGTATATACGGACATTAGGCTACGTATTAGTGCAGTGGAGTAGTCATTACTCTATGGGGGCAGAGTGATCGTAGCAAGGCTATGAGCCAGTGCAGTGAAGTTGTCATGACTTCATGGGGGCAGAGTGGACATAGCAAAGGATTTAGGTGCGGTAACAGTTGCATTGAGTAGGAGGCATGCCAGTCTAGAGGTTATGTTTCTAGGTTGGAAGCAACTAGAGTATATCACAAGATATGATTTCAGACCCAAGAGTGAATTGGATTCAGAAACGCTAGTAAGCTTGACGATTAGATCGATTTTGATTGAGTGGATTGGTTCCAGTTAGAAGGACGATCCTAACCTATTGGAAATCATCTCTAGGGTGGAGATGGGTATCGATGGAAAGAGAATGATCAAGCAAGGATTTGATCGAGAAGGATGGCTTCGAAAGAATGGGGGACTAGTTGTACCCAACGTAGACGGACTGAGAGATGAAGTGCTTAGAGCATATCATCACTCGAAATTGACTATACATTCTGGTGGTAACAAAATGTATTGAGACATGGATCAGTCCTACCACTGGGAAAGGATAAATAAGGACGTTGGGAAGTTTATGTCCAAATGCATGAATTGCCAGTTAGTTAAAGCTGAGCAAAAGAAGCCTAGTGGGTTGTTACAACCATTAGAAATTCCTAAATGGAAATGGGAATAAGTCTCAATGGATTATATTGATGATTTACCAAGGACTAGGTCAGGTCATGATGGTATTTGAGTGAATCGTATACCAGAGGATCTTTTGAGAACTTATATATTGGATTTTGGAGGGTCATGGGATGGCCATTTGTATCTGGTTAAGTTATAGTTATTAGCCCAGTATTGGTATGGTTCCAATTGAAACTTTGTACGGAAGACTGTGCAAGGCACCATCAGGGTTGGTTGGAGAATGGTGAGAAATTTGAGCTTAGACCAAAAATAATAAGAGGGACTTCAGGCAAGATCAAGATTATCCAACAGAGAATGAAGACTACCTAAGATAGGTAGAAGACTTATGTTGATAAGAGATGAAGAGATTTGGAATTCTTCGTTAACGACTTGGTGTTCGTCAAGGTCTCTCCTTGATGAATGTGATTCGTTTTGGTGGGAAAGGTAAGTTAGCACCAAGGTTTGTTGGTCCATTTTCAGTTCTCGAGCAAGATTGGAATTTGGCATATAAAGTTGAATTACCAGAGAAGATGGCAGGAGTTCATAACGTATCTCATGTTTCCCAGTTAAGGAAATTCGTGCACGACCCTAATACGACTATTTCACCTGATCAGTTGGTTGATATCGAAGTAGAACCCGAGGCGGTTGGGAACCACAAGCCGATTCGTATTGTCGAGCACGATAAGAAGAAACTTCGAAGGAAGCGGTGAATTTAGTCAAGGCTCAGTGGGGCGAGGATGAGAATGACTGTACTTGGGAGACAGAAGAGAGCACTAGGAAGACGTATCTAGAACTCTTTACCAGGTAAGATTTTAACTGCGACTTAGTTTTCCGCATGCTAGGATAGACTTGTTTGTTGTTTTGTATGTTTGATTGTTGTGAATTGTTGGTAGGCATGCAGAATCCTTTGCTTGTTTCCTAGTTAAGGAATTTTGGGGGCGAAATTTCTTAAGAGGGAGGGGGATGTAACGACCCACATTCTACGCATCGAAGGATCGTAGAATATTTATTTCACTCACATACGAAGTCGTATGGTCATGTAACTTTGGGAGACGACTATTGGGGTCATTTCCCAAGTTCTTGATTTTTGCCGATTTTTAAATGACCATTTTGCCCCTAGCTGATTTTGTTTTGGCCATAAATTTTGATTGCTAAGGATTTTTGACCTGAAACCACTTCCACTAGATCTGAATGATGGTTTACCTTTCCATAGAGTGGTCACATAAGCCAAACGGACTCACCGTTTAGGAGATATGGCTGAAACAAGGTTTAGAAGGTGAAAAACAGCTTAACCGGGCCTAATTAGAGTGATTAACAGCTAAGCCCATAACCCATTTCGGGATTAGGGTTATGGGAGGACTGAAATGAGTTAGAGAATAGTTCCTATTCATTTTTCCAGCCGCCACAAACCTCCCTTGAGCTCTAGCAATGACCTCCATGTTCTAAATCGCACCCAAAACACCATTTTTATCATTCCTAATCACTAATTAAGCAAATCAACACCAAATCAAGACGGATTAGCATCAAATCAGAGATAAGGCTACTGGAATACATTGGGATCCGTGTCATAACAGTAGAGTTTTAGATCTAAGACTTTAAATGTGGCTAAGGTGACTGATTTGCATTGTTTTTCACTAATTATGGCTAATTAGGGTAATTAGCGAAGATTAGCGAAATTATAACTTAGAAAAATTTGTAAAATTCCAGAATATTATTTTATGCCTCTGATATGAATTTGGGTTAATTTGGACTAATTTTGCTAATCCCAAATTTAGGGGATTAAGGGGTGATTAGTGATAATTAGCGAAATTTTACATCATAAAAATCTAGAAAAAATTGTAAAATTCCAAAATATTATTTTAGGGCTCTGATAGAAATTTGGGTTGATTTGGTTAAGTTTTACTAATCTTATCATTAGTTGTTGTTAAACACGCTTAAGGGAAAATATGAGATTTTGGCTATGTTTGATCCGTTTTAACTTATCAAGTTGTTGTTTTGCTATTTGTGGATGTTTATACATGTTGCTATGGCTGTATGGTTTGCTTTATGATTATTTAGAACAGTTAGATTGGTCGAAAACGCCGTCGAATGGCGTAAAACATTCGCTGGAAAGAAGTGCAGGAAATTACCCGAACCAGATCGGATCGGAGGGGGAAGCACGATCTGAACCGCTCGCACTTGAAGCTTCACGATCCGACCTGAGCATGGTGGCACGACCTAAAGAGAGCCCTTGATTCGAACCGCGTCACTTGACCCGAACCGATGCACCAGGGATGGACTTGAGAGGCTCGACCCTATCCAGAGTGCTTGGGAAGGAGAATCGAACCGCTTGCCCGAAGTCACGATTTGATGCTCTGGAGTTGATCCCAATCGATCCGAAGCAGGGGCCATGATCCGACCCGTAGGGGGTATTCCAATCCGAACCGAGATGCTTGGGTTTGAGGCGTGAACCACAATCCGAACCAGAGGAGTTGACATAGACGAACCGTTCCGAAACAAAGTGAAGAGAGAAGACCGAACCGATCAGGAGAAGACCAAAACCCAAGATGCAAAGGTAGTCCAAATGGGAAGTTTGTAATTAGGATCCAGTTGGGAACCAATAAGTTAACTTCACGATTGGACTTTGCTGAGAGACATGTGCAAAGGGGTTGTCGGTATTCATAACTTTGGTTCACCACTAAGAGACAGATAGTAGGCTCGCAGTGATAGTTGTATGGGGTTGGACTCCGTCAGGACCCAAAGGATTAGGTGACCAAATAGTGGATATCGTATGCTTTACGCACTGAGTGGGAGATGTGAGGATGGTTGCTATGTTTGATTGTTTGCTTTCACTATGACATGCACACCCTCACCCCCGTATTCTTTACACCATATGTTAGTGGCACCTTAAAGTATTGAGCGAAATGTTGTGCTAACTCTTTGGTTGCAGGTCCAGGTTCAGGTATGATTGGATTATACCTGTTATTGTTCTGTTTTGTTTCTTGCTCATACCAGACTTTTGTCTGACCCAGAGTTTTATGTATCTTCTTATTACTCTGGGTGCTCCTAAACGAGAAGACTAGAGACAAGTTAGGTGGTATGCACGAGGAGACGAGCAGGAGGCTCTCACGTATGATATATAGATATTCTCCTTGTATTGTTGAAGGTCACTGCTTGGGCATTAGTAGTGTACCTCCTTCTTTTACTTTCTTTTGCTTTAGAGATAGTTTTAAAGTTGTAATAATGATGTTGGATCATAAGCTGTACTTTGGATTTCCGCTGCTATGATGATGATGTTTTAGTTTTCAGCTTATGCACTGTCTCGCCTGTTTTATGTCAAGTATGTTACTATTATATTTTTATTCCATGCGTTGTGAGACTTTCTACAGGTTTCTTTGTTAGTTCTTTTATCTTCTTTCCTTTCTTTGACGACCGTTCCGTGCCGGCGGACATGTGTACATCGCACTCTCGGGGGAAATGTCGGTTAATGCGGGGCGGGCAGTCACAATAGTTGGAAACCATTCTCCGTTAAGCGCCCGCGGTTTTGTTTGTATACTATATGTGTGGAGTGTGAGATGCAAGCGTTATACTAGATTGTTATTTATTTGTATTTAGACACTATTATAATATCAGATCAATATTGATTTCAAAATGTTTTTGGTTTTCGTTTGGTAAAAAAATATCCGTATTCATGTGTGGGTTGGTCTTACGATTATCTTTTCTTGCAAAAGGTTTTTGAAAGGTAAAAATCAAGCTTTTTTAAAATCATTTATTCACCCCTGTCCCATGACTAACCCAGAGTTTTTTTTCTATGTTTTCCCTAAACACTTGGGTGCTACCAAATTTGTACAGGAGGTCAAGAAGTTCAGGATTTACAGATACACTGGAGGGAGCTTGGAGCAGGAGGCTTTTGCATTGGATATATAAAGTTTATTTCCGCTGTGATATATATGGGTTATATTCTGATACTTGTATGTAAGTACAAATACAGTTTTGTATTTCAAGTTATATTATTTAATATATTTTACTCATTTCGCTGTGAGATTCAGGTTACTCTGATTCTGTTCTTCTAGTTCTTCTATTCTGAATTTCTTTCTTTCTATTTCTCACCCTCTAACTTCTTTCTTGGACATCTGAGTTTTTGTGCAATTTGGGTTGGAATTGTATTGTTTTAGTCGACTCAAAGGGTGCTAAAATTTGGGTCGTTACACTAACCATATTGCTAACCAATCTTCACTATTGAACCTTAACCATTCCTCCATCAATCATGAAGTCAATCAAGTTGGGTTATAATTACCTCTCAGACCTTAATTGAACAACAATCTCAATTTTGAAATAGTCAAAGCTCACAACTTCAAACAAAACAACGCTTATGTGACTCTCAGATTCAATCTAAGAATCCACTTCTTTTACAGATGAAAATTGATTATAATAGCAGCGCTATGATCGTTGTTTCCAAATATTTGATCAGTAAAAATATAACTTATAATGGTAGCGTTAAAATCGTTGCTTAGATTTATAAAACATTTATTATAGCGGTAGCATTATAATTGATGTTTCCAAATATTTGGTTTATAAAAATATAACTTGAACTTATTAATTTCAATAAATAAATTAATAACTAAATAAATAAACAATCAAATAATTAAATTTGATTAAAAATGGAGAGTAAAAATAACTACTTTCCTAAATTCGATATAATCAAATTCCAATAAATAACTCTCCTTCGAATACTCTATATTCGATTTATATTCTGAACTTAAGAATTTATCTACCATTTTAAGTGAATTCAAATTCTAATTTTATTCTTGAATTCCTCTTTTCCAAATCCTCACCAAATTCCTTTATAACTGTTCCAGTCTACAATACGTTATCACAATTTATTTTATATTCCTAATTTTGAACTAAAACTCATTGTTTTCTTTTAAAACGATTACCCATTTCGATTTTCATTCAATTTTCAATCTGGATTCATATTTCAAATCTAAATTTCCTTTAGAGATATACCATTTGCAAAATATTTCTTTTAAACCATTATTCACTTTTATCGTGAATGTATTTCTTTTATATATAATCAAATCAGTTTGATTTCATACTTATAAATAATATCTTAAGCCCAAATTCTATTTATAACTTCTATTCAGATTTTTCCATACCAATCTCATTTGTATTGAAATCATTTAAAATCTCGTTTATAATTTCCTTATAAATTTGCTAAGTTCAAATATCAATTCAATATTGGTTTCAAAACTGATTTCCACTTTTCATATAAATTCAAATTTGAATTTATATTTCAATTTATCCAATGATAAATAACTCACTTAATTTATACTCTCGTTATAAACAATTTCTTGTTTTCTCCATTAACATGTTTTTAATTCTAACTCTATTCGAAATTACATTTCTAATTTTGGAAATAAAATTCCTTTTTAAAGCTCAAATTTCATTTTCTATATTCGAAAATATTTTACAGTATTTAAATACCATAATTCTAGGGCCAGGGTAATTTTATAGTATTTAAATACCAAAATTTCAGGGCCAGGGTAATTTTACAGTATTTAAATACCAAAATTCTAGGGCCAGGGTAATTCAACAAAGCATAATCAATCACAGTATATCATATAAAATAACAAACAATAATATAAATGCTGAGGGATCCAGTTGAATCCCTCCAACCTGTTTCCCTGCATCCACAGATGTTAATCGACATTAATTTCACATAAATATGAAATGTCACAGTAAACAGAACTAATAATCGATCAACGATATAACTATATCAACCTTTTTAACCAATTTTATCAACCATTCATCTAAACAACCATCACACATTATAAAATTACTATAAATAAATTTAAAACTAGTTTCTAAAAAAATATAAACGAGTCAGAGTTAGTGAGTTTACTCGCATTGCTTGAAGTTGACGATTCTGCTTTTGTTTCGTCTAAGATCAAACAAATATTTGATTTTTATCACAAAATTCCAGTAGCGCTATTCTCAGCCTCGTTAGTGCTATAACGTAGATATCGTGGTTCTGATCTCAATGGATCCAATTTCGTTGAATTCTGTCCACCAGCGAATCAATTATTGATGTTACAATTTTTAAAGAATATCAAAACAAATTTTAATTAGTAATTACCTTCTTATGTCCTTAAACCATGATCAACTTTAATTGGTTACTAAGTATTCTCCTCCCCCTATTAATGCTTGTAACTTCCAAATTCACCAGACTAAACTTTCCTTCTTTTTTTAAACTAAACACTAACAATCCTCCCCTTAATCTCATTTTACTAATCCTTCTTCCACCAACCAAAAATCTCGCTGCACTCGTGTATGTTTTCATCACCCACTGCCGGACTTCAATTCAATCCCTCTTTCCTATTTCCTCATCGTTCAACTCAATGCTACCACTGTTAGACTCGTCACCAAGGCAATCGATCAATACCCACTATTTCAAAGCATCACCACTTTGACCCAGTGTTGCTCTCCTCCTAGAAACTAATCTGCTGAAACCAACTGCCGACGCCCTTTTAATGACCTCACTATTACCTTAATCACATAATTAACTATTGACCATTTCTAATACTTCTTCTTATATGTGAACCTATACCTCCTGAGAAAAGGAATAAAAACACCACCGCCATTTTCAACCTCAACCCCCTCGTTCTTCTCCTTGTATCACGAAACAACCCTTCGACTTCACCAATCAATATCTTGCCACCTCTTCTCCATTTTCCCCAGTCACTTCGAGCTCGGAGGCGCCCTAAACAAACGCGTCTAACTCCATTCCCCCTACGACCTACAGACTATGTAGCGATAGTTTTTCCCACAAACTCATACCATACTCTCCCAATATGATCGCCACATAGCTAGAGATCCGCTCCAACCTTTGTTCCATCGCCTTCCGCCTCCAACGCCCCACTTCATTGAACCCTAGTCACTGTTTGTGGATTCGAACTCCGTAAATCAGCGTCGCACCTTTTAAGTAGGCATAAAAATGATAGAAAAACTCATTTCGAGACTAAAGATCCAAGAGTTAGGATTTAATTTTGATTTTCTTTGAGTTTTTAAATGCACGAATTCATTTTAGGGAATTGTTTTTGGCATTAGCCGAGAGTCGGCATGGAGTAAGAAGCGAGAAATGGAAACAAGACTAGGAATTAGGAATTTCATTTTATTTTATGTGCATTTTTCTAATGCAAAATTTTTATTTGTTATAATAACCCGAATTCCCCGTGAAGGAAAGCCCGGATTGAGTTGAGAACACGACAAATCAGAACACAAATAGAAGAACTTTTCATTGCTTATTGCAACAATTCCATCAGAATACAAGAATATAATAGAGTATGAATAATAATATACATTCGATAAATATCAGAGATTTAAAATTACATTTAAATATATAGCAACGGAAAACTAATACAAACACAACTGAAAGGAATATACGGATACATAGCGTTCTGAATATCATTCCAGCTATAAACCAGGATCCTGTGAAAATAAATCTGCAAAACCAAAACTACTAGTTGCCCGTGTGGAAAATAGGGGCAACCAGAGCTTAGGTTAAAACTATAAACTCCAGGTCAGTCATGTGACTGGTGTGAGAAATAAAACATTTATCAACCTTTATTTTAAAGTTTGGTAAATCAAGGGACCAAGCCGTATAACACGGAACCGGTTTCCTCCCAAGAATACCAGTGCAAATAACAAAACAATGCAATGCTTTTTGGAAAAATGAAGCTATTATAAGACTCAGGTCCCATCACACAATGCAACGCAAGCTGGAGGATAGAGTTTTACCTTATAATAGCTAAACATGTTTGGTACATTTAAAACAAATCATTTTGGTACTACTACAGTGTAAAGTGTATGAAAACAACTTCAAATATAAATGTATCAATCATAGACGACATTAGCGTCCCATGCCACTATGTCACCAATAGTATACAACTAAAACCGTAAAATTTCGTATTGGAATTTGGATCTCCATCAATGAACCAAGGAAAGGGATCGTCCTTACAGCTTCGAGACGCTCTAGCCCGTCCCTCAGGATCAGAGCTCGAGTGACCCTTGGATTGTCAGGGCCGTTCCACTCAATGTGGATTAAAATGCCTGAACACTACGTTTCCCCGCCCTATGGGGCGTCAATCTGGTCTGTATAAAGACCCTCCAATGGCTCCGCAGAGACCAATATAACCGAGGCGCCTCACTATCCATCATCCACATAAGTAAAACATCTGGGCGTGCAAAACCCATACACCACTCCTAGCAAGAAGCTGTAACGACCCGGAAAATCTGAACCAATTTAAATGTCTTAAATTGGCTAATTTAGTGAATTTTAAATATTTAAAATAAATATTTTAAATAATAATGATGAAAAGTAAGTTTGAATCGACATTTGAAAATGAATATAATTAATTCTAATTATAAACAAGGCCTGAAATGGCGTAGTAGTTACAAAATTTGAATTCAAACTTTTACTGACTCTACCGGGTGCAAAACAAAACGGATTTGAGTGAAACCAAAAATATTTAAATCTATTAGTGAATACCTTTCTAACAAATTTGAAAAATCGAAGTTTCATAGCGGGAAGCAAAAGTTATGGCCAAATGAATTTTCAGAAAGGTCGCTATAGAATATATATAGCCCGTGAAAATGGCCATTTTGCAAACGACCTCGGAATTCGATGAAACCACTTTTGTTGGATCCGGGATGTTAAACTATTGCTAGGTTTCAAATTTCATAATTTTTGAAGTTAATATGTTAGCGTGGCAAAGGAAAACGTGTTTTGGTCAATTACAGTTAAATTGGATCGACCAGAAACGGGCCATTTTCAAACGGTCTCGGAATTCGACGAAACTAATTTTGTTGGGACCGTATCGTCAAAACATAGCTAGATTTATTTTTCTGGAATTTTTCAAATCAGTTTGTGGTCCTGAAATATACGTTCAAATTAAATATTGAATGTTTTATATTTTAATTTGAAGGGAAACTGACTCAAACAGTCGAATGGGCCTACGAAACATAACCCATTGTGTTCGGAATGGGGGTAAAACGCTAGGGACGACAGTCGTTGTGTTTGGATTGGTGCTCGTATGAGGCAAGGGGCATTTTTGGATTTTTAAAGTATATAAATAAATAAAAAATTCTGATTGGCCAAACACTCTTCTCTCTCCCCGTAACCCTCGAGCACGAACGTCGGCTTCCCTTCAGTTCTTCTTGCCTCGATTTCTCGTCATCCACGCATCAGAATCCACTGCTCCTTTGGAGGATTTTGAAGCCCTTCCCTCGCTCTTCAAATCTATATGTGTTTGACCCCCAATAGTTGAGTGGTTCTCGAGTTCTAGGCCCATGAAGTGTCGCCGCGTCGATCGCAATTGTGCCACCATTGCCGCATCGATCCACGTGAAACCACCACGCTCCTGACCGCAATTCGAAGCTCTACTACGTGGCAAGGTCCGATTTTAACCTAGTGCAGCGGATTGGAGTATAATTCAAAACCTAGTTTGGAAGAAAATAGAAAGGTAACGGCCTATTTTAATTTCAACTATTTAATAACAGTTTAAAGCGCTACAGTTTTTGATTTCACTGTAAAAATCATATCTTTTTCGTTTGTTGGTGAAATTCAGTGAAACAAGAGACAATGGACTCGTGTGCACGTCTTCTACATTCTAGAAGAGACCGCATATTTTTCTGAGCCTTCTGCTATTTTTGGTGGAGTGGAACCCAATGTGAGATTTCTAATTTATAAACGATATGGAAAACGACGATGTATAAATTATATAGTCGATGTATGAGTTATATAAGCGTTGTACACCTCATGTATAAGCATTGTATAAGTTGTACGTTCGATGTATAAGTTATATATGCGTTGTAAAAATTATATATGTGTTGAAATAGAAGTGAAATGCTTATATAAATATATATATACGCCCCTCGTCCACAAACCATGGACGATATTTATGAGTTGTGATTGGTGTGAAAATTGATTGATAGCGAATGGTTGATTAGAATTGTTTGTGGTTGAAAAATACCCGTTTGTGGTTGAGAATTATTTGGTTGAAATCACATAGGATTAATTTATGGAAATGAAAAATATATGCATGCCGCCTGCGTGCGAACTAGATGCATGAAATCTCCATTGTCAAAAGCTGCGATGCTTTAAGGTAGAGCGAGGAGTCGTACTAGGGACGGCCCCGGTTTTAACTACCCTGCCGTTATGCTGTCGAAATTTTGAATAATATTCATGTGTTAGAATTATTTTCATGTGTTGAAATTATTTTCATGTGTTGAATTATTTTCATGTGTTGAAACTATATTCGTGTGTTGAATACAAATTCATTCGTTGAATAGAAATTCATGTGTTGAATGGTATTCGTGTTTTAAAAGAAATTGTTTTATAATAAAAATCATATTTTTATCATCTATATGAACTATATAAAACAGTCATGTTTTGAGATAAATCGTTTTACAATAAAAATCACATTTTTACTATATACATGAGTTGTTAAAAATAGTGAAATTTCGAAGTGAATGTTGGTTGGATAAAAATATCATTTTTATCAAATGTATGAAAAGCATATAGTTTTGAAAACAAATAATCGATTATATTTATATATTATTTATATAAATATGATTAAAATATATCGAATAACGAAGCTGCAGTTCGTGTTTTGAAACCGTGATTTCAAACGATTAGTGCGGGAGATCCGACCATCGGATTTTCCCGAAACCGAAACCGTTGGGTTCGCTCTGGAAATATCTTTCCAACGACACCAACTTTGTAAAGATCCAATGGTTGGATTGTCTGGAATGTTTAATTCAAATCTAAAGAAAAACAGCGCTAGAATCGATTATATTTTTATAGATATATATAATTATATTAAATCGAATAACGACGCTGCAGTTCGTATTTTGAAATCGAAACTTCAAACAAGTGTACCGGGAGATCCGACCGTCGGATTTTCCCAAAACTGGAACCGTTGGATTCGTTTTGAAAAGATCTTTCTAATGATATAAAATTTGTGAAGATCCAATGGTTAGATTTTCAGATATGTGTAAATCAAATCTGAAGAAAAACAGCGCCACGGCCACGTTATGGCCCGAAGCGTCGTTTGAATAAATTGGCTATTTTAGAATAAATAAAAATAGCGATAAATTGTTATAAAATATTATAAACGATATGGATGTGAAATTTAGAAACTAACTGAAGGTTGGCTAAGTCGAATGGTTTCCTGGGTTTTGATCTGATGTTGGTTTCGGCCTTCGGGGTTAATATTTGGGAAATCGTTCTCATACTGATTTACGGTTAGTGACTAATGAATTGAATTGATGCGTATGTTGTGTTTGTGTAGCACTTGTTTATTATTTACGCGAGTTGCTCAGAAAGACCGGGTTTATCCCATTCTGAATAACTAATTCGACGATAAGAAATCGAAGATGAAGATGGTGGTTGAAGACCGGAAATCTTCACCTCGTTTGGATGGTAACTGATGTCCTGATTGGGAGGCATCCTGAAATATGGATAATGAGTGGTGATCGTCCAGACGTACGTGGAGATCTATGGGTTTGCGAGGTATATAGTGCCTCTGGTTTCGTTCAGACCCAGAACGGACTTGCAAATGGATTGTGTGTCTGACATTGGAATTTATTCTGTGTGATTGATTGCCATCAGTTGCATGGTGTGAATTGCCTGTGTGGCATGCTAAGATGCAGTGATCAGGGCTTCTGTTGAAAAGCAAAGTCTTGTAATTGACGATCAAAGCATCGCCTGTGTGGCGTAGCTTTGTGTATAACGTGAATTCGCGAGCCTCACACCCCAGTATGAACCAGAAACAGGAGAAGGACCTCAGGGAGGGCATGCGTTTCCTTCTAGCTAGAGGTGGTGTCGGTGCTTGAACTGGCTGACATTTATATTATTTCACCTATGTGGTTGTTGCTGTTGCGAGGCACCTCGGATATATCGGTCGATCCAGGACCGATGGAGTAGTCATTTGTTGGCTTACTCACGCCCCAAAGGGCGGGGAAACACAGTGTTCAGGAATTTTAATCCACATCGATGGACCGGCCCTGACGATCCAAAGGCCTGACTGACTACTTGCCTGAGGGGCGGGCTAGAGCGTCTCGAATTCGGTGAGGACGATCCCTTGCCTCGATTCATGACGAAAATTCAATTTCCAAATACGTGACTGTGCGGTTTTGTTTGTATACCTATATATGGCGACATAATGGTATGGAGAATTAATGCCGTCTATGATTGATACTTATGATTTGAAATTGTTTTGAAACATATAAACACTAGTAATAATATCAAATTCGTTTGTTTTATTCGTATCAAGCATATTTTGGCCATTATAAGGTAAAAACTCTATCCTCTGGTTTGCGTTGCATTGTGTGATGGGAACTGAGTCTTATAATGGCTTCATTTTTATAAAAAGCATTGCGATGTTTAAAAAAATGATTTGTTTTAAAGCACTGACAATCCAATGGAGTAAACCCGTTCCGCAAAAGCAACGTGGTCCTGTGATTTGCCAATTGTATAATGTGTTAAGTAGATTTCTCATACCAGTCCCATGACTGACTCGTAGTTTGTTTCACTTGCAAACTCGGGTGCCCCTTTTTCTACACGGGCAGCCTTGTCTTCAGGTTTTAGCAGGCTCTTTCTGGATAGCTGGAGTTGAAGATGGATTCTATCATTTATCTCTTTTTATGCTGTTCAGCTCCTATTGTATGTATTATGTTTATTTCCGCTGTAGACATTTATGTATAGCTGCACTGTATTTGTACTAAGTATGATCCTGTATATAGTGTAACTCTAATGATTATGTTTATCCAGTGTATTATTAGTTCATTATCTGGTGTATTTATTTATTTCTGTTCTGCTATTATCTGTTTATGTGTTATATTCCAAAGATTACCCTTGTCACCGTCAGTACGGGATTTGGGGTCGTCTCAGAGGCAAACACATGCCCTCCCTGAAGTCCTCTCCCATTTCTGGTTCACACCGGGGTGTGAGGCTCGCGAATTAACGCTACACAAAGCTATGCTATATTAAAGTTGTGCTTTTATCATCAACTTCAAGACTTTGCTTTTCAACAGAACCCTTGATCATTTGCATCTCAGTATGCCACATAGGCAATTCACGCTATGCAACCGATGTCTATTAATCACACAAAATGAAATCCAAAGTTAGAAACACATCCATTTACAAGTTCGTTCTGGGTCTGAACGAAACCGGAGGCACCTTATTCCTCGTCCCATATGTCCAATACAGGAGAGAGGTACTCACATATCCGGTCGATCTCCAAGTACGTTTGGAACGATCACCACTTATTACCTTGTCTTGGGTGTACAACCCAATCAAGACATCAGTAATCATCTAAACGATGTGAAGCCCTCCGGTCTTCAACCACCGTCTTCATCGTCGACTCATCGCCGATACAGTTATTCAGAATGGGATAAACCCGATCTTTCTGAATAACTCGCGTGTATAATAGACAAGTGCTATAAAAACACAACATACGCCTCATTCCAATTCTGAATATTCTTTTATTAAATATTCATATCCTTTGGGAAAAGTTCCCATTAATTTTATCAAAGATAAATTTTTTAATCTTCCTTTAGATATCAATTCAAACCAAATTATGGTTTATCCAAACTAGTCAGGATTAGCGAACCTTACCGAAGTAATCATTTGTTTAATTTCCCAATCCAAACCTATTCATCCCATGAAGTAAAACTGGTAATACTTCATATCTAACACCACAGTGTTATCGGTAAAATTAATTACTGTTTCGCGTTCAAATCTAATTGAAGATTTAACTAACGCTTGGAGTAAAACTGGTGGTACCCCATTCTCGATCATTTCTTGAATTTGATAATTTTAGTTATCAAATTCACCTTTCAATCTATTTAAAGATTCATTAAAACTCTAATTCAGTTCTAATTTCCAAAAATCATTAGCTAATGATTATTCAAGGTTAAGAAATAAATCTTATCTTTAACTGGGTTAAAGAACTAATATCATTTAAAACACAGCTCACGATAAACCCAAAATCACATTCCATTAACAATGGAATATTCACGGAAAACAGATCAATATATATTATCGATATGAACTTCCATATCCAACCGATAATATAAATGGAATAACGGCAAAGCCTTTTAAATTCCATATATATTAACAGTCTTCCTCTATAGAAGCTCACTTCGATTATTACCAAGTCGAATTCCATTCAATTCCAATTTAATATGTTAAATTGGAAAACTTCACTTTGGAAAATCTCCTTTAAATCTTAACAAAAGATTTATAAATTCCAAATCACATTTCACTGTAAATCGGGTTAAAGAACGAATGTCGCTAAAAACACAGTTCATGATAAACCCAATTCACATTCCATTTTATTCCAATCATTAAATTTAATTGGAAACTCTAAAAATCTTAATTAAAAGATTTATTCTCTTCACATGGGGTTCAAGAACAGTGTTACTGAAGACACCGTTCACAACAAACACCAAAATCCAACTCTTTTATTCTATTCCAATTAAATATTTATTAATTGGAAAATTTCACTAAATCTATATAAAAAGATTTATTCTTTCCTCAACTGGGCTTAAGAACAGTGTTAATGAAGACACCGTTCACGACAAACCCAAAATCCTATTTGATATTAAATACAAGGCTCTGAATTGAAAATATATTGGCTTATATCCAATATCAGATTCTGAAATCAACAAATATCGTATTGGAATAACGATATATATATATCTTTGAAATTCCTCCACAATGCCCGTATAATCACAAAATTCAATATCGAAATATTCTGAAGGTAATTTCGATTCAAATCCATTCCAATTCATATATTGGAAATTCTGGTAATTTTTAAAAACCATTTCAAATCCAATTTATTTATTTAAAAATAATTGGTTTATAATTCTAGTTCATTTCGATAGAAATCTATTTTTATCGTTATAAATATGGAATTTTTCATCCTAGTTCTTTCCAAATAATTTCTTATGATTTTACACTAAAGATTGATATTTTTAATAATTTTATCAAGGCTCGTACAGTTGATTTCCATAAATGGTCATCGAACTGCACTTACAGCGACTTTTTCCAAATTTTATTTGGACATAATTTCAAATCCAACCGTCAGATTTCAAATCTCTAACATTCGTTAGAAATCTCTTTTTGATACGAACCCAAAGGTTGCGGTTTTAGGAGCATTAGACGATCGAATATCCCGTAACGTCCATTCGAAGTCAATGGTCGAAATTCGCGAACTACCGCGGCGCGATGCGTTCTATTCAGGCCATTATATAATATATAATATATGGTTCATCGATTTCCATTTGAAACGTATTTTATAAATCGTTTTAAATTCGTTTTCAAAACGATTTCAACTTCATATTCAATTTCAAATCAAAATTGAATATTTCATATCATTAATATATAAATGATAATATTTTCAAACTTCAAATTTTGAAATCACTTCCTTTTCGATATTCATTATAAAAATGAATAAAATCGATATAAATATCGTTCACGTCGAAATGGCGTTAATCTAATCAACACGGCTTTATATATTTAAATATATTCGTGTCCATCCCAAATCGGACATCAAAATCGAATTTTGATCTTTTACTGAATATTATTTTAAAATATTCTTTATTTTAAAATATTCTTTACTTTAAAATATTTATTCTTTCTGAACTGGAATCAGACACAGTCAATTTCCATATAATGTTATTTATATGGATTTCATATAACACATGTATCGAACAACAATGACAAACTATCAACCATCATCCAGAGTGCATTCTACACTACTTAAGCATTAGATATAAATATTTAACGCTTATAACAGTCTGTCAATCAATCGATCGACATACAACTAAACAATTGGGATTAGTGTACATCAAATATCATCCCAATACCCGTGCGGGGTTTCAATCAACAAATAATGAATTTTATTTGTGCAGTTGAGCGATGTGTAAAATTTATCGTCCCAATCAATATCAGTCAAATCAGTGTACTTAAACAAATCGTCCGATTTGTAAATGAATATTTATTTTCATTCATATATCCGTTAAAAATTATATTTTTAACGATAAAATATTTATTTCAATACATGAATGTTTTGTTCAGTCCATTTCACATCACAATCAATTTCGACAACACAATACAATCAAACAAACAAGTCGCCCATGGTCTGTGGACGACTGGGAGCAGTTCATATAAGTAGTTATAAAATAAATAACTGTACAGAAATAATTTTAGTGAAAAGTTCTCACCTTTGGTTTCCATTCCGTCATTCTTTAAAGGACGGTTTCGATTCCATTTTGATTTCAATCCATTCCATCGTCATCTGTTTTACGCAGTTGATACGAAAAATCACATTTTTATCATTACGCTTTACATATAAAAATCACATTTTTATATTGCTGCTATGTATATAAAAATCATATTTTTATTCTATGTCTTTTATAAAAAATTTACATTACTAAAACGAAACTACATATATAAAAATCATATTTTCATAATGCTCTTCATACAATAAAAGTCCAATTTTTAACGCCTCTTCGTATTGATAAAAATTATATTTTTATACTACTAAAAGTATATTCTTTTATTTGATAAAAATCATATTTCTATATCGTTACATACATCATAAAAATTGCCCTTTTATCACAATGAAAACATTATAAAAATCAAATCTTTATCTTCATGAAGACATTATAAAAATCGAATCTTTATATTATGAAAAATCTAAACATTCCATATATATAAAAAATCTCATCTTTTTAAATATAAAAAACGTGTATATATATATTTTCAAAAATCTCTTCTTTGTTGTTTTTAAAAAAAATATCAAAACTTCATTGTTGTTTTTAAAAATCAAAACTTCAAACTATTAAAAATCCAAACTTTCAATACTAAAAATCCAAACTTTATATACTAAAAATCCAAACTTTATATTGGTAATAAAATCAAAAAGAAAATAGAAAGAAAAACTCACAAATTTTGATTATCGAAGAAAGGGGGAGCTTTGGCGTCAGGTGCTATCTTCGAGGGGAAGGGGGCTGGTATCGCGTCGGTGAAGGGAAGGGGGCGGGGATCGGGTCTAGTGTCGGCGGTGGGAGGCAGGGCTCAGAAGCAGCTGACGGCGGATTTTAGATGGAGGCTATGGCTTTAAGGGGGCATGGTTTTATCAGAGAGGAAGGGGGAGGCGGCGGTGGCGCTGACGGCGCCAAGGAGGCAACGACGGCCAGTCAGTAGTGGCGGGAAAGGGAAGGAGCGGCGGTTTGACAGAGGGTAGAGGGTTTATTTTGAAATTTTGGGCTCGATTTTTATGGTGGAGGAAAATTAGCGTTAAAGCCCCATTTATATAAATATATATTTTATATTTAATTTTAATTTTAATTTCAAAAAGTTGAATTTTCTATCGAACTCCAAACGATGCCCAACGACCGTCATCTATAACTAATTACCCCCATTCCGAACACAATGGGATATGTATCGTGAGCCAGTTCAGCTGTTTCGATCAGTTTTCGTTTAAATTAAAATACAAATCTATATATATTTTATTCAATCGTACATTTCAATTTACTGGGGCCACATACGAACTCCAAAAATTCCAAAAAAATAAATCTAGCTATGTTTTGACGATACGGTCCTAACAAAACTAATTTCATTAAATTTGGAGATCGTTTTAAAAATGGTCATTTTCTAGTCGATCCAAATTAACCGAAACTGTCAAAACACGTTTTCCTTTGCCATGCTCACATATTGATTTCAAAAATTATGAAAATTGGAATCTAGCAATAACTTGACATCCTGGATCCAACAAAAGTGGTTTCGTCAAAAACGGAGGTCGTTTGCAAAATTTTCATTTTTAAGGGCTAAAATTCCATAGCGACTATTCTGAATTTTCAACTAGGCATAACTTTTTATTCCCGCTATGAAATTTGGATTGTTCAGATTCGTTGTGAATATATTATCAATTAGATTATAATATTTTTGGTTTCGCTAAAATCCGGTTTATTTTGAATCATGTACATTCATTTGAATTTTGAAATCGAATTTTCAAATTACCGCGCCATTTCAGGCTTGTCATAAATTAAAATAAAATTATTCATTTTGACTTCGATTAAAATAAATTTATACGTTCTAATTCTATTCAAAATAAATTTCAAGTCCTTATTATTTAAAATAAATCATTTTAAATCTTCAAAATTCATTAAAATTTCCAAAATAAAATTTTTAAATTGGTTCTGATTTCCCGGGTTGTTACAATCTCCCCCACTTAAAACCTTTTCGTCCTCAAAAAGGAACAGAGCTGAAAGTTGTTTTACGAACCAACTCAACTTTCTGTTTGGCGTTCATTCTTCAACTTTTCAGTTTCTAAGAATTTCCCAATTCTTCAAAAAAATTGCTAACACCCTAAATTTTTGAAAAATTTCGCCATAACCTCCTTTGTACGGGGAGGGGTTTGAAAATTTATTGGGATGTATTAGGCACCCAATAAATCCTAAAAAGCATACACATAATTATAGTGATATATTCTGATGTCGACAGGGGTGTGTGTATAGATCATAACTCCAGAGAATAAATTCTAATTACCTTATAAATAGTTTTTGTGCCTTAATGACTAAGTGACGCGATTATTGTCAACTCCAAACCCGTGTAGGGTTTTTATTAATCTGCAATTTACCATTACATTTTATATAGTCCATTTTAGTCTTCGGTTCAACCTGGAATATAATCATCGCCATACAAGCCTCTCGCTTGTATGGTAAATCCTCAACCTCCTCACATAAGCTCTAAATGCTTATGTGGTATATGCTAGAGTATGTTATCTTCACACAGTATGCCATGTAGTGTAGTTCAAAATTAATTGTTATTATCCTATGGCGACGTTTATAATCTCACACAGAACAACCAGCACTCCGCATCCAATGGCATTCATCGGAGTTTATATAATAATAAAATTGTGGAGCCAACTCATTAAGGCTTACTTATTTGTCAGGCACGCAATTAAATTCTTTACTCAACAGCAAATCCATTTACCTTCTCAATGTATATGCATGCATATATAGGAAACTCTAATAAAATTTCAATCTAGCTCAATATTTGATAAAATTTGGCTTAATTGTTCAAAATTTTAATTAATCAAACCAATAATCAACAACACAACCAGCAATCAATTAGTTGATTAACGTTTCGAATTTATAGCTTTTATATACTAAAATCCATTTTTGATGCTAAATCACAACAATATACCCTATTTATGTTTTGGTTCTCACACCAGTCAATTGGAAATATATAGATATCCCACTTTCGAAACTCGAACATAAATGTTGATGATGCTATAGCGATCATCAGAACCATCTCCAGGCGATTAGAGTGTGATTCAATATCTATCCAGTATATTAAAACATCGAATATATGTTTGCAAGGCGTATATGCAAAATCATTATATATTGGATTGTCCAAATTCAATACAAATAAATATTCAAATACGTATAATTAGATTAAATATTCAAAACAAAATGGGTTTTCATTTTCATTTTAAAATTAACACTCTCCGGACTCATTCTAGGATGCTACTGATCCCATCTCTAACGAGTCATTCTTATTGGATATTCCTAATCCAATCTCTGATGAATTCTTTCGTTTCGTTCTAATGTGCCTTATTCTCGAGCAAAGTAAACCAAAGCTCTGACACCAAATATAATAACCCGAACTTCCCCGTGAAGGAAAGCCCGGATTGAGTTGAGAACATGACAAAGCAGAACACAAACAGAAGAACCTTTCATTGCTTATTACAACAGTTCTATCAGAATACAAGAATATAACAGAGTATGAATAAATAATATACATTCGATAAATATCAGAGATTTAAAATTACATTTAAATACATAGCAGCGGAAAACTAATACAAACATAACTGAAAGGAATATACGGATACAGAGCCTTCCGAATATCATTCCAGCTGTAAACCAGAATCCTATGAATATAAATCTGCAAAACCAAAACTACTAGATGCCCGTGTCGAAAATAGGGGAACCCAAAGTTTAGGTTAAAACAGTAAACTCCAGGTCATTCATGTGATTGGTGTGAGAACTAAAACAGTTATCAATCTTTATTTTAAAGTTCGGTAAATCAAGGGACCACGCCGTATAACACGAACGGGTTTCCTCCCAAGAACACTAGTGCATATAACAAAACAACGCAATGCTTTTTGAAAAAATGAAGCTATTATAAGACTTGGATCCCATCACACAATGCAACGCAAGCCGGAGGATAGAGTTTTACCTTATAACAGCCAAACATGCTTGGTACGCTTAAAACAAATCATTTTGATACTATTATAGTGTAAAGTGTATGAAAACAACTTAAAATATAAATGTATCAAACATAGACGACGTTAGCGTCCCATGCCACTATGTCGTCAATAGTATACAACTTAAACCGTAAAATGTCGTATTGGAATTTGGAATTCCATCAGTGAACTAAGGCAAGAGATCGTCCTTACAGCTTCGAGATGCACTAGCCCACCCCTCAGGATCAAAGCTCGAGTGACCCTTGGATCGTCAGGACCGTTCCACTCGATGTGGATTAAAATGCCTGAACACTACGTTTCCCTGCCCTATGGGGCGTCAATCTGGTCTGTATAAAGACCATCCATTGGCTGCACAGAGATCGATATAACTGAGGCGCCTTACTATCCATCATCCACATAAGTAAAACATCTGGGCGTGCAAAACCCAGACACCACTCCTAGCTAGAAGGAAACGCATGCCCTCCCTGAAGTCCTCTCCCGTTCCTGGTTCACACCGGGATGCGAGGCTCGTGAATTAACGCTACACAAAGCTATGCTAAATTAAAGCCGTGATTTGATCATCAACCACAAAACTTTGCTTTTCAATAGAAGCCTTGATCATTTGCATGGCCACACAGTCAATTCACGCTATGCAACAGTTGTCTATCAATCACACAGAATGAAATCCGATGTTAGACACACATCCATTTACAAGTTCGTTCGGGGTTTGAACGAAACCGGAGGCACCTTATTCCTCGTCCCATATGTCCAATATAGGAGAGAGGTCCTCGCACATCCGGTCGATCTCCAAGTACGTCTGGAACGATCACCACTTATTACCTTGTCTTGGGTGTACAACCCAATCAAGACATCAGTAATCATCCAAACGATGTGAAGACCTCTGGTCTTCAACCACCGTCTTCATCGTCGACTCATTGCCGATTCAGTTATTCAAAATGGGATAAACCCGATCTTTCTGAATAACTCGCGTATATAATAAACAAGTGCTATAAAAAAACAATATATGCCTCATTCCAATTCTGATTATTCTATTTAAATATTCATATCCTTTGGGAAAGGTTCCCATTAATTTTATCAAAGATAAATTCTTTAATCTTCCTTTGGATACAATTCAAACCAAATTATGGTTTATCCAAACTAGTCAGGATTAGCTAACCTTACCGAAGTAATCATTTGGTTAATTTCCCAATTGCAACCTATTCATCCCATGAAGGAAAACCGGTAATACTTCATATCTAACACCACGGTGTTATCGGTAAAATTAATTACCATTTCACGTTTAAATCTAATTAAATATTTAACTAACGCTTGGAGTAAAACTGGTGGTACCACATTCTCGATCATTTCTTAAATTTGATAATTTTAGTTGTCAAATTCACCTTTCAATCTATTTAAAGATTCATTAAAACTCTAATTCAGCTCTAATTTCCAAAAATCATTACCTAATGATTATTCAGGGTTAAGAAATAAATCTTATCTTTAACTGGGTTAAAGAACTAATGTCGTTTAAAACACAACTCACGATAAACCCAAAATCACATTCTATTAACAATGGAGTCTTCACGGAAAATAGATCAATATATATAATCGATATGAACTTCCATATCCAACCAATAATATAAATGGAATAATGGAAAAGCCTGTTAAATTCCATATATATTTACAGTCTTCATCTACAGAAGCTCACTTCGATTATTACCAAATCGAATTCCATTTAATTCCAATTTAATATGTTAAATTGGAAATCTTTACTTTGGAAAATCTCCTTTAAATCTTAACAAAAGATTTATAAATTCCAAATCACATTTCACTATAAATCGAGTTAAAGAACGAATGTCGCTAAAAACAAAGTTCATGATAAACCCAATTCATATTCCATTTTATTCCAATCATTAAATATAATTGGAAACTCTAAAAATCTTAATTAAAAGATTTATTCTCTTCATATGGGATTCAAGAACAGTTTTACTGAAGACACTGTTCACAACAAACCCCAAAATCCAATTCTTTTTTTCCATTCCAATTAAATATTAATTAATTGGAAAATTTCACAAAATATATATAAAAAGACTTATTCTTTTCTCAACTGGGTTTAAGAACAGTGTTAGTGAAGACACCGTTCACGACAAACCCAAAATCCCATTTGATATTAAATACAAGGCTTTGAATTGAAAATATAACGGCTTATATTAAAGATCAAATTCTAAAATCAACAAATATCGTATTGGAATAACGATATATATATCTTCGAAATTCCTCCATAATGCCCGTATAATCACGGAACCCAATATCGAAATATTTTGAAGGTAATTTCGATTCAAATCCATTCCAATTCATATATTAGAAATTCTGGTTATTTTTAAAATCATTTCAAATCCAATTTATTTATTTAAAAATAACTGAATTATAATTATAGTTCATAACTAGTTCATTTCGATAAAAATCTATTTTTATCTTTTAAAATATGGAATTTTCATCCTAATTCTTTCCAAATCATTTCTTATGATTTTACACTAATTATTGGTATTTTTAATAATTTTATCAAGGACCGTATAGTCGATTTCCATAAACGGCAATCGAACTGCACTTACAGCGACTTTTTCCAAATTTGATTTGGACAAATTCAAAATCCAGCTATTAGATTTCAAATCTCTAATATTCGTTAGAAAACTCTTTTCGATACGAACCCAACGGTTCCGGTTTTAGGAGAATCCGACGGTCAGATCTCCCGTAACGTCCATTCAAAGTCAATGGTCGCGAACTACCGCGGCGCAGCGCGTTCTGTTCAGGCCATTATATATATATATATATCGTCATTTCCATTTGAAACGTATTTTATAAATCATTTTAAATTCGTTTTCAAAACGATTTCAACTTCGTATTCAATTTCAAATCAAAATTGAATATTTTATATCATTAATATATAAATGATAATATTTTCAAACTTCAGATTTTGAAATCACTTCCTTTTCGATATTCATTATAAAAATGAATAAAATCGATATAAATATCGTTCACGTAGAAATGGCGTTAATTTAATCAACACGGCTTTATATATTTAAATATACTCGTGTCCATCCCAAATCGGACATCAAAATCAGATTTTAATCTTTTACTGAATATTATTTTAAAATATTCGTTCTTTTAAAATATTCATTATTTCAAAATATTCGTTCTTTCTGAACTGGAATCAAACACAGTCAATTGCCATATAATGTTATTTATATGGATTTTATACAATACATATATCGAACAACAATGATAAACTATCAACCATCATTCAGAGTTCATTCTACACTGCATAAGCATTAAATATAAATATTTAATGCTTATAACAGTCTGTCAACCAATTGATCGACATACAACTAAACAATTGGGATTAGTGTACGTTAAATATCATCCTAATACCCGTGTGGGTTTTCAATCAACAAATAATGAATTTCATTTGTGCAGTTGGGCGATATGTAAAATTTATCATCCCAATCAATATCAGTCAAATCAGTGTACATAAACAAATCGTCCGATTTGTAAATGAATATTTATTTTCATTCATATATCCGTTAAAAAATATATTTTTAACGATAAAATATTTATTTCAATACATGAATATTTTGTTCAGTCTATTTCACATCACAATCAATTTCAACAACATAATACAATCAAACAAACAAGTCGTCCATGGTCTGTGGATGACGGGGAGCAGTTCATATATGCAACTATAAAATAAATAACTGTACAGAAATAGTTTTAGTGAAAAGTTCTCACCTTTGGTTTCCACTCCGTAATTCTATAAAGGACGGTTTCGATTCCGTTTTGATTTCAATCTGTTCCATCGTCATCTGTTTCACGCAGTTGATACGAAAAATCACATTATTATCATTACGCTTTACATATAAAAATCACATTTTTATATTGCTGCTACGTATATAAAAATCATATTTTTATTCTATGTCTTTTATAAAAAATTACATTTCTAAAAATGAAGCTACATATATAAAAAATCATATTTTTATAATGCTCTTCATACAATAAAAGTCCAATTTTTAACGCCTCTTCGTATTGATAAAATTTATATTTTTATACTACTAAAAGTATGTTCTTTTATTCGATAAAAATCATATTTCTATATCGTTACATACATCATAAAAATCGCCCTTTTATCACAATGAAAACAATATAAAAATCAAATCTTTATTTTCATGAGACATTATAAAAATCGAATCTTTATATTATGAAAAATCTAAACATTCCATATATAAAAAAATCTCATCTTTTTAAATATGAAAACCATATCTATATATTTTCAAAAATCTCTTCTTTGTTGTTTTTAAAAAAATAATCAAAACTTCATTGTTGTTTTTAAAAATCAAAACTTCAAACTATTAAATATCTAAACTTTAAATACTAAAAATCCGAACTTTATATACTAAAAATCCAAACTTTGTATTGGTAATAAAATCAGAAAGAAAATAGAAAGAAAAACTCACAAATTTTGATTATCAAAGAAAGGGGGAGCTTTGGCGTCGGGTGCTGTCTTCGAGGGGGGCTGGTGTTGCGTCAGTGAAGGGAAGGGGGCGGGGTACGGGTCTAGTGTTGGCGGTCAGAGGCAGGGCTCAGAAGTGGCTGACTGTAGATTTTTGATGGGGGCTATGGCTTTGAGGGTGCACGGTTTTATCAAAGAGGAAGGGGAAGGCGGAGGTGGCGCTGACGGGGTCAGCGAGGCAACAGCGGTCGGTCTGGTGGGTGGCACACGCCCATTGGTGGCGGGAAAGGGGAGGAGAGGCGGTTTGACAGAGGGCAGCGGGTTTATTTTGAAATTTGGGGCTCGATTTTTATGGTGGAGGAAAATTAAGGTTAAAGCCCCCTTTATATAAATATATATTTTATATTTAATTTCAAAAAGTTGACTTTTCTATCGAACTCCAAACGATGCCCAACAACCATCGTCTATAACTAATTACCCCCATTCCGAACACAATGGGATATGTATCGTGAGCCAGTTTAGCTATTTCGATTAGTTTCTGTAACAACCCGTGTTTTCAATAACCTGTAATAATGTAAATTGAGGCAGAATTTAATTCAAAAATCTGAATCAAGGGAAACGGGCTATGCCATTGCGTTCGTCTCGGAAAAATACGCGAAATAGAGTCCGAGTTTTCGAAAATCGGAGTCCGTATGATCCAGTTAAGGCCCATGGAAGTTTTCAGAAATTTCCATAATTAAAACAGATTTAAATTTAAATTAAAATCAAGGTTTTGGGCCAGCTGGGCCAAGGCGGGAAAAATCCCGCCATGGACCCCATGTCGACAGGCCTGTCGACAGGCCTGTCGACAGGGGTCTTGGCATGTCGACTGCCCTGTCGACAGCCCTGTCGACAGGGGGTGCCCGGGCTGTTTAGCCTGGTGCACCATTTCTGATTTGGGCTGGGTCTTGTGGCTTGTTTCTAGAGAGTTCCGGGATCTGATGGACCTAATTGAATCTAAGGTTAATCCTATGGCCTAAAAACACTACCCTAATCTATAAATAAGGCCCTAATCTACCCTAAATCATTCATTATTCATCCTAGTAACAAAACTATGCCAAAATCCAAACTCTCATGGCCTCCACCCTCTTCATACAACTCCCAATTTGATTCCTAAGAAATTTTCCATGCATACAATCATATTTAGGCTTGTATGATCCTCCTTAGCTTGCATTAAAGGCTTGTTTTTCAATTGGCATCATAAAGGAGGAGTCTTGATCAAGTTTGCTTGCATTTGGGGGCTTTAATTAGTTGCATAAGGGGTTCTTTGCATTTGTTATACTCATTTGAGTCCGCATAAGCATTGTAAGCCCTCTTACCCTCATTTTAGAAACTATAAAGTTAATGTATGATGAAAGTTGGGGTTTATGTATGTTTATTGAGTTGTGCATGTTATGCAAGGGTACTAAGCCATGATTTGCAAATCTATTAAGTTATGCATGTATACTAAGCCATGATTTGCAAGATTTATAAGTTATGCATGTTTATGCAAGTTTGTTAAGCCATGATTTGTATGTTTACTAAGTTATGCATGTTTATGCAAGTTTGCTAAGCCATGATTTGTACGCTTATTGAGTTATGCATATTTATGCAAGTTTAAAATGACAAGTTGTACATGTTTTGACAAGTTGTGCATGTTTTGACAAGTTGTGCATGTTTTGACACGTTGTGCATGTTTTGACAAGTTGTGCATGTTTATGCAAGTTTAAAATGACAAGTTGTGCATGTCTTGACAAGTTGTGCATGTTTTGACAAGATGTGCATGTTTATGCGAGTTTAAAATGACAAGTTGTGCATGTTTGACAAGTTATGCATGTTTATGGCAATATGCAAGTTCACCATGCTAAGTTATGCAAGTTTAACATGTTATGCACGATTATGGTAATATGCAAGTTCACGATGCTAAGTTGTGCAAGTCTAACATGTTATGTGTGTTTGTTGTGATATGCAAGTCTATCATGTATGTTGTGCCAAGTTCCCTCTTCCTATCCTTTATGCGTTATTACGAATATGTAAGCGATAGAATGACGTTGGGAGGGTTTTGGGTAAAAACATAAAATACATGAAAATATAAGATTGGGAATTTACCTATTAAGTTAGGTCTACCCCTTGGGAATTTACCTATTAAGTTAGGTCTACCCAAGTAATTGTTTGACTTGTGATTATGTTTTGAAATAAAGTGGACATGACACTTAGAAAACATAAGTGTGGCCAACTCGAGGTTGGGTTGAGTTTGTAGCGTAATCCTACCCGGAACCGACCGGCTTAACTAGTGGCTACAAACAATAGGACCCAATGTGAGAAGTTGGTCATGGGGTGCCAAGACCCGAGGTTAGACCAAGTTGTGGTGTAAAGCTACCCGGACCCGCCCGGCCTAACTAGTAACCACAACAAGGTCTAATGTGAGAGGTTAAGGTGCATTAAATTAATTAATGCCTCATGATTAGGGTTAAGTCAGGGTCCACTAATACTTATCCAATTTGGGGATTCGAGGATTAGATGGGGTTAAGTAGTTACACTTAACTAATTTAATCCAGGATTAGTGAGGGGTTAGAACCACACTTAACCCTCTTAGAAACCCTAGCAACGTGGTCTGTTCCAGCAGTAATCCCAGTTTGGTATCATTCACAACCCTAGAGGCTAGGCTAGGGCGGGGCACGATTACTGGACTGATGTAAGCGACCAAAGCGACGGCTGAGTGGTACAGCGGTGCGGGTCCGGCGGGCTACGGACGTGCACGTAGTCCGATTTTGGACAAACTCGAGGCACGGGTACCAGTAGATTAGGGCTGTGCATTATTGCTTAAGTGTCCGGGGTTAACACCCGAGGGCTTGATACACCCAAAGGTGGACCCAGCACAGACTAACTACAACCATATGTGGGCCGTATGGACATCAACACTTGACGTGTTAGGCTTATAGGGAGCCGATCGACTAGACCGTTGGGTTGGACCTTATATTAAGGTCACTTCAGGTTATTGGGCCAAAGCTTGGGCCAGGGGATCAATATCTGTTATGTTGGTTTGCTAGTACACCGTGGTGCAAGACTTAACTTTGTTTATGCGATGACACCTCTATCTATCTTGTAGTTAATTTACCATGCCAGTATGTTGTTGTCTATGATCATCTCAGTTCCCATCATGCTGTTAACTTTATTAGTTTATAGACTGATCGTAGCAGGGCTTACTCAGTCTTTTTGACTGACCTGTTTTCTTTCGCCTCTTTTCTTCCGTTTCCCCCCCCCAGGTTCTCAGGAAGGGAATACTGGAGCCTAGCTTGGACTTTAGCTGCTTCCTTGGATAGCTCAAGTATGCTTTGGACTTGAGTCGCTATGGTTTATCACTCTTATTTGGGGATAGTACTTATGTATTTTTCAGTTTATCAGATGATGTGTTTATCTAGACTTGTAATTTTGGGAAATTGACATTTTGATGTACCAGACTTGTGTTTTGAAATGGTTTATAAATCTTCCGCTGTTTTATTTACTTACTCTGTTTATTTACATATATATATATATGTCATGTCCTGCCTTGCTATATCATTATGCATGTTTACCAATAATGCCCCTCCAAAGCTAGTGCATTCCTTTGCGAGTGACCCTAGTGGAGGTGGGGTGTTACATTTGGTATCAGAGCATAAGGTTTACGAGAAGGGATAAAAAGGTTTTTAAAACTCTTTGAAAAACTATTTTCAAAACCAAGTATAAAGTATTTTCCAAAGAAAGTCTAGTTATTTTTAAAAGGCTATTCCCCAAAAACCATTAGCACTATCCTTCGATCTCTCGTTTGAACTCTTTTCCTTTTCGTTTCCAGCATGTCTGATAATCTCATCTTACCCGATTGGTTTCGTCGGTACTTGGAAGTCACGGCACCGGTCCCGGATGTCTCTAATGTTGTCCTTCCAGTCAAGGCCGCTGTTTCTCCTCCTCTTTCCGTAGCTGATATTCCTCTTCTCCCTCAGCCTCCACAAGTGGATTTTGCGGAAACTTGTAAGAACTTTAAGATGATGGGTGGCAAGAATTTCAATGGAACAGAGACTTTTGTAGAGGCAAGGAATTGGTTGAAAGAGACCGAAGATCTTTTAGCCACCTTTGATATAAGTGACCGCAGGAAGGTTTTATTGGCAGTATGGTTGCTAAAGGAAGAAGCTGCACGTTGGTGGGTAGTCACCACCACTACTAGGCCAATTGAGACTTGGGATGACTTTAGAGGAAGGTTTGGACTAAGGTTCTTATCACTAAAGCAAGGGGACATGACTATTAGGGAATACGTAGATAAGTTTAATCAACTGGCTCAGGAGGATTTAGACTTGGTTAATACAGCTCAGAAGAAGGCCCTACACTTTGCTCTAGGATTAAACGAGCCATTACATGGTTTGGCCATGTCTCATATACCCTTGGGGGCGACTTTCGAGAGTTTAGTGAATTTGGCCCTACTTCAAGAAGAAGGTAGCAATGATAAGAAAGAGGTCAAGGCAAATAAGTCTCAAGGCAAAAGAGTAAATTCCAGGAAACGGGGCAAGAATATGAAATGTAACTTCTGTGGTAAAGTTGGACATATAGCCAAGGAATGTAGGAAGAAGGAAAAGAGAAAGCGGGGCGAATGCTTCATTTGTGGTGAGTTTGGACATCTCAGCAGGGATTGCCCGAGGAAACAAAGGCAAGGTCAGACTCGGTGTACAGGACTATCTGGAGGGCGAGTTCATCCCCTCAACACCGTTCTTCCAGCTTATGATAGAGGTAGTGTTTCTGTCGAGAATCTTGTTTGCATTTTCTGATTTTTCCTGTTCGAACTTTGTTTGATTCTGGCACATCGCATAATTTTATTTCATCGGATCCAGTTGAAAGTTTTGCACCTAAGTACTAGCCTAGTTGAGGATCCCGTCTGTGTTTCAAATCCAATTGGGGGTTCTACCCGCCTGTCTGTGGTCTGAGTGGATTTGAAAATTTCTATCCTGAGTATAGAATTCTCGTGGGATGTTTATATTCTCGGTTTCGGGGGATATGGGTTGGCTTTGGGCATGGAATGGTTGTCCTATTTTGGAGCCATTCTGGGTTTTTGTATATGGGGTTGTGAGGCTCATGACTCGCCTCAGCCGTACCCTTAGAAATTTCTAGCAACCCTAGGGGTCCCGTCATGTTATGTTATCTTGAATCCCTCAACTTGTCTAGCGATAGTTTGCAATCTGTGAGGGTGGTCCGAGAATATCCTGATATCTTGGGGAAGGAAAAAAGGGGTTATCCCTAGACGTGGGATGGATTTCCGCATTATCTGGTTGGTAATACCAAGCCAGTTTCGTGGTCGGTTAGGCACATGACCTCACGAGATGAGAGTTAAGAAAGCAGGTCAAGGAGTTGCTTGAGAAGAACTTCCTGAGACGAAGCATTTTCGAGTAGGGGGCTCCAGTAGTATTCGTTACTGATGTGGACAGTCTATTTCGCTTATGTGTTTAGACAACCGTTACCAAGGATCAATGATTTGTTTGACCAGCTTGTAGGAGCATCGTTTTCTTTTGATCTAGCTACCGGATTCCATCAGCTTAGGATGGCTGAGGATGGGATTGACAAGACTGCGTTTAGGGCTCTAGATGGGTTTTAGGATGGCTAGTCATGCTATTTGGATTGACTAACGCACCCGCATATTACGTGAACTTGGTAGGGTGTTTAGGGAGTCCTTGAACAAGTTTGTCATGGTCGTCTTAGACGATATTCTGATCTCCTCAAAAGAACGAGGAAGAACATGCTATACACCTCAAGGAGGAGATGGATACGCTTAGAGCTACCAGTGGAAGGTCAAGTTCTCCAAATGTCACTTTGGAGGAAAGAAGTTGGATTTCTTGGGCACATAGTTCCTAAGTAAGGCTTAGCGGTGGATTCCGCTAAAGTGGCTACGGTTTAAGACCGAAAACTCTGAGGAGGGCAATTGAAGTAAGAAGCTTTCCCCGTTTGGCTAGTTAGTTAGCATTCCCGGAGCTTAGACTTACTCTTCTGGAACAAGAAGGGGGTTTCACAGGAAAAAGACCTGCAGTTAGTCAAGAACATGGACCAGTTGATTCGAGGCGAGATGTTAAGTCACCTCGTTAGATATATTATAGATGACAAGGGATGACTAAGGCGCGATAAGAGATTATGTGTTCCTCGAGTGGAAGACTTGGTAAAGAAGGGTCTTGAAGATGCGCATCACTCGAGGAGGTGGCCGAGTGGTCTCCGGATGCGTGTTGTGCCACCAGGTTAAGGCCAAGTCATAGAAGCCCAGTGGGCCATTACCTCTATTAGAGGTTCCGCAAGGGAAGTGTGAAAACATCCCGATAGATTATGTGGATGGACTACCTAGATCAAAGAAAGGGAACACGGGTATGAGGGTCATAATAGGTAGACTCACGAAGAGTGCTCATTTCAGTCCGATAAAGAGCGAGAGGACTGCATCATGGTTAGCAACGGTTTACCCTCAAGAAGTTGGCCAGTTTCAAAATAGCCTACAGGAAGCCATGAGTAGGCAGCGGAATCTAGGTATGACTTATCACTCATAAGCGGATAGTTCATTTTGATTAAGCATGAGTTATAGAAAATCACGTGTATAAGAGCATTTGGCAACGTGGATTGGTATTTTCAAGAAAAGTCCTACTGCGTGGAATACTTTATAGTAAGTAGACGAGATCCAGGATTCACTAGTGAATTTTGGAGAGCTGGTATAAAATCATGAGGTTACAGTTGTGTTTAAGAAAGAAGAATAAGTGGAAAAGGGAAGACGAGAGGCAATAATGAAATAAGTTCCAACTCGAATTTGGGAAATAGGAGTTAGGAAGTCAAGGAATCATGAAGTAAAAGACGGTCAAAGCACAGTGGAATCAAAGCTCAAGGAAACGTGACTAAGAAGAGTGAAGACTAGATACGCGCATCATATCTCTTTTTAAGAGTGCATCTTTGATCTTTGTTTTCCTGTGGAACTTGCTTGCAAGTTATCTTTTGTATATATCCTCTCGGTCCCATTCTTGATCTTATTTCTGTTGTAAACTCCATAAGGGGGTTAAGACTCATCGGTTAGTTCTGAATGTCAGAGTTTGAATGGATTTCTTGTAATCCAAAAAGAGGAGTTTATCTAGTTATCTAGTTTATCGTGTCTATCTTGTCATGAGAACCTTAGGTAGAAGCCCTTTGGTTGAAACATGTGTTTGAAACATGTTATGTTTGATGGTTGCAAGTGGTTGCAAGTGGTTGCAAGTGTTTGCAAGTGGTTGCTCGTGGATGCATTATACACGATTAGGCACTAGATCGACTCACACACTCCTCATATTGCATGTGCATGAGTGTTTATGTTTATCCTTGGATGGAATTCGTATGCTATCACATGGATGTTGCATATGGATGTATGATTGAGCACGCATGTAGACATTATAAATTATGTTAGGAATTTGCATACATATGGATTCATTTCACTGACATATATGTGCATTAAGAAGGTTTACTGTATCAGTAACCGCCTGATTTTCGCATTAGGTAAGTACATATACACACACTTTTGCATATGTTCATCCAGCATTTAGAATCTTGTAAGGACAATGATTGCTCGTGGATGATGCTTTGAGTAGATGGATGATTGGATGGTAGGATACGTTCTTCCTAACTTGAAGATTTCGGGGACGAAATCCTTTAAGGAGGGGAGAATGTAACAACCCGTATTTTCAATAACCTGTAATAATGTAAATTGAGGCAGAATTTAATTCAAAAATCTGAATCAAGGGAAACGGGCTATGCCATTGCGTCGTCTTGGAAAAATACGCGAAATAGAGTCCGAGTTTTCGAAAATCGGAGTCCGTATGATCCAGTTAAGGCCCATGGAAGTTTTCAGAAATTTCCATAATTAAAACAGATTTAAATTTAAATTAAAATCAAGGTTTTGGGCCAGCTGGGCCAAGGCGGGAAAAATCCCGCCATGGACCCCATGTCGACAGGCCTGTCGACAGGGGTCTTGGCATGTCGACTGCCCTGTCGACAGGGGGTGCCCGGGCTGTTTAGCCTGGTGCACCATTTCTGATTTGGGCTGGGTCTTGTGGCTTGTTTCTAGAGAGTTCCGGGATCTGATGGACCTAATTGAATCTAGGGTTAATCCTATGGCCTAAAAACACTACCCTAATCTATAAATAAGGCCCTAATCTACCCTAAATCATTCATTATTCATCCTAGTAACAAAACTATGCCAAAATCCAAACTCTCATGGCCTCCACCCTCTTCATACAACTCCCAATTTGATTCCTAAGAAATTTTCCATGCATACAATCATATTTAGGCTTGTATGATCCTCCTTAGCTTGCATTAAAGGCTTGTTTTTCAATTGGCATCATAAAGGAGGAGTCTTGATCAAGTTTGCTTGCATTTGGGGGCTTTAATTAGTTGCATAAGGGGTTCTTTGCATTTGTTATACTCATTTGAGTCCGCATAAGCATTGTAAGCCCTCTTACCCTCATTTTAGAAACTATAAAGTTAATGTATGATGAAAGTTGGGGTTTATGTATGTTTATTGAGTTGTGCATGTTATGCAAGGGTACTAAGCCATGATTTGCAAATCTATTAAGTTATGCATGTATACTAAGCCATGATTTGCAAGATTTATAAGTTATGCATGTTTATGCAAGTTTGTTAAGCCATGATTTGTATGTTTACTAAGTTATGCATGTTTATGCAAGTTTGCTAAGCCATGATTTGTACGCTTATTGAGTTATGCATATTTATGCAAGTTTAAAATGACAAGTTGTACATGTTTTGACAAGTTGTGCATGTTTTGACAAGTTGTGCATGTTTTGACACGTTGTGCATGTTTTGACAAGTTGTGCATGTTTATGCAAGTTTAAAATGACAAGTTGTGCATGTCTTGACAAGTTGTGCATGTTTTGACAAGATGTGCATGTTTATGCGAGTTTAAAATGACAAGTTGTGCATGTTTGACAAGTTATGCATGTTTATGGCAATATGCAAGTTCACCATGCTAAGTTATGCAAGTTTAACATGTTATGCACGATTATGGTAATATGCAAGTTCACGATGCTAAGTTGTGCAAGTCTAACATGTTATGTGTGTTTGTTGTGATATGCAAGTCTATCATGTATGTTGTGCCAAGTTCCCTCTTCCTATCCTTTATGCGTTATTACGAATATGTAAGCGATAGAATGACGTTGGGAGGGTTTTGGGTAAAAACATAAAATACATGAAAATATAAGATTGGGAATTTACCTATTAAGTTAGGTCTACCCCTTGGGAATTTACCTATTAAGTTAGGTCTACCCAAGTAATTGTTTGACTTGTGATTATGTTTTGAAATAAAGTGGACATGACACTTAGAAAACATAAGTGTGGCCAACTCGAGGTTGGGTTGAGTTTGTAGCGTAATCCTACCCGGAACCGACCGGCTTAACTAGTGGCTACAAACAATAGGACCCAATGTGAGAAGTTGGTCATGGGGTGCCAAGACCCGAGGTTAGACCAAGTTGTGGTGTAAAGCTACCCGGACCCGCCCGGCCTAACTAGTAACCACAACAAGGTCTAATGTGAGAGGTTAAGGTGCATTAAATTAATTAATGCCTCATGATTAGGGTTAAGTCAGGGTCCACTAATACTTATCCAATTTGGGGATTCGAGGATTAGATGGGGTTAAGTAGTTACACTTAACTAATTTAATCCAGGATTAGTGAGGGGTTAGAACCACACTTAACCCTCTTAGAAACCCTAGCAACGTGGTCTGTTCCAGCAGTAATCCCAGTTTGGTATCATTCACAACCCTAGAGGCTAGGCTAGGGCGGGGCACGATTACTGGACTGATGTAAGTGACCAAAGCGACGGCTGAGTGGTACAGCGGTGCGGGTCCGGCGGGCTACGGACGTGCACGTAGTCCGATTTTGGACAAACTCGAGGCACGGGTACCAGTAGATTAGGGCTGTGCATTATTGCTTAAGTGTCCGGGGTTAACACCCGAGGGCTTGATACACCCAAAGGTGGACCCAGCACAGACTAACTACAACCATATGTGGGCCGTATGGACATCAACACTTGACGTGTTAGGCTTATAGGGAGCCGATCGACTAGACCGTTGGGTTGGACCTTATATTAAGGTCACTTCAGGTTATTGGGCCAAAGCTTGGGCCAGGGGATCAATATCTGTTATGTTGGTTTGCTAGTACACCGTGGTGCAAGACTTAACTTTGTTTATGCGATGACACCTCTATCTATCTTGTAGTTAATTTACCATGCCAGTATGTTGTTGTCTATGATCATCTCAGTTCCCATCATGCTGTTAACTTTATTAGTTTATAGACTGATCGTAGCAGGGCTTACTCAGTCTTTTTGACTGACCTGTTTTCTTTCGCCTCTTTTCTTCCGTTTCCCCCCCCAGGTTCTCAGGAAGGGAATACTGGAGCCTAGCTTGGACTTTAGCTGCTTCCTTGGATAGCTCAAGTATGCTTTGGACTTGAGTCGCTATGGTTTATCACTCTTATTTGGGGATAGTACTTATGTATTTTTCAGTTTATCAGATGATGTGTTTATCTAGACTTGTAATTTTGGGAAATTGACATTTTGATGTACCAGACTTGTGTTTTGAAATGGTTTATAAATCTTCCGCTGTTTTATTTACTTACTCTGTTTATTTACATATATATATATATGTCATGTCCTGCCTTGCTATATCATTATGCATGTTTACCAATAATGCCCCTCCAAAGCTAGTGCATTCCTTTGCGAGTGACCCTAGTGGAGGTGGGGTGTTACAGTTTCCTTTTAAATTAAAATTTAAATCTATATATATTCAATTCAAACGTACATTTCAATTTACGGGGGCCACATACGGACTCCAAAAATTCCAGAAAAATAAATCTGGCTATGTTTTGATGATACGACCCCTAACAAAACTAATTTTGTCAAATTTGGAGACCGTTTGAAAAATGGTCATTTTCCGGTCGATCCAAATTGACTGAAACTGTCAAAACACGTTTTCCTTTGCCACGCTCACATAACGATTTCAAAAATTATGAAAATTGGAATCTAGCAATAAATTGACATCCCAGATCAAACAAAAGTGGTTTTGTCGAAAATGGAGGTCGTTTGCAAAATTTCCATTTTTAAGGGCTAAAATTCCATAGCTGCTATTCTGAATTTTCAATTGGGATAACTTTTTATTCCCGCTATCAAATTTGGATTTTTCAGATTCTTTGGAAAGATACTTTCAAATAGATTCTAACATTTTTGGTTTCACTAAAATCCGGTTTATTTTGAATCCTGCACATTCATTTCAAATCGAATTTTCAAACTACCACGCCATTTCAGGCTCGTTATATAATTAAAATAAAATTATTCGTTTTGACTTCGATTAAAATAAATTTATACATTCTAATTCTATTCAAAATAAATTTCTAGTCGTTATTATTTAAAATAAATCATTTTAAATCTTCAAAATTCATTAAAATTGCCAAAATAAAAATTTTAAATTGGTTCTAATTTCCGGGTTGTTGCATTTGTCGTTTACTGAAAAGGGGTCGTTTGTAAATGAATGAACGAAGGAGATCAGTGGATATATAATGAAGAAGGATTTGGCTTCCTGCCGAAGACTTAGGTGGCTTCAGTCAAAAGGAATTGGATGGCTTCTATCAAAAGGAATTGGGGGCTTCAATCATACGCTTCGCGATTTATTATAGTATTTAAAAATTAGCGTACCCCCGCTACACAGAATTTCATTCACTTACGGACTGCTATGGACAATAATAAAAATGCTATTGTGTCAAGCGATGTGTCATGATCCCAAAAATATAATAATATAGACAAGTTAACTTATATTGTGATATCTTAAAACGCTGATATAGGGTGTAAAATATTTCAAATAAAAAGTTGCCTATTTTTCAAAATAAAAATTACAGAAAAATTCTATAAATTAAATTGTAACTACATCTACAAAAATCTTATCCAAATTCGAAACCAATATTTAATTATATTAAATAAACCGTTATGGCTTATACACGACTCCACATCGACTTTTTGAAAATTTGATTTGGACATAACTTATAATCTATAAGACGAAATCTCGATTTTTCTGTTTCATTAGAAAATATAACCAACTAGATTCAACTGTTTCTTGTTTCAAAAAAATCCGACTTATATTGGATTCTGTATATTTAGTTGAATTTTAAATCGTAAATTACGAATGAACGCATTGGGCTCGTTTTAAATTTATTTATAAATTATGCGTTCAATTTTCATTTAGTAATAAATTCGTTATTATAACTTTAATCTAAGCTCAATAAAATTCCTTATGTTATCCAATTCACACAATATTACAAATTCAACTCAACTCCGATTATCTCAGAATTTAAATTTATTATTTCATTATTTATATTAATTATACAAAATAATTGAATTCAAGTCATTTAAATTTCTAAATCACCATTAAATAATTGAATAAATTAATTATATGATCGCTAAAAATCTGGGACGTTACATTCCTTCCCCCTTAAAATAATTTCGTCCTCGAAATTGCTAAGCAGTTAAAATTTTGTAGCTCTAACTCCTTATAACCTACTTAGTTGAAATCTTATATTCCATATCTTCATAATCCTGTTCTGACCCGACCTTCGAATTCTCATACCAATAATCGACCATTCATAATTCCTTCCAAATGATTTGTACACCATTTTTGGACAATCCATCGTCACTTTCTTGTCTTCAATCCAAAAGCTCTTCCGCATATCCACACCCATTCCAATTGGTTTTAAATCTATTTATCGATTTCATTATTCCATTTGAAATTTTATTAACCAATTGTGGTTTTCTTAATTCCATTACAATTAACAACTCGATTTTAAGTTATCAAAAAAATTTCTTTAAAATTTTCTAACTCTTTAAAATTTTAAAATTTTTTGCCAGCATCTCCTTTGCAGGGCTCAATCGGTACAACCACAACTCACCTTTCTAGGCCTTCTCAAAAAAAAAAATCAAAAAATCAAAAGCCAAGCGGCTTGCCCCATAGGCTCATAAAACCATCAAACCAAGTAATATTGTAAACATGTACCTTTTTGTTGGGCATAATTCTATCTCTTGCATTTGTTTCCATTCAATATCTGCTCAGCATACATATATCCATTTCCAGTTGGTTTCAAATCAATCCAACTTCCAGTTTTTAACTCTTTAATCAACTTCTGATTAGTTCACTTTCATTCTATCAATTCAAATCTGATTTCTATTTAAGTAAATCCACTTATTATACTTGAATCCAAATTTATCACAATTCAATTTCAATTGACAACATCCAATATATATCCAACTTGCTTATTAATATGTTGAATTCGTATTAATATTTCGAATCTCAACATTTCTCTTTATCTAATTTCATTTGGAATCATTTCTAATTCAATCCAATTTTATTTAACTTAACTTAAGTTAATTTCAATTCATTTGATACATTTTTACCATTTCAATCTATTCAACTTATACAAGTTAACTTTTAATTTCAGAATTCAAATTCCCGACTTTTATTTCCAAATTGATTTGAAATCATATAATTATACACATATATTTATAATCATGTGCAAATTCAAAACATTTGAATTTTTAAATCAACATGTTCTTTTCAAACATTTTTTCTATTAACGAATTATTATGATAGAAATTCATCACTCAAAAACTTGAAAATGAATACTGATAATGTCGTGATCCATTATCAGAATTATTTTCTCGCTACTGAAGTGATTTCAGTGCTGAGTCACATTCAAAATCTCTTTAAATCCATTCTTATTCAATAATCCTTCAAAGTATTATTATATAATTTTTAAAATACTTCAGAAAATATTTCTAAACATCCGGGATTTAAATTCCAAATTCCAGTTTGAATTTAATTCCAATTCATCTTATTTGTATACATTATCCATATACAAATATATTTGGTTATATATAACCACTTCCACATTTTATTTGATGGTAATAACAATCAACACATCTATGTAGTCTAATATTTTAGAAATTATCCCTTTTTATATCGAAATGATTTTTTGGGAAAAATTATAGCATTTTATCATTTTAAAACAATACTGTATCGAATTTCTTTGCTTGAGAGTTTAGAAACACCTATCGATACAGTTGTACATCTTGTATCGATCAGAATTCATAAACCACTGAACAAACCAATCAACATAATATAAAACACTTTTATATCAATTCTACAAATACGCTCTCTTGTATACATACACTCAAATCAAACTCAATCTAGGGTATTACTAACCCCATCTCTATTGAGTTACGCCACAGAGCCAAGGTTACTACTCAACCTTCAGCTCTGATGCCAAATGTAATGGCCCGTATTTCCATACACTTTAAGTTGACTAATTACACCACACGTCCAACCCAAATTGCATAGAAATACAAATCATTAATAGAAAGAAGTTAGAGGATGAGAAATAGAAAGATAGAATTATTAGAATAGAAGAAAAATACGAACACAAATCTCTCGGCGGAATGAAAAAAATATACTATATAACATAATTTTTGAAATACAAATCAGTAATCATACATACATATCATTATCAGAGCACAACAGTTATCCCTGAAATAATTATAAACACCTGTTTCCAGATACAATATAGCACACAGTGGAAAATATGATAGTCTATATCTAACTGAAGAAGCCTCCTGCTTCAAGCTTCTCCAAGTCAATTTGTAAAATCCCGATTACTTGACTGCCCGTACAAATTTGAGCACCCAAGAGTTTAGGGAAAACAAACTCTAGGTCAGTCATGGGACTGGTGTGAGTAAACTCCCACCATTTGCTTAACTTCCAAAATCATTTCAAAAGAAATGATAATCATAAGACCGATCCACACATGAACATGAATGGTTTTTACCTTACGATAACCAAAAATATTTTTGATATCAAATCCAGTGATATTACAATAGTGTCTAAATCAAATAAATAGAACTCTAGCGGAACGCATGCATCTCATGCTCCGTATATCATATTAAATCAAAAATCGTTGTGCGCTTATTGGTGATTGGATTCCAATTATGACAAGGTAGGGATCCACCTTCCGACCAGTGTACTCTAGAGGGGATACACTGGGGTTCAACAAGAACATCTTGCAATCCGGCCACACATGGCTGACCGCTCATTTAACTTGAGTGTATCGAGCATATTATCACCAACGGTTGTGATCAGCAACCGTTACCGAAAGTATACTGCAGTGAATAGAATAAGAAGCAAAAAATGAATTTTCTCTAGATCAGGTGATAATACCACTAATGGGAATGACCCACATGGCCATGCTGCCTGCCCAATTTTTGTCATTTCCCGGTTGATGAGGCTTGAGGTCACGATTATCTTTCAAGAACATCTTGCCACCATTTACTTTGGATGTCACATCATCAGATCCATCCATATACATTGTCCTGGGATTAGACAAACCAAAGGTACCATTCTTTCAATCCATCTTGGGCAATTTCTACCTTGGATTAATAGAACAACCCTTGCATTTAACTCTGTCTTCATATATCTTCAGCATAAGTTGATTCGTAACGCTTATGCCAACACAGTGCGGTTTTCAGGTAATACCCTAATCTCGGTCTCTCCGTATTGACAATGAAGGTATAAAATAAAACTTTGATAGTCGATGATTTAACTATCAAAGAAACATCCATACAACCAACAATCCTATTTCCAAACGGAAATTCTAACGATTAACCATCAAACAACACTGGCCCCTTTTAAAATTAATTCCTTATTATATTAACATTCCCAATTCCCATTTCCCATTTTCGTATCCTTTCAAAGCTCTATTTTTTCTCTGGATTCTTGGAAAAACATTCCCAATATCCTAATTTCTTTATTCGAGAAAATATCTCTTATTCCAGTTGAAAAACATTTCTAAATATTCACGAATCCTTATTTTCTATATTCAGAAAATATACCTTATTAACATCGAAAAATATTTCCATCTTCCATTTCTTAATTCCTCATTGACCAATTCATTTCATTTTCTCTGCGTAGAAAATATCTCTCATTTTATTTGGGAAAAACATTTCAAAAATCCTTTAAATTAACGCGATGTTATGAAACATCGTTATTATAACTCAAATCATTAATCATTTATTAACTAACCATATTGCTAACCAATCTTCACTATCGAACATTAACCATTCCTCCATCAATCATGAAGTCAATCAAGTTGGGGTATAATTACCTGTCAGACCTTATTTGAACAAGATTCTCAATTTTGAAATAGTCAAAGCTCGCAACTTCAAACAAAACATCGCTTACGCGACTCTCAGATTCAATCTAAGAAACCACTTCTTTTACGGATGAACATCGATAATAGCAGCGTTATAATCATTGTTTCCAAATATTTGATTTATAAAAATATAACTTATAATGGTTGCGTTAAAATCGCTGTTTAGATTTATAAAACATTTATTATAGCGGTAGCATTATAATTATTGTTTCCAAATATTTGGTTTATAAAAATATAACTTGTACTTATTAATTTCAATAAATAAATTAATAAGTAAATAAATAAATAAATAAATTTGATTAAAAACGGAGAGTAAAAATAACTACCTCTCTAAATTCGATATAATCGAATTCCAATAAATAACTCTCCTTCGAATACTCTATATTCGATTTATATTATGAACTTCAGAATTTATCTACTGTAACACCCCATATTTTCTGAGAATATTAAAATAACAAATTAAAGAATAATTTATTTGAAAAAGAGGAATGATAAAAGAACGATGTTTATCATTGTTCTAAGGTTTGTAAGCAAAAGACTTAGTAGTTCATTCGGTTAGAACATGTGACTTGCATACAAGAGGTACATAGTTCGATCCTAGCCAGCGCCATATTTTTGTTTTAGGGGAATGGCTAAAAAGTGGCTTAGTGTGAAAACAGTTCAAAAAGTGGTTTAGTGTAACACCCCACCTCCATTAAGGTCACTCGCAAAGGGAATGCCTTGACTTTGATGGAGCGTTTTAGTAGACAGAACAGAAATTTACAAGACAGATAAAACAGTACTTGAAGAATTTATAACTTTATTACAACAGAAACCGAAATAAGTTTGGTTACATCTTTTCAAATCACAATATCAGAATTCAAGTACAAAATATCGGTCTTGTACAAAAGCCTTCAGAATGCATAGTTTTTAAAGTCATAATCCCCAACATAAACTTTCATGGAAAGATAGAGCCAAGGCCAAGCGATACTTCAAGCAGAGAAAATCCGAATCAAGCTCCTATATTTCCACCCTAAAAACCTGGGCAGGAACGAAAGAAAAGGGGAGAAACAAGAAAGGTCAGACATAAAGTCTGGCAAGTCCAGTGACTTTCGGCATATGAACAGATAATAATATCATGACATGAAAATAAAGCTGGATAAGAGACAACAACAATAGGAGTAACTGGTATACTTAAGCTAAACAGAGGAAACAGAATGATATAGCCCAAGTTATGCTTCTTACTTATATCTTACTTCTCTGCACTAATACTAATATAACATGATTAGGTGTTGCCCTAATGTCTAAACTGAAACAGAAACGGAACAGAATAATCTATACAGAAACAGAATGCCAGTAATGGGCCTTTACCACCCCAACAGAAGGTACATAACCGGAATCAGAGGCGGAAACAGAATAATCTCTACAGAAATAGAATGTTAGAATTAGGTGTACACTAGTAAATGGGCCTTTACCACCCCAACAGACGGTACCACGCAGAAACAGATAGGTGTTACCACCCAAAAGAAACAGACGGTACCCCAACGGAAACAGACAGAACTAAGTGTACCCTAAATCTACCCTAAGCAATCGGCTCCCTAATACATAAATACCCTGTGCCAGCCCCACAGAAGGGTGTATCACTCCCTAAAGTGGCAACCTTTGAATGACACAGACCAATTTACAGATGTCACGGCGTCTTACATCCTCAGAGGAAGACTGGGAGCCATGCACGCACATGACCCGGTTGGAACGCACCATCAACACCCCTCGCCATTATCAGAATGAACCGCTTATAATTAGTTCAGTAAGCGTGCCCGGACCCTACCTACCATTGGGTCATAGTTTTGATACCAGAATGGGTTACTGCCTAATATGGCTCCCAAACAATAGATGACACAAGTATTTTCCCTACTAACCTTGTGTCCCCCGACTAATGGATTTCAGATTAACTTGTTTACAAGTTTTCAGACCTACAAAGTTCAGATCAACTAGTTCACAGATCAAAAAATCAAGTCAACAGGTTTTCAGACTAACGGATCAGAAGTACAGTTTTAACAGACTTACAGATTGTCTAACTTTGTATTGGGCCTACAGATTCATGAAACAGGTTTATTAATTCATCAATCCAATTGGTTTATCCCTCTCCACCCAACACGTTTTAGACATCATATTTATCTCAGATTTGCATTAATTAAATATTAATGCGCAAACCTCTCACATTAGGTCGGTAGCTCGTGGCCGCTGGATAAGCGGGGTGGTTCCGGGCAGACTTCTGCCACAAGCCAGACCTAACCTCGTGTCTAAGCAAATTTTAGTTATGCCTACGACCTATCACATTAGACTAGCAATTTGCGGTTGCTGGTTAAGACGGTTGGGTCCGGGCAGGCTTCTACCACAAACATGAGTCTAACCTCGTGTCTCAGCATTTTTATTATAACTAGTTTATTCCATTACAAATTATACAAATATCAGACTAATTATGTCAATTTAACATATTTGACTTCTTTTCAAGTCACAGCAGATTAATCAAATTAACATGTTTTACTCAATCTTAGATAGAGCCTATGGATTTTCATATACAAATTACAATCATTCAGATTTTCAACAGATTTAGCAGCTCAGGCAGTTCAATAGATTTAGCAGATTAGGCATAATTAGCAGATTAGGCATGATTAGCAGATTAGGCGATTCAACATATTTAACAGTTTAGGCAATTCAACAGATTAAACAGGTAATAGATTTAGCAGATAACAATTTTAGCCGATTTAAACATTCCTTATAGTCCTATTCACATATCTTTCCTAATTCATAAAGTAAGCCTAAACTTATATGCCCAAATTATGCTCATAATCCACCATATAACATATGTCCCAAATTTTAGTTAAACTTGCATAGTTCATAATATTCTCCAAAACCCTAATCGTGATTCACATATAAATTATGCCAAATATAGCCATTGATTACAATGCATGTCACATATCCGATAAACCCCCCCTTACTTAGGTGTATTCACACTTAATAGTCATCAAATCTTAATATAGGTTTTTACACCTAAGTCATATGCAAATTAATTCTCCTACGTCCAAATGACAAACTATTAAATTTAATATGCCCAGATCCAGATCTTAAATTGTGAAATATGTTCTTTATGTTCTAAGTCACTATAATCCTCTTCTTCCAAGTCATAGATCATCTTATGCAATGTGTCTCAAATTTATGTCCAGAATTACAACATGCGTTGTGTCCTCAAATTAGTTACAAATCGATTTTTCCCAAATATGCCTCATTCAATATTCTTCCCAAATTTAGTGTTTATGCATTCATCTCTTATGAGACTTGGCTCAGGCTCGCGATAGCCTGGCTATCAAACAAAAAGAAAGAAAGGACGAAGAAATACAGAACAAACAGAATAATAAAACAGAGGATCATATCTGATAAATAGAAAAAGAGCCTAGTCTCATATTCAGATTTATAATTATGTCAAGATCATGATTAAATTTCATATCGGAAAATAACTGCACTTGCCTTGGTTGGAATATAGAAGAAGAGTTGCAGTTGTTCTCTTTTAATCTTATTCAGATTTGGAAGAAGATGCACTAGTTCTGGTTTTGATCCCAGCAAAGTATCGACGCCATTATTTTATTTATTTATTTCTATTATTTCAGAGGCAGCATAAGGACAGAAGAATGGTGTAAAGAGAATGGGGCTAGGGGGCTGTTTATATAGGATTAGGCGGGAGAATCCAGACTGAAAACGATACCAGATACATCAGAATGAACACAGGCTCCAAACTGGGTTTTGGCACCAGGTCTACCATAGGGTCGACTTGGTCCCTGGGAGGTCAACCATAGTGTCGACCCCCAGGTCGACCTAGTCCTGGGCGGAAAAATTCTCACCTAGTCTGCGCTGGGGTTTGAATTTTAATTTCGAATTCGAGATGTTTTTCTATTCTGAAAATCCTTGAAACTTCGGAGGGTCATATCTCCCTCATAAGGACTCCGTTTCTTGAAAACTCGGACTCGTTTCCAAGCAGAATTTCGAGACGAATGCAATGGCGCAACCTGTTTTCCTTGATTCTTATTTTAAAAATTAATTCTGCCTTGATTTATGGTTTTAACATGTTATTAAAATTCGGGTTGTTGCATTCTCCGCTCCTTAAAGGATTTCGTCCCCAAAATCTTCAAGTTAAGAAGAATGCATCCTATCATCCAATCATCCATCTACTCAACCATCATCCACAAGCAACCATTGACCTTAAAAGATTTCTAATGCTGTATGAATTTATGCAAGAGTGTGTGTATATGTACTTATCTAATGCAAAAGATCAGGCGGTTACTGATTCAGTAAACCTCCTTAATGCAAAAAATGTTAGTGTAATGAGTCCAACATGTATGCAATTTTCCTATTTGATACATATCATTTCTATATGAGTGCACAACCATACATTCATATGCAACATCCATGTGCTAAGTCAACCAGTTTGCATCCATAAAATTTAAAAAAAAATTGCACACACATTCATATGTAGTATGAGAGTGTTTTTTAGCCGATCTAGTGCCTAGTGTGTGTATATGCATCCACGAGCAACCACTTGCATCCACTTGCAACCATCAAACATAACATGTCTCAAACACATGTTTACACCTATTAGTTTCTACCTAAAGGTCAAAGGATAAAGTCGAGTGATAGAAGCAAGTATAATTAAAACTAAAGCTAGGTTCCCATTAGACATCGGTTTAAGAGAATAACTCCCTAAGTATCAACCCCGAAGACCGTAATCAACATCAGATTAATACTCAGAGAATCAATCCCATTAAACAAATGCCCAACTGGAAATCTATTTCACACTTTGAGTAAAAACTCATGTCCTTTTCAGAAACCTATAGACTACTGATACAGATCAGATTACCAAATGATTCTTAGGAAACTACGCATGATAAAAACTCAGAATGTATGCGTCATGGTCAACTTAACGCCCAACACAGATGCCCGTAAACCCCAACTTATCACAAGCAGATGAGTCGTAACCCTCATGGCGTCTGAGACTATAACGGAACCAGAAACAAGACTAGTATTAAAGTGCAGAGTTTCAATTACAGAATCAAAATGCCAGAATCAGAAAGAGTTTTTAACTCCTCAATCAGATAAGGAAATTAAACCTTCCACATAAATTTTCTTATTTCTACTCTATCTACCAGTCACTTGAGCATTCTCCTGTCCTCCAGAGGTGGGTTCTGCCCTCTGCCCTTGCCCCCGTTTCTTTAGGCAGTCCCTTGTGAAGTGCCCCATTTCTCCACAGTTGAAGCAAGTGCCCTTCCTTTTTCTGCAATCCTTGTTCAGATGGGTCGAGCTTCCACAAGTAAAGCACTTCTTCTCCTTCTTATCTTCAGTCTTCTCATCCTTCTTTTGTGTTTCCTTTTTGGGCCCCGCCTTCTTGTTCTGTGGTCCTTCAAGCTTTTCCTCTTTCTTTTTACTTTCGGCTTCCTCTTCATGCATTAACGCCATGTCCACCAATTTTTCGAAGGTTGCCCCCATAGGAATGTGGTACATCGCCAATCCGTGTAGCGGCTCATTCAAACCTTTAGCAAACCTTAGTGCCTTCTTATGCGGTGTATTTACCAATTCTGAGCCGAATCTTGCGAATTGATTAAACTTGTTGACATACTCTCTCACTGATAAATTCCTCTGCTTCAACGCTAAGAACCTTTCTACGTATAGACTCTCTTCCGCTCGTGAGAGAAATTTGATTTCGAACCTATGCCTAAAATCCATCCATCTCTCTACCGGACGCTCTCCATTTGTGACCTCCCATCAAAAAGAAGCTTTGTCCTTAAGCAACCATACCGCCAACTATTTCTTCTGCCTATCGTCCACCTCGAAGATAACGAACAAATCCTCAGTTTCTTTGAGCCAGTTCCTTGCTTCCATGAAGGATTCAGTTCCATTAAAGTTCTTCCCACCCATGGCTTGAAAGTCTCTACATATCTTCGGGAATGTATTCACGCGCGGATGAGGAGGAGGAATCGCTGCAGCTGGGGGAGGAGGGACGTTTGTTGGGCCCGCATCATTAGCCCTAGCTTCTGGTACCTCCTGAACCAGCCAGGTATTGGTATGCCCTCCGGAAGGTTAAGATCCCCAGACATGCTGAAATGAAAGAAAAAGGAAAGATTCAAAACAAAGGATAGAAAGATAGGCAATGGCTTTGGGGATTATATTTTTCAAAATAAACTCTACTTTTGAAAATATTTCCTTTTTAAAAACCTTTTTGAAAATAGTTTTCCAAAACATTTTTATCAAATCTGGTAACCTTTAGCTCTGATACAAAGTGTAACACCCCACCTCCGTTAAGGTCACTCACAAAGGGAATGCCTTAACTTTGATGGAGCGTTTTAGTAGACAAAACAGAAATTTACAAGACAGATAAAACAGTCCTTGAAAAATTTATAAATTTATTACAACAGAAACCGAAATAAGTTTGGTTACATCTTTTCAAATCACAATATCAGAATTCAAGTACAAAATATCGGTCTTGTACAAAAGCCTTCAGAATGCATAGTTTCCAAAGTCATAATCCCCAACATAAACAGCCTTGGAAAGATAGAGCCAAGGCCAACCGATACTTCAAGCAGAGAAAATCCAAATCAAGCTACTATATTTCCACCCTAAAAACCTAGGAGGAGGGGGGACGAAAGAAAAGGGGCGAAAACAAGCAAGGTCAGACATAAAGTTTGGCAAGTCCAGTGACTTTCAGTATATGAACAGATAATAATGTCATGACAAGAAAGTAAAGCTGGATAAGAGACAACAGCAACAGGAGTAACTAGTATACTTAAGCTAAATAGAAGAAACAGAATGATATAGCCCAAGTTATGCTTCTTACTTATATCTTACTTCTCTGCACTAATACTAGTATAAAAGGATTAGGTGTTTCCCTAATGTCTAAACTGAAACAGAAATGGAACAGAATAATCTATACAGAAACAGAATGTCAGTAATGGGCCTTTACCACCCCAACAGACAGAAGGTACATAAACGGAATCAGAGACGAAAACAGAAAAATCCCTACGGAAACAGAATATTAGAATTAGGTGTATACTAGTAAATGGGCCTTTACCACCCCAACAGACAGTACCACACAGAAATAGACAGATGTTACCACCCAACAGAAATAGACGGTACCCCAACGGAAACAGACAGAACTAAGTGTACCCTAAATCTACCCCAAGCGATTGGCTCCCTAATACATAAATACCCTATGCCAGCCCCACAGAAGGGTGTATCACTCCCTAAAGTGGCAACCTTTGAATGACACAGACCTATTTACAGAAGTCACGGCGTCTTACATCCTCAGAGGCAGACCAGGAGCCATGCACGCACATGACCCGGTTGGAACGCACCATCAACACCCCTCGCCATTATCAGAATGAACCGCTTATAATTAGTTCAGTAAGCGTGCCCGGACCCTACCTACTGTTGGGTCATAGTTTTGATACCAGAAAGGGTTAGTGACTAATATGGGTCCCAAACAATATATGACACAAGTATTTTTCCTCCTAACCTTGTGTCCCCAGCCTAATGGATTTCAGATTAACTTGTTTACAAGTTTTCAGACCTACAGAGTTCAGATCAACTAGTTCACAGATCATAAAATCAAGTCAACAGGTTTTCAGACTAACGGATCAGATGTACAGTTTTAACAGACTTGCAGATTGTCTAACTTTGTATTGGGCCTACAAATTCACGAAACAAGTTTATTAATTCATCAGTCCAGTTGGTTTAGCCCTATCCACCCAACACGTTTTAGACATCATATTTATCTCAGATTTGCATTAATTAAATATTAATGCGCAGACCTCTCACATTAGGTCGGTAGCTTATGGCCGCTAGATAAGCCAGGCGGTTCCGGGCAGACTTCTGCTACAAGCCAGACCTAACCTCGTGTCTAAGCATATTTTAGTTATGCCTACGACCTCTCACATTAGACTAGCAGTTTGCGGTTGCTGGTAAAGCCGGTTGGGTCCGGGCAGGCTTCTACCGCAAACATGAGTCTAACCTCGTGTCTCGGCATTTTTATTATAACCTGTTTATTCCATTACAAATTATACAAATATCAGACTAATTATGTCAATTTAACAGATTTGACTTCTTTTCAAGTCGCAGTAGATTAATCAAATTAACATGTTTTACTCAATCTTAGATCGAGCATACGGATTTTCATACATAAATTAAAATCATTCAGCTTTTCAATAGATTTAACAGATTTAGTAGCTCAGGCGGTTCAACAGATTTAGAAGATTAGGCAACTCAACAGATTTAGCAGATTAGGCATAATTAGCAGATTAGGCGATTCAACATATTTAACAATTTAGGCAATTCAACAGATTAAACATTTAATAGATTTAGTAGATAACAATCTTAGCCAATTTAAACATTCCTTAAAGTCCTATTCACATATCTTGCCTAATTCATAAAGTAAGCCTAAACTTATATGCCGAAATTATGGTCATAATCCACCATATAACATATGTCCCAAATTTTAGTTAAACTTGCATAGTTCATAATATTCTCCAAAAGCCCTAATCGTGATTCACATATAAATTATGCCAAATATAGCCATTGATTACAATGCATGTCACATATCCAAAAAAAAAACCTTACTTAGGTGTATTCACACTTAATAGTCATCAAATCTTAATATAGGTTTTTACACCTAAGTCATATGCAAATTAATTCTCCTACTTCCAAATGACAAAGTATCAGATTTAATATGCCCAGATCCAGATCTTAAATTATGAAATATGTTCTTTATGTTCTAAGTCATTATAATCCTATTCTTCCAAGTCATAGATCATCTTATGCAATATGTCTCAAATTTATGTCCATAATTACAACATGCGTTGTGTCCTCAAATTAGTTACAAATTGATTTTACGCAAATATTCCCTCATTCAATATTCTTCCCAAAATTTAGCGTTTATGCGTTCATCTCTTATGAGACTTGGCTCAGGGTCGTGATAGCCTGGATATCAAACAAAAAGAAAGAAAGGAGGAAGAAATACAGAACAAACAGAATAATAAAACAGAGGAACAGATCTGATAAATAGAAAAAGGGCCTAGTCTCAGATTCAGATTTATAATTATGTCAAGATCATGATTAAATTTCATATCGGAAAATAACTGCACTTGCCTTGGTTGGATTATAGAAGAAGAGTTGCAATTGTTCTCTATTAAACTTATTCAGATTTGGAAGAAGATGCACTAGTTCTAGTTTTGATCCCAGCAGAGTAGCGACGCCATTATTTAATTTATTTATTTCTATTATTTCAAAGGCAACATAAGGAGAGAAGAATGTTGTAAAGAGAATGGGGCTAGGGGCTGTTTATATAGGATTAGGCGGGCGAATCTAGACTGAAAACGAGACCAGATACATCAGAATGAACCCAGGCTCCAAACTGGGTTTTGGCACCAGGTCGACCCCCAGGTTGACCATAGGGTCGACCTGGTCCCTGGGAGGTCGACCATAGTGTCGACCCCTAGGTCGACCTGGTCCTGGGCGGGAAAATTCCCGCCCAGTCTGCGCTGGGGTTTGAATTTTAATTTCGAATTCGAATTCGAGCTGTTTTTCTGTTCTGAAAATCCTTGATAATTCGGAGGGTCATATCTCCCTCATACGGACTCTGTTTCTTGAAAAGTCGGACTCGTTTCCAAGCAGAATTTCGAGACGAACGCAATGGAGCAACCCATTTCCCTTTATTCTTATTTTAAAAATTAATTCTGCCTTGATTTATGGTTTTAACATGTTATTAAAATTCGGGTTGTTACATTTAGTGTGGAAATGGTTAATTATGAAGAAGTTATTAGCCCGATTCGCCCAAAGGGCTGATATGGCATCTGTGTGGTCCAGATTAGTTCTAGGGTTAATCCTAAGGCCTAAATAACTTCCTACACCTATATATACACCCTAAGACCTAACCCTAATTCATAAATATCATCTATGACACCATTATGCTGTCAAATTCTCTCTTAAAACCTAGCCGCCATCTCTAAATCAAATCTCAAGTGTTCAACTTCAACTCAAATTAAAGATTAGAGCTTCTACAACAATTCAAGATGATAAATCAGCAACACCGCAACGTTTCTACACCAATTTCAGTGCATAATTCTATTCTTTAACCATGAAAGGTGAGTACGGTGATTTTCACAATATACTGGGATTAAAAGTTACATGATGAAGTTGTAAAGAGGATTCATATGTATGTATGTAATTTAAATCTCATCCAAGTCTTCACCTTTTTGATTCATGTCATCATATGCCTATGTTTCTTTGTAAAATTCATACCTTTTATCAGTTTATTTATGTTGAATCTGTCATTATGCCTCTATGCCAGTTTATATGCCCCTTTATTTCATGATGTTGTGTTAATTCCAATTTTCTGTGATTTGATTCTCTCTTCTTATCCCTGTTCCTTTTATTTTGGATCTAGGCTACCTTCGAGCCTATGTTAAAAATACGCGCGAATGCGAATACTTGGAAACGATGGGAATATGTGAAATGTGGAAAATTGGATATTATTGGATATTTTGGATAATTGGATAATATGTGAAATTGGCATATTTGGGTATGAATTACATGGAATTGATGAAATTGCCTATAATTGTAAATTTGTAATTGAGGCTAATTAATATGTAATTGTTGACAATTTGGAATAGGCAATATTATAAACATGATTACATGTTTAATTGGATATACATGACATGAAAATTGGATATGGGTGAAATACGATTATTAATAAACCTTTGACATGAGGTTAGGCGCAATTGTAGCGTAAGACTGCACGGAACCGCCCGAAAAATCCAGCTGCTACAATTGGACGTCTAATGTGAGAGATCAAAGGAATGAATTTTAGGAGTAATGGTCAATGACACAAGGTTAGATCTGGTTTGTCGCGTAAGACTGCCCGGAACCGCCCGACAAATCCAGCGGCCACAAAGTGTTCGGTCTAATGTGGGAGGTCATGCACCGTTCATCATAAGGAATGAATTAAGGAATACTAACCATAATAAAACATGGGTATGGTTAGAGGGTTAAGTGGGGTGACATGTAAATTATGACATGTAAATATGGACTTAACCGAAATAAGATAAGACATGTAAATTATGACATGTAAGTATGGACTTAACCGTAGCATATGTAAGACATGGACATTTAAATTAAAATGGTTAAGTGGGAGAAAAACCTAGTGGCGACCAAGCATAGGCGGGAGGCTTGTGTCGGATGGGGACTGTTTCAACCAGTAACCCGTTTGACTATCTAATTGGGCCCGATACTAGGTTGGGGTTGGGTCACGCTTATTGGACTTGAATGTAATAGGTCAAAACGTGAATAGCGGTGGCAACGCAAGTCCAACAGGTTCATGTGCGTGCATGGGTCCGGGCTAGTAGGTAAGACGTTGTTGCATCGTGTAGGTATGGCCGTGCATTTTATGTTGGTATCGGGGTTGCCACTTTGGGGAGTGATACACCCCACTATGGGGCCAGCACGGGTGCCTACGGGGTTTAGGGAGCCGATCGAATGGGTAAGGTAATGGTACCTTAGCGGTGGTAGGAGCAAGCTTGCACCTACAATAGCAGCTAGGTACAAGTAACTACCAAGTTTGTCATGTGGGTGCAGTTAGTGGGAAGGGATCAACCTTTAGTAAATAGAGACTAGTAGATGTGCGGTGTAATTAAGTAATGTGGTGTAACTTAGCAAAAGTGCGGTGTAACGAAATACATGTTGGTTGAGTTGGATAGTCCTTTGGGTGCTAGTCTGATGTTGACTTCGGTCTTCGGGGTTAGTACTTGGAGGGTTGTTCGCTTAGCCAAGGTGTAGGATTTCCTTAGTACTTAGGAATGGAATCATCTTGTCCATCCTTTTTATCTACCTTATCTATGCTACAGCCATATCATGATACCTATTTATGTCTTGATCATTTAGCTTACCTATTATTTGTTAAAATTACTAGACTCGCCAGGCTTTATGTCTGACCCGTTTTGTTTCCACCTCTTTTCTTTCCTCCCCCCCCCCCCCCAAAGATTTGCAAGGAGAGAATACTACTGCTTAGTGCCGATTTCTTTTAGTTCCTTGAAGAGAGTAGATGTATCGCTTTGGACTCTCTCATCTTTATGGCTTTGCTTATGCTCAGTGGGGATTTATGCTTTTATGTTATTTAAGTATTTGCTTCTTTATGTACTTTGAAGTTTTTGGAAAAGAGAATTGATCCTGTTGTAATGGTTTTTGGAGACTACTTAAGTAAGCTTGTTTTGAATTTATGATGCTATGAAATAAGTTTTATCTTCCGTTGTGTTTTATTTATTTATTCTTGTAATTTATCTGTTCTATACTACTATAACACTTCATAACATTAATGCATTCCCTTTGTGAGTGACATTAATGGCCATGGGGTGTTACATCTACCATTTCAAGTGAATTCAAATTCTAAATTTATTCTTGAATTCCTCCTTTCCAAATCCTCACCAAAATCCTTTATAACCATTCCAGTCTACAAAACGTTATCACAATTAATTTTATATTCCGAATTTTGAACTATAACTCATTGTTTTCTTTTAAAACGATTACCCATTTCCTTTTCATTCAATTTCCAATCTGGATTCATATTTCAAATCTAAATTTCCTTTAGAGATATTTCATTTGCAAAATATTTCCTTTAAACCATTATTCACTTTAATCGTGAATGTATTTCTTTTATATACAATCAAATCAGTTTGATTTCATACTTATGAATAATATCTTAAACCCAAATTCTATTTATAACTTCTATTTACATTTTTCCATACCAATCTCATTTGTATTGATATCATTTAAAATCTCATTTATAATTTCTTATATATTTACTAAGTTCAAATCTCAATTCAATATTGGTTCCAAAACCGATTTCCACTTTTCATATAAATTCAAATTTGAATTTATATTTTAATTTATCCAATGATAAATTATTCACTTAATTTATACTCTCGTTTATAAACAATTTCTTGTTTTCTCCATTAACCTGTTTTTAATTCCAACTCTCTTCGAAATTACAATTCTATTTTTGGAAATAAATTTCCTTTTTAAAGCTCAAATTTCATTTTCTATATTCGAAAATATTTTACGGTATTTAAATACCAAAATTCTAGGGCCAAGTTAATTCAACACAGCATAATCAATCACAGTATATCATATAAAATAACAAACAATAATATAAATGTTGAGCGATCTAGCTCGATCCCTCCAACCTGTTTCCCTGCATCCACAGATGTTAATCGACATTAATTTCACATAAATATTAAATATCATAGTAAACAGAACTAATAATCGATCAACGATATAACTATATCAACCATTTCAACAATTTTATCAACCATTCATCCAAACAACCATCACACATTATAAAATTACTATAAATGAATTTAAAACTCGTTTATAAAAAATAAAAACGAGTCAGAGTTAGTGAGTTTACTCACATTGTTTGCAGTTGATGATTCTGCTTTTGTTTCATCTAAGATCAAACAAATGTTTGATTTTTACCATGAAATTCCAGTAGCACTGTTCTCAGCCTCGTCAGTGCTATAATGCATATATCATGGTTCCGATCTCAATGGATCCAGTTTCGCTGAATTCTGTCCACCAGTGAATCTGTTATTGATGCTAAAATTTTAAAGTATATCAAAACAAATTTTAATTAGTAATTACCTTCTTATGTCCTTAAACCATGATTAACTTTAGTAGGCTACTAAGTGTTCTCCTCCCCCTATTAATGCCTGTAACTTCCAATTAAACTTTCCTTCTTCTTTTTTAAACTAAACACTAACAATCCTCCCCTTAACCACGTTTTACTAATCCTTCTTCCACAAACCAAAAATCTCGCTGCCCTCCTGTATATTTTCATCACCCATTGCTGGACTTTAATTCAATCCCCTTTTCTCATTTCTTCATCGTTCAACTCAATGCTACAACTATTAGACTCATCACCAACGCAACCCATCAGTACCCATTATTTCAAAGCATCGCCACTTTGACCCAGTGGTGCTCTCCTCCCCGAAACCAATCAGCTGAAACCAACTGCTGATACCCTTATAATGACCTCACTATTACCTTAATCACATAATTAACTATTGACCATTTCTAATACTTCTCCTTATATGTGAACCCGTACCTCCTGAGAATTGAAAAAAAAACACCACCGCCATTTTCAACCTCAACCCCCTCGTTCTTCTCCTTGTATCATGAAACACCCCCTCGACTTCACCAATCAATATCTTGCCACCTCCTCTCCATTTTCCCCAGTCACTTCGAGCTTGGAGGCTCCCTAAACAAATGCTTCCAACTCTATTCCCCCCACGACCTACAGACTGTGTAGCGACAGTTTTTCCCACAAACTCATGCCATACTTTCCCAATTCGATTGCCACACACACCCGATCCAACCTTTATTCCGTCGTCTTCCACCTCCAATTCCCCAACTTCATTGAACCCTAGTCGCTGTGCGTGAATTCGAAATACGTAAATCAGCATCACACCTTTTAAGTAGGCATATAAATGATAGAAAAACTCATTTCGAGACTAAAGATCCAAGAGTTAGGATTTATTTTTGATTTTCTTTGAATTTTGAAAGGCACGAATTCATTTTGGGGAAGTATTTTTGGCGTTAGCTAAGAGTCAGCATGGAGTAAGAAACGAGAAATGGCAACAAGACTTGGAATTAGGAATTTCATTTGATTTTACGTGGATTTTTCTAATGCAAAATTTTTATTTGTCATTTGCTGAATGGGGTCAGTTTGTAAATGAACGAACGAAGGAGATCAGTGGATATATAATAAAGAAGGATTTGGCTTCCTGCCGAAGATTTAGGTGGCTTCAGTCAAATGGAATTGGATGGCTTCTATCAAAAGGAATTGGGGGCTTCTATCATATGCTTCGCGATTTATTATATTACTTAAAAATTAGCGTACCCCCGCTACACAGAATTTCATTCACTTACGGACTGCTATGGACAAAAATAAAAATACTAATGTGTCAAGCGATGTGTCATGATCCCAAAAATATAATAATATAGACAAGTTAACTTATATTGTGATATCCTCTAACACCTATATAGGGTGTAAAATATTTCAAATAAAAAGTTGCTTATTTTTCAAAATAAAAATTACAGAAAAATTCTATAAATTAAATTATAACTATGTCTCCAAAAATCTTGTCCAAATTTGAAACCAATATTTAATTATACTAAATAAACTATTGTGGCTTATACACGACTCCACAGCGACTTTCTGAAAATTTGATTTGGACATAACTTACAGTCTATAAGATGAAATCTCAATTTTTCTCTTTCATTAGAAAATTTTAACCAACTAGATTCAACCATTTCTTGTTTCAAAGAAATCCAACTTATATTGGATTATGTATATTCAGTTGAATTTTAAATCGTAAATTACGAACTACTACAACTATTTCTGGCTCGTTTTAAATTTATTTATAAATTATACGTTTGATTTTCATTTAATAATAAGTTCGTTATTATAACTTTAATCTAAGCTCAATAAAATTCCTTATGTTATCTAGTTCACATAATATTACGAATTCAACTCAATTCTGATTATTTCGGGGTTTAAATTTATTATTTCACTGTTTTTATTAATTATTAAAAATAATTGAATTCAAGTCATTTAAATTTCTAAATCACCATTAAATAATTAAATAAATTAATTATATTATCGCTAAAAATCTAGGACGTTACAATATTCTTCTTTTATCTTTTTCTTCTTTATTTCATAATGATTCGTATTTCTGTGATATTTGGGTTTGACGTGTGATGTATTTAGTCAAAACTCAGATAGTACGAAAACTCGGGTCATTACAGATTTATTATTCAAAACCACTCTGTATTGACATAGGCACTGCGAATTAGATATGCTGAAAATAATTGAAGACGGAGTTAAGTGCAAGGACTTTTTTTGTTAATCCTAGGTAGAAATTTCCTAAGACAGATTAATGGAAATTGTGCCTTCAGTTTCGTTCATTCCTAGAACGAACATACATGGACGAGTTTCTGACAGAGCATTCCTAACGAATCACATAAGACGATCTTTTCAAGGTATTATGTTTGTTGGCGAAGGAATTCGTTTCTCTTAGCTTTTTATAGCCGTAATATTTTTGGGAAGATCAACTAGTGATTTGACGGGTTTGACGATGTGACATTCAAAGTGTATAGTGGCCAGATGTTCAAAAAGTATAAATGTAGCCTCAAGCCTCACAACCAGGAAATGACCAAATCGGGCAGGTAGCATGGCTAGTTAGGTCATACCCAAGTAGGGTGTATTATCACTAATTTAGAGAAAATTCATATATTCTACTTTAGTTTTTGTATCTTACGGATTACGGTTGGATGGCTAACAACCGTGGGTGATAATACATTCGGTACACTCAAGCTAAATGAGTGGTCGGTCATGTGTGGCCGGGTTGCAAGATGTTCTTGCTGAACCCCAGTGTATCCCCTCTAGAGCACATTGGTCGGAAGGTGGTCTCATACCTTGTCATAGTTGTAATCCAGTCTCCAATAAGCGCCCAGCGGTTTTTGATTTTATACTATGTATGTAGAGCATGAGATGCAAGCGTTCTACTATTTGGTTATTTATTTGATTAGACATTATTATAATATCAATGGATTTTGATATCAAAAATGTTTTGGTTATAGTAAAGTAAAAACCGTTCATGTTTATGTGTGGGCTAGTCTTACTATTATCTTTTTCTTTCAAAAGGTTCTTTTTCCCCAAAGTTAAACAAAATGGTTGGAGTTTACTCACACCAGTCCCATGACTGACCTAGAGTTTATTTTGTTTATTTATCCCTAAACTCTTGGGTTCCCAAATTGATAGGGACAATCAGGTGTTTCAGGATTTTATAGATACAATTGGAGGAGCTTGAAGCAGGAGGCTTCATCGTTAGTTATTTTAGAGTTATTTTCCGTTATTTCAAATATTGTATTATATTCTGATGATGGTATGTATATATGATACAAAATTTTGTATTTCAAAGATTATGTTATATAATATATTTTATTCATTCCACTATGAGATTCTGATGTTTACTTTTGTTTTATCTTTTATCTATTTTTATTTCTTTAACCATAATGACTCCTATTTTTGTGTTATTTGAGTTGGAAATGTGTGGCATTTAGTCAACTCAGGTAGTACAGATTTGCGGACCATCACAAAAATCAACATACCAAACTCCTATGACATAGCTAGCTCATGCAGAAATCTCACACAACAAAACCTTTACATGAAATTTTTACATATATAGGATATAAACACACACCATACCCAACACAACAAATGAACACAACTCACACCACATAGCACAACACAAACACACGCTAGCCACGTGCGTCAAGGCAGGGCTTGGATAGCGGGGGTCAAGGCACACTAGTCATTAGGGAGGCACAGGATCGACTGGAGGGAATAGAGGGTTCGCGTTCTATTGGCAACGCAAGCACAAGCGTGCGGAGGAGGGAGCCATACGAGTTGGTTTTGTTGATGGGTTATTGGGTCTGGGTTTCATCTTGTTGACCATGGGTTTGTTTCGAAAACAGTTCAGGTTTGGGTAGAAGGGAGGTCGGGTTAGTGGCGCTTAGGTCTGTATGCAGGGCGAGGCGAGGTCGTTTGCTAGTTGGCATCGCAACGTCCAATGGAGCAGGGCAGGGTACCAATCGAAGTTAGGTGGATGGGGAAATTCACAATGGATGCTACTGCTTTTTTTCATGATGTCATTTCTGTTTCAAAGGTCTTTCCTCTTTTTCGGAATTTTGTACAGACATGCTAGGAAATGAGAAGGTGTCAGGCTTTGGAAATATAAAAGGAGAATGAAGGGTTAGGGGAAAATACAAGTGAATCTGGTGCCAAATAAGGGGACATGACAGGTGCAAATTAGAAATCGGGTAAAGAAATGGAACGATGCTTCCTTTTATAAATCTTAAATTCTAAAATGAACGAATCTTGTAAAAGTAAAAAAAGTATTCCTGAGAAATAAAATTAATTTGAAGTAAGAATATATATAACTTAGGTTTCATAATTAGATCTGAATTTTAGAAACAGGGTTTTGAAACTTGTAATTGATAAGCAAGTTAGAAAATATAAAATAAAGATAAAATTTTTATTTGCACAACTAACACAGAATTTAGATTTTCCATGATTTTGCTTGCTAAATAATTTCAGAGAGGAAGAAGAGGAAAGAGATATGAGATATGAGAAGAAATAAGGAAGATACGTGGTTATTCACATAAGAGGAACACTTCAGATACTAAACGTAAATAATCCATTTAACAAATAATATTCAACCAAGACCAATAAGCATAACTTTAATCGTATGGACCAATACACTAGACTAGCATACTAAGAAAAGAAGAGTAGAGGTTGAAATACACATAATTACTTCATCAGTAATGCACGTTTTTGCAGTGTAAATCGTGGATTTTGAGCAAAATCAGAATTCAACGAAACGAAAATCGCTGAACAATATGGAATTCAATATATATTTATAATAAAAATATTTAATTTCGAAGTTTTTAAAATTTTAAGTTTTAGCTCAAATTCAAATTCTGGACCTAATTGATCAAAATTGACTTTTATAGAAAAACTTCTATTTTAAATAGTTTTGAAAAACAAATTATACAATAATACAAGTTTAGTATTTAAATTAAATTTTCTAAGAATGAATTCAAATTCGAATAATAATCATGATTTAATTCATCCAGTAAATAAGATTTGAATTGACAAAATTGATTTCTGTTATCAAACTTTATATATCAAAATCGAGTTCATTCATTTCAATTCTAGGCTCTTGACTCTTCTTTCAAAAAAGACCATTGCCCATTAATGGCCGCTTCTCACTAAGCTTTCATGTGAGTCAATATTTTCTTCTTCTACTCTTTCTTGCTTTGTCTTTACTTGTTATACTGCTTGTCGAGAGTCTTTTTCAAGGCTTTCTTTGCAAATCTGCATGCTTATGGGGATTTCCCCTAAACTTGGCTAGCTAGGGTTTTTCTCTTATGCCCGCTGATAGCAATTTCGGGTTTTATGGGTCTTTTTCAAGACCTAGTACCAATTTTGGGGATCTATTGTCTGTGCTCTTGCCGCTTTGTATTGGGCCAGTTTCAGTGTATTCAGTTGGTGATTTGTCATTTGTGGTTCTTGTGATATCGCTATTAGATTTTGCGTCTCTAAATCATCGTTGCTTTGTAGTAATCTCTGATTCCTTCTTGGAACTCACTCCTTGGTATAATAGTTGCCTTGCGATGCCACTTTTTGCGATGCCACTTTATAATCATCGTATAAATAGTGGTCCTCCACTGCCTATTTCTTTGGGGTCTGTTTTTGGTTCGGGTTCTCTCTCGGTCAGGAGGGATTTTACAACCCTTTTCATGTCGGGATTGTCGTTTATTGGTCGTGGTGGCCATGCGGCGGTGGCTCCAGGGATGGGGTTTATGGTTGGCTCTGTTTGCTATTGTGTTGTGGTTTTGGATGGTCTTCGCATCGATTCCTTGGATTTAAACATTGGCGAAAGGGATGTGATGACCCCAAACCAATGCCCACTAAGTGACCGGCTTCTATGTTCTTTGGGTGTTTCGCTACAGCGGTAGAAAGTTCAAGTCGAACGACCTAGGGCTCTCTAGCGATGTCGTCGCCATTCAAGACGCTCTAATATGGTTTGGTTTGGCTTCGTGGCGCTAAGTATAGGTAACGGAATCATAACATATTGGCGACATATGTTGACAGTAGTGTTTCTTCTTCTAGGGATTGTCTCTATGTGCAGCCAGAGTTGACTACTCTAGGAGAGGAAACAAAGACAAGCGCTTTGAGCTTAGTTGCGGGTTCTCCCCTTCTGAGGCAGCCCTCCATATTAGTGAACGATGTTGCTTCTACGGTTGTGCCTGTTGTGGAATTGGTTTGCTTCGATTCAGGTTCTTGGTTGAGCACTCTGATTCATTTTTTTCTTCATTTTCTTTCTTTGTCTCCTTTGCTTGGTATTTTGACATATCTTCTAGGTCCATGGCTGGTGTAATGCATGTTGCATTGAGCCACGTCACACGTACGTGTGTGTTACCTATCAATTCGTTCTCATCTTTTGATGAACGTTTGACAGGTCATGTGTGTTGACGATTCTGGTATTATGAACCCTAGTTGCTTGGGTGGTGAATTTCCTTCTTGATTTTGTGTTAAGCCTGGTTTGCATGGCTCTTCTTTTCCCATCGTGTTTGATCATATTCTGGTCTCTTTAGTCCATATGGGTTTGATTTGGCCACCTATAAGGGCTTGGTACCTTAGTGTTGGCCATTTGGACGCTTGGTTTGTGTTGCGGTTTGGAAAATTCTATTTGCTGGCTTTTTGTCGATTCTGTTGGCGCTCGTTTTCCCTAATGTATTGCGTCTGGGTTGGCTCTTGTTTCTTATTTGGCTCGGGATTTTCGACGGAGGTCGTAGTGGATATCAGGATGGTTGGTTTGTTGAGTCGCAACGAGGCCTGCTAAATGTCGTTTACGATCTGAGTTTTGTGGTTTCGGTTTTCCGATTTTTTCTGGCTTTTTTGGCGGATGCACTCAATGTTGTTAGCAAGGTTTGGGTGGTCTCCTAGTTGTAGATGTATAGCGGTTCGTATTTTGAGCCACTATACGGTCTACCTAGGAGATTATCTCTTTATATTGACACTTCCGTTTATCGTCAGTCGATGCCTCGGTTATGTGTCTTTACCTCTTATGCGGAGTTGTCAACATGATGACAACTTGACGTAGGTAAAGATCACATAGGAATTGGTGTTGTGTCCATTGAGCGACACTACATTACCCGCGTCCCTTAGCGTTCCAAATGTCTCGGTGTACCCATCTCTCTTCGTTGTTAGTCCCTCGTCTTTTGCCTCTATTTCTCTCTCTCGCTTCTTAGTAAGGATGATATAGTGATCACTAATAATCGATAATCTCGTCTTACTGAGAACTCTCATCCTTCTAGGTCTGGTGTGTCTCTTGATTTTCCTTTTCATATTTTTGGGCATCTTAGGATTCAACGATATCAGAGAGGAGATTGTTAGATCTTCTTCCACTCCTCTTTGTTCCATGCTTCGTAGACCACGTTCATCTCCTCGCACCACTCGCACAGACTCGATAGAGGTGACTGAGAAGATTGTTAGATCTACTTGACATATGCTTTATCTTATCTGAGCTATGTTTGAGTGTCCGGCCCCTTGGGGGTTTCTGCCCTTTTATTTGGTTCTTTGTTCATCTTCTGCTTTCTCTGGATGGTGAATTTCTTATGCTGGAATGTCCGTGGTATAGGCAACGATGCGTCGGTGGCTAGGTTGAAGTGCATCGTTAGGAAGCATTCTGTTTATCTGGTGGCATTTTAGAACCTTTTATGGGTCTAGAGGAGGTCACCAGGTCGGTTTTGTCCCTTGGCTTTGGGGGTGCCTTAGACAATGTGTCTAGGAAGATATAGATCCTTTGGTCCACAGACGTTATTGTTCACCCAGTGTTCGACTTTGTTCAGCTTCTCTCGGTGGCTTGTTCATCTCCATCTTTCTCCTCATCTTTTCATTTTTCATCAGTCTACGCCAGATATGGTCGGATGAAGAGGTTGACCCTTTGGTCCGGCATCCACTCTCTTTCCGATTTGGATTTTGCATTTTCAGTTTTAAGAGGTGACTTCAATGTGGTTGCCTGCCAAGCTGAAAAGCAGGGGGCAGCTCCATTAACCATGCAACGAATGCGGATTTTAAGGCCTTTATCGTTAGTTCGAGTCTTAATGAAGTTACTTTCGGTCGCTCGGCTTTTACTTGGTGTAATAAACTGGATGGGCCTAACCGGATTCTTTCTAGACTTGACGGAGTATTTGAATCAGAAGATTGGTTAAACCTTCCTTTTTTTCTCTGTTTTGCATCTGCATTGTACCTTCTCGGATCATGCTCCTATGATTCTTCGTTGCTCGCCCTATATTCTCTTTAGTCCTTCCTTGTTTATATTCCAGAGTATGTGGAGATCCCACCACACGTTCCATCGAGTGGTGGAAGATTCATGTAACTATCATGCTCTTGGCTCCTCTTTTCGTATTTTTCTCTTAAGGTGAAGTGTCTCAAGGCTTGGAACATGGAAGTATTCAAGAATATCTTTGACCGTGTTTGGGCATCCAACTCATATCTTAGCAGAATCATCTTTTGATGAGGATCCTTTCTTTTCTAACAAGGAGGCATGGGTGGTTGCCCAACTAGCCTTCTCATTGGAACTTCGCATTGAGAACAACTATCTTCGTCAAAAGGCGAGGATCAAGTGGGTAATAGAATGTAATAGGAACTCCAAGTTCTTACATTCTTCTATTCATAAGAAGAAGAATATTCTTATGATCCATCAGATCCAATGCCCTGACCTCTCTGTGGCTTCCACACCGGAGGAAGTCAAAGAGACCATTTCGTCTCATTTCCAATCCTTTCTTGGTGCTCCCTCTTTGTCTGTCTCTAGTCCACCCTGCTAGCTTTCATTCCCTGGTAGATTCTTCCTTTAGAGAGTATTTATCTTATCGTACCTCCTTTCTCGGAAGAAATATGTGCTTGTGTCTTTGCTCTTGGTATCGATGGTGTGAATGGGCCTAAAAGTTTCAACAGGGTTTTTTTTGGATTGTCTGGTTGATCATCCAGATAGATATTTGTCTTACTATTCGATTTTTCTTCTCTGGTGGAGCTTTCCCTCAAGGATGGACTTCCACCAATTCGGTTCTTATCCCTAAATGCGAAAATCCTCCTTCGTGCATGAATTTTTGTCTGATCAGCTGGTATAATTTCTCTAACAAGGTTATAACATCTCGTCGAGCTTTGTTTCTGGAACATATTATTTTTATCTTCTCAGGCGGGTTTGTAAAAGGACGTTTGATCACAGATAACTTCCTTTTAGCCCAGGAACCGATTTTCTAGATCGATCGGAAGGTCCAAGGTTCTAATGTGGTCGTTAAGCTAGACATGGCAAAGGCTTATGACCACATGTCTTGGTTTTTCGTTATTAAGGTTCTTCGGGCTTTCGGCTTTCTGGAACCCCTTACCGATATTATCTGGAGGCTCATCTCCAACTGTTGGTTTTCCATTCTCATCAACAGGTTGGCCAACGGGTATTTCAAGGCAGGTAGGGGACATCGTCAGGGAGACCCTCTTTCCCCTTCTCTGTTCATCATAGCTGTCGAGGTGTTCGTGCGTAGGTTTCACTCACTTACGATAGCGAGTTAGATTCAAAGGTTTGGAATCCCTTCGGGCTGCCCTCTAATTTCTTCTTTATCTTTTGTTGATGACATTATCATTTTCACATATGGTGGTCGTCGCTCAGTCCGCCATCTTTTTAGCCTCACTTAGTAGTATGAGAGATGTTCGGGCCTGCTCGTTAATTCTCCTAAAAGCTGCTTCGTCCCTGTGAAAGACTTGTCTCTAGTTAGACCTTCTTGGATCATAACTTTAACTAGTTTCAAGGAAGCCTTACTTCCCTTGCCTTACCGTAGTATTGTTCTATATAGATTGATATTTCAAATCAAAATTTACACACTCGTTCCTTTGATTTTTTGACAGTGTTCCTTACTAACTATCATAATGTTATCGTTCGCACATTAACTTCTATGTTTATATAAAAGAGGATTATGTGCATTGATTGTTAGTAGTCCTAGAGCTGAAAAACGGCTTCAGCTATGAATGTTTTGATTTGTTTCATTTTCGATAGTTTATTCTAATTTATTCTTTTCTAGAAATCACGTTCCATTTTCCGATCTGTTGCAATTCCTCTAATATGTACTATGGTTTCAGTCTTCATTGAATGGTATCAGTTAAGACAATTCGTAGTAGTTTACTATTTTGTAGAGAATGAACACAATCTTTGCTTATATGCAAGATTTCTTCACTTTTATATCTACATATATACGTTTGATAGCACTGACAACATGCCAGAAGAATGAAGCAGTCCGGAAAAGAGATGCATGCTACTTAGGTGTTTGATTTTTCGTGTTTTCTAAAGTGAAATGGTCAGGCTGCAAAAGCATGGAATCATAGTTTGGAAAAGGAAATCTTGAGAGAATTGCGTGGTTAACTTTTATTTTTCCAAGAAAACTGTTATTATGTTACTCTGGGCAAATTTATGATATAAGTATTTATTAATAAGTGGTGGTTGGTCACTATTGCACTTTGAAACCTTGAAAGGAATTACTGTCTACTATAAATCATAAAAGTTATGTAACAGGTATTCCATCTTTGATGTTTGAGCATGTTTGATAAATTAATATAATTTGCATATTGATAACTAGACATGTGGAAGCTCAATGCCATTTTTGATCCCCTGACTGACAAAGCCAAGGGAAAAATCATTCATTGGAATACATCTCTTCTTTCTCAGGCAGGTAGACTAGTTCTAGTAAAGTATATTCTAGACTCTATCAGATCGCATGTCTTTGCTGCTATGACTCCTACTTCTTCCTTCTTCCACTCTTATCGTTCATTGGCATTCTCATTTTTCTGGGGTAAAAAGGACAATGCTTATTATCACTATTGGATTTCTTGGGACATCATTTGTCATCCCAAAGTGAATGGTGATAGGCCTAAGAAATCCGAAGGACATCTATACTGTTTTTGCTTAAAAGTTGTGGGTATAGTTTATAGCGAACGGTTCCCTTTGGGCGATGTCCCTCCACGCTAAGCACTGCAGGCATATGGGCACGAATTACACCGGTGTCCTATCCTATGCTAGTTATAGGTGGAAACAGATGCAAGCCATGAAGACCTTTTTTGATTCACATGGTGGTGGGTCCAGATGGGATGGTAGTCCTTTTTATATTAAGGCGGCATGGGATTCGACGAGGATTCCGACTCCATCTTTTTCTTTCATCTGGGATGTCTAGTTTCCACCGAAGGTTTCTCTGTTCATATGGAAAATCTTGCATGACGGTTTACCATTAGACGAGAACCTCCAAAGGATTGACATCCCAATCATTTCACATTGCAGATGCTATAGAGCTGGTGATTTGGAATCCATTTCTCATATGTTTTTCCATGGCTATTCTGCCATAGCAGTTTGTAATTACTTCGGGAACTTGGTTGGTCTCCGAGGTAATGCCACTTCTCTAGTTGATTTACCGAGATACCGGTGGGATGACATCTCCGGTAAATTTATCTATTCGATCTTATTTCATCTGATTCCTTGTCCTATCTACTGGCATATTTGGTGTTAGCGGAATAAATCAAATTTTGAGGAATTGCCTATGGACCCTCCAATCATCATCCGGAGGTAAGGGACAATGTTTTCCTTGCGTTTCGTGGTAGACCGCCTAAGGGAACAATTGGCGCCTGCTCACGGAGGTTGGCTGGTACCTTTGGTGTTACCTCAATGCCACCTACCCCTCGTTGTGGGGATTAGTTGAACCTTATAGTTGTTGGCTGCGGGCTCCTCCCTGTTTTCATTTTCCCCTCCACACTTCCCCCTTCATTCTAATGTTGTTTACTAGTACTGTAGGTCCTATATTTACAGGTGCTTATTGGATCAAGACTCTTTGGGTCTTTTGTTACTGGCAGTACACTTTCAGAGTTGGAGCTTAGAGATGTAGTAGATTGTTCTCGCCTGTTGGCTTCTTGGCTTGGCTCGCTCTTTTCCAGGATTTCAGCCCTCAATTTGTGGAGCAGTGGAGGCTACAGAGTTGTGCTTGAGACTGGTGTGTGCCTTGTCAGGGTCCGTTTAGATTGGCCACTGCTATGGGCTAGGATGGTCCTCGGTTGTATTTGAGTTATTATTTAATTTTTTATTTTTTCTTATGTAGCACAGATCATGTAGCCATTTCTACATATCTGTTTTTGTGAGTCGTTGGAGAATGGATAGATTCTCCTTTTTGTTATATATATGCTTATTTAGTAAAAAAAAGGTTCATTCATTTCATAAAATCCAAAATAAATTGAATTTTAAATTAAAAACTAATTTTAAATTTAGTCATTAAATAAAATTCACTTAAAAATTCAAATTGTTACAATCTCCGCTACTCAGGCCTTTTCATCCTCGAAAAGGAACGAGACAAAGAAATAGTAATTATATAATTTAATACATTTAAAATCGAATGGTTCTCATTAACCATCTTACTTATATATATATATTGAAATATATATATATATATATTTAAATCAAAATTTAAGACATTTCTCATATATTTCGAAATAATTTTAAGTGATACTCGACGTCTTGACTGGCACTATATACCCATCTCACTTTCGAAACCTAAAAACAACATTGGTGATATTGCAATCATCACCAGAATCATTCTCAAGCGACTAGAGTATGATTTTATATCTATCTAGTATATTTAGGATTTAATATATACGTTAGTAAGGCGTATGTCCAAAAAATCTCCAAATACTCAATAGTCCAATCTTAACGTCAAATAAAAACCACAAAACCTTTTATCCTAAAATAGAATAGATATTTTTTTTCCAAATATATACATTATGAATAACATATTTTAAGCCATTTATTTATTAAAAATTTCAAGTAGGGAAATTACTCTTCCCCACTCATTTATTTATTAAAATTCAACTTCTATCCTTTACAAATATTATAAAACTAAAGTTTGCAAATGTAAATCATTTAATATTTCAACATGTTTCAAAACAATATATTATATTAACATATATTCACCTTAGGTTAAAATTTGTTTAATACACCAATTCATTCTTATCAAATTCAATCTTATTTCCATACTGAAGTTGACATCAATATTTCATCTTAATTTTCATCATTATTTCCAAATAAGCTCAAATCTATATAACAAATAATTTCAGTTTATATCTAAATGCGTTTTATTAAAGAAAATCCACAACAATGTTATTTCTGATAGCCTTAGTATAAGCAAGTTTTAAACTACTTCACCCTTTCCAAACCCAACACCTACTAAATGATTAGGGCTTAAACTAAAATAAGTTCATATACTTTACAACCTTTTCAGAATATAGTTTACATAAAATCATACTTACAAAGTCTAATAATCCTTACTAGTTTAACATATGTTATGTACTTAAAATAACCATTCTTTTATAAATAATTTATACGTTAACATAAAGCAAACATTTTCCATTTCATAACATTTTAAAAAATCATATTCGTATTCATGTTACATCTACTTTAATCAATTCATTGTTTTATACTTGTTAAAGATAGCATTTCAAGATATCGTGTTCAAGAAGTATAACTAATATTGCACATCATGAAATCATATATTTTCCTTTCTCAAAATCGATTAATATGGATTCAATAGACAACTTTTATTTACTATAAATCATCTTATAGATTTCAAAACATAACTTTATTTTCATATAATATTTCAAAATCTCTATTATTATAGTTGATAAAGTGAATAAATACCTTGCCCTAATTATTAAGACATTATAATTCCATTGACTCTTAACATGAGTTATATTTAAATCACTTTTCACCATCTATCAAGTTAGGTCAAAATAAGTTTAAACCTAAACTAAGGATTGAACGACGAAAGAACCTATCGAATAGGAATCTATAAGGATGGATACCCTAATTAGATCAAATCGAAGAATATTTAAGATTTTGGAAACCATATATTATAAAATTTCTAAGATGGATTTGGAATAAGGATCGCGATTTAGATTTAGGAAATTCTAATCGAAGAAAGACATATCAAAGAAACTAGATTTAAAAGAAAAAGAACTATTAGCAACAATTAAATTTTAGAATAATTTTTATATCAAAAATACTTTAAAATATCATTTAGAACCATTTTCAAAAGTCTTTATAATTTTCAAAATACACTCTCTCAAGAATGATTTTTTTAAGTTGATTCTTAATCATTTTAGGGTATTGCTATCCTATCTCTAATAAGTTCTTAGACTCCATAAGCTAAGTTTTTTATCAAACCAAAGCTCTGATAACAACTGTAACAAAAAGCTTTTTCTTACCATTTAAGTCAGTAATAAATCCAACTTAAATCGTTCAAAGAAGTAGATAGATTAACTATGGGGTTTAAATAAATCACATCACAGAATCACAGACAAAGAATAGCAGAATATCTGGCAGTAGAATAAATAAAATACAATAGTAATTCATGAAGCTACTAAGTATATTCAAATTTATACATAATACCAGAATTACAGAATTGAATATAGCGGAATTCTAAATACAAATTTTCTAATACAAAGAAGAAATAACCAGAACCAATAGAAAAATATGATGTCTCCAGCTTCAAAAGGTGAAATCTCAATACTGCAATACTCGGTCTGATCCGAGCAATAATGCAAAAAAAATACTCGGATTGGGACTAACATTCTTATATAAGTGAGTCAACTCAAGTAATATTCAATGAAATACATTAATAACTTAAAGTCAAATAATTTATTACATAATACAATACGCTAATATAATAGGTTTACGGTAAATATACTATTGAAAATAGCATAAGCGGGATTACATTTTTACCCTTATGTCATTTATAATACCGTAGTCTATACAGATACCATAAAATCCACCGTAAACTAGTGGCTATCAGAGGGCACTCCATAGGTACGATACAAATCAAAATTGTAGGGAGTTCGATTAGAATAATATGACAAGGCACACAAGGAATACCCAAGTTAGGATTCTACCAATTGCACGCCCGGATAAGTGGTAATGCATAGCCATAACTACCACCCACCTCGAACAAACTCCCTAATCAAGGGTGGATCCACCAATAAAATCACAAAGTAATAGATACGGTTCGGTTAAATGCGTTTGATAGGAGGTGAGACCTCGGTTAATTACGATATAGCACCTATTTTGGTCATTTTAATTATGACCTAAAGGTCAAGATATATGTCATTGTTCTCTTACTTCATTCCAGTAGTGTTCGCTAAACCAACCTACTTCATTCTGGATACTCCACCATGTGCACAGTTGTTAAAGTGGTATCAGTATTGATAGAGTGTATGTTAATACCGACTCTTGTCCCTTTACCAACCAAACGCTTATTTCGCACTATCGTCATTTGTAGTTGAAATTATATTTTAAATATCATGAATCAATTAAATCCAAATATTAGTTTTATATTTGAACAATTATGTTCAAATATTCAAACATCATAAATTGTATTTTAATCCATTCATTACTGAATTAAATTCAATATTTTAGATTTCATATTTACAAATAGTTCGTTACCAGAACTACATTTGATTTCAAATTTCTATCTCAATTATCATTATTCAAAATCTTCATACTAAACATTTCAGTTCTAATTGCTCGGATCAGAAATAGATGCTTATTTAAAATAGTTAATTAAATATGAATAGTTTAATTTAAAATAAATAGATTTATATAAAAATAATTTGATTAAAATGATTATAAGAAATATATATATATATATAATAGTTAAATAAGTAAACAAAATAATTTAGGAGGTTTAATAGTTAATTTAAATATAAATAGTTATAAAATAATAATTTTGTAAAATAGTCTAAATTAGTTTTGTATAAAATAATACTAGTTTAGAATAATCTGCTTTAAAATAATAATCCAATCTGAGCCATATACCCATATGTTCAAGTTCAACTTATAATCAATTCAATTATCAAAACTTCACTTTAAATTATCCTAACCAATTTCATATAAAACCCATTTCATCATTTTATAAATCACATCTTAAATCAATTTAGCTTAATTCTGAAATTTTATCTCAACCAAGTCATTAAACAAATTAAGTTATCAATAAATTCCAAACCTTTGTTTTAAACCCATCTTAATTTAAAGTATTAAGCAAAAACAATATTTATTCTTATAAAAAATTATATTTGTATGTTAAATTTTAAAATTAAAATAATATTAAACCAAAGTAAAAGATTTATTAAATTACTTGTAAAATAATTCAAATTAATTAAATTTTAAAAAACTATTATAATTAAAATATATAAAAAATAGCTTTGTTAAATCAAAATTTATTTAGACTTGGAAAAATATCTTCATAATCGACCAACGGTGTTCCGTATATAATTTTCTACCTAAGCCAAGTAATACGGATATGTATCATTTCAATCCATAATTTAAATTTTGAATCCCACGTATATATCCGCATCCCAAATCGATTTAATTCATTTCCTAAATTTATATAGTGATTAGAGTAGGTATCATTTCAACCCATAGGGAACTTGCATCATGAGAACAAATATATAAGAAATATAATTAAACTCAACAATTCAAACATATCCATGAAATAATACATCTCCCATGAACACATTCACACCACATATATTAGTCGTGCCATAAATGTGTGGCATCTGTGTACAACATATAATAAAATTTACAGGCACAATCCAAAACATTTCATAGCATTTCAAATGTGTTGAATATAACTTCTATAAAAATGTAAGTCAAGTATAAGATAAAATCACCTTTCATGGCACTGAACGGAGACGACAAACAAATGTACATGGAATGGAACGAAGATGTCAAAGCACAATTCAAGATTGATTGAAATACAGTAAAAACTCAAATTTTCTTTTTTTTATTATAAGAAAAGGAGGAAACTTCTCAGCAAAAAACACAACAATTGAATTGAACCAGCACTTGAAAAGCTCTTTTTTTAAAGAAGAAGAATCTCAAAAAACCCAAAAGAAAACTTCACTCAACTCTCATGCAAAGAGGAATGGACAACACAACAAGATTGACCATAGCAAAAGTTGGCAGAAATATTTTAATTTTATATGAAGAAGCAAACCCGCCTACACATAAGAACATGGCTAACAAAAATTACCATAACAAACTTCTACAACATAGCTAACTCACCCAGAACTCTCACATAGCAAAACCTTTGCATATTTTTTAATATAGGATAGAACCACACACCATACCCAACAAAGAAAATGAACACAATGCGCACAACTCATACAACGTAGCATAACACAAACACACGCATGACCACGCACAGAAAGGCATGGCTTGGATGGTGGGGTCGAGGCTCGCTGGTTATTGGGAAGGCATATATTTGGTTGGAGGAGAAATAGGGGTCGCGTTCTACTGGCAACGCATGCACATGCGCGGGGAGGAGAGAGCCAAAGGGGTCGGATTTGCTGATGGGTTATTAGGTTCGGGTTTCATCTCAGTGGCCATTGGTTCAGTTGGAAAACAATTTTAGTTTGGGAAGAAGAGAGGTTGGGTTGGTGGCGCTCAGGTTTATGGGCAGGGAAGAGGCGAGGTCGTTCGGTGGCTAGCATTCTGGTGGCTATAGGAGCCGGGGCAGGGAAGCGATCAAAGTTAGGTGGATGGGGAAATTCACAATGGGTGCTGTTGCTTTTTTTCACGATGTCATTTCTTTTTCAGGGGTTTTCCTCCTTTTCAAAATTTTGTAAAAAAAGGTTAGGAAATGAAAAGGTATTAGGCTTTGGAAACATAAAAGGAGAACAATGAGTTAGGCAAAAATACAAGTGAATCTGGTTCTAATTAAGAGGATAGGACGGGTGCAAATTTGGAATTAGGTAAAGAAATGGAAGTATAGTTCCTTATGCAAATCTTAAATTTCAAAATGAACGAATAATGTAAAATCTTAAAAGAAAATTTGAGAAATAAATTTGATTTGAAGAAAGAATATATATTGTTGGCCTGCTTTTTGGTCAAAGCAGTCATACGTCAAGTTTATAGCTAACGACGTGCTCAAATCTCGAGAGTGTCGTTGGGAAGCACAAAGTGATTTAGTCGAAGTCATGATGCATTCATAATCGAGATAAAATATATTTCATTCTTGGAATCAGCATCGATTTAGTCATGTGTGGCAAACGCGTGATGATCACTCAAAAAGGCTTGAGCACCTCATGCCGATCACTAAAACTGCTTGTGCGAACTCATAAGCTTCGGATCGACCAATTGGCAAAAGTCGAGATCTGGCACCACAAAACCACGTGACCAAAATAACTCAATCTAGGAAAACAACATGTGCAACACAGCACGATCACCACAAAACTTGGATCAGCCACTTCGCTAAACTCTCAGATCCTGGCATCTCCAAATTATGTGATCGACATAATGCAATCACTCAAATTCAAGCGCGCCTCAACCCAAGCCTCAAATTCGGCATGACCCCAAGATATTCGTATTTCGTATCCCCTAGGGATACAAAATTGTATCCCCCTAGGGATATGATTTAGTATTCCTCCCGGGGATACGGTGTGCAAGGCAAGTGGCAAGCTCAAAAGAGCTGATCGCATCAGCGTGATCACATTTTTTCCTTAGATCGCGACGTGAATTCTAGAATTATCATTTGGCAAGTTGGGATGCGAAATCCCTGGTAAGAAATTGGATGCAAATTTGGCAACTCGGTTTTCTCTGATCGCATCATGCGGATCCGCCTCCTGCACTAAATCAGATCACATCCTAGGATATGAATTTATCTTGGCATAGGGATGAGAAATCCTAGCTTCGACCCTGACACTTTGAAATCTCATGACTGCCTCATGCGGATCCCCCTTTTCTCCTGATCGCATCGCGAATGGAGATACGAAATAGCTGGATACGAACTGGGCGATGTGAGATTCTTGAAATGACCCAAAATTCCTCTTTCGGGAAAGCCCGGATGGAGTTGAGAACACGACGCATCAGAACACAAACAGTAAAATATTTCATTGCTATTACAACAATTACATCAGAGTACAAGAATATATCCGAGTATGAATAAATATTACTTAGCGGAAAAAATATCATAGATTTAGTATACATTTAAATATAAAATATATAAATACAATGTACAGCGGAAAATACAGCAACTAGCACACAACTGAATGAAATACACGGATATAAAGCTTTCTAAATATAGCTCCAGTTGTAATCCAGGATCCTGTGGAAAGAAATATCTGTGAAAACCAAAACTGCTAGCTGCCCGTGTGGAAAATATGGGCACCCAGAGTTTAGGCTAAAACAATAAACTCTGAGTCAGTCATGGGACTGGTATGAGAACTAAAACAATTATCAAATTTTTACTTTAAAAGTTAGGAAATCATGGGACCATGCTGTATAACACGGAACGGGATTACTCCACATGAATACTAGTTTAAAACATGAAACAACGCAATGCTTTTTGAATAATGAAGCTATTATAAGACTCAGGTCCCATCACACAATGCAACGCAAGTCGGAGGACAGAGTTTTCACTTATAATATCCAAACATGTTTGGTACGTTTAAAACAAATCATTTTGATATTACTGTAAGTGCATAGTGTCAAAATCAACTTCAAATCTAAATGTATCCATCATAGACAACATAGGTACCATATATTATGCTGCCATACTAGTTTTACAATTAAAAATGAAAAGTCACATATTGGAAATTGTATTTCCATCTATGAATCGAGGCAGAGGATGTTCCTCACTGATTTCGGACCACCTCTAGCGAAGTGACCTAGGACTTGGACGCTGGCGAGCCCTTGGATCTTGTAGGGTCGGTCCACCTTCTGAAAACTATTTGAAAAACCGTTTATAAAGAAGCATTTTTCAAGAAAAGTTTGTTTTAAAAAAAAAGGCTATTCCCCAAAAGCCATTAGCAACATCCTTTGATTCCTTGATTAAATCTCGTTTCCTTTCTTTTCTCCATCCGTGGTCACAGTAGTTCTCACGGTGACTAATCTTTGTCTAGCCACGTAGGTGTTTCCCGTACGATGGAGGTGGTTCTCAAGGGACCCATTGTCGTGTTACAAGAAAGGATAATAGGAGTAAGGACAAAGGATACCAGCTTAAGGATAAGCAACTGTTGTTAGGGCTTAGTCCATCAAGGAGGACAAGGACAAGATCAGTAGAGAGGGAAATAGTACACTCCCATTTCTAGGGTGCCTAAAAGAAATGGTGCTGTTTCTGGTAAAAGTTTAGTCGTTCTTTTCCATCATCCCGTCCAGACTTTGTCTTGATCATCGCATCATTTAAGTCTGCTTGGATAGTTGAGTCTCTGCACCTTAGTACTAGCATAGAAGAGGATCCCATTTTTGTCCCAAATCTTGTTAGAGGATCGGTCCATTTATTCATGACTTGTTTGGATTCGAGAGTGCCCATGTTTTTGGAGCTATGGATGGATTCTAGGGGTAAAGTGGTTATCCAGTAAGGGATACCATTCTCGGTTTTAGAAAGAGGGTAGTTGGATTTTTGATTTGCCTTGGTGATACCCTCGAAGTCTCGAGTAACCCTTTTGGGTTCTGTCATGGTTAGTTACCTAGAATCTCTTGATGCGTTTATCGGGAATCTCTGATCCGATCGGGTAACGTCCGCCAATGAGACGGATGGTTCATTCCGCTTGAGCATGGGTTACAGGGATCACCCTAGTAAGTGTACGTGGCAACATGGATTGGCATCGGTAAACAAGATCCAGAATTCGCTAGTGAATTTTGGAGAGCTTGCATGAGTAAGTAGATATGGTTGAGCCAAGTATACTAGGGAAAGAATAAATGGAAGTAGAACGAGAGGCGACATTGAAAAGAGTTCCGACTCATACTTTGGAAATAGGGATCAAGGAGCTACGAAATCATGAAGTCAAAGGCGGTCAAGGCATGATGGAATTAAGCTCATGGAAATGCGGCTTGGACGCGCGCATCACGTCTCTTTTTAAGAGTATATCTTTGATCCTTGGTTCACCTGTAAGGCTTACTTGCATGCTATCGCTTGGTGGATATCCTCTCGGTCCCGTTTCTATTACAAACCCCGTAAGGAGTTTATCTTGTTTATCTTCTCGATCTTATCTTGGAAACCTTAGGTAGAACGCTATGGATGTAAACATGTATTTGAGACATGTTATGATTGATATGGTTGCAAATGGTTGCAAGTGGTTGCTCGTGGATGCGCGAATACACGTTAGATACTAGATTGTCGCGATCACGTTTCATGTTGCATATGCACGAGCATTTATACTTCTTTATGGATGAAATTGAATGTGTTGTCATGTGGATGTTGCATGTGAATGAATGATTGTGCACGCATATAGTATCTATATGACTAGGACTATTTGCATACATGTTGGATTCATGGCACTATACATATTTTTGCATTAGAAAGATAATTCAGGCCTGATCATTAGCATTAGCTAAGGAACATGTACACACACGTTTTGCATATATACATATAGCATTAGAAATCATCTAAGGACAATGGTTGCTTGTGGATGATGTTTTGAGTAGATGGATGATGGATGGTAGGATAGGTTCTTCCTAACTTGGAGATTTCGGGGACGAAATCCTAAAAGGTGGGGAGAATGTAACAACCTGTATTTCGATAACATGATTAAGACGAGAATCAAGGCAGAATTTAATTTTAAATTCTGAATCAAGGTAAACGGGCTATGCCATTGCGTTCGTCTCGGAAAAATACGCGAAATAGAGTCCGAGTTTTCGAAAATCGGAGTCCGTATGACCAAGTTATGGTCCGACGAAGTTTTCGGAGTTTCGGAGTTCAAAAACGAGTTCAAATTTCGAAAATTAGGGCTGGAAGGCTAGGCGGGAAAAGTTCCCGCCAGGGACCCCAAGTCGACAGCCCTGTCGACTTGGGAGTCGACTTGGTTTGTACCAGGTCGACAGCCCTGTCGACTTGGCTGTCGACACGGGTGGCCGAGCCATCTTGGCTTGGTGCACCTGCACTGGTCTCTGGTCTTGTTCTGGAAGCTTCTGACGTGGTTTGATGGTTCAGATCTATCCTAGGGTTAATCTAAGGGCCTAAAACTATCCCAATCTATATAAAAACACCCTAAACCTAACCTAAATCCCTAAAAATCAAACCTAGCAACTAAGTGCTGCCAAAATCAATCTTGATCATGGCCTCCATCTCAAATCCCTAGAGCCTATGCATTCAAATCGGGTTCAAATCAAAAGGTGCAAGCTTGCTACACCAAATAGAGGCCAAATCAACATTGCTATGCGAGTTTCATGATGGTTCTTCTTCAAAGGAGCCACCTTTCTTCGTCAAGATGATGCATGATCCCTTTCCTAAGCCTTGCCTATGTAAGTTCTAGCTACTTGTAGGTTTAAACGATGATTTTGATGTGACATGGGATAAAATGCAAAGTAACATGAGTATGTTAGCCTATGGGAACCTAGTTTGCCTCTTTAACATGAACATATGACTTTGGGTGATGTTGTAGCAACTAAACCATGCTATTCATGTTGCATTGGACTTAGTTTGCCATGCAAGGTTGGACCTTTACTTGTAGTATGATAGCATGGACACTTAGAGCCACTTTGACTTGTGAAATAGTTGCATAAGTTGAACTTTGGAGCTTATGCATGTACATAAAACCAACCCCTCCTTATGACATAAGTGGCATGTGCATGTTTATCCCTTCATGATAGGTTTATGACATGAACACTTATGCAAGTTATCCCCTTTTATGCTATGCATGTTTGTGGCCAAATTACCTTATGACACTATGCTTGTTTATGGCCAATCCCTTTATGATGTTATGCATGTGGAAGCCAAGCCCTTTTTGACATCATGCATGTTTTGAGGCCAATATGTGACATAGTATCCTTACTATGTTGACTCGCTTTGCTTGCGTTGGAAAAACACGATTTTGGGTAGTTAGATAAACATGAACATGTCGCGAAATCTTAACTTGAATATGACATGTGTTTATACTTGAAAATATGACTTGAAATATAAACACGGAAGTTAACATGTAAGTATGCATAAAAACATGAGCTTGGGAATTTACCTATTAAGTTAGGTCTACCCTTTGGGAATTTACCTATTAAGTTAGGTCTACCCAAATGCTTGAGAAACTTGTAACATGTTTTGGAAAAAAAATGATGAACATGACACTTAGATAATATAAGTGTGGCCAACTCGAGGTTGGGTTGAGTTTGTAGCATAAATCTACCCGGACCCGCCCGGCTTAACTAGTAGCTACAAACAATAAGACCCAATGTGAGAAGTTGGTCATGTCGCGCTTAAGACCCGAGGTTAGACTAGGTTGTGGTGTAAATCTACCCGGACCCGCCCGGCTTAACTAGTAACCACAACAAGGTCTAATGTGAGAGGTTGAAAGTGCATTAATTAAATTAATGCCACTTGATAAGGTTAAGTAAATTCGACTAATGACACTTAACCGATATGACACGAATGGGTAGGTTAAGTGGGACCGGGCTTGATTCCCTTAATAACACTTAACCATGCATGATGATTTGATGGGGTTAAGTAATTTACACTTAACTAATCCGACTTGGTAATTAGATGAGGTTAAGTAATTAAGACTTAACTAATCTAAACACGGTAATTAGACGGGGTTAGGTAATTGATACTTAACTAACCTAACCACGGTAATTAGACGGGGTTAAGTAATCCACACTTAACTAATCTAAACACGGTAATTCGATGGGGTTAAGTTAAACACTTAACCAATTTCAACTTGGTAATTCAATGAGGTTAAGTAACCAATACTTAACCAACTTAACGTGATAATTTAATGAGGTTAAGCAACTTATACTCAACCAATTATACATGATGATTTGATGGGGTTAAGTAACCTACACTTAACCAATCTAATACGCGGACCTGATAAGGTTAAGTCACAAGACCTTTCTAGAATATACTTAACCATTGTAGTACGATTAGAGGATGGGGTTAAGCCAACCTATACTTAACCAATCCGACTCGATAATTTGATGGGATTAAGATAACCTATGCTTAATCGATCTAGCAAGATAATCCGGTAGGATTAAGGTAAACTGGTACTTGACCAATCTGACTCGATAAGGTTAAGTCATGAGTCTCTGGGTACACTTAACCAACCTGTAGGGCTAAGTCTTGAACTTAAATACTTAGCCAACCTTGACGTGATTCGTGGGCAGGTTAAGTCATGGACTTGAATGATAACACTTAACCCAATAGACAAACCCTAGTTAAAAGATCTAGGTAGAAAATCGTGGTTAATCAAGGATAACGGGAAAGGAAGCTAAGTGGTAAACCATAGTTAAGGGTAACTAAGTAATAATTCTTAGCTAAGGACATAGGACTAATTCACAAAGCGATGAGTAACCTGATACGGTAGGTCATCGCTTAGTATACGAGGAGGAGCAAGTTATCTGACTTGGATAAAAGCTCCAGCGCACTGGGTGCCGAAGTGGAAGCTTCGGGGGACGTGAGGATATTCTTGGGATCCCTCTGTGGGCTGCCAGGTAATTATACTTGGCCCATGAGAGGTTAAGGTCTGCGTTAGAAGGACCAAGAGTATGCCTTGGTTGCTATGCGAGCGACCTAAAGACTGGGATGGATTAGCGTGGAGTCGACGATACTTGGTTTTCGCCCCGGGATAGCACGTCGCCGACTACCTACCATCTTTAGTCAATCGTGTACGTACGGAAAGGCAGGGAACTCCCAACAGACCATATACTAGCTATCAAGTTATGGGTGAGGATGGCTATCAGGAATTGGGCATCGATGGGCCTAGTGTAGTTCTCATACATGATTTTTCGTGGGTTGCCTTTCAGTAGTTGAGGGAGGGGTCACGTGGGACCATAGCCACGGGTACAAAAACAGACCTGGATATCTGCATCAGCAGACGACTTAAAGCTCCCGACCGAGTTCCGTATTTCTTGGTTTGCCCTGGCACGGAACTCGGATGGCACATTGAGGAACATGTGCGTCTAGACATGGAAAACGATTCACGACACATACGTGGGATGTAGGGCGCGGTTGACGGGTGGCATAATTCCTAGTGGTCCTAGGTGGCCAAGACCCAAACCGAGACACGGAAACGTTCATTAGGTAGCATAATCCCTAGTGGGCTTAGGTGGCATAAATCCTAAGTGAACGCGCGATAGTTCATGGTAAGGAAACATAACTAGATCAAGGGTTGCAGTCCAAAACAACTTCAAGGATAAAACGTTTACATGGGAAAGCCCGTATGGCCTACAGCAAAGGACTGAACTTATACATGGAAAGAAACATACGAGTTGGGGAAACCTACATATGCTATATATTAGGTTGGCACGGACCATTACATGGCATTGGGCAAGGGACATTCATAGTTAACACATGACGCGGGTTGGGATACTAGTACGAGAGGTGCAGAGCAAATATACATGTTAGAACCAGGAGAAATATACATGATAGAAACCGGGGGATGTTATACAGGATAGATACCCTGGGATAGTATACTTGATAGAAACCTGACGATGTGATACCTTGATTTATCATGACACCGTAGTTTATCATGATATCTTAGTTTACCTTGCTACAGTAGTTCAGCCTATTACCCTGGTTTAGTTTATCTATCTTATAGTCATCCTTATGTTTACTTTCAGTTTATGCATGTCATGTTACCTTTACCTGTTTTTATACTGGAAGTAGATAGGACTTACCAGTCTTTATGACTGACCCCGTTTTCTTTCGCCTCTTTTCTTCCGTTTCCCCCCCAGGTTACAGGGAGGAAACACTGCTGTTTAGTTCGGACTTCCTCTGCTTGAAGGTCATCATGGATGGCTTGGACTTTTCTTGGCTATGGCTACTTTACTGTTTTTACTTGGGGAATAATTTATGAAAATGTCTTTATGCTTCTTTACTATTGCAAGACAGGTTTTGATGTACTCTGATGTAAAAGGCTTTAGACCTTATTTATTCATGTTATGAAAGTTTGATTTCACTTCCGCTATTTTATATGTTCTGCCTTGTGATATTTCTGTGCATGTTTACCAATAATGCCCCTCTAAAGCTAGTGCATTCCTTTGCGAGTGACCCTAGCGGAGGCGGGGTGTTACACGTGGTATCAGAGCAGAAGGTTACCAGACTGGGCAAAAGTTTTTAAAACCTTCTGAAAACTATTTGAAAAACCGTTTATAAAGAAGCATTTTTCAAGAAAAGTTTGTTTTAAAAAAAAAGGCTATTCCCCAAAAGCCATTAGCAACATCCTTTGATTCCTTGATTAAATCTCGTTTCCTTTCTTTTCTCCATCCGTGGTCACAGTAGTTCTCACTGTGACTAATCTTTGTCTAGCCACGTAGGTGTTTCCCGTACGATGGAGGTGGTTCTCAAGGGACCCATTGCCGTGTTACAAGAAAGGATAATAGGAGTAAGGATAAAGGATACCAGCTTAAGGATAAGCAACTGTTGTTAGGGCTTAGTCCATCAAGGAGGACAAGGACAAGATCAGTAGAGAGGGAAATAGTACACTCCCATTTCTAGGGTGCCTAAAAGAAATGGTGCCGTTTCTGGTAAAAGTTTAGTCGTTCTTTTCCATCATCCCGTCCAGACTTTGTCTTGATCATCGCATCATTTAAGTCTGCTTGGATAGTTGAGTCTCTGCACCTTAGTACTAGCATAGAAGAGGATCCCATTTTTGTCCCAAATCTTGTTAGAGGATCGGTCCATTTATTCATGACTTGTTTGGATTCGAGAGTGCCCATGTTTTTGGAGCTATGGATGGATTCTAGGGGTAAAGTGGTTATCCAGTAAGGGATACCATTCTCGGTTTTAGAAAGAGGGTAGTTGGATTTTTGATTTGCCTTGGTGATACCCTCGAAGTCTCGAGTAACCCTTTTGGGTTCTGTCATGGTTAGTTACCTAGAATCTCTTGATGCGTTTATCGGGAATCTCTGATCCGATCGAGTAACGTCCGCCAATGAGACGGATGGTTCATTCCGCTTGAGCATGGGTTACAGGGATCACCCTAGTAAGTGTACGTGGCAACATGGATTGGCATCGGTAAACAAGATCCAGAATTCGCTAGTGAATTTTGGAGAGCTTGCATGAGTAAGTAGATATGGTTGAGCCAAGTATACTAGGGAAAGAATAAATGGAAGTAGAACGAGAGGCGACATTGAAAAGAGTTCCGACTCATACTTTGGAAATAGGGATCAAGGAGCTACGAAATCATGAAGTCAAAGGCGGTCAAGGCATGATGGAATTAAGCTCATGGAAATGCGGCTTGGACGCACGCATCACGTCTCTTTTTAAGAGTATATCTTTGATCCTTGGTTCACCTGTAAGGCTTACTTGCATGCTATCGCTTGGTGGATATCCTCTCGGTCCCGTTTCTATTACAAACCCCGTAAGGAGTTTATCTTGTTTATCTTCTCGATCTTATCTTGGAAACCTTAGGTAGAACGCTATGGATGTAAACATGTATTTGAGACATGTTATGATTGATATGGTTGCAAATGGTTGCAAGTGGTTGCTCGTGGATGCGCGAATACACGTTAGATACTAGATTGTCGCGATCACGTTTCATGTTGCATATGCACGAGCATTTATACTTCTTTATGGATGAAATTGAATGTGTTGTCATGTGGATGTTGCATGTGAATGAATGATTGTGCACGCATATAGTATCTATATGACTAGGACTATTTGCATACATGTTGGATTCATGGCACTATACATATTTTTGCATTAGAAAGATAATTCAGGCCTGATCATTAGCATTAGCTAAGGAACATGTACACACACGTTTTGCATATATACATATAGCATTAGAAATCATCTAAGGACAATGGTTGCTTGTGGATGATGTTTTGAGTAGATGGATGATGGATGGTAGGATAGGTTCTTCCTAACTTGGAGATTTCGGGGACGAAATCCTAAAAGGTGGGGAGAATGTAACAACCCGTATTTCGATAACATGATTAAGACGAGAATCAAGGCAGAATTTAATTTTAAATTCTGAATCAAGGTAAACGGGCTATGCCATTGCGTTCGTCTCGGAAAAATACGCGAAATAGAGTCCGAGTTTTCGAAAATCGGAGTCCGTATGACCAAGTTATGGTCCGACGAAGTTTTCGGAGTTTCGGAGTTCAAAAACGAGTTCAAATTTCGAAAATTAGGGCTGGAAGGCTAGGCGGGAAAAGTTCCCGCCAGGGACCCCAAGTCGACAGCCCTGTCGACTTGGGAGTCGACTTGGTTTGTACCAGGTCGACAGCCCTGTCGACTTGGCTGTCGACACGGGTGGCCGAGCCATCTTGGCTTGGTGCACCTGCACTGGTCTCTGGTCTTGTTCTGGAAGCTTCTGACGTGGTTTGATGGTTCAGATCTATCCTAGGGTTAATCTAAGGGCCTAAAACTATCCTAATCTCTATAAAAACACCCTAAACCTAACCTAAATCCCTAAAAATCAAACCTAGCAACTAAGTGCTGCCAAAATCAATCTTGATCATGGCCTCCATCTCAAATCCCTAGAGCCTATGCATTCAAATCGGGTTCAAATCAAAAGGTGCAAGCTTGCTACACCAAATAGAGGCCAAATCAACATTGCTATGCGAGTTTCATGATGGTTCTTCTTCAAAGGAGCCACCTTTCTTCGTCAAGATGATGCATGATCCCTTTCCTAAGCCTTGCCTATGTAAGTTCTAGCTACTTGTAGGTTTAAACGATGATTTTGATGTGACATGGGATAAAATGCAAAGTAACATGAGTATGTTAGCCTATGGGAACCTAGTTTGCCTCTTTAACATGAACATATGACTTTGGGTGATGTTGTAGCAACTAAACCATGCTATTCATGTTGCATTGGACTTAGTTTGCCATGCAAGGTTGGACCTTTACTTGTAGTATGATAGCATGGACACTTAGAGCCACTTTGACTTGTGAAATAGTTACATAAGTTGAACTTTAGAGCTTATGCATGTACATAAAACCAACCCCTCCTTATGACATAAGTGGCATGTGCATGTTTATCCCTTCATGATAGGTTTATGACATGAACACTTATGCAAGTTATCCCCTTTTATGCTATGCATGTTTGTGGCCAAATTACCTTATGACACTATGCTTGTTTATGGCCAATCCCTTTATGATGTTATGCATGTGGAAGCCAAGCCCTTTTTGACATCATGCATGTTTTGAGGCCAATATGTGACATAGTATCCTTACTATGTTGACTCGCTTTGCTTGCGTTGGAAAAACACGATTTTGGGTAGTTAGATAAACATGAACATGTCGCGAAATCTTAACTTGAATATGACATGTGTTTATACTTGAAAATATGACTTGAAATATAAACACGGAAGTTAACATGTAAGTATGCATAAAAACATGAGCTTGGGAATTTACCTATTAAGTTAGGTCTACCCTTTGGGAATTTACCTATTAAGTTAGGTCTACCCAAATGCTTGAGAAACTTGTAACATGTTTTGGAAAAAAAATGATGAACATGACACTTAGATAATATAAGTGTGGCCAACTCGAGGTTGGGTTGAGTTTGTAGCATAAATCTACCCGGACCCGCCCGGCTTAACTAGTAGCTACAAACAATAAGACCCAATGTGAGAAGTTGGTCATGTCGCGCTTAAGACCCGAGGTTAGACTAGGTTGTGGTGTAAATCTACCCGGACCCGCCCGGCTTAACTAGTAACCACAATAAGGTCTAATGTGAGAGGTTGAAAGTGCATTAATTAAATTAATGCCACTTGATAAGGTTAAGTAAATTCGACTAATGACACTTAACCGATATGACACGAATGGGTAGGTTAAGTGGGACCGAGCTTGATTCCCTTAATAACACTTAACCATGCATGATGATTTGATGGGGTTAAGTAATTTACACTTAACTAATCCGACTTGGTAATTAGATGAGGTTAAGTAATTAAGACTTAACTAATCTAAACACGGTAATTAGACGGGGTTAGGTAATTGATACTTAACTAACCTAACCACGGTAATTAGATGGGGTTAAGTAATCCACACTTAACTAATCTAAACGCGGTAATTCGATGGGGTTAAGTTAAACACTTAACCAATTTCAACTTGGTAATTCAATGAGGTTAAGTAACCAATACTTAACCAACTTAACGTGATAATTTAATGAGGTTAAGCAACTTATACTCAACCAATTATACATGATGATTTGATGGGGTTAAGTAACCTACACTTAACCAATCTAATACGCGGACCTGATAAGGTTAAGTCACAAGACCTTTCTAGAATATACTTAACCATTGTAGTACGATTAGAGGATGGGGTTAAGCCAACCTATACTTAACCAATCCGACTCGATAATTTGATGGGATTAAGATAACCTATGCTTAATCGATCTAGCAAGATAATCCGGTAGGATTAAGGTAAACTGGTACTTGACCAATCTGACTCGATAAGGTTAAGTCATGAGTCTCTGGGTACACTTAACCAACCTGTAGGGCTAAGTCTTGAACTTAAATACTTAGCCAACCTTGACGTGATTCGTGGGCAGGTTAAGTCATGGACTTGAATGATAACACTTAACCCAATAGACAAACCCTAGTTAAAAGATCTAGGTAGAAAATCGTGGTTAATCAAGGATAACGGGAAAGGAAGCTAAGTGGTAAACCTTAGTTAAGGGTAACTAAGTAATAATTCTTAGCTAAGGACATAGGACTAATTCACAAAGCGATGAGTAACCTGATACGGTAGGTCATCGCTTAGTATACGAGGAGGAGCAAGTTATCTGACTTGGATAAAAGCTCCAGCGCACTGGGTGCCGAAGTGGAAGCTTCGGGGGACGTGAGGATATTCTTGGGATCCCTCTGTGGGCTACCAGGTAATTATACTAGGCCCATGAGAGGTTAAGGTCTGCGTTAGAAGGACCAAGAGTATGCCTTGGTTGCTATGCGAGCGACCTAAAGACTGGGATGGATTAGCGTGGAGTCGACGATACTTGGTTTTCGCCCCGGGATAGCACGTCGCCGACTACCTACCATCTTTAGTCAATCGTGTACGTACGGAAAGGCAGGGAACTCCCAACAGACCATATACTAGCTATCAAGTTATGGGTGAGGATGGCTATCAGGAATTGGGCATCGATGGGCCTAGTGTAGTTCTCATACATGATTTTTCGTGGGTTGCCTTTCAGTAGTTGAGGGAGGGGTCACGTGGGACCATAGCCATGGGTACAAAAACAGACCTGGATATCTGCATCAGCAGACGACTTAAAGCTCCCGACCGAGTTCCGTATTTCTTGGTTTGCCCTGGCACGGAACTCGGATGGCACATTGAGGAACATGTGCGTCTAGACATGGAAAACGATTCACGACACATACGTGGGATGTAGGGCGCGGTTGACGGGTGGCATAATTCCTAGTGGTCCTAGGTGGCCAAGACCCAAACCGAGACACGGAAACGTTCATTAGGTAGCATAATCCCTAGTGGGCTTAGGTGGCATAAATCCTAAGTGAACGCGCGATAGTTCATGGTAAGGAAACATAACTAGATCAAGGGTTGCAGTCCAAAACAACTTCAAGGATAAAACGTTTACATGGGAAAGCCCGTATGGCCTACGGCAAAGGACTGAACTTATACATGGAAAGAAACATACGAGTTGGGGAAACCTACATATGCTATATATTAGGTTGGCACGGACCATTACATGGCATTGGGCAAGGGACATTCATAGTTAACACATGACGCGGGTTGGGATACTAGTACGAGAGGTGCAGAGCAAATATACATGTTAGAACCAGGAGAAATATACATGATAGAAACCGGGGGATGTTATACAGGATAGATACCCTGGGATAGTATACTTGATAGAAACCTGACGATGTGATACCTTGATTTATCATGACACCGTAGTTTATCATGATATCTTAGTTTACCTTGCTACAGTAGTTCAGCCTATTACCCTGGTTTAGTTTATCTATCTTATAGTCATCCTTATGTTTACTTTCAGTTTATGCATGTCATGTTACCTTTACCTGTTTTTATACTGGAAGTAGATAGGACTTACCAGTCTTTATGACTGACCCCGTTTTCTTTCGCCTCTTTTCTTCCGTTTCCCCCCAGGTTACAGGGAGGAAACACTGCTGTTTAGTTCGGACTTCCTCTGCTTGAAGGTCATCATGGATGGCTTGGACTTTTCTTGGCTATGGCTACTTTACTGTTTTTACTTGGGGAATAATTTATGAAAATGTCTTTATGCTTCTTTACTATTGCAAGACAGGTTTTGATGTACTCTGATGTAAAAGGCTTTAGACCTTATTTATTCATGTTATGAAAGTTTGATTTCACTTCCGCTATTTTATATGTTCTGTCTTGTGATATTTCTGTGCATGTTTACCAATAATGCCCCTCTAAAGCTAGTGCATTCCTTTGCGAGTGACCCTAGCGGAGGCGGGGTGTTACAATTGGTTATTCCTGAACAATACGTTTCCCGGTCCTATCGACCCTCTAAACAGGTCAGTATGTCGACCTATGAGCATATAGCCCTATACCCAAGGCGCCTCGCTATCCATCATCCACATAAGTAAATATGCATGGGTTCCATACCATGGCACTACCTCTAGCTAGAAAAAATGTAATGTCCCGCATTTTTTGTAGTCAGATATTTAATATATTTTATTATTTTAAATATCGATTTAGAATTTTAAATGGATTTATAATATATTATTTGCTTATATATAACAAAGTTTGAGCATTAAATTTATATATAATTATTATTCAAACACGCAAACGTAACGGTATTTCATAATTTACGATTTGAAATTTACGTATATCAGCATTAATATAGAACCATCAACGACAATTGATAATGAAATTAAATAATTATACGAAATAGAATGTTCGAATCAGTGCGTTGTTTACCTTATGATGAGGCCCGTGTTTTGCACACGTGAAATTGTTCTATATATTATACAGGTCTTAGAAATAGTTTTCTTTTCAAACAAACTCCGTTTTCAATGAAACAAGTTTTATTGGATTACGTATAACTAATTATTGCTAGATTTCCAGTTTAGAGCCAATCGGAGATGTTTTATCGGTGCGTGAAATTTAAAGGTGAACCGATAAATTAAAATAACGGCATTGTACAAATAGAGTCGGTTTTCAACAAAATGAATTTTTTTGGGACTGGAACGTGGAGACGTAGTGGTGTATCCATTTTTCATTTTGTTTTGAGTTCGTGTGTGTCGGTGTGATTTTAACGGTCAATGGTAATATAAACTAACCGTATGAATAAAAAAAGGTTAAAATCCTAAGCTAAGATTAAAGTGGACAACACATACCTTTTCCTCTGATACAAACAGAAATACGCACCATCTAAGCTTGAAAGGGACAAAGCTATCCATCGTTATAGTTTTTAGCTATACTAGTGTAATACTTTGAGCATGAATATTGTAATTTAAAGCACTAAAAAGATACCACACTAAAGATATTATTTTCCCTGAAGCGACAACATAGGTTTGCAATGAGTATATCTTTGATATACCAATCGCTTATTTTGTGATATTTTTTCTTATACATTGATTTTTTATTTTTTTAAATTTTATCAAAAAATAACATGCACGGTTCCGACGGTTCAACTGGTCGGGCCCTTGGAACCTTGAACCTTAGGTCAGTACGGTTCGATTGACGGTTCGGTCATGGTAACATTGGTTCTAAGCAACTCAATCTAAAGATATTTATTCTATTCTATACTCATGCAATACTATTCTATATTTTGAATATACATTAAAATTAGCCCATTCTTTTTCAACTCCTACACGTTTCAACTCAGACTATCCCTGCCCTATGAAGTGAATACATAGTGCAATCCATCCTTCTCTTAAAGCTACGCTAGATCTACGGATTTAACACACTTCTTATCCCTTTGATTTTCACTTATAAATATGCCTCGTCCTTGATTTTTTCGTCCTCAAAGAAAAATACCGAAAGCTTCCTTCCCTTTCAGCATGTTAATTTTTCCTGAAAGAAATACAAAGGCCAAACCTTTGTATTCGAAACCTCTCTACCATTATGAATAAAAAGCAAGTTTTCAAACGATCATAAAGAGGAACAAAAAAATATATAAAACAAAGCCATTCACATGAAGAAATGAAGCAGTTGTACACATTTATTGGTCTAAAAGAATACTATAGGGATGGTGTATACAAAGGAGACGACATGCATGCGATCTGTATGGTCTCTTTTTTGCGTCGGATTTTCAAATACGAGAAAGCTCTGTCATGGTGGAAGAGATGACAGTCACCGAGGTTGCAGTGGAAAGAGGTGCCATCAGAATTCATGTCAGAGGATATCGGGTTTCTGTCAGTGGATAAGTTTGTGGTTTAGTGAACAATTGCTGGAAAGGAGGAAATTGTTAGAAACAAATGAGAAGGTTAGGGAAGAAGAGGTTATGTGGTAGTAGAGAAATACAAAGAAACAAAGTCCCACATTGCTGTGTCTTGTGGATACATCTCTATAAATACCAAAGCCCCACATGCTATATCAAACAAATGACATGAGCACATAAGGACTTGAATGAATGGGCTATGTAGGCATTGGGCCTTCATATTAAATATTAAAATATCAAAGATAAGGCCCTCGGGCCTTTGGATCTCGTGATCAAATGGGTCGCTGACTGTTTAATGCGCGGAAAGTAGTTTATTTTTATGTGGATGCGTCTGTTCATCTGAACAGTGGTCAAATGCGACCGTTTGAACCAGCACGCCTGTACGGATAGTCGCGACTACCCAGAAAGGCACCCCTCCAACGTTATATATACGTGGTCTGACAGAGCCACTGTTTATCCAACAGATTAACTCGTTCTGTTTCCTTCTTCTTAACTGCTAATTTGTTCTTAAAATAAACTCTCTTGAGTTCGCTCTTGCTCTGCAATTGTAAGCGCTACTTTGCAGCGATCGATCCGTTTTATCTTGGGAAACAATTGCTCACATACCTTCAGCGCCGTAGAGGGGGAAATATTGTTTCAAGGAAACAGATTTACTATGGACTCGGACAATACTAACATGACTCTTCTTTACCTCTGTTCTGCGCTGTTGCAAATCCGATCAAGCTTTTTGCTGTTACTAATTTTGAATATAGTTCATACTAGTAACACTTCTTGACGTAACAATTTATTGATTGCTATTGGGTTCGTGCTATATTTGCATTGTTACAAACAACAAACTTGAAACAATATTTTCGTTTTGCAGAAAACGATAATCGCTAAGAGCAATGGTACTACTGCTATGCCAACACCACCCGTAAACAATCCTTTTGCACCCGTGGTTACGCCAATGGCACTATCTCATGGAGAAAGGCCAGAAAAGTTCACCGGAGCGGATTTCAAACATTGGCAGCAAAAGATGCTATTTTACTTGACAACGTTGGGCCTAGCAAAGTATCTTACAGAAGATGCTCCAGTCGTTGCAGAATTGGAACCAGATCCTGTTAAAGCTGAAGCCATTAATACTTGGAAAAATTCTGATTTCATGTGTAAAAATTACATCTTGAATGGCCTCGACAATAGTCTATACAATGTGTATTGCACTGTTGCAACATCCAAACTTGGCTTTGGAAAAGAAGTATAAAACTAAAGATGCTGGCATGAAGAAATTCATCGTTGGAAAATTTCTTGACTCAAAATGGTCGATACAAAGACTGTGATCAACCAACTTCAAGAACTGCAACTTATCATTCGTCAACTAGAAGATGAAAATATGACCCATAGCGAATCTGTTCAAGTTGCCGCTGCTATTGAGAAGCTTCCTCTATCGTGGAAGGACTTCAAGAACTACCAAAAGCACAAGCGCAAAGAAATGACAATGGAGGAACTTGTAGTTCGATTGAGAATTGAGGAAGAAAATAGAAATTATGAAAAGAAGATTTCTCAAAATGTGGTTGCAAAAGCAAAAGTTATCGAGATGGATAAGTCCAATAAGAGAAAATGTGACAACCAATCTAAGAAGTCAAAGAAATTCAAGGGGTCACACCATGATTATGGAAAGAAGGGTCATAAAGCTGCAGAATGTCGCGACCCACCCAAAAAGAAGAAATCAGAAGCAAATGAGGCAGATGTTTCGGACGCAGTTTCTGAAATGGACCTATGTGCAGTTGTTTCAGAATGCAACCTTGTTGGTAACAACAAGGAGTGGTTTGTAGACACTAGAGCCACTAGGCATATATGCGCAAATAAGTGGATGTTCACAAACTACAAAAGTTCTACTAATGAAGAACAACTGTTTATGGGTATGTAACACCCCGAATTTTTAATGAGACTAAAAGGGAATAAATTAAATAATAATTAGTTTAATATTCATAATTAGAGGAAATGGATCGTACCATTGCATCCGTCTCGAAATTCTGGTCAAGATAGATATTTGGTTTGCGTAAAACGGACACCGTATGAGGAAGTTATGAGAGTTTTAAGTTTGTATATGAGCAGAAAAATTATATACATACGTATGAGTCAGAGATGAGTCACAGCTAAGTCAGAATTCTATCCAGAACAGTTCGAATTTGTAAAATTCCTCAGAGCGTCAAAATTCCCTCTCTAGGGGATTGACCCCCCTAGAGGGATGTCGACCTAAGGGTCGACCCACCCACAGGGGTGTCAACACCCCTGGGGCTGAGGTGGCAGTCGATTTCTGGGGGCTTTGCAGCTATAAATATTTGGCTATTTCTCATATTTTCTTCATTGGAAGTCATGGAGGCCATATGCTGCTGGATTGCGAACTAAACCGTTTTCTACAACGACATACTTTGCAAATCATATTCATAATTCAAGATCCATTCTTTCTATTCTCTAAACCTAACGCTGTGAATCCTAGTTGCTTTTAGGTTTAGATAAATAAAAGTAAATTATGAAAGACAATGATTTGGATATGTTTAAACCATGAGTCTATGCTATTATCATATCTGATACTATGTCATGATAGATCTATTTCTTTGTGATTATTCTGCTATGACATGATAGATCTATTTCTTTAGATCCAAGTCAATTGTGATTATTCTGCTATGACATGATAGATCTATTTCTTTAGATCCAAGTCAATTGTGATTATTCTGCTATGACATGATAGATCTATTGTAACACCCCGTATGTTGAATAACTTGTTATAATATAAATCAGGGAAGAATTAAATTTTAAGATCTAAATCAGGGGAAACGGGCTATGCCATTGCGTTCGTCTCGGAAAAATACGCGAAATAGAGTCCGAGTTTTCGAAAATCGGAGTCTGTATGAAGAAGATATGGACGAACGAAGTTAGGCAGAAAAACCGAAAACAAGCCAGAATGCACTGGCGCACTTGTGAAGTGCGCCAGCACAAAAATACACTGGCGCACTTGGGAAGTGCGCCCGTGTCAAGCCAGAAACCTGCACAGCTTTCTGGTTTGACCCTGGCTGGCCTGGTGCACCTGTTTTGGTTCTCTGGTCTGTTCTGCTGACCTGTGACGATTTTTGATGGTTTAGATCTAAACTAGGGTTAATCTAAGGGCCTAAACTACATCCTAAATCTATAAATACACCCTAAGACTACCCTAATCCATACTAAAAATAGACACAACGTCATCATGCCGTCATAATGCAACTTAGAAGGAGCCTCCACAAATTAGAGAGGAAGATAGCTTCTCAAATCAACTTCTAATCAACTCTAGCAACTAAATCTTCTTCATAGGAGTGCTAATCAACAAGTTGTGAGTTTCTATGCCTTTAGCAAGCAATTGCTAAACTAATTATGGTATGATGTAATGAGGTTATGGTTATGAATGTGGATCAATGCAAGTTATGTTATCAAATGCTATGTGCTCTTGATGTTAGTTATGCAAGTTTTATGCTATATGTCCATGATGCTAGTTATGCAAGTTTTATGCTATATGTTCATGATGCTAGTTATGCAAATCACTATGATAAACATTGATCCATTATGACACCATTTTATACAAGTTTGGTGTTTGATTATATGCAAGTTCATATATGACATGTTATGCAAGTTTGGTGTTTGATTATATGCAAGTTCATATATGACATGTTATGCAAGTTTGGTGTTTGATTATATGCAAGTAACATGTGCAAGTTTACACCTTTGTATGATATGCATATATATGCATGTTTACACCTTTTTATGATATGAGTAACATATGCAAGTTCATCCCTTTTTAGACCTATGACATGTATGCAAGTTTATCCCTTTATGATAGGTCTATGACATGAACATCTATGCAAGTTACCCTCTTTATGACATATGTGATTCATGCAAGTTTGGGTTGATTATTTATGCTAGTTGGGTTTGATGCTATGGTCATATATGCAAGTTGACACCTTTAAAACCCATGTTGATGCTAATGTTATGCTAAGTTGAACCCATTGTATTTGTGATGAATCTTCCCTTTTAAGTATGTCATGTTAGCGTATTACGTGGGGAACGATGGGGTTAATATTCATGTTAACAAAATTGTGGTGAAATTGGTATGATGTTGCATACCACAAGTGGATGGACATAATTGAGTCAATTATGTACATCATTAAATTTGAATTAATTAGGGAAAATTAATTCAAAATATGGGGGTGATTAATTAGGTGTAATTAATCGACTAAGACACGAGGTTGGACCCTTTTGTAGCATAAGACTGCCCGGACCCGACCGGCAAATCCAGCGGCTACAAATGATTGGCCCAATGTGAGAGGTCTTAGGCATAAACTAAATACGTGACAAGTGTAAAGACACGAGGTTAGACTCTGTTATGGCGTAAGGCTGCCCGGACCCGACCGGCAAATCCAACTGCCATAAAAGACAGTCTAATGTGAGAGGTCTTTACAAAGGTTACGGTCTTAATCAATTAAGAAACACTTAACCAGATAAGCATGTAGTGGGGCATGATGGGTTAAGTGGGTGCCTTGGGTGGCATGTGGAAATCTAGTGGTTGCCTTGGGTGGCAATAGAAAATACGATTAGAATACTTAACCAAAGTGGAAACATGTAATTAAACATGATTAAAGGGTTAAGTGGGATACACTAGAGGGAGCAAGCTTAGGTGTGTAGCTTGTGGGGGCCCATTTCAACCAGTAACCCATATGTATCTTTGTGGGCTCGACCCATGTCGAGGACGGGACACGTGTACTGGGCTTGACTATAAGAGGCCAAACCGGGTTAGCGGTGGCAACACAAGTCCAACGGGTTTCATATGCGTGTGTGGACCCGGGCTGGTAGGTAAGACGTTGTTGCATCGTGTAGGTATAAGCCGTGCATCAGTGTTGGTATTGGGTTGCCACTTTGGGAATGATACACCCCACTGTGGGACCAGCATGGATATCTACGTTAGGGAGTCGATCGCTTGGAGAGTAGTGGGTACACCTAGTGGAGATAGGGGCAGACGGCACCTATGTGGTCAGCTAGGGGTACACGAAACTACTAGTTAAATTTTCTAAGTCCTTGGGTGGGATCAACCTTTAAGTTAGGAATGACTGGTGTGGTGCAGTGTAGAAATTACCCTTGGGTGGGTAGATCCATCTTTACCGTTATCTTAGTTCATCCTATGTCTAGTTGGCTGCTTAGTGTAGTCATTTATCCCCAGTCGTACCGTACCAAGTTTATATCATACCCTAATTACTTTAATGATTGTATTGTTAAAGTTATAGGACTCGCTCAGACTTATGTCTGACCCCGTTGTTTTTATCTTTTTTCCAACCCTCAGGTTCTCAGAGTGGGCCTAGTGCTAGTGGGCTTTGATCAGATCGCTTTACCTGCCTTTTGGAGCTTGGACCGTTGATGTAAAGCTCAGCTTATCTTTTCTTTTATGGCTATTAGTTATGTAGTGGGATTATGTACTTTTGTTTTATCAGGATGGATATTATGTACTTGACTCTTATTTATGGTTTTATGATGTAACCAAACATGTTTTCCTTTCCGCTGCAATGAAATGATGTTTTAATTTTCAAGTATTACTTATATCTGTCTTATTGTAAATTTTCTGTTCTATATTCACTTAAAATACTCCACCGAAACTAAGGCATTCCCTTAGTGAGTGACCTTAGCGGGTGTGGGGTGTTACACGTGGTATTAGAGCTGAAGGTTACCAGAACAGATAAAATTTTTAGAAAAATTATTTTTCTAAAAACATTTTTGAAGGAGTATTTTCAAAAACATGTCTTTTAAGAGAAAAGTTTTTGAAAAAAAAAACATAATCCCTAATAGCCATATCTTTATCTTTCGAATTCTCCGTTTTGAATCTTTCCTTTTTCGTTTCAGCATGGCTGAAGATCTTAACTTTTCGGAGGGTGTAGCGATACCAGTATGGTATAGGAGATTGATGGAGGCTAGTGCCTCCGCTGCGGGTCCAGCAAATGTTCCTCCACCACCAGTTGCACCCGATCTTCCTCCCCCTCCTCCTCCTCGCGCGGATACTTTTGCTAAGACTTGCAAGGAATTTAAGGCTATGGGAGGGAAACCTTTTCAAGGATCAGAAACTTTTGTGGAAGCTAGGGATTGTCTTAAGGAAACGGAAGAATTGATAGACATCTTTGAGATGGAAGAAGGAAAGAAAGTCAAGTTAGCTGCTTGGTTAATGAAAGGAGAGGCCTCATTCTGGTGGGAGGTCACTAATGGAGAGCGCCCTGTTGACTCTTGGGCGGATTTCAGACAAAGGTTTGTGGCAAAGTTTCTCTCAAGGGCGGAAGAAAATCTGTATATGGAAAGGTTCTTGACTCTAAAGCAAGGAAACTTATCGGTGAAGGAATATGTCAACAAGTTTAATCAGTTGGCAAGGTTTGGCATAGACATGGTGAATACACCGGAGAAGAAGGCTTTGAGGTTCGTTAAAGGCTTGAATGAACCGATGCATGGATTGGCTATGACTCACATCCCTATGGGGGCCACCTTTGAGAAGCTAGTAGACATGGCACTCATGCATGAGGAAGAGAAGGGTCCCAATGCTAATAAGGCACCCGAGAAGAAAGGAGATCAGAAGAGACCTCAACAGCAAAACAAGAGTGGGAAAGGCAACGGTGGCAAGGGAAAGAAGAAGTGCTTCAATTGCGGGACACCAGGCCACCTAAGCAAGGATTGTCGGAAGAAGAAGAAGATTGGTTGCTTCCACTGTGGAGAAGCAGGGCATCTAGTGAAGGACTGCCCTAAGAAGGGGCAGAGGACGGGATCTACCTCAGGAGGACAGGTGCAAGCTCTTATGGCACCGGGTCAGGCAAGGGGGCAAGTTCAGGCTCTCGCAGTTCCATCGATTCAGGAAAGAGGTAGAACTATTTCTGTTGAAAGTCTGGTTTTTCTGTTTGATCATCATGTCCGTACTTTATTTGACTCTGGCGCATCGCATTCGTTTATCTCATCATCATTAGTTGAGTCACTGCACTTAGACACCAGTCTAGTAGATGATCCCTTGGTTGTTTCAAACCCGATTGGGGGCTCCACTTATTTGTCCATGATATGTTTGGGTTTGAAGATTTCCATACTTAGCGTTGAGTTTAGATGTGATGCTTTTGTTTTGGGCTTCACGGGCTATGGGTTGATTTTGGGTATGGACTGGTTATCCAGTAATGGTGCCGTTCTTGATTGCGAAAGGAGAGTTGTTAGGCTTTTGACCCGCTTGGGTAACACTCTCGAGATTTCTTGTAATCCCATGGATTCTGTTATGCTAAGTTATCTTGAATTGCTTGACGTTTCGGTCGAGAGTTTGCGATCTGTTAGAGTGGTCCGGGAGTACTCGGATGTGTTTGAGGAGGTGAAGGGTTTACCTCCGAAGCAGGAGATTGACTTCCGAATATATCTAGTAGACAATGCTAAACCAGTATCTTTGCCAGTGCGCCACATGGCTCCTCGTGAGAGGAGGGAACTCAATAAGCAAGTAGGGGAGTTGCTTGAGAAGGGGTTCATAAGACGAAGTATATCGGAGTGGGGTGCTCCAGTAGTTTTTGCCACGAAGGCGGATGGGTCCCTCAGACTTTGTGTTGACTATAGAGAACTCAACAAGCTCACAAAAAAGAATAGACACCCATTGCCGAGGATTGATGATCTCTTTGATCAGTTGGTTGGCGCCTCAGTGTTTTCGCAGTTGGACTTAGCCACGGGGTTTCATCAGTTGAGAGTGGCTGAGGATAGTATAGAGAAGACTTCCTTTAGGACTCCGGATGGTTTCTATGAGTGGCTGGTGATGCCCTTTGGTTTGATGAACGCCCTGCATACTTTGTTGATTTGATGCGTAGGGTGTTCAGGGAGTACCTTAATAAGTTCGTGGTGGTCTTTGTAGATGACATCTTGGTCTTTTCTAAGAGTGAAGAAGAGCATGCCCTACATCTTAGGGAAGTGTTGGAGACTCTTCGAGCGCATAGCCTTAAGGCTAAATTCTCTAAATTTCACTTTTGGAGGAAGGAGGTGCGGTTCTTAGGGCACGTGGTCTCCAAGGAAGGGATAGCTGTGGATCCCGCGAAGGTAGTGTCCATCCAAGATTGGAAGGTTCCGAAGAATGCTACCGAGGTGAGGAGTTTCTTGGGGTTGGCTGGCTACTATAGGAAGTTTATCAAGTACTTCGCGAAGATATCAGCCCCATTAACTCGCTTGACAAAGAAGAATCTAGTCTTCACATGGGACGTAGATTGTGATGATGCGTTCCAACGGTTAAAGAGAGCTTTAACCACAGCTCCAGTATTAGTGTTGCCAGATGGGAGTAAGCCATTTGTTGTTTATACCGATGCTTGTGGGACAGGACTAGGCGCGGTCTTAATGCAAGAGGGAAGGGTAATAGCCTATGGTGGAAGGCAGTTGAGAGCGCATGAGAAAAATTACCCTACACATGATCTAGAGTTGGCCGCTATTGTTTTTGCGCTTAAGTCTTGGCGCCATTATCTTCTTGGCAAAAGGTTCGAATTGTTCACTGACCACAAATCTTTGAAGTACTTGTTTTCTCAAAAGGATTTGAACCTAAGACAGCAAAGATGGATGGAGTTCTTAGCATCCTATGATTTCGAGATAGCGTATACCCCTGGCAAGGGTAACGTGGTGGCAGATGCCTTAAGCAGAAAAAGGTTGTCCTTGAGTCCATTGTTCGTGGAACGGTGAAGCTTAGAATTTATCTCGATGTTTGACTTCAGACCTTCCGTTGACTTTATACCCGGTTTGCTAGCATCCTTAGAGGTCAGACCTACTCTTTTGGGATGGATTGGTGAGGCACGGCGGGACGACCCACAGTTAGTTGAGTTAGTGGAGAAGCTCATAAGGGGGGAGTCGTCCAGCCATTTGAGTAGGTACACCCTACATGGTAAGGGGTGGTTGCGTAGAGACAGTAGACTTTGTGTACCGCAAGACGAGGGTTTGAAGAAGGTTGTTCTTGATGATGCACATCGTTCGAAGATGACCATTCATCATGGTGGGGACAAGATGTACCAAGACATGAAGCGAGTTTTCTTTTGGGCCGGTATGAAGAAAGATGTGGCCGAGTATGTCGCTAGATGCTTGGTGTGCCAACAAGTGAAGGCGGAGCAAAAGAAACCCGGTGGGTTGCTTCACCCATTGGAGGTTCCGCAATGGAAGTGGGATAGCGTCTCGATGGATTTTATTGATGGGTTACCGAGACCGAGGAAGGGTAATACGGGAATTAGGGTGGTGGTAGACAGACTTACTAAGAGCGCCCATTTCATACCCGTGAAGAGTAAGAGGACTGCTCCATGGCTAGCTTCAGTTTATCTTCGAGAGATAGTTCGGTTGCATGGTGTACCTTCTAGCATAGTGAGTGATCGAGATCCTATCTTCACTAGCGAGTTTTGGAAGAGTTTGCAAGAGGCGGTAGGGACTCAGTTGTGTTTGAGCACCGCATATCATCCTCAGACGGACGGCCAGACCGAGAGGGTGAACCGTATTCTAGAAGACCTTTTGAGGCTATGTATCTTAGATTTTGGAGGTACATGGTAAGAGCATCTTCCATTGGTGGAGTTCGCATATAATAACAGCTTTCAGTCTAGTATTGGCATGGCTCCTTTCGAAGCTCTTGATGGAAGGCCTTGTCGATCACCTACATGTTGGTGGGAATCTACGGATAAGATCTTGCTTGGGCCCGATATGGTTAGAGAGACTTCGGAAAAGATTGATTTGATTCGAAGAAGGATGAAAGCGGCGCAAGACAGACAGAAATCCTACGCGGATAAGAGGAGGACAGATCTTGAGTTTGATGTTGGGGACATGGTCTTTGTCAAAGTATCTCCATTACGGAATGTTGTTCGCTTCGGGTCCGTTGGGAAGTTAGCACCATGGTTTGTAGGGCCGTTTCCTATTAAGGAAAAGATTGGACAGATGGCATATAGAGTAGAGTTGCCCGAGAGACTTAGTGGTGTACATGACGTATTCCATGTGTCGCATTTGAGGAAGTGCCTACATGAGACCGCGGAGGTGGTAGAGCCGAGCTTGCTTAGAGAAGTGGAGGTAGAGCGTGATACGACGATTCGTCGAGCTCCTACTCGCATCCTTGGGTCAGAGACTAGGAAGTTGAGAAACAGAGAGGTTCAACTAGTCAAAGTGCAATGGGGAGATGATGAGAGCAACGCTACTTGGGAGACAGAAGTGAAGATGCGTTCATTGTACCCTTTCCTTTTCGAGGGTATGTCTTTTAACTTCTCCTTTATCGCTTATCTTGTACTTATCTTATCTTTAGTATGTCCTCTCGTTAGTACTTTTGACCTTTAGATAGGGTAAACCTATGGTTGAAACATGTGTTTGAGACATGTTATGTATGATGGATACATGTGGATGCAAGTGTTTGCAAGTGGTTGCTCGTGGATGCATATACACACACTTTAGACACTAGATCGGCTCAGTCACTTCATATTGCATATTGCATATAAATTGTGTGTATGTAGCTAGTTGATGGATGTATAATGGTTGCGTTATCATATGGATGATGCATTTTTATTATGAACGATTGTGCACTCATGTAGATATAGTATGTGTCGATAGGGTTCTTTCGCATACATATTGGATGCATGGCACTATCATGGTTTGCATTAAGGAGGTCAACTGAATCAGTAGACCGCCTGATTTTGCATTAGGCAGGGAACATATACACACACTTTTTGCATATGTTCATACGTCATTAGAAATTTTAAGGACAATGGATGCCAGTGTTTGATGGTTTAGTAGATGGTTGTTTGGTTGGTAGGATACGTTCTTCTTGACTTAGAGATTTCGGGGACGAAATCCTTTAAGTAGAGGAGAATGTAACACCCCGTATGTTGAATAACTTGTTATAATATAAATCAGGGCAGAATTAAATTTTAAGATCTGAATCAGGGGAAACGGGGTACGCCATTGCGTTCGTCTCGGAAAAATACGCGAAATAGAGTCCGAGTTTTCGAAAATCGGAGTCTGTATGAAGAAGATATGGACGAACGAAGTTAGGCAGAAAAACCGAAAACAAGCCAGAATGCACTGGCGCACATGTGAAGTGCGCCAGCACAAAAATACACTGGCGCACTTGGGAAGTGCGCCCGTGTCAAGCCAGAAACCTGCACAACTTTCTGGTTTGACCCTGGCTGGCCTGGTGCACCTGTTTTGGTTCTCTGGTCTGTTCTGCTGACCTGTGACGATTTTTGATGGTTTAGATCTAAACTAGGGTTAATCTAAGGGCCTAAACTACATCCTAAATCTATAAATACATCCTAAGACTACCCTAATCCATACTAAAAATAGATACAACGTCATCATGCCGTCAAAATGCAACTTAGAAGGAGCCTCCACAAATTAGAGTGGAAGATAGCTTCTCAAATCAACTTCTAATCAACTCTAGCAACTAAATCTTCTTCATAGGAGTGCTAATCAACAAGTTGTGAGTTTCTATGCCTTTAGCAAGCAATGGCTAAACTAATTACGATAGGATGTAATGAGGTTATAGTTATGAATGTGGATCAATGCAAGTTATGTTATCATATGCTATGTGCTCATGATGTTAGTTATGCAAGTTTTATGCTATATGTCCATGATGCTAGTTATGCAAGTTTTATGCTATATGTTCATGATGCTAGTTATGCAAATCACTATGATAAACATTGATCCATTATGACACCATGTTATACAAGTTTGGTGTTTGATTATATGCAAGTTCATATATGACATGTTTTGCAAGTTTGGTGTTTGATTATATGCAAGTTCATATATGACATGTTATGCAAGTTTGGTGTTTGATTATATGCAAGTAACATGTGCAAGTTTACACCTTTGTATGATATGCATATATATGCATGTTTACCCCTTTTTATGATATGAGTAACGTATGCAAATTCATCCCTTTTTAGACTTATGACATGTATGCAAGTTTATCCCTTTATGATAGGTCTATGACACGAACATCTATTCAAGTTACCCTCTTTATGACATATGTGATTCATGCAAGTTTGGGTTGATTATTTATGCTAGTTGGGTTTGATGCTATGGTCATATATGCAAGTTGACACCTTTAAAACCCATGTTGATGCTAATGTTATGCTAAGTTGAACCCATTGTATTTGTGATGAATCTTCCCTTTTAAGTATGTCATGTTAGCGTATTACGTGGGGAACGATGGGGTTAATATTCATGTTAACAAAATTGTGGTGAAATTGGTATGATGTTGCATACAATAAGTGGATGGACATAATTGAGTCAATTATGTACATCATTAAATTGGAATTAATTAGGGAAAATTAATTCAAAATATGGGGGTGATTAATTAGGTGTAATTAATCGACTAAGACACGAGGTTGGACCCTTTTGTAGTATAAGACTGCCCGGACCCGACCGGAAAATCCAGCGGCTACAAATGATTGGCCCAATGTGAGAGGTCTTAGGCATAAACTAAATACGTGACAAGTGTAAAGACACGAGGTTAGACTCTGTTATGGCGTAAGGCTGCCCGGACCCGACCGGCAAATCCAGCTGCCATAAAAGACAGTCTAATGTGAGAGGTCTTTACAAAGGTTACGGTCTTAATCAATTAAGAAACACTTAACCAGATAAGCATGTAGTGGGGCATGATGGGTTAAGTGGGTGCCTTGGGTGGCATGTGGAAATCTAGTGGTTGCCTTGGGTGGCAATAGAAAATACGATTAGAATACTTAACCAAAGTGGAAACATGTAATTAAACATGATTAAAGGGTTAAGTGGGATACACTAGAGGGAGCAAGCTTAGGTGGGTAGCTTGTGGGGGCCCATTTCAACCAGTAACCCATATGTATCTTTGTGGGCTCGACCCATGTCGAGGACGGGACACGCGTACTGGGCTTGACTATAAGAGGCCAAACCGGGTTAGCGGTGGCAACGCAAGTCCAACGGGTTTCATATGCGTGTGTGGACCCGGGCTGGTAGGTAAGACGTTGTTGCATCGTGTAGGTATAAGCCGTGCATCAGTGTTGGTATCGGGTTGCCACTTTGGGGAATGATACACCCCACTGTGGGACCAGCACGGATATCTACGTTAGGGAGCCGATCGCTTGGAGAGTAGTGGGTACACCTAGTGGAGATAGGGGCAGACGGCACCTATGTGGTCAGCTAGGGGTACACGAAACTACTAGTTAAATTTTCTAAGTCCTTGGGTGGGATCAACCTTTAAGTTAGGAATGACTGGTGTGGTGCAGTGTAGAAATTACCCTTGGGTGGGTAGATCCATCTTTACCGTTATCTTAGTTCATCCTATGTCTAGTTGGCTGCTTAGTGTAGTCATTTATCCCCAGTCGTACCGTACCAAGTTTATATCATACCCTAATTACTTTAATGATTGTATTGTTAAAGTTATAGGACTCGCTCAGACTTATGTCTGACCCCGTTGTTTTTATCTTTTTTCCAACCCTCAGGTTCTCAGAGTGGGCCTAGTGCTAGTGGGCTTTGATCAGATCGCTTTATCTGTCTTTTGGAGCTTGGACCGTTGATGTAAAGCTCAACTTATCTTTTCTTTTATGGCTATTAGTTATGTAGTGGGATTATGTACTTTTGTTTTATCAGGATGGATATTATGTACTTGACTCTTATTTATGGATTTATGATGTAACCAAACATGTTTTCCTTTCCGCTGCAATGAAATGATGTTTTAATTTTCAAGTATTACTTATATCTGTCTTATTGTAATTTTTCTGTTCTATATTCACTTAAAATACTCCACCGAAACTAAGGCATTCCCTTAGTGAGTGACCTTAGCGGGTGTGGGGTGTTACATCTATTTCTTTAGATCCAAGTCAATTGTGAATCTGTGATTATACTGCAATGACATTATAGATCTATTTCTATAGATCCAATTCAATGGTTATTATTCTACTATGTTATTATTGTGGGTCTTGGTTTGTAACTATATTGTGGTTAATATAAATCTGTTAATTTCAATAGTTATGTCATTGGATAGACCTAATCATATATGTGAATCATGAACACATGCCACCTCGAATTGGATGACATGCTATTATGTAGATTTGTGTAGATCTATTTCTAAACTATTAGATCTAATTTACATGAACATTGAAACTATTAGTCAGATCTAGATCATCACCTTATGTTATCATGTTAGATCTATTTTAACCTCTAGATCTAGATCATGTGATCCAATCTATCATCATGTGTTATTATGTTAGATATAAACAAATCGGACATCTAAACTACTGATTTAGATCTTACTGTTCTTATTAAGACATCATGATATGTTCACTAGTTCTATGTTCGTCTTGTTATGATAATAATTACATGTCCATGCCAGTATGTATGTCCACATTATCATGCTAAGTTTTTGTTTATGCCAAGATGATCAATTTTGTTACATTCCTATTTTTTTCCCCTATTATCGTTTATGACTAGGTTGTTGTCCAGCCTAGGCATATTGCTAATTTTGTGAGGGTGGGCATAATTTGAATATGAACATTTTGGACAAGTAATTCAAACTATTGGGTAAGATAGGTATTGACGCCTATAAAAGGAAAGTATTAATTAATTGGTAAATTAATTAAAAATGGAATGTTTAGTAATTACAATTAGGAATTATAATTGTACTTATGACACAGAGTTAGGTTGCATTAGTGGTTTAAGTATGCCCGGACCCGACCGGCATATCCAGCAGCCACTAATGTTGAACCTAATGTGGGAGGCCTAAGTACGCAAATACAAATCGGGCTAAGACACGAGGTTAGGCCCAACTGTGGAATAAGATTGCTCGGACCCGACCGGCATATCCAACATCCACACGTTGTAGGCCTAATGTGGGAGGTCTAGCCCATTATAAACCATAAATGGACATAGTAATGAATTGGACTACTTAACCAAATCTAATCCATAGGGATTGTATGATATAGAACTGAAGTTAAGGTTAAGTAAAATTGATTGTATCAGTGGGAGGTTAAGTAAATCTTGGGTAGGTGGGTAATATCAGTATATATAGGCCCACAACTTAACCATTAAACAATCATGCTTGGATCAGGGGGAGGTTAAGTAAATCTTGGGCAGTTGGGTAATATTAGGATATATAGGCCTACAAACTTAACCATTAAATAAACATGCTTGAATCAGCGGGAGGGTTAAGTGAATCTTAGGTAGGTGGGTAATATTAGTATATATATAAGCCCACAAGCTTAACCAGATAAAGTTATGTAATTAAAGACACTTTGTAGGGTAAACATAACTTGTAGAAATGATAGGGTTATGTATTAAAGACACGTATAGGTAATCATAACCGGTTGGAAGATTGAGGGTTATGTATTAAAGACTCCTGCAGGTAAGCATAACTGGTAGAAAGATTGGAGTTAAGTTATTAAAGACACCCTTTTAGGGTAAGCATAACTGACATAGGGCTATGTAATTAAAGAAACCTAAGGGTATACATGGTCAGAGGAAAACCTAGTGGGGATACAAGACAAGGGGGAGAGCTTGTATCATATTGTGAGGGACCCATTTCAGTCAGTAACCCGATGTTGGTATCAAGTAAAGACCTCCATACTAGGCAGAGAAGAGGCACACTTACTGATTGATTGTAAGAGATCCAAACAAGGCGGATGGTGTGGGCGGCGCAAACCGACCGGGGACATGTGCGTGCATGGGCCGGGCAGAGGGGGCTAAGACGACCGTGAAACCAATAGATTTGATTGTGGACACCAGGGGTTTCCACTTTAGGAAGTGATACCTCCTACTGTGGGGCCAGCACAGGATATCTACAAGGTAGTGAGCCAATCGATTAGGATAGTGGTTAGGGTATACTTGGACGTATGACCTAAGCCTACCAACTCATAGTGGAAGGGATCATCTCATTTCAGTTATACTAGTAATAGTGCAAAGTAATCATTAGAAGCATATACACCTTTTCCCGTCCATCTTGTCGCACCTGCCATTTATGTAGTGATCTCTCTCATCCATTTTATATGCTTATCATGTTACTTTTATTTATTTTCTAGCTAAAAGTAACAGGACTCACCAGACTTTATGTCTGACCCTTTTTGTTTCCTCTTCTTTCTTCCGTTCCCACCCAAAGGTTCTCAAGGAAGGAATTCTTAGGCTTAGTAAGGATTCTGTTATCGTCTTGCTTGGGGCTTCTAGACATATTGCTCAAGCTTCTATCTTTGCTACTATAGCTTATGATTTGGGGATTATGCTCTTTATTATTGTAATCTGATATTTAAAGTACAAGACAAAAGTTTTAATGATGTACCGAGTTTATGTATTTTCAGACATATGGTGTAACCATGCTTTATGATTAATAAAAGTATTTTTTATTCTGCTGCTATTTTATATTTGTCTTGTAATTATTCTGTGTCTGTTTACCAATAGCACTTCACGAAACTTAATGCATTCCCTTAGTGAGTGACATTAACGGACGTGGGGTGTTACATTTGGTATCAGAGCTGAAGGTTACTTGATTGGATAAAGTTTTTGAAAATTATTTTCAAAAAGGTTTTAAAAAGAAAGCATTTTGAAAAAGAAAAATCTATTTTGAAAAACATATTCCCCAAAGCCATAGGAAATATCTCTCGATTCTCCGCTTGATTCCTTTTTTTTGTCTAGGGAACCGATTCTTCCTAAAAGGTGTCCCTATTCCGGCACAATGTCGTAGGTATGTTTGAACTGCGGCACATGTCGAAGGGCAATGAAGTGCCTAACCTCCATCTGTAGCTGCAGTAGTATCACCTGCGGCTAATTTTCTCGAGCTTCGTAAGGATTTCCATGCGATGGAGGTAACTTTCGGGAGACTTGTTAGCTTATTACACAAGGATGGTAAAAAGGAGAACAAGGGAGTTAGGGCTAAGGAGTACAGCCTAAGGATGAGAAAAATGATGGCCTGGGAAGGGGAACATAGACAAAGTTCAAATAAAGGTGAAAAGGAAAAAGTTAAGGTTAAGGAAACACAAAATAAAATGGTATGGCCCAAGAAAAGACAGCAACAAAAACAGAAGAAGGGAGGGAAGAATGACAAGGCTAAGGGTAAGAGGAAGTGCCATAGTTGTGGGTGAGAGCGTCACTTGGCCCAGGACAGCAGGAAAAGGAAGAATGCTGGCTTCGTTTGTGAAGAGGTTGACACTATTCTAGGGAGTGCCCAAGTAAGCAAGGGAAAGGTCAAAGGACAAGAACCTCTGGAGGGCAAGCGAATGCTCTCGTGGCGAGTGCACCAGATAGAGGTAGGAAAGTTTCCACGGAAGGTTTGATTTCTCTTTCCAATCTTCCTATAAGAACTCTTTTTGATTCTAGCGCTTCACATTCGTTTATATCTAGTTCAGTAGTTGAATCTCTGCACTTAAATACTAGTATGGTAGTGGATCCCATTATTGTTCAAACACCATTGGTGGTTCGTCTCATTTATCGATGATTTATCAGGGTTTGAAAATATCTGTGTTGGGTGTCAAATTTGAATGCGACGCATATGTGCTCAAGTTTATGGGCTATGGGTTGATTCTAGGAATGGGTTGGCTTACCACATATGGTGCCATTCTGGATTGTGAGAGGAGGGTCGTTTGGCTTCTGACTTGTCATGGGAGGACCCTTGAGATTTCTTATAACCAACAAGGCTTGGTTATGCTTAGTTTCCTAGAGTCTCTTGATGCATTTTTCAATGATTTGCAATCTATTCAAGTGGTTCGACATTATTCTGACGTTTTAATCCCCAAGGCGCGGGATCGATTTTCATATATATCTGGTGGACAATGCAAAGCTAGTTGCATTACCAGTGCGCCATATGGCTCCAAGGGAAAGGATGGAGCTGAGTAAGCAAGTAGGGGAGCTACTTGGGAAAGGGTTTTCTTTTGGATGGGATGAAGAAAGATGTAGCAGCGTTGTTTCTCAATATCTGATTTGCCAGCAAGTCAAATCTGAGCAAAGGGAGCCCAGTGGTTTATTTCATCCTTTAGAGGTCCCACAGTGGAAATGGGAGACCGTCTCTATGGATTTCGTAGATGGTTTTCCTAGATCGAAGAAAGGTAACACCAGTATTTGGGTGGTAACGGATAGACTCACTAAGAGCGCTCACTTTATTCTAGTTAGAAGTAAGAGGATGACATCATGGTCGACAGCAATTTATGTTCGTGAGATTGTTCATCTCCACGGAGTTCCTTCCAACATCGTGAGCGATCGTGACCCCATCTTTACCAGCGAATTTTGGAGGAGCTTGCAAGAAGCATTAGGTACACAGTTGTGTTTGAGCACCACTTATCATCCTTAGACTGATGGGCAGACAGAGAGGGTGAACAGAACTCTAGAAGATCTTTTAAGGCTGTGTATCCTTGACTTCGGAGGGATTTGGGAAGAGCATCTTCTTTTGTAGAGTTTGCCTATAATAACAGCTATCAGACTAGTATCGTTATGGCACCCTTCGAAGCATTGTACGGACGACCCTGTAGATCGCCAACTTGTTGGTGGGAATCTACAAAAAGATTATTGCTTGGACCAGATATGGTTAGAGAAACATCCGAAAAGACTATATTCGACGGTGGATGAAGATAGCTCAAGATAAGCAGAAGTCTTATGCAGAAAAGAGAAGGACTGACATCGAATTCGAAGTAAGAGACTTAGTTTTTATCAAAGTATCACCTTTGAGGAATGTGGTTCGCTTCGGATCCGTAGGGAAGTTGGCACCCAGGTTTGTGGGACCATTTCCCATAACCGAAAGGATTGGCCAAAGGGCCTACAGAGTAAAGCTCCTAGAAAATTTATCCAATATTCATGACGTTTTCCATGTCTCTCAGCTACGGAAGTGCCTGCATGACACTGCAGAAGTTGTTAAGCCGAGCATGTTGGAAGAAGTCAAAGTGGAACGGGAGTTGACAGTTAGACGAGTCCCCACCCGTATTCTTGGGTCAAAGGTTAAGAAGCTGCGCAATAAGCAAATCAAGTTGCTAAAGGTTCAATGGGGAGATAACCCGGAAGATGCAACTTGGGAGACCGAAGTTAAGATTCGTGCTTCGTATCCTTTTCTTTTCGAGGGTATGTTCTTAACTCCTTTTCTTAAATTTTATCAGTACTTGTTTCTATCAATAGAGCGTATCTTATCCATGGTATTTTCGGCCTTTTGATAGGAATCCTATGGATGTAAACATGTGTTTGAAACATGTTATGTTTGATAGATGCAAGTGGATGCAAGTGCTTGCTAGTGATTGCCTATGGACGCATATACACACACATTAGGCACTAAGATCAGCTCAATCACTTTCATATTGCATATGGATGTGCGTGCATTTTCTTTTCTTTTATGGATGAAAATGGACGAACTAACATATGGATGTCGCATTTGGACGAACGGGTGTGCACATATATAGAACTTATATGATACCATAGGTTTATCTACATACATATTGGATTCATGGCACTAACATATATTGCATTAAGGAGGTCAACTAAATCAGTAGACCGCCTGATCTTTTGCACTAGCATTGGGACATATACATACACGGTTGAATATATTCATATAAGTATTAGAAATCTTTAAGTACAATGGATGTCAGTGATTGGTGGATGAGTAGATGGATGATGGATGGTATGATATGCCTTCTTCTCAATTTAGAGATTTCGAGGAAGAAATCCTTTGAGTAGGGGAGAATGTAACACCCTGAATTTTTAATGACACTAAAAGATAATAAATTAATAATAATTAATGTAATATTAAGAATTAGAGGAAATAGATTTCACCTTTGCGTCCGTCTCGAAATTCTGGTCAGGATAGACATTTGGTTTGCGTAAAACGGACACCATATGAGGAAGTTATGAGAGTTTTAAGTTTGTATACATGTAAAAAAATTGTATACATACGTATGAGTTAGAGATGAGTCAGAGATGATTCGGAATTCTATCCAGAACAGTTCAAATTTGAAAAATTCCTCAGAGCGCCAAAATTCCCGCTCTAGGGGGTCGACCTCCCAAGAGGGTGTCGACCTAGGGGTCGACCCACCCACAGGGTGTCGACACCCCTAGGGCTAAGGTCGCAGTCGGTTTCAGGGGGATCTCAGCTATAAATATGTGGCAATTTATCATATTTTCTTCATTGGAAGTCATGGAGGCCATATGCTGCTGGATTGCTAACTGAACCGTTTTCTACAACAACATACTTTGCAAATCAAATTCAGAATTCAAGATCCATTCTGTCTATTCTCTAAACCTAATGCTGTGAGTCCTAGTTGCTTTTAGGTTTACATAAATAAAAGCAAATTATGAAAGACAGTTATTTGGATATGTGTAAACCATGAGTCTATGCTATTATCATATCTGATACTATGTCATGATAGATCTATTTCTTTGTGATTATTCTGCTATGACATAATAGATCTATTTCTTTAGATCCAAGTCAATTGTGATTATTCTGCTATGATATGATAGATCTATTTCTTTAGATCCAAGTCAACTGTAGATCTATTTCTTTAGATCCAATTCAATGGTGATTATTCTACTATGTTATTATTGTGGATCTTGGTTTGTAACTATATTGTGGTTAATATAAATCTGTTAATTTCAATAGTTATGTCATTGGATAGACTTAATCATGTATGTGAATCATGAACATATGCCACCTCGAATTGGTTAGGATTGGATTTAAATCCTTATCTAAATTGTAACTTCTATGACATGCTATTATGTGGATTTTTGTAGATCTATTTCTAAACTAGTAGATCTAATTTATGTCGGCATTGAAACTGTTAATCAGATCTAGATCATCACCTTATGTTATCATGTTAGATCTGTTTTAACCTCTAGATCTAGATCATGTGATCCAATCTTTCACCTTGTGTTATTATGTTAGATCTAAACAAATGGGACATCTAAACTGTTGATTTAGATCTTACTGTGCTTATTAAGACGCATGATTTGTTCACTAGTTCTATGTTCATCTTGTTATGATAATAATTACATGTCCATGCCAGTATGCATGTTCACATTATCATGCTAAGTTTTTGTTTATGCCAAGATGATCACTTTTGTTACATTCCTATTGTTTTCCCCTATTATCGTTGATGACTAGGCTGTTGTCCAGCCTAGGCATACTACCAATTTTTTGAGGGGGCTAGTTAAGGAACGGGGGAAAAGGGGTTGATATTGGCATAATTTGAATATGAGCATTTTGGACATGTAATTCAAATATTGGGTAAGATAGGTATTGACACCTATAAAAGGAAAGTATTAATTAATTGGTAAATTAATTAATAATGGAATGTTTAGTAACTACAGTTAGGAATTTTAATTGTACTTATGACACGAGGTTAGGTTGCATTAGTAGCGGAAGTCTGCCCGGACCCGACCAGCATATCCAGCAGCCACTAACATTGAACCGAATGTGGGAGGTCTAAGTACGCAAATACGAATCGGGCTAAGATACGAAGTTAGGCCCAACTGTGGAATAAGACTGCCCGGACCCGACCGGCATATCCAGCATCCACACATTGTAGGCCTAATGTGGGAGGTCTAGCCCATTATAAACCATAAATGGACATGGTAATGGATTGGACTACTTAACCAAATCTAATCCATAGGGATTGTATGATATCAAACTGAAGTTAGGGTTAAGTAAAATTGATTGGATCAGTGGGAGGTTAAGTAAATCTTGGGTAGGTGGGTAATATTAGTATGTATAGGCCCATAACTTAACCATTAAACAAGCATTCTTAGATCAGGGGGAGGTTAAGTAAATCTTGGGTAGGTGGGTAATATTAGGATATATATGCCCACAAACTTAACAGTTAAATAAACATGCTTGAATCAGCGGGAGCGTTAAGTAAACCTTGAGTAGGTGGGTAATATTAGTATATATATAGGCCCACAAACTTAACCAGATAATGTTATGTAATTAAAGAAACATTTTAGGGTAAACATAACTTGTAGAAATGATAGGGTTATGTATTAAAGACACCTATAGGTAAGCGTAACCGGTTGGAAGAATGGGGGCTATGTATTAAAGACACCTGTAGGTAAGCATAACCGGTAGAAAGATTGGAGTTATTTAATTAAAGACATCCTTTTAGGGTAAGCATAACTGACATAGGGTTATGTAATTAAAGACACCTAAGGGTATACATAGTCAGTGGAAAACCTAGTAGGGATACAAGACAAGGAGGAGAGCTTGTATCATGTTGTAAGGGACCCATTTCAGTCAGTAACCTTAACTTGGTATCAAGTAAAGACCTCTGTACTAGGCGGAGAAGGGGCACACTTACTGATTGACTGTAAGAGATCCAAACGAGGCAGATGGTGTGGGTGGCGCAAACCGACCGGGGACATGTGCGTGCATGGGTCAGGAAGAGGGGGCTAAGACACCGTGACACCAGTAGATATGATTGTGCACACCAAGGGTTGCCACTTTAGGAAGTGATACCTCCTACTGTAGGGCCAGCACGGGATATCTACAAGGTAGGGAGCCGATTGATTAGGATAGTGGTTAGGGTATATTTGGACGTATGACCTAAGACTACCAACTCATAGTGGAAGGGATCATCTCGTTTCAGTTATACTAGTAATAGTGCAAAGTAATCATTAGAAGCATATACACCTTATCCTGTCCACCTTGTCGCATCTGCCATTTATGTAGTGATCTGTCTCATCCATTTTATATTCCTATCATGTTACTTTTATTTTTTTACTGACTAAAAGTAACTGGACTCGCCAGAATTTATGTCTGGCCTATTTTGTTTCCTCTTCTTTCTTCTGTCCCCACCCCCACCCAAGGTTCTCAAGGGAAGGAATTCTCGGGCTTAGTCAGGATTTTGCTATCGTCTTTCTTGGAGCTTCTAGAAGTATTGCTCAAGCTTCTGTCTTTGCTACTATGGCTTATGATTTGGGGATTATGATGTCTTTGTTACTGTACTATGATATTTGAAGTACAAGACAGAAGTTTTAATGATGTACTGAGTTTATGTATTTTTAGACATATGGTGTAACCATGCTTTATGATTAATAAAAGTTTTTTTTATTTCGCTGCTATTTTATATCTATCTTGTTATTATTCTGTGTCTGTTTACCTATAGCACTTCACGAAACCTAATGCATTCCTTTAGTGAGTGACATTAACGGACGTGGGGTGTCACAGGGTAACTCGTCCACATCAAAGGTCTAAGGCAAGGGAAAGATTGTGCTAAAATTGACTTCTGGAAAAGAACTCACTCTAAATGATGTTCTTCATGTTCCAGAAATTCGCAAGAATCTAACTTCAGGATCGTTGCTCAGCAAGCATGGCTTTAAACTGTCATTTGTGGCTGATAAATTTGTGTTGTCTAAGAATGGAGTGTACATAGGAAAGGGTTATGTATGTGATGGCTTATTTAAGGCTAATGTAACCACTGTTGTACCAAACAATGATATGAATAAAATTGAATCTTCTCCTTATATGGTTGACTCTCCTAATCTAAGGCATTCTAGACTAGGTCATGTGAATTTTGATACTTTACAAAAACTGATCAATCTAGAATTCATACCTAAGTGTAGAATTGATTCAAATTACAAATGTCAAATTTGTGCTGATGCCAAATTGACAAGAACCTTATTTCATCATGTTGAAAGAGAAACCGAACCTCTAGACTTAATACATACTGATGATTGCACAAGATATTGTTATGTATATCTCCTTAAAAGTAAGGATAAGGCATTCGATATGTTTAAACAGTATAAAGCAGAAGTTGAGAATCAACTCAAAAGAAAAATTAAAGCTTTACGGAGTGATAGAGGAGGAGAATACAAGTTTACATTTGAGGAATTCTGTGCTGAGCATGGTATAATACACCAAACTACAGCTCCTTATTCACCCAATCCAACGGTATAGCCGAACGGAAAAATAGAACTCTTAAAGAAATGATGAATGCCTTACTAATAAGCTCTGGCTTGCCAGATAATTTCTAGGGAGAAGCCATTCTTTCGGCAAATCATATTTTAAATAAAATACCATGAAAGAAAACATTTAAGACTCCCCATGAACTTTGGAAAAACAGACCACCATCCTACAAATACTTAAAAGTGCGGGGGTGTCTTGCCCAAGTGGAAATTCCAAAACCGAAAAAGGTCAAAATTGGACCAAAGACTATAGATTGCATATTCATTGGATATGCTCATAATAGTAGTGCATATCGATTTTTGGTGTATAAATCTGAAATTGATGACATTCATGAAAGCACCATTATCGAGTCTCGAAATTCAAGATTCTTTGAACACATTTATCCCCTAAAAACCTCTATTAAAACTAGTGTTCAAAAGAGACCAAGAGATCCATATACTCCCAAGGATAATGTTGATCAAAGAAAAATGAATGATGAAACCGAGATAGAGGAACCGAGAAGGAGCAAGCGACAAAGGACCTTTTAATCCTTTGGACATGATTTCTATGCATATATGATAGAAAATGAACCTCTAACTTACCAACAAGCAATGTCATCTCTCGATGCTCCTTATTGGAAAGAAGCCGTCAATAGTGAAATAGAATCCATTCTACAAAACCATACATGGGAACTAGTGAATCTCCCTAAAGGATTATAACCACTAGGATACAAATGGATATTTAAGAAAAACTAAAGGTTGACGACTCAATAGACAAGTATAAAGCAAGACTTGTAATAAAAGGATTTAGACAGAAGGAATATCTGGATTACTTTGATACATACTCACCAGTTACCAGAATAACATCAATTAGGATGCTTATTGCAATCGCATCTATATTGAATTTGGAGATACACCAAATGGATGTGAAAACTGCGTTTTTGAAGGTGAACTAGAAGAAGAAATATATATGCAGCAACTAGAAGGGTTTCTAAGCCCAGGAAATAAAAATAAGATGTGCAAGTTAGTAAAATCTCTTTATGGCCTTAAACAAGCACCAAAATAATGACATGAGAAATTTGATGAAACAATGTTATCAAATGGATTCAAAATAAATGAATCAAATAAATGCGTCTATATAAAATGTATAGATGCTGGATATGTCATTATTTGTCTCCACGTTGATGATTTACTGATCCTAGGAAATAATAAGGCATAATAAAATCTACAAAGGACATGTTATCCTCTAGATTTGATATGAACGACCTAGGGGTGGCCGATATAATTTTGGGTGTAAAAATTATAAAGACACCACAGGGATATGCGTTATCTCAGTCACATTACATTGCTAAAATTCTTGAAAAATTCAAGCAGCATAATATAACTACTGCAAAATAACCAGTAGATATGAACCAAAATTGGGTAAAGAACACTGGTGATGGTATATATCATCTTGAGTACTCTCGTATACTGGGAAGTATTATGTATGTCATGAATTGCACTAGGCCTAATATTGCGTACGCTGTAAGCAAGCTAACTAGATATACCAGCAATCCTGGTAAAAATCATTAGAAAGCAATAATCAGAGTCCTAGGATATCTAAAGTGTACACAAAACTATGTGTTGCAATATGATATGTATCCTTCAGTACTAGAAGGATATAGTGATGCCAATTGGATAACGGGCTCAAATGACACAAAATCCACAAGTGGATATGTGTTTAAATTAGGAAATGGAGCAATTTCATGGAAATCATCCAAACAGACTTGCATAGCAAGGTCTGTAGGATCTAAATTAACCCTAGAGGGGGGTGAATAAGGTTTATCGCAGATTTTCATAGAGTAATTAAATAATCACAGCACAGATAATAATCAGAATAAATGCGAAAAATAAATAACACACAGATATACCCAGCTTCGGCAAAACCCTGCCTACTGCTGCATTCCCCAAGGTTCTACTAGGAGTTAAAACAATCTCTACGCTTACAATCCCCTGTTAACTCGTGACACTCGCTCCCAACTGTTCTTAACCCTACGCTCAAAACCCTGCACTGGTTACTATCCTCAAAACCAGATTTCCCCGAATTACAAATCCCGTAATTCGTCACCCTAGTTTTAGAGATAAACTAGAAAACTCCAGACTGATTACAACTTGAAGTTAAAGACGAAATAAAAAACAAATTTAAAAAAAACAAAGCTAAACCCTAGTTTTTAATTTAAAAAAAAACTCTAAGCCCTTTTCTCTTTAATAACTTCTTGTAACAACCCGGAAAATCTGGGCCAGTTTAAAATTTTTATTTCGGCAATTTTATCGAATTTTGAATATTTAAAATAGATTATTTTAAATAATATCGACGAGAAATTTATTTTGAATATAATTCGACGTATATATTATATACGTCGTCGTTAGAATATATATAATAATTATATATAATTATAAAAGGAATTGAAAATGGCGCGGTAGTTCGATAATTCGATTTCAAACTTCAATTGAATGTACCGGGTGCAAAACAATCCGGATTTTAGTGAAACCAAAAATAATGGGATCTAATTGTGAATATCTTTCCAACGAATCCGAAAAATCAAGATTTCATATCAGGAATCAAAAGATATGTCCAGTTTAAAATTAGAAATAGTCGCTGTGGAATTTATATATATTTTTATATATATAAGGCCCTTAAAAATAGCAATTTTGCAAACGACCTCGGATTTCGACGAAACCAGTTTTGTTGGGTCCGTGATGTAAAGTTATTGCTAGATTCCAAATTTCATAATTTTTCGAATCAATATGTGAGCGTGGCAAAAGAAAACGCGTTTGACCAGTTTCAGTTGATTTTAATCGACTGGAAATTGGCCATTTTTCAAACAGTCTCAGAATTCGACGAAATTAGTTTTGTTAGGACCGTATCGTCAATACGAAGCTAGAAAATATTTTTCTGGAATTTTTCCAGTTAGTATGTGACCCCGGTAATTTGAAATGTGCGTTTAAAATTCAATATAGTGATTTAAATGTAAATTCAAAAGGAAACTGATTGTAACGATCAAATCAGCTTGCGATACATATCTCATTGTGTTCGGAATGGGGGTAAAACGCTATGGACGACAGGCGGTGGGCCTCGTTTCGAGGTCATATGTAAAAGTCAACCCTTTTGCAAATTTAAATAATAAAATAATAAAAAAATAATAATTTTTAATTTCTTCTTCCCCCCTCCTTTATCTTCATTGCCCCCCCCCCCCCCCCGACTTCATTATTCAGAAAAAAAATCAGAAAAAAAAAAGAGAAAACCTAACTTAGGAATCGACGCCTCCACCAACCTCCCACCGCCGACCGCACCACCGCTCCTCCCAGTCTATCGACGCCTGCCTCCCATTCGAGCCTCGAAGACATCGACGCCTTCCTCCTCGTTCGAGCCCCGAAGCCCCTCCATCGATCGAAGCATCGCCTGCTCCTCCCCTCCTCCGCAACCCGACCTTCCCCCACCTCAACCGCCTCAGGCGCACCCCTCCGAGCCGACCCGACATCAGCCCCCCCCGGTAAGTTCACTGTACTGTTTTTTTTTTTTTTTTTTTTTTTATTTATTTACTTTAAAACTGAAATTTTAATTAAGTAAAAACTGATTTTGTTTTAGATTTTAAAACTGATTTTTAACAAAAGTAAAACTGTTTTTAAAAAGAAATAAAACTGATTTTGTTTTAGATTTTAAAACTGATTTTTAACAAAAGTAAAACTGTTTTTAAAAAGAAATAAAACTGATTTTGTTTTAGATTTTAAAACTGATTTTTAACAAAAGTAAAACTGTTTTTAAAAAGAAATAAAACTGATTTTGTTTTAGATTTTAAAACTGATTTTTAACAAAAGTAAAACTGTTTTTAAAAAGTTTAAAAACCTGATTTTTTAAAAAGTTTAAAACCCTGATTTTTTAAAAAGTATAAAAACCTGATTTTCAAAAGTATAAAAACTGTATTTTAAAAGGAAATAAAAACTGAGATTTGAAATAGGAAAAAAAGGGGTTTAAACTTAAAAAGTGAAAAGGTTTAAACTTTAAAAAGAAAATGGTTTGAACTTTAAAAAAGATTTGATCTTTAAAATAGAAAAGCAAAAAGGCGAGATTTTTGTTTAGAAGAAAAGGTAGGATTTTTAAAAATAGAAAAGACTTTATTTTTTTTATAAAAGCGAAAACTATATTTTTTATAAAGGCGAAAACCTTATTACTAAAAATTCGATTTTTATATATTGAACTTCGAACTAAAAATTCGATTTTTACATATGTAGTGGCTACAACAACGAAGATGCGAGAGCGACGAAAAATTCTGCAAAAGAAGAGTCAAGATGATTGGATAGCTATAGGTGAGAATTTCTCACCTTTCGATTTAATTTTCTAGTTATATATATATATACTAGGATGCAGACGGTGCTTAGTAGCACCCGACACCCGTCCACAGACCATGGACTTGTTTGTTTGACTGTTTGGTGATTGATTGCGATATTGGTTTGAATGTGATTTGTGGTGTGAAAAATCGAATCGATAAATTGGTTAGGATTAGACGTGCGCCGTTATAAGGCGTAGGAGTAAGGCTAGGTTAGACCCTTACTCCAAATTTTGTGGTTTGCAAAATGAAATTGATTTGATTGATGAGTGAATGGCGTGGGCCTTCACTAGACCGGGGATAAGGCTAGGCCTTGTCCCGTTTCTAGTATCGTGCCGTTATGCCGCCGAAATTTTCTAAAATAAGTTAGAAAAATAAAAATAGCATTTTATTTAACGAATGAACTGAATAGAAATTCATATGTTAAAATAAAATGTGTTATCGTTAAAAAATATAATTTTTAACGTGAATGTGAATAAATAAATATTCATTTACAAACCAGACGGTTTGTTTATGTACACCTATTTGAATGACGTTGATTGGGTCGATAAATTTTACACATCGCCTAACTGCACAAATAAAATATGTGTTTGATTGTTTGAAACCCCACACGGGTGTTAGGATGAAATTTGAAGTTCACTCATCCTGATTGATTAAATATGTCGATCGATTGATTGACAAGCTGCTATAAGCGTTAAATGTCTATATTGGATGCTTATACAGTGTAGTGCACTTTGGTTGATGGTTGATATTCATCGTTGTTGATACATACATGTGTTGTAGAAAATCCATATAATTAACATTATATGGTAATTGATTGGGCCTCATTCCAGTTTCGAAAAAAAGAAATATTTGAAATAGAAATATTTGAAATAGAAATATTTGAAATAGAAATATTTGAAATAGAATATTTGAAAATAGAAATATGTGAAGCCGTGAGGATTAGATTGACGCCATTTTGACGTGAACGATATTTATATCGATTTTATTCATTTTAAAATGAATATTGAAAAGTGATTTCGAAATCGAATATTTTGAAATGAATTGAAAATGAATTCAAATTGAATTGAAATTCGAATTGAATAGAAATGAATTTTAAAACGAATTTATAAAGAAGAATTCAATTTTGGCTTTGAATTGAAATAGAAGTTGAAATAGAATTTGAAACGAATTTAAAACTATTTATATAATCCGTTTTAAATAGGAATCGATGAAGTATATATTATATATATTATATATATAATATAATGGCCTGAATAGAACGCGCCGCGCCGCGGCAGTTCGTGAATTTCGACCATTTATTTCAAACGGACATTGCGGGAGATCCGACCGTCGGATTCTCCTAAAACCGGAACCGTTGGGTTCGTATCGAAAAGAGCTTTCTAATGAATGTTAGAAATTTGAAATCTAACGGTTGGATTTGGAGTTACGTCCAAATCAAATTCGAAAAAGGTCGCTGTAAGTGCAGTTCGATGGCCATTGATGGAAATCGACTGTACGGGCCTTGATAAAATTATTAAAAATAGCAATAATTTGTGTAAAATCATAAGAAATGATTTAGAAAGAATTGGGATGAAAAACTCCCTATTTGAAAAGATAAAAATAGATTTTTATCGAAATGAACTAGTTTTGAACTAGAATTATAATTCTATTTATTTTTAAATAAATAAATTGAATTTGAAATGGTTTTGAAAATAACCAAAATTTCCAATGATTGCATTGGAGTGGAGTTGAATCGAAATTGTCTTCGGAATATTTCGATGTTGGAATTCGTGATATTACAGGTGTTGTTATGGAAATTTGAAAGATATATATTAGTATCGTTATTTCCAATACGACATTTGTTAGTCGTAGAATTCGATATTGAATATAAGCCGATATATTTTCTATTCAGAGCCTTGTATTGAATATCGAATGTGATTTGGGTTTGTCGTGAATGGTGTCTTCACTAACACTGTTCTTGAACCCAGTTGAGAAAAGATTAAATCTTTTTATTTAGATTTAATGAAGTGTACCAATTAAATGATATTTAATTGGAATTGAATTGGTAATAATTTTTGGGTTTATCGTGAACAGTGTTTTAAATAACACTTGTTCTTTAACCCGATAATTAATGGAACGTGATTTGGGTTTGTCGTGAATGGTGTCTTCACTAACACTGTTCTTGAACCCAGTTGAGAAAAGATTAAATCTTTTTATTTAGATTTAATGAAGTGTACCAATTAAATGATATTTAATTGGAATTGAATTGGTATTGATTTTTGGGTTTATCGTGAACAGTGTTTTAAATAACACTTGTTCTTTAACCCAATAATTAATGGAATGTGATTTTGGGTTTATCGTGAATCGTGTTTTAAATGACACTGATTCTTTAACCCAGATAATGATTAAAACTAAGTGGAGTTTTAATGAATCTTTAATTAGATTGAAAAGATCGAGAATGGAGTATCACTAGTTTTGCTCCAGGCGATAGTTAAATCTTTAATTAGATTTGAACGTGAAATTTAGAAACTAACTGTCGGTTAGCCAAGCAGAATGGTTTTCTGGATATTGATCTGATGTTGGTTTCGGCCTTCGGGGTTAATATTTGGGGAATTATTCTCTTGATTAATTTACGGTTAGTGACTAATGAATTGGAATGAGGCGTATGTTGTGTTTGTGTAACACTTATTTAAAATATACGCGAGTTATTCGGAAAGACCGGGTTTATCCCATTCTGAATAACTGATGCGACGATAAGTCGAAGATGAAGACGATGGTCGAAGACCGGAGGTCTTCACGTCGTTTGGGTGATAACTGATGATCTTGATTGGGCTGTACACCCAAGAAGATGGAAACAGTTAGTGATCGTCCAGACGTGCTTGGAGATCGATGGATATGCGGGGTACTAGGTGCCTCCGGTTTCGTTCAGACCCAGAACGGACTTGTAAATGGACTGTGTGTCTGACATCGGATTTCATTCTGTGTGACTGATATCGGTTGCATAGGATGGCTTGCCTGTGTGGCATGCTAAGATGCAAATGATCAAGGCTTCTGTTGAAAAGCAAAGTCTTGTGGTTGATGATCAAAGCACGGCCTTTGTGGCGTAGCTTTGTGTAACGTTTGATTCGCGAGTTTCACACCCGGTATGAATCAAAAACGGGAGACGGACCTCAGGGAGGGCATGCGTTTCTTTCTAGTTAGAAGTGGCGTCAGTGGTTTTACACGCCCTGACGAGTTTGACTTATGTTGTTGTTGCTGTTGCGAGGCGCCTCGGTTATATCGGTTTCGACCGAATGCATTCTGGTCGGCTGACGGACCAGACTTACACCCCATAGGGTGGGGAGACGTATTGTTCAGGCATAATAATCCACTCCGTGTGGACCGGCCCTGTCGCTCCATGGGGCAGTTGCGGCTGTTCCTGAGACACGGGCTAGAGCGTCTCGAATCGGTTGAGGACTATCTTTTGCCTCGGTTCATAGACGGAAATCCAATTTCCAAATACGTGACATTTGCGGTTTTAATTGTAATCCTATATATGGCGACATAGTGGGATGGGGCGCTTATGCCGCCTATGATTGATATTTATGATTTGAAGTGTTTTATACACTATGCACTTATAATAATATCAAATGATTTGTTTTAAAACGTATCAAGCATTCTTTGGCTGTTATAAGGGAAAACCCTATCCTCGACTGCGTTGCATTGTGTGATGGGACCTGGGTCTTATAACAGCTTCATTTTTCTTTATTTAGCATTGCGCTGTTGGTTTTATGCACTGATATTCTTGGGAGGAAACCCGTTCCGTGTTATACGGCGTGGTCCCTTGATTTACCTATCTTTAAAAATAAAGATTAACTGTTTTAGTTCTCACACCAGTCACATGACTGACCTGGAGTTTATTGTTTTAACCTAAACTCTGGGTGCCCTTATTTTGACACGGGCAGCTAGTAGTTTCGGTTTTTGCAGATTTATATTCACAGGATCCTGGTTTACAGCTGGAATGATATCCGGAAAGCTTTGTATCCGTATATCTCTTCTAGTTGTGTATTGTATTATTTTCCGCTGCTATGAATTTAAATGTAATTTAAATCTCTGATATTTCTGTGTAATATTTATTCAAACTCTGTATATTCTTGTAATCTGATGCATTGTTGTAATATACAGTGAAATGTTCTTCTGTATGCGTTCTGTTGTGGCTTGTTCTCGAACTATCCGACGCTTTCCTTTACGGGGAAGTTGCGGGTCTTCACAGTTGGTATCAGAGCTTTGGTTTACAAAGCTCAGAGAACAAGGCACATTAGAAACATACGAAAGAATTCATCAGATATTGGATTAGTAATATCCAATTAGAATGACTCGTTAGAGATGGGATCAGTAGTATCCTAGAACGAGTATGAAGAGTATATTTTTAAAAATGAAAACAAAGTTTTGTTTTGCAAATTTAAATCAATTATTCGTATTTGATTATTTATTTATATTGATGTGGACAATCCAGTATATATAGATTTTGCGTATACGTCTGATCCGCGTGTATTCAAAGTTTTAATATATTGGATAGATATAGAATCACACTCTAGTCGCCCGGAGATGATTCAGATGATGAGGCCTCATCATCAGTGTTTATATTCGAGTGACGAAGGTGTGATATTTATATATTTCCATTAGACTGGTGTGAGAACCAAAATTAGATAGGGCCTATTGTTGTGATTTGGCATCAAAACATGATTTTCTTTATATATATATCAAAATTATGAATTTGAAACGTTAAATTCACTAATTGATTGATGTTTGTGTTGTTTGTTTATTTGTTTGCTAATTTTTAGCCATTATGTCTAATTGAACCAAATATCGAACGATATTGAAAATTGGTTGCATTTGCTTGCATATACATATATATCTTTGAACAGGTCATAGCAAGGAGGCTAGAGCAGAGAATAAAATTTGTTTGCCCGACAAATAGGTACATGTTTACTACATAATTTCCTGTTTTGTTTGGGTGATGATGATTTTGTGAGCCTATTGGCTAGCCGCTTGGCTTTTTCTTTTTCTTTTTGAGATCTGAAGGACCGGGGAAGCTATTTGAAATTCCCCGATGCTCCCATTGCAGGGGAGGTTATGGCGAAATTTTTCAAAAATTTAGGGTGTTAGCCAAATTTTTGAAATTTTAGAAATTCTCAGAAACTGAAAAGTTGGAGAATGGAAGCCTGATCGAGCGTAGAGTTGAATAATCAAACCACTTTCGACTTTGTTCCTTTTCGGGGACGAAAAGTTTTAAGTGGGGGAGATTGTAACAACCCGGAAAATCTGGGCCAGTTTAAAATTTTTATTTCGGCAATTTTATCGAATTTTGAATATTTAAAATAGATTATTTTAAATAATATCGACGAGAAATTTATTTTGAATATAATTCGACGTATATATTATATACGTCGTCGTTAGAATATATATAATAATTATATATAATTATAAAAGGAATTGAAAATGGCGCGGTAGTTCGATAATTCGATTTCAAACTTCAATTGAATGTACCGGGTGCAAAACAATCCGGATTTTAGTGAAACCAAAAATAATGGGATCTAATTGTGAATATCTTTCCAACGAATCCGAAAAATCAAGATTTCATATCAGGAATCAAAAGATATGTCCAGTTTAAAATTAGAAATAGTCGCTGTGGAATTTATATATATTTTTATATATATAAGGCCCTTAAAAATAGCAATTTTGCAAACGACCTCGGATTTCGACGAAACCAGTTTTGTTGGGTCCGTGATGTAAAGTTATTGCTAGATTCCAAATTTCATAATTTTTCGAATCAATATGTGAGCGTGGCAAAAGAAAACGCGTTTGACCAGTTTCAGTTGATTTTAATCGACTGGAAATTGGCCATTTTTCAAACAGTCTCAGAATTCGACGAAATTAGTTTTGTTAGGACCGTATCGTCAATACGAAGCTAGAAAATATTTTTCTGGAATTTTTCCAGTTAGTATGTGACCCCGGTAATTTGAAATGTGCGTTTAAAATTCAATATAGTGATTTAAATGTAAATTCAAAAGGAAACTGATTGTAACGATCAAATCAGCTTGCGATACATATCTCATTGTGTTCGGAATGGGGGTAAAACGCTATGGACGACAGGCGGTGGGCCTCGTTTCGAGGTCATATGTAAAAGTCAACCCTTTTGCAAATTTAAATAATAAAATAATAAAAAAATAATAATTTTTAATTTCTTCTTCCCCCCTCCTTTATCTTCATTGGCCCCCCCCCCCCCCCCCGACTTCATTATTCAGAAAAAAAATCAGAAAAAAAAAGAGAAAACCTAACTTAGGAATCGACGCCTCCACCAACCTCCCACCGCCGACCGCACCACCGCTCCTCCCAGTCTATCGACGCCTGCCTCCCATTCGAGCCTCGAAGACATCGACGCCTTCCTCCTCGTTCGAGCCCCGAAGCCCCTCCATCGATCGAAGCATCGCCTGCTCCTCCCCTCCTCCGCAACCCGACCTTCCCCCACCTCAACCGCCTCAGGCGCACCCCTCCGAGCCGACCCGACATCAGCACCCCCCGGTAAGTTCACTGTACTGTTTTTTTTTTTTTTTTTTTATTATTATTTATTTACTTTAAAACTGAAATTTTAATTAAGTAAAAACTGATTTTGTTTTAGATTTTAAAACTGATTTTTAACAAAAGTAAAACTGTTTTTAAAAAGAAATAAAACTGATTTTGTTTTAGATTTTAAAACTGATTTTTAACAAAAGTAAAACTGTTTTTAAAAAGAAATAAAACTGATTTTGTTTTAGATTTTAAAACTGATTTTTAACAAAAGTAAAACTGTTTTTAAAAAGAAATAAAACTGATTTTGTTTTAGATTTTAAAACTGATTTTTAACAAAAGTAAAACTGTTTTTAAAAAGTTTAAAAACCTGATTTTTTAAAAAGTTTAAAACCCTGATTTTTTAAAAAGTATAAAAACCTGATTTTCAAAAGTATAAAAACTGTATTTTAAAAGGAAATAAAAACTGAGATTTGAAATAGGAAAAAAAGGGGTTTAAACTTAAAAAGTGAAAAGGTTTAAACTTTAAAAAGAAAATGGTTTGAACTTTAAAAAAGATTTGATCTTTAAAATAGAAAAGCAAAAAGGCGAGATTTTTGTTTAGAAGAAAAGGTAGGATTTTTAAAAATAGAAAAGACTTTATTTTTTTTATAAAAGCGAAAACTATATTTTTTATAAAGGCGAAAACCTTATTACTAAAAATTCGATTTTTATATATTGAACTTCGAACTAAAAATTCGATTTTTACATATGTAGTGGCTACAACAACGAAGATGCGAGAGCGACGAAAAATTCTGCAAAAGAAGAGTCAAGATGATTGGATAGCTATAGGTGAGAATTTCTCACCTTTCGATTTAATTTTCTAGTTATATATATATATACTAGGATGCAGACGGTGCTTAGTAGCACCCGACACCCGTCCACAGACCATGGACTTGTTTGTTTGACTGTTTGGTGATTGATTGCGATATTGGTTTGAATGTGATTTGTGGTGTGAAAAATCGAATCGATAAATTGGTTAGGATTAGACGTGCGCCGTTATAAGGCGTAGGAGTAAGGCTAGGTTAGACCCTTACTCCAAATTTTGTGGTTCGCAAAATGAAATTGATTTGATTGATGAGTGAATGGCGTGGGCCTTCACTAGACCGGGGATAAGGCTAGGCCTTGTCCCGTTTCTAGTATCGTGCCGTTATGCCGCCGAAATTTTCTAAAATAAGTTAGAAAAATAAAAATAGCATTTTATTTAACGAATGAACTGAATAGAAATTCATATGTTAAAATAAAATGTGTTATCGTTAAAAAATATAATTTTTAACGTGAATGTGAATAAATAAATATTCATTTACAAACCAGACGGTTTGTTTATGTACACCTATTTGAATGACGTTGATTGGGTCGATAAATTTTACACATCGCCTAACTGCACAAATAAAATATGTGTTTGATTGTTTGAAACCCCACACGGGTGTTAGGATGAAATTTGAAGTTCACTCATCCTGATTGATTAAATATGTCGATCGATTGATTGACAAGCTGCTATAAGCGTTAAATGTCTATATTGGATGCTTATACAGTGTAGTGCACTTTGGTTGATGGTTGATATTCATCGTTGTTGATACATACATGTGTTGTAGAAAATCCATATAATTAACATTATATGGTAATTGATTGGGCCTCATTCCAGTTTCGAAAAAAAGAAATATTTGAAATAGAAATATTTGAAATAGAAATATTTGAAATAGAAATATTTGAAATAGAATATTTGAAAATAGAAATATGTGAAGCCGTGAGGATTAGATTGACGCCATTTTGACGTGAACGATATTTATATCGATTTTATTCATTTTAAAATGAATATTGAAAAGTGATTTCGAAATCGAATATTTTGAAATGAATTGAAAATGAATTCAAATTGAATTGAAATTCGAATTGAATAGAAATGAATTTTAAAACGAATTTATAAAGAAGAATTCAATTTTGGCTTTGAATTGAAATAGAAGTTGAAATAGAATTTGAAACGAATTTAAAACTATTTATATAATCCGTTTTAAATAGGAATCGATGAAGTATATATTATATATATTATATATATAATATAATGGCCTGAATAGAACGCGCCGCGCCGCGGCAGTTCGTGAATTTCGACCATTTATTTCAAACGGACATTGCGGGAGATCCGACCGTCGGATTCTCCTAAAACCGGAACCGTTGGGTTCGTATCGAAAAGAGCTTTCTAATGAATGTTAGAAATTTGAAATCTAACGGTTGGATTTGGAGTTACGTCCAAATCAAATTCGAAAAAGGTCGCTGTAAGTGCAGTTCGATGGCCATTGATGGAAATCGACTGTACGGGCCTTGATAAAATTATTAAAAATAGCAATAATTTGTGTAAAATCATAAGAAATGATTTAGAAAGAATTGGGATGAAAAACTCCCTATTTGAAAAGATAAAAATAGTTTTTTATCGAAATGAACTAGTTTTGAACTAGAATTATAATTCTATTTATTTTTAAATAAATAAATTGAATTTGAAATGGTTTTGAAAATAACCAAAATTTCCAATGATTGCATTGGAGTGGAGTTGAATCGAAATTGTCTTCGGAATATTTCGATGTTGGAATTCGTGATATTACAGGTGTTGTTATGGAAATTTGAAAGATATATATTAGTATCGTTATTTCCAATACGACATTTGTTAGTCGTAGAATTCGATATTGAATATAAGCCGATATATTTTCTATTCAGAGCCTTGTATTGAATATCGAATGTGATTTGGGTTTGTCGTGAATGGTGTCTTCACTAACACTGTTCTTGAACCCAGTTGAGAAAAGATTAAATCTTTTTATTTAGATTTAATGAAGTGTACCAATTAAATGATATTTAATTGGAATTGAATTGGTATTGATTTTTGGGTTTATCGTGAACAGTGTTTTAAATAACACTTGTTCTTTAACCCGATAATTAATGGAACGTGATTTGGGTTTGTCGTGAATGGTGTCTTCACTAACACTGTTCTTGAACCCAGTTGAGAAAAGATTAAATCTTTTTATTTAGATTTAATGAAGTGTACCAATTAAATGATATTTAATTGGAATTGAATTGGTATTGATTTTTGGGTTTATCGTGAACAGTGTTTTAAATAACACTTGTTCTTTAACCCAATAATTAATGGAATGTGATTTTGGGTTTATCGTGAATCGTGTTTTAAATGACACTGATTCTTTAACCCAGATAATGATTAAAACTAAGTGGAGTTTTAATGAATCTTTAATTAGATTGAAAAGATCGAGAATGGAGTATCACTAGTTTTGCTCCAGGCGATAGTTAAATCTTTAATTAGATTTGAACGTGAAATTTAGAAACTAACTGTCGGTTAGCCAAGCAGAATGGTTTTCTGGATATTGATCTGATGTTGGTTTCGGCCTTCGGGGTTAATATTTGGGGAATTATTCTCTTGATTAATTTACGGTTAGTGACTAATGAATTGGAATGAGGCGTATGTTGTGTTTGTGTAACACTTATTTAAAATATACGCGAGTTATTCGGAAAGACCGGGTTTATCCCATTCTGAATAACTGATGCGACGATAAGTCGAAGATGAAGACGATGGTCGAAGACCGGAGGTCTTCACGTCGTTTGGGTGATAACTGATGATCTTGATTGGGCTGTACACCCAAGAAGATGGAAACAGTTAGTGATCGTCCAGACGTGCTTGGAGATCGATGGATATGCGGGGTACTAGGTGCCTCCGGTTTCGTTCAGACCCAGAACGGACTTGTAAATGGACTGTGTGTCTGACATCGGATTTCATTCTGTGTGACTGATATCGGTTGCATAGGATGGCTTGCCTGTGTGGCATGCTAAGATGCAAATGATCAAGGCTTCTGTTGAAAAGCAAAGTCTTGTGGTTGATGATCAAAGCACGGCCTTTGTGGCGTAGCTTTGTGTAACGTTTGATTCGCGAGTTTCACACCCGGTATGAATCAAAAACGGGAGACGGACCTCAGGGAGGGCATGCGTTTCTTTCTAGTTAGAAGTGGCGTCAGTGGTTTTACACGCCCTGACGAGTTTGACTTATGTTGTTGTTGCTGTTGCGAGGCGCCTCGGTTATATCGGTTTCGACCGAATGCATTCTGGTCGGCTGACGGACCAGACTTACACCCCATAGGGTGGGGAGACGTATTGTTCAGGCATAATAATCCACTCCGTGTGGACCGGCCCTGTCGCTCCATGGGGCAGTTGCGGCTGTTCCTGAGACACGGGCTAGAGCGTCTCGAATCGGTTGAGGACTATCTTTTGCCTCGGTTCATAGACGGAAATCCAATTTCCAAATACGTGACATTTGCGGTTTTAATTGTAATCCTATATATGGCGACATAGTGGGATGGGGCGCTTATGCCGCCTATGATTGATATTTATGATTTGAAGTGTTTTATACACTATGCACTTATAATAATATCAAATGATTTGTTTTAAAACGTATCAAGCATTCTTTGGCTGTTATAAGGGAAAACCCTATCCTCGACTGCGTTGCATTGTGTGATGGGACCTGGGTCTTATAACAGCTTCATTTTTCTTTATTTAGCATTGCGCTGTTGGTTTTATGCACTGATATTCTTGGAAGGAAACCCGTTCCGTGTTATACGGCGTGGTCCCTTGATTTACCTATCTTTAAAAATAAAGATTAACTGTTTTAGTTCTCACACCAGTCACATGACTGACCTGGAGTTTATTGTTTTAACCTAAACTCTGGGTGCCCTTATTTTGACACGGGCAGCTAGTAGTTTCGGTTTTTGCAGATTTATATTCACAGGATCCTGGTTTACAGCTGGAATGATATCCGGAAAGCTTTGTATCCGTATATCTCTTCTAGTTGTGTATTGTATTATTTTCCGCTGCTATGAATTTAAATGTAATTTAAATCTCTGATATTTCTGTGTAATATTTATTCAAACTCTGTATATTCTTGTAATCTGATGCATTGTTGTAATATACAGTGAAATGTTCTTCTGTATGCGTTCTGTTGTGGCTTGTTCTCGAACTATCCGACGCTTTCCTTTACGGGGAAGTTGCGGGTCTTCACACTTCTTGGTCGACCTTCCTTTTGATATTGGTTGCACCATATTTCATTTTTGCCCAATCCCCTTTTTTATTATCTCTGAAGAAATGGCGGCTAACGATTTTGCTAGGGTTTCTTCCTCTTTCCAAATCGTGACTTTGATCCTTCTTCTTGAAATGAATTCGTGATGCTCCGTGTGTTGTTGCCCTTCTCGTCGCCGATTTGATGTGCTTCAGTATCCAGTGGCAAGTGGCAATCTCTACTTTGATTGAATGTTGATTTGTATCCAAGTTTACTCCTTTCGCTGATATGGATTTTAATTTCGAATATTGCTTTTAATTTGTTTGAACTTGGATGGATTTACTGCCGTCGAGGATTGGGTGTTTATATAGGATTAAAAATCCGATATTATCTCTTATTTCAATGCTGAGACTAGGTCATGATATTAGCATGAACTTTGGTCCTTGATTTGAACTTGTATTTCCGATAGATCTTCGACTTTAAAATTTGCTGTATATAATTTTATCTCCGAAAAGTCTTGGCGGCTTCTGGAAAAATGATTGAGTCTTTTATTCCATAAAACTTGCGAATTCCTTTTCCAGAAAATATTGACTTGGTAATTTCTGAAATTTTGACTTTGTCAACATGATTTTAAAAACTGGTTTTTCTTGAACAAGCTACTGCCTTGGATTAATTGCTTTATAAAAAATGATACGAACAGATGCTACATTTGAACTTGGTACTGCCTTGTATAACTGTCACTATATTATTTGTATTGTTTCATGTTGCCAATACTTCTTTGCATATGATCTTGATGATCTGAATTTGAGTACTTATGCACCTGTGGCCTTTTAACCTGAATTGTGCTTGGCTATGAAATCTCTGTTTGACATTTGAAAAAGCATTTATTCACGAACAGTTGTTTTTATCACCGTGATGTTTTGTTGTTATCCATAGATGATGTATAACTATCCATCTTTGCCCACACGTGTACACTTGCATATTTTGTATTTGAACTTGACTGTTTACTGGGACTTGTTATTATCACTTCATATTGCTCTGTCCATGTTTGTACCTTGATGAACTGTCACTTGGATTTTTAGATATTTGAACTGTTGCTAGAGTTTAACAATTCCTATGAAATTTAAAATGGTACTAGGCTTTGCCATTTTGTTTTTGCACTTGAAGCTGAGTATATACAATTGTTGTTGCTTGCTTGGCCGATGCTTGTATTTACTTGATTCAGGACTGATAAGAACAATTGTTTGATTGTGCCTTGTTCATCAATGTTTCTACATTTGTTCAGTTTTATATTTATTTCTTGGGCTTGCACGAAAATAGCTTGAACACTGAACTTGCATCAACCATTTTGAAACTGTTATGACCAGAAATGATACTGCACTTGAATTTTGCATTGCACCGTCCTACTGTATTTTATCGACCTGATTTTGGTAACTATGTACATGATTCATTGCACTCGACCCTTGTACCATATATTTTGCTTCATTGTTTACATGTACCTGAAACACCATTTAGCTGCATCTCCAATCCTTGGCAATGTCCAATGTCACATGTTATTCTTCTGGAATTGATCATGTTGTAAACACATCTCTTTTGAACTTTTCTTGTGAATGCTATGTTGACTTTACTTGCATTATTGAGCCATGCAGTATTCACTTGTCTCACCATGCACCTGTGTTGATCATATTTGTATCTCTATGATCCGGATTCATTTCACTTTTACTTGTTGTATCCTCTTCTTTTAAAATTGAAATGTCTTTCGTAATTAGTTGTTTCATTTTAATGCTGGCGCATACAATCACCATTCATGCACGAACACTTGCTCGACACTTGCTTGTTGTGTTATTCACTTCCCTGGATTTTCTGCTATACAATGCTTTGGGTCATCATGCATGCTTGAATTTTCCTTGTTGCTCAATCATTCTAGCTTTTTATTTTTATTTGCACTTTTGGCTCGACCATTTGCATATTGATTTGCACTGAGTCGAGAAGGTCCTTGTGGCTGCTCCTTAGATGCATACTGATTGGCGTGGCAGTGCACACGTGTATATCTATACACGTGTGTATATGCAGCCATCAGACCGATTTTTTGTCCCTGCATATCAGACCATGTCTAGAAAAATGATGAGAAACACACCGTAATTATGAGGCAAATAAAATTTAAAAATAAATATTTATTTGCTTTTATTTAATTTTATTTTTGTTGCAGTCTACTTTGTGTGTTCTTCTGTATGTGATAGGTATGAAGATGATTGGATTGGAGCACGTGAAGGTTCAGAAGACAGAGTGTCAGTGTGTATATGTAAATGTAATGTAGAATTTGTGTATATGAAATCGATTATAGACGTGATTAAAAAATTGTATTTTTATTTGTAATAAACAGATGTGATTGAAATATAATATTATTTTATTATGTTCAATTCAATCTGTCTATTTTTATTTGAATTCCTTCAGTATTACAGTTTCATGTGTGATGTGTCATGTCAGAAATATTCAAAAACTATTTGAATTGTAAAGAGTGGAGTGATGTATATGTACTATTTCAAATGCTGAAATAAAATATTTATTTAAATAGAAAATACTATTTGAATATTTAATTATGTGTGATAGTATTCTATTCAAATAAATATTTGTTTATGTGTGTGATGTGAAATCTGGAATATTACTGTTTACAAACACATTTATAAAATAATATATATGTATAAAATAATATATATATATATATATATATATATATGTTTGTTATCATCAAACAAAAATCATACTGTCATACTCAATAATCTCCCCCTTTTGATGATGACAAACATATACAATATTTTGAATGTGTTAAATGTGTTTGTACATGAAATATATTACCTCCCCCCCTATTTGTATGCTCCCCCTACGACTGAACTCCCCCTATATATGTGGAAAATATAAACAATGGAATTCAATTGACCATTCTTCCTTTAGATATTTAATTTCCAATTTTAAAATAATCTTGAATTAAATACCCATCAATCAAAATCTTGACCATTCTCCCCCTTTTGTTATCATCAAAAGGATAATAGAAATCGAAATAGTGATGAATATAGACTATAAATATAAATTCAAATTAAGAGAGAGAATATATATCGCAAATCCCATTTAATCAAACAAAAATCATAATAATCTTTAAATCAGAAGCAAATTTCACTTTCAGAATGAATGGATTTACGATGGATTTTATAGAATGAGGAGAGTTCAATAAAACTGAATATTTGAATATGATTTTTGAATATTTTAAATATGCTTAAAATGTGTTAAGCATCTGCTAACCATGTATAGCCCAAAGGTCTTTTAAATGGGGTTAGTAGTAACTTAATTTATCCTCTCTAATGAGTTCCATCTATGCACAGCCCAAAGGTCTTTTAAGTGAGAATGGAAGCATATAGAAATTAAGGTAATTCACCCACGCATAACCGCGAGGACTTTTAAATGGGAGTGAATACTAAGGATAAATTATTCATTTATTTATTTTTATTTTATTTTTAATTCCAAGAATAATTAGAACTCCCCAAATTAAACAAAACCATGATGAATGACAGAAATATGGTAGATATAGAAGATGGTTGTGAAATAAGCTCTAATTCAAAGATATTATAAAATCTGTCCAATCATCATGAGATTTAAAATAATATCTCCTCTAGTTATGAATTATACCATAGTCACAATCCATCACAAATTCATAAATCTATTAATAATTTTGATAGGTCACAAAACGGTTCAAATCAATCAATAATTTCAATTTTTGAATAAATAATCAAAAATAATTTTAAAATTGAAAATATCAATTTCAAGAGGAGTTTTGAAAATATCAATGCAGATTGAAAATCATTTTCAAAAAATTAATCAGTAGAATGTGAAAGTATCCAATATTTCTAATGCTGATTGTTCCTAGACAATTTTAAAAACAACTTGTATATTTAACTCAAATTGTCTATGGAATTAAAGATATTTAATAACTAATTTTTCAACTCATCATTCAATCAGCAAATCAAATCAATTTCCTTATCAGAGCAGCACAAGATTATTTTCAAAACATGAATCACAAGTGAATTTTTCAAAGAATTTTTAGATAAGCACACGAAACATTCAACGATCAAATCTGAAGATAATTATTTGAAATCACTTGAAAAAATATCAATTTTTTTAATAAACTTGGAAATTCAATAATCAATAATGAAAGATTTCAAAATCAGCCAAGTAAAAACATAAAGAGAATAAAAGAAATAAAAACTAAAAAGAAAAATAAACTTAAAAGGAATTAAAATAAAAGTACGAGTTTAGAGATCATACCTGACTTACCATAATCGATATGATCCAATGAATCTCCAACTATGAATCTATGGCTAAGGAACTTCAAACAATTCAATAAAATGGAACAATTTGAATTTTTATCTTTTAAACACAATTGTTCCTTAGCCTGTCCCCGGTACCTAAATGTTTATAGGATCGAGTGGTCTAATAAAAAATGTTTTACCACTCTTATCTTCGTTTACACGTTTTGGTACCCAAACCCGTTTACATAACAATCCATTACTATCCACTACAGTACCCTTTGGAACCCAAATTCGTTTATACTTATTCAAAAACATTTTGTTATTTTTTGGAATCCAAACATGTTTAAATGAATTGTTTTTAAACGAGTTATTATTTCGTTTATGCTTTAAAAACCCTTTGAAATTATTATATTTCAAAATTTCAAAATTTCAAATTTATCATTTTCAAAACCATTTAAAGAATCTTTAAAATCATTAGAATTTTGTTTTTTAACTTGATCAGATCCAAAGCCAGGTCCCTTTTTATTCTGAACAAAAAATTGGTTTTTTAAAAACATATTCAACGATTTCTCTCCTTTAGAAAATTTAGTCAAAGTTGACTCAAGTCGTTGAATTTTAAATTTAAGATTGCTATTTTCTTTCATTAAATTTGAATAACGATTAATAGCGATTTTCCTCTTTTTAGCATCAGTTTGTTTCAAAACCAAATTTTTGTTTTCAACTTGTAACGACCCGACTTTTTGCCCGATTCTCACCGGTAATTAAACCGACTCAAATCGTTCACAAAGACGGATTGTTATGGGTCTTACAAATTTGAAAAAAATAACAGAACTTTTATTTCATTTCATTGATTACATCAGAGATTACAAAGAATATCAGAGTATCATAACTGCTCAGCGGAAGTCCAATGCTCTCAGCGGAAGAAGAAGAAAAAAAACATCCAAACACGACTCTAGCTTCAAATCTGAATCCAGCTCAAAGATCTAAACCTGCAAACTAAACTTCTAGTTGCCCGCTCTGATACCAACTGTAACGACCCGACTTTTTGCCCGATTCTCACCGGTAATTAAACCGACTCAAATCGTTCACAAAGACGGATTGTTATGGGTCTAACAAATTTGAAAAAAATAACAGAACTTTTATTTCATTTCATTGATTACATCAGAGATTACAAAGAATATCAGAGTATCATAACTGCTCAGCGGAAGTCCAATGCTCTCAGGGGAAGAAGAAGAAAAAAAACATCCAAACACGACTCTAGCTTCAAATCTGAATCCAGCTCAAAGATCTAAACCTGCAAACTAAACTTCTAGCTGCCCCTTAACTCTGGGTGCCCATGATTTTGCACGGGCAGCTAGAAGTTTAGTTTGCAGGTTTAGATATTTGAGCTGGATTCATATTTGAAGCTAGAGTCGTGTTTGGATGTTTTTTTTTCTTCTTCTTCCGCTGAGAGCATTGGACTTCCGCTGAGCAGTTATGATACTCTGATATTCTTTGTAATCTCTGATGTAATCAATGAAATGAAATAAAAGTTCTGTTATTTTTTTCAAATTTGTAAGACCCATAACAATCCGTCTTTCTGAACGATTTGAGTCGGTTTAATTACCGGTGAGAATCGGGCAAAAAGTCGGGTCGTTACACAACTGCTTTGATTTTAGCATTGGACTTAGAAATTTCAATTTCAAATTGTTTTCGCTTTTCAAAATCCATTTTTTCAGATTCTCTAAACTTTTCAATCTCCTTCTCAAAATCTTGATTTTCGCTTTTTAAATTCACGTTTTCACTTTTGAGTAATTCAAAATCAGTTTTGAATTTCAAAGGATTATTACTCAAAAATTGAGATTTTTCACATTCTGAAAACAGTGAATTATTAACTTTTTCAAGTTTTCTTTCTATCTGTTATTTTCTTGAACTAGTTTTGACCTATCAGATTTCAATTTCTTAACTTTAGTTCAAGAGAATCAACGGTTTTTGTGAGGTCGTGACACATTAGAATCAATTCTTTATAGGTAAAATTCGATACCTTACTAGAATCCTCTTCACTACCTTCCGAATCAGATTGAGCCATAAGACACAAATTAGCTTCCTCTTCATCACTTTCAGAAACTTCTTCTCCTTCCTCATCATCCCATGTAGCAACAAAAGCCTTCTTCTTTCTTCTGAACTTCTTCTTCTTTTCATTTTTGAGCTGTGGGAAATTCGGTTTGGTATGTCCGGGTTTCTTGCAATTGTAGCAAAACGCTTCATCGTCTGAACTATCTGAACTTCCAGACTTGTCGATTTTTGAATTCTTCTTTCGTGGCTTGTAATTTCCTTTGACCCACTTTCTCAAAACCATGGCTAGTTCTTCAACGGAATCTTCATCATCACTTTCAACGGTATTATTTAGAGCGATCGTCTTTTTCTTTGATTCAGAATTCTTTCGATCTTCTTTTGCTTTTAAGTCCATCTTGTAAGTGATGAGATTTCAAATCAACTCCTCCATGCTTATTTTATTCAGATCTTTTGATTCTTGAATCGCTGTAACTTTTGCTTCAAAATTCAGTGGTAGCACTCTCAATATTTTTCTGATCAATTCCACTTCAGTATAAGTTTTGCCAAGAGCTTTTGCAATATAGACTAGTGATGAGAAGCGTCCATACATCTCTTTTATATCTTCATCTCGTTGCATAGAGAAATTTTCATATTCATTGCTGAGAAGTGCGTGACAAGATTCCTTCACTTGAGATGTTCCTTCGTGTGTGACCTCTAATGTATGCCATATTTCCTGTGCAGTTTCACAATGAGAAATTCGATTAAATTCAGTTTTATCAAGAGCATAGATTAAAACATTCATCGCTTTGGCATTATTGAAAATAATTTTTATCATTAGCATCCCACCTATCTTTTAATTTAGGAATTTCAACACCACTAACAATAACAGTGGGAGATCTATAACCCGTTTACATAATTTCCCACACATCATAATCGACTGAACTCAAATAAATTTTCATCCTAGATTTCCAATAGGCATAATCAATTCCATTAAACATTGGTGGCCTAGCTATGGACTGACCCTTAGAAAAAGCATTACTAGACAGATTTACGACTGTAGAGTTAAAATAAAATAAAAAAATACCTGCTCTGATACCACTTGTAGGATCTAAATTAACCCTAGAGGGGGTGAATAGGGTTTATCGCAGATTTTCACAGAGTAATTAAATAATCACTGCACAGATAATAATCAGAATAAATGTGAAAAATAAATAACACACAAATATACCCAGCTTCGAAAAAACCCCGCCTACTGCTGCATTCCCCAAGGTTTCCACTAGGAGATAAAACAATCTCTACGCTTACAATCCCCTGTAAACTCGCGACACTCACTCCCAACTGTTCTTAACCCTACACTCAAAACCATGCACTGGTTTCTATCCCCAAAACCAGATTTCCCCGTATTACGAATCCCGTAATTCGTCTCCCTAGTTTTAGAGACAAACTAGAAAACTCTATACTGATTACAACTTGAAGTTAAAGACGAAATAAAAAAAAACAAATTTAAAAAAAACAAAGCTAAACCCTAGTTTTTAATTTAAAAAAAAACTCTAAGCCCTTTTCTCTTTTATAACTTCTTGGTCGGCCTTCATTTTGATATTGGCTGCACCATATTTCATTTTAGCCCGATCCCCCTTTTTATTGTCTCTAAAGAAATGGCGGCTGGCGATTTTACTAAGGTTTCTTCCTCTTTTCAAATCATGACTTTGATCCTTCTTCTTGAGATGAATTCGTGATGCTCCGTACGTTGTTGCCCTTCCCATCGCCGATTTGATGTGCTTCAGTATCCAGTGGCAAGTGGCAATCTCTACTTTGATTGAATGTTGATTTGTATCCAAGTTTACTCCTTTCGCTGGTATGGATTTTAATTTCGAATATTGCTTTTAATTTGTTTGAACTTGGAGGATTTACTGCTGATGAGGATTGGGAGTTTATATAGGATTGAAAATCCAATATTATCTCTGATTTCAATGTTGAGACTAGGTCATGATATTAGCGTGAAATTTGGTCCTTGATTTGAACTTGTATTTCCGATAGATCTTCGACTTTAAAATTTGCTGTATATAATTTTATCTCTGAAAAGTCTTGGCGGCTTCTGGAAAAATGATTGAGTCTTTTATTCCATAAAACTTGCTAATTCCTTTTCCTGAAAATATTGACTTTGTAATTTCTGAAATTTTGACTTTGTCAACATGATTTTAAAAACTGGTTTTTCTTGAACAAGCTACTGCCTTGGATTAATTGCTTTATAAAAAATGATACGAACAGATGCTACATTTGAACTTGGTACCGCCTTGTATAACTATCACAACATTCCTTGTATTGTTTCATGTTGCCAATACTTCCGTGCATATGATCTTGATGATCTGAATTTGAGTACTTATGCACCTGTGGCCTTTTGACCTGAATTGTGCTCGGCTATGAAATCTCTGTTTGACATTTGAAAAAGCATTTATTCATGAATAGTTGTTTTGACCACCATGTTGTTTTGTTGTTATCCATAGATGATGTATAACTATCCATCTTTTCTCACACGTGTACACTTGCATATTTTGTATTTGAACTTGACTGTTTACTGGGACTTGTTATTTTCACTTCATATTGCTCTGTCCATGTTTGTACCTTGGTGAACTGTCACTTGGATTTTTAGATATTTTGACTGTTTCTAGAGTTCAACAATTCCTATGAAATTTAAAATGGTACTAGGCTTTGCCATTTTGTTTTTGCACTTGAAGCTGAGTATATACAATTGTTGTTGCTTGCTTGGCCGATGCTTGTATTTACTTACTTAAGGACTGATAAGAACAGTTGTTTGATTGTGCCTTATTCATCACTGTTTCTACATTTGTTCAGTTTTGTATTTATTTCTTGGGCTTGCACAAAATTAGCTTAAACACTGAACTTGCGTTAACCATTTTGAAACTGTTATTACCAGAACTGATACTGCACTTGAATTTTGCATTGCACTGTCCTACTGTACTTTGTCGACTTGTGTTTGGTAAATTTGTACATGATTCATTGCACTCGACCCTTGTACCATATATTTTGCTTCATTGTTTACATGTACCTGAAACACCATTTAGCTACATCTCCAATCCTTGGCAATGTCCAATGTCACATGTTTTTTTTTTGGAATTGATCATGCTGTAAACACATCTCTTTTGAACTTTTCTTGTGAATGCTATGTTGACTTTACTTGCATTATTGAGCCATGCAGTATTCACTTGCCTCACCATGCACCTGGGTTGATCATATTTGTATCTCTATGATCCGGATTCATTTCACTTTTACTTGTTGTATCCTCTTCTTTTAAAACTGAAATGTCTTTTGTAATTAGTTGATTCATTTTGATGCTGGTGCATACAATCACCATTCATGCACGAACACTTGCTCGACACTTGCTTGTTGTGTTATTCACTTCCCTAGATTTTTTGCTGTACAATGCTTTGTGTCATCATGCATATTTGAATTTTCCTTGTTGCTCGATCATTTTAGCTTTTTATTTTTATTTGCACTTTTGGCTTGACCATTTGCATACTGATTTGCACTGAGTCGAGAAGGTCCTTGTGGCTACTCCTCGGATGCATACTGATTGGCGTGGCAGTCCATACGTGTATATTTATACACGTGTGTATATGCAGCCATCTGACTGATTTACTATCCCTGCATATTAGATCATGTTCAGAAAAATGATGAGAAACACACCATAATTCTGAGGCAAATAAAATTTAAAAATAAATATTTATTTGCTTTTATTTAATTTTATTTTTGTTGCAGTGTACTGTATGTGTTCTTCTGTATGTGACAGGTATGAAGATGACTGGATTGGAGCACGTGAAGGTTCAGAAGACAGAGTGTTAGTGTGTGTATATGTAAATGTAATGAAGAATATGTGTATATGAAATCGATTATAGACGTGATTAAAAAATTGTACTGTTATTTGTAATAAACAGATGCGATTGAAATAAAATAATATTTTATTATGTTCAATTCAATCTATCTATTTTTATTTGAATTCCTTTAGTATTACAGTTTCATGTGTGATGTGTCATGTCAGAAATATTCAAAAACTATTTGAATTGTAAACAGTGGAGTGATGTATATGTAATATTTCAAATGCTGAAATAAAATATTTATTTAAATAGAAAATACTATTTGAATATTTAATTCTGTGTGATAGTATTCTATTCAAATAAATATTTGTTTCTGTGTGTGATGTGAAATCTAGAATAGTACTGTTTACAAACACATTTATGGAATAATATATATGTATAAAATAATATATATATATATATATATATATGTTTGTTATCATCAAACAAAAATCATATTGTCATACTCAACAAGGTCAACAATGGAATCTCAGTTCATTGCTCTGGATAAAGCCGCGGAAGAAGTAGATTGGCTTAAGGAGTTTTTAGAGGACATTCCAAATTGGGAAATACCAGTACCCCCAATATGTATACATTGTGATAGTCAATCTGCTATGGGAAGGGCAAATAGTACATTGTATAATGGTAAATCTAGACATATTCGTCATGGGCATAAAACCATAAGACAACTTCTCTCTAATGGAGTTATCACTATAGATTATGTAAGGTCAAAGGGTAACATTGCGGATCCACTAACTAAAGGCTTGCCTAGAGAGAAAGTTCAAACCTTATCGATGGGAAGGGGTTTAAGACCTATAAAATAAAAAGTTTTTCTAAACGGAAATCCCACCTAGTTGACTGGAGATCCCAAGATCTAGGTTCAAAGGGACAACTAAGTTTAAAGATAAACTTGACAACACTGTTAAAATACAAACCATTCCTATGATAAGTTAGTGCACAACCCGTTGGAGAATAGGATAAGCTTAGCTTTTAATGATGTCTATATTGTGGTGTCATAAATGACCCAAGTGGAGTATTGCGGGATACTCTTTATAGAATCACCTAAGTGGGTGTAAAGGCGCCTCTTCAAGAAGAATTGTAAGGTCGAAATTTTCAACTATGAGACTAAGCAGGTGTTCATGGCAAAAACGAACACAAACAGAGAACCAAGGGGTTAAGAAACAGTTAACGTGTGTAATCTTTATAGACTTACACAAAAGGCTTACTGTTCAAAGACAATCTGGTCCAATGATTCACCAGTAGGTTATAACGATAAACATTAGGAAAAGTTCAAGGCCATTGTTCTACTTTTACCGATACGCTAAATGTTTCGCAATATTTTAGAACAAAAAATTAATTAACCTCTCATTCATATGGGGGATTTTTGGAAATGAATGAGAAGGTTAGGGAAGAAGAGGTTATGTGGTAGTGGAGAAATACAAAGAAACAAAGTCCCATATTGTGTGTGTCTTGTGGATACATCTCCATAAATACCAAAGCCCCGCATTCTATATCAAACAAATGACATAAGCACATAAGGACTTGAATGAATGGGCTATGTAGGCATTGGGCCTTCATATTAAATATTAAAATATAAAAGATAAGGGCCTTGGGCTCTTGGGTCTCGTGATCAAATGGGTCGCCGACTATTTAATGCGTGGAAAGTAGTTTATTTTTACATAGATGTGTCTGTTCGCCTGAACAGTGATCAGATGCGTCCGTTTGAACCAGCGTGCCTGTACGGACTACCCAGAAAGGCCCCCTCCACCGCTATATATAGGCGGTCTGACAGAGCCATTGATCATCCAACAGATTAACTCATTTTGTCTCCTTCTTCTTAACTACTAATCTATTCTTAAAATAAACTCACTTGAGCTCATTGTTGCTCCGCAATTGTAAGCGATACTTTGCAGAGATCGGTCTGTTTTATCTTGGGAAACAATTGCTCACATACATTCAGCGCCGTAGAGGGGACAATATTGTTTCAAGGTAATAGATTTACTCTGGACTCGGACAATACTAACAGGTACTCTTCTTTACCCCTGTTCTGCGCTGTTGCAAATCCGATCATGCTTTTTGCCGTTACTAATTTTGAATATAGTTCATACTAGTAACACTTCTTGACGTCACAATTGGATAGTGACAATTTATTGATTGTTGTCGGGATCGTGCTATATTTGCATTGTTACGAACAACAGAAATAACTAATGGTTTGGTTAGTAGCTAAAAAGGGGGACTGTTATTGGAGTGAATGAAAGCATAGAAGGCGGTTTTGGTTATTAACATGGGGGAGGCGCTGTGTATTCGGAGGGAACGAAAAAAATAGGAAGGAACCGTGTCCAGAGCGAAGCACGGTACGAAGTGGAAGAAGGTAAAGATGTACAGTAGTGCCTAATAATCCTTTTCTTGCCTAATTATATTTATATGGATCCTAATCTAGCTTAAGTGCTTAACCATGTTTAAAAATTCCTAACAAGTAATTTTATATATAAAGTTATTCTCAATTGAATACAGTGCCAGCTAAGTATGATTCCAGTATTATTAAACGTGGCCATTTTACTAGTTATTAAAAACGCCTAATTCTGTTTACACCTTGCCTAATCCATTTTATCTTGTGCCTAAGTAAGTATTAAAATGTTAACGTAAGGCTATTAATAGCATGACTAAATGCGCCTGGGAAAGCATGCGGTTTGTAATTTTACATATACAAGGCTATTAATAATTAACGTGAATCTTAATCTGCCTAATTATATTCTAAATATGCCTAAGGCCGTTTGGTTATGCCTAATCACCTAATATGTCTGATCGATATTTTGTTCCTAAATATATTTTAAATGGCCTAACCAGTTTTGGATTTACAATAGCATATAACCTGGCCTTGGGAAACAAATGCGCCTAAATGTATGCCAAATTGCATGTAACTGTGTTGAATAAAGATTATACTAATGTTAAATATGGATTTAGAAAATAAATTATTACTAAGTTTTCTTTTAATAATATTATTTAAATGAACGAGTAATGTATAAATTTAAATAATTGTAATACAGTCATGGAAACGGACAAGGCGAGGAACATTGGAACCATATCAACAGGCGTGATGTTATGGAATTGGATGGACGAAGTTAAACGCAGCTAAAGGCTTGTAAAACAAACTGTTTTAATCGACAACCAAAAATCAAGGTGAGTTCAACTCACTTAGTATTTATCCCACTTATATTTTATACAAGTCGGGTTTAAATAATTGTGTGCTATGGCTGTTAATGATGGATGCTGAATATTCTATTTGCATTGTCTGAAGTGATTAAATTAAACATTTGTTTAATTTGATATTAAACAAATCATTTTTTTAATGATTATTTCCAAAAGAGGTAACTTACCTCGTTGGTTACATTTATAATAATATAAACGTCTTCAATTGAAATATGGACGTTTGGATTGTTGTTATTGTTGATGGTTGAATATTATATCTATTTATTTAAATAGATGATACTGTTAAGATAACGTATTTGGATGCAGGGAAAACAGGTTGGAGGGATCCAAGTGGATTCCTCAAATATATTAGTTGTTATTTATTTTCATATTATCATTATATGAACTGTTTTGATTAGATAATTGATTTGGTTATTAATTGTTGACTAGAAATTCAACATTTGTTTTGTTTTAACCTATGGACGATATTGGTTGAGCAATAAGTAGCAGTTGGCCCCAAAAATATATCGTTTTTAATAATATTAATTTACCATCAGGTGAATTGACGGTAATGAAGTTATAAAAATTATTTTATAACTGAAGATGGATTTTGAAATCAATATATTTGAATAAAGGTGTAACGTCCCGTATTTTCTGACCATTTATTTGAAATATTTTATTTATTTAAAATATTGATTTGAGTTTAAATAAGGGGATTTAACCATTTTAATTTGAATATTTAAATTATATTTATAATATAATAATATTTTATTTTCGGGATATTTGGAGAATGTTAAATTTGCTGTATAATGTGAACGAGCGATCTAAAGTGGTTTAAATATGGTTTATATTAAAATTATATTAATATATTCATTATTAAAACAATGTCAGAATGTTTAATTTATAATTATATTATAAAACAAGCTGCAGCGGCGCGGTAGTTCGTAATTTGGCGTTTTGAACTTTAACTGTCTGTACAGGATTCAAAATAAGCCGGATTTTCTCGAAACAAGAAACGCTAGAATCTATTTGATAATATTTTTCTAATGAGAGAGAAAAATCTAGTTTTCATAGCATAGATTTTATTTTATGACCAAATAAAATTTTGAAAAGGTCGCTATGGAATTCCTTTATATATTATAGCGAATATTATATGAAATAAATGGTTTTTAAATATTTTAAATGTTGATTTGGCTTGAAATTCAACCCGGGATATTTTACGTTGATAGTATATCAAATTCTGGTCGTGTACATCCAATTGCAATATTTTATTTATATTATATTGAGGTATTTTAAAATTGGGTTATTTTATTCGAATTGGGCAGTTATAAAAGGGACTTTATTTGAACGACCTTCGTTTTCGACGAAACAAATTTTTTTGGGACCGCAATAGTTAATTATTGCTAGATTTCAAGTGGCGCGTCAATCGGGGTTAATTTGTGAGCGTAGCAAAATAAAATACAAATAAAAACGACCATTTGAACATGAACGAGGGCCATTCGAGCAAACAGACTCGGAATTCGACGAAACACGTTTCATTATGACCGTATTGTCAAATTATACTATGCCATCCATTCTCATCTCGAACGGAGTTTGTATCTGAGCACAGCAGCGAATAAACAGTGTTAAAAATAGCGATAAGCACGAAATAAAAATCGTCGGTCGTTGTCAGACATCACGTCAAGTTAAAATAATAATTATCCCGCATATATAAACCACCCCAAATCAGAATTTCCAGCCCAATTCATTTTCCGTTCAGTAATTTTGTAAATAAGCCCCTCTTTACAAAACAAATTATATCTTCCAATCTGTGAAGAATTTGCTAGGGGGACCCGAAGCAAACATGTAGATTGGGAGGAGGGGAATCTCCAGTAAAAAGTTGGGGAGGTATCGTCGAGTGTGGTGGCCGGAAATCGCGAAGGACGGTGGAAAATGATTTTCGTTTTTCATGGTTTTTGAGGAGATTGGGTCGACGATTGACGAAGCTGTTAAAGGGGAGTGTAGAGGAGGAGTAGAGCTTCGATTTGGCTGTGATCTCGGGTCTTACAATGGTCTGTGGTGAGAGAAATCAGGAGATGAACGGAGGGGACTGTTTGGGTTGGATTTCCAAAGTGGCGGACAGATTTCGCTAATTTCCGGCACCGTGGCTTGTCGAGGCTGATGATGGCTGAAGGTCGATGGAAGAGGTGAAGGAGGCGGCCAGTTGGGTGGTTCTTCGGTGACCTATGGCGTATGGTGGTGGCGGAAATTCCTAGATGAACGGAAAATGAGGTCTTCCATGTTTTTGAGTGTTGTGGGACCTACAAGGGGTTGTTGGGGACGGGGATAGTCAGCGATGGAAGGCAGGTCGATGGCGGTCCTGCCGGTGATGGGTGGTCGGAGTCTGGGGCTCTGGTGGTGGCACGACGTCGGTTTGAAGTGGAGGCTGAAGTTCGATGAAATGGTAAAAATGGGGGATCGGGTTTTTCAAAGAGGAAAGGGGAAGATGCGTGACCCCTGCTGACGTGGATAAGTGGTTAGCGTAAATTAAGGTAGTTAATTTAATCTAATTATTAATTAGTCAATTTATAATTTCCTCTATATATATTAAAACTTTAAACTAGCATATCTTGGTCATACGTTAACGAAATTCAGTGAAACTGGATCCGTTGGGATAGCAGGGACGAGACCTAGACAATGGCACTGACTAGGAGTCGATTGGACGCAGTTGAAGTTTCAGCAAATTTTGAACGTTTGTCTCAAATTTAAAGGAACAAACGCGTCCACCGTCAACCGAATAATCTGGTGAGTTAATTCTCACACCTTCTAGAATCCTGTGATGTGGTAAATTCATATTAAAATATAATTTACCATTTAAAGTTATAAATTGGTTGATTGGTTGCTATTGGCTGATTATTGTTTGGTTGGTTGCTGTTATTTAATGTTTTAAAAAAATAGATTATTGAAATTTATGCACTATTATGAAATGTTATAACGAGCTGTGGTGCAAGGAAGAACAGGTTGGAGGGATCCGACCGGATTCCTCAAATATTGTATTTGTTGTTTGTTTACAGTATTTGAACTGATTTAACCCCATATGGTAGCAAACCCTGTTTGAACGTGATGATTGAATAGATATTCACCTGTGTTGTGTTTAAAATCAATCGACAAGTGTTGATTGGGTAATTGGCAGTGAAAGGCCTAAAATGTATAGTTTTAAACGTCGTTCTACCGTTCGGTGAATTGATGCAGTTTTAAAGTTATAAATTATTTTATAACTGAATTAAAGTTTTTCAATTATTTTATATAAATAATTAAATTAGAAATTTAGAAATAAATAATTTAAATCGAGTTTATAAGAAAAATTATTTAAATGGTTTATACCAGTTTTAAAAGAAGAAAGCCAAAATGTACCTATGGGTTGGTAGAATAGGTTAATTGTTTTTAAACAATTAAATGGTGTTTTTAAATTAATTAGGTTATTTAATTAATTTAGAAGGGGGAAATGACAAATGATATTCAGTTAATAGTTAACTGATATGTAGGTTGGTAAAATCGACCGTTGTTAATTGAAATTGATAAGGGAATTAATTTGATTTAAATTCTTTGAATATTCGTTGAGTTTAACGAAAGGTGTTAAATGGTAGTTAATCTTCGATTAACTAGAATCCATAGAAGTTATAGAGATTGTTTAGTGTTAAATTATTAGTTAATCTTCGATTAACTATAAACTAAGGAAATTATCGAATTGTTTAGTGTTAATGGAATTGATTTTTATTTAATAAGCTTTTAAAAATGATAATAATTCTATTTTTTAATTAATATCAAAGTTAACCATTTTAATATGATTAATATATAAGTTAATTATTATTTTATTTAATAATAATTAAAGCATTGACTTTTAATTGGAAATTCAATTAAGAAATGATTAAGTGGCGTTATGGTTTGATCAAAGCGGCGATAAGAATTATAAAAAGAGTTATAATTCAAGCTTCAAACGAGATTGATAAATTGAACTGTTAAGTATATTTAGGGGTTTAAATAAGGTTTTACTCAATTTCTAAATTAAGTAAAGTAAATTCAATCGAATGAAATTATTAGGGAAGATGGTTAATAAATTAGAATTTGGTAAGGGTAATGGTTTTAAAATTAAATATAAGAAGTTGTTTAATTTGACTTATGGGAGTATTGTAAGTATTTAAGGAGAAATCCAAGCGAGGCTTAGGAAAAGGTTTTTAAACCAAAACGATATCTTTAAAAGGTTAAAGAATTTTTTTAAATGAAACACTATAACTGAAATAAGGGTTTCAAAAGCAAGGGGAAATACATATAGTGATTTTGGTTAAAAGTTGTTAAAGGGATTTGGGAATAAAATCCAAGTAAAAGAGTTCTTGTTGTAGGAAGATGGAAAACGGATTTTTATCCAAGATAAACTCTATTATAGAAAGGCCCAGATAGATGAAATCAAATTATTTGACGAGGGATTTTCAATAGAACTTAAAATGTATAAGCGAAATAATGTTTTAAGTTAAAAGTAGTGTTTTATAGAATATTTACATAATTAAAGGAATTAAGTAAAGAGATTTATTGAACGAGGATTTCAAATATAAGGAACGGGTTACAAAACCATATTTGAAATCAAAGTGGTAAATGAAAATTTTAATATCAGTGGTTAAGTTACAAACTGGCATTTATTCTAAGATAAGAACGTTGTCGATCAAGGTCTGAGAGGTAAATAAAATACCCCAACTTGAATGGCTTCATTATTATTGAGGAGTGGTATTAGTTTGGGATGAGTGAAAGTATTTAAAATAGTTTTTGTTACAATTGAGAATAAATATAAAGTTTAATTATATTGAAAGAATTAAAGGTTGATTTACCATTTATTTATTTATTTGTAAAAAGGCCAAGTAGTGCCAAGTACAAAAACAGCAAACACATGTTATTCACACATTTGTTATTTGATAGTTAAATCACTGACTATCAAACCTGACCAATACGATTGTTGGTACGGAAAGACCGGGATCGAAATTATATTCGAAAACCATTCTGAACCAACAGATACGTGAAGATGGTAATTGAAGATGGAGCAATTGAAGACCGTGGATCTTCCTAAGCGGAAGGACTACTTATCGAATTCCTCTAGCTTGCAACCAAGGTTATTTGGTTTGTGATTCTGTCGTGGTTGAAATCTACGGATTTGCAAGGACTTCTCGCTATCGATCCATGGGGTGATTCCTATATAGGATGTGGTAGGAGGGTGCCTTCGGTTCATCCTGTTCCTGGATGACTTGTATGGATGAATGTCTGAAAGAGTATATCCTAAGAACCACGTACGTTGATTTTTACAAATATACCGAGTTGGTGGCAAAGAGGGGCACCTCTTTAATACCCAGAGTATATTTGTGGACGTCAATTAGTGATTTGACGGATCTTACAATGTGGCATTCAAAGTGAATGATGACCAGATGTTCTAGAGATAAATTCTAGCCTCAAGCCTCATCAATCGGGAAAAGACAAAAATCGGTCAGGCAGCATGGCTATGTGGGTCGCTCCCATTAGGGTGTATAATCACATATCTAGAGAAATTCCATTTGTGTATTTAATCTATATTCGATGTTGTCCCTTTTACGGGAGACGGTTGCTGATCCCAACCGTCGGTGATATACATTTGATACACTCAAGCGAAATGAGTGGTCGGTCGTGTGTGGGTCGGGTTGCAAGACGTTCTTGTTGAACCCAGTGTGTTCGCCTCTAGACACTATCTAAAGGTGGTCCCATACCTTGTCATAGTTGGAATCTAATCTCCCAGAAGCGTCCGCGGTTTTGGTTTGTATACTATATATGTGGAGCGTGAGATGTAAGTGTTCCGCTAGATTGCTATTTATTTGTATTTAGACACTATGATAATATCAGAATAAGTTATGATTTCAAAATGTTTTGGGTTATAGTAAGGTAAAAACCATCCGTGTTTATGTGTGGGCTGGTCTTACAATTATCCTTTGATTTCATAAAAGGTTTTCCAAAATTAAACAAGTTGCGTGTTATGTGAATTTATCACCGATAGTATCCCAGACTGACCCGGTGTATTTTGCTTTGCTTCAAATGTGCTCGGGTCAGACCGAGTATGTTCCAGGTTAGGTTTCGCTTGAAGTTTCAGGAGCTAGAAGCAGGAGGCTTCACCGCTAGTTACGTAAAGTTATTATTCCATTGTGTCTGACATATGTTGTACTCTGATGATTGGTATGTCTATACAGTTCTTTTGTATAAAAAGTTTTGTTATATAATATTTTATCTGTTCCGCTGTGAGATTATGATGTGGTGTTCTTCTTCTTTCTTCTATTCTAATATTCTTTCTTTCTATTCTCACCCTCTAATTTCTTTCTATTGACAATCTGGGGTTCGATACTTGGATTTTTGGCAAGTGATACGGGTTTATGTATTGTTGTCAAAAATTCGAGCATCGAGTTTTCCCCCGGGTCGTTGCAGTGGTATCAGAGCTATTGGTTTAGAGATAACCTTGGCTCTGTGGTGTGACTCAATAGAGATGGGGTTAGCAATACCCTAGATTGAGTTTGGATATAGATATATGAGAGCGCATATTTGTAATTTGATATAAAATTATTTTTGAAATTATTTTTTCCTAATATATTTTGTAAAATAATAAAAGTGATGATTTCCATAAATAATTATAATATGGGAAATCAATTGGATTTGTTGATTTGAATGATATGCTTGGATGGTGTGGTTGATTGCTTGAATATAAACTTGAAAAGGGTTGAACTTGGTTGAAAACTAATCTGAAATGAATAAGTTGAAAAAATCATCCAGACTAAATAGATATAGGTGAATATTTAAAGTAAATCTTAAATATGGGACGTGAGAATGTTAATACTAATATTTGGTCTCCCTTATACTAAGTAAACTGTAAGAAGTATAATCGAACTTGAAATTTCAGAATTTGACATGTGTTGGGAAAACGGTAAGTCAATGGATTATTTGGGAATCAATGGATTGTATGGTTGGTTGTGTGGATATTGATTCGGAACTCGATTGAGGACCAATGAATGAACCAAGGTCTAATGGATCAGAATGGATAATTAATAAATGGATTGCTAAACCTTGGTTATAATCTCGTGTGGATTGAATTGTGTGTAAAATTGATCAGAATATATGATATGGATGTTTTGAACATAATTGACCTTGTTTAAATGATTAATGAGTTCATTTGAGTGAGAACAGGTGCAAGTGACCAATTCAGCTTTAAAACCCAGCCAAGAGGATTCTGAAGTTAACTGAATCCAGTTGGCATGCTAAATAAGCAAGTTTGAATATAATTTATCGCTTATTGCGTAATAGCGCTCGCAAAAAGGTACGCCTACAAAAATACAAAATTTTTTGTTTTTATTTGGGTTTTGAGTTTGGATTTTGAATTTTTTCAACCATGATGGTCGATGTACACATATTTATCGAACCTGCGATATTGCAGATGTCCCTCCGTACAGGGGAGACTCTGCCAAAAAATTTCCAAAATATAAGGTGTTAGAATTTTTTTGAATATTTTAGAAAATTCTTTTATTTGAAATAAATTGGTTTTAAAACCAATTGGGCCAGTTTGGAAATAAAACCCAATTTTAAATTAAATATTTTTGTAAAGATAATAGGTTGTAACGTTCTTTCTACCTTAGCAATTTCGAGGACGAAATTATTTTAAGGGGGAAGGAATGTAACGTCCCGTATTTTCTGACCATTTATTTGAAATATTTTATTTATTTAGAATATTGATTTGAGTTTAAATAAGGGGATTTGACCATTTTAATTTGAATATTTAAATTTTATTTATAATATAATAATATTTTATTTTCGAGATATTTGGAAAATGTTGAATTTGCTGTATAAGGTGAACGAGCGATCTAAAGTGGTTTAAATATGGTTTATATTAAAATTATATTAATATATTCGTTATTAAAATGACATCAGAATGTTTAATTTATAATTATATTATAAAACGAGCTGCAGCGGCGCGGTAGTTCGTAATTTGGCGTTTTGAACTTTAACTGTCTATAAAGGATTCAAAATAAGCCGGATTTTCTCGAAACAAGAAACGCTAGAATCTATTTGACGATATTTCTCTAGTGAGAGAGAAAAATCCAGTTTTCATAGCGTAGATTTTATTTTATGTCCAAATCAAATTATGAAAAGGTCGCTATGGAATTCCTTTATATATTATAGCGATTATTATATGAAATAAATGGTTTTTAAATATTGATTTGGCTTGAAATTCAACCCGGGATATTTTACGTTGATAGTATATCAAATTCTGGTCGTGTACGTCCAATTGCAATATTTTATTTATATTGAGGTATTTTAAAATTGGGTTATTTTATTTGAATTGGGCAGTTATAAAAGGGACTTTATTCGAACGACCTTTGTTTTCGACGAAACAAATTTTTTTGGGACCACAACAGTGAATTATTGCTAAATTTCAAGTGGTGCGTCAATCGGGGTTAATTTGTGTGCATGGAAAACGGACTCGGAATTCGACGAAACAAGTTTCATTAGGACCGTATCGTCAAATTTTACTTTGCCGTCCATTTGCATCTCGAACGGAGTTTGTATGTGAGCACAGCAGCGAATAAACAGTGTTAAAAATAGCGATAAGCACGAAATAAAAATCGTCGGTCGTTGTCAGACATCACGTCAAGTTAAAATAATAATTATCCCGCTTATATAAACCACCCAAATCAGAATTTCTAGCCCAATTCATTTTCCGTTCAGTAATTTTGCAAATAAGCCCCTCTTTACAAAACAAATTATATCAACCAATCCGTGAAGAATTTTCTAGGGGGACCTGAAGCAAACATATAGATCGGGAGGAGGGGAATCTCCAGTAAAAATTTGGGGAGGTATCGTCGAGTGTGGTGGCCAGAAATCGCGAAGGACAGTGAAAAATGATTTTCGTTTTTCATGGTTTTTGAGGAGATTGGGTCGACGATTGACGGAGCTGTTAAAGGGGAGTGTAGAGGAGGAGTAGAGCTTTGATTTGGTTGTGTTCTCGGGTCCTACAATGGTCTGTGTGAGAGAAATCAGGAGATGAACGGAGGGGACTGTTTTGGGTTGGATTTTCAAAGTGGTGGATGGATTTGGCTAATTTCCGGCGCTGTGGCTTGTCGAGGCTGATGATGGCTGAAGGTCAATGGAAGTGGTGAAGGAGGCGGCCAGTTGGGCGGTGGTCCGGTGACCTATGGCATATGGTGGTTGAAATCTACGGATTTGCAAGGACTTCTCGCTGCCGATCCATGGGGTGATTCCTATATAGGATGTGCTAGGAGGGTGCCTTCGGTTCATCATGTTCCTGGATGACTTGTATGGGCGAATGTCTGACAGAGTATAGCCTAAGAACCACATACGTTGATTTTTACAAATATACCGAGTTGGTGGCAAAGAGGGGGCACCTCTTTAATACCCAGAGTATATTTGTGGATGTCAATTAGTGATTTGACAGATCTGACAATGTGGCATTCAAAGTGAACGATGACCAGATGTTCTAGAGATAAATTCTAGCCTCAAGCCTCATCAAATGGGAAATGACAAAAATCGGGCAGGCAGCATGGCTATGTGGGTCGCTCCCATTAGGGTATATAATCACCTATCTAGAGAAATTCCATTTGCTTCTTTAATCTATATTCGATGTTGTCCCTTTTACGGGAAACGATTGCTGATCCCAACCGTTGTTGATATACATTCGATACACTCAAGCGAAATGAGTGGTCGGTCATTTATGGGCCGGGTTGCAGGACGTTCTTGTTAAACCCAGTGTGTTCGCCTCTAGAGATACACTATCGAAAGGTGGTCCCATACCTTGTCATAGTTGGAATCCAATCTCCCAGAAGCGTCTGCGGTTTTGGTTTGTATACTATATATGTGGAGCGTGAGATGCAAGCGTTCCGCTAGATTGCTATTTATTTGTATTTAGACACTATGATAATATCAGAATAAGTTATGATTTCAAAACGTTTTGGGTTATAGTAAGGTAAAAACCATATGTGTTTATGTGTGGGCTGGTCTTACTATTATCCTTTGATTTCATAAAAGGTTTTCCAAAATTAAACAAGTTGTGTGTTATGTGAATTTATCACTGATAGTATCCCAGACTGACCCAGTGTATTTTGCTTTGCTTCAAATGTGCTCGGGTCAGACCGAGTATGTTCCGGGTCAGGTTTCTTTTGGAGTTTTAGGAGGTAGAAGCAGGAGGCTTCACCGCTAGTTACGTAAAGTTATTATTCCACTGTGTCTGACATATGTTGTACTCTAATGATTGGTATGTCTATACAGTTCTTTTGTATAAAAAAATTGTTATATTATATTTTATCTGTTTCGCTGTGAGATTCTGATGTGGTGTTCTTCTTCTTTCTTCTATTCTAATATTCTTTCTTTCTATTCTCACCCTCTAATTTCTTCCTATTGACAATATGGGGTTCGATACTTGGGTTTTTGGCAAGTGATACAGGTTTATGTATTGTTGTCAAAAATTCGAGCATCGAGTTTTCCCCCGGGTCGTTACAAAAGGCTTTAATTAATAAAAGGAAATTAATATGTATTATTTATTATTTAAGTTTTTAAGTAATTAGTAAGTGATTTTGTAAAATAAACTCTTATGTTATAATATTTGTAAGTAGACGGGCATGAATTAACGAAATGGTTAAAAAATGGATAAATTGTTTCCAAGAGACGATTAAATGGAATTATTTAAATTAATTATATTAGAAGAAGGGCTAACTGGAATTGATTAACAAGATAAATCATGGTTTAAACTGATGAAGTAAACTAATTTAGAATTAGTTATTAGATCGATTTATTTTTAATTAATCAAATAAAATAGTTTAACAAACATTTATTTTAACTTTAATAAGATTAAAAAGGAATTTACTGTTTAATTGAGTTAAATAAGAAGTTAACTATTTCTACGATAGTATGATGATATAGATCATTATTTTAATGAATAATGGTTTGAGTGATCAAGCCATAAATGAGATTCATTAAGGTAAGTAATCAAAGATTGATATTGGAATATAATTGGATTTTTGAAAGAGTTATCGAACGGGTTTTATATTGAAGCCGAGTTTATAATTAAGTCATAAAAATGGATTTTAAGCCAATACGATAGGTTAAAATAAGGGTCGGGATAAATAGGGTTTTATATTTAAAATCTGAGAGTTGTAAATGATATTTATAAAAGGGGCATGAGGAAAAGATGTTAAGTTAAAATTTAACAATGAAATTTGGAACGAGATTTTGAAATAGGGGAAATGGTTAAATGAATTAGAATATAATGGGTTGATGTCGAGTTAAGATAAGAACGTTGTTGATCAAGGTCTGAGAGGTAATTTAAAATACCCCAACTTGATCGACTTAAGGATTATCAAGGGATGATATTAGTTGTAATGGAGAAGATATTAAAAGGAATTTATTTTGGGAAACGATAATGTAACGTTATATGGAAATATATATAATGGATTTCAAAATAAAAGGAAATTAAAATGGCTTGAGAATATGAAATGATATTTCCATGGAAAAAGGAAATAAAGGAGATTTGCGAAAATAATACGATATTTTCAAAGTAAGAAGATGAGATTTTGAGTGAGTGGCGGTGATAGTGTTCAAATAACGAAGCAAAAGGAGATGTCGTAATGATTGTTTTATGAATGACAAATTAAGTTGATAATAGGAAATAAATGGTGTTGTAACTAATGTTTGAAATGATATAAAATAGAAATTGGATATGGTTATTAAATATTTTTCTAAGTATTAGATTAAAATGATTTTGAGAAGACTAATATATTGAAATGAGATTAAATACCATGTTTTAAAGTATGGAATGTTTTAAAAGTTTAACTTAACCATTCTTTAATTTATTTTTAAATAAAAAGAGCCAAATGGTGCTGAGTACTGAACAAGTGAACATATTTTTATGATTTAATGATTGTTTATTTGATTGTTAAATAACTGACTATCAAATCTGACCAATACGATTGTTGGTACGGAAAGACCGGGATCGAATGTATATTCAAAAACCATTCCGCCCAACAAATACGAAACATTGGAGATACCAGATGCTAATCAAGATGGAGAAATTGAAGAACGTGGATCTTCATAAAATGGTAGAATTACTTATAATCTCTGGTTTAGCGGCTAGAGATATACTGTGACTCTGTCATGGTTGAAATCGATGGATTTGCAAGGACTACTCGCTACTGATCTATATGGTGATTCCTAGGATGCAATAGGAGAGTGCCTTCGGTTTGTCCAGTCCCAGGACAACTTGTACGGATGGGTGTTTGACAGAGTATTTTCAAAGGGATTACGTATGTTGATTTCTTCAAACATACGAAGTTGGTGGCAAAGAAGGGAAACTTCTTTAGCCTAACAATCTGAGTATTTTTGTGGAAATCAATTAGTGATTTCCGATGGATCTGACAATGTGGCATTCAAAGTGAATGGTGGTTTGCTATCTTAGAATGGAAATTCAAACCTCAAGCCTCACGACCGGGAAATGAAAAAAATCAGGCGGGCAGCATGGCCATGTGGGTCGCACCCATTAGTTTGTATAATCACCTATCTAGAGAAATTCCTTTTGCTTCTTTAATCTATCGATGTTGTCCCTTTCGGGAAACAGTTGCTGATCCCAACCGTTGGTGATACACATTCGATACACTCAAGCGAAATGAGTAGTCGGTCATGTGTGGGCCGAGTTGCGAGACGTTCTTGTTGAACCTAGTGTATTCCCCTCTAGAGATACACTATCGGCAGGTGGTTCCGTACCTTGTCATAGTCAGAATCTAATCTCCAATAAGCGCCCGCGGTTTTGACTGTATACTATATACGTGGAGTGTGAGATGCAAGCGTTCCACTAGATTTACATTTATTTGTATTTAGACACTATTATAATATTAGAACATATATTGATATCAAAAATGTTTTGGGTAATCGTAAGGTAAAAATCGTCCATATTTATGTGTGGATTTGGTCTTACGATTATCCTTTTCTTTCAAAAAGATTTTTAAACTTTAAAATCATGTTGGATGACCTCCTTAAAACTTTGCAAGTTGTTCTCACTCTGGTTCACCAGACTGGCCCGATGTTTGTAATGCTCGGGTTAGCCCGGTTTTCAAGTTCAGGTCATTAGATACTACGAAGTTCAGAAGACGTGTTGGAGGAGTTCAGACGTATTAGAATTTATTCCTCTGTGTGTTGTATATGAGGACCAATATCTATAACTGTCAAGACATGTTGATGTACTCTGATGATTGTAAGTTTTATTTAAAGCTCTCAATAAATATTTATTTTTATATTATATTTTATTCCGTTGCGATGTGAGACTCTGATTCAGTGTTGTGCTGGTTCATCTTCTTCTTCTATTCCAATATTTCTTTCTTATCTCATCCTCTAAATTCTTTCTACTGGCGCCTGGGTTTTCAGTACAATTTGGGTTGGACTGGTGTTGTTCAGTCAGCTCAAAAGGTACCGGAAATTTGGGTCGTCACAGAAATGCATGCACTCCCTGCTATCACATCACGTTTTTGACTCATACCAGGGTGTGAGGCTCGCGAATTAACGTTATACACAAAGTTATGCTAATTAAAGCTGTGCTTTGATCATCAACCACAAGACTCTGCTTTTCAACAAAAGCCTAGATCATTTGCATCTTAGCATGCCACACTGACAATCCACTCCATACGACTGATGTCTATCAATATATAACCTCAAAGCTCGTACGTTTCAAACAAGGGTGTTAAGCAAGAGAATAAATACTCCGCCACCAAACAGATATATACATACATAGATATTTAATAGAAATCAATCAATACAGAACGAAATCTAATGTCAGACACACATCCATTTACAAGTCCGTTCTGGGTCTAAACGAAATTGGAGGCACGTTATTCCTCGTCCCATATGTCCAATACAGGAGAGAGGTCCTCGCATATCCGGTGGATCTCCAAGTACATCTGGACGATCACCATTTATTACCTTGTCTTGGGTGTACAGCCCAATCAGGACATCAGTAATCATCTAAACGATGTGAAGAACTCCGGTCTTCAACCATTGTCTTCATCGCTCACTTTTAGTCATCGTATTAATTATTCAGAATGGGTAAAACCCGGTCTTTCCAAATAACTTGCGTATTTTATAATCAATAATCAAGTGCTATAAAAACACATCATACGCCTCATTCCAATCCAGAATATTCTTTTATTTAAATATTCACATTTTTAGGAAAGGTTCCCATTAATTTTAGCAAAGATAAAATCCTTTAAATTTATTCTTTAATCTTCCTTTTGATATTAATTCAAAAGATTTGATTTTATCCTTTATCAATTCTAAACCAAATTAAGGTTCATCAACTAGTCGGGATTAGCAAGCCTTACCGAAATAATCATTTATTTATATTAACCCAATCCCAACCTATCCATCCCAACATATCCATCCCATGGAGCAAAACGGGTATTACTCCATATCTAACACCCATTGTTTTATCGGTAAATTTAATTACCATTTCACATTCAAATCTAATTACGGATTTAACTATCGTCTAGAGTAAAACTTGTGGTACTCCACTCTCTAACATTTCATGAATTCGATAAATTTAATTATCTCATTCTCATTTTAATCTAATTAAAGATTCATTAAAACTCTAGTTCAGTTTTAATCTAAAAAATCATTACTTAATGATTATTCAAATTTCAGGAAATAAATCATGTCTTTAACTAGGTTACAGAACCAATGTCATTTAAAACACCGTTCACGATAAACCCAAATCCTCTTCCATTAACTATGGAATCTTCACGGAAAAAAGTTCAATATATAATCGATATAAATATCCGTATCAAACAAATAATATAAATGGAATAATGGCCAAGCCTTTTAAATTCCATATATAGTAACGGTCTTCCTTCACAGAAGCTCATCTCGATTATTACCAAATCGAATTCCATTCAATTCCAATTTAATATATTAAATTGGAAAACTTTACTTCGGAAAATTTCCATTAAACCTTAACAAAAAGATTTATGAATTCCAAATCATCTCTTCACTATTACTTGGGTTAAAGAACAAATGTTATTTAAAACACAGTTCACGATAAACCCAAAATCAATTTTCATTTCAATTCCAGTTAGATTAATTAATTGGAAAATTTCCTTAAATCTTTGTTAAAATATTTATTCTTTTCTCAACTGGGTTTAAGAATAATGTTATTAAAGACACCATTCACGACAAATACCAAAATCCAAATTTGATATTAAATACAGGGCTCTGAATAGAAATAATATCGGCTTATATTCAATATCAAATTCTGAAACCAACAAATATCGTATTGGGAATAACGATATATATATATATATATATATATCTTCCAAATTCCTCAACAATACCCATATAATCACGGAATCTAATATCGAAATATTCCGAAGATTATTTCCATTCAAATTCTTTCAAAATCGTACATTGGAAAATTCTGGTTAGATTAAAACCATTCACAAATCCAGTTTATTTATTTAAAAAAAAATCATCCTAGTCATTAACTAGTCCATTTAGATAAAAATATATTTTTGTCTTTTCTAAACTGGAATTTTCCATCCAAAATCTTCCCAAATCATTTATTATGGTTTTACACTATTTTTCCACATTTTTAATAATTTTATCAAGGCCCGTACAGTCGGTTTCCAATAACGGCCACTGAACTACATCCATAGCGACCTTTTTTTCAAATATGATTTGGAGATAAATCCAAATCCAACCATTAGATTTCAAATCTCTTATATTCATTGGAAAGCTCTTTTTGACATGAACCCAACGGTTCCGGTTTTAGGAGAATCCGATGGTCGGATCTCCCGTAATGTCAATTCGAAGTCAATGGTCGAAATTCGCGAATGGTCGCTGTAATGACCCAGATTTCCGTAACATCAGAGTTGACTATATACATCATACGTCCAACCCAAATATCACGAAAATACGAAAACATTTTTTTTTAGAAGAAAAAGGTAGATGAAGAACAGAAACAACAACACAGAATCTCATATCGCAGCGGAACAAAATATAATATATCGTATCTTTGAAATACAAAAGCTCAACTGTATAACATATACTTATCAGAGTACAACACTTACAACACAACGGAACAACACTATAACTAGATAATGCTGAAGCCTCCTGCTCCAAGCTCCTTTAGATATATCTGAAAAATCCTGAACTACTTGACTGCCCGTACAAATTTAGGCACCCAAGAGTTTAGGTAGAACAAAACAAATAAACTCCGGGTCAGTCATGGGACTGGTATGAGTAAACAGTTTAAAACAGTTTCAGAAAACTAAATGATATCTCATAAGACCACGCCGTATAACACGGAACGGGTTTTTCCCTTATGAAAATCCAAACACTTGATTTAACTTTCAAAATCCCTTTGAAAGGAACGATAGCTTTATATCAAAACTCCTTTGATATTATAATAGTGTCTAAATCAAGTAAATACAATCTAGTGGAACGTTTGCATCTCACGTTCCACATATATATACAATCAAAACCGCAAGCACGTATTGGGTAATGGATTTCCAACTATGACGAGGTATGGAACCACCTTCCGCTGGTATATCTCTAGAGGAGAATACACCGAGTTCAACAAGAACATCTTGCAACTCAGCTACACATGACCGACCACTCATTTCGCTTGAGTGTATCGAATGTATATCACCAACGGTTGGGATCAGCAACCGTTTCCCGAATGGGACAGCATCGACAATAGATTTTTAGAAGTAAATGAAACTCTAGATCAGGTGATTATACAGCCTAATAGGTGCGACCTACATAGCCATGCTGCTTGCCCGATTTCTGTCATTTAACAGTTGATGAAGCTTGAGGTTACACTTTATCATCACATCAGATTCACTTCGAATGCCACATTATCAGATCCATCGACAATCACTAACTGACGTCTACAACAGTACATTACGTGTTAGCTAAAGAAGTTTCCTTCTCCGCTTCCACTCTTGGTACGGTTGAAGAAATCAATGTACGTGACCTTTCTGGAATTACTCTGTCAGACATTCATCCATACAAGTCACCCAGGAACAGGATGAACTGAAGGCACTATTTCTATTAATAGAAAAAGTCCTTGCACTCTACTCCGTCTTCGATTATCTTTGTATAATCTGATTCGCACGCTACTGCCAATACGGAGTGGTTCTTCGGATAATAATCCAACTGGTCTCTCTATATTGACAACGATGGTCAAAACTTCGATAGTCTGTGATTTAACTATCAAATAAAAACAAGTGTTTCGATAGTCGATGATTTAACTATCGAATAAAACAAGTGTTCATCCAAACATCCAACAATCACTGAGCCTTTAATTAATATTTCATTAATTAAATCACTTCTCTATTTCTTTATCAGTATTTGTTAACCAAATATTTTCAATAACCATATTGGCCTTTTACGTTATTTGGAAAACATTTCCGAATATCGCCTTCCTTTATTTTCTAAACTTTAGAAAATATATGCTAGTTATAATTGGAAAATATTCCAATTACTTATCTCTTTTCCGATCTCGTTTCTTTCTATACTTAGGAAATATTTATAATCATATTTCCAAGCTTACATTTATTTGGGTTAAAACGGATGCTGTGTAAAACATCGTTACGACAACCCAAATACTATATTCAACTAACTCTTATCCAACACTGACCTTCGAGCCTGAAATCTTACTATTTATCTGTTAATAATGAAATCAATCAAGTTGGGGTATAACTACCTCTCAGACCTTGACTGAATAACATTTATAACGTCAAAACAGATATGACTACTTACTCGAATAATCAATACCATACAACTACTGATTCACTTTTTAACACGTATACTCTTCCTCTATCTATCCTTACTAGATTTTTTCTTATACTTCCTTTTTGATTATACTATTCTATTTCTAAGTTCATTTTCTTATCGACTTCTATATATATATCGATATGTTGATTTCTAACTATCAAATTATCTTAAAAATATTCTAACTCCTTAAATTCCTGGAAAAATTCGCCATAACCTTCTTTGTACCGGGAGCATCGGGAAAATCCCCAAACTGCCACACAAGCCTTTTCCAATCAAAAAGAAAAAGAAAAGCCAAGCCGCTAGCCGATACGGCGCATAAAATCTCATATATGAATTAAATACATACCTTTTTTTCGGGCATTCTATTTATATACCTTCTAACACTTTATTCCAAACCTATCTCCTGTATATTTATACCTGTCCAATCTATTTTAACTATACCAATCGTTTTAACTCAATTTGTTAATTAAATCTGTTAATTTACCTCTTAGTCTATTCCACTTCTATTTATCCAAATCTATTATCTTCTATTATTCAAATCCTATAATATAAATCCCATTTGAATTCTCTTTATTCAAATTTTATATTATAAATCCCATTTGAATTTCTGTATTCAAATTCTATATTATAAACCCCATTTGAATTCTATATTCAAATTCTAAATTTAAACTCCATTTGAATTCTATATTCAAATTCTATATTCAAATCTATTTGAATTCTCTTTTCAAATTTTATATTCAAAGTCTATTTGAATTCTCTTTTCAAATTCTATATTCAAGTCTATTTGAATTCTCTTTTCAAATTCTATATTCAAAGTCTATTTGAATTCTCTTTTCAAATTCTATATTCAAAGTCTATTTGAATTCTCTTTTCAAATTCTATATTCAAATCTATTTGAATATCTCTGCATTATTTATAAACAACGTTTATAACTTTACTTAAAATCCCCCATTATATATTTATAAACAAAGTTTATAAATTCAATTCAAATCCCATATTTTCCTTTATAAACAAAGTTTATAAATTCGATTCAAAACCCACCTTTTCATTTATAAACAAAGTTTATAAATTCAATACAAGTTAATATTTCCTATAGTTCATTTAAAATTTAAATTCTATTTATAAAAATAGAATTCCCTTTAAAAATCTTAAATACCCTTTCTCGATATTTTTATAAATCAATATTCAAGCCCCAGTGATATTTAAACAATCAAATCAACCAATTTTCAATCATTTGATTTTAACACATCATATATGAATATATATATATGAAATCAAACAAACAACAACAAATAATATATTTTTGAGGAATCCAGTTGGATTCCTCCAACCTGTTTTCCTGCATCCACAGACGTTAGTCAACATAGTAATACCCATCCTGCTTCGAGGCAGGATATCGCGGTATAGAAGGTCATCCACTAATCATAGCGTGGGGCATATAGGGTAATCATCCGCTATGAAATTGCGGGCATCCGCTAATGAAACTGCGGGAATCCAACCAATCATCAACCCAATATATATATAATAGTCAACCAATCCTAGATAACTAATATATTTTTACAGCAATAAATAAATATTTAAAGCATCTAACAATCAACAAAACAATTATTTTTAACTGATAAAAATAATTCTAAATAAAACAAAGTGAGATTTACTCACAGTGAATTTCCTTTTGCCGAATATCCAACTTAAGTTCTGTATTATCGCGGCTACGACTCTACTTGAATGAATTTACTTTTCACCTTTCTTCCCAAACAACTACGAAGCCAACTAAATTATCAATTGATCTATTTCCATGGAGAATCAGCCCAAACTTCCATTTATCTCATTACGGCATTTCGTCGAACACTTCATGGTCAACCTCCCTTCCCAATTTTCATTGCCTTGCCAACTGCCTTATCGTTTTTGTTACTGCTCACTACAACACTGTAAACCCCTTAGCCCTACAGACATGCCTCTACACTGTTTTGTTCCACTCCCTCACCATATCAAAAATCACGCACCTTTAAACTTCAATTCGAACTTCTCCTCTGTTGGCACTCAGACACACTACTCCTTCCCAAAACCCCTCCTAACAAGACAATGAGCAGCATCACCCTTTTCTGAGTATTTTGATCCATATCCACACCCTTTTTAGCTACCGCATCATTTCAGACAACCCCCATTTTCTTCCCAAATCACAGACCGTCATTCCCCTTCGTCAAACTGTCGCACCCTTCCAGTCCGCCCAAATCGAACTCCACCTATTACCCTTCTGTCGAACCAAGCTTTCCAGTTCGAACATCAACTCAGACATCATAGAATCAATAGAATCAACCCAGTTCACCAGAATTGCATCGCAACTCTAACGCCACGTCGAGTTGAACTCGCGAATGCCTCCTTCCCCTTATCGCGATTGATTTCCATATCGCACCAAAACTGAACGCTGTCAAGCTCAAAATCTTGCGGATGTTGGTGAAGGAAATCCCGATTTGAATGAATTCGTGGAGTTTTGATTTTAACAGTGGACAAAGAAGAGAGATGATAGGCTCGGTTTTATTTACTGAAATGAGGAGAGGAGTGCTTTGATTTATAAAGGAACGGATGGACAATATAAAAGGCCATGGGTTCTGTTGATTTGTGGTGATGAAAGGGAGCACGGGTTCTGTTGATTTGTGGTGATGAAAGGGAGCACGGGTTCTGTTTAAGTCCACAAGAAGAAGAATTTACTTTATTTTATTTTAATTTGTTTTTAATAAGCTTTTATCCGATATCCAAAATTAAAACACTCCATGATTCTGAACTCCTTTCTGAACCCAACAACATTCCTCCCTAGGGTTAAACCACCATTCTGAACACACTGGATAGGTCACGAAGTCCAATTCGATCATCTGTAGAAGATATTAATTTATATTGATATAAATTAAATTTCAAATCATTTAAATTCTTCGATAATCATTTAATATTATTATCGTTATAAATTCAAATAAAAGTTCCCATTAATTATTTGAACTATATTAAATTCAAATTAAATTTTGAATTCATCTAAATCCATTTTCGTATTCTGTTATTTTAATATATTCGATATTAAATCGAAATTGATTATTAAATCGATAACTCAAATATAAAAATTCACTTATATTACCAAACCAATATTTAAATTAAATATTAAATATTCAAAAATTAACCCATAAGGATCCAGGTCATTACAATCTTCCCCACTTAAAATAATTTCGTCCTCGAAATTGCTAAGGTAGAAAAAGTGCTACAAACCCATTAACTTTTCAAAACTTATTTATGTTGATACTCAACATTTCAAACTTCCTTACGTAACTCTCTTTCGAATAAATCCCTATTTGATAACTCCTCCCTTCGAATAACTATATTCGATAATCTCTCTTTCGAATAACTAGATTCGAAAACCTTTCTTCGAATAAACTATATTCGATTTACTCTATCAATTTACTCTTATCAATTAACTCTATTGGATTTAACTCTTATCGATTAATTCCTTCCGAATAAGCTATATTCGATAACTCCTTTAACTCTATTCGAATAAACTATATTTGATTAACTCCTTTAATTCTATTCGAAATAACTAATATTTGATAACTCCTTTAATTCTATTCGAATAACTAATAATTGCTTTAACTCCATTCGCTTGACTCTAGATCACAGCGATCACAATGGTTACACCTGATTCCCTCAGGAAACATCCGACCGCCCCAGGCTATCTGCAGCCCTGTGAATTACGCTAGCAGTCGTACGAAATGGAAACTTATCCTGAGTAACTATGTTTGACTAACTCTATCTCAATAACTATATTCGATCAACTTTAATTGAATAACTAACACTCAATTAAATCCTAATTCGATTAACTATGTTCAATTAACTCTATCTGGTTAACTCTTAATTTGAATAACAAATATTCGATAAATTCTAATTGAATAACTAATATTCAATTAACTCTACGGATTAACCCTAACTGATTAACTCTAACTGGTTAATTCTTATCCTAATCGATTTATTCTAACTCTAATCGATTATTTCTTACTCTAATCGACTTCTCCTATTCGAATAATTCCTAGGATAACGTTTATTCATTTATAAAGATTTACTTTTAGTAACGGTTCTTCACTTTATAAATGTTCTCTTTAATAACGTTACTTCACTTATACAAGTGTTGTGTACCCCCCTTCTATTTAAAACTATCAGTGTTAAAAACCAATATCTCTTCTCTATATAAGTTCAGACTTATATATTCTATTTATCAAATGATAAATATTTAATTTAATTTATAAACTGTTATTTATAAATTAATCTTTTCTATTTATCCGTTAAAAACAGGTTTCCATTTTCTATTCATCTTCTGAATATTCCTTTGATTAAATTCTATTTATTTAACAAATAAATATCTCATTTATAACATTCTATTTATTTTCTATAAATAGATATTTCCATTGAATCTATTTGTAAATGTTTTACAAATATTTCCTTTTAAATTCTATTTGTAAATGTTTTTACAAATATTTCTCCTTCTATTTGTTTGCACATAACTTCCTTTGTATTTGTGTTACAAATATATTTCCTTTATATTTTCCAATTCATATTGCATTCACATTGATTTTACTCAATTTATTCATTTCGATCCATTTAACTTATTTAAGTTAAATTTAATTTCAATCATTCAAATTCCCATTAACTAGTTGCTAATTAACCGTTTTGCCTATTTCACCTTTTTTATTTGAATATAACTTATTCAAATATATGTCAACTTAATTATAAACTAATCTAATTATATTTTCAACTCGAGTTATATATTCGATTTCGAATATAAATTCTCAATCTCTTTCACTTATCCAAAAACCCAATTTCGATTCAAATTTCCTTTAACTAATTATTCTCCAATTTAGTTAATTCTCTTTTAACCATTTAAATATGATTTTTGTCCTAAAAATCATTTCACTTACTTCACTGGAGTTCATATTTATTTTATATCTGCAGTCTGGATTTTTCTAATGCCAATTCGGATTTTATTTCCTAAAAATCCTTTTATTTATTTAATTAAACCGTTATGGTTTTATAATGGTTCTGGCGCTGCTTTTCTAAAAATTTGATTTTGACATAAATCAAAATCTATACGAAGAAATCCAGATTTTTCTCTTTCATTAGAAAACTATTATTCAACCGGTCCCGACGATTCTTGTTTCAAAGAATTCCGACTTCAATTGAGTTCTGTATACTAAATTGAAGTTCGAATCGCCAATTTACGAACTGCAGCGCTACAGCGAGCTCGTTTTAATGATATTTATAAATATAAACGCTTTAACTTTGCTTATACTAAATTCAACTCCATTCTGCTATATTTTTAATATATATCAAATCCATTTCATAATATTCTCGATCTATTTCACTTCTAATATTCAAATCCTATATATTTACAATATTCAAATTCCATTTGAATTTCTTTGAATTCAAATTCCATTTCAATTTTTCTTATACAATTTCTATTTGAATTTTCTTTATTCAAATCCTATTTAAATTTCTATGTTCAAATTCTATATTTGAATTCCCTTATATTTGCAATATTCAAATTCCATTTGAATTTCTTTATTCAAACTCATTTGAATTCCTTTGAATTCAAATTCTATTTCACTTCTTTTTGAATTATATATTCCAATTCCCATTTCACTTCTATTTGAAATCTATATTCCAATTCCCATTTCAAAATTCCTTTGAAGTAATATAAATATATACATATATTTATATCTATCTCAAATTCAAAACATTTGAATTTTCAAACAGCTTGTTTTCCTTTCAAACAAATTTCCATCAAAACTTTTCTAAGGCAGCAATTCATCACTTAGGAACTCGAAAATGAACACTGATGATGTTGCGACCATCATCAGAATTATTTCCCAGCCACTGAAGTGAGTTCAGTGCTTTATTTCTTTCAAAACCCATTTAGAAAAATATTTTCCAAACTCCCAGGATTTTAAATTCTGAATTCTGGTTGGAATTCAATTTCAATTTATCACATTTGTATATTTGATTTCATATACAAATTCCATTGGTTATATATATAACTATTTCTGTTTTACAATCTAATTTGATTATAATCCTAACAATCAACTCAACTATTTAAAACGATATCGTGTCCAATCTTCTGTTCAAGTGTTTATAAACTCCTATCGACATCGTGGCGTCCCACGATTCGATCAGAATTCATAATCCACTCAACAGACTAGTCAACACAATTTAAAACAGTTTTTATATCAAATAACAAATATGCTCTCTCGTATATATATACACTCAACTCATTCTAGGATACTACTAATCTTATCTCTAATGAGCACATTCCAACAAGCCTAGGTATTCGCTCAACCTAAGCTCTGATACCAACTGTAATGACCCAGATTTCTGTAACATCAGAGTTGACTATATACATCATACGTCCAACCCAAATATCACGAAAATACGAAAACATTTTTTTTTAGAAGAAAAAGGTAGATGAAGAACAGAAACAACAACACAGAATCTCACATCGCAGCGGAACAAAATATAGTATATCATATCTTTGAAATACAAAAGCTCAACTGTATAACATACACTTATCAGAGTACAACACTTACAACACAACGGAACAACACTATAACTAGATAACGCCGAAGCCTCCTGCTCCAAGCTCCTTTAGATATATCTGAAAAATCCTGAACTACTTGACTGCCCGTACAAATTTAGGCACCCAAGAGTTTAGGTAGAACAAAACAAATAAACTCCGGGTCAGTCATGGGACTGGTACGAGTAAACAGTTTAAAACAGTTTCAGAAAACTAAATGATATCTCATAAGACCACGACGTATAACACGGAACGGGTTTTTCCCTTATGAAAATCCAAACGCCTGATTTAACTTTCAAAATCCCTTTGAAAGGAACGATAACTTTATATCAAAACTCCTTTGATATTATAATAGTGTCTAAATCAAGTAAATACAATCTAGTGGAACGTTTGCATCTCACGTTCCACATATATATACAATCAAAACCGCAAGCACGTATTGGGTAATGGATTTCCAACTATGACAAGGTATGGAACCACCTTCCGCTGGTATATCTCTAGAGGAGAATACACCGAGTTCAACAAGAACATCTTGCAACTCAGCCACACATGACCGACCACTCATTTCGCTTGAGTGTATCGAATGTATATCACCAACGGTTGGGATCAGCAACCGTTTCCCGAATGGGACAGCATCGACAATAGATTTTTAGAAGTAAATGAAACTCTAGATCAGGTGATTATACAGCCTAATAGGTGTGACCTACATAGCCATGCTGCTTGCCCGATTTCTGTCATTTACTAGTTGATGAAGCTTGAGGTTACGCTTTATCATCACATCAGATTCACTTCGAATGCCACATTGTCAGATCCATCAACAATCACTAATTGACGTCTACAATAGTACATTACGTGTTAGCTAAAGAAGTTTCCTTCTCCGCTTCCACTCTTGGTACGGTTGAAGAAATCAATGTACGTGACCTTTCTGGAATTACTCTGTCAGACATTCATCCATACAAGTCACCCAGGAACAGGATGAACTGAAGGCACTATTTCTATTAATAGAAAAAGTCCTTGCACTCTACTCCATCTTCGATTATCTTTTTATAATCTGATTCGCACGCTACTGCCAATACGGAGTGGTACTTCGGATAATAATCCAACCGGTCTCTCTATATTGACAACGATGGTTAAAACTTCGATAGTCTGTGATTTAACTATCAAATAAAAACAAGTGTTTCGATAGTCGATGATTTAACTATCGAATAAAACAAGTGTTCATTCAAACATCCAACAATCACTGAGCCTTTAATTAATATTTCATTAATTAAATCACTTCTCTATTTCTTTATCAGTATTTGTTAACCAAATATTTTTAATAACCATATTGGCCTTTTACGTTATTTGGAAAACATTTCCAAATATCGCCTTCCTTTATTTTCTAAACTTTAGAAAATATATGCTAGTTATAATTGGAAAATATTCCAATTACTTATCTCTTTTCCGATCTCGTTTCTTTTTATACTAAGGAAATATTTATAATCATATTTCCAAGCTTACATTTATTTGGGTTAAAACGGATGTTGTGTAAAACATCGTTACGACAACCCAAATACTATATTCAACTAACTCTTATCCAACACTGACCTTCGAGCCTGAAATCTTACTATTTATCTGTTAATAATGAAATCAATCAAGTTGGGGTATAACTACCTCTCAGACCTTGACTGAATAACATTTATAACGTCAAAACAGATATGACTACTTACTCGAATAATCAATACCATACAACTACTGATTCGCTTTTTAACACGTATACTCTTCCTCTATCTATCCTTACTAGATTTTTTCTTATACTTCCTTTTTGATTATACTATTCTATTTCTAAGTTCGTTTTCTTATCGACTTCTATATATATATCGATACGTTGATTTCTAACTATCAAATTGTCTTAAAAATATTCTAACTCCTTAAATTCCCGGAAAAATTCGCCATAACCTCCTTTGTACCGGGAGCATCGGGAAAATCCCCAAACTGCCACACAGGCCTTTTCCAATCAAAAAGAAAAAGAAAATCCAAGCGGCTAGCCGATACGGCGCATAAAATCTCATATATGAATTAAATACATACCTTTTTGTCGGGCATTCTATTTATATACCTTCTAACACTTTATTCCAAACCTGTCTCCTGTATATTTATACCTGTCCAATCTATTTTAACTATACCAATCGTTTTAACTCAATTTGTTAATTAAATCTGTTAATTTACTTCTTAGTCTATTCCACTTCTATTTATCCAAATCTATTATCTTCTATTATTCAAATCCTATAATATAAATCCCATTTGAATTCTCTTTATTCAAATTTTATATTATAAATCCCATTTGAATTTCTATATTCAAATTCTATATTATAAACCCCATTTGAATTCTATATTCAAATTCTATAGTTAAACTCCATTTGAATTCTATATTCAAATTCTATATTCAATTCTATTTGAATTCTCTTTTCAAATTCTATATTCAAAGTCTATTTGAATTCTCTTTTCAAATTCTATATTCAAAGTCTATTTGAATTCTCTTTTCAAATTCTATATTCAGATCTATTTGAGTATCTCTGCATTATTTATAAACAATGTTTATAACTTTACTTAAAATCCCCCATTATATATTTATAAACAAAGTTTATAAATTCAATTCAAATCCCATATTTTCCTTTATAAACAAAGTTTATAAATTCGATTCAAAACCCACCTTTTCATTTATAAACAAAGTTTATAAATTCAATACTAGTTAATATTTCCTATAGTTCATTTAAAATTTAAATTCTATTTATAAAAATAGAATTCCCTTTAAAAATCTTAAATACCCTTTCTCGATATTTATATAAATCAATATTCAAGCCCCAGTGATATTTAAACAATCAAATCAACCAATTTTCAGTCATTTGATTTTTAACACATCATATATGAATATATATGAAATCAAACAAACAACAACAGATAATATATTTTTGAGGAATCCAGTTGGATTCCTCCAACCTGTTTTCTTGCATCCACAGATGTTAGTCAACATAGTAATACCCATCCTGCTTCGAGGCAGGATATCGCGGTATAGAAGGTCATCCACTAATCATAGCATGGGGCGTATAGGGTAATCATCCGCTATGAAACTGCGGGCATCCGCTAATGAAACTGCGGGAATCCAACCAATCATCAACCCAATATATATATAATAGTCAACCAATCCTAGATAACTAATATATTTTTACAGCAATAAATAAATATTTAAAGCATCTAACAATCAACAAAACAATTATTTTTAACTGATAAAAATAATTCTAAATAAAACAAAGTGAGATTTACTCACAGTGAATTTCCTTTTGCTGAATATCCAACTTAAGTTCTGTATCATCGCGGCTACGACTCTACTTGAATGAATTTACTTTTCACCTTGCTTCCCAAACAACTACGAAGCCAACTAAATTATCAATTGATCTATTTCCATGGAGAATGAGCCTAAACTACCATTTATCTCATTACGACATTTCGTCGAACACTTCATGGTCAACCTCCCTTCCCAATTTTCATTGCCTTGCCAACTGCCTTATCGTTTTTGTTACTGCTCACTACAACATTGTAAACCCCTTAGCCCTACAGACCTGCTTCTACACTGTTTTGTTCCATTCCCTCACCATATCAAAAATCACGCACCTTTAAACTTCAATTCGAACTTCTCCTCTGTTGGCACTCAGACACACTACTCCTTCCCAAAACCCCTCCTAACAAGACAATGAGCAGCATCACCCTTTTCTGATTATTTTGATCCACATCCACACCCTTTTTAGCTACCGCATCATTTCAGACAACCCCCGTTTTCTTCCCAAATCACAGACTGTCATTCCCCTTCGTCAAACTGTCGCACCCTTCCAGTCCGCCCAAATCGAACTCCACCTATTACCCTTCTGTCGAACCAAGCTTTCCAGTTCGAACATCAACTCAGACATCATAGAATCAATAGAATCAACCCAATTCACCAGAATAGCATCACAACTCTAACGCCACGTCGAGTTGAACTCGCGAATGCCCCCTTCCCCTTATCGCGATTGATTTCCTTATCGCACCAAAACTGAACGCTGTCAAGCTCAAAATATCGCGGATGTTGGTGCAGGAAATCCCGATTTGAATGAATTCGTGGAGTTTTGATTTTAACAGTGGACAAAGAAGAGAGATGATGGGCTCGGTTTTATTTACTGAAATGAGGAGAGGAGTGCTTTGATTTATAAAGGAACAGATGGACAATATAAAAGGCCACGGGTTCTGTTGATTTGTGGTGATGAAAGGGAGAACGGGTTCTGTTGATTTGTGGTGATGAAAGGGAGCACGGGTTCTGTTTAAGTCCACAAGAAGAAGAATTTACTTTATTTTATTTTAATTTGTTTTTAATTAGCTTTTATCCGATATCCAAAATTAAAACACTCCATGATTCTGAACTCCTTTCTGAACCCAACAACAGTCCTCCCTAGGGTTGAACCACCATTCTGAACAGACTGGGATAGGTCACGAAGTCCAATTCGATCATCTGTAGAAGATATTAATTTATATTGATATAAATTAAATTTCAAATCATTTAAATTCTTCGATAATAATTTAATATTATTATCGTTATAAATTCAAATAAAATTTCCCATTAATTATTTGAACTATATTAAATTCAAATTAAATTTTGAATTCATGTAAATCCATTTTCGTATTCTGTTATTTTAATATATTCGATATTAAATCGAAATTGATTATTAAATCGATAACTCAAATATAAAAATTCACTTATATTACCAAACCAATATTTAAATTAAATATTAAATATTCAAAAATTGACCCATAAGGATCCGGGTCATTACAGTCGCGGTGCATTCTATTCAAACCATTATATATATATATATGTATGTACATATACTATTTTCATTCAAAACGTATTTTATAAATTCGTTTTAAAAACGATTCTCACTTCCATTTCAATTCTAAATCAAAATTGAATACTCCTTATCATTATAATATTTAAATGATAATATTTACAAAATATCAGGTTTTGAACTCATTTCCATTTCGATATTCATTAAAAAAATGAATAAAATCGATATCAAAATCGATCATGTTAAAATGGCGCATATCTAATTAATACGGCTTCACATACTTCAATATTTTTGTGTCCATCCAAAATCGGACATCAAATTTACATTTTAATCCTTTACTTATTATTATTTTAACATATTCGTTATTTTTGAACTAGAATCAGACCCAACCAATTACCATATAATGTTAAGTTATATGGATTTCATATATCATATGTACACATCAACAATGACAAATAATCAACCATCATTCAGAGTGCATTACACAACTGCATAAGCGTTAAATATAAATAATTAACGCTTACTACAGTCTGTCAACCAATCGATTGACATACAACTAAACAATTGGGATTAGTGTACGCCAAATATCATCCCAATACCTACGTGGGGTTTCAACCAACAAACACTGAATATTATTTGTGCAGTTGGGCGATGTGTAAAATATATCGTCCCAATCAATGTCAGTTAAATGGGTGTACCTAAACAAATCATCCGATTTGTAATGAATATTTATTTGCATTTCAGGAGAATTTTATGTCGTTCATATATACATTAAAAATTATATTTATTTCAACACCTGACTATTTTATATAGTTCATATACTCAATAAAAATGATATTTTTATTGTTTAAACATTTTATTCAACACATGAATATTTTATATAGTTTATTTCAGAAAATTTCAGCATTATAACGGCGCAATATTAGAACCGGAATAATGTCTAGCATTATCCCTCTCCTGATACTGGCTCGCGCCATACACAATCATCGATTAATCCACAAAACCACAATACAATCCATTTCACCACAATACAGTCAATTTCACCAAAATTCAATCCAAACAAACATCCATGGTTTGTACAATGTAACGAACCAGAATTTTCTAGATTTGAAATTGAATTTTTTTAACACATTTTGAGATTGTCTGAATATATATATATATATATTTGAATTTGATAAGGTTTAAATTATTTGAAATCTCTTTTTATTTAGTTTAAATAAATAATTTTATTTTGTATAAGACTTATTTTAAAGATTTTGTATAAGAATGATTTTTGTAATTTTACATAATGGTTTTTATATTTATAGATAGTAATATTTTGTATTTATATATATATATAAATGTTTTATAATATGAATTTTATAATTTGAAGATTTATTTTAAGGAAATATTTAATATATAAAGATTTAAACAATTATATATATAGATTTATATGGATTTTTAATTTTTAAAAAGTAGTTGACTTGAAAATAAATTATAATTAAATACCAGTTAAAAATATTCATCCGATTTCTGTACGCGCTGTTTTAAAATAATTTTTAGAATTGTTTCTGTAATTTTTAATTTGAAGAAATAAGCAGATAATTTTTCAATGTATTTTGGGTATAAATGTGGTCCTTTAGACGCTTTACAGAATTGATCAATCAGACCGGTTTTATTGCTGTTTCTAAATCAGAGCGTGTTGTTGTTTACGATGATGGTTTTATTCCAGTGCAACTCTCGGTAAATAACTCTAAAAATCAAAAATTGGAGATGTACAAATGAATACACTATGTATGGACTTGAAATATGGTGGACGATAAGGTGAGCGCATGGATTGTTCACACATTATGAGATAGCAAGTGTCTTTATGCATGCTCGAGTTGTGTAGAGAGGGCCACGTGTGAACTTAGGTGTGTACTTCGGTGTATGAATGCATGCATGAGTATTGGGTAAAATAGACACGTGTGCACACGTGTAATAATGCATGAGAATTGTTTCTTGTAAATGGACGGGTGTCCCTTGTTAAGACCAAACTACCCTTAATTACATGATTTAAGGAGGCACGCACATCAGCTTTTGATTATTTTGCTCACCAACTCCCTCACGCAATTCTTTCTCCACCGTGAGCTGCATCCATCCCCTTCGCTTCCTTCTTCTCTCCAGTCCAAAGCACTTACGTCCGCCATCCTCTCTTGCTTTCTCTCTCCTCTCATTGCATGCGCAGGTACATGCATAAAAAAAAAAAAGAGGTTCGCATGCACTCAAAAAGGGATTAGGAGAGGAGGCCGAAATAGCCTGGTTGCATGCATGCGCAAGCATGCGATTGTACAGCACTTCCGTGCTTTTTGTCTTTAAAAAAAAAAAAAACAAAAGAAAAAAAAAAAAAAAAAAGGCACAGCACAAATAGTCTACACGCAAGGAAAAATGGGGTACACATGAGTTGTTGTGCGCATAGCGGAGCGTAGCAACGTTCGTAAAGTTGAACGCGGTCATCCGGAGTTTTATTGCGGAGAAGACGGTGCGCGCTTGTAACGTTTGTAAACTGGAACGCGGTTGATACCAGGCTCGACGGTGATAGTTCTGAAAAGCTCAAGGTGAGAACTCCACTTTAATTATTTCATTTTGGGTAGAAATAATTTGTTATAAATTATTTATAATTATAATAATTGATGGAAAATCAGTGGTTGTGGATGCTTGAAATGTTATGGTTGTATATCGCTGATTGATCGATGGATATGTATGCTGTAGTAACACCGTAAAACACCGAGCGTTACTGACAATAATGCTTCGTACACACTTGATTTATTTTGTGGTTGTGATGAATGGATGGTGCATGTTTGTTTAGTTAAGATATTGCATTTGTTCTGTTTGAGTGAAGTCACATGCACCATAGTTACGGATCTTACGGGTGACCGATTTTAAATACTCCTTTTAGTTAAATAAATATTTTCATTTTAATAAAGATTTGTAAATTTGTTGAAACTGTTTGAAATCCAAATTTAAGATGAATAAATTTTGGAAAAAATTTTCCAATGAATTATTAAGCTTTGTTTGGCCTTTAAAAATGATCTGAGTTTTAGCATCGATTTTTATCGATAATACTAAAATGATTGTTTAATAAAAGAAAAGAGATTGAACGAATTATTTTATCAATATCAGGCGTATAAATATGTTTTTATATTTGAATTATTTAAATTTAGAATAAATTGGTATTTTAAATTTTATCGCATCAAGTAATATATATTCTTGGATATCAATTGTAAATTTTCAAGTAAAGTGTTTTGAAAATAATCTTCAAATTCTCATATATGATTTAGGGATTTAAATTTCGAAATTGAATTTGGAAATGATTCAAATATGGGTTTAATATGGATTTTTGATGCGAACAAAAATTTGAACGATTATTTGAAATGAAACAAGTTTTGAAAAGCATGAGAATCCATATTTTATTTGAAATGAAGATTTGAGCAATATGAAGTGATTTCGAACAAACTTGATTTTTGAGAAATATAAATTTGGTTTTAAACTAAAGTTATGAAATAAATTTGTTTTGGAAATGGATTGAACAAATCATATAAAACATTTTATAGCGGAATTGAATTCATTGTTAAGAGACAGTTCGACGATATCGGTTTCGAATTTCAAATCGTTATGACTTGAACCTATGAAATCGAATTGACGTGAAACATAAAACAACGGATTTATAATAATAATGGGTTTCGTATAAAAGAGGAATTTTCAAATTCCATCGTATGATTTTCGAGTTAGGTTTAAATTTAAATCTGGAAAGGTCGCCGTACATGCCGTTCGCCGACCGCAATGAAAATCGAATAGAATGAATTTATATTATATTATTTGAAAGTGATTTATGGTTTAAAATTTTTAATTTAGAATGATTGGGACTTATTTAATTTAATAACCATTTCCCAACGCTTTCAGTAACGCTTTAACGTTATTTGAAATGATTTGAATTTGAAGACTTCAAACATGAACCATTATGGAAAGGACTTGATTCTTCCATATGATATGAATTTGAGATGAGTTTGAATAGAATTGGTCGTCTGATATTCGGTATGGGTTTATAGGAGCAGACAAATACGATCAGAAATATCAACATATCCATATCCTGACTCTGATCGTGTTGCCTGAATTTGTGAATCAATATCGAGTACAAGTCGATTGATTCTATACGAACTGATATTTGAAATATAGGTGTTTAAATGGAAATCCAAATCCAAATAAAGATTTGGTTACTCAAGTGACGACGGATTAATTAAGTTGTTTTGAAAATGAAGTTTGGAAACAAACGTTGAATTTGAAAAGGGGTTAAGGATAATGGGTTTCCGGGGAATTAAATCCAACATTTAATTCAAAGTAAATTGGAAATATTTGGAAAGGAGATTTGAATTGGGAAACCCGTGTGATTTGTAACTATTGTTTAAGATACGTTTGTTACTTGGAAAGTCCGGGATCGGATATAGGTCCGAAAACCATTCCAAGTAATATTACGACGTTATGAAGCAATTCAAGATTTGGAATCGATAAATGAAGACCGGAAATATCCAGATTATTTGGATCGATTGCTGACATCTCGGATCGGGCCGTACACCCGATACGAGGGTGGAAGAGATCTTATTATATTTGGAAATTTTCGGATTATGTTCCGTTCTGACCCAGAACGAACTTGTATGGATGGTGTGTCTGACATTTGTAATTGACCACGTAGCACTGATTCGTGTGAATATATATATGATTTGTGGCAATTGAATATCTCCGTCTCTAAGTTACGTTCTTAGAGAATATGTATTAATTCGAATCAGTGATATGTGGAGATATTGACGATGTGGCATACCCAAGTATGATATGAGCTAATGATGATCAAAGCATGACTTATCGAAGCGTAGCTTTGTGTATGACGTGACATCGACAAACCTCACACACCGGATGATGAGAAACTGGCGGTTTGGTCCGTATATATATATATAATTTGATGAGTGCTGCAGCAGTGGGAAACCACTTGTGAACTGGGGATGGGGTATGTTCGGGGGGCCGCGTCTGGTCGAAAACCGTTGATCTGCCCTGACGATGTGTATTCGGTGTCCGCGTATGGTCGAAAAAGCCGTTGAGGCACTTCGTTTTGTATCCCTGATTGATCTTTCGTGCCAGGAATCATCAAGTTGGAAATCCAAATCCCAATACGAGCCATACGATTTTGATTTTATTTATATAGGGCGACATAGTGGTATGGGACACTCATGCCGTCTAGGATTAATACATTTATTTGTGAACTTGTTTTTCCACACTATATGATAATATTAAAAGAGGATTTTCACGTATGAAATCATGTTTGGTTATCATAAGACAAAACTCGCCCATCTGGTGTGCGCTTGCATTGTGTGATGTGGGACGAGCTTATGATAGCTTCATTTTTCAAAAGTCATTGCGTATTTCTATGCACGGGAATTCATATGGAGTAAAACCCGTTCCGCATTAGCGGCGTGGTCCGTTGAATTACCCAACTTTAAAATGAAACCTAAATGATAACTGTTTTGAGTTCTCACACCAGTCCCACGACTGACCTGGAGTTTATTGTTCCTTCCTAAACTCTGGGTGCCCACTAATTTCCACACGGGCAGCTAGTGTTTAGTTTGCAGTTATGGATTGTGGAGGAGATTCAGAGTGCTTCCGGAGTTAGAGTTCACGCTAGAGTTGGAGCTTCCGCTGTATCAGATGATGTTCTTCCACTGAGAGTTTTATTTCTTCCGCTGTGTATATTTATTTGTAACTCTGATATTCATGTAACTCTGATGTAATATTGAATTATTCAATGAAAAGTTCTGTTGTTTTGTCCAATATATGTAAGTACCCATAACAATTCGTCTTTATGAACGATTTGAGTCGGTTTAATTACCGGCGAGAATCGGGCAAAAAGGCGGGTCGTTACAGTTGGTATCAGAGCTTTGGTTATACAAAGCTATTGGGTACGAACATATTTGGACAAAAGAATGGGACTCCTCAGAGTTATATTATCTCATTAGAGATAGGGTTAGAATTACCCTAGAATGAGATCCCGGAATATTATGACGAGAGAGCGTATATTTTTGAAACCTATATAAGGTATTTTTGAACAAGTAAATTAATTTGAAACAATGATTATTTGAAAAATAATTTGAAATAAGGATTTCGAGTGTTTTATTCGACGTCATGATTGGACTATCGAGTATGTAAGGATTTTTAATATACGTCTGATCAACGTATATAAGAAATCTTATATGTACTAGATAGATATAGGATTCCATTCTAGTCGCGGGAGGATAATTCTGTTGATGATCCGGACATCGTCAGAGATTATCCTCGAGTTTCGAAAATGGGATGACCATATGATTCCGATTTAAACGTTGAGAATACTTGAAACCATTTTCATAAGTGTTTAAAATTGTTGATGAATTAAAGTGAGAGCTGATATAGTAACTTGAAATAGGAATGAATGTAGGTTATATTTTCGTAAAATGAAGAATATAAATGTAGTTCGCAAATGAACCAGGACGAGTAGGGAATATTTATGAATCTAGAAAATTGGATGAATAACTTGAGTATAAAATTCTTACAATAATAGTTAAGAAAATGTGGGAATACACTGAGACTTAAGTAAATTTCACTAACTCCTTGTGTAAAAATGATTTCTGTTGGTTTGGTAGGAATTAAGATGACCCGGTTTGGACCCTTGACCATTTGTTGATTTTGGTAAACCCCTTTGCAAATTTTGAGAACCTTGAAAGGAAAATTTTGGGTACAAGCACTTAATGTGAATCGTTTTGTTTAAATTAGTGATGAGTAGATTTTGGATGACCCGTAAGCCTTAAAGTTTTAATTTTAGGGTAGTAAACGGCTAGGTGTACGGTAGTATCTTGTTCAGTTCCGACCTAAGGGTAGCGGTAATGGAGAACTCAATCATTTCCAGTAACTGGGGTAACCATAGGATAATTGAGATTCCATCAAACTCCAACCTGATTTAGGATCAGACCAAGTGCCCCAGCAGTAACATGAACTGTAGATCTGATCATTATCCTGTCATGTTAGGAAGAAGGCCCAACCCTGCAGTAGGATGACCCTGTAATAAGGTATGAGTATGTTCTAAGACCTGTGATTTTGACTAGAGGGTAAGGATAAGGCAGCAGCCTACTTTGGATTTAATGTTCCCCATAGATTTATAATGATGCATTAGAGTTTTGGGTAGTAGATCCTAGACCAGAGAAATCAGGAGTTGTTAGGAAATGCCACACTAGCACAGGCTGCACCAGAAGACATTAATTGGCCTATAGACCCTGTATTTGTTGAGCGGTTTAGAAATATTGATGCATGAAATGGGATAACTAGCAGTTATAGCTGAGGACGACCCGCTCCCAGAGACGGGAAATGGTGGATTTGACGGTGTTATAGAGAAGGTGGAGAAACCCCAACATGGTGATGATGTCATAGTATACGATAATGATATTACAGCAGATAAGGGTGATTTTGAATAACCTACATCCGAGGATGACCCGCTTCCAGATATGGGGGATGATGAGATTGGTGAGAAAATAGAGAATATATACCAGCCCTTAGACAAGGCTGATGAAGATGGATTTATGGGTAATGAGCACGATAAATTTATCGTGGGAGTAGATGATGATGGCTTCATGGCAGACGATGAAGAGCCATTAGCTGATGAAGAACCCGAGGAGATTGGCTTGACCTATCCACCAGATGATGGGTCGACAGATGATTAGTTGCGATGAGTCTGGACCTTGTATATATAGTGTTTATATGTTATCTTAAGTACCAGATGCATTAAGTTGTTTTGGGCTAGTATGGTTTTGAGGACTAGTAACGGATACCTAGGTACACCTTTGATGACCGCATTTTGACTGCCCAAGTGCGTAGTATGTGCTCAGGAAAGGTTAGATACGTTTTGTATGCTAACTTGAGAGATCGATATGACATGATATGTTGGACTGACTATGATATGCGTGTCCCACTTTTTAAATTAAATCTGTTGTTTTGAAACCTATTCCAAACCATATAGAAAAAATTGATTTATAGTTTATATAGAGGTTTAAAATTTCACTATCTTCCTTTTCGAGGACGAAAAGTCTTAAGGGGGGAAGAATGTAACGAACCAGAATTTTCTAGATTTGAATTTGAATTTTTTTAACACATTTTGAGATTGTCTGAATATATATATATATATATATTTTTGAATTTGATAAGGTTTAAATTATTTGAAATCTCTTTTTATTTAGTTTAAATAAATAATTTTATTTTGTATAAGACTTATTTTAAAGATTTTGTATAAGAATGATTTTTGTAATTTTACATAATGGTTTTTATATTTATAGATAGTAATATTTTGTATTTATATATATATAAATGTTTTATAATATGAATTTTATAATTTGAAGATTTATTTTAAGGAAATATTTAATATATAAAGATTTAAACAATTATATATATAGATTTATATGGATTTTTAATTTTTTAAAAGTAGTTGACTTGAAAATAAATTATAATTAAATACCAGTTAAAAATATTCATCCGATTTCTGTACGCGCTGTTTTAAAATAATTTTTAGAATTTTTCTGTAATTTTTAATTTGAAGAAATAAGCAGATAATTTTTCAATGTATTTTGGGTATAAATGTGGTCCTTTAGACGCTTTACAGAATTGATCAATCAGACTGGTTTTATTGCTGTTTCTAAATCAGAGCGTGTTGTTGTTTACGATGATGGTTTTATTCCAGTGCAACTCTCGGTAAATAACTCTAAAAATCAAAAATTGGAGATGTACAAATGAATACACTATGTATGGACTTGAAATATGGTGGACGATAAGGTGAGCGCATGGATTGTTCACACATTATGAGATAGCAAGTGTCTTTATGCATGCGCGAGTTGTGTAGAGAGGGCCACGTGTGAACTTAGGTGTGTACTTCGGTGTATGAATGCATGCACGAGTATTGGGTAAAATAGACACGTGTGCACACGTGTAATAATGCATGAGAATTGTTTCTTGTAAATGGACGGGTGTCCCTTGTTAAGACCAAACTACCCTTAATTACATGATTTAAGGAGGCACGCACATCAGCTTTTGATTATTTTGCTCACCAACTCCCTCACGCAATTCTTTCTCCACCGTGAGCTGCATCCATCCCCTTCGCTTCCTTCTTCTCTCCAGTCCAAAGCACTTACGTCCGCCATCCTCTCTTGCTTTCTCTCTCCTCTCATTGCATGCGCAGGTACATGCATAAAAAAAAAAGAGGTTCGCATGCACTCAAAAAGTTATTAGGAGAGGAGGCCGAAATAGCCTGGTTGCATGCATGCGCAAGCATGCGATTGTACAGCACTTCCGTGCTTTTTGTCTTTAAGAAAAAAAAAAGAAAAGAAAAAAAAAGGCACAGCACAAATAGTCTACACGCAAGGAAAAATGGGGTACACATGAGTTGTTGTGCGCATAGCGGAGCGTAGCAACGTTCGTAAAGTTGAACGCGGTCATCCGGAGTTTTATTGCGGAGAAGACGGTGCGCGCTTGTAACGTTTGTAAACTGGAACGCGGTTGATACCAGGCTCGACGGTGATAGTTCTGAAAAGCTCAAGGTGAGAACTCCACTTTAATTATTTCATTTTGGGTAGAAATAATTTGTTATAAATTATTTATAATTATAATAATTGATGGAAAATCAGTGGTTGTGGATGCTTGAAATGTTATGGTTGTATATCGCTGATTGATCGATGGATATGTATGCTGTAGTAACACCGTAAAACACTGAGCGTTACTGACAATAATGCTTCGTACACACTTGATTTATTTTGTGGTTGTGATGAATGGATGGTGCATGTTTGTTTAGTTAAGATATTGCATTTGTTCTGTTTGAGTGAAGTCACATGCACCATAGTTACGGATCTTACGGGTGACCGATTTTAAATACTCCTTTTAGTTAAATAAATATTTTCATTTTAATAAAGATTTGTAAATTTGTTGAAACTGTTTGAAATCCAAATTTAAGATGAATAAATTTTGGAAAAAATTTTCCAATGAATTATTAAGCTTTGTTTGGCCTTTAAAAATGATCTGAGTTTTAGCATCGATTTTTATCGATAATACTAAAATGATTGTTTAATAAAAGAAAAGAGATTGAACGAATTATTTTATCAATATCAGGCGTATAAATATGTTTTTATATTTGAATTATTTAAATTTAGAATAAATTGGTATTTTAAATTTTATCGCATCAAGTAATATATATTCTTGGATATCAATTGTAAATTTTCAAGTAAAGTGTTTTGAAAATAATCTTCAAATTCTCATATATGATTTAGGGATTTAAATTTCGAAATTGAATTTGGAAATGATTCAAATATGGGTTTAATATGGATTTTTGATGCGAACAAAAATTTGAACGATTATTTGAAATGAAACAAGTTTTGAAAAGCATGAGAATCCATATTTTATTTGAAATGAAGATTTGAGCAATATGAAGTGATTTCGAACAAACTTGATTTTTGAGAAATATAAATTTGGTTTTAAACTAAAGTTATGAAATAAATTTGTTTTGGAAATGGATTGAACAAATCATATAAAACATTTTATAGCGGAATTGAATTCATTGTTAAGAGACAGTTCGACGATATCGGTTTCGAATTTCAAATCGTTATGACTTGAACCTATGAAATCGAATTGAAGTGAAACAGAAAACAACGGATTTATAATAATAATGGGTTTCGTATAAAAGAGGAATTTTCAAATTCCATCGTATGATTTTCGAGTTAGGTTTAAATTTAAATCTGGAAAGGTCGCCGTACATGCCGTTCGCCGACCGCAATGAAAATCGAATAGAATGAATTTATATTATATTATTTGAAAGTGATTTATGGTTTAAATTTTTTAATTTAGAATGATTGGGATTTATTTAATTTAATAACCATTTCCCAACGCTTTCAGTAACGCTTTAACGTTATTTGAAATGATTTGAATTTGAAGACTTCAAACATGAACCATTATGGAAAGGACTTGATTCTTCCATATGATATGAATTTGAGATGAGTTTGAATAGAATTGGTCATCTGATATTCGGTATGGGTTTATAGGAGCAGACAAATACGATCAGAAATATCAACATATCCATATCCTGATTCTGATCGTGTTGCCTGAATTTGTGAACCAATATCGAGTACAAGTCGATTGATTCTATACGAACTGATATTTGAAATATAGGTGTTTAAATGGAAATCCAAATCCAAATAAAGATTTGGTTACTCAAGTGACGACGGATTAATTAAGTTGTTTTGAAAATGAAGTTTGGAAACAAACGTTGAATTTGAAAAGGGGTTAAGGATAATGGGTTTCCGGGGAATTAAATCCAACATTTAATTCAAAGTAAATTGGAAATATTTGGAAAGGAGATTTGAATTGGGAAACTCGTGTGATTTGTAACTATTGTTTAAGATACGTTTGTTACTTGGAAAGTCCGGGATCGGATATAGGTCCGAAAACCATTCCAAGTAATATTACGACGTTATGAAGCAATTCAAGATTTGGAATCGATAAATGAAGACCGGAAATATCCAGATTATTTGGATCGATTGCTGACATCTCGGATCGGGCCGTACACCCGATACGAGGGTGGCAGAGATCTGAGTATATTTGGAAATTTTCGGATTATGTTCCGTTCAGACCCAGAACGAACTTGTATGGATGGTGTGTCTGACATTTGTAATTGACCACGTAGCACTGATTCGTGTGAATATATATATGATTTGTGGCAACTGAATATCTCCGTCTCTAAGTTACGTTCTTAGAGAATATGTATTAATTCGAATCAGTGATATGTGGAGATATTGACGATGTGGCATACCCAAGTATGATATGAGCTAATGATGATCAAAGCATGACTTATCGAAGCGTAGCTTTGTGTATGACGTGACATCGACAAACCTCACACACCGGATGATGAGAAACTGGCGGTTTGGTCCGTATATATATATATAATTTGATGAGTGCTGCAGCAGTGGGAAACCACTTGTGAACTGGGGATGGGGTATGTTCGGGGGGCCGCGTCTGGTCGAAAACCGTTGATCTGCCCTGACGATGTGTATTCGGTGTCCGCGTATGGTCGAAAAAGCCGTTGAGGCACTTCGTTTTGTATCCCTGATTGATCTTTCGTGCCAGGAATCATCTGCCTTGGAAATCCAAATCCCAATACGAGCCATACGATTTTGATTTTATTTATATAGGGCGACATAGTGGTATGGGACACTCATGCCGTCTAGGATTAATACATTTATTTGTGAACTTGTTTTTCCACACTATATGATAATATTAAAAGAGGATTTTCACGTATGAAATCATGTTTGGTTATCATAAGACAAAACTCGCCCATCTGGTGTGCGCTTGCATTGTGTGATGTGGGACAAGCTTATGATAGCTTCATTTTTCAAAAGTCATTGCGTATTTCTATGCACGGGAATTCATATGGAGTAAAACCCGTTCCGCATTAGCGGCTTGGTCCGTTGAATTACCCAACTTTAAAATGAAACCTAAATGATAACTGTTTTGAGTTCTCACACCAGTCCCACGACTGACCTGGAGTTTATTGTTCCTTCCTAAACTCTGGGTGCCCACTAATTTCCACACGGGCAGCTAGTGTTTAGTTTGCAGTTATGGATTGTGGAGGAGATTCAGAGTGCTTCCGGAGTTAGAGTTCACGCTAGAGTTGGAGCTTCCGCTGTATCAGATGATGTTCTTCCGCTGAGAGTTTTATTTCTTCCGCTGTGTATATTTATGTGTAACTCTGATATTCATGTAACTCTGATGTATTATTGAATTATTCAATGAAAAGTTCTGTTGTTTTGTCCAATATATGTAAGTACCCATAACAATTCGTCTTTATGAACGATTTGAGTCGGTTTAATTACCGGCGAGAATCGGGCAAAAAGGCGGGTCGTTACATACAATAAATAGTGTCAGGAGCTACTAAGCCCTGTCAGCAACCTAAGATATGTTTAACTGTAAAATTGTTTGAGTGAGAAGGTGTTCTCACATTGGGATCCACTCCGCCATTCCTTTCTGTCGCTCAAATTCGTTGTTCTGATTCCAGAATTTATATACGAGCTCCAATCTTCACACGATCTTTTTTATTAGCTTAAACGCGCCATTCAAGACAACTTTCACCTAGTAGCCTTTCTTTCGAAAATGCTCCAATTCGCCATAATTTGCGAAAAGACATTATTTGGACATCAGACTTTGGACGCGTTTTCTGAACAACTCCACAATCCAAAATACGGCTTCCATATAGTCAAATCGAAGAGAAAATCATGCTCTTCGACTTTAGCACTGTGGATTTTTGGCCAAAAGCGCTCAGATTGGAAGATATTGATGAAGGAAGGTCGGGGGTTAAACGCAAAATTGAAATTTTGTGAAAATTGGGGTCTTAAAGGGAGGATGTGACAGCCCGCCCCGCACTAGCCGGCATTTCCCATGAAAGTGTGTTGTGCCAATGTCCAATTAGCACGGGATAGTCGCCAAAGAAAGAAAAGGGAGTTTGAACTAACAAGGAACCTATAGAATATCTCACAGCGCATGGAATAAAATGTAATAATAACATACTTCGACATAAACAGGTGAGACGGTGCATAAGCTGAAAATTAAACATCATAGCAGCGGAAAATCCAATTAAAGCTTATGTTCCACATCATCATTATTACAACTTTAAATCTGTCTCTAAAGCAAAAGAAAGAAAAGGTACACTACTAATGCCCAAAGTAGTGATCAGCAGAGACACAGGGAGAATATATATATATATATATATATATCATACGTGGGAGCCTCCTGCTCGTCTTTGGTACAGCTACCCGTGCATACCACCTAAACTGTCTCTAGTCTTCCCATTTAAGAGCACCCAGAGTAATAAGAAGAGACATAAAACTCTGGGTCAGACAAAAGTCTGGTGTGAGTGATAAGCATCAAAACAGAACAATAACATGTATACTAAACCATACATGAACCTGGACCTGCAACCGAAGAGTTAGCACAATATACCGCTCAATACTCTAAGGTGCCACTAACATATGTTGTAAAGGATACGGGGGTGGGGTGTGCATGTCATAGTGAAAGCAAACAATCAAACATAACAACCATCCTCACATCTCTCACTCAGTGCGTAAAGCATACGACATCCACCACTTTGATCACCCTTTTCCTTACTATGATCACTCTTCCCCATGGAGTCGTGACGACACCACTGCACTGATCCATAGCCACTAGTCTTTGCTATGTCGACTCTTCCCCATGAAGTCATGACGACTCCACTACACTGGCTCATAGCCATACTACGATCACTCTGCCCCATGGAGTAATAACTACCCCACTGCACTGATACGTAGCCTAACATCCGTCTTGGTGGTGGATCAAAGCTATAAATGTTGATAACCCCTTAGCACACGTCCCACAGCAAAGCCCAACTCATGAAGTTGACTCGTTGGTTCCCAACTGGATCCTGAGTACAAACTTCCCACTTGGACTACCTTTGCATCTCGGGTTTCTCCGGATCGGTCTTCATTTGGTTCGCAACCCATGCCTCGCGTTCAAACTCGGTTCATGGTCATCGTCCTCCTTCGGATCGGTTCGAGCCACCTGCATCGGATCGGGTCGTGGTGCCCAAGCTTCTGGTCGTGACATCATGTTCTAGTTCAGTTCGTAGGTGATCCCTGCTCCGTTTCGGGTCGTGCCTTCTGGTCGGGTCGGGTTGCTGCACTTGTTCGTGGCTCCTTCACTCGTGGTACTTCAGGTCAGTCCTCCTCTTCAGGCATCAGCTCGTGGCGTGCTTTCCCAAGCGGTTCGGGGAAGGGTGGAGCAATTCGTGGGGGTGGTCACGATCGGGTCGGGTCAGGTAGAGAGGGGCGATCCGATCCAGGTCCTACACTTCTTTCCAGCGACTGTTTTACGCCGTTCGACGACGTTTCGACCAATCTAACTTTTCTAGGCAACCATAAAGCATGTCAAACAGTCATAGCAATATGTATAATTGGCCACAAACACTAAAACAACAATTTGATGTGTTAAAACGGATAAAACATAGCCAAAACCCCATATTTTCTCCCAATCATGTTTAAGTAAATCAAATGATAGGATTAGCAAATCTTAACCAAATTAACCAAATTTTCCAACAGAGACCTAAAAAAATATTTTGAAATTTATAAATATTTTTCCAGATTTTTAACATGTTTAAATTTGCTAATTAACACTAATTACCCTTAATTAACCATAATTAATGAGGAACTATGCAAATCACTCACCTTAGCCACGAACAAATTACCAAATCTGAAATGATTCTCTATTTGGCGCTGTTCCCAAGGCTATACAGCAGTTCTACCTCGATTCTTGTGCTAATCCGCTTTGTTTTGATGTAGATTTGGCTTAATTAGCGATTAAAAGGTGATTTGGGGTGTTTTAGAAAGTGGAGGCCATGGCTAAACTTGAAGGAACAAAAGGTGGCAGCTAGAAAATGATAGAAACTGAATTTCCTAACCCTATCAGCCTTCCCATAACCCTAATCCCGAAATGGGTTATGGGCCCACTCGCTAATCACCCAAATTAGGCCCGGTTAAGCTGTTTTTCACCATCTGAAACTAGTTTCAGCCATATCTCCCAAACGATGAGTCCGTTTAGCTAACGTGACCACTCTACGGAAAGATAAACCATCATCCGGATCTACTAGAAGTGGTTTCAGGTCAAAACTCCTTTCCAATCAAAAGTTATGGCCGAAACAAAATCAGCTATGGGCAAGACGGTCATTTAAAAATCGGCAAAAATCATGAACATGGGAAATGACCCCAATAGTCATCTCCCAAAGTTACATGACCATACGACTTCGCATGTGAAAGAAATAAATATCCTACGATCCTTCGATGCGTAGAATGCGTGTCGTTACATTCTTCCCCCTTAAGAAATTTCGTCCTCGAAATCCCTTAACCCAAAACATACAAAGGATCCTGCATGAATACCAGCCATATACAACAATCAAACATGCAAAACAAACAAAACAAACCTATCCTAGCATGCGGAAAGACTAAATCGAAACGGAAATCTTACTAGGTGAAGAGTTCTGGATACGTCTTCCTAATGCTCTCCTCTGTCTCCCAAGTACGGTCATCCTCATTCTCGCCCCATTGAACTTTGACTAGATTCACCGCTTTCCTTCGAAGTTGCTTCGTATCGTTCCCAACAATACGAATAGGTCTGCGGTTCCCAACCGCCTCGGGTTCAACCTCTATATCATCCAATTGATCAGGTGAAATAGTCACATCGGGGTCATGCACGAATTTCCTTAACTGGGAAACATGAAATACGTTATGAACTCCTGCCATCTTCTCTGGTAATTCAACTTTATATGCCAAATTCCCAATTTTCTCAAGAATTGGGAATGGACCAACAAATCTTGGTGTCAACTTGCCTCTCTTGCCAAATCGTATCATGCTCTTCAACGGAGAAATCTTGACAAACACCAAGTCGCCAACGGAGAATTTCAATTCCCTTCTCCTCTTATCAGCATAACTCTTCTGCCTATCTTGGGCAGCCTTCATTCGCTGTTGGATAACCTTAATCTTAGCTGAAGTTTCTCTTATCATGTCTGGTCCAAGCACAAACTTCTCACCAGATTCTAACCAACATGACGGTGAGTTGCATGGTCTTCCGTACAAAGCTTCAAATGGATCTGTACCAATACTGGATTGATAACTATTATTATATGCAAACTCTACTAGATGCAAATGGTCATTCCATCATCCACCAAAGTCTAATATGCAAGCTCTTAAGAGATCTTCTAATACTCGATTCACCCTCTCTGTTTGTCCTTCTGTTTGAGGATGATACGTGGTACTGAGATGTAATTCTAATCCTAACGCCTCTTGTAAGCTCTTCCAAAATCCACTAGTGAACAACGAATCTCGGTCATTCACAATGCCTTTGGGTATTCCATGAAATCTCACTACCCACTTTACATATATTTCATCTAACTTAGTTGTCGTTCTATTCGACTTGACGGGTATAAATCTTGCACTTTTGGTCAATCGGTCCACAATCACCCAAATGCTATCATGGCCCGATCTACCCGTCAATGAAATCCATTGAGACTTGTTCCCTTTTCCATTCTGGAATCTCTAATGGTTGCAACAAACCACTAGGCTTCTTTTGCTCAGCCTTAACTAGCTGGCAATTCAGGCATTTGGATACAAACTTCCCAACGTCCCTTTTCATCCCTTCCCAATAGTAGGTCTGCTTCATGTCTCGATACATCTTGTTACCCCCGGGATGTATAGTCAATTTTGAGTGATGACATTCTCTAAGCACTTCATCTCTTAACCCATTGACATTGGGCACAACTAGTCTTCCATTCTTTCTAAGCCATCCATCTCGATCAAACCCATACTTGTTCATCTCCTCATCGCTACCCATCTCTAACTTGGAGATGATTTCCAATAGGTTAGGATTGTCCCTCTGACTGGAACCAATCCGCTCAATCAAAGTGGGTCTGATCGTCAAACTTGCTAATATTTCTGGATCCAATTCTCACTTTGGTCTGAAATCTTACCCAGCGATGTACTCCAGTTGCTTCCACTCAAGAAACATAGCCCCTAAATTGGCATGTCTTCTACTCAATGCATCAGCTACCGCATTGCCTTTTCCTGGTGTGTATGCGATATCAAAATCGTAGGAGGCCAAGAATTCTAACCATCTTTGTTGTCGGAGATTTAGATCCTTTTGAGAGAAAAGGTACTTTAACGATTTATGATCGGTAAACAACTCGAATCTTTCTCCCAAGAGATAATGTCTCCACATCTTCAATGCAACACGATCGCGGCTAATTCCAAATCATGGGTAGGGTATCTTCTCTCGTGCGGTTTCAATTGCCGACTTGCATAAGCTACAACCCTACCTCCTTGCATTAATACAACACCTAGTCCAGTACCATATGCATCTGTATATACTGTCATCTCTTCATTCCCCTTAGGAATGACTAACACTGGTGCACATGTCAACTTTTCCTTTAGGCTCTTGAATGCATTCTCGCACTTTTCGTCCCAGACGAAAGCTTTATTTTTCTTAGTCAACTGAGTCAATGGTGCTGCTATCTTGGAGAAGTCTTGGATAAACTTACGATAATATCTAGCTAATCCCAAGAAACTTCTTATGTCCGTCGCATTCTTGGGCATAGACCAATCTTGTACTGTAGCCACCTTCACAGGATCCACGGCAATACCATTCTCTGAAACGACATGGCCTAAGAATCTGACTTCCCTCCTCCAGAAGTGATACTTAGACAACTTTGCTTTCAATTGGTGTTTTCTTAACACCTCCTTCACTATCCTCAAGTGTCCCTTGTGTTCTTCCTCTGTCCTCGAATAAACAAGGATATCGTTCACAAACACAAGAACAAACTTATTCAACTGATCTCTGAATACCTTGTTCATAAGATCCACAAAATATGCTGGAGCATTGGTTAATCCGAATGGCATGACCAACCACTCATAGAATCCAGACGACGTTCGAAAGGCCGTTTTAGCTATACTCTCAGCTTCCACTCTAAGCTAATGGAAACCTGTCGCGAGATCCAACTGGTAGAACACTCTCGCGCCACTTAACTGATCAAACAAATCATCTATCCACGGTAGAGGATACTTATTCTTCCTCGTCACTTCATTCAATTCACGGTAGTTCACACACAATCGAAGGGAACCATCTGCCTTGGTAGCAAACACAACTGGTGCTCCCCACTTAGAAACACTTCTTCTGATAAATCCCTTCTTCAAAAGATCGCTTACTTGCACCCCGAGCACTCGCTGCTCCCTTGGTGCCATACGACGAAGTGGAATCACTATAGGTCTGGCATCTTTCACTAAATCAATACGGAACTCAATCTCTTGGTGTGGTGGAATGTAACACCCCACCTCCGCTAGGGTCACTCACAAAGGGAATGCACTAGGTTTGGTGAAGCATTATCGAGGTAAACATGCACAGAAATATTACAAGACAGAACATATACAAAACAGCGGAAGTAAAACAAATTTCATTACCTTATAAAAATAAGGTCTAAAGCCTTTTGCATCAAAATACATCAAACCTGTCTTGCAATAGTAAAGAAGCATAAAACCATTTCATAAATTATTCCCCAAGTAAAACAGTAAGGTAGCCATAGCCAAGAAAAGTCCAAGCCATGCATGATGACCTTCAAGTAGAGGACGTCCGAACTAAATAACAGTGTTTCCTCCCTGAAAACCTGGGGGGGAACGGAAGACAAAGAGGCGAAACAAAACGGGGTCAGTCATAAAGACTGGTAAGTCCTATCTACTTCCAGTATAAAAACAGGTAAAGGTAACATGACATGCATAAACTGAAAGTAAACATAAGTATGACGACAAGATAGATAAGCTAAACCAGGATAACTGGATGAACTGCTGTAGCAAGATAAACTAAGGTATCATGATAAACTACGGTGTCAAGATAAATCAAGGTATCACATTGTCAGGTTTCTATCAAGTATACTATCCCCAAGGTATCTATCATGTATAACATCCCAAGGTATTTATCATGTATATTTGCTCTGCACCTCTCGTACTAGTATCCCAACCCGCGTCGTGTATTAACCATGAATGCCCCTTTCCCAATGTCATGTAATGGTCCATGTCAACCTAATATATGGTATATGTAGGTTTCCCCAACTCGTATGTTTCTTTCCATGTATAAGTCCAGTCCTTTGCCGTAGGCCGTACGGGCTTTCCCATGTAAATCTATACCACCTCAACGTAGTACCATTTTATCCTTGAAGTTGTTTTGGACTGCTACCCTTGATCTGGTTATGTTTTCTTACCATGAACTATCGTGTATTCACTTAGGATTTATGCCACCTAGGACCACTAGGGATTATGCTACCTAATGAACGTTTCCGTGTCTCGGTTTGGGTTCAAGCCACCTAGGGCCACTAGGGATTATGCCACCCGTCAACCGCGCCCTTTATCCCACGTATGTATCGTGAATCGTTTTCCATGTCTAGACGCATATGTATCTCAATGTGCCATCCGAGTTCCGTGCCAAGGCAAATCAAGAAATACGGAACTCGGTCGGGAGCTTTAAGTCATCTGCCGATGCAGATATCAAGGTCTGTTTTTGTATCCGTGGCTATGGTCCCACGTGACCCCTCCCTCAACTACTGAAAGGCAATCCAAGAAAAATCATGTATGAGAACTACATCCCGGCCCCACTATAGCCCCACTTTCCTATTGGCCAACCTCACCCATAACTCGATAGCAAGTATATGGTCTGTTGGGAGTTCTCTGCCTTTCCGTACGTACACGATTGACTAAAGATGGTAGGTAGTCGACAACGCGCTATCCAGGGCAAAAATCAAGTATCGTCGACTCCACGCTAATCCATCCCCGTCTTTAGGTTGCTCGCACAACAACCAAGGCATACTCTTGGTTCTTCTACCGTAGACCTTAACCTCTTGTGAGCCCAGGCGGATCATCTGCAACCTCACAGAGGGATACCAAGAGTATCCTCACGTCCCCCGAAGCTACCGCTTCATCACCCAGTTCGTTGGAGCCTTTATCTAAGTCAGATAATTCGCTCCTCCACGTGTGTTCAAGCGATGACCTACCATATCGGGTTACTCATCTATCTGTGAATTGGTCCTATTTCCTTGACTAAGAATTATTACTTAGTTATCCTTAACTAAGGTTTACCACTTAGCTTCTCTTCCCTCTATCCTTATTAACTACGATTTTCAACCTACTCCCCTGAGCTAGGGTTTTGTCTAATGGGTTAAGTGTTGTCATTCAAGTTCATGACTTAACCCGCCTACGAATCATGTCAAGATTGGCTAAGTATTTAAGTTCAAGGCTTAGCCCTACAAGTTGGTTAAGTATACCAAGAAGCTCATGACTTAACCCTATCAAGTCAAATTGGTTAAGTATTTGTTTGTCTTAACCCTATCAGATTATCGTGTTAGATTGATTAAGCATAGATTATCTTAATCCCATCAGATTATCGAGTCGGATTGGTTAAGTATGGGTTAGCTTAACCCCATCCACTAATCGTATTACAATGGTTAAGTATATTTAAAAGGTGTTGTGACTTAACCCTATCAGGTCCGCATATTAGATTGGTTAAGTATAGGTTACTTAACCTCATCAAATCATCATGTATAATTGGTTAAGTATAAGTTACTTAACCCCATTAAATTATCATGTTAAGTTGGTTAAGTATTGGTTACTTAACCTCATTGAATTACCAAGTTTAGATTGGTTAAGTGTTTAACTTAACCCCATCGAATTATCGTGTTTAGATTAGTTAAGTGTAAGTTACTTAACCCCATCTAATTACCGTGTTTAGATTAGTTAAGTCTAAGTTACTTAACCCCATCTAATTACCGTGTTCAGATTAGTTAAGTCTAGGTTACTTAACCCCATCTAATTACCGTGTTTAGATTAGTTAAGTCTAGGTTACTTAACCCCATCTAAGCACCGTGTTTAGATTAGTTAAGCGTAAATTACTTAACCCCATCTCCTAATTGCCTTATATGGTTAAGTGTCATTAAGAAATCAAATCCGGTTCCACTTAACCTACCCATTCATGTCATATCGGTTAAGTGTCATTAGTCAAAATTTCTTAATCATTTCATGTGGCATTAATTAGATTAATGCACCCCAACCTCTCACATTAGACTTTGTTGTGGTTACTAGTTAAGCCGGGCGGGTCCTGGTAGATTTATACCACAACCTAGTCTAACCTCGGGTTTTAAGTGTTATATGACCAACTACTCACATTGGGTCCTATTGTTTGTAGCCACTAGTTAAGTCGGGCGGGTCCGGGTAGATTTATGCTACAAACTCAACCCAACCTCGAATTGGCCACTTTCATGTTTGGTCTAGTGTCATATTACACTTACAACCCATACGTGTCTAGTTTCAAGTCCCATGTTTACCCCACATGTCATGTCCACATTTAGGTGTATCATGAGTGTCATATTTTCATGAAATCCCATGTCAAATTATCATGTCATAATCACGCTCGTCTAACCTACCCCAAATCGTGTTTCCAACCCAAGTAAAAGCGAGTCAACATAGTAAGGATACTATGCTACATATTGGCCTCAAAACATGCACGATGTAAAAAAAAAAGGATTGGCCACAAACATGCATGATATCATAAGGGGGTTTGGCCTCAAAATATGCATAGCATCATAAGGGGTTTTTGGCCTCAAACATGCATAATGTCACAACGGGATTAGCCACAAACATGCATGATATCATAAGGGGGTTTGGGTTCATTTACATGCATAAGCCCCAAGTCATATTCATGTACATATTTCACAAGTCAAAGTGGTTTCAAGTATTCATGCTAACATTCCACAAGTAAAGGTTCAATCTTTCCTGATGAACTAAGTTAAACATAACATAAGTGGCATGATTTAGTCACTAAGCATAGCCAAAAGTCATAGGTTCAAGCAAAAGAGCCATGACAAGGTTCATATAGACTAGCATACTTAGTTTAATCTCGTTTTATTCCATGCCATCATTAAAACTACCGTTTAGATCTAGAAGTAGCTAGAACTTACATAGCGAGGCTTAGGGAAAGATCATGAATCGTCTTGACCAAGAAAGGTGGCTCCTTTGTTGAAGAATCGTCATGAAATTTGCGTAGCAACGTTGATCTCTCCTAGATTTGGTGTAGAAAGCTTGCACCTTTTGATTTGAATCCGATTTGAATGCATAGTCTCTAGGAATTGGAGATGGAGGCCATGATCACTTGGCATTTGGGCAGCACTTCGTGGCATGAGTGATTTGTGAGGGTTTAGGGTAGGCTTAGGGGTGTTTTTATAGAGATTAGGAGTAGTTTAGGCCCTTACATTAACCCTAGGATAGATCTGAACCCTCAAAATTCGTCACAGGCCATCAGAACAGAGCACAGGGCCAAGCAGGTGCACCCAGGCCAAAGTGGTCGGACCACCCAGGTCGACACCCGTGTCGACTGGGCAGTCGACCTGCCCCCTGGGCGTGTCGACTCCCCAGTCGACACCCCAGTCGACCTGGGGCTTGGGCGGGAATTTTCCCACCCAATCTGTTTGGCTCCAGATTTGAATTTTCGATTTGTTTTTAAACTTGAATTTTTCTGAAAACTTTGACGGGCCATAACTAGGTCATACGGACTCCGATTCTTGAGAACTCGGACTCTATTTCGCGTATTTTTCCGAGACGAACGCAATGGCATAGCCCGTTTCCCCTGATTCAGATTTTATAATTAAATTATGCCTTGATTCTTGTCCTAGCATGTTGTAAAAATCCGGGTTGTTACATTCTCCCCAACTTAAAGGATTTCGTCCCCGAAATCTCCAAGTTAGGAAGAACGTATCCTACCATCCATCATCCATCTACTCAAAACATCATTCACAGGCAACCATTGTCCTTAGACGATTTCTAATGCCATATGAACACATGCAAAACGTGTGTGTATATGCTCCTTAGCTAATGCTAATGATCAGGCCTGAGTAATCTTTCTAATGCAAAATATGTTTAGTGCCATGAGTCCAACATGTATGCAAATAGTCCTAGTCATATAAGTACTATATGTGTGCACAAACATTCATTCATATGCAACATCCGCATGATAACACATTCAATTTCATCCATAAACAAGTATAAATACTCGTGCATATGCAACGTGAAATGTGACCGCGTCAATCTAGTATCTAATGTGTATTCGCGCATCCACGAGCAACCACTTGCAACCATTTGCAACCATATCAATCATAACATGTTTCAAATACATGTTTACATCCATAGAGTTCTACCTAAGGTTCCCAAGATAGGATCGAGAAGATAAACAAGACAAACTCCTTACGGGGTTTGCAACAGAAACAGGACCGAGAGGATATCCACCAAGCGATAGCATGCAAGCAAGTTCTACAAGAGAACCAGGGATCAACGATATACTCTTAAAAAGAGACATGATGCGCGCGTCTAAGCCGCATTTCCATAAGCTTAATTCCAATGTGCCTTGACCGCCTTTGACTTCATGATTTCGTAGCTCCTTGATTCCTATTTCCAAGGTATAAGTTGGAACTCATTTCACTGTCGCCTCTCGTTCCTTTTTCACTTATTCTTTTCTAGAATACTTGGCTCAACCATAACTGCGTACTCATGGTTTCATGCAAGCTTTCCAACAATTCACTAGCGAATCTTGGATCTCGTTTACCTACTAAGAGGTATTCCACGCAGAAGAACTTTCCCTTGAAAACAACCGATGCCAGCCATGTTGCCCAGTGTACTTACTAGGGTGATTCCTACAACCCATGCTTAAGCAGAATGAACTATCCGCCTTACTGGCGAACATTACTCGATCGGATCAAAGATTTCCGATAAATGCATCAAAAGATTCTAGGTAACTAACCATGACAGAACTCATAAGGTTACACGAGAGTTCGAGGGTATTACCAAGGCACGTTAAGAGTTTAACTACCCTCCTTTCAAAACCGAGAATGGCATCCCTTACTGGATAACCACTTCATCCCTAGAATCCATCCATAGCTCAACAATAGAAGCATTGCTTCTAATCTCAACACTTGGCATTTACACTCTCAATTCCAAACAAGTCATGAATAAATGGACCGACTCTCCAACCAGATTTTGGGACAAAAGTGGGATCTTCTACCATGCTAGTACTAAGGTGCAGAGACTTAACTATCGAAGCAGACTTAAATGATGCGATGATCAAAACAAAGTCTGGACGGGATGATAGAAAAGAAAGGCTAAACCTTTAACAGAAACGATACCATCCCTCTTAGGTACGCTAGGAGTGAGAGCATACAATTGCCCTCTCGCTGATCTTGTCCTTGTCTTCCTTCGTGGACTAATCCATACCAACAGGTTGCTTATCCTTACGTCCGTGTCCTTTATCCTTGCTCTTACTACCCTTCCTTGCAACATGGTAACATGCCTCTCGAGAACCACCTCCATCTCACAGAAAACACTTCGTAGCTAGACAAGGATTAGTCGTAGTTAAAACTACTGTGACTACAGATGGAGGAAAGGAAGGAAAAGAGATTCAATCAAGGGAACAAAGGATAGTGCTAATGGCTTTTGGGGAATGGCCTTTAAAAACTTTTCTTGAAAAATGCTTCTTTGTAAACGGTTTCTCAAATAGTTTTCAGAAGGTTTTAAAAACTTTTGCCCAGTCTGGTAACCTTCTGCTCTGATACCAAATGTAACACCCCACCTCCGCTAGGGTCACTCACAAAGGGAATGCACTAGGTTTGGTGAAGCATTATCGAGGTAAACATGCACAGAAATATTACAAGACAGAACATATACAAAACAGCGGAAGTAAAACAAATTTCATTACCTTATAAAAATAAGGTCTAAAGCCTTTTGCATCAAAATACATCAAACCTGTCTTGCAATAGTAAAGAAGCATAAAACCATTTCATAAATTATTCCCCAAGTAAAACAGTAAGGTAGCCATAGCCAAGAAAAGTCCAAGCCATGCATGATGACCTTCAAGTAGAGGAAGTCCGAACTAAATAACAGTGTTTCCTCCCTGAAAACCTTGGGGGGGGGGGAAACGGAAGACAAAGAGGCGAAACAAAACGGGGTCAGTCATAAAGACTGGTAAGTCCTATCTACTTCCAGTATAAAAACAGGTAAAGGTAACATGACATGCATAAACTGAAAGTAAACATAAGGATGACGACAAGATAGATAAGCTAAACCAGGATAACTGGATGAACTGCTGTAGCAAGATAAACTAAGGTATCATGATAAACTACGGTGTCAAGATAAATCAAGGTATCACATTGTCAGGTTTCTATCAAGTATACTATCCCTAAGGTATCTATCATGTATAACATCCCAAGGTATTTATCATGTATATTTGCTCTGCACCTCTCGTACTAGTATCCCAACCCGCGTCGTGTATTAACCATGAATGCCCCTTGCCCAATGTCATGTAATGGTCCATGTCAACCTAATATATGGTATATGTAGGTTTCCCCAACTCGTATGTTTCTTTCCATGTATAAGTCCAGTCCTTTGCCGTAGGCCGTACGGGCTTTCCCATGTAAATCTATACCACCTCAACGTAGTACCATTTTACCCTTGAAGTTGTTTTGGACTGCTACCCTTGATCTGGTTATGTTTTCTTACCATGAACTATCGTGTGTTCACTTAGGATTTATGCCACCTAGGACCACTAGGGATTATGCTACCTAATGAACGTTTCCGTGTCTCGGTTTGGGTTCAAGCCACCTAGGGCCACTAGGGATTATGCCACCCGTCAATCGCGCCCTTTATCCCACGTATGTATCGTCAATCGTTTTCCATGTCTAGACGCACATGTATCTCAATGTGCCATCCGAGTTCCATGCCAGGGCAAATCAAGAAATACGGAACTCGGTCGGGAGCTTTAAGTCATCTGCCGATGCAGATATCAAGGTCTGTTTTTGTATCCGTGGCTATGGTCCCACGTGACCCCTCCCTCAACTACTGAAAGGCAATCCAAGAAAAATCATGTATGAGAACTACATCCCGGCCCCACTATAGCCCCACTTTCCTATTGGCCAACCTCACCCATAACTCGATAGCAAGTATATGGTCTGTTGGGAGTTCTCTGCCTTTCCGTACGTACACGATTGACTAAAGATGGTAGGTAGTCGACGACGCGCTATCCAGGGCAAAAATCAAGTATCGTCGACTCCACGCTAATCCATCCCCGTCTTTAGGTTGCTCGCACATCAACCAAGGCATAATCTTGGTTCTTCTACCGCAGACCTTAACCTCTTGTGAGCCCAGGCGGATCATCTGCAACCTCACAGAGGGATACCAAGAGTATCCTCACGTCCCCCGAAGCTACCGCTTCGTCACCCAGTTCGTTGGAGCCTTTATCTAAGTCAGATAATTCGCTCCTCCACGTGTGTTCAAGCGATGACCTACCATATCGGGTTACTCATCTATCTGTGAATTGGTCCAATTTCCTTGACTAAGAATTATTACTTAGTTATCCTTAACTAAGGTTTACCACTTAGCTTCTCTTCCCTCTATCCTTATTAACTACGATTTTCAACCTAGTCCCCTGAGATAGGGTTTTGTCTAATGGGTTAAGTGTTGTCATTCAAGTTCATGACTTAACCCGCCTACGAATCATGTCAAGATTGGCTAAGTATTTAAGTTCAAGGCTTAGCCCTACAAGTTGGTTAAGTATACCAAGAAGCTCATGACTTAACCCTATCAAGTCAAACTGGTTAAGTATTTGTTTGTCTTAACCCTATCAGATTATCGTGTTAGATTGATTAAGCATAGATTATCTTAATCCCATCAGATTATCGAGTCGGATTGGTTAAGTATGGGTTAGCTTAACCCCATCCACTAATCGTATTACAATGGTTAAGTATATTTAAAAGGCCTTGTGTCTTAACCCTATCAGGTCCGCATATTAGATTTGTTAAGTATAGGTTACTTAACCTCATCAAATCATCATGTATAATTGGTTAAGTATAAGTTACTTAACCCCATTAAATTATCATGTTAAGTTGGTTAAGTATTGGTTACTTAACCTCATTGAATTACCAAGTTTAGATTGGTTAAGTGTTTAACTTAACCCCATCGAATTATCGTGTTTAGATTAGTTAAGTGTAAGTTACTTAACCCCATCTAATTACCGTGTTTAGATTAGTTAAGTCTAAGTTACTTAACCCCATCTAATTACCGTGTTCAGATTAGTTAAGTCTAGGTTACTTAACCCCATCTAATTACCGTGTTTAGATTAGTTAAGTCTAGGTTACTTAACCCCATCTAAGTACCGTGTTTAGATTAGTTAAGCGTAAATTACTTAACCCCATCTCCTAATTGCCTTACATGGTTAAGTGTCATTAAGAAATCAAATCCGGTTCCACTTAACCTACCCATTCGTGTCATATCGGTTAAGTGTCATTAGTCAAAATTTCTTAATCTTTTCATGTGGCATTAATTAGATTAATGCACCACAACCTCTCACATTAGACTTTGTTGTGGTTACTAGTTAAGTCGGGCGGGTCTGGGTAGATTTATACCACAACCTAGTCTAACCTCGGGTTTTAAGTGCTATATGACCAACTACTCACATTGGGTACTATTGTTTGTAGCCACTAGTTAAGCCGGGCGGGTCCGGGTAGATTTATGCTACAAACTCAACCCAACCTCGAATTGGCCACTTTCATGTTTGGTCTAGTGTCATATTACACTTACAACCCATACGTGTCTAGTTTCAAGTCCCATGTTTACCCCACATATCATGTCCACATTTAGGTGTATCATGAGTGTCATATTTTCATGAAATCCCATGTCAAATTATCATGTCATAATCACGCTCGTCTAACCTACCCCAAATCGTGATTCCAACTCAAGTAAAAGCGAGTCAACATAGTAAGGATACAATGCTACATATTGGCCTCAAAACATGCATGATGTCAAAAAAAGGATTGGCCACAAACATGCATGATATCATAAGGGGGTTTGGCCTCAAAATATGCATAGCATCATAAGGGGTTTTTGGCCTCAAACATGCATAATGTCACAACGGGATTAGCCACAAACATGCATGATATCATAAGGGGGTTTGGGTTCATTTACATGCATAAGCCCCAAGTCATATTCATGTACATATTTCACAAGTCAAAGTGGTTTCAAGTATTCATGCCAACATACCGCAAGTAAAGGTTCAATCTTTCCTGATGAACTAAGTTAAACATAACATAAGTGGCATGATTTAGTCACTAAGCATAGCCAAAAGTCATAGGTTCAAGCAAAAGAGCCATGACAAGGTTCATATAGACTAGCATACTTAGTTTAATCTCGTTTTATTCCATGCCATCATTAAAACTACCGTTTAGATCTAGAAGTAGCTAGAACTTACATAGCGAGGCTTAGGGAAAGATCATGAATCGTCTTGACCAAGAAAGGTGGCTCCTTTGTTGAAGAATCGTCATGAAATTTGCGTAGCAACGTTGATCTCTCCTAGATTTGGTGTAGAAAGCTTGCACCTTTTGATTTGAATCCGATTTGAATGCATAGTCTCTAGGAATTGGAGATGGAGGCCATGATCACTTGGCATTTGGGCAGCACTTCGTGGCATGAGTGATTTGTGAGGGTTTAGGGTAGGCTTAGGGGTGTTTTTATAGAGATTAGGAGTAGTTTAAGCCCTTAGATTAACCCTAGGATAGATCTGAACCCTCAAAATTCGTCGCAGGCCATCAGAATAGAGCACAGGGCCAAGCAGGTGCACCCAGGCCAAAGTGGTCGGACCACCCAGGTCGACACCCGTGTCGACTGGGCAGTCGACCTGCCCCCTGGGCGTGTCGACTCCCCAATCGACACCCCAGTCGACCTGGGGCTTGGGCGGGAATTTTCCCGCCCAATCTGTTTGGCTCCAGATTTGAATTTTCGAGCTGTTTTTGAACTTGAATTTTTCTGAAAACTTTGACGGGCCATAACTGGGTCATACGGACTCCGATTCTCGAAAACTCGGACTCTATTTCGCGTATTTTTCCGAGACGAACGCAATGGCATAGCCCGTTTCCTCTGATTCAGATTTTATAATTAAATTCTTCCTTGATTCTTGTCCTAGCACGTTGTAAAAATCCGGGTTGTTACATGGAAGTCCGGCCACTTCCTCGAAGACGTCCGGATACTGGACAGCCACGGGCACATCTGACAACTCATCATGCGGGATGTCGAGGGAATTTAGAAAACTAGCCATTACCCCATCATTAGGTACACCACCAAACACTACCCTCCGACCATCATCTTCTCTAACTGTCACCAAAAAGCCCTCATAGTCTACCACCACCCCGTATCTTTGGAGCCAATTGACTCCCAAAATAATGCCAAACCCAGTAAAGCCCAAAACAAAGCAATCACAAACATGCATCCATGACTCGATAAGACCACATTACGACAAATCATGCTAAGGCTAGTTGAACCACCAGTCAGGTTCGTCACTACTAAAGGTCTATCGACAATCTCGGGCTCCAGTCCCAACCTATCTACCAGGTCACTAGATATGAAGGAATTGGAAGCTCCCGTATCAAACAATACTCGAACAGGAACATCATAAATAGAAAGCATACCTTGAATAACAACATTCTTTCCTTTCTCCGCCGCGGTTGGGGCATTCGACGAAGAAGGAACAGCATTTATAGCATATGCTTTCACAATCTGCTTTTCTTTAGGGGGTTGCGGACACTTATCCTTGTGATGTCCCACTTGGCCACAGTTGAAGCACTTCCTATCTGCTGGCTTGGCCCGACACTCTTTGGCATAGTGGCCCTTCTTACCACAGCTTAAGCACTCAACATCTTTCTTATTCTTTTTCTTCTGGCCATCCTTGGTCTGATTCTGCTTTCTCTTATTCTGAGAACCATTCTTGCCTCCACCGCTTGCTTGCGGCTTTGGCTCCTCTGCAGATGCAACCTCAGTCTTCGACTTAGGGTAAAGACTCTCTGACCTCAATGCTTTCCCCACAATCGATTCAAACGTCTCATCGATGTGGTTAATAAGCCTTTCCCCCAAGTACTGATCTAAGCCTGTTATGAACTTCTCGTTCTTCTCGGGAGTGTCAATAAGAGATAATCCATACTTTGATAAAGTATCGAACTCAGCAATATACTCCGAGACAGCTCTACCGTTCTGCTTTAGCTACAAAAACTTCCTAAATAACTCTGAGCAGCTGGGATAAATTTTTCACCGAATCGGACCTTAAACTAATCCCATGTAACTTGGTCCTCTGGAGTAGCTGCCTTAATAGCGTTCCACCAATTCATTGCCCGTCCTTGCAGCTGACGGGACGCTAGCTTTCTTTTCATCGCGTCATCGATACCCAAGTCTTCGAAGATACGCTCACAGCTATCCAAATAATCCTGAACTTCTGTAGCCTATTCCGTTCCGTGGAACGGCCTTCTACCAAGACTAGTGTAATCCTTGCATAGCTTGGCGAAATCGGCCCTAGGCGCCTGCATCGCTACACCACCACCATTTTCAGCATTGGGAGTTGCTCCTTGCACATTTCTAAGCATCTCTCTTATGAAGTCAGTAAACATAGCCCTCATGTCAGGGGCATTCCCATTGTTGACTCCTCTACCAGCACCCCTCGTATATCGGCTCATCGTTCAATCTAAAAATAGAAACGATTAACCGTCCTCTTTGTGGTATCAGTGCAGTATGACTTCATCCTTAGCTATACTAATAGTGTATATATATAGCTTTTGAAAACCAAAATAATCACAAGTACGCGCTCTCATATACGTATTACCTCTCCCTGGTGTCTTTCCCTAGGTTAACTACGCAACCTAGAGATCTGATACCAAGTGTGACGGCCCTCCCCGCACCAGCCGACATTTCCCATGAAAGTGTGTTGTGCCAATGTGCAACTAGCACGGGATGGTCGCCAAAGAAAGAAAAGGGAGTTTGAACTAACAAGGAACCTGTAGAATATCTCACAGCGCATGGAATAAAATCTAATAATAACATACTTCGACATAAACAGGTGAGACAGTGCATAAGCTGAAAATTAAACATCATAGCAGCGGAAAATCCAATTACAGCTTATGTTCCACATCATCATTATTACAACTTTAAAACTATCTCTAAAGAAAAAAAAAGAAAAGGTACACTACTAATGCCCAAAGTAGTGATCAGCAGTGACACAGGGAGAATATATATATATATATATATATCATACGTGGGAGCCTCCTGCTTGTCTTTGGTACAGCTACCCGTGCATACCACCTAAACTGTCTCTAGTCTTCCCGTTTAAGAGCACCTAGAGTAATAAGAAGAGACATAAAACTCTGGGTCAGACAAAAGTCTGGTGTGAGTGATAAGCATCAAAACAGAACAATAACATGTATACTAAACCATACATGAACCTGGACCTGCAACCGAAGAGTTAGCACAATATACCGCTCAATACTCTAAGGTGCCACTAACATATGGTGTAAAGGATACGGGGGTGGGGTGTGCATGTCATAGTGAAAGCAAACAATCAAACATAGCAACCATCCTCACATCTCTCACTCAGTGCGTAAAGCATACGACATCCACCACTTTGATCACCCTTTTCCTTACTATGATCACTCTGCCCCATGGATTCGTGACGACACCACTGCACTGATCCATAGCCACTAGTCTTTGCTATGTCGACTCTTCCCCATGAAGTCATGATGACTCCACTACACTGGCTCATAGCCATACTACGATCACTCTGCCCCATGGAGTAATAACTACCCCACTGCACTGATACGTAGCCTAACATCCGTCTTGGTGGTGAATCAAAGCTATAGATGTTGATAACCCCTTAGCACACGTCCTACAGCAAAGCCCAACTCATGAAGTTGACTCGTTGGTTCCCAACTGGATCCTGAGTACAAACTTCCCACTTGGACTACCTTTGCATCTCGGGTTTCTCCGGATCGGTCTTCATTTGGTTCGTAACCCATGCCTCGCGTTCAAACTTCTGCATTCAGTTCGTGGTCATCGTCCTCCTTCGGATCAGTTCGAGCCACCTGCATCGGATCGGGTTGTGGTGCCCAAGCTTCTGGTCATGACATCATGTTCTAGTTCAGTTCGTAGGTGATCCCTGCTCCGTTTCGGGTCGTGCCTTCTGGTCGGGTCGGGTCGCTGCACCTGTTCGTGGCTCCTTCACTCGTGGTACTTCAGGCCAGTCCTCCTCTTCAGGCATCAGCTTGTGGCGTGCTTTCCCAAGCGGTTCGGGGAAGGGTGGAGCAATTCGTGGGGGTGGTCACGATCGGGTCGGGTCGGGTAGAGAGGGGCGATCCGATCCAGGTCCTGCACTTCTTTCCAACGACTGTTTTACGCCGTTCGACGGCGTTTCGACCAATCTAACTTTTCTAGGCAACCATAATGCATGTCAAACAGTCATAGCAATATGTATAATTGGCCATAAACACTAAAACAACAATTTGATGTGTTAAAACGGATAAAACATAGCCAAAACCCCGTATTTTCTCTCAATCATGTTTAAGTAAATCAAATGATAGGATTAGCAAATCTTAACCAAATTAACCAAATTTTCTAACAGAGACCTAAAAAAATATTTCGAAATTTATAAATATTTTTCCAGATTTTTAACACGTTTAAATTTGCTAATTAACACTAATTACCCTTAATTAACCATAATTAGTGAGGAACTATGCAAATCACTCACCTTAGCCACGAACAAATTACCAAATCTGAAATGATTCTCTGTTTGGCACTGTTCCCAAGGCTATACAACAGTTCTACCTCGATTCTTGTGCTAATCTGCTTTGTTTTGATGTAGATTTGGTTTAATTAGCGATTAGAAGGTGATTTGGGGTGTTTTAGAAAGTGGAGGCCATGGCTAAACTTGAAGGAACAAAAAGTGGTAGCTAGAAAATGATAGAAACTGAATTTCCTAACCCTATCAGCCTTCCCATAACCCTAATCCCGAAATGGGTTATGGGCCCACTCGCTAATCACCCAAATTAGGCCCGGTTAAGCTGTTTTTCACCATCTGAAACTTGTTTCAGTCATATCTCCCAAACGATGAGTCCGTTTGGCTAACGTGACCACTCTACGGAAAGATAAACCATCATCCGGATCTACTGGAAGTGGTTTCAGGTCAAAACTCCTTTCCAATCAAAAGTTATGGCCGATACAACATCAGCTAGGGGCAATACGGTCATTTAAAAATCGGCAAAAATCACGAACATGGGAAATGACCCCAATAGTCATCTCCCAAAGTTACATGACCATACGACTTCGTATGTGAAAGAAATAAATATCCTACGATCCTTCGATGCGTAGAATGCGGGTCGTTACATTCTTCCCCCTTAAGAAATTTCGTCCCCGAAATTCCTTAACCCAAAACATACAAATGATCCTGCATGACTACCAGCCATATACAACAATCAAACATGCAAAACAAACAAAACAAACCTATCCTAGCATGCGGAAAGACTAAATCGAAACGGAAATCTTACCAGGTGAAGAGTTCTGGATACGTCTTCCTAATGCTCTCCTCTGTCTCCTAAGTACAGTCATCCTCATTCTCGCCCCATTGAACTTTGACTAGATTCACCGCTTTCCTTCGAAGTTGCTTCGTATCGTTCCCAACAATAGCATAGGTCTGCGGTTCCCAACCGCCTCGGGTTCAACCTCGATATCATCCAATTGATCAGGTGAAATAGTCACATCGGAGTCATGCACGAATTTCCTTAACTGGGAAACATGAAATACGTTATGAACTCCTGCCATCTTTTCTAGTAATTCAACTTTATATGCCAAATTCCCAATTTTCTCAAGAATTGGGAATGGACCAGCAAATCTTGGTGTCAACTTGCCTCTCTTGCCAAATCGTATCATGCTCTTCAACGGAGAAATCTTGACAAACACCAAGTTGCCAACGGAGAATTTCAATTCCCTTCTCCTCTTATCAGCATAACTCTTCTGCCTATCTTGGGCAGCCTTCATTCGCTGTTGGATAACCTTAATCTTAGCTGAAGTTTCTCTTATCACGTCTGGTCCAAGCACAAACTTCTCGCCAGATTCTAACCAACATGACGGTGAGTTGAATGGTCTTCCGTACAATGCTTCAAATGGATCTGTACCAATACTGGATTGATAACTATTATTATATGCAAACTCTACTAGATGCAAATGGTCATCCCATCATCCACCAAAGTCTAATATGCAAGCTCTTAAGAGATCTTCTAATACTCGATTCACCCTCTCTATTTGTCCGTCTGTTTGAGGATGATACGTGATACTGAGATGTAATTCTAATCCTAACGCCTCTTGTAAGCTCTTCCAAAATCCACTAGTGAACAACGGATCTCGGTCATTCACAATGCCTTTGGGTATTCCATGAAATCTCACTACCCACTTTACATATATTTCATCTAACTTAGTTGTCGTTCTATTCGACTTGACGGGTATAAATCTTGCACTTTTGGTCAATCGGTCCACAATCACCCAAATGCTATCATAGCCCGATCTAGTCCTTGGTAACCCGTCAATGAAATCCATTGAGACTTGTTCCCATTTCCATTCTGGAATCTCTAATTGTTGCAACAAACCACTAGGCTTCTTTTGCTCAGCCATAACTAGCTGGCAATTCAAGCATTTAGAAACAAACTTCCCAACGTCCCTTTTCATCCCTTCCCAATAGTAGGTCTGCTTCATGTCTCGATACATCTTGTTACACCCGGGATGTATAGTCAATTTTGAGTGATGACATTCTCTAAGCACTTCATCTCTTAACCCATTGACATTGGGGACAACTAGTCTTCCATTCTTTCTAAGCCATCAATCTCGATCAAGCCCATACTTGTTCATCTCCTCATCGCTACCCATCTCTAACTTGGAGATGATTTCCAATAGGTTAGGATTGTCCCTCTGACTGGAACCAATCCGCTCAATCAAAGTGGGTCTGATCGTCAAACTTGCTAACATTTCTGGATCCAATTCTCACTTTGGTCCGAAATCTTACCCAACGATGTACTCCAGTTGCTTCCACTCAAGAAACATAGCCCGTAAACTGGCACGTCTTCTACTCAATGCATCATCTACCGCATTGCTCTTTCCTGGTGTGTATGCAATATCAAAATCGTAGGAGGCCAAGAATTCTAACCATCTTTGTTGTCGGAGATTTAGATCCTTTTGAGAGAAAAAGTAATTTAATGATTTATGATCGGTAAACAACTCGAATCTTTCTCCCAAGAGATAATGTCTCCACATCTTCAACGCAACACGATCGCTGCTAATTCCAAATCATGGGTAGGGTATCTTCTCTCGTGCGGTTTCAATTGCCGACTTACATAAGCTACAACCCTACCTCCTTGCATTAATACAACACCTAGTCCGGTACCATATGCATCTGTATATACTGTCATCTCTTCATTCCCCTTAGGAATGACTAACACTGGTGCACATGTCAACTTTTCCTTTAGGCTCTTGAATGCATTCTCGCACTTTTCGTCCCAGACGAAAGCTTTATTTTTCTTAGCAAACTGAGTCAACGGTGCTGCTATCTTGGAGAAGTCTTGGATAAACTTACGATAATATCCAGCAAATCCCAAGAAACTTCTTATGTCCATCGCATTCTTAGGCATAGACCAATCTTGTACCGTAGCCACCTTCACAGGATCCACGGCAATACCATTCTCTGAAACGACATGGCCTAAGAATCTGACTTCCCTCCTCCAGAAGTGATACTTAGACAACTTTGCTTTCAATTGGTGTTTTCTTAACACCTCCTTCACTATCCTCAAGTGCCCCTTATGTTCTTCCTCTGTCCTCGAATAAACAAGGATATCATTCAAAAACACAAGAACAAACTTATTCAACTGATCTCTGAATACCTTGTTCATAAGATCCACAAAATATGTTGGTGCATTGGTCAATCCGAATGGCATGACCAACCACTCATAGAATCCAGACGACGTTCGAAAGGCCGTTTTAGCTATACTCTCAGCTTCCACTCTAAGCTGATGGAAACCTGTCACGAGATCCAACTGGTAGAACACTCTCGCGCCACTTAACTGATCAAACAAATCATCTATCCGCGGTAGAGGATACTTATTCTTCCTCGTTACTTCATTCAATTCATGGTAGTTCACACACAATCGAAGGGAACCATCTGCATTGGTAGCAAACACAACTGGTGCTCCCCACTTAGAAACACTTCTTCTGATGAATCCCTTCTTCAAAAGATCGCTTACTTGCACCCCGAGCACTCGCTGCTCCCTTGGTGCCATACGACGAAGTGGAATCACTATAGGTCTGGCATCTTTCGCTAAATCATTGCGGAACTCAATCTCTTGGTGTAGTGGAAGTCCGGTCACTTCCTCGAAGACGTCCGGATACTGGACAGCCACGGGCACATCTGACAACTCATCATGCGGGATGTCGAGGGAATTTAGAAAACTAGCCATTACCCCATCATTAGGTAGACCACCAAACACTACCCTCCGCCCATCATCCGCTCTAACTGTCACCAAAAAGCCCTCATAGTCTACCACCACCCCGTATCTTTGGAGCCAATTGACTCCCAAAATAATGCCAAACCCAGTAAAGCCCACAACAAAGCAATCACAAACATGCATCCACGACTCGATAAGACCACATTACGACAAATCATGCTAAGGCTAGTCGAACCACCAGTCAGGTTCGTCACTACTAAAGGTCTATCGACAATCTCGGGCTCCAATCCCAACCTATCTACCAGGTCACTAGATATGAAGGAATTGGAAGCTCCGGTATCAAAAAATACTCGAACAGGAACATCATAAACAGAAAGCATACCTTGAATAACAACATTTTTTCCTTTCTTCACCGCGGTTGGGGCATTCGACGAAGAAGGAACAGCATTTATAGCATATGCTTTCACAATCTGCTTTTCTCTAGGGGGTTGCAGACACTTATCCTTGTGATGTCCCACTTGGCCACAGTTGAAGCACTTCCTATCTGCTGGCTTGGCCCGACACTCTTTGGCATAGTGGCCCTTCTTACCACAGCTGAAGCACTCAACATCTTTCTTATTCTTTTTCTTCCGACCATCCTTGGTCTGATTCTGCTTTCTCTTATTCTGAGAACCATTCTTGCCTCCACCGCTTGCTTGCGGCTTTGGCTCCTCTGCAGATGCAACCTCAGTCTTCGACTTAGGGTAAAGACTCTCTGACCTCAATGCTTTCCCCACAATCGATTCAAACGTCTCATCGATGTGGTTAATAAGCCTTTCCACCAAGTACTGATCTAAGCCTGTTATGAACTTCTCGTTCTTCTTCTCGGGAGTGTCAATAAGAGATAATCCATACTTTGATAAAGTATCGAACTCAGCAATATACTCCGAGACAGCTCTACCGTTCTGCTTTAGCTCCAAGAACTTCCTAAATAACTCTGAGCAACTGGGATAAATTTTTCACCGAATCGGGCCTTAAACTAATCCCATGTAACTTGGTCCTCTGGAGTAGCTGCCTTAATAGCGTTCCACCAATTCGTTGCCCGTACTTGCAGCTGACAGGACGCTAGCTTTCTTTTCATCGCATCATCGATACCCAAGTCTTCGAAGATACGCTCACAGCTATCCAACTAATCCTGAACTTCCTTTTTACCAACAAAAGCCCGTGCTCAAAAGAATTATTTTTGGAGGAGAAACTATGCGTTTTTGGGATCTCCGTGCTCCCTGGTTAGAACCTCTACGGGGTCCCAATAGCGGGGATGGAATAGCTGTTGGATGGTTAGGGCATCCCGTCTTTAGAGATAAAGAAGGGCGCGAGCTTTTTGTACGTCGTATGCCTACTTTTTTTGAAACATTCCCGGTAGTTTTAGTAGATGGAGATGGAATTGTTCGGGCAGATGTTCCTTTTCGAAGGGCAGAATCAAAATATAGTGTCGAACAAGTAGGTGTAACTGTTGAGTTCTATGGTGGCGAACTCAATGGAGTCAATTATAGCGATCCTGCTACTGTGAAAAAATATGCTAGGCGCGCACAATAAGGCGAAATTTTTGAATTAGACCGGGCTACTTTAAAATCTGATGGTGTTTTTCGTGGTAGTCCAAGGGGTTGGTTCACTTTTGGGCATGCTTCGTTTGCTTTGCTTTTCTTTTCTGGACATATTTGGCATGGCGCTAGAACCTTGTTTAGGGATGTTTTTGCTGGTATTGATCCAGATTTAGGAAGCTATAAGTAATGCAACTATGAATCTCATGGAGAGTTCGATCCTGGCTCAGGATGAACGCTAGCGGCATGCTTAACACATGCAAGTCGGACGGGAAGTGGTGTTTCCAGTGGCGGACAGGTGAGTAACGCGTAAGATATGCCAAATTCCACCAAGTATACAAATGGAACCTAACCATACACGTCCTCCAATTATATCTTCCAAAATTGTCCACACTAACAATCCATCCTTCTCCTCCAAAAGGGGATTTTAGTAAATAACCAAATATAACACTTGGGCTAAGTGTCAAATTGGTAATTTTTCTTACATCTCCCCCCCCAGGTGCCCAAGTATCATATACGCCTCCAAAATAAAGAGCCTTGAATACTAAAAGAAAAGCACCTATACCTAATAAAATTAAGTGAATACCCAAAATTTTCGTCATTTTATTTCTATCTTTCCATACATAACCAAAGAATGGAAAGGATTCCTCAAGAGTCTCAGGTCCAAGAAGCGCGTGATAAATACCCCCAAAGCCCAAGACTGCAGAGGAAATTAAGTGAAGTACTCAAGATACAAAGTATGGAAAGGTGTCTATAACTTCTCCCCCCGGACCTATCCCCCAACCTAGAGTAGCTAGGTGCGGAAGTAAAATCAATCCTTGTTCATACATGGGTTTCTCTGGTACGAAATGAGCCACTTCAAATAGGTTCATTGCTCCGGCCCAGAATACGATTAATCCGGCATGGGCTACGTGAGCCCCAAGTAGTTTACCAGATAAATTGATAAGTCTGGCATTCCCGGCCCACCAAGCGAAACCGGTGGTTTCTTGGTCACGACCAACTAAAGATAAAGTTCCATTAAAGAGCGTTTCCACGGGGTAGAACCTCCTCAGGGAATATAATGTTTTCATGAGGCTGATCCTGAGCCACCATCCAAGCACGAATACCTTCGTTTAATAAAATATTTTTGGTGTAGAAAGTCTCAAATTCAGGATCCTCCGCTGCGCGGATTTCTTGGGAAACAAAGTCATAGGCACGTAGGTTCAAAGCCAGACCAACTACCCCAAGAGCACTCATCCATAAACCGGTTACTGGCACAAATAACATAAAGAAATGTAACCAACGTTTATTGGAAAATTTATAAACAACGTTCAACAAATTAGAATTCATTTATCAATAGATTTTTATCTTCCGTTTGAACTAATTTCTATAATTCTTTTAGTTTCTTTGATAGGCGCAGTTACTATGGCTCGTCAATAATAAATAGTTTAGTTAGAATAAAAAAAATTAGTTTAATCTACTGTTAATATTCCCTTTTTTATGTAATCGCTCGATTGAAAAAATAAAGTTCAACGAGTATTTGGTTCATCCCACACGTACCCGTCACGGGCATCCTGCTTTTCTATGTTCTATAGACTTGTATGTAACTATTGAGAGTCGGGATATTCTACATATTGATTATTTTGAACTAAAATCAAACTTTTGGGAATTTTTAATGACACTTAAAAAACTTAGAAAGATCTTTTTTATAAAAAATAAATATAAATTGAATAAATAGGATGATTTTATACATATCAAAATATGATTACTAAATTTAATAAATTAAATTAGAAATTTAAAGACTTATTTTCTAAAAATCTTGTTTTTAACCTACTTTTTAATGTATTTTGTGTAATTTAATTAATTATTCTAATTATATAGTATATATATAGAATATATATATAATAATTATATTAATATTTGTTGTTTGTTATGTACATAATTTAAATATAGAATAGTAATTAGTAAACAAAACAAATTTCATTTGATCTTGAGATAGACATATAATAAAATAGTTTTAATATTCATTATAATTACATTTTATTTCTTTTCCGAATTACAGATGAATGTCCAAAAAGAATTTCGTTCTGTGAACCGAAGAATCAACATTGCTATCACACGAATAGAAAAACCTTATGGAACTCATTGGCGCCAAGCATGGGGGAATGCTAGACGTTTGGTAATTTCCCCTCCGACCAGAATGAAGGATCCCATTGAAGCGGCTAATCCCATGCATATTGTATGTACATCGGGCGAAACAAATTTCATAGTATCATAAATAGCGATTCCTGGTATTACCCATCCACCAGGGGAATTTATAAACAAATAAAGATCTTTAGTATCATCTTCTATACTGAGATATACCATGAGACCAACAAGTTGATTTGAGATCTCGCTATCAACTTCTTGGCCTAAAAAAAGTAATCTTTCTCGATAAAGTCGGTTGATTAGGACAAAATTATATCCCTTTTGAACCGTATGCGCATCCTTTCCGTTCCGTGGAACGGCCTTCTACCAAGACTAGTGTAATCCTTGCATAGCTTGGCGAAATCGGCCCTAGGCGCCTGCACCGCTACACCACCACCATTTTCAGCATTGGGAGTTTCTCCTTGCACATTTCTAAGCATCTCTCTCATGAAGTCAGTAAACATAGCCCTCATGTCAGGGGCATTCCCATTGTTGGCTCCTCTACCAGCACCTCTCGTATATCGGCTCATCGTTCAATCTAAAAATAGAAACGATTAACCGTCCTCTTTGTGGTGTCAGTGCATTATGACTTCATCCTTAGCTATACTAATAGTGTATATATATATAGCTTTTGAAAACCAAAATAATCACAAGTACGTGCTCTCATATACGTATTACCTCTCCCTGGTGTCTTTCCCTAGGTTAACTACGCAACCTAGAGATCTGATACCAAGTGTGACGGCTCTCCCCGCACCAGCCGGCATTTCCCATGAAAGTGTGTTGTGCCAATGTGCAACTAGCACGGGATGGTCGCCAAAGAAAGAAAAGGGAGTTTGAACTAACAAGGAACCTGTAGAATATCTCACAGCGCATGGAATAAAATATAATAATAACATACTTCGACATAAACAGGTGAGACAGTGCATAAGCTGAAAATTAAACATCATAGCAGCGGAAAATCCAATTACAGCTTATGTTCCACATCATCATTATTACAACTTTAAAACTGTCTCTAAAGCAAAAGAAAGAAAAGGTACGCTACTAATGCCCAAAGTAGTGACCATCAGCGACACATGGAGAATATCTATATATATCATATGTGGGAGCCTCATGCTCGTCTCCGGTACAGATACCCGCGCATACCACCTAACCTGTCTCTAGTCTGCATGTTTAAGAGCACGCAGAGTAATAAGAGACATAAAACTCTGGGTCAAACAAAAGTCTGGTGTGAGCGATAAGCATCAAAACAGAACAATAACAGGTATACTAAACCATACATGAACCTGGACCTGCAACCAAAGAGTTAGCACAATATACCTCTCAATACTCTAAGGTGCCACTAACATATGGTGTAAAGGATACGTGGTGGGGTGTGCATGTCATAGTGAAAGCAAACAATCAAACATAGCAACCATCCTCACATCTCGCACTCGGTGCGTAAAGCATACGACATCCACCACTTTGATCACCCTATTCCTTACTATGATCACTCTGCCCCATGGAGTCATGATGACACCACTACACTGATCCATAACCACTAGTCTTTGCTATGTCCACTTTGCCCCATGAAGTCATGACAACTCCACTGCACTGGCTCATAGCCATGCTACGATCACTCTGCCTCATGGAGTAATAACTACCCCACTGCACTGATACGTAGCCTAACATCTGTCTTGGTGATGAATCAAAGTTATAGACGTCGATAACCCCTTAGCACATGTCCCACAGCAAAGCCCAACTCATGAAGTTGACTTGTTGGTTCCCAACTGGATCATGAGTACAAACTTCCTACATGGACTACCTTTGCATCTCGAGTTTTGGTCTTCTCCGGATCGGTCTTCATTTGGTTCGCAACCCATGCCTCGCGTTCAAACTTGTGCGTTCAGTTCATGGTCATCGTCCTCCTTCGGATCGGTTCGAGCCACCTACATCGGATCGGGTCGTGGTGCCCAAGCTTCTGGTCGTGACATCATGTTCTAGTTAAGTTCCTAGGTGATCCCTGCTCCGGGTCGGGTCGTGCCTTCTGGTCGGGTCGCTGCACCTGTTCGTGGCTCCTTCACTCGTGGTACTTCAGGTCGGTCCTCCTCTTTAGGCATCAGCTTGTGGCGTGCTTTCCCAAGCAGTTCGGGGAAGGGTGGAGCAATTCGTGGGGGTGGTCACGATCGGGTCGGGTCGGGTAGAGAGGGGCGATCCGATCCGGGTCCTGCACTTCTTTCCAGCGACTGTTTTACGCCATTCGACGGTGTTTCAACCAATCTAACTTTTCTAAGCAACCATAAAGCATGAAAAACAGTCATAGCAACATGTATAATTGGCCACAAACACTAAAACAACAATTTGATGTGTTAAAACGGATAAAACATAGCCAAAACCCCATATTTTCTCTCAATCATGTTTAAGTAAATCAAATGATAGGATTAGCAAATCTTAACCAAATTAACCAAATTTTCTAACAGAGGCCTAAAACAATATTTCAAAATTTATAAATATTTTTCCAGATTTTTAACATGTTTAAATTTGCTAATTAACACTAATTACCCTTAATTAGCCATAATTAGTGAGGAACTAAGCAAATCACTCACCTTAGCCACGAACAAATTACCAAATCTGAAATCATTCTCTGTTTGGTGTTGTTCCCAAGGCAGCAGTTCTACCTTGATTCTTGTGCTAATCCGCTTTGTTTTGATGTAGATTTGGCTTAATTAGTGGTTAGAAGGTGATTTGGCGTGTTTTAGAAAGTGGAGGCCATGGCTAAACTTGAAGGAACAAAAGTGGCGGCTGGAAAATGATAGAAACTGAATTTCCTAACCTTATCAGCCTTCCCATAACCCTAATCTCGAAATGGGTTATAGGCCCACTCACTAATCACCCAAATTAGGCCCGGTTAAGCTGTTTTTCACCATCTGAAACTTGTTTCAGCCATATCTCCCAAATGATGAGTCCGTTTGGCTAACGTGACTACTCTATGGAAGGGTAAACCATCATCCGAATCTAATGGAAGTGGTTTCAGGTCAAAACTCCTTTCCAATCAAAAAATATTGTCGAACCAAGATCAGCTAGGGGCAAAACGGTCATTTAAAAATCGGCAAAAATCATGAACAAGGGAAATGACCCAAATAGTCATCTCCCAAATTTACATGACCATATGACTTCGTATGTGAAAGAAATAAATATCCTACGATTCTTCGATGCGTATAATGCGGGTCGTTAGCCCCACGGCCGGAGCTGGGTGTCAGCCGAGGGGGTTGCCGATGGTGCAGGAGGCTGCAACGTCGAAGGTGGGGCCTGAGGCGGTGGGGTTGGACTGATTTGGGGCTAGGGTTTTAATTGGAGAAAAAGGGGGGAGGAGGAGGCGGGATGACGATGATTGGAGGGAGGCGACGGCGCTGGGGGTGCAGTGGCGCTGAGGAGGGGGGCGGCGGAGGTGACGTGCTGGGGGGGACGGGGTTTCTTTTTTTTCTGTTTTGGACGATGGAGAGAAAGGGGATTGACCTTATATATATATATATATTTAATTTAATTTTAATTCCAAAAAGTTAATTTTTAATTCGAACTCCAAATCGAACTCAACGAACATCGCCGCTAGCAAAATACCCCCATTTCGGACACAATGGGATATGTCCCGTAAGCCAATTCTACTATTTCAATCAATTTTCATCAAAATTAAAATATAAATTGATATAACGTTCAAAATTGATTTCAACGTACATTTTAATTTACCGCGCTCATGTATTAATTCCAGAAATTATGAAAATTGGAATATAAAAATAATTTGACATTCCGGATCCAACAAAAGTGGTTTCATCGAAAATGGAGGTCGTTTGTAAAACGGCTATTTTTAAGGGCTGTATATTATATTAAAATATATATAAATTCAATATCGACTATTTTGAATTTTAAACTGGGCATAACTTTTTGAAATTTGAATTTTTCACATTCGTTAGAAAGATATAATTAAACGGATTTTAATGTTTCTGGTTTTACTGAAATCCGATTTATTTTGAATTTTGTACATTCAATTAAAGTTTAAAATCGAATTTTCGAACTACCGCGCCAATTCAGGCTCATTATATAATTAAAATAAATTTATACGTTCTAACTTCGACTGAAATAAATTTTAAATCGTTATCATTTAAAATAAACCATTTTAAATATTCAAAATCCATTAAAATAGCTAAAAAAAAAATTTGCTTTAGAAATTCTAGGTTGTCACTATCTCCCCCAATTAAAATCTTTTCGTCCTCGAAAAGGAACGGAGCCGAAAGTTGTTTAACTAACCAACTCAACTTTCATTATGGCTTTCATTCTTCAACTTTTCGGTTTCTAAGAATTTTCTAATTTCTCAAAAATTTGGCTAACACCCTAAATTTTTGAAAATTTTCGCCATAACCTCCCATGTACGGGCTGATCGGTAAAACCGCAACTTGCGTCACAGGGCCGTCATCAATCCAAAAGAAATAGCCAAGAGGCTAGCCAATCAGCTCATAGAATCATCAAACCTAATGAATATAGTAAACATTGGGGCTGTCAATGGGTCGTGTCGGGTCGGGTTCGGGTCGGGTCAAGTCGGGCTCGGGTTGATTTATAAACGGGTCAGGTCAACCCGTTTATTAAACGTGTCATATTTTCCCAACCCTAACCCGACCCGACCCGCGTAACCCGTTTAACTAAATGGGCCATGTCGGGTCGTGTTGGGTCGGGTTTACCCGTTTGACCCGTTGATAGATATTGCCTACTAATATAAGCAACAAAAGTGTCAAATCACCAACATGCATACTGTTATATAATCACCAATATGCAACATGTTGCAAAGTCACCAACAGACAACATATATATAAAGCATGAAATCACCATATCCAAAAATTATTTTCTATATGTAAGTATATATTCCCATGTTGCATAAATTAAAGACTACCAGTATGAAAGAGATACAGTTGTTGTAAGTAAAATATAACTAACAAATACAAGAATAAATTAGTAAAATATAACAGCTTAATATACCAGCATGCTGATTACTGCATACATAAAAGATTAACACTAACAGTATACATAAAAAACTAACAGTATGGAAGAGATACAACATATAATCGGGTTTGGCGGGTCAAAATTGGGTTAGCGGGTCAACCCTAAACCCACCCGTTTATAAACGGGTCAAATTTGGGTTGACCTGAAAATGACCCGCTAACTAAACGGGTCGGATTAACCTGTTAATTTTCGTGTGGGTTTCGGGTTGGGTCACGGGTCATGTAGGAAATTGACTGCCCTAGTAAACATGTACCTATATGTTGGGCATACAATTTTATTCCTCTTCTTAGCGTCCATGTTATGACGTGTTCATTATATACATATGTGTATATATATATATATGCGTAATTTCAATAAATTTCCAATTTAATTCAATATTTGATTCTATTTGGCTAAATTTACCTTTCGTACACTTATTGGTTTGATCATTCCAAAATTTAATTAGTTGAACTAATAATCACACATCACAACCAGCAATCAATTAGTTGGTTAACTTTTCAGACATATATCTTTTATATATACTTCAAAAATCGTAAATAACAAACAATAAACTCTAACTAAGTTTTGGTTCTCACACTAGTCAAATGGAAATATATAGATATCCCACTTTCGAAACTCGAACACAAATACTGATGATGCATACACTATCATCAGAATCATCTCCAGGTGACTAGAGTGTGATTCTATATCCATCCAGTATATTTGAGACTTCGATTACACATTAGTTATGCATATATTCAAGATCTTCATATACCCGATATTCCAAATTAGTTTAAAATAAAATATTCTAATACTGATAACAGAAATAAAATTTCAAAACTAAATTTATAAATAATACTCTTCTAACTCATTCTAGGGTATTACTAACCCTATCTCTAACGAGTCATTCCTATAGGATGTTATTAATCCTATCTCTGATGAATTCTTTCATTTGGTTCTAATGTGTCTTGTTCTCGAGCTCTGTAAACCAAAGCTCTGATACCACGATGAAATGACCCAAACTTCCCCTTTAGGGAAAGCCCAGATTGAGTTGAGAACACGACGCATTAGAACACAAATAGTAGAACATTTCATTGCTTACAACAATTACATCAGAGTATAATAATATATCAGAGTATGAATAAATATTACATAGCGGAAAAAATATCAAAGATTTAGTTTACATTTAAATATAAAATGTATAAATACAATGTACAGCGGAAAATATAGCAACTAGCACAACTGAATGAAATACACGGATACAAAGCTTTTCGCATATAGCTCCAATTGTAATCCAGGATCCTGTTGAAAGAAATATATGCGAAAACCAAAACTACTAGCTACCCGCATGGAAAATATAGGCACCCAGAGTTTAGGTAAAAACAATAAACTCCAAGTCAGTTATGGGACTGGTGTGAGAACTAAAACAGTTATTAAATCTTTACTTTAAAAGTTGGGAAATCATGGGACCACACCGTATAACATGGAACAGGTTCACTCCACATGAATACTAGTTTAAAACATGAAACAACGCAATGCTTTTTGAAAAATGAAGCTATTATAAGATTCAGGTCCCATCACACAATGCAATGCTAGCCGGAGGATAGAGTTTTCCCTTATAATAGCCAAACATGCTTGGTACGTTTAAAAACAAATCATTTTGATATTACTATAAGTGCATAGTGTCAAAATCAACTTCAAATCTAAGTGTATCAATCATAGATGACGTAGGTACCATATATTATGCCGCCATACTAGTTTTACAACTAAAACCAAAAAGTCGTGTATTGGAATTGGATTTCCATCTATGAGTCGAGGAAAAGGATGTTCCTCACCGATATCGGGCCACCTCTAGCAGAGTGACCCAAGACTCGGATGTTGGCGAGCCCTTGGATCTTGCAGTGCCGGTTCACACTTACTTTAGTGGATTGGTTATTCCTGAACAATACATTTCCCAGTCCCATCGAACCTCTAAACAGGTCAGTATGTCGACCCTATGAGCATATAACCCTATATCCGAGGCGCCTCGCAATCCGTCATCCACATAAGTAAATATTCCTAGGCTCCATACCATGGCACTACCTCTAGCTAGAAAGAAATGCATGCACTCCCTGTTGTCCCATCCCGTTTTTTACTCATACCAGGGTATGAGGCTCGTGAATTAACGCTATACACAAAGCTATGCTAATTAAAGCTGTGCTTTGATCATCAACCACAAAACTCTGCTTTTCAACAAAAGCCTTGATCATTTGCATCTTAGCATGCCACACTGACAATCCACCCCATACGACTGATGTCTATCAACATATAACCTCTAAGCTCGTACGTATCAGAGAAGGGTGTTAGGCAAGAGAATAAATTCTCTGCCACCAAACATATATATATATAATAGAAATCAATCAACACAAAACGAAATCCAATGTCAGACACACATCCATTTACAAGTCCGTACTGGGCTTGAACGAAACCGGAGGCACCTTATTCCTCGTCCCATATGTCCAAAACAGGACAGATGTCCTCGCATATCCGATCGATCTCCAAGTACGTCTAGACGATCATCACTTATTACCTTGTCTTGGGTGTACAGCCCAATCAAGACATCGGTAATTGTAACAACCCGTATTTTCAATAACCTGTAATAACATAAATCGAGGCAGAATTTAATTCTAAAATGGGAATCAAGGGAAACGGGCTATGCCATTGCGTTCGTCTCGGAAAAATACGCGAAATAGAGTCCGAGTTTTCGAAAATCGGAGTCCGTATGACCAAGATATGGCCTCGCGAAGTTTCACGAAAATTCCCAAATTAAAGTATACTTAATTAAGTGAAATGGGTTGTGTAGATATATATATATATATATTGATATATATATATATATATAATTGAAAATTTAATAAATAAATATGCAAAAATGCTCAAAACAGCGAATTGGGAGAGGGGAATAACCGAACCGGCCGATTTTTGAAGTCGACCCGAGCCCGCTGGGTCGACTAGGGGTTAATCCAGGGTGTTTGGCTGTCAACCCGTGGGCCGATTCGCTCAAGTGCAGATTTTGCATTTGAATGGCTCTCATGGTCCATCTTTAATCTAAAGGCCCTAGATGGTTCCTACACTTGACTTCTTCCCCAAGACATGCTTTGATGGCTTGGATTGAATCTAGGGTTAATCCTATGGCCTAAAACACTTGCCTAATCTATAAATAAGACCCTAACCTACCCTAATCCATTCATAATTAAACCTAGTGACTAAACTATGGCAAAATGCTAGCTCTCATGGCCTCCACTAATTTTATGAAGAGGGTTGCATACTAATCACTCTCTAATCAACTTCTAATCCCTTCTTAGCATCTTAATCTTCTTCATTTGGTGTTCAAAATTGCTAGTAGTGAGTTTCTATCACTTTGATGATCTTTTGTTAAACTAAGTAGATGAGATATGATGAGATTTATGGTTTTGTATGTGGATTAATGAGTCTTGAATCATATGATATGATGTTAGCATTAATCTTATGTTTATGCATGTTGAGTATGTAAGTTTATGCAAGTTTAATATGATGTATGTTATATTTGCATGATGCTAAATATGCAAGTTGTGGGCTATATGCATGTTATGCAAGTTCATGGTGATATGCTATGCAAGTTACATGTATGTTAATATGCAAGATATGCTATGCAAGTTACATGTTTGTTAATATGCAAGTTACATGTATGTTAATATGCAAGATATGCTATACAAGTTACATGTTTGTTAATATGCAAGTTACATGTATGTTAATATGCAAGATATGCTATGCAAGTTACATGTTTGTTAATATGCAAGTTACATGTATGTTAATATGCAAGATATGCTATGCAAGTTACATGTTTGTTAATATGCAAGTTACATGTATGTTAATATGCAAGATATGCTATGCAAGTTACATGTTTGTTAATATGCAAGTTACATGTATGTTAATATGCAAGATATGCTATGCAAGTTACATGTTTGTTAATATGCAAGTTACATGTATGTTAATATGCAAGATATGCTATGCAAGTTACATGTTTGTTAATATGCAAGTTACATGTATGTTAATATGCAAGATATGCTATGCAAGTTACATGTTTGTTAATATGCAAGTTACATGTTTGTTAATATGCAAGTTACATGTTTGTTAATATGCAAGTTACATGTTTGTCAATATGCAAGTTACATGTTTGTTAATATGCAAGTTCATGATGACACATTATGCAAGTCTATGGGTTAATATGCAAGTATATTATGCAAGTGAATATGTAAGTTATGTGACATATTATATGCAAGTTATGTGACATATGCAAGTTATGTGACATATTATGCAAGTTCATATGCAAGTTATGTGTTTGTTAATATGCAAGATGGCACCTTTGAAACATGTTCATTCATATGCAAGTTGACACCTTTTATATGTGTTATATCATGAACGAAATTACGTGGGAACGATGGGGTAATTAAATGCATAAGTTAATAAGATTGTGTGAAATTAATATGATTATGCATAACATAAAATAAAGGAACATAGTATGGGAATTTGCCTATTAAGTTAGGTGTACCCATACTATGTGTTGGGAATTTACCTATTGAGTTAGGTCTACCCCATGGGAATTTACCTATTGAGTTAGGTCTACCCATGTTATGAAAAGCTTAATATTAATTAGGGATAATTAATTTAAATTATGAGGGTGATTAATTAGGTGTAATTAATTGACTAAGACACGAGGTTGGACTCAGTTGTAGCGTAAAACTGCCCGGACCCAACCGGCTTAACCAGTTGCTACAAATGTTAGCCCAATGTGAGAGGTCTTAGGCACAAACTAAATACGTGATTAATGTAAAGACACGAGGTTAGACTCGGTTATGACATAAGGCTGCCCGGACCCAACCGGCTTAACCAGCGGTCATAAAAGATAGTCTAATGTGAGAGGTCTTTATGAGGATCACGGTCTTAATTAATTAAGAAACACTTAACCATATAAGCATGTAGTGGGGCATGAGGGTTAAGTGGGTGCCTTGGGTGGCATGAGAAAACTAGTGGGTTGCCTTGGGTGGCAATAGAAAACACGATTAGAATACTTAACCAAAGTGGAACATGTAATTAAACATGATTAAGGGGTTAAGTAAGTGCCTCGGGTGGCATGTGGGAATTAAGTAAAGGACTTGGGTGTCATGTGGAAATCTAGTGGGTGCCTTGAGTGGTAATTAAAATATGATTAATGACTTAACCAAAGTATTTATAACATGTAAGTGAACATGGTTAAAGCGGTTAAGTGGGATACACTAGACAAAATAACAAGCTTAAGTGGTAGCTTGTGGGGGCCCATCTCAACCAATATCCCAAACGTATCTTTGTGGGCTCGACCCAAGTCGAGTGACGGGACACGCATATTGGGCTTGACTATAAGAGGCCAAAAACGGGTTAGCGGTGGCAACGTAGGACCAACGGGTTTCATATGCGTGTGTGGACCCGGGCTGGTTAGTAAATCGTTGTTACATAGTGTAGATATAAAGCCGTGCACCGTTGATATTATCAGGTTGCCACTTTGGGGAAATGATACACCCCATTGTGGGACCGGCACGGGTATCTACGTTAGGGAGCCGATCGCTTGGGAGTAGTGGGTACACCTAGTAATGATAGGGGCAGACGGCACCTATGTAGGGGTACTAGAAACTACTGGGTAAAAATTACTAAGTACATTTAGTGGGATCAACCTTTAAGTAGGAATTAATCTTAGGTAGGTAAAACTGGTGTGGTGCAGTGTAGGAATTATCTTTGAGTAGGTCTGGGGCGGTGTAATTTAGTAATTATCCTTGGGTGGGTAAATGCGTCTTTACGGTGATCTTAGTTTATCCTAAGTTTACCAAGCTGCTTAGTGTAGCCATTCATCCCCAGTCGTTACCGTATATCAACTTATGTCTTCTCTGGTTATTTTAATGATTGTATTGTTAGGGTTATAGGACTCACTCAGACTTATGTCTGACCCCGTTGTTTTTATCTTTTCCCCCAACCCCAGGTTATTAGAGTGGGCCTGGTGCTAGTGGGCTTTGATCTGATTGCTGTATCTATCCTATGGAGCTTGGACCTCTGAAGTGAAGCCGAGCTTATCTTTCCTTTTATGGCTATTAGTTATGTAGTGGGATTATGTACTTCTATTTTATCAAGATGGATATTATGTACTTGACTCTGGTTTATGGTTTTGTGATGTAACCAAACATGTATTACTTTCCGTTGCAATGAAATGATGATTTAAATTTTCAAGTATTACTTATATCTGTCTTGCTGTAATTTTACTGTTCTATATTCACTCAAAATACTTCACCGAAACTAAGGCATTCCCCTGGTATGAGTGACCTTAGCGGACGTGGGGTGTTACACGTGGTATCAGAGCTTAAGGTTACCAGAACAGATAAATTTTTTAGAAAAACTATTTTTCTAAGAAAATTTTTGAAGGAATGTTTTCAAAAACATGTCTTTTAAGAGAAAAGTTTTTGAGAAAAGCATAATCCCCGATAGCCATATCTTTATCTTTCGAATTCTCCGTTTGAATCTCTTTCTCTCTCGTTTTGAGTTTCCCCTCCGTGTGTAGATGATCTTTCTAAGATAGATAAGAATGGAAAACCGCTTCAAGGGAATTAGACGTAAATCAGATTAGAAGTTGGTTCAAGAAGGAGGAGGACTTGTAAGTACTTATTGGATGGACGATGGGAGGAAGGCTCTAATAGTTGTTTGGTTAATAAAGGACGAAGCCTCATTGATGGGAGGTTACGAGTGGAGAATGGGAAGGAGAAGGCTAGTAGTTATCCTTTTGGGAGGAATAGGACACCTTATTAGGATTGACCAAAGAAGCAAGGACAAGGTATGGAATCTTCTGGAGGGTAGTTGTATTCCCTCACGACTAGGGTGCCGGATGGGGATAAGACCGTCTAGGTTGGAATTTGGATTTCTTTATTATCCGATTCGAACTTTATTTGATTTGGATGCATTAAGTTCGTTTATCTCATCATTGTTAGTGAGTCACTGCACTTAGACACCAGTTTAGTAGATGATCCCTTAGTTGTTTCAAACCCAATTGGGCTCCATGATGTGTTTGGGTTTGAAAGTTTCTATACTTAGCATTGAGTTTGGAGGTGATGCTTGTTGGGCTTCACGAGCTATGGGTTAGTTTGGGCATGGACTGGTTATCCAGTAGGGATGCCATTCTTGATTTTGAAAAGAGAGTTGTTAGGCTTATGACCCGCTTGGGTAACACTCTCGAGATCTCTTGTAATCCCATAGAGACTGTTATGCTAAGTTATCTAGAATCGCTGGACACGTCGGTCGAGAGTTTGCGATCTGTTAGAAGTGGTCCGGGAATACTCGGATGTGTTTGAGAAGGTGAAGGGCTTACCTCCGGAGCGGGAGATTGACTTCCGAATATATCTGGTAAACAATGCCAAACCAGTGACTTGGCCAGTGTGCCACAAGGCTCCTCGTGAGAGGAGGGAACTCCATAAGTAAGTAGGCGATTGCTTGAGAAGGGGTTCATAAGAAGAAGTATATCGGAGTGGGGCGCTCCATTAGTTTTTGCCATGAAGGCGGATGGGTCCCTCAGACTTTGTTTAGGCTAAAGAGAACTAAATAAACTCACAAAGAAGAATAGACACCCATTGCCAAAGATTGATGATCTCTTTGATCAGTTGGTTGGCGCCTCAGTATTTTCGCAGTTGGACTAAGCCACATGGTTTCGTCAGTTGAGAGTGGCTGACGATAGTATAGAGAAGATTGCCTTTAGGACTCCGGATGGTTTTATGAGTGGCTGGTGATGCTATTTGGTTTGACGAACGCCCCCGCATACTTTGTTGATTGGAAGAGAAGGGTGTTCAGAGAGTACCTAAATAAGTTTGTGATGGTCTTTGTGGATGACATCTTGGTCTTTTCTAGGAGCGAAATAAGTTTTCATATGTGCTCAATAGGTTGAGCAAAGCCAGTTATGGGATAAAACAGTGGTTTTGGAGCGAGACTGGCAAGGACATCCAAAGTTGGTCAAAGGCTTAATTGTTTAGCCATTATTATTATTATTTTTAGTATCATCTCACGTAGGTTGCCTGAACTCGAAGGAGATATCCCTTGGGTGTTTGTCTGATATTGGTTTCGGCCTTTGGGGCTTGCATTTGGGGGATGTCGAATTCGACTAGGGTGGTCTGCGTGAGAGATGGACAGTTGTGACGATTTTGGATAGGATTCTTAGCATCTTATGAGTTGAGATAGCGTATACCCCTAACAAGGGAAGCATGGTAGCAGACGCCTTAAGAAGAAAAAGGTTGTCCTTGAGTTCATTGATCGATTAAACGACGGAGCTTAGGGTTTATTTCTATGTTTGACTTTAGACCTTCCGTTGACTTTGTACCCGGTTTGCTAGCCTCCTTGGAGGTTAGGCCTACTCTTTTGGGACGGGGTGGCGAGGCACAGCAAGACGACCCACAGTTGGTTGAGCTATGAGAGAAGCTCATAAGGGGGAGGAGTCGTCCAGCCATTTGAGTAGGTACACCCTAGATAGTAAGGGGTGGTTGCGTAGAGACGGTAGACTTTGTGTACCGCAAGACGAGGGTTTGAGGAAGGCTATACTTGATGATACACATCGGTCGAAGATGACCATTCATCCCGGTAGGGACAAGATGTACCAAGACATAAAGCAAGTTTTCCTTTTTGCCAATCTGAAGAAAGATGCGGCCAAGTATGTCGCTAGATGCTTGGTATGCTAACAAGCGAAAGTGGAACAGAAGAAACCCGGAGGGTTGCTTCACCCGTTGGAAGTTCCGAAATAGGAAGTAGGATAGTGCCTCGTTGGATAACCGAAATCAAGGAAGGGTAATACGGGGATTGGGCTTATGGTAGATAGACTTACTAAGTGTGCCCATTTCATACCCGTGAAGAGCAAGAGGACTATTCCATGTCTAGCTTCAGTTTACCTTCAAGGGATTATTAGTTTGCATGGTGTACCTTCCAGCATTGTGAGTGATCAAGATCCTATCTTCACTAGTGAGTTTTGGAAGATTTTGCAAGAGGGCGGTAGGGACTCAGTTGTGTTTGAGCACTGCATCTCATCCTCAGACGGACGGTCAGACCAAGAGGGTGAACCGTATCTAGAACATCTTTTGAGGTTATGTATTTTGGATTTTGGAGGTACATGGGAAGAGCATCTTCCGTTGGTGGAGTTCGCATATAATAGCAGCTTTCAGTCCAGTATTGGTATGGCTCATTTCAAAGCTCTTTATGGAAGGCCTTGTCGATCTCCTACATGTTGGTGGGAATCTACGGATAAGATCTTGCTTGGGCCAGATATGGTTAGGGAGACTTCAGAGAAGATGGGTTGGATTCGAAGAAGGATGAAAGCGGCGGAATCTTATGCGGACAAGAGGAGAACAGAGCTTGAGTTTGATATTAGGACATGCTTTTTATCAAGGTGTCTCCGTTACGGAATGTGGTTCACTTTGGATCTGTTAGGAAGTAAGTACCAAGGTTTGTAGGGCCATTTCCCATTAAGGAAAGAATTGGACGGATGGCATATAGAGTGGAGTTGCCTGACAGACTTAGTGGTGTACCGGATGTATTTCATGTGTCCCATTTGAGGAAGTGCTTACATGAGACCGCTGAGGTGGTAGAGCCGAGTTTGCTTAAAGAAGTAGAGTTAGAGCACGATGAGACGATTCGACGAGCTCCTACTCGCATCATTGGGCCAGAGACTAGGAAGTTGAGGAACAGAGAAGTTCAGCTAGTTAGAATGCTACTTGGGAGACGGAAGCGAAGATGCGTTCTTTGTATCCATTTCTTTTGGAGAGTATGTCTTTTAACTTCTCCTTTATCGCTTGCCTAGTACTTATCTTATCTTTAGTAGGTCCTCTCGTTAGTCCTGTTTGACCTTTAGATAGGGAAAACCTATGGTTGAAACATGTGTTTGAGACATGTTATGGTTGATGGATGCAAGTGGATGCAAGTGTTTGCTAGTGGTTGCTCGTGGATGCATATATACACACATTAGGCACTAGATCGGCTCAGTCACTTCATGTTGCATATTGCATAAATGGATGTGGTAGTTAGATTGATGGATGTATCATGGCTGTGTTATCATATGGATGATGCATTTTTGTGTATGGTTGTGCACGCATGTAGAAATTTGTATGTGTCAATAGGGTTTCGCATACATATTGGATGCATGGCACTATCATGGTTTGCATTAAGGAGGTTTACTGTATCAGTAACCGCCTGATTTTCGCATTAGGTAAGTACATATACACACACTTTTGCGTATATCCATCCAGCATTTAGAATCTTGTAAGGACAATGATTGCTCGTGGATGATGCTTTGAGTAGATGGATGATTGGATGGTAGGATACGTTCTTCCTAACTTGAAGATTTCGGGGACGAAATCCTTTAAGGAGGGGAGAATGTAACAACCCGTATTTTCAATAACCTGTAATAACATAAATCGAGGCAGAATTTAATTCTAAAATGGGAATCAAGGGAAACGGGCTATGCCATTGCGTTCGTCTCGGAAAAATACGCGAAATAGAGTCCGAGTTTTCGAAAATCGGAGTCCGTATGACCAAGATATGGCCTCGCGAAGTTTCACGAAAATTCCCAAATTAAAGTATACTTAATTAAGTGAAATGGGTTGTGTAGATATATATATATATATATATTGATATATATATATATATATAATTGAAAATTTAATAAATAAATATGCAAAAATGCTCAAAACAGCGAATTGGGAGAGGGGAATAACCGAACCGGCCGATTTTTGAAGTCGACCCGAGCCCGCTGGGTCGACTAGGGGTTAATCCAGGGTGTTTGGCTGTCAACCCGTGGGCCGATTCGCTCAAGTGCAGATTTTGCATTTGAATGGCTCTCATGGTCCATCTTTAATCTAAAGGCCCTAGATGGTTCCTACACTTGACTTCTTCCCCAAGACATGCTTTGATGGCTTGGATTGAATCTAGGGTTAATCCTATGGCCTAAAACACTTGCCTAATCTATAAATAAGACCCTAACCTACCCTAATCCATTCATAATTAAACCTAGTGACTAAACTATGGCAAAATGCTAGCTCTCATGGCCTCCACTAATTTTATGAAGAGGGTTGCATACTAATCACTCTCTAATCAACTTCTAATCCCTTCTTAGCATCTTAATCTTCTTCATTTGGTGTTCAAAATTGCTAGTAGTGAGTTTCTATCACTTTGATGATCTTTTGTTAAACTAAGTAGATGAGATATGATGAGATTTATGGTTTTGTATGTGGATTAATGAGTCTTGAATCATATGATATGATGTTAGCATTAATCTTATGTTTATGCATGTTGAGTATGTAAGTTTATGCAAGTTTAATATGATGTATGTTATATTTGCATGATGCTAAATATGCAAGTTGTGGGCTATATGCATGTTATGCAAGTTCATGGTGATATGCTATGCAAGTTACATGTATGTTAATATGCAAGATATGCTATGCAAGTTACATGTTTGTTAATATGCAAGTTACATGTATGTTAATATGCAAGATATGCTATACAAGTTACATGTTTGTTAATATGCAAGTTACATGTATGTTAATATGCAAGATATGCTATGCAAGTTACATGTTTGTTAATATGCAAGTTACATGTATGTTAATATGCAAGATATGCTATGCAAGTTACATGTTTGTTAATATGCAAGTTACATGTATGTTAATATGCAAGATATGCTATGCAAGTTACATGTTTGTTAATATGCAAGTTACATGTATGTTAATATGCAAGATATGCTATGCAAGTTACATGTTTGTTAATATGCAAGTTACATGTATGTTAATATGCAAGATATGCTATGCAAGTTACATGTTTGTTAATATGCAAGTTACATGTATGTTAATATGCAAGATATGCTATGCAAGTTACATGTTTGTTAATATGCAAGTTACATGTTTGTTAATATGCAAGTTACATGTTTGTTAATATGCAAGTTACATGTTTGTCAATATGCAAGTTACATGTTTGTTAATATGCAAGTTCATGATGACACATTATGCAAGTCTATGGGTTAATATGCAAGTATATTATGCAAGTGAATATGTAAGTTATGTGACATATTATATGCAAGTTATGTGACATATGCAAGTTATGTGACATATTATGCAAGTTCATATGCAAGTTATGTGTTTGTTAATATGCAAGATGGCACCTTTGAAACATGTTCATTCATATGCAAGTTGACACCTTTTATATGTGTTATATCATGAACGAAATTACGTGGGAACGATGGGGTAATTAAATGCATAAGTTAATAAGATTGTGTGAAATTAATATGATTATGCATAACATAAAATAAAGGAACATAGTATGGGAATTTGCCTATTAAGTTAGGTGTACCCATACTATGTGTTGGGAATTTACCTATTGAGTTAGGTCTACCCCATGGGAATTTACCTATTGAGTTAGGTCTACCCATGTTATGAAAAGCTTAATATTAATTAGGGATAATTAATTTAAATTATGAGGGTGATTAATTAGGTGTAATTAATTGACTAAGACACGAGGTTGGACTCAGTTGTAGCGTAAAACTGCCCGGACCCAACCGGCTTAACCAGTTGCTACAAATGTTAGCCCAATGTGAGAGGTCTTAGGCACAAACTAAATACGTGATTAATGTAAAGACACGAGGTTAGACTCGGTTATGACATAAGGCTGCCCGGACCCAACCGGCTTAACCAGCGGTCATAAAAGATAGTCTAATGTGAGAGGTCTTTATGAGGATCACGGTCTTAATTAATTAAGAAACACTTAACCATATAAGCATGTAGTGGGGCATGAGGGTTAAGTGGGTGCCTTGGGTGGCATGAGAAAACTAGTGGGTTGCCTTGGGTGGCAATAGAAAACACGATTAGAATACTTAACCAAAGTGGAACATGTAATTAAACATGATTAAGGGGTTAAGTAAGTGCCTCGGGTGGCATGTGGGAATTAAGTAAAGGACTTGGGTGTCATGTGGAAATCTAGTGGGTGCCTTGAGTGGTAATTAAAATATGATTAATGACTTAACCAAAGTATTTATAACATGTAAGTGAACATGGTTAAAGCGGTTAAGTGGGATACACTAGACAAAATAACAAGCTTAAGTGGTAGCTTGTGGGGGCCCATCTCAACCAATATCCCAAACGTATCTTTGTGGGCTCGACCCAAGTCGAGTGACGGGACACGCATATTGGGCTTGACTATAAGAGGCCAAAAACGGGTTAGCGGTGGCAACGTAGGACCAACGGGTTTCATATGCGTGTGTGGACCCGGGCTGGTTAGTAAATCGTTGTTACATAGTGTAGATATAAAGCCGTGCACCGTTGATATTATCAGGTTGCCACTTTGGGGAAATGATACACCCCATTGTGGGACCGGCACGGGTATCTACGTTAGGGAGCCGATCGCTTGGGAGTAGTGGGTACACCTAGTAATGATAGGGGCAGACGGCACCTATGTAGGGGTACTAGAAACTACTGGGTAAAAATTACTAAGTACATTTAGTGGGATCAACCTTTAAGTAGGAATTAATCTTAGGTAGGTAAAACTGGTGTGGTGCAGTGTAGGAATTATCTTTGAGTAGGTCTGGGGCGGTGTAATTTAGTAATTATCCTTGGGTGGGTAAATGCGTCTTTACGGTGATCTTAGTTTATCCTAAGTTTACCAAGCTGCTTAGTGTAGCCATTCATCCCCAGTCGTTACCGTATATCAACTTATGTCTTCTCTGGTTATTTTAATGATTGTATTGTTAGGGTTATAGGACTCACTCAGACTTATGTCTGACCCCGTTGTTTTTATCTTTTCCCCCAACCCCAGGTTATTAGAGTGGGCCTGGTGCTAGTGGGCTTTGATCTGATTGCTGTATCTATCCTATGGAGCTTGGACCTCTGAAGTGAAGCCGAGCTTATCTTTCCTTTTATGGCTATTAGTTATGTAGTGGGATTATGTACTTCTATTTTATCAAGATGGATATTATGTACTTGACTCTGGTTTATGGTTTTGTGATGTAACCAAACATGTATTACTTTCCGTTGCAATGAAATGATGATTTAAATTTTCAAGTATTACTTATATCTGTCTTGCTGTAATTTTACTGTTCTATATTCACTCAAAATACTTCACCGAAACTAAGGCATTCCCCTGGTATGAGTGACCTTAGCGGACGTGGGGTGTTACAGTAATCATCCAAACGATGTGAAGAACTCTGGTCTTCAACCACCGTCTTCATCGTCGACTTTTAATCGTCGTATTAATTATTCAGAATGGGTTAAACCCGATCTTTCCGAATAACTCGCGTGTTTTATAATCAATAATCACGTGCTATAAAAACACATCATCGCCTCATTCCAATCCAGAATATTCTTTTATTCAAATATTCACATTTTTAGGGAAAAGTTCCCATTAATTTTATCAAAGATAAAATCCTTTAAATTTATTATTTAATCTTCCTTTTGATATCAATTCAAAAGATTTGATTTTATCCTTTATCAATTCTAAACCAAATTAAGGTTCATAAACTAGTCAGGATTAGAGAGCCTTACCGAAATAATCATTTATTTATATTAGCCCAATCGCATCCTATCCATCCCATGGAGCAAAACTGGTATTGCTCAATAACTAACACCTACTGTGTTATTGGTAAGTTTAATTACCATTTCACGTTCAAATCTAATTGAAGATTTAAACTATCGTCTAGAGTAAAACTGGTAGTACTCCACTCTCGATCATTTCATGAATTCGATAAATTTAATTATCTTATTCACATTTTAATCTAATTAAAGATTCATTAAAACTCTAGTTCAGTTTTAACCTCAAAAATCATTACCTAATGATTATTCAAATTTCAAGAAATAAATCCTGTCCGTAACTAGGTTAAAGAACCAATGTCATTTAAAACGCCATTCATGATAAACCCAAATCCTCTTCCATTAACTATGGAATCTTCACGGAAAACAGGTCAATTTATAATCAGCATAAATTTCCGTATCAGACTAATAACATAAATGGAATAACGGCTAAGCCTTTTAAATTCCATATATAGTAACGGTCTTCCTTCACAGAAGCTCACCTCGACTATTACCAAATCGAATTCCATTCAATTCCAATTTAATATATTAAATTGGAAAACTTTACTTTGGAAAATTTCCATTAAATCTTAATAAAAAGATTTATAAATTCCAAATCATATATTCATTGTTACTTGGGTTAAAGAACAAATGTTATTGAAAACACAGTTTAAGATGAACCCAAAATCAATTTTCAATTCAATTCCAATTAGATTAATTAATTGGAAAATTTCCTTAAACCTTAGTTAAAAGATTTATTCTTTCTCAACCGGGTTTAAGAACAGTGTTATTAAAGACACCATTCACGACAAACCCTAAAATCCAAATTTGATATTAAATACAAGGCTTTGAATAAAAATAATATCGGCTTATATTCAATATCAAATTCTGAAACCAACAAATATCGTATTAAGAATAACGATATATATCTCCCAAATTCCTCAGCAATACCCGTATAATCATGGAATCTGATATCGAAATATTCTAAAGATTATTTCCTTTAAAATTATTTACAATTCATACATTGGAAAATTCTGGTTAGATTAAATGATTTGGGAATCTTTTGGATGAAAAATTCACACTATTTTTCCACATTTTTAATAATTTTATCAATGCACGTACAGTCGGTTTCCAATAACGGCCACCGAACTGCATCCATAGCGACCTTTTTTCAAATTTGATCTGTACATAATTCCAAATCCGACCATTAGATTTCAAATCTCTTATGTTCACTGCAAAGCTCTTTTCGATACGAACCCAATGGATCGGGTTTTAGGAGAATCCGACGGTTGGATCTCCCGTAATGTCAATTCGAAGTCAATGGTCGAAATTCGCGAACAGTCACGGTGCGGCGCGTTTTATTGAAAGCATTATGCATATAATATATTTATATACACTCTTTCCGTTCAAAATGTATTTTATAAATTCTTTTTAAAAACGATTCCCACTTTCATTTCAATTTCAAATCAATATTGAACTCCTTATAATTATAATATTTAAAAGATAATATTTTCAAAATATCTGATTTTGAAATCATTTCCTTTTCGATATTCATTATAAAAACGAATAAATCGTTAGTGTTAAAATGGCGCATATCTAATCAATATAGCCTCAGATATTTCAATATTTTCGTTTCCATCCAAAATTGGACATTAAATTTACATTTTAATCCTTTACTGAATATTATTTTAAAATATTCGTTATTTCTGAACTAGAATCAGACCCAACCAATTACCATATAATGTTAGTTATATGGATTTCATACATCACATGTACACAACAACAATGATAAACAATCATCCATCATCCAGAGTGCATTACACAACTGCATAAGCATTAAATATAAATAATTAACGCTTACTACAGTCTGTCAACCAATCGATTAACACACAACTAAGCAATTGGGATTAGTGTATGCCAAATATCATCCCAATACCCGTGTGGGGTTTCAACCAACAAATACTGAATATTATTTATGCAGTTGGGCGATATGTAAAATTTATCGTCCCAATCAACGTTAGTTAAATGGGTGTACATAAACAAATCGTCTGATTTGTAAATGAATATTTATTTGCATTTCGGGAGAATTTTACGCCATTCGTATATACGTTAAAAATTATATTTATTTCAACACCTGACTATTTTATGTATTTCATACATTCAATAAAAATGATAATTTTATTGTTCAAACATTTTATTCAACACATGAACATCTTATATAGTTTATTTAAAAAAAATCGGCATTATAACGGCGCGATATTAGAACTAGAATAATGTCTAGCATTATCCCTCTCCAGATACTGGCTCGTGCCATACACAATCAACAGTCAATCCACAAGACCACAATACAATCCGTTTCACCACAATATAGTCAATTTCACCAAAATTCAATCCAAACAAACATCCATGGTTTGTACAATAAATAGTGTCAGGAGCTACTAAGCCCAACCTGCAACCTAGGATATATTTAACTGTAAAATAGTTTGAGTGAGAAGGTGTTCTCACATTGTGATCCACTCTGCCATTCTTTTCTATCGCTCAAATTCGTTGTTTTGATTCTAGAATTTGTAAATAATCTCCAGTCTTCACACAATCTTTTTTGATAGCTTAAACGCGTCATTCTGGACAACTTTCGCCTAGTGGCCTTTCTTTCGAAAATGCTCCAATTCGCCCGAATTTGCGTAAAGACAGTATTTGGACAGCAAACTTTGGACGCGTTTTCTAAAAGACTTTGCAATCCAAAATATGTCTTCCATATAGTCAAATCGAAGAGAAAATCGTGCTCTTTGACTTTGGCACTGTGGAGTTTTGGCCAGAAGCGCTCAGATTGGAAGATATTAATGAAGGAAGGTCAGGTGGTTAAACGCAAAATTGAATTTGTAAAAATCCGATTTTTAGAGGAAGGGGCCCCATGTCCGGATCTGGGTGGTGGGTGGCAGCACATGGGGTTGCTAGTGGTGGTAGGGGGTTTCGGCACCGGAGGTGGGGCCTGAGGCAGTGGGGTTGGACTGATTTGGGGCTAGGGTTTCAATTGGGGAAAAATGGGGGAGGAGGAGGCGGGAGGAAGATGATCGGAGGGGGCGACGACGCTGGGGTGCGGCGCTGAGGAGGGGGCGGTGGAGGCGACAAGGTTTTTTTTTTTTTTTTGAACGATGGAGAGAAAGGGGGGTTGACCTTATATATATATTTAATTTTAATTCCAAAAAGTTAATTTTTAATTCGAACGCCAAATCGAACTCAACGACTATCACCCCTAACTAAATACTCTCATTCCGGACACAATGGGATATGCCCCATAAGCCAATTCGACCGTTTCGATCAGTTTTCATCAAAATTAAAATATAAATTAATATAACTTTCAAAATTGATTTCAACGTACATTTTAGTTTACCATGCTCACATATTAATTCCAAAAATTATGAAAATTGGAATATATCAATAATTTGACATTCCGGATCCAACAAAAGTGGTTTCGTCGAAAACGGAGGTTGCTCGCAAAACGGCTATTTTTAAGGGTTATATATTATATTAATATATATATATATATATATATTCCATAGCGACTATTTTAAATTTTAAACTGGGCATAACTTTTTGAAATCTGAATTTTTCACATTCGTTAGAAAAAAACGTTTCTAGTTTTACTGAAATCCGATTTATTTTGAATATGTACATTCAATTAAAGTTTAAAATCGAATTTTCAAACTACCATGCCATTTTAGACTCATTATATAATTAAAATAAATTTATACGTTCTAACTTCGATTAAAATAAATTTTAAATCGTTATTATTTAAAATAAATCATTTTAAATATTCAAAATCCATTAAAATAGCTAAAATATTATTTTTTAAAATTGGTTCAGTAATTCCGGGTTGTTACAATTCTGGTGTTTGCCATGGCAAGGCTTGCACCCTGCCGATAACCCCGTTTCTAGTGATTGACATGCACTGATCACCTGTTTTCCTGTGTACAACCTAGGATGTGAAATTTTCAACAACAGCATGGTTTTTTGACAAATTTTTCAGGACGCGAATTTCGCATCCCCTCTGAATACGAAATTCGGCCTGATGCCTCCAAACCTTACCTATAAATACCCTCTTGCTTTTCATTTAAAGTGGTTGGCATTTTTGGATGTTGGCAACAATTTAGCATTTAGAATTGTAGCTCCAAGGCACCATTAATAGCTTCCATGGTGATTCACATGGCTTTAGACTTTAACTTGGACTTGAACTTGTAAACTTCACGTAGAAATTTGTCTATAACTTTTTGGCATATCTTGGACACTCATGCATACTCTTGGACATTGAAACCTTTTTTGGACATTGTTGTTCATACCAATGCACTTTTGTTCAACGAAGAAGAAGGACAGCATGTTGACCAAAGTTATGAATTAACAAGACATTTGTTGTTCAATTGTACAACTTTGTACATTCAAATTGTCTGAACTTGGATAAACATTGTAATCGACAAAATTATGATGAATGATTACTATAAAGTAGACGTAGGCGTTAGTGTCGAACTACTATAAAAAGTTGTGCATCCCTTTACATTTCTCGTACTTTGGATATTTGAATTGCAAGTTTTCTATTAAACTTACACTTGGGGGTTGATGTGTGCAAATAACCAAATTCCCATGTCAATATATATGTATATGTATATATACTTAGCTTTTATAATTAGATGTAAAATTGAGGAATAGGGATTTGAAATATGTATCTGATAATCTAACTAGAAAATATAGAATAAAGATAGAAATTTTATTTGTAAAACTAACTTAGAATTTAGATTTTCCATGATTTTGCCTTCTGAAAAAGTTCAGAGAGGAAGAAGAAAAAAGAGATCTGAGACATGAGAAGGAATGAGGAGGACTACGTGATTTATTCACATAAGAGGAACCCTTCAAATACTAAGCGTAAATAACCCCACTTAACAAATAATATTCATCTAAGCCCAATTAGCACAAATTAAATCCTATGAACCAATACGCTAGACTAGCACACAAAGCAAAGAAAAATATAAGTTGAAATACACACAATTACGTCATAATTAACGCACGTTTTTGTAGTGTAAATCATGGATTATGGCCAAACGAATCAGATTTTAGAGAAATGAACATTGTTGAACAATCAAAAATTCAATATAGATTTATAACAAAAATATATAATTTTTAATTTTAAAGACTTAAGTTTTAACTGAAATTCAAATTCTTGACCAAATTGATCAGAATTGACTTTTATAGAAAAACTTCTATTTTAATAGTTTTGTAAAATAAATTATAACATAACAAAAGTTTTTTTTTAAGAATGAATTCAAATAATAATCTTGATTTAATTTGTCCAGTAAATAAGATTTGAATTGACAAACATTGATTTCTATTATTAAACTTTATATTTGTATCAAAATCAAGTTCATTCATTTTATAAAATCCAAAATAAATTGAATTTTAAGTCAAAAATCAAATTCTAAATTTAATCAAATAAAATTCACTTAAAATCAGGTTGTTACAAAGATGCACAATTGCAAAAAATCGAAGTCAATATACCATTGTAAAGATCGGGATATCGCAAATTTAAGTGGACATCCTCATGTGACCCCTTCTTTATGAGCATACTTGTAATCTGTGAGTTATCAGTGATCCCTTTGCATGCATCTTCATAGCGAAAGGAAATTGTTATTTAATATTTTCTATCTCCACAATAGAATAGTTGAAAATTCCACTCATTGGTCCTTATCATTTAACTTGTTAATTTAGGTTACCTTTACTACTTCCAACATTGGTCCTTGTATTTGAAGTTCATCTAAACGCCAATTGCAAGTAGTAGAGATACCATACCAAAGTTCCTAAGTTGACATCGCTATTTAAAACTTATTCCATCGCTTCACTAATCGTTGCCCTAATCCCAAAGTTACCTCGATTCATCAAAATCACTATATTAATTGATATTCGGTACCCTAAATTCATCCTGAGCCATTATAAAGTTGCATTCCCTTTCCCATTAAGAAAAACCCGAAATGACTACAAGAGCAACTTGGAGATGACTTAAAGAAAGACTCGATATTGTCCCTAAGCTGCTTTTAAGTGGCCTTTGAAATCCCCTTACCTTACTTCTTGTCCAGGTTAAACACACAGCCTATGCAAAGTTTCCTTTGGAGAAAGTTAAAGTGAGACGTCTTAGCGTGGTGCCCCTTAAGACAAGAATTCTTTTCAGTCGGCAAACATAGAATGACCATACATCATTTTTAGCCCAGTTCTCTTCACTATCGACCTAAAGCAAATCCCGAGCAAGGGCCACTCTGGCTCGAAGCAAAACTGTAATGACCCGCATTTTTAACGGATAATAAATAATTTATTTAATTATTTAAAAGATGGTTTCGTAATTTAAAGTGACCAAAATTGAATAGTATTGAATATTTAATTAATATAATAATCAAATAATATATTTAAATTGCAGAATAGTCGGAAATAGTAGAATTCACAATATTGTGTGAATTGGATTATTTAGAATATGTAATTCAGTTTAGAGTTGAATTATATTAACGAATATATTATATAAACGATGGTTGAACAGAAAATTATATTATAATTATAATCGACCTCGAAATGGCGCAGCAGTTTGTAATTTGGTGATTCGAACTTTAAACGAATATACAGAATCATTTTAAATCGGATTTCTGTGAAACAAGAAACGTTAGGAGCTGGTGAAGTATATTTTTCTAATGGAAGAGAAAAATCGAAATTTCGTTGTGTAGATTTTGAGTTATGTCCAAATCAAATTTTCGAAAAGTCGCTATGGAATTCCTTTAAAATCTATAACGATTTATTTATATAATAAAAGGATTTTTAATATAAATTGGGTTTCAATTTAACATTGGATTTGAAATTTCGAGTTATAAATTCAGATAAGAATATTTTGGAGCTGTATGATATTCTATTGTGAATATATACGATAATATTAATTTATTAATATTTAATTTAATTATTTTTAAATATATTAATATTAAATGGGTTTATTTAGAGCTTTAAAAATAGCCAGTTTTGCAAACGAACTCCGTTTTCAATGAAACTAATTTTGTTGGATCCGGAATATCAAATTATTGTTAGATTTCAATTTCCGTGATTTTTGGAGTCAGTAAGTGGCCATACGGGATTTTATTGTGAAAAACAATCAATTATTTGACTTTAAAAATACGCGGTGTGAGCAGACGAAGTCGGGAATTCGACGAAACAAGTTTCGTTGGGTTCTTAATGTCGAACTGAAGGAGTATGTCCATTTTCGTGATTTTTGGGTATCGTATGTGATCATACAGATTTTTAAATGATGAATGCAAATAGTAAGAGGCTAAAAACAAATAAGTTAATGAATAAAAAAATATAAAAACTTCTCTATATATATCCCTCAACTTTTCTAACCTAAGTCATTTTTCATTTCCACGGTCAACAAGTATTGGCTGCCGCTTCTTTCCTTTCTTCCAGCAAAACAAAACCAATTCACCACTTTCAAAAATCAAAATAAATTCAGATAAATTTCAATAAATTGCAACTCAGTTATCCATGAAATCTCTTGAGGGTTATCTTCAATTCGATACTAAATTTACAGGGTGCGACGTCAATTTTGGCATTCCAAAGTTTTAACTAAGCATCTAGGGTTTGGTTTATAAGAGGATTAAGGCGTTGATGTGGAAATTAGATGTTGTATTTATGATTGTGGAGGAGAATGGCTCGAGGTGTGCATTTTTGGTGGCATTTGGGAAAAGAAAGTGATGCAAGGTCATTGTGTTGGTGGCATACAGGCCTGAACGACGGGATGGAGGGGACACCTACGAGTTGATCTAATTAATGGTGAGAAGGTGGAGGCCGGGATGGTGACCACGTTGATGAAGTCGGATTCATTTTTGGGTGAAGGATTGGATGCTGGAGGAAGGGGAGGTCGTTGTTTTCATTGTTGAAGGAATACTGAAGCCGACAGTTTAGGGAAGATGTAAATGAGCGGGCCTAGAAAATTTAAAGTGGGTATGGGCTTTGTTTTAAATGGTGAGCCCAATAATGAATTATATTCTAAACTTTTATTTGATTAAAATAAGGTATTGGAACTTTTAAAATGCATAACTAATTCATACGTCATTAGAATTGGGCACCGTCTGATCCTTTAGGATCGTATGGATGAGAGCTACACAATGGAACAGACTGGGAGTGAATTGGAGCTCATTACAATTTATAGCGAAATAAATTGTCTGATCTGAATCAACAACAATTATCGTTAGAGTAAATCTCACTAACTCTGTACAGTTTATATTTTTATAAATATAATCTAGTGTTGATAAATGATGATTGATTGTTGTATGTTGATTGTTTGGTTGAATTGTTGATGTATTGGTTGAAATTATAAATAACGATATATATATATATATCGTTAATCAAATATTGATTCTGTTTATCAGAATATTTCATATTGAAATGAAATCGATGTTATTTATATTGTTTAACATCTGTGGATGCAGGGAAACAGGTTGGAGGGATCCAACTGGATTCCTCAATATTTAAAATACTGTTTTTATATATATTGTGAGATATGATGTGAGATATAATCTGTGATTGGTTGTGATGACACTGGTCTTGTATATTGGTATTTTAAATACCATAAGAAAATACTGGAATTAAAGGGAAAATTTTCAAAGTATATGTTGAGATAAAATAAATATAAAATCAAAGGACTTTATAAAAAGGAATATTTATTTAGAAAATAAATAGAATTATAAAAGGAATATTTATTTACAAAATAAATAGAATTATAAATTAAGGAAATATTTATATGAGATAAATAGGATATTGAAAAGGAAGTATTTATATGAGATAAATAGGATATTGAAAAGGAAATATTTATATGAGATAAATAGGATACTGAAAAAGGAAACATTTATATGAAATAAATAGGATATTGAAAAGGAAATATTTGGAAAACAAATAGAATTATAAAAGAAATTATTTGGAAAAGAAATAGAATTATATAAAGAAATATTATTCACATTTATGTGAAAATTAGATTAAAATAAATATTTTGCTAATATAATATTTATAAAGGAAATAGGGTTTGAAATAGGAATTAAAATGGAGTTAAAGGAATTAGAAACTGACTGGAGATTAGTTGAGTTGAACAACTTTCTGGGTATCGTTCTGATGTTGGTTTCGGCCTTCGGGGTTTATGCTTGGAAAATTGTTCTCTTACTAGTTTATAGTTAGAGACTGATAGAGGTAGGAAGATATTGATGCATGAATCAAAAATGGAAATGTTTTCCAAAGTTAATAATGTATATTTTCTAATTTTAGAAAATAAGGAATTTATGAATATATGGAAATGATAAATGGGAAATTGGGAAATGAAATGATGATTGATCGGTAAGATTTCCATTTCGAAATACGACCGTTGTTTGTACACATGTTTTCCTTAAATAGTTAAATCACCAACTATCAAAGATTTTGACCATTTTCATTATCAATACGGAGAGACCGGGATCAGATATGTTATTTGAAAACCACTCCGTATGGCATTAGCGTTGCAATTAAATATAATGGGGATAATTGAAGACGGAGTTATGCAAGGGCTATCCTGTTTACAGAATAGTCCCTTCGGTTTGTCCAGTCCCAGGACGACCTGTATGTAAGAATGTCTGACAGGGTATATTTAATAGATCGCGTAAGTTGATCTCTTTAAACGTATTTACGTTTGGTGGCGGAGGAACTCGTTTCTCTTAGCTGTATACCCGTAGAATTTTTGGAGAAATCAATTTGCGTTTTGGCGGGTACGACGATGTGATATTCAAAGTAAATAAAGGTGTAATTTGTACGTTATGATCTCAAGCCTCACAACTAGGAAATGGTATGAAATCGGGTAGGTTGCATGGCTAAGTGGTTAGCTACTAATTAGGGTGTATTGTCACCTGATCTAGAGAAATTCCGTTTACTTCTATAATCTATTTCGATGTTGTCCCTTTCGGGAAACAGTTGCCGATCCCAACCGTTGGTGATAATACATTCGCTACACTCAAGCCAAATGAGTAACTGGTCATGTTTAGCCTGGTTTGTAAGATGTTCTTGTTGAACCCAGTGTATTCCTCTCTAGAGATACACGGTCGGAAGGTGGTCCCATACCTTGCCAGTTGGAATTCATTACCCAATAAGCGCCCGCGGTTTTTGATTATATTTATGTGGAAGGTGAGACTAAAGCGTTCTGCTAGATAATTATTATATTTTGGTTGATAGACATTATTATAATATCAAATGAGTTTGATATAAAGATTATCGTTCCTTTCAAAAGGTTTTTGAATGTTGGATCAAGTGTTTTGGATTCATAAGGGAAAAACCCGTTCCGTTATATGGTGTTGGCATATGATATATCGTTTAATTGCTCAAACTATTTTAAATGGTTTTACTCATACCAGTCCTATGACTAGCCCAGAGATTATTTTGTTTTGTTTTCCCGAAACTCTTGGGTGCCCAAATTTGTACGGGTAGTCAAGTAGTCAGGATTTTACAGATATACTGAGAACTTGGAGCAGGAGGCTTCGGGATTTTATAGCAATTGTTTATTTCCATTGTGTTGTAAGTGTTGTACTCTGATAAATGTTATTGTATATATATACTGGTTTTATTTCAAAGTTATGTAATATTTTATTCGTTCCGCTGCGAGATTCATGTTACTCTGATTCTGTTGTTGTGATCTTCTTCTTCTATTCTAATTTTTTCTATCTTATCTATTCTCACCTTCTAACTTCTTTCTATTAAATATCTGGTATTTCCGATGCTTGGATAGTCGACATTGAGTTTATGTCGATAACCAGGATCATGAAAACCCGGGTCGTTACAGTGGTATCAGAGCTAAAGGTTAAGTAATTACCTTGGCTCTGTGGCGTAACTCAATAGAGATGGGGTTAGTAATGCCCTAGATTGAGTTTGAGTGCATATATATGAGCACGTATTTGTTATTTGATACAAAAATGGTTTTATATCGTGGAGATTTATTGGATGAGTTGTTTATGGATTTTGATCGATCAGTTTGATCCACTGTATCAGTAGGGATTTATAAACGCTTGAATACGATGAACCGACATGATATGTTTTAAAAAGAGGGTAAACGAAATAATTTTACCCAAATTATATTTTTGATATATATGATTTATATAGGAATGATTATAATATATTGGATATTTGTTGTTATTATAATCGAGTAAGATTATGAATTAAATGGTTATGTAAATGTAATGACCCGCATTGGCAGAGGTATTATAATTAATTTATTTAATTATATAAATGGTGGTATAGCGAATTAAATGGTCATTGAATTAAATAATGGTGAATATTTAATTAAAATAATAAATTATATAATATATATTTAATTCTAAAATAATCAGAATTGGCTGAAATGACGATATGGTGTGAACTGGATCATCTGTGACATTTAATTCAGCTTGGAATTAAAGTAGAATAACAAATATATTATTTGAACGATAGTTTGAACGTATAATTATATTATAATTAAAACCGAGCTCGAAATGGCGCTGCAGTTCGCTATTCGGCGATTTGAACTTCAACTGAATGTACAGGATTCGTTTTAAGCCGGATTTCTGTGAAACAAGAAACGTGTGGAGCTGGTGGAGTATATCTTTCTAGTAGAAGAGAAAAATTGGGATTTCGTCGTGTAGATTTTGAGATATGTCCAAATCAAATTTTAAAATAATCGCTATAGAATCGTTTATCGACCGTAACGGTTTATTCGATATAACTGGAGATCGGGTTTGAATTTAGACAAGGTTCTTTTGGGAAGTAGTGATAATTTAATTTTTAGAATTTTACTGTAATTTTTAATTAATTTAATTAGCAACTTTTTATTTGGAGTATTTCGCACCCTGTAATCAACATTTTGAAGTTTCAAAATATAAGACCACCTACCGGTATTTTTATATTTTCGGGATCATGGGGCATTGCCTGTTAAAACGGTACGGTTACTTCTGTCTATAATGGACCGTAAAAATATATATATGTAATTTTGAAGGTAAACTTAAAATTGAAAACAGAACATACCCATGACACAACTAACCATAAGCATTTCTATATGTATATTTGCACACACAAAAGCCTTTCATTTTGCTTGGCTTCAGCAAACCCACGTCATAGAACTCATCTCCACTGACAATTTAAAAACAACCCCTATATAATAAACTAAACTCGTTAAAACCTAAAAATCATTCTCATTCCTCCGCCGCTCTTCCCCTTTTCTGGAAAATCAAAACCCCTCTCTCAATAGACCACAAACAAATACAAATAAAATTCCTAAATTCATGATACAAATTTATTCGAAGTCATAGGTAGATCCTCTTCGTTTATACACCCGTTTCTAAGGGTGCGGTTGAGATTGTTGATGCTCGAAAATTGAGCAGCGGATTCGGGATTTCGAGCTACTCAATGTCGTGAGTGTAGGGTTCTGGTCATGGAAAAGCCAAAGTCGTTGTCGGCTATGGAGGTGCGAGTTCGAGTGTTGATGGGTTGAGCGAGACGCAGGAAATTCTGGAAGCAGCGGTTAGGAGGTTCGGCTATAGTGCTGGAGTTTTGTTAAGGAGTAGCTGCAGTGAAGAGACAGTGTGGTTTCTGGAGTTAGGGGTGTTCGGTGAAGGAGGATATAGTATTCAATTTGGAGAAATCGAAATATTTGGATGAAGGTAGTGGAGTATGGGGTATTGCGGTTCTTGGCTGAGAGAAGGAGGAGATACAGTATGGTGGGGGGGTCTGTGTTGCGAGATGATAGCTGAAACATGATGGAGAGTTTGAAGGCATTAGGATGTGGAGTTCGGACTGTATACGTGATGCAGAATGGGTTGTTTTGATGTTGATTTGCATAAAGTTTGGTGAAGGAATTCAGGGCGTGAGGAGTGTATTTCCGGTAGTCATGAAGAAGTTAGTACATTTGAGAAGGAGTAAACTGGAGCGTTTAGGTTTAAAGAAGAAGAAGGGTGACTGTAGTACCATACGAGGATGTATGGTGGACCGTGAAATGTGTGTAGCGAGTGGGCTATGATAGAGTGGGCCATTTTGTTTTTGGCGAAACAAGATCCGCCGGGATCATATGGACGGGAGAAAAACAATGGAACTGACGGGAAGTCCATCGAAGCTCGTTATAATTTATGGCGAAATAAATTGTTCGACTGAATCAAATAACGCAAACCGTTATTTAACGGCTAACGCGTCAATGTGAGTAAAACTCACCAACTCTGAACAGTTATATTTTTATAATGTATTTTTAGAACTGTTAATCATCTGTTGATTGCTGTGTGTTGGTTGATTGATTGAACTGCTAGTCAGTTAGTGGAAATTATATATATATATAAACCGTTAAATCTATATATGTTGATTCTGTTAATAGAATATTTCATATTGAACTGAAAGTGATGTTGATTATATTGTGTAACATCTGTGGATGCAGGGAAGCAGGTTGGAGGGACCCAACTGGGTTCCTCAATATATAAATACTATTTTGTTTCATATATTGTGTTATACGATTGATATGAAATCTGTTGATTTTATATGTGTGAATGATACTGATCATTGTTGTATGGTATGTTAAATATCATAACATACCGGAATGTTGATAAAGGAATTTTCAAAGCGATATTGAAAACAGAATATTTATAAATGGAATATTTATAAATAAGAGATATTTATAAATAGAAATATTTATAAATAAGAAATATTTATAAATTGAAATATTTATAAATAGGAGATATTCAAAAAAAGAAATAATTTCAAACCATTTTCTTTTTGAATGGAAAGGCCTGTGTGGCAGGTTTGGGGATTTTCCTGATACTCCCGATACAAAGGAGGTTATGGCAAATTTTCCCGGGAATTTAAAGAGTTAGAATATTTTTATAGAATAAATTTGAAAAGGGAATATTTGCAAACCATTTGCAAATAGAATAAAATAGAAAAAGAAATTGTAGCGACCCGTATTCTACGCATCATGGGATCGTAGAATATTTATTTCTTTCACATATGAAGTCGTATGGTCATGTAACTTTGGGAGACGACTATTGGGGTCATTTCCCATGTTCATGATTTTTGTCGATTTTTAAATGACCGTTTTGCCCCTAGTTGGTACTGTTTTGGCCATAACTTTTGACTGGAAAGGAATTTTGACCTGAAACCACTTCCATTGGATTCGAATGATGGTTTCTCTTTCCGTAGAGTGGTCATAATAGCCAAACGGACTTACCGTTTGGGCTGTAGGGCTGAATTAAGGTTCAGAAGTGGAAAAACAGCTTAATTGGGCCAAACCGGGTGATTAGCAACTAGGCCCAATGGGGGATTTCGGGATTAGGAGCTTAAAAGGGCTGCTAGGGTTTAGAGAACACCTTTCCTCATTATTTCCAGCCGCCACTTACCTTAGGGAAGCTCCAACAATGGCCTCCAACCTCTAAAACTCTCCAAAACACCTCCAAATCATTAGCAACTTGAAGAAAGAGATTAGCAATATCAAATCAAGTCAAATCTTCACCAAATCAAGTGTAGAGCTGCTGGAGTACATTGGGATCCTAATTTTATTGTCCAAAAGTTTCAGATTTATAGTTTATTTGTGGCTAAGGTGAGTGATTTGCATTGTTTTTCACTAATTACGGCTAATTATGGTAATTAGCGAAGATTAGCGAAATTATGGCTCAGAAAATTCTAGAAAATTTCCTAAAATTCTAAAACACCATTTTATGCCTCTGATATGAATTTGGGTTAATTTCGACTAATTTTGCAAATCCCGGAATTTGGGGGATTAAGGGGTAATTAGTGATAATTGGCGAATTTATGCATGTTAAAAATCTGGAAAAATGTTCAGAAATTCTGAAATATTGTTTTAGACCTCTGTTAAAAGTTTGGTTCAATTTGGTTAAGATTTGCTAACCTTATTGTTAGATTTGCTTAAGTATGCTTAAGGGAAAATATGGGGTATTGGCTATGTTTGATCCATTTTACATGCTATGATTTATGTTTTGGTGTTTGTGGTCGATACTATATGTTGCTATGACTGTATGGTATGCTTTGTGATTGATTAGAAGTGTTATTTTGGTCAAAAACGCCGTCGAATGGCGAAAAACAGTCGCTGGAATGAAGTGCAGGAAGTACCCCGGACCGGATCGCCCCTACCCCGTGCGAACCGATCCGATTGAAGCTCGCGCCACGAGACGACCCGATCCGCCCCATCTTCCACGATCCGAACCGATGGCACGACTCGATCCGTCGATGCTTGAAGACCACGATCCGTTCCAGCTTGGGTGTCACGATCCGATGATGGCGATCCGACCATTCGCGAAGGAGGACTGCGAACCGAACCGAAGGGGGATGGTGACCATGACTGCATCGCGACCCGACCCGATGCAGCAGGCGCGATCCGAATGAGCTGACGAATGGTGCGATCCGACCCGAGTTGACGTAACAGGCACGACCCGATCCGAGCGAAGGCAATGACCACGATCCGCGAGTCGAGCTGAAGCGAGGGGGCGAGTCACGAACCGAACCAGGAGGTTGCGAACTGAATGAAGACCGATCCGGATGAAGATGATGACTAAAACCCGAGATGCAAAGGTAGTCCAAATGGAAGTTAGAGCTCAGGATCCCGGACCCAGTGGGGAACCAATGAGTTCACTTCATGATTGGGCTTTGCTGCGGGACGTGTGCAAAGGGGTTATCGGTATTCATAACTTTGGTCCACCACTGAGAGATGGATAGTGGGCTTGTAGTGATAGTTACACGGGATTGGATTCCGTCATGGCCCAAAGTATTGGGTGACCAAAGTAGTGGATATCGTATGCTTTACGCACTGAGTGAGAGATGTGAGGATGCTTGCTATCTTTGATTGTTTGACATCACTATGACATGCACACCCCCACCCCCGTTATCTTTACACCATTCGAAAGGGCACCTTAGAGTGTTGTACAGTATGTAGTGCTAACTCTTTGGTTGCAGGTCCAGGTTCAGGTATGATTGGATTATACCTGTTATTGTTATGTTTTGATGCTTATCGCTCATACCAGGCTTTATGTCTGACCCAGAGTTTTATGTCTCTTCTTATTACTCTGGGTGCTCACACGAGCAGACTAGAGACAGGTTATGGTTAGCTGGTGATGCGCGAGTAGCTGATTCGGAGGTGAGCAGGAGGCTTCCGCGTATATATATAGATATTCTCCCTGTGTCGTTGGTGGTCGCTACTTGGGCATTAGTAGTGTACCTCCTTTATCTTGCTTTTGCTTTGAGACAGTTTGAAAAGTTGTAATAAGCTATATTTTGGATTTCCGCTGCTATGATGCTCAGTTCTGGTTTTTAGCTTATGCACTGTCTCTTCTGTTTTATGTCAAGTATGTTATTATTATATTTTGTTCTATGCGCTGTGAGACATATTACAGGTTCCTTGATTAGTCCATCCTCTTCTTTCTTTTTCTTCTGGCGACCGTCCCGTGCTAACTGGATATGTGTACAACGCACTTTTGGAGTAAATGTCGGTTGGTGCGGGGCGGGCCGTCACACTTGGTATCAGAGCTCTAGGTTGCGTAGTTAACCTAGGGAAAGACACTAGGGAGAGTTAGTACGTATATAAGAGCGCGTATTTGTGATTACTTTGGTTTTCAAAAGCTAGTTATATATATACTAGTAGTATTAGTAAGGATGAAGTCGCACTGCACTAGTACCACTATGGAGATGGCTGATTCGTTCTCTTTACAGATTGAACGATGAGCCGAAACCTGAGGAACAATGGTCCAAGGGGTAACAATAGGAATGACCCAGACTTGAGGACGATGTTCACCAACTTCATGCGAGATATGATTAGGGATGCTCAGGGAGCAGTCCCTAATGCTGCTAATGGTGGTGGTCCAGTGGTGCAGGCACCTAGGGTCAATTTCGCCAAGTTGTGCAAGGATTACACTAACCTTGGTGGGAAGCCGTTCCACGGAACGGAGTCGGCCACAGATGTTCAGGATTGGTTGGATAGCTGTGATCGTATCTTCGACGATTTGTGTCTTGAGGATGCGATGAAGAGAAGGCTAGCGTCTCGTCAGCTGCAAGGGCGAGCGATGAATTGGTGGAATGCCATTAGAATGGCTACTCCAGAAGATCAAGTTACTTGGAATCAGTTTAAGACTCGCTTTTGTGATAAGTTTATTCCAGCTGCTCATAAATCAGAACTGTTCAAGAAGTTCTTGGAGCTTAAGCAGAACGGTAGAGCAGTCTCGGAGTATATCGCTGAATTTGACACTTTATCGAAATATGGATGGTCCCTTATCGATACAGTCGAAAAGAAGAACGAGAAGTTCATAACTGGCTTGGATGGGTACTTGGGGGAAAGACTTATAAACCATATCGATGAGACGTTCGAGTCTATTGTAGGAAAGGCATTAAGGTCAGAGAGCCTTTTTCCTAAGTCGAAGGCCGAAGTTGCTACGGCATCTGCAGAGGAGCCAAAGCTGCAAGCAGGCGGCGAAGGCAAGAGGAATTCTCAGAATAAGAGGAAGCAGAACCCGACCAAGGATGGTCAGGATAAGAAAAATAAGAAAGATGGCGAATGCTTTAGTTGTGGCCAGAAGGGCCATTACGCCAGAGATTGTCGAGAAAAGCCTGGGGAAAGGAAGTGCTTTAACTGCGGCCAGGCGGGACATCACAAGGATGATTTCCCACAACCTCCTAGGGAGAAGCAGATTGTGAAAGCGTATGCTATCAACGTTGTTCCTTCTTCGTCAAATGCCCCAACTGCGGCGCAGAAGGAAAAAGGTGTCGTTATTCGAGGTATGCTTTCTATTTAAGATGTTTTGATCGGGTTTTGTTTGACAAACCTGAGTTAGTCGATAGACCTTTAGTAGTGACGAACCCGATTGGTGGTTCGACTAGTTTTGGCATGATTTGTTAATGTGGTCTTATCGAGTCATGGATGTATGTTTCCTTGTGATTGCTTTGTTTTGGGCTTTACTGGGTTTAGCATTATTTTGGGGAGTCGATCTACTCCAAAGGAATAGGGTGGTATTAGGTACCTACCTAGTGATGGCAAGGGTAACTGGAGTTAAGAAAGCTAAGAGGTTATCGTTGCAGTAAGTTCTAGTTGTCTCTGGGAGGCAAATGAGTACTCCAGTGCTAGATTGTTTTGCTAGTATCACCTCACGTGGGTTGTCCGAACTCGGAGGAGATGTTCCTTGGGTGCTTGTCTGATATTGGTTTAGGCCTTTGGGGCTTGTGCTTGGGGAATGTCGATTTCGACTAGGATGGGTTGCATGAGGGGTAAATAGTTGTTGTGATTTTTCATTGGATGATATCTTGGTTCACTCGAGGAGTGATGGGCAGATGGAACATGATAAGACTGTTCAAATGGTATAGACTGCCCAGAGTTAGACTCGATATGGTTATGAGATTGCTCGAGTGGGACTCGAGAAAGATGCAAAGAAATGGATTGTTTAGGACCCTATATTGATGTTCTCTATTGGATAGTAGAACTTTGAAGGAATAGGATGTGTTCGTTGATCATGGAAGTTACAATGAAGATTAGAGCGATTCAAGTTAGACTTGAACTCGTAAAAGAAAAATGGGGCGAGTTCGTTAGTCATGGTGATATAACGAATATGGAAATACTTCACATTAGATTTGAAGTATGTTTGGAACATTGTGGGAAGCTCGTTGATCTTGGAGATTCAGCGAACATAGGAGAGTTTCACGTTGGACTTGGACTCGTAGGTAGAGTACCTAGATTCACTAGGTGGGTCTAGTTTACCTTTGGAAGGTGAATGTACGTTGGACGTGCAGTACGAGATTCATTGGATGAGTCTAGTTTATCTCTGGGAGATTGACTCGAGTTGGACTCGAGAAGGCTGCAAGGAATTGGATTCAGCTCGAGTTGGACTCGAGAGGGCAGCAAGATAATGGATAGACTTGGGTTGGACTCAAGTATTTTAGGAGGACTAAAAGCAGGGGTATCTGGGGACGCCCGTTACCTTGGATCCGTTGGACGTGATCTAGTTGTCCTTGGAGGATAAACGTACGTTGGACGTACGGTAGTCCGATTGGAGGCTGGGCTTCCATTAGTTTAATTATCCTTGGAGGATAAACGTACGTTGGACGTACGGTAGTCCGAAGGGAGGCGGGGCTTCCATTAGCCTGGGATTGGTTGGACATGTCAAGTAGGCATCGGTGTATGTATGGGGGCTGGGCTTCCATTAGTTAGTGATGTTGGTTGGACCAGACATGCTAGAATCGACATATTGGGATTGGTTAGACCAATCATGTAGGTGTCGATGTGTTTATGACTTTAGCAGGTGATAGATAGGATTTGTTTGATGGATGTTATGGTTGCTATGTTTGTTCCTATCTTTCTTGTCTTGAATAGACTATCACCTGTAGGGTTCCAGCGATGGGGAACAAAGTGATTGTAGTAGGACTATGAGCCAGTGCAGTAGAGTCGTCATGACTCGAGGGGCAAAGTGGACATAGTAAAGGATTAGTAAGGCTATGAGCCAGTGCAGTGGAGTTGTTATGACTTCATGGGGCAGAGTGGACATAGCAAAGGACTAGTGACTATGGATCAGTGCAGTGGAGTCGCCATGACTCCATGGGGCAGAGTGATCATAGTAAAGGATTTGGGTACGGTAATAGTTGCATTAAGTAGGAGACATGCCAGTTTAGGGGTTTTGTTTCTAGGATGGAAGCAACTAGAGTATGTCACAGGATATGATTTCAGACCCAAGACTGAATTGGATTCAGAAACGCTAGTAAGCTTGACGATTAGATCGATTTTGATTGAGTGGATTGTTTCCAGTTAGAAGGACGATCCTAATCTATTGGGAACCATCTCTAGGGTAGAGATGGGTATAGATGGAAAGAGAATGATTAGGTAAGGATTTGATCGAGAAGGGTGGCCTCGAAAGAATAAGGGACTAGTTGTACCCGACGTAGATGGACTGAGAGGTGAAGTGCTTAGAGCATATCATCACTCGAGATTGACTATACGTCCCAGTGGTAACAAGATGTATTGAGACATAGAGTAGATATACTACTGGGAAGGGATAAAGATAGGCAGAAGGCTTATCTCGATAATAGACGAAGAGATTTGGAATTCTTCGTTAACGACTTGGTGTTCGTCGAGATCTCTCCATAGAGAATGTGATTCGATTTGGTTGGAGAGGTAGGTTAGCACCAAGATTTGTTGGCCCATTCCCAGTCCTCGAGCAAGTTGGGATTTTGGCGTATGAGGTAGAGCTACCTGACAAGATGGCGGGAGTTCACAACGTATTTCATGTTTCCCAGTTAAGGAAGTTTGTGCAAGACCCTAATGTGGCTATTTCACCAGATCAGTTGGACGAAAGCGAGGTTGAACCCGAGGCGGTTGGGAACCGCAAGTCTATGCGTATTGTTGGGAACGATACGAAGCAGCTTCGAAGGAAGGCGGTGAAACTAGTCAAAGTCCAGTGGGGTGAGAATGGAAAAAGACCGTACTTGGGAAACAGAGAAAGAGATAAGGAAGAAGTATCCAGAACTCTTTGTCTAGTAAGGTTTTGGTAGTGATAGTTTCTTCCCTTGTTAGTAAACCGCATGCTAGGATAGACTTGTTTTGCATGTTGATTGTTGTTTATGGTTGATAGGCATGCGGAACCCTTTGTGTGTTCTGGTTAGGGAATTTCGGGGGCGAAATTTCTTAAGGGGGGAAGAGTGTAACGACCCGTATTCTACGCATCTTGGGATCGTAGAATATTTATTTCTTTCACATATGAAGTCGTATGGTCATGTAACTTTGGGAGACGACTATTGGGGTCATTTCCCATGTTCATGATTTTTGTCGATTTTTAAATGACCGTTTTGCCCCTAGTTGGTACTGTTTTGGCCATAACTTTTGACTGGAAAGGAATTTTGACCTGAAACCACTTCCATTGGATTCGAATGATGGTTTCTCTTTCCGTAGAGTGGTCATAATAGCCAAACGGACTTACCGTTTGGGCTGTAGGGCTGAATTAAGGTTCAGAAGTGGAAAAACAGCTTAATTTGGCCAAACCGGTTGATTAGCAACTAGGCCCAATGGGGAATTTCGGGATTAGGAGCTTAAAAGGGCTGCTAGGGTTTAGAGAACACATTTCCTCATTATTTCCAGCCGCCACTTACCTTAGGGAAGCTCCAACAATGGCCTCCAACCTCTAAAACTCTCCAAAACACCTCCAAATCATTAGCAACTTGAAGAAAGAGATTAGCAATATCAAATCAAGTCAAATCTTCACCAAATCAAGTGTAGAGCTGCTGGAGTACATTGGGATCCTAATTTTATTGTCCAAAAGTTTCAGATTTATAGTTTATTTGTGGCTAAGGTGAGTGATTTGCATTGTTTTTCACTAATTACGGCTAATTATGGTAATTAGCGAAGATTAGCGAAATTATGGCTCAGAAAATTCTAGAAAAATTCCTAAAATTCTAAAACACCATTTTATGCCTCTGATATGAATTGGGGTTAATTTCGACTAATTTTGCAAATCCCGGAATTTGGAGGATTAAGGGGTAATTAGTGATAATTGGCGAATTTATGCATGTTAAAAATCTGGAAAAATGTTCAGAAATTCTGAAATATTGTTTTAGACCTCTGTTAAAAGTTTGGTTCAATTTGGTTAAGATTTGCTAACCTTATTGTTAGATTTGCTTAAGTATGCTTAAGGGAAAATATGGGGTATTGGCTATGTTTGATCCATTTTACATGCTATGATTTATGTTTTGGTGTTTGTGGTCGATACTATATGTTGCTATGACTGTATGGTATGCTTTGTGATTGATTAGAAGTGTTAGTTTGGTCAAAAACGCCGTTGAATGGCGAAAAACAGTCGCTGGAATGAAGTGCAGGAAGTACCCCGGACCGGATCGCCCCTACCTCGTGCGAACCGATCCGATTGAAGCTCGCGCCACGAGACGACCCGATCCGCCCCATCTTCCACGATCCGAACCGATGGCACGACTCGATCCGTCGATGCTTGAAGACCACGATCCGTTCCAGCTTGGGTGTCACGATCCGATGATGGCGATCCGACCATTCGCGAAGGAGGACTGCGAACCGAACCGAAGGGGGATGGTGACCACGAGTGCATCGCGACCCGACCCGATGCAGCAGGTGCGATCCGAATGAGCTGACGAATGGTGCGATCCGACCCGAGTTGACGTAACAGGCACGACCCGATCCGAGCGAAGGCAATGACCACGATCCACGAGTCGAGCTGAAGCGAGGGGGCGAGTCACGAACCGAACCAGGAGGTTGCGAACTGAATGAAGACCGATCCGGATGAAGATGAAGACTAAAACCCGAGATGCAAAGGTAGTCCAAATGGAAGTTAGAGCTCAAGATCCCGGACCCAGTGGGGAACCAATGAGTTCACTTCATGATTGGGCTTTGCTGCGGGACGTGTGAAAAGGGGTTATCGGTATTCATAACTTTGGTCCACCACTGAGAGATGGATAGTGGGCTTGTAGTGATAGTTACACGTGATTGGATTCCGTCATGGCCCAAAGTATTGGGTGACCAAAGTAGTGGATATCGTATGCTTTACGCACTGAGTGAGAGATGTGAGGATGCTTGCTATGTTTGATTGTTTGACATCACTATGACATGCACACCCCCACCCCCGTTATCTTTACACCATTCGAAAGGGCACCTTAGAGTGTTGTACATTATGTAGTGCTAACTCTTTGGTTGCAGGTCCAGGTTCAGGTATGATTGGATTATACCTGTTATTGTTATGTTTTGATGCTTATCGCTCATACCAGGCTTTATGTCTGACCCAGAGTTTTATGTCTCTTCTTATTACTCTGGGTGCTCACACGAGCAGACTAGAGACAGGTTATGGTTAGCTGGTGATGCGCGAGTAGCTGATTCGGAGGCGAGCAGGAGGCTTCCGCGTATATATATAGATATTCTCCCTGTGTCGTTGGTGGTCGCTACTTGGGCATTAGTAGTGTACCTCCTTTATCTTGCTTTTGCTTTGAGACAGTTTGAAAAGTTGTAATAAGCTATATTTTGGATTTCCGCTGCTATGATGCTCAGTTCTGGTTTTTAGCTTATGCACTGTCTCTTCTGTTTTATGTCAAGTATGTTATTATTATATTTTGTTCTATGCGCTGTGAGACATATTACAGGTTCCTTGATTAGTCCATCCTCTTCTTTCTTTTTCTTCTGGCGACCGTCCCGTGCTAACTGGATATGTGTACAGCGCACTTTTGGAGTAAATGTCGGTTGGTGCGGGGCGGGCCGTCACAGAAATATTTGTAAACCATTTACAAATAGAATTGGAAAGGGAATATTTAGAAAATAAATAGAGTTAATAAAAAGGAAATGTATTTATAACGAAATAAGAAGTTATAAAAAGGAAACCGTTATTAAATGAACATTTATAAAGTGAAGAACCGTTACTAAAAAGTGAATCTTTATAAATGAATAAACGTTGTTAAAAAGGGGATCTTTTTAATTGGATAAACGTTATCACAAAGGAGAAATCGAATATGGTATTCGATGTTAGTTAATCGAATATGGTATTCGATGTTAGTTAATCGAATATGGTATTCGATGTTAGTTAATCGAATATGGTATTCGATGTTAGTTAATCGAATATGGTATTCGATGTTAGTTAATCGAATATGGTATTCGATGTTAGTTAATCGGATATGGTATTCGATGTTAGTTAATCGAATATGGTATTCGATGTTAGTTAATCAAATATGGTATTCGATGTTAGTTAATCGAATATGGTATTCGATGTTAGTTAATCGAATATGGTATTCAAAGTTAGTTAATCGAATAGGGTATTCGAAGTTAGTTAATCGAATACCTTATTCGAAAGGGGTTAGTCGAGTCGAGTTAGTCAAATAGAGTTAATCGATTAGAGTTAACCAGTTAGAATTATCTAGTTAGAGTTAAACAGTAGAGTTAATCAGTAGAGTAACTCCGTAGAGTTAATCAGTTAGAGTTAACCAGTTAGAGTTAAACAGTTAGAATTGAACAATTAGAGTTAATCCAAATGAGATGCCATTTAGTACGACTGCTAGCGTAATTCGCAGGGCTGCAGATAGCCTAAAGCGGTCGGATGTTTCCTGAGGGAATCAGGCGTAACCATTGTGATCGCTGCGATCTAGAGTCAAGCGAATGGAGTTAAATCGAATATTAGTTATTCGAAATAAAGTTAAACAAGCATAGTAATTTGAATATTAGTTATTCGATAGGAGTTAAATAAGTCGAGTATATTAGGTTAAGTTAGTCAAAATGAGTTAAGTAAACCGAGTAAATCCAAGTGAGTTGATTTAAAGGAGTTAGTCGAATATTGGTTATTCGAATAGAGTTTAAAGGAGTTAGTCGAATATTGGTTATTCGAATACAGTTTAAGGAGTTAGTCGAATATTGGTTATTCGAATAAAGTTTAAGGAGTTATCAATTTTAGTTTAATCGAAAGGAATTATCGATTATAGTTTAATCGAAAGGAGTTATCGATTATAGTTTAATCGGAAGGAGCTATCGATTAGTTTAATCGAAAGGAGATTATTGAATATATCGTATTCGAAAGAAAGAGATCGAATATAGTTTATTCGAAAGAGAGAGATTTCGAATATAAGTTATTCGAAGAGAGATAATCGAATATAGTATATTTGAAGAAGAGTTAATCAAATAGAGATTACTCGAAAGAGAATTATACGTCGAATTCAATTATATCGAATTCGGGAAAGTAATATTTACTTTCCGTATTTTAAATCAAGAGTATACACTAATAAAGTAGGGTTAGGTTTAATTATTCGAATTAAAGAATAAAGGTTATAATTGAAGTTAGATATTTTGAAAGTAAGGATTATAACGTTATCGTTATAATCAATGTTTTCAATAAAGAAGTGAATTCGTAAATTGAATCTGAGAGTTATGTGAAGAAGTTGTTAAAGGTTTAAAAGATAAACTGTTACTATTTCGAAGTTATAACGTTGTTCAGTTAAGGTCTGAGAGGTAATTATACCCCAACTTGATTGACTTCCTTCTTAACTAAGAAATGGTAAGGTTTGATAGTGAATGATGGTTAAGTGAATTCAGTAAATGGTTTGAGTTGGCATAGCGATGTTTTATTTAAACATCAGTTTAAATCCAATGAAGGAACTTTGGAAATGTTTTCCAAATAAGAAATCAGAAATGTTTTCTAATATAGGAAACAGGAAATGGAAATGTTTTCCATTGTTAATAAAGTATATTTTCTAAAATTAGAAAATAAGGAAGGTTGAATATATGGAAACAGGAAATGGAAATGTTTTCCATTGTTAATAAGGTATATTTTCTAAAATTAGAAAATAACGAAGGTTGAATATATGGAAACAGGAGACAAGTAAATTAATGAACTAAAGAGATAAATGTTAAATGATGATTGGTTGATATAATTTCCATCTGGAAATAATATCGTTGTTTGCACACGCGTTTTTCTTTGATAGTTAAATCACATTCTATCAAATGTTTTGACCATTTTAACGTTGTTAATATGGAGAGACCGGTTGGATTATTATCCAAAGAACCACTCTGTATTGGCATAAGAGTTGCGAATCATATATGCTGAATATATTGAAGACGGAGTAAAGTGCAAGGGCTGTTGTATAAATCTTAGATAACAATGGACTAAGATGGATGTACTGAATAGTGCCTTCGGTTTCGTTCAGTCCCAAAACGAACGTAAATGGACGAATGTCTGACAAAGTATTTCCAATGATCGAATGGGTTGGTCTGTATAAATATATATGGTTGCAACGGATTTATCCCTTAGCATAACATCCAGGATATTTGTATAAACCAACTAATGATTTACAGATCTGATAATGTGGCATTCAAAGTGATCGTGTTATAAATGAATGGAAAGTAAGCGTAGCTTCTAGCCTCACATCCGGTAAATGACAGAAATCGGGCAGGCAGCATGGCTAAGTCGGTCGCACCGAAGTAGGGTGTATAATCACCTATCTAGAGAATATTCATTTGCTTCTTTTAATCTATCAATGCTGTCCCATATATATACGGGAAACGGTTGATGATCCCAACCGTTGGTGATGTACATTCGATACACTCAAGCGAAATGAGTGGTCGGTCATGTGTGGTTGGGTTGCAAGATGTTCTCGTTGAACTCCAGTGTATCGTTCCTAGAGTACACTGATCGGAAGGTGGTTCCATACCTTGTCATAGTTGGAAATCCATTACCCAATACGTGCTTGCGGTTTTGATTGTATACTATATTTGTAGAACGTGAGATGAAAGCGTTTCTGCTAGATTGTTATCTGATTGTAGTTAGACATTATTATAATATCAGAATGATATTGTTTACAAAGTTGTTGGATTCTCATAAGGGAAAAACCCATTCCGTTATGCGGCGTGGTCTTATGAGATATCGTTTACTTGTTCAAACTGTTTTAAACTGTTTTACTCATACCAGTCCCATGACTGACCCGGAGTTTATTTGTTTGTTTTCCTTAAACTCTTGGGTGCCTAATTTTGTACGGGCAGTCAAGTAGTCGGGATTTTACAGATACACTTGGAGAGCTTGGAGCAGGAGGCTTCAGGATTCTATAGCTATTATTATTTCCGCTGTTGTTGTAAGTGTTGTACTCTGATAAGTGCTATTGTATATATAACTGTTTGTATTTCAAAAGTTATGTTATATTTTATTCGTTCCGCTGTGAGATTCGTGTTTACTCTGATGATGATGTTCTTCTTCTTCTTCTATTCACTAGTTCTACCTTATCTATCCTCACCCTCTATCTTCTTTCTATTAATTTCTTGAATTTCAAGTGCAATTTGGGGTTGGACTTGTGTTATTTAGTCAGCTCAAATTGGACCGGATTTTTGGGTCACTACATTTGGTATCAGAGCATTGGTTTAGTTAATACCTTGGCTCTGTGGCGTGATTCAGTAGAGATGGGATTAGTAATATCCTAGACTGAGTTTGAGTGTATATATACGAGTGCGTATTTGTTAGTTAATATAAAGTGATTTATATTGTGGAGATTTATTGGTTGAGTGGCTTATAAATTCTGGTCGATCAGTTTGATCCATTGTATCGGTAGGAGTTTTATAAACACTTGAACACGATGAACCGACATGGTATGTTTTGAAATTAACATAGTATAATTGGTTGTGTTGGTTGTTATTATAATCGAATAAGATTATAAAATGTGAAATAGTTATAAATAACTAATCAGATTCATATAAGTAAAATATATGAAATAAGATGAAGTAAATCTGAATTTAAATCAGATTGGAATTAAAATAAGGAAATTATAAGTTCCTGGGAGATTTTGAAAACGTTTTTCAAACTGAAAGTGATATAGTATTGAACTCACTTCGATAGCTGGAAAATAGATTCTGATGATGAATCGCGACATCATCAGTGTTCATTTTCGAGTTCTAAGTGACGAATTACTACCAAAGGTTTTGTTTTTGAATTGTTTTGAGAAAACAAGTTGTTCAGGAAATTCAAAGGTTTTGAATTGGTATTATAATTTCAAATTGATTTGAAAGAAACTCAGGAATTTAAGTTTTGGAATTAAAATTTAACTAATGAAGTTAAATAAAATGAGATGGTAAAAATAAATTGAAATTTAACTTGAACTAAGTTAAATAAAATTGAATTGGATTAGAGATAATCTAGAATGGAACCAAACTGATAAGTCAATAATTTGGAATTTGATATTGGGGTTCAAATAAAATTCGATTTGGATTGAGGATATGAACTGATTGGAATTGGATTGAGATAACACTGGTATATGCTGAGTTGATAGCATATGGAAGTGATAGAGTTGATATGCCCGAAAAAAAGGTACCAGTTTATATTATATATGGGTTTGAGATTTTGATGAGCCGAATTGGCATGCCGCTTGGCTGTTTGGTTTTCTTTTGGGATGGAGATGGCCCAGAGAGTCGAGTTGGAGTTGGATCTATTGACCAGTACAAAGGAGGTGCTGGCGAATTTTTCGAAGAGTTAAGGCGCTAGAAAATTTTCAGGATTTTTGGAAATTTTCGTTGATAAGAATTAATTAATAATTTAATCGAATTAAATTGGTTCAGTTGAAACCGAAGTTAAGGAGTGAACAAATATGTTCTAACCAGTCGATAGGGTCGTCCTCTACCTTTTAGCAATTTCGAGGACGAAATTATTTTAAGTGGGGATGATTGTAATGACCCGCATTGGCAGAGGTATTATAATTAATTTATTTAATTATATAAATGGTGGTATAGCGAATTAAATGGTCATTGAATTAAATAATGGTGAATATTTAATTAAAATAATAAATTATATAATATATATTTAATTCTAAAATAATCAGAATTGGCTGAAATGACGATATGGTGTGAACTGGATCATCTGTGACATTTAATTCAGCTTGGAATTAAAGTAGAATAACAAATATATTATTTGAACGATAGTTTGAACGTATAATTATATTATAATTAAAACCGAGCTCGAAATGGCGCTGCAGTTCGCTATTCGGCGATTTGAACTTCAACTGAATGTACAGGATTCGTTTTAAGCCGGATTTCTGTGAAACAAGAAACGTGTGGAGCTGGTGGAGTATATCTTTCTAGTAGAAGAGAAAAATTGGGATTTCGTCGTGTAGATTTTGAGATATGTCCAAATCAAATTTTAAAATAGTCGCTATAGAATCGTTTATCGACCGTAACGGTTTATTCGATATAACTGGAGATCGGGTTTGAATTTAGACAAGGTTCTTTTGGGAAGTAGTGATAATTTAATTTTTAGAATTTTACTGTAATTTTTAATTAATTTAATTAGCAACTTTTTATTTGGAGTATTTCGCACCCTGTAATCAACATTTTGAAGTTTCAAAATATAAGACCACCTACCGGTATTTTTATATTTCCGGGATCATGGGGCATTGCCTGTTAAAACGGTACGGTTACTTCTGTCTATAATGGACCGTAAAAATATATATATGTAATTTCGAAGGTAAACTTAAAATTGAAAACAGAACATACCCATGACACAACTAACCATAAGCATTTCTATATGTATATTTGCACACACAAAAGCCTTTCATTTTGCTTGGCTTCAGCAAACCCACGTCGTAGAACTCATCTCCACTGATAATTTAAAAACAAACCCTATATAATAAACTAAACTCGTTAAAACCTAAAAATCATTCTCATTCCTCCGCCGCTCTTCCCCTTTTCTGGAAAATCAAAACCCCTCTCTCAATAGACCACAAACAAATACAAATAAAATTCCAAAATTCATGATACTAATTTATTCGAAGTCATAGGAAGATCCTCTTCGTTTATACACCCGTTTCTAAGGGTGCGGTTGAGATTGTTGATGCTCGAAAATTAAGCAGCGGATTAGGGATTTCGAGCTACTCAATGTCGTGAGTGTAGGGTTCTGGTCATGGAAAAGCCAAAGTCGTTGTCGGCTATGGAGGTGCGAGTTCGAGTGTTGATGGGTTGAGCGAGACGCAGGAAATTCTGGAAGCAGCGGTTAGGAGGTTCGGCTATAGTGCTGGAGTTTTGTTAAGGAGTAGCTGCAGTGAAGAGACAGTGTGGTTTCTGGAGTTAGGGGTGTTCGGTGAAGGAGGATATAGTATTCAATTTGGAGAAATCGAAATATTTTGATGAAGGTAGTGGAGTATGGGGTATTGCGGTTCTTGGCTGAGAGAAGGAGGAGATACAGTATGGTGGGGGGGTCTGTGTTGCGAGATGATAGCTGAAACATGATGGAGAGTTTGAAGGCATTAGGATGTGGAGTTCGGACTGTATACGTGATGCAGAATGGCCTGTTTTGATGTTGATTTGCATAAAGTTTGGTGAAGGAATTCAGGGCGTGAGGAGTGTATTTCCGGTAGTCATGAAGAAGTTAGTACATTTGAGAAGGAGTAAACTGGAGCGTTTAGGTTTAAAGAAGAAGAAGGGTGACTGTAGTACCATACGAGGATGTATGGTGGACCGTGAAATGTGTGTAGCGAGTGGGCTATGATAGAGTGGGCCATTTTGTTTTTGGCGAAACAAGATCCGCCGGGATCGTATGGACGGGAGAAACACAATGGAACTGACGGGAAGTCCATCGAAGCTCGTTATAATTTATGGCGAAATAAATTGTTCGACTGAATCAAATAACGCAAACCGTTATTTAACGGCTAACGCGCCAATGTGAGTAAAACTCACCAACTCTGAACAGTTATATTTTTATAATGTATTTTTAGAACTGTTAATCATCTGTTGATTGATGTGTGTTGGTTGATTGATTGAACTGCTAGTCAGTTAGTGGAAATTATATATATATATAAATATATATATATAAACCGTTAAATCTATATATGTTGATTCTGTTAATAGAATATTTCATATTGAAATGAAAGTGATGTTGATTATATTGTGTAACATCTGTGGATGCAGGGAAACAGGTTGGAGGGACCCAACTGGGTTCCTCAATATATAAATACTATTTTGTTTCATATATTGTGTTATACGATTGATATGAAATCTGTTGATTTTATATGTGTGAATGATACTGATCATTGTTGTATGGTATGTTAAATACCATAACATACCGGAATGTTGATAAAGGAATTTTCAAAGCGATATTGAAAACAGAATATTTATAAATGGAATATTTATAAATAAGAGATATTTATAAATAGAAATATTTATAAATAAGAAATATTTGTAAATTGAAATATTTATAAATAGGAGATATTCAAAAAAAGAAATAATTTCAAACCATTTTCTTTTTGAATGGAAAGGCCTGTGTGGCGGGTTTGGGGATTTTCCCGATACTCCCGATACAAAGGAGGTTATGGCAAATTTTCCCGGGAATTTAAAGAGTTAGAATATTTTTATAGAATAAATTTGAAAAGGGAATATTTGCAAACCATTTGCAAATAGAATAAAATAGAAAAAGAAATATTTGTAAACCATTTACAAATAGAATTGGAAAGGGAATATTTAGAAAATAAATAGAGTTAATAAAAAGGAAATGTGTTTATAACGAAATAAGAAGTTATAAAAAGGAAACCGTTATTAAATGAACATTTATAAAGTGAAGAACTGTTACTAAAAAGTGAATCTTTATAAATGAATAAACGTTGTTAAAAAGGGGATCTTTTTAATTGGATAAACGTTATCACAAAGGAGAAATCGAATATGGTATTCGATGTTAGTTAATCGAATATGGTATTCGATGTTAGTTAATCGAATATGGTATTCGATGTTAGTTAATCGGATATGGTATTCGATGTTAGTTAATCGGATATGGTATTCGATGTTAGTTAATCGGATATGGTATTCGATGTTAGTTAATCGGATATGGTATTCGATGTTAGTTAATCGGATATGGTATTCAATGTTAGTTAATCGGATATGGTATTCGATGTTAGTTAATCGAATATGGTATTCGATGTTAGTTAATCGAATAGGGTATTCGAAGTTAGTTAATCGAATACGTTATTCGAAAGGGGTTAGTCGAGTCGAGTTAGTCAAATAGAGTTAATCGATTAGAGTTAACCAGTTAGAATTATCTAGTTAGAGTTAAACAGTAGAGTTAATCAGTAGAGTAACTCCGTAGAGTTAATCAGTTAGAGTTAACCAGTTAGAGTTAAACAGTTAGAATTGAACAATTAGAGTTGATCCAAATGAGATGCCATTTAGTACGACTGCTAGCGTAATTCGCAGGGCTGCAGATAGCCTAAAGCGGTCGGATGTTTCCTGAGGGAATCAGGCGTAACAATTGTGATCGTTGCGATCTAGAGTCAAGCGAATGGAGTTAAATCGAATATTAGTTATTCGAAATAAAGTTAAACAGGCATAGTAATTCGAATATTAGTTATTCGATAGGAGTTAAATAAGTCGAGTATATTAGGTTAAGTTAGTCAAAATGAGTTAAGTAAACCGAGTAAATCCAAGTGAGTTGATTTAAAGGAGTTAGTCGAATATTGGTTATTCGAATAGAGTTTAAAGGAGTTAGTCGAATATTGGTTATTCGAATAGAGTTTAAGGAGTTAGTCGAATATTGGTTATTCGAATAAAGTTTAAGGAGTTATCGATTTTAGTTTAATCGAAAGGAATTATCGATTATAGTTTAATCGAAAGGAGTTATCGATTATAGTTTAATCGGAAGGAGCTATCGATTAGTTTAATCGAAAGGAGATTATTGAATATACCGTATTCGAAAGAAAGAGATCGAATATAGTTTATTCGAAAGAGAGAGATTTCGAATATAAGTTATTCGAAGAGAGATAATCGAATATAGTATATTTGAAGAAGAGTTAATCAAATAGAGATTACTCGAAAGAGAATTATACGCCGAATTCAATTATATCGAATTCGGGAAAGTAATATTTACTTTCCGGTTTTTAAATCAAGAGTATACACTAATAAAGTAGGGTTAGGTTTAATTATTCGAATTAAAGAATAAAGGTTATAATTGAAGTTAGATATTTCGAAAGTAAGGATTATAACGTTATCATTATAATCAATGTTTTCAATAAAGAAGTGGATTCGTAAATTGAATCCGAGAGTTATGTGAAGAAGTTGTTAAAGGTTTAAAAGATAAACTGTTACTATTTCGAAGTTATAACGTTGTTCAGTTAAGGTCTGAGAGGTAATTATACCCCAACTTGATTGACTTCCTTCTTAACTAATAAATGGTAAGGTTTGATAGTGAATGATGGTTAAGTGAATTCAGTAAATGGTTTGAGTTGGCATAGCGATGTTTTATTTAAACATCAGTTTAAATCCAATGAAGGAACTTTGGAAATGTTTTCCAAATAAGAAATCAGAAATGTTTTCTAATATAGGAAACAGGAAATGGAAATGTTTTCCATTGTTAATAAAGTATATTTTCTAAAATTAGAAAATAAGGAAGGTTGAATATATGGAAACAGGAAATGGAAATGTTTTCCATTGTTAATAAAGTATATTTTCTAAAATTAGAAAATAAGGAAGGTTGAATATATGGAAACAGGAGATAAGTAAATTAATGAACTAAAGAGATAAATGTTAAATGATGATTGGTTGATATAATTTCCATCTGGAAATAATATCGTTGTTTGCACACGAATTTTTCTTTGATAGTTAAATCACAGTCTATCAAATGTTTTGACCATTTTAACGTTGTTAATATGGAGAGACCGGTTGGATTATTATCCAAAGAACCACTCTGTATTGGCATAAGAGTTGCGAATCATATATGCTGAATATATTGAAGACGGAGTAAAGTGCAAGGGCTGTTGTATAAATCTTAGATAACAATGGACTAAGATGGATGTACTGAATAGTGCCTTCGGTTTCGTTCAGTCCCAGAACGAACGTAAATGGACGAATGTCTGACAAAGAATTTCCAATTATCGAATGGGTTGGTCTGTATAAATATATATGGTTGCAACGGATTTATCCCTTAGCATAACATCCAGGATATTTGTATAAACCAACTAATGATTTACGGATCTGATAATGTGGCATTCAAAGTGATCATGTTATAAATGAATGGAAAGTAAGCGTAGCTTCTAGCCTCACATCTGGTAAATGACAGAAATCGGGCAGGCAGAATGGCTAAGTCGGTCGCACCGAAGTAGGGTGTATAATCACCTATCTAGAGAATATTCATTTGCTTCTTTTAATCTATCAATGCTGTCCCATATATATACGGGAAACGGTTGCTGATCCCAACCGTTGGTGATGTACATTCGATACACTCAAGCGAAATGAGTGGTCGGTCATGTGTGGCTGGGTTGCAAGATGTTCTTGTTGAACTCCAGTGTATCGTTCCTAGAGTACACTGATCGGAAGGTGGTTCCATACCTTGTCATAGTTGGAAATCCATTACCCAATACGTGCTTGCTGTTTTGATTGTATACTATATTTGTAGAACGTGAGATGAAATCGTTTCTGCTAGATTGTTATCTAATTGTAGTTAGACATTATTATAATATCAGACTGATATTGTTTACAAAGTTGTTGGATTCTCATAAGGGAAAAACCCGTTCCGTTATGTGGCGTGGTCTTATGAGATATCGTTTACTTGTTCAAACTGTTTTAAACTGTTTTACTCATACCAGTCCCATGACTGACCCGGAGTTTATTTGCTTGTTTTCCCTAAACTCTTGGGTGCCTAATTTTGTACGAGCAGTCAAGTAGTCGGGATTTTACAGATACACTTGGAGAGCTTGGAGCAGGAGGCTTCAGGATTCTATAGCTATTATTATTTCCGCTGTTGTTGTAAGTGATGTACTATGATAAGTGCTATTGTATATATAACTGTTTGTATTTCAAAAGTTATGTTATATTTTATTCGTTCCGCTGTGAGATTCGTGTTTACTCTGATGATGATGTTCTTCTTCTTCTTCTATTCTACTAGTTCTACCTTATCTATCCTCACCCTCTATCTTCTTTCTATTAGTTTCTTGAATTTCAAGTGCAATTTGGGGTTGGACTTGTGTTATTTAGTCAGCTCAAATTGGACTGGATTTTCGGGTCACTACAGTAAATAACCAATTAGAATTTATATAAGTGCAGTATATGAAATCAGATGAATTGAATCTGAAATCTAAATCAGAATTGAAATTATAACTCTGGAAAGTTGGAAAGGTGTTTGTATATGAATTTGGATTAAATATACGAGAATTATAAAATCCTGGGAGATTTTAAATTGTTTTTCAAGCATTGTGAAGGATATTTTGAACTGATTTCAAAATAGAAGTGTTTATAAGTGGTTTCATAAAGTGATATATTATTGAACTCACTTTGATCGCGAGAAAATAATTCCGATAATGAAGTCGACCATCATCGGTATTCATTTTCGAGTACTAAGTAAAGGATTACTACCAAGGATTTTATTTTTGAATTGTTTTTTGAAAAGCAAGTTGTTTTGAATCCTGAAAAGGGATATCTGGTTTTAGAAAAGCTAAAATGTTTAAAAAAAATCCCTAGGGGAGATTGTTTGGATTAAAAAAATTAAATTAGAATTTGTAAAAGCAAATAAAAATAGAAATTGAATTGAAACTAGTTAATGGGATAATTAATTGAGATAGAAAATATCGAATTAGATTGGATTGGAGATAATCTGAAATGAAATTGAACTGGTAAGTTAAGAGTAGAAATTAAAAATGAAATTTGAGTTAAGAACAAAATTTGGCTTGGGTATAACCGAATGATTGGGATGACATTGATATATGCAGAATTGGTAACATATGGAAAGGATGTAATGATATGCCCGACAAAAAGGTACCAGGTATATTTATATTGGGTATGAGGTTTTTATGAGCCGATTTGACAAGCCGCTTGGCTGTTTGATTTTCTTTTGGGTTGAAGAAGGCCTAGAGAGGCGAGTTGTAGTTGTACCGATTGAGCCGTACGAAGTAGGTGCTGGCGAAATTTTTCGAAAATTTCGAGTGTTAGAAAACTTTCAAAAATTTTGTTAATATAAAAAATTAATATTTAATTGAAATTAATTGGTTCAGTTGAAACTGAAGTTAATAAGTGAACAAATAATTTTTAACCAGTTAATAGGGTTTGTTTTCTACCCTTAGCAATTTTGAGGAAGAAATTATTTTAGGGGGGCAAGAATTTCACGACCCGCATTTTTAATGGACAATAAATAATTTATTTAATTATTTAAAAGATGGTTTCGTAATTTAAAGTGACCAGAATAAAATAATATTGAATATTTAATTAATATAATAATTAAATAATATATTTAAATTGCAGTATAGTCGGAAATAGTAGAATTCACAATATTGTGTGAATTGGATTATTTAGAATATATAATTCAGTTTAACGTTGAATTATATTAACAAATATATTATATAAACGATAGTTGAACGTATAATTATATTATAATTATGGGAAATGCTAAAAATACTCGCCCAGGAGCGACTGTGAATTACAGTCGCCCATGCGATTGGACAATATAAGCATAGTGGGTCCCGCCATTATTTTGAATAGCAATAAAAAAATAAAAGTGCCAGGCCTTGAGCCAATAGCAGCGCGAGTGAGAAGGGCAGTCGCTCTAAGCGACTGTTGGTAGCAGATCCCTATAATTATAATCGTGCTCGAAATGGCGTGGCAGTTCGTAATTTAGTGATTCGAACTTTAAACGAATATACATAATCCACTTTAAATCGGATTTCTGTGAAACAAGAAAAGTTCGTAGCTGGTGAAGTATATTTTTCTAGTGGAAGAGAAAAATCGATATTTCGTTGTGTAGATTTTGAGTTATGTCCAAATCAAATTTTCGAAAAGTCGCTCTGGAATTCCTTAATAATTTATAACGATTTATTTATATTATAAAAGGATTTTTAATATAAATTGGGTATCAATTTAACACTGGATTTGAAATATCAAGTTATAAATTCAAATAAGAATATTTTGGAGCTGTATGATGTTTTATTATGAATATATACGATAATATTAATTTACTAATATTTAATTTAATTATTTTTCAATATATTAATATTTAAATTGGTTTATTTAGAGTTTTACGTATAGCCAGTTTTGCAAATGAACTCCGTTTTCAAAGAAACTAATTTTGTTGGATCCGGAATATCAAATTATTGTTAGATTTCAATTTCCGCGATTTTTGGAGTCAGTATGTGGTCATACGGGATTTTAACGTGAAAAACAATCAATTATTTGACTTTAAAAATACACGGTGTGAGCAAAAGAAGTCGGAATTCGACGAAACAAGTTTTGTTGGGTCCGTAATGTCAAATTGAAGGTGTATGTCCATTTTCGTGATTTTTTGGGTATCGTATGTGATCATACAGATTTTTAGATGATGAATGCAAATAGCGAGAGGCTAAAAACAAATAAATAAATTAATGAATACAAAAATATTTAAACTTCTCTATATATATCCCTCAACTTTTCTAACCTAAGTCATTTTTCATTTCCACGGTCAACAAGTATTGGCCACCGCTTCTTTCCTTTCTTCCAGCAAAACAAAACCATTTCTCCACTTTCAAAAATCAAAAGAAATTCAAATAAATTTCAATAAATCGCAACTCAGTTACTTATGAAATCTCTAGAGGGTTATCTTCAATTCGATACCAAATTTGCAGGGTGCGACGTCGATTCTGGCATTCCAAAGTTTTAATTGAGCATCTAGGGTTTGGTTTGTAAGAGGATTAAGGCGTCGATGTGGAAGTCGGATGTTGTCTTTATGATTGTGGAGGAGAATGGCTCGAGGTGTGCATTTTTGGTGGCATTTAGGAGTTAAAAGTGACGCAAGATCACTGTGTTGGTGGCATACAGGCCTGAACGATGGGATGGAGGGGAGACCTGTGAGTTGATCTAATTGATGGCGAGGGAGGCTGGGATGGTGATCACGTTGATGAAGTCGGGATTCATTTTTGGGTGAAGGATTGGACGTTGGAGGAAGGGGAGGTTGTTGTTTTCACTGTTGAAGGAATACTGAAGCGGACGGTTTGGGGAAGATGTAAATGAGCGGGCTTAGAAAATTTAAAGTGGGTATGGGCTTTGTTTTAAATGGTGAGCCCAATAATGAATTATATTCTAAACTTTTATTTAATTTAAATAAGGTACTAGAACTTTTAAAATGCATAACTAATTCATACGTTATTAGAATTGGGCACTGTCTGATCCGTTGGGATCGTATGGACGAGAGCTACACAATGGAACTGACTAGGAGTGATTTGGAGCTCATTACAATTTATAGTGAAATAATTTGTTTGATCTGAATCAATGACAGTTATCGTTATTTAACGATAACTGTCCAATGTGAGTAAATCTCACTAACTCTATACAGTTTATATTTTTTATGAATTTAATCTAGTATTGATCGATGATGATTGATTGTTGTGTGTTCATTGTTTGGTTAAATGTTGATGTATTGGTTGAAATTATAGACAATGATATATATATATAAATCGTTAATCAAATATTGATTCTGTTTATCAGAATATTTCATATTGAAATGAAATCAATGTTACTTATATTGTTTAACATTTGTGCACGCTGGGAAACAGGTTGGAGGGATCCAACTTGATTCCTTAATATTTAAAATACTTTTTATATATATATATTGTGATATATGATGTGAGATATAATATGTGATTGGTTGTGATGACACTGGCCTTGTATATTGGTATTTTAAATACCATAAGAAAATACTGGAATTAAAGGGAAAAATTTCTAAGTATATATTAAGATAAAATAAATATTAAATCAAAGGATTTTATAAAAAGGAATATTTGTTTAGAAAATAAATAGAATTATAAAAGGAATATTTGTTTAGAAAATAAGTAGAATTATAAATTAAGGAAATATTTATATAAGATAAATAGGATATTGAAAAGGAAATATTTATATGAGTTAAATAGTATATTGAAAAGGAAATATTTATATGAGAAAAATAGGATATTGAAAAAGGAAATATTTATATGAAGTAAATAGGATATTGAAAAGGAAATATTTGGAAAAACAAATAGAATAATAAAAGAATTTATTTGGAAAACAAATAGAATTATATAAAGAAATATTATTCACATTTTATGTGAAAATTAGAGTAAAGTAAAAAAAATTGCTAATAAAATATTTATAAAGGAAATAGGGAGATTAGTTAAGTTGAACAGCTTTCTGGGTATCGATCTTATGTTGGTTTCGGCCTTCGGGGTTTATGCTTGGGAAGTTGTCTCTTACTAGTTTACAGTTAGAGACTGGTACAGGTGGGAAGATATTGATGCGTGAATCAGAAATGGAAACGTTTTCTAAAGTTAATAACGTATATTTTCTAATTTTAGAAAATAAGGAATTTATGAATATATGGAAATAATAAATGGGAAATTGGGAAATGAAATGATGATTGATCGGTAAGATTTCCATTTGGAAATACGACCATTGTTTGTACACATGTTTTCCTTTGATAGTTAGATCACCGACTATCAAAGATTTTGACCATTTCCGTTGTCAATACGGAGAGACTGGGATCAGGTATGTTATCTGAAAACCACTCCTATGGCGTTAGCGTTGCGATCAAATATGATGAAGATAATTGAAGACTTAGTTATGCAGGGGTTATACTGTTTACAAAATAGTGCCTTCGGTCTGTCCAGTTCCAGGATGACCTGTATGGAAGAATAACTAACAGAGTATATTTAATAGATCGCGTACATTGATCTCTTCAAACGTATTTACGTTTGGTGGCAGAGGAATTTGTTTCTCTTAGCTGTATACCCGTAGTATTTTTGGAGAAATCAATTTGTGATTTGGCGGGTATGACGATGTGACATTCAAAGTAAATAAAGGTGTAATTTGTACGTTATGACCTCAAGCCTCACAACAAGGAAATGATATGAAATCGGGTAGGTCGCATGGCTAAGTGGTAAGCTGCCATTTAGGGTGTATTGTCACCTGATATAGAGAAATTCCATTTACTTCTATAATCTATTTCGATGTTGTCCCTTTCGGGAAACGGTTGCTGATCCCAACCGTTGGTGATAATACATTCGGTACACTCAAGCGAAATGAGTGACCGGTCATGTTTAGCCTGGGTTGCAAGATGTTCTTGTTGAACCCAGTGTATTCCTCTCTAGAGATACACTGTCGGAAGGTGGTCCCATACCTTGCCTGTTGGAATTCATTACCCAATAAGCGCCCGTGGTTTTTGATTATATATTATGTATGTGGAAGGTGAGACTAAAGTGTTCTACTAGATGATTATTATATTGTGGTTGATAGACATTATTATAATATCAAATGAGTTTGATATAAAGATTATCGTTCCTTTCAAAAGGTTTTTGAATGTTGAATCAAGTGTTTTGGATTTTCATAAGGGAAAAACCCGTTCCATTATATGGTGTTGGCTTATGATATATCGTTTAATTGCTCAAACTATTTTAAATGGTTTTACTCATACCAGTCCCATGACTGGCTCGGGGTTTATTTTGTTTTGTTTTCCCTAAACTCTTGGGTGCCCAAATTTGTAAGGGCAGTCAAGTAGTCAGGATTTTACAGATATACTGAGAGCTTAGAGCAGGAGGCTTCAGGATTTTATAGCAATTATTTATTTCCATTGTGTTGTAAGTGTTGTACTCTGATAAATGTTATTGTATATATACTGGTTTTAATTCAAATTTATGTTATATTTTATTCGTTTCGCTGCGAGATTCGCGTTACTCTGATTCTGTTGTTGTGATCTTCTTCTTCTTCTATTCTAATTTTTTCTATCTTATCTATTCTCACCCTCTAACTTCTTTGTATTAACTATCTGGTATTTCCAATGCTTGGATAGTCGACATTGAGTTTATGTCGATTACTAGGATCACGAAAACTCGGGTCGTTACAGTGGTATCAGAGCTAAAGGTTTAGTAATTACCTTGGCTCTGTGGCGTAGCTCAGTAGAGATGGGGTTAGTAATGCCCTAGATTGAGTTTGAGTGTATATATATGAGTGTGTATTTGTTATTTGATATAAAAATGGTTTCATATTGTGGAGAGTTATCGATTGAGTTGTTTACGGATTTTGATCGATCAGTTTGATCCACTGTATCAGTAGGGATTTATAAACGCTTGAATACGATGAACCAACATGATATGTTTTGAAAAGAGGGTAAACAAAATAATTTTACCCAAATTATATTTTTGATATAAAAGATTTATATTGGAATGTTTATAATATATTGGATATTTGTTGCTATTATAATCGAGTAAGATTATGAATTATATAGTTACGTAAATAACCAATCAGAATTTATATTAGTGTAGTATATGAAATCAGATAAATTAAATCTGAAATCTAAATCAGAATTGAAATTATAACTCTGGAAATTTGGAAAGGTGTTTGTAAATGAATTTGAATTAAATATAAGAGAATTTTAAAATCCTAGGAGATTTTAAATTGTTTTTTAAGCATTGTGAAGAATATTTTGAACTGATTTCAAAATGGAAGTGTTTAAAAGTGGTTGCGGAAAGGGATATAGTACTGAACTCACTTTGATTGCTGGAAAATAATTCCGATGATGAAGTCGACTTTCATCGGTATCCATTTTCGAGTACTAAGTGTTGGATTGCTACCAAGGATTTTGTTTTCGAATTGTTTTGTGAAAAGCAAGTTGTTTTGAATCCCGAAAAGGGATATCTGGTTTTAGAAAAGTTAAAATGTTTAAAAAAATCCTTGGGGGAGATTGTTTGGATTAAAACAAATTAAATTAAAATTTGTAAAAGCAAATAGAAATAGAAATTGAATTGAAACTAGTTAATGGGAAAATGAATTGAGATAGAAAATATCGAATTAGATTGGATTGGAGATAATCCGAAATCAAATTGGACTGGTAAGTTAAGAGTTGAAATTAAAAATGGAATCTGAGTTAAGAACAGAATTTGGCTTGGGTATAAACGAATGATTGGGATGACATTGATATATGCAGAATTGGTAACAAATGGAAAGGATGTTGTAACGACCTGTGTTTTTGCCCGTTAAATATTTAATTTAATTTATTTATTTTAAATATTATATTGGGAATATTAATGGAATTTAATATTTAATTCGTTATTAAAACGAAGTTGAACGTTATAATTTATATATAATATAAATTCGAGCTTGAAAATGGCGTGTAGTTCGTAATTTCGAATTTTGAACTTCAACTGAGAATACAGAGTCCGATATAAATTTGATTTCTGTGAAACAAGAAACGCTGGAAGCGTGTTGATGATAGTTTTCATATGAAAGAGAAAAATCCAGATTTTGTGTTATAGATTGCGAGTTATGGCTAAATCAAAATTTGAAAAAAACACTGTGGGAATCGTTATTAAAATATCGACCTTTAAAATGGGCGTTTTGCAAACGGACTCAGATTTCGACGAAACCAGTTTCATTAGAACCGTATCGTCAAATTATTGTCAGAAAATCAAACTGCGTGGCAAACCGATATCATATGTGACCACAACAACCGTAAACGCCTGTTCAATTTCTATAGCGCGTAGTTAATTTAATCGAGAGATTTTTGGGTGTAACTTGAGCAAGCGATCGAATTAAGCCATGAAACCAGTCCCGTTGAGTTCGTATCGTCGATTAGAGTCAGGATAGGTATATAGTTTATTATTTTTGGAGACCGAGAAATTTGGTGTTAAAAAGGGTATTGCGGTGCGCGGTAAAAATAGCCTACCGGGGAAACAGTCTCAGAATGCGACGAAACTGGTGTCGTTGGGTTCGTATCAACAAATTATTGTTAGATTTCAAAGTTTCAAGCAGATTTGATTTATCTAGTGATCGTGGAAAAATTAAATGCGTGTTTATTTCTGGTTTTATAAGGGAAATTTTTTTCAAACGAAGTCGGATTTCGACGAAACCTGTCCCATTGGGTCCGGAATATCTTTTTACATTAAGATTAGCCTTTTTATCGATAGACACAAGCCGTTGGTGGGGATTTCTGAGTGTTACTTCGCGACGAAGTTTCGTATTATATTTTAATATAAATTTATACCCGTATAAATTACTTTCTGTTCTCTCCAAGCCATCGAATGACTGTGCTCACACTTTACTTGCAAGACAAACTAGGAAACGTGCCTCCCACATTTAGTTCCATTATAAATACATCACAACAAACTCTAGATTGGTCAAAACAAGTTTAGTATTCAACGCAAAACTAGACCGCCTCCACCATGGAACCTATGGCCAGAATACACCATATCCTCCCTCAATTTACTCTCCATCCTTGCGCCTATATCACAAACCCCAACAGAAAATGTTTCAGCTCATTGGGATCTCTCAAGTGGACGGTTATGATGGGAAAATATGCGTTGTGGTGGCGGGATCTGGAGTTGGAAGTCGCGGGTTTTGTGGATGAACTGGAAGCGAATGGTGGAGTTAGAGGGAGCGAGACTTGAGTGGAAGGCGGAGGGGACTGAGGCGTTTCGGTCGGGGCTAGTGAATGGTGGTCCGGTGGGCCATCGAAGCCGCGACAGTGTGAAGAAGGACGGGATGCGATGGGGTAAAGGGGTGGACTTGCGTTGGCAACATACGTTGCTGAAGAAAAAGGGGTCGGCCGAATGTAATCAAGATTTTGGGAAATAAGCACGGTGAGATGCCTAGAACAATTGGGAACGAGATTAAAGGGTACCGTAAGTATCGGTGTTTGGGACATTTCTGTCCATTGGTGATGACTGTGAGGACGAGATCACCGCAGACGGGCATAGGCGGACCGACGCACGTCTAGGCGGGTTCCGATGATCCTCAAGTGGACGGAGCACAGTACGGTGATGGGATTTTTGGTGTGGCGTTGAAGTTTAGATGGCAACGAGTACATTACAGGGCGAGGTAGCTGAAGGCGTGGTCTTCAATTCAAAACAAGAAGGATCGGTCGTATTTCTCAGTATAATACATGTAATTAGTTAATTACATGGTTAATTGGTTTATAACTAAACTAATTTAAGGTCTATTCTTTTTGTTTGAACAGAAAACGTGAGTGAGTACTGGAAGGGGCCGTGTTTTACGAATTTGAGAAGCTTGCAACAGGCCTGCAACCTTTAAATTGAAAGTAATAGAATGTTTTATTAGTTTTAAAAATATAATTAAGGGACTTAACTTAAACATGTGCTATTGTTGTTCTGAACAGAGGTAGGCGAGAAACAAAGTGGGAATGGCCTGGAACGCCAGAACCAAGTGAAGCATGAAACAAGGAATTGATCCTCCAGTATAACCATCAACGTAATTAATTTATACCAATTGATAATGTATAAATTAAGTAAGGAAATTAATTATAATCAAATTTGCTATAGGTCTTGGAACAAGGACATAGCAGCATGCCGGGAATTATTTGCGAAATGTTTGGAAGTGGAGTTTCGAATCAACAATTCAAGAAGGAATAGTTGGCCTTTTTTTAAAAGTAAATAACCGAATAAATTTATGATTTAAGAAAATTTATTATTTTTATAAAAACCGTGAACGTATATTATTGATAATTTGTGCATACACTGGCAGAATGGAACACAACGAGCGGTGCCGGGACGGTATGAATGAGATTTACATCCTGGAACAGAAATGAACGCAGTAGAATGCAGCTGGAAATCCCAGTTAAATTAAACGCGAGTTTAATTTAATCAAATCAGTTGTTATCGTAACAACGCAACTCAAGGTGAGTTAAACTCACTCAGTTTTCCCATTTATATTTTTCATAAATTGGGTTTTTATTTTGTGTGTTATGCTTGTTGATGGTTGCCTGTTTGCTAGTTATACCTTTGTTTGTTGATTTAACTGATGAAATTAAACCATGTTTAATTTCAGTGAAAATACCAAATCGTTATTTTTAACGATTGGTTCTGATAAAGGTAACTTACCTTATTGGTCACGTTTATTTTATAAACGTGTTTAAATTGTTGAATGGTTTGCATTTCTTGTGGTTGATGTTAAATGGCCGTTATTTATGGTTATCAGCTAAATGAAACTGAATGATCTGATTTGTGATAACCATTTTGAATTCAGGGAAGAACAGGTTGGAGGGACCCAACCGGATCCCTCTAATGTATTATTTATTTTCATGTTATTATATATGATCTGATTTGTTTGGCTGATTGATTTGATTGTTGTTTATTGACTGAATATTCAACATCTATTTGGTTTAAATTAATGGGCGGTATTGGTTAAGTGTTTGGCAGAGTATGGCCTATAAAATCAATCGCTTTACAAATATTGATTCACCGTCAGGTGAATCGATAGAGATGTAGTTATAAAATTTAGTTTATAACTGGAGTTAGATTTTGAAATATATTATTTTGAATAAATGTTATTAAAGAGAAATAAATATCTTATTTATTTAAGACTTTGATTTGTTATTAATTTATTTCATAAAGTAAATGCTGATGTAAATCAGATTTTACAAGTAGGAGAATAAGGAATGAATCGAATGGTTAAACTTTGGAAATTGTGTGGTAAAGGAACAATTAATGGCATTTTATTTAAATTAATTATATTTTTAATTAATTTAAACTGAGAATTAGCTGGAATCGGTTAGGAGAATAACCGCGTTGAAGTAAATTTAGTCGACCGTTTTGAATTGGAGGTGATTATCAATTAATGTGTTTTGATGAATATTTCTTAATTTAGATAAGGATTTAAGGGGGTTTACTATTTTCTTTAGTTAATAAAGACTTAACTACTGAAGTAGTTAATAATCAAAGTAAATTATATTTTAGATAATTTAGAAAATTTCTTTCAAAAGAAATCGAAGTGAAATTGAAATCAAGTGAGAAGGGAAGAATTGAAATAGGATTTCCAAAGTGGAAAAGGGTTGAATTGTTTGAAAGGAGATTTGAAATAAGTGAATCTAGTTAAAGAGGTGGTTATGGGGTTGTATAACCAAATCCAAGTTATGATGGAAATTGTTTTGAGACTGGAATGGAATATTGGGTTTTGATTACAACTTATATTTATCTAAGGGTAAGAACGTTGTTAATCAAGGTCTGAGAGGTAATTAAAATACCCCAACTTGAACAACATCGAGATTATCTGAAGACAGTATTAGTTGGTAATCGTAAGTGTGGTTAGTGATAATTTATATTTTTTCCATTAGGGACAAATAATACCACGTTGGTGAAAATGGTAGACAATATACCAAGTAAAGGGAATTTGTGATAAGGAAGTGAAGGGTTGAGTTTTATTTTACACAAATAAATACTTGTTATTGGTTTTCAAGAATAGAATAAAAGATTTACGTAACGTGGATTACGACTAGTAAGTTAAGTGGATTTCCCAAGCTTAAATAATAAAGGATGGTGTAACAAGCATGTTTGAAAGGAGGATTGAGTGGAAATATATATATGGTTATACAGTATTTTATTAAGTATTATAACGTAATGGTTCTGAGGACATTAGTATATAAGAATATAGTTATTCGAGATAGAGTTAGTCAAACATAGTTATTCAGGATGAGTTGCCATTTCGTACGACTGCTAGCGAAATTCGCAGGGCTGCAGATAGCCTACGGTGGTCGGGTGTTTCCTGAGGGAATCAGGCGTAACCATTGTGATCGCTGAGATCTAGAGTCAAGCGAATGGACTTAAAGTCGAGTATTAGTTAATCGATAGGAGTTAAATAAGTCGAGTTAATCAGTTAGAGTTAATCAATTTGAGTTAATCCATTAGAGTTAAATCGAATTAGAGTTATTCAAATATCGTATTTTCAATATTAAAAGAGTTAGAAGTTTTAATTTAACAAAAGTAAATCAGTTTGTTAAAGGCCAAGTGGTGCTGAATATTGAACTAGTGAACTCATTGGAGTGTCATGATTGAAACACTGTATATTTTGATAGTTAAATCACCGACTATCAAATCTGTCCAATGCGATTGTTGGTATGGAAAGACCGGTATTGAATTTATATTCGAAAACCATTCCGACCAACAAATACGTGAAGAGATCAGAAGAAGATCGGGTTGGAGCATTGAAGACCGTAGGTTTTTCATAAACGGAAGAACCACTAATATTCTCTGCCTGACAAGCAGAGATAAGCTATGATTCTGTCGTGGTTGGAATATATGGGTTGCAAGGACTTCTCGCTACTGATCCATGGGGTGATGCCTATATTGGATGCAGTAGGAGAGTACCTTCGGTTCATCCTGTTCCTGGATGACTTGTATGGACGGATGTCTGACAAAGTATTTCCAAAGGGTCACGTACGTTGATTTCTCCAAACGTACTAGAGTTATTGGCGGAGAATTGCCATTCTCTTAGCTTTTAACTAGAGTATTTTTTGTGGACGTCAATTAGTGATATTTGGTGGATCTGATGATGTGGCATTCAAAGTGAATGGTGACCAGATGTTCAAAGATAAATTCTGGCCTCAAGCCTCATCAACCCGGAAATGACAAAAATCGGGGAGGCAGCATGGCTATGTGGGTCGCTCCCATTAGGGTATATAATCACCTATTTAGAGAAAATCCTATTTGCTTCTTTAATCTATGTTTCGATACTGTCCTTTTTCGGGAGACGGTTGTTGATCCCAACCGTCGGTGATATACATTCGATACACTCAAGCGAAATGAGTGGTCGGTCATGTGAGGGCCGGGTTGTAAGATGTTCTTGTTGAACCCAGTGTATTCGTCTCTAGAGATACACTGTCGGCAGGTGGTCCCATACCTTGTCAAGGTCGGAATCCAATCTCCAATAAGCGCCCGCGGTTTTGATTGTATACTATATACGTGGAGCGTGAGATGCAAGCGTTCCACTAGATTGTTATTTACTTGTATTTAGACATTATTATAATATCAGAAAAGATATTGGTTTCAAAACTGTTTTGGGTTATCGTAAGGTAAAAACCGTCTGTGTTTATGTGTGGATTTGATCTTACGATTATCCTTTTCTTTGAAAGATTTTGAACTTTAAAAAAATAGGTTGTGTGATACCCTTAATACTGTGCGAGTTTTTTCTCACTCTGGTTCATCAGACTGACCCGGTGTTTTGTAAATGCTCGGGTTAGCCCGGGTTGACAGGTTCAGGTTATCGAATGCTGTAAAGTCCAGAGATGAGCTGGAGATGTTCGGACGTATGATATTATATTGCTACTATTCCGCTGTGTGTTGTATACGGGAACAGGATATTATAACTGTCCCATCGTGTGATGTACTCTGATATTGTAAGTATTTTTAAAGCTCTCAATAAAGATTTATTTCAATATTATATTTTGTTCCATTGTGATGTGAGACTCTGTGTTGTGTTGTGATCTTCTTCTTCTATTCTTATATTTCTTTCTTTCTTATCTCACCCTCTAACTTCTTTCTAATAACTATCCAGTGTTTTCGGTGCTTGAAGGTCGGCATGAGTTATGGTAAAGGTATTTATGTCGATTTTCGGGGCCGGAAATCCTTGGGTCGTTACAGATGTATTGATATGCCTGACAAAAATGTACCAGTTTATATTTATATTGGGTATGAGGTTTTTATGAGCCGACTTGACAAGCCGCTTAGTTGTTTGATTTTCTTTTGGGTTAAAGAAGGCCTAGAGAGGCGAGTTGTAGTTGAACCGATTGAGTCGTACAAAGGAGGTGCTGGCGAAATTTTTCGAAAATTTCGAGTGTTAGAAAATTTTCAGAATTTTTGAAAATTTATGTTAATATAAAAGAATTAATATTTAATTGAAATTAAATTGGTTTAGTTGACCAGTCAATAGGGTTTGTTTTCTATCTTTAGCAATTTCGAGGACGAAATTATTTTAAGGGTGGAAGAATGTAACGACCCGCATTTTTAATGGATAATAAATAATTTATTTAATTATTTAAAAGATGGTTTCGTAATTTAAAGTGACCAGAATTAAATAATATTGAATATTTAATTAATATAATAATTAAATAATATATTTAAATTGCAGAATAGTCGGAAATAGTAGAATTCACAATATTGTGTGAATTGGATTATTTAGAATATATAATTCAGTTTAGAGTTGAATTATACTAACGAATATATTATATAAACGACAGTTGAACGTATAATTATACTATAATTATAATTGAGCTCGAAATGGCGTGGCAGTTCGTAATTTAGCGATTCGAACATTAAACGAATATACAGAATCCACTTTAAATCGGATTTCTGTGAAATAAGAAACGTTCGGAGCTGGTGAAGTATATTTTTCTAATGGAAGAGAAAAATCAAGATTTTGTTATGTAGATTTTGAGTTATTTCCAAATCAAATTTTCGAAAATTCTCTCTGGAATTCCTTTATAATTTATAATGATTTATTTATATTATAAAAGGATTTTTAATATAAATTGGGTATCGATTTAACACTAGATTTGAAATATCGAGTAATAAATTCAGATAAAAATATTTTGGAGCTGTATGATGTTTTATTGTGGATATATACAATAATATTAATTTATTAATATTTAATTTAATTATTTTTAAATATATTAATATTTAAATAGGTTTATTAAGAGCTTTAAAAATAGCCAGTTTTGCAAATGAACTCCTTTTCGATGAAACTAATTTTGTTGGATCCGGAATGTCAAATTATTGTTAGATTTCAATTTCCGTGATTTTTGGAGTCAGTATGTGGCCATACGGGATTTTAATGTGAAAAACAGTCAATTATTTGGCTTTAAAAACACGCGTTGTGAGCAAACGAAGTCGGAATTCGACGAGAAAAGTTTTCTTGGGTCCGTAATGTCGAACTGAAGGTGTATGTCCATTTTCGTGATTTTTGGGTATCGTATGTTGTTAGCCTACTTTGTGAACTTGGCTACACAAAGAGTAAATTGTGAGAAAGACACCAACCGGTTCAGATCAGAGAAGATAGCGCAGGAAGTAAGTAGAGATCATGAACGCAGATATCACATCGGATTGGATCGGAGGGATACGTCATCAATATCAGAGGATAGCGAGTGGCCTCATCGGATCGGATCGGAGGCAGCCAATCCGAACCCCTTTCTCTGAGCCTATGACCGTTGATACACATGTTTCTTGAAGACTCGGACCACGCATGACCATTTCTCCCACGATCTCTCATTAAATCGAGGCGTTGTCACCATTTGGAATCCTCCGAACCCGACTCTCATGGGATGGGTGCCACGCAATTCCGAACCGGAGCCACTTCGAAGAGATTTTTCACCTATAAATACATCATCTAGAGGCATTAGAAAGGATCTTTTGGCAAATTCTCAGTTCTAACTTCCTCCATAGCCGAATTTCATAGCTACATTCAGATCAAAATCATCTGTTAAAGTTTTTTTGAGAGATTTGAGTGAGTTTATGCATTGTAATTTTGAAGTTGAGTGAGAATCATTGCTATATTTGCATTCAAATCATCAATTATAAAGAATAGAAAGTGGACATAGGCTCGTTAACGCCGAACCACTATAAATCGTATGTTCTTCGTTGCTTTTTAGTTCTATTTCGTTAAAATCATAGCTTATTTGGGTGTTAGAACCAATTTTTGGTCTAACTTTTTTGGTACTTTCACTGAGAAACCTTCGAATTCTCAATCTTTTCGGGGTTATCATTCTACTATTTGGACTTTCGAGTTCAAAGAAGTTAATCCCTCGTCTCTGACATCTTTCAATACCTGTTGACTAACCGTTGAAGAATCAAGTGTTATGGCTAAGACCAAAGGAAAAGAAGTGCAAGGCGCTAGGGGAAATGATTCCAGAGAAGATCGGCAAGCTATTGTATTAACAAGGTCACGCGCTCAAAGCTCTGGAGCAGACCGCTCCGACTAGGAGGATCCGGACCGGATGGGAGGCGCCGATCCGAACCGGGTGGAAGGCACCGATTCGATCCGGTCTTGTGAGGTTGAAGGCTCTCACTCCCTCCATCCGAACCGCCCCGACCAGGCTGTAGTGAACCGATCCGATCCGAACCAGAATGAAGCTGGAACTTCTACTCGAGCTCCCTCCAACGCTCCGATTCCAGCCACGATGACTAATGTTCAGTCTGATCCATCTGCACCCATTACTCAGGGAGACTTTTCACGTTTTCTTGACATGCTTCAGAGCACTAAAGAAGCATTGGAAGCCCAAAGGCATGACAACCTTTGCATGTAGGAAAACATGATTACTATGGGTAGAGAACTACAGGAGCTCCGGAGGTAGAAGTCTCCTTCCCCAACACGCCGTCTTACTACAGATGATTCGTCTTCTTCGGAGAAAGAACGCCCTCGCGTGAGGAGGCCGCTTGAACGACCTCAGAACCTTGATCAATTGACTTTTGGATCTTTGGGATCCCGAGAGGACGCCGCTCGTGCATTGGGCCCTGATGACCCGAGCCTACAACAGCCTATGTTGCTACCCATGCGCGGATCCCACGTCTTACCCAGAGATCCTAATATTACCAACCCCACGCAGCAACAACTTCTCCAACCTCTACCTCCTGAGATCGACCGGGAACACAGAGAGCAACGTAGAGCAGCTGCCGCCAGAAACAGGAGATTATCCCCTGATCAGGAACCTAGGGGAAATCCGAACATCAGATCAAGAGAGCCTGTGCAAACATTAACAAATGTCGATGTATGGGCAATGGTGCGCAAGATCATGTCTGAAAGCCGGCACCATACTAATGAAGATTGAGGCATGGAACGAAGTCATACCCCCTTCACAGGTGACATCCTGAATTTCCAGTTCCCCCGACGATTCAACTTGCCTCAGATGGATCGATGTTCAGGAAGAACAGACCGAGGGCAGCATCTGATGAGATATGCATGGTTCATGAATGCGGCAGCAGCTCCGGATGCCGTAAAATGCAAAGCTTTTCCAATCTATCTTAAGGACGTAGCCTTAATATGGTTCACCCGACTCCCTCCTCAGTCAGTATCAAATTTCACAGAGTTGAGTGAACGTTTCATGAATCAGTTTCGACTCTATGCCCAAAAGTCCAAGACTGTCATAGAATTGTCACGAATTAAACAGGCCCCAGGAGAATCTTTGAAGTCATACCTGGATCGCTTCAACCTGGCCGTCACCGAAGTTAGTGATCCCCATGAGCCCACTATCCTGATGGCCTTGATAGAAGGGGTAGATCCTGACACAGAGTTCGGGGATTACTTGGCTGGAAAACCACCTCCTACTAGAGAATTGTTCTATGAAAAGGCTAATGTACGCTTAAGGCGAGAAGAAGCTAAGGCAAATCGAAAGAGAAAGTCTGAAGGGGCCTCGAAGGAGGGTGTCCAGAGTAACATTGTTATGAAACAATCCGGTGACAGTTCAGGGAAGGTGGAAGTAAATGTTGGCAGCCAGAGTGGTGGTAATAGCAATAGAAATGGGAACGGCAATAGAAGGAACAGAAACCGAGGGAATAGCTCTAATAAAAGACCCAGATTCCAGACTTTTGAAAATTACACGCCGTTAAATGATATGTTGGAGAACATTTATTTAGATACATATAGCATATTGCAGTACAAAAACCACCACCTAGAGATTCTACTGAGAAAGAGATTGAAACAGGAAAGTTTTTCTTGTTTCATGGTACACACGGTCATTCCACCAATGAGTGTCATCATTTGAGGGATATCGTTGAAAAATTGCTGTGAGAAGGGAAGTTGGATGAATACAAGGCCGCCCCAAGGGGCAGGGGGCAAGGGGGACAAGCCCCGAACCAAGACCAGCCTGCTTCAAAACCCATAGCTCACCAAAAAGGTAAGAGGATCATCATTAACTCTATTATAAGCGGGTCTCACTTAGTTGGTCGTAGTTTAAAAGCAATGGACCAGTACATCAACGCCGCCAAGCATTATGAAGTAGGAGAATGCAGTAGCCTTGAAGACGTCACTCCAATAAAACAACAAAAAACGATGTCAGATGATGTCGTGTTCCGCAATAGAGATGATTCTGGAGTTCAATCTCCAACCGACGATCCACTAGTGATTACCACGACAATTGGCCCCTCTTTAGTCCATAAGGTGTTAGTGGACAACGGAAGCTCGGTCAATATCCTCTTCAAGAAAGCTTTCAAACAAATGAGGCTCGAAGCAAAAGACTTAAAGCCATGTCAAGGATGGATACGTGGCTTTAACGGAGCATCTACAGATCCGATGGGTTTTGTGGAATTACCAGTCACCCTAGGGCAGGGAGATCGCCAGAGAGTAAGGATCCTGTCGTTTGTAGTTTTGGATTTGGAGTCACCTTACAATGCCTTCCTAGGCCGACCGGCTCTTGCCGAATTTTGGGCATGTATTGCACCTTGGTTCTTGCTGCTTAAATTCCCGACTGACTCAGGAGTTGGGAAGATGAGGGGCGACCAAGCTACGGGACGAGCTTGTTACGTGGCAGAGTTAAAGATGTTAATGAAAGGGTTGAATATAGATGCTAAGGATGATTCCACCCCTCCAAAGGAGGCCTCAGCATAGCAATTAAGGGGTCCTGCCCCAAGAGAGTCGCCCTCAGACGTGCTCGAGGACATAGATCCCAGAAAGGATAGAGAACTCGGGGATAGGAAGGCAACTCCCAACGAAATAACAATCGATATATCTATTGATGAAACAGATCCAACAAAAGTACTAAAGATCGGCTCGCAGCTGGATCCAGTTAGAGAGAGGGAATTGACTGATTTTTTAAAGGCAAATCTGGATGTGTTTGCCTGGACTCACGCTGACATGTGTGGGATTTCACCTACCATCATGAGCCACTCTTTGTGTATTAATCCAAAGCACCCACCAGTCAAGCAGAAGAGACGGATGTTGGGCCCAGAGCGGTCAGCAGCTTTGAAAGAAGAAGTAGAGAAATTAAAAGGTAATGGATTCATTAAGGATTCGAAATATCCCAGTTGGATATCGAATCCTGTCCTGGTCAAAAAGTCAAACAGGAAGTGGAGGATGTGTATTGACTTTTTTGATTTGAATAAGGCTTGCCCGAAGGATAGCTTTCCTCTCCCTAGAATTGATCAACTAGTAGATTCAACTACCGGGCATGAACTTTTATCCTTTATGGACGCTTATTCCGGGTACAATCAAATTCCCATGCACATACCAGATCAAGAGCATACGAGCTTTATCATAGACTTGGGATTATATTGTTACATGGTAATGCCATTTGGGTTAAAAAATGCGGGAGCCACGTATCAGCGCCTAGTCAACCGTATGTTTTACAATCAAATCGGGAAAACCATGGAAGTTTACGTAGATGATATGCTCGTGAAATCCAAGCAATCTCCTGATCATACGAAGGACTTAGCAGAAATGTTCATCATACTACGAAGGTATGGGATGAAGTTGAATCCCTTGAAGTGTTCTTTTGGCGTGGCAGCAGGCAAGTTCATTGGCTTTATCATGAGTACCAAAGGAATTGAAATCAACCCAGACCAAATGGCAGCAATCCGGAATATAGAGGAGCCGCGAAAGATTATGGATGTTCAAAGCATAGCTGGGAAGGTTGCAGCACTGGGCAGATTCATCTCCAAAGCAACAGACAAGTGTGTACCTTTCTTCGATCTCATAAAACGGGGAAAGCAAAATTTTGAGTGGACTCCCGACTGTGTGGAGGCGTTCCAGAATCTGTTAGACTTCTTAGAAAAGCCTCCAATATTATCAAAGCTTGTTCAACATGAGGATTTATTCATCTACTTGGTGGTATCATCTCACGCCGTCAGTGCAGCACTAGTACGTGAAGAGGATAAAGTCCAGAAACCTATGTATTACGTAAGCAAAAAACTAGCTGCTGCAGAACGTAACTATCCGAAGATAGAGAAGCTTGCTTATAGCCTCTTGATCGCTTCCCGTAAACTTCACCATTATTTTTAGGCACACCCGATAGTTGTATATATCGATCAACCTTTGAGACAAGTGTTGCAGAAACCCGAGGCATCAGGGCGGTTACTTAAATGGAATATCGAGCTGAGTCAGTTTGATTTGAACTTTCAGCCGCGAAGATCAATAAGGGGGCAGGCCTTGGCTGACTTTATAGCAGAATTTACAATTCCTGAAGAGGAAACGGTGGGTGATAAGGTAGTTGCTTTGGATCGAGAGTTAGAGCTTAGTCCGTGGAAATTATATACAGACGGGGCCAAGAATGATAGAAAGTCCGGCGCTGGAGTTGTTTTGATAACTCCTGAAGGACGATCTATCTACCATGCATTACGGTTAGAGTTCGCTGCTACTAACAACGACTCCGAGTATGAAGCCCTGATTTTCGGACTGAAACTCATCAAAGATTTGGGAGTGAAGACACTAGATATATATTACGATTCCAAGATAGTTGTATGTCAAATTCGGGAAGAATTTGCTGCTAAAGGGCCTCGACTCATCACCTATCTCAAAAAGGTAAAGGAGTCATTGGAAGGTTTGGAGCATTATAGAATAACACATATTCCAAGAGCGGAAAATCAGAAAGCAGATCGACTGGCGAAGCTAGCAAGTTCTGATGACCCTAAAGAAACCGAAATAGTTTCGATAGAGGTGTTGGAATCACCGAGTTTCGACCTAATGGAAGTAGAGCTAGCCTTGGAAGTTGAACCAGAAAGAGAATCCTGGATGACATCGATTAAGAATTTTCTCAAGAATGGAACCCTCCCGTTAAAAAAGAGCGAAAGACAAGCTGTAAGACGCAAGGCTGCAAGATACGTTTTATAGGACGACGTCCTTTATCGTCAAGGGTTTTCAATGCCCTTGTTACGGTGTATCGCACACGATGACATCAAACGTGTACTGCAAGAGGTGCATGAAGGTGAGTGTGGAGATCACACTGGGGGCCAAACCCTAGCAAAGAAAGTGTTACGGTATGGATATTTCTGGCCTACCGTGAATAAAGACGCGGCTGATTATTCACGACGCTGCGATAGATGTCAAAGATATGCCAAAGTTCCCAGAGCGCCTCCGACTCAGCTCAAGTCAATGGTAAGTCCATGGCCGTTTTCCATGTGGGGAATTGACATTATTGGAGTGCTACCTATTGCCATAGGAGGAGCTAAGTACGCGATCATTGTCGTGGACTACTTCACAAAATGGGTGGAAACTGAACCTCTAACAACCATCACGGCGAGGAAGGTGATCAGTTTTGTGGTCAGAAACATTGTTTGTCAATTTGGGATTCCGAAGACCATTATAATCGATAATGGGACGCAATTTGACAGCATCGAGTTCAAAAACTTCTGCCAAAAATATAAGATTGATAAACGATACACTGCAGTAGCTCACACGCAGACAAATGGCCAGGTCGAAGTCGTAATAAAGTCATTAAATCAATTCTAAAGAAGCGGTTGGAGCAGGCCAAAGCTAGATAGGTATATGAGTTGCCATTAGCTTTATGGGCGTACAGGACGACCTTTAAGACCGCTACTGGCCATACTCCCTATTCACTTTCCTTTGGGTCAGAAGCAGTGATCCCAGTAGAATTGGAAGTCCCTTCTCATCGAGTTGCGTACTACGACCCGATGACAAATAAAGCATTCCTCCTAGAATCTCTTGATATGATTGAAGAAAAAAGAGATGAAGCCGACTTGCGTGCCTCAAGACATCGACATTAAGTAGCACATTATTATGACCGGAAGGTTCACCTCAAAACCTTTGAACCAGGAGACCTATTACTGAAACGAGTCTTCCAGCCTTCAACCCAATTGGGTCCAAAATGGGAAGGGCCATACACCATCCAACGGAAGCTTGACACAGGAGCATTCAAGCTAACGATCGTGGACGGTGAGGAGATTCCCAGAGCCTAGAACACTCAGCACCTACGACGATATCTGAGCTAAATATGAAATGTCATTTGTTTTGTTTTCATAAGCTATGTAAAAAGGCACGACTTGCCTTAAAAAGTCTGTTTATGTGAACAAAGGATTATAAAGTGGATGTAGGCTACGATTTAGCTAAACCACTATAAAAATATCGTGTGTCATTTACTTTCCTGCATTATTTATATCTTCAACAATTATTCTATCATGACTGTGAAACACGAAATGTTAAATTAAATTTGGAAAGTTGGAAATGACCTATGTGCAGGAGCAAATAAAATGACTGTCTGTACGATGAAACACAGAAGAATGGGAAGACGACATTTTTAACTCTAACTCTCGAGAATCGAGAGAGAGTATAAAGGACGGGAAGACGACATCCTCTGAGGCGTGAAGGTGCACCCAGATGAGAGACCGCCTCAGCGATACTCTAACCTGGTTATGAGACAGGAGAGTATAAAGATTCTAGAAAGAATAGGCATCAACGACAAAAGGAATATGGCCCCGTCAAAGAATCGGGGGCTGTTGGATTTTTTAATTTAATCAATATTGAATGGATCTTGCTCAGTTATCCAAGATTAACTGGGGGCATATATGTGCACACATATTCCCCTCAACCATGACTTTATTACATAACTTTAGTATGATATACTTTTGTATTTTCACTTAAGTGTTGAACTAATGACTATCAGACATTGCAGGAAATAAACAATTTTTATTTACAAACATTTGAGTTTGTACAAGGAAAACAAGCAAAAAAGAAGATGCGAGGGCTGCGCTTGCTGCAACAATTGCGGACTAATTAAATGCCAAAATACAGTAAAGCACTCCGTCACTTGGTTATTGGATCAGACTTGGATTTTTTGGCAGCTTTCTGAGCAGCCTTAGCTTCCTTTTCAGCATCAGTCATAATGTGTTTCGACCTTTTCTTCTCTGCAGTCGAAGTGCTTGAGTCGGTTGATTTCTTGCCAGGAGTCGGAACACTGGATCAAGAGAAGATTTTTTAGCAAGTTCCTCTGTAATAGACCTAGTTGAAAGCTTAACAACTAACCTTGATCCAGGATCCACCATTGCAAGGGGTTTAAGGCTTTTAGGGTTCAGGTCTTCAACTTTTAGCTGCATGCGTTTGTCTTGTTTGGCTTTCATTTCAGCCAAAGTGATGTCATCAGCACTTTTTGAATCCCCAACTACAGCCACATCAGGGTCTTCCTCATGTCCCTCGCTACCGCCATCGTCTTTAAGGCATCTATCATCTCGTCATCATGAGGAGCATCAGCCTTAGACAATTCAGCTCCCCCTCCTGACTCTACTGTGGCAGCCTTATCCTTTTCTCCTTGAGCCTTCTCCACGGATTTTGCTCTAGTGGTGGTTCCCTGAAGCACGTCGATCTTCTTGGTCGGTTCAACACCTACAGAATGAGAAGCAACAGTTATCAACTCAGGAGAAAATAAAGGATCCTCCATCGATTGCCCAATTATGTGATGAAAAGTGGAGACAGCCTTGACGAATTGGGGTGAAAAGGTAGAAATACCTTCCGATGATTTCTCAGCTGGAGTGACTGCCGTCTCTGACGCCGTCTCGGGTATAGGGGATAAAAGAGATGCCTGAGGGATCCCCGTGTTTTCAGGGTCATATCCCTCGACTTCAGAAGTTTCGGCGGTAGTAGAAGAAGAACCAGCCTCAGGGATATTCTTTTGCTTGGCCATCCGCTTCTCCTCCTCCATAGCAGCGGCGATGAGGCGACGCCCTTCGGCCAGACGTGCCGGCTCATCATCTCTCAGATATTTTTCCATGAGTTTATCTTCGTCGAGGGAATCTACCTTGAGTTCCTCTTTCTCCCATTCGATAATTTGACTCCATACGTGAACCAAGGTAGTTGGATAATCTTCAATCCAAGAGATGTTTCGACGACGAATTATATGCGTGAAGAATTCAATCAGTAATTCGCCGAAACCGTGTACTTCTTCCTAAGCCTCTGACAGCTGCTTGCGGGTCTCTTCAGCGGACTTAATAACATTTTCCACATTACCCTTCGCTAGGGCAGCCCTATTCTCAGCCTCCATCAATTGGAAGCCAAGTCAGCGTTTCGCTTCTCCAATTCAGCATTCTTTCTCGCTAACTCAGCCTTTTCTCGCTCAAGAGTATTGTAAGCAAGTTGAATTTTGGTGCTATCTGACTTAGCATCTTCTGCTTGCTTTTTCAACTCCAAGCGCTCTTGACTATGGGATTCTAGCAAGTCATGATAACGCTTTTGTAGCTCTTCAAATTTATGTTTGAAGTTGGTAGCATCTCGTTGAGAGATGACAAGTTGGTCCTGCGTGTCCTCAAGGTCCTTCTCCAAATTTTTCAAGGCCTTTGCGTCGGCATCTGCAGTCTTTTTCATCGAATTAACATCTGTAATTAAAGTCCGAATAATTCTTGAGAGATTATGTGAATACTTGAACATCTCCGAATATTGTTTTTCAACTGCGTCAATCTTTGCTTTGGCCTCGTCTGCCCACCTTGAGGAAATAGGCTCGAGAGCAGGTAAGAAAGTCAGATTTTCAAAATAGTGGTCGGGGAACTGCTTCTCCAGATATGCCCGCTTAACTTCAGATTCGGCATCCAACGGTGGAGGTTCGCAGTATGTTAGCTCAGTATCCTTATGTTTAGTGGGCACGATGGTTGCATCACCCTTTCTAGGCCGCTTAACAAAAACCTTATGTTTGCCTCGTGAGTCGGAATCCTTCGGCGGGCTCCTCTCCCAACTGTGTTTGTCTTGAGGAGAAGTTCGGTCTTTGGGCTGCGATGTGTCTTCTCCTCGACGACTCTGGTAGCTTTTATATCGGTCTGGATCCGACCTGACGGGGATGCAAGAGCGCGAGGTGCGTGACTGATAAGAATCATGAGGCCTTCTGTCCTCTCTACCCCGGCTTTCACAGCGATCATGCTCGACATCGGAAGGGGGTCTAGTCATGCTGCGACGTATTTTCCTGATGTCATAGTAAGGGCGAGACATTGTACCTGTGCAACAATGTAAGTGGAATTCAGAATCAGTATTCTCATGAGAAGTAAGTTTTGTGAAGTGTGGTGCTATTGTGTTAAGTGCATCCTAAGTGGTGTTTCCCCCCGACAAACCCGAGTCCAAAGCCAGACCAGCGCGAGTGGGCTCTTTGGCCTTAACGGGAGTAGTCTCCTCTGAAGAAATAAAAACCAAAGGATTTGTGCCAAAATCCTCTGAAGTATAGATAGTTTCAGGTAGGGGGAGATCTCCTAAACCCTGAAATGTGGGATCATCGGTAGTAGGGACATCTCCTTGGGAAGCGTCTATTGGCAGTTCTTTAGGAGACAGTGACTTCTCAGGAGAAATAGCATCCCCAGGGACGATGTACCCTTCCCTGTGCTTTTCGGCTATGTTGGCCAGCTCATCGTCTTGAGTTGAAGATGGAGAAGGTGAAGTCCGAAGAGGTATTGTTGGACTTTTCGAGCCCTCGCCCGTTTCAGGAATTATGTCCACTGGGAGGATGTATATATATGGACCCGACCCATGACCTATGCTACGGGTGATGGATAATAGCCCGTGATGATGGAGGTATTCATCCTTAAGAACTTCATCGATGGTAAGAAATTTTTGGTCACCATTGAGAAGCTGATGCATCCGATTAAAGTACAATTGATCTGATATTTGTTTTGGGTTATCAACTACAAACAAAACAGAAAGCAAGTTAATGTATTGGCATGAACGTTCAAAATTAAGATCCAGAAAATCAATGATTTACTTGATTTTGTCCACCTCCTGGCGCACCCCGGCTGTTGCCTGATATAAAACCATTCTAGCTTGGAATCGCCGGCCTTGCTGCTAAATGGAGCTGAAATAATTTTCCTTTTTGGGACTGATTCGAAGTAAGAGAAGGAAGGAGTTTCTTGAGTCTGATGCTTGAAATTATAAAAAAAAGTGGACGTCTTCGAAAGTGAGCTCTGTACCTAAAATCTCTCTGTATGCTATATATAAAGTATATAAGTAAGCATAGGAGTTGGGATGTAACTGCATGGGGGCAATCCGCATCTGTCTTAGAAAGTCGACAACAAAAGGCGGAAACGGTGGAATAGCCCCAACCATACACATCAATCGGGTAATTGCCATAAATCCTTCTGGGGGATTGTGAGGACGGTCAGTTTTCGATGGCACCAGGGTATCCCTTTTCAGTATCCCGTGCTTTAGGCATATGCGAACAAGTCTGTCATCGTCGATCGTTGATTCAACAGAGTATTTCGGTGACTCCAATATAGTGGCAGACTCGAACTCATCAAGAGCTCGATTATCTCCAATCCCTCCTTCCTCCTCATCACCCAGAGAAACTTCGCTATCGGAAGGCGTTTCGTTGTTATGCGCTCCTGCTTCATAATTTGGGCCCTCATCGTCCCATTCAGGGTCTAAAGAAGAAGATATGTCATCAATGGTAACTTTCTCAGAAGTTTTCGCAACTTCCATCTTCTTTGCTAACCTAGATGAACGTCTCTCGGCCATGATCACTAGACTATTGAAGAAACAATAGCAAGGATTAGAGTAAAGTTGCCTGTGTCCCCCGTGTGTGTATGTGAACTAAAGTATGTGCTACGTGTAACAAAGATTCAAAGTAAACACATGAGAGCGTGATATGAGGATTCAAAGAAATAATGATGTTTCAGAATAGTTCTTGATGTTTGTTATGTTCGTAAGGCGCTATCCTAACTGTTCATCAAGTTGAAGGTTATGCCAAGCATTGATTAAGATAGTTGGATAAGTTCTCGTGCATTGAGTTGGACTGTTTCGGTTCGGTTCGGGCATGTGCATTACGATCGGATCTGAGGGAAAAGTGATGTTTCGATCTGAAGCAGATATTCACACCTAGTAATTAAAACCAGATCGGTTCAGATGTAGGCCACCGGATCGGTTCGGATTGATTTGAATAATAATGCCTCTTTTCCTACTTGTCTTTTACTCCGATCCGACCCGGTCAAGTAGGCTTTGTTTTTCCTCTTTTGTTCTTTCTTTTGCTCTGACCCGATCCAACCTTGTAAACATCTTTTTTGTTCTTTCTTTTGCTCCGACCCGATCCGATCTTGTAAACATTTCTCCCTTTCCTTCATCCCAACGTTTCTTCACCCGAACCGATCCCAGTTCCCCTCCTCTTCTTCATCTCCTTCATTTTTCACCTCGCTTAACCAATACCGAACCCAACTCTATCTCACAAACCTCAATTAAACCCAAGCACTTACGTGCTCTACTATCCATTAAGTTCCTAATCCCCTCTCCCAGCGCTTCGAGGTGAAGACAGAACCACCAACGACGAAGGCAAGGAGAGAGAAGGCGGCGGCGGCGAGATTAAACAAACACCACATTCGAATCGCCTAATTCTACCACAAACCTAAACTAAAATCGATTACAGAAAAGTGATTCGAGATCTTAAACCTACCTAGTTGTTTAATTTAAAGAAGAACAGGATAATTTCAGAGTTTTTGAAGTTTTTGGATTTCGATGCTAAATCTGCTTGGACAAGAATAATAAAGGAAAGAGAGGAAGAAGAAGATGGGAGGCGGATTTATATAAAATTAAGGTGACCACTCGTATTCCTAGACCGCTTCACCCCGTTCGGACCGGGATTCAGGCCCAATAGAGCATTGTGGCCTGTTAGTCCACTAGGGAAATTCATTCGGATCGGGATCTGAACCGAAGGGGATCGTGTACACAGATTTGCCTCACAGGGTGAATTTGAGGAAAAGTAAAGAAAAAGCTCACCTGGAAGAATCACTGGACATTAAAAGGAGCTCTCAAAGTTGTTTGAAAATTAAGAAAGTAATTCATATGGATAGTGGATATATATAAGTAGCAAAAGCCACGACTTTATGAAGTGACACAACACTACAAGTAAATGGAGGCAATCATTCAATGTTTCTAATTCAAAGGATGTTTCGTAAAATGCTTCAAAGCACACTTTATCTAAAATAAGAGTGTACTTCGAAGGGGCAAAATGTTAGCCTACTTTGTGAACTAGGCTACACAAAGAGCAAATAGTGAGAAAGACACCAACCGGTTCGGATCGGAGGAAGATAGCGCAAGAAGTAAGTAGAGATCAAGAACCCAGATATCACATCGGATCGGATCGGAGGGATACGTCAGCAATATCAGAGGATAGCGAGTAGCCTCATCGGATCGAATCGGAGGCAGCCGATCCGAACCCCTTTCTCTGAGCCTGTGACCGTTGATACACATGTTTCCTGAAGACTCGGACCACACATGACCATTTCTCCCACGATCTCTCATTAAATCGATGCGCTGTCACCATCTGGAAGCCTCCGAACCCGACTCTCATGGGATGGGTGCCACGCAACTCCGAACCGGAGCCACTTCGAAGAGATTTTCACCTATAAATACACCATCTAGAGGCATTGGAAAGGATCTTTTGGCAAATTCTCTGTTCTAACTTCCTCCATAGCCGAATTTCATAGCTACATTCAGATAAAAAATCATCTCTTAAAGTTTCTTTTTGAGATATTTGAGTGAGTTTATGCATTGTAATTGTGAATTTGAGTGAGAATCATTGTTGTATTTGCATTCAAAACATCAATTATAAAGAATAGAAAGTGGACGTAGGCTCGTTAATGCCGAACCACTATAAATCGTGTGTTCTTCATTGCTTTTTAGTTCTATTTCGTTAAAATCATAGCTCATTCGGGTGTTAGAACCAATTTTTGGTCTAACATATGTGATCATACAGATTTTTAAATGATGAATGCATATAGCGAGAGGCTAAAAACAAATAAATTAATGAATACAAAAATATTTAAACTTCTCTATATATATCCCTCAACTTTTCTAACCTAAGTCATTTTTCATTTCCACGGTCAACAAGTATTGGTCGCCGCTTCTTTCCTTTCTTCCAGCAAAACAAAACCAATTTGCCACTTTCAAAAATCAAAAGAAATTCAAATAAATTTCAATAAATCGCAACTCAGTTATCTATGAAATCTCTAGAGGGTTATCTTCAATTTGATACCAAATTTGCCGGGTGCGACGTCGATTCTGGCATTCCAAAGTTTTAACTAAGCATCTAGGGTTTGGTTTATAAGAGGATTAAGGCGTCGATGTGGAAATCGGATGTGGTATTTATGATTGTGGAGGAGAATGGCTCGAGGTGTGCATTTTTGGTGGCATTTGGGAGTTAAAAGTGATGCAATGTCACTGTGTTGGTGGCATAAAGGCCTGAACGACGGGATAAAGGGGAGACCTGCGAGTTGATCTAATTGATGGAGAGGGAGGCCGGGATGGTGATCACGTTGATGAAGTCAGGATTTATTTTTGGGTGAAGGATTGGACGCTGGAGGAAGGGGAGGCCGTTGTTTTCACTGTTGAAGGAATACTGAAGCCGACGGTTTGGGGAAGATGTAAATGAGCAAGCCTAGAAAATTTAAAGTGGGTATGGGCTTTGTTTTAAATGGTGAGCCCAATAATGAATTATATTCTAAACTTTTATTTAATTTAAATAAGGTACTTGAACTTGTAAAATGCATAACTAATTCATACATTATTAGAATTGGGCACTGTCTGATCCGTTGGGATCGTATGGATGAGTGATACACAATGGAACTGACTGGGAGTGAATTGGAGCTCATTACAATTTATAGCGAAATAAATTGTTTGATCTAAATCAACGACAATTATCGTTATTTAACGATAACTGTCCAATGTGAGTAAATCTCACTAACTCTGTACAGTTTATATTTTTAATGAATTTAATCTAGTATTGATAAATGATGATTGATTGCTGTGTGTTCATTGTTTGGTTGAATTGCTGATGCATTGGTCGAAATTATAGACAACGATATGTATATAAATCGTTAATCAAATATTGATTCTGTTTATCAGAATATTTCATATTGAAATGAAATCAATGTTACTTATATTGTTTAACATTTGTGGATGCAGGGAAACAGGTTGGAGGGATCCAACTGGATTCCTCAATATTTAAAATACAGTTTTTATATATATTGTGATATATGATGTGAGATATAATCTGTGATTGGTTGTGATGACACTGGTCTTGTATATTGGTATTTCAAATACCATAAGAAAATATTTGAATTAAAGGGAAAATTTTCTAAGTATACATTGAGATAAAATAAATATAAAATCAAAGGATTTTATAAAAAGGAATATTTATCTAGAGAATAAATAGAATTATAAAAGGAATATTTATTTAGAAAATAAATAGAATTATAAATTAAGGAAATATTTATATGAGATAAATAGGATATTGAAAAGTAAATATTTATATGAGTTAAATAGTATATTGAAAAGGAAATATTTATATGAGAAAAATAGGATATTGAAAAAGGAAATATTTATATGAAATAAATAGGATATTGAAAAGGAAATATTTGGAAAAAAAATAGAATTATAAAAGAATTTATTTGGAAAACAAATAGAATTATATAAAGAAATATTATTCACATTTTATGTGAAAAATAGATTAAAGTAAAAAAAAATTGCTAACGAAATATTTATAAAGGAAATAGGGTTTGAAATAGGAATTAAAATGGACTTAAAGGAATTAGAAACTGACAGGAGATTAGTTAAGTTGAACAGCTTTCTGGGTATCGATCTGATGTTGGTTTCGGCCTTCGTGGTATATGCTTGGGAAGTTGTTCTCTTACTAGTTTACAGTTAGAGACTGATAGAGGTGGGATGATATTGATGCGTGAATCATATATGGAAACGCTTTCCAAAGTTAATAACGTATTCTAATTTTAGAAAATAAGGAATTTATGAATATATGGAAATGATAAATGGGAAATTGGGAAATGAAATAATGATTGATCGGTAAGATCTCCATTTGGAAATACGACCATTGTTTGTACATATGTTTTCCTTTGATAGTTAAATCACCGACTGTCAAAGATTTTGACCATTTCCATTGTCAATACGGAGATACCAGGATCAGATATGTTATCTGAAAACCACTCCGTATGGCGTTAGCGTTGCGATCAAATATGATGAAGATAATTGAAGAGGGAGTTATGCAAGGGTTATCCTATTTACATAATAGTGCCTTCGATCTGTCCACTCCCAGGACGACCTGTATGGAAGAATGTCTGACAGAGTATATTTAATAGATCGCGTAAGTTGATCTCTTCAAACGTATTTACATTTGGTGGCGGTGGAATTCGTTTCTCTTAGCTGTATACCCGTAGTATTTTTGGAGAAATCAATTTGTGATTTGGCGGGTATGACGATGTGACACTCAAAGTAAATAAAGGTGTAATTTTTACGTTATGACCTCAAGCCTCACAACCAGGAAATGGTATGAAATCGGGTAGGTCGCATGGCTAAGTAGATTAGCTGCCAATTAGGGTGTATTGTCACCTGATCTAGAGAAATTCCATTTACTTCTATAATCTATTTCGATGTTGTCCCTTTCGGGAAACGGTTGCTGATCCACACCGTTTGTGATAATACATTCGGTACACTCAAGTAAAATGAGTGACCGGTCATGTTTAGCCTGGATTGCAAGATGTTCTTGTTTAACCTGGTGTATTCCTCTCCATAGATACACTGTCGGAAGGTGGTCCCATACCTTTCCTGTTGGAATTCATTACCCAATAAGCGCTCGCGGTTTTTGATTATATATTATGTATGTGGAAGGTGAGATGAAAGCGTTCTGCTAGATGATTATTATATTGTGGTTGATTGACATTACTATAATATCAAATGAGTTTGATATAAAGATTATCGTTCCTTTCAAAAGGTTTTTGAATGTTGAATCAAGTGTTTTGGATTTTCATAAGGGAAAAACCCGTTCTGTTATAAGGTGTTGGCTTATGATATATCGTTTAATTGCTCAAACTATTTTAAATGGTTTTAATCTTACCAGTCCCATGACTGGCCTGGAGTTTATTTTGTTTTGTTTTCCCTATACTCTTGGGTGCCCAAATTTGGACGGGCAGTCAAGTAGTCAGGATTTTACAGATATACTGAGAGCTTGGAGCAGGAAGCTTCAGGATTTTATAGCAATTGTTTATTTCCGCTGTGTTGTAAGTGTTTTACTCCGATATGTTATTGTATATATATATATATATTGGTTTTATTTCAATGTTATGTTATATTTTATTCGTTCCGCTGTGAGATTTGTGTTACTCTGATTCTGTTGTTGTGATCTTCTTCTTCTTCTATTCTACTTTTTTCTATCTTATCTATTCTGACCCTCTAACTTCTTTCTATTAACTTTCCGGTATTTCCGATGCTTGGATAGTCGACATTGAGTTTATGTCGATAACCAGGATCGTGAAAACCCGGGTCATTACAAAAACTTAAAGAGAAAACCACCTAACAAAGAACCCATAAACATATGCTACCGAATAGTGCTACCAAACAAATGTGGTACAGTATTTCCAAACTCCAATTTCTCATGAAATCGCCGCTATGCTCCGTACTTCTAGTCTCTTGCATTTCATATGCATTGGTATGACTCTTAACATCCTCATGCCTATCCATTGAAGTATGGTTTCATGGTTCTTATGATTTTTTCTCCACTAAGCGTTTTCAACCATACACATAAACACAACACATCCATTAATCAACATCAAAATGCATAAGGTTCGACAAATCTATACAGCATTCGATAAATTATGGAAAATTACCATAAAATATATTATAACATAGCTTAGTGCATAAAATTGCATCCATACATCAAAATATCATGATTAGCTGACTTTCAAAAAAATAGTTCATTTTTACATAAGTTATTGTTTTAATACGACCTCAAAATATGATTTAACTTGAAAAATGAGTCTAAAATACACAATAACCCATTAGTAGATATATGGTAAAGTGTGAGATGATCATTCACCCATTAAAGTTTCTAAACACTGGGTTTTGCAAGCAAATCAAGGAAAATTCGAGAATGTATAATCAAGCCTTAAATTTTCTTTTCAAAATATATATATGTTTAGATATCTCTAATGTATCCCCTTACTAATTCACATTTTCCTTTTGATTTAGATATGATTCAAAGGATAAATGTAAAGGTTTTGGTGAAGAAAGAGTTAATTATGGCTTTGATTTATTTGAGATTTGGAAAAAATGATCAAGAGAAGGTTGTTTCAATCACAGATAGTCTCCAAACCAAAAAGGGTCATTAGGTTTATCCTCAATCTCATTAATTATCAATTGAATTGCTCCAAAAACTATCAAACTTTAAATAGTCATATCTCTTAGCCAAAGAAAGTCCAAATTGCTATAATGATCATTATATTGAAAAAGAAATCATCATATCTTCCCAATGGAATTGTTTTCGAGTCCTAATTCAACTCCAACCAAAAATAAAAACCAATTTATATTTTCTAGGTTAAAATAATTAGTAAAATTTCTTATGGTCAAAAATGTCATTGATCAACATCCTTAAGGTTATAATGTCATAGGACCTAATATAAATATAGAAATAATATTTTATGACCCTTCGATCTGTAATATATTGGTTCTTATAATAGCTTCCTCTGGCTTTTCACTTCTTTTTGCCTTCAATATATTGTTTTATTTTGGCTATTCCTTTGCAGCTATCTTAGACATGGATTTAGGGTACAAATTCTTAAGTCATTCAGCTTTCTCAACTACCTTCTCAAACGGATGAACAATGTACCTTACAATCTTATCTCCTATGTAATTGCACAACCCCATAATACGTTTCTCATTTTTCTTTAGTGTAAAATTTTCTACTTTGATAAAGAATCAAGCTCGGCCATATACCCAAAGATAACATGTCCCCTTCTATAACCTTGAAAAATTTACGAACAACATCGAATTTTGAGTAGTTGGAACAAATTTCTTCTCAATTCTAATTTTTAACTGATTTCTAAGTTACATGCTTCCTAGGTGTATCACCTACTAGCTTTAATAGCATTCAACTAGTTTAAAGCTTTACTTAGAGCTATCAAAAAACTAACATTCTTCCCATAGAATCATCCTACTCCAAATCACTAAGAACACTTTTGCAGACATCCAAACGATCCTAGACTTTCATAGACAATTACGTTACTTGAAATAATTTCCCAACAAGACTAGAAAATTCCTTATTCAACTCCATAAAATCAATTCTACATACCTGCAGTTGAGCAACATTACCAACAACCATATTCAGAGCAAGTGATTGGGCCCTTTCCTGCATGTTCTTTATCATCACATTAAACATTGCATGTTTAGAAGCCACTAAGCCAGCTCCTTCCTTAAGTCCACAGAAGGAGTTTCTAGCAATGTTTCGTCCATGTTGGACCATTCTTGATTAGTCAGAATGACTAGTCTCTCATAAAGAAAATTGCATCAATCGTACTTGTATATGCAACTCTATTTACAGCTAATATACATTTTTATGGTTTTGGAAATCAAAATATATAACCAGCATCCTCTTATATATTTACATATATATATATATATATATATATGCATGTGTGTGTACACACACACTCTTGATCTAGTCTAGTGTGTTAGTACCTCCCCTAACTCTACTGGATCAAGATACCGACTTATGTTAGTTATTCAACCTAGTCTCTGATACTTAATGTGACAACTATTCGACACCTTCCATGCCCAATACATCCAATGGACTGTTTACAAATATGCCATATTATTCTAGGATGATTGTTAAGGGTGAAAAGTAAAGAAAAACAATCATGGAACCTATCGTAGATTCTACATCGCATCGAATAAAATAAGAAAGAAAACATTAACCAAACAAACAAAAAATAGGAGAAAGCGTAGATTCACAGAGCTTTACAAAATAAAATTTGAGTCTATGCGAAAGTAGCTCAACATAAGTTATCTCTAATAAAAATAGCTAAAGTCATCAAGGCTCTATAATGACGCATAGTGGATAAGCAATAGTGAACCTAGATATAATAAAAGAAAGTGCGATTTATTGCTCGTCCACTACATGATACCATTATCACCCTAATATGTAATATAGTCTACTCATTTAGGTATATTCGAGAAAATATGAAGCAAACATAAAACCTCGACTCAAATGATAGTCTACTGTAATCAATATGCAATCTTAAATCAAAGTACTATACAAGAGAAAATTATAGTAAGGAATAAAGGTGTAAGAATCACCTTAACATATTCATACATCTAAAGAGTTAGCGCATAAAATGAGAATATGCTTATCAACTTCATCATAAAGTGTACAACCATCCTGTTATATGACCGTATACCTAGTCGACCTTGTGAATACCTACATAATAGTGCATCCCTATAGTAATAAGCAATATCTGTAACAACTTGACAATTTCGACATTTTAAGTATGAAGTTAGTCAAATCTAAAGGTCTGAACTTTGTTTATAGTTAGAAGTTAACTTAGAAGTCCTAAAATCTATATTCATTTAGAATGTGTGAATTCGATTTATAAATATAAACTTCAATCATGTAAGATGATTTGAAAATAAGAATCTTATGCGACAAGTTAATTGAGAAATTGTTTAGTACAAACAAATGTGAAATCTATAATTAAATAAAACATAAATTTTTAAGCTGAATAGTTTATATAAAAGCGATCAAAATAGTTATATAACGAAAATATCTAAATTCGCTCTCTCCATTTAAATCGATTTATACAATCGATTTGTTGTATTAACAACAGATATACTGTTAAATGTAAAAGTATGAATTACATTGCAAAATTTAATATTTGAGATACGTTCAGTTAGACATAGCGAAGGAATAAATTTCGTAGTAAAATACATAAATTTGTTCAGTTCGCATTAATTCTGTTAAACATTTAATAAATTGTTAAGAATTAAACTTCATCGTAATTTAGATGAATTTGATTTAAAAATACTAGATGATATTCTAATAAGAACGATATTTTTAATTTTATGAAATTCGAACGTTTATCATCTCGAACCTATAATTTCGGGTCAAAAACGCGTGAAATTTTTAACGTTGTTGGTTTTATCTCGGTACGCGTTCTTGTTACATTTGTGTACTAACATGGAGAAAATTGAATTATCTTTCCAAATAGATAAAGAGGGGAAAATCAAGTAAACTCGACATTTGTTCAAATTTTCCAAGAATAAAACATGCATCCTTTCCTTTTGTTACTTTCCCTTCCTTTTTCCCTTTCTCATTCGTTTTCATTATACATAGAAAAAAGACAAATTGTGCTCCTCCTCTTCCCCTTCATCCATGCGCACACCCATGCTAGCCGAGCTCCGACCACCGCACATCCACCTAAGGCCGCTAACATCGATCTTACTTCCTCCTCTCCTATTTCACCCACATCCATCACCGAAGCCATAATTAGATCTGAACTCCCATCATATACCCCATCGTGAAGCTTCCAACTCCCCTCCCACACTGGCGAGCGACCGTCCTCCCCTAGTTGCTCCACTCGCGAGCGTCTCCACACCCAAAGATAAGCAATCAACACAGGATGGGAAGAGATTCTGTAACACCACGTAATTTTAACAACACTAAAGAGAACAAATTAAAGGATAATTAATTTAATATTCAGAATTAAGGGAAACGAACTGCACCATTGCATCCGTCTCGAAATTCTGGTCAAGATAGACATTTGATTTGTGTAAAACGGACACCATACGAAGAAGTTATGACGGTTTGAAGTTTGTATATGCACAGAAGAATTATATATATATATATAATAAATCAGACAACAGTTTGAAATCTGGAAATAAAGAGGCAGCAATTTTTCTTGCCCTAGGGGAGTCGACCCCTTAAAGGGGGTGTCGACCCCGAGGTCGACCCTCAAGGGGGGTGTCGACCCATGGGTCGACCCCCTTATGGCTGAGGAGGCAGTCGAATTTCTAGCGCTGGCAGCTATATATACAGGCTCATTTCTCTTGTTTTCTTCACTAAAATTCAGTGGAGGCCAAATGTTGTCGGTGCCTGGACTGAATCAGATTCTTTTTCCTTCTTCTATGATTTAAGATTTAGAGATTCAAGTGTAGATCTGTTCTTCTTCTAGTTCTATTCTTCTAATCCAAACACTGTAAGTTTAGTTACTTTTAGGTTTAAATGATTAAAAGTAATATGCGATATGACTATGATTTGGATATGTTACAAATTTTTAATCTATGATAATCTTAGATCTTAACCTTTATAATGATAGTGTTAGACCAAAAAATGGTCCTAACACCCAAATCGTCGTATTTTGAGCATAGGATATGAAGAAATAACTGAAAAATATAGAAAAAGCGAGACAACAAGATTTTTATAGTGGTTCGGCGTTAACGAGCCTACGTCCACTTCATATTTTCTCATTTCATTCATGGATTACAATTACAACGAGTGTTGTCACTCTCTCACTCGAATTCAATGAATAATTCCCTCTGAATTCATTGATTTTATTGAGGAAGATTGTGGTTGTTCATGGATTAGTGCCGGCCATGGCTGCCATGGATGTTGAGATACCAAAAAGGACCCTTGAAAATGCCCTCTGGAGGTGTATTTATAGCTGTAGGAAAGCCCATTTGGTGACCAGGTCGTGGTAGGACACATGGCACCCGATCCGGGAAAGTAGGAGCGGTCATAGCCTTGAGAATAGGTCAAAATCTACATGTGTAGTAGCAGGTCCTGGTCGCGGTTCGTGGTCATGGTTCATGAGCCGGGGTGGTGCTGGTGACGGTCGTGATGGTGATGGTCACGATCCGAATCGATTAGCGTACATGATCACGATCTGAATCGGTTAGCGTACATGATCACAATCCAAATCGGCTAGCGTACATGATCACGATCCGAATCGGTTAGCGTACATGATCACGATCCGAATCGGTTAGCGTACATGATCACGATCAGAATCGGTTAGCATATATGTCCGCGATCCGACCCTAGGGGGTGGTCACGAACCGATCTTCAAAAGTGCCAAAATCCAGATTTTTCCATATTCTGCCACTTCATCCAAACGATTGATGATCAATGCATGCTCATACTCAAATCCTTTGCTTTGGGTGGCCTGGTCACAAAGCAGGCTAACAGATAGATCTATTTTTATAGATCTAATTCTCTTATGGTTAATTTATCATGTCACATATGTGGATCTTAACATTTATCTATGTTTTGTGGTTAATTTGGATCTGTCATTATTTGGACAGTTAAAATCTTGTTTAGATCCAATTCTCCCTCTAAATCATCTTGTACCTATCATGTGGTGGTTAATTTAGATCTGTCATTAATTGGACATATGAATCCTTATTTAGATCTATTCATGCCTATTAGGACATCCTTATTATGTTAGATCTAGTTTTATCATCACATGTTCACTAGATCTGTTTTTATGTCCACCTTATTATTATGCCAATTACATGTCTATGCCAGTATATATTTATGCCAATTATGTTAGAATAATCACTATTCTCATCTTCCTATCACCTTTCCCTTTTATTGTTTATGGTCAGGCTACTTTCTAGCCTAGGCATGCCACCAAATATACGTGAATGCGTTAGTTAGGGAGTGGGGGAAAATATTAGAATTAGCATAATTTGTATAATGAATATGATTTTGGACATATAATTCACTATGAACATAATTGGGGGAAAAAAGGGGCATGAAACCTATAACCTATAAAGGCATAGGTGAAAATTGGATAATAATGAAATGCCTAGGATTGCAACAATTAGAAACTGTAACTGTACTTATGACACGAGGTTAGATTGCATTTGTAGTGGAAATCTGCCCGGACCCGACTGGCATATCCAACAACCGCAAATGTTGAATCTAATGTGAGGGGCCTAAGTGCACAAATACGAGATGGGCTAAGGCACGGGGTTAGGCCCAACTTGTGGAAGAAGTCTGCCCGAATCCGGCTGACATATCCAGCATCCATAAGCTGTAGGCCTAATGTGGGAGGTCTAGCCCATTATAAACCATAAATGGACATGGTAAGGAATTGAAATACTTAACCTAAGTTGAATCCACAGGGATTGGGTGACCATAAACATGAATAGGGATTAAGTAAACTTGGTTAAACAATGGGAGGGTTAAGTTAAGTATGTTTGAGATGGGTGAGAAATATTTAAATATAGGCCAACAAAACTTAACCAATTGGGGGTTATGTATTAAAGACAACTATAAGTAAGCATAACCGGTAGAAAGATTGGGATTATATAATTAAAGACACCTTTTAGGGTAAATATAACCTGTGGAAAACCTAGTGGGCGATACAAGAAAAAGGGGAGAGCTTGTATCATATTGTGTGGGACCCGTTTCGGTCAGTAACCCGGAGTAGGTATCAAACAAAGTACTCCGAACTAGGTCGGAGATAGGGCACGCTTACTGAACTGATTGTAAGAGATCCAAACGTGGAGGATGGTGTGGGCGGCGCAAATCGACCTAGTCATGTGCGTGCATGGACCTAGCAGAGGGGGATATGACAACCGTGACACCTGTAGATATGGGGCTATGCATACTAGCGAAGGGTTGCCACTTCAGGACGTGATACATCCTACGGTGGGGCTGGCACAGAGTATCTACACGGATTTGGGAGCTAATTGATTAGGTTAGTAGTTAGGATACATTCGGACGTATGTCTAAGTCTACCACCTTATCGTGGAAGGGATCATCTCATTTTGGTTATACTAGCAATAGTGCAGAGTAATCGTTAGGGAAGCGTATACACTCTATCATGTTATCTTGTCATACTTACCTTTTGTGATGTCATCTTTCTTATCCACTTTATATGCCTGTCATGCTACTTTTATTTATTTACTTGCTAAAAGTAATTGGACTCGCCAGACTTTATGTCTGACCCTTTTTGTTTCCTCTTCTTTCTTCCATTCCCCCCCAACCCCCAGGTCCTCAGGGCGGGAACACTCAGGCTTGACCGTGATTCTGCTTTTATCTTGCTAGGAGCTTCTCTTCAAATATTGCTCAAGTTCTTATCTCTACTATGGCTTTGTCTCTTTTTAGGGAATTATGGTTTTTATGTACTATGATGGAACAAGACAGAAAGTTTTATGTTTTTGTAATGGCTTTTATGTAGTTTCAAACTTGTGATATTTTGGACCACGATGTTATGATTTATGTCTGAAATAAAAAATTGAGTTCCGCTGTTGTTTTATATTTGTCTTGTAATGCTTCTGTTTCTGTTTCCGTTTACCTATAACGCTTCATGAAACTTAATGCATTCTCTTAATGAGTGACATTAACGGACGTGGGGTGTCACAGATTCATACGAGTTGGTTGAGGCACCACGTAGTAGCAGGCGTTGAAGCATCGCCTGAATCGATCGCCAACCACCGACCCCTTGGACTTTCGTCTCAAGATCCCACCTCCATACCTTGACCCTCTCCTCACATGACTACGACCATCCAAGCAAACGGAACCCCATCTGAAATCAATTGAAGCCATCTCATATAAAAAATGCATAACCCATAAGACTCGACCCCTTAGTCCGTCCACCTCCGGCCAGTTTGACACCAGAAACCGCCTACGCTAGCATGTCAATCGCTAGCTATGACTTTCTTGATTTTGGCTGAACCTTAGGTGTATATTTTTCTCTTGATTTAATAAATAAATAATTTCAACTTGGGTTTAAGGTATAGATTAATCTCTGTTTGTTGTTTGGAATTGTAGTCAAGCTGGTTGAAGTTTGTATCATGTTGGTTCAAGAGTTGAGGATTGGAATTACCACGTATTGCTAGTGTATATGTACATATATACATACATATGTGTGTATATGTGTATGAACTAGTTTGATTTGTGTTTTTCATTGCTAGGAGGATCTTGCTTATATTTGTACACATGTTAGATTTTCCTGTTCTCAACTTCTTCTTGCCCCAAAAGATGAGTTTACTCACTCATGACTAGCTTATCATCAAGTGGACTAAAAATTTGGAATGTCGAATAAAATGTCACGACTAGCTTATCATCAAGTATCCTATTAGAACAATTTTGATTCTGGCGCTTCACATTCATTTATATCTAGTTCTGTGGTTGAATCTCTGCACTTAGATACTAGTATGGTAGTGGATCCTGTAGTTGTCTCAAACCCCATAAGACTCGACCCCTTAGTCCGTCCACCTCCGGCCAGTTCGACACCAGAAACCGCCAATGCTAGCGTGTCAATCGCTGGCTACGACTTTCTTGATTTTGGCTGGACCTTAAGTGTAATTTTTCTCTTTATTTAATAAATAATTTCAACTTGGGTTTAAGGTATAGATTGATCTTTGTTGTTTGGAATTGTAGTCAAGTTAGTTGAAGTTTGTATCGTGTTGGTTCAAGAGTTGAGGATTAGAATTATCACATATTGCTAGTGTATATGTACATATATACATACATATGTGTGTACATGTGTATGAACTAGTTTGATTTGTGTTTGTCATCGCTAGGAGGATCTTGCTTATAGTTGTACACATGTTAGGTTCTCCTGTTCTCAACTTCTTCTTGCCCCAAAAGATGAGTTTACTCACTCACGACTAGCTTATCATCAAGTGGACTAAAAATTTGGAATGTCGAATAAAATGTTACGACTACTCTTAATAAATTATAATTTTCTTATGTATTTATGCACATATGACATGCACACTATCAACATATACGGCACAATATGGATGCGTTGTGTGTTATGCTATGTTTGTATTGTTTTCTCCTTGCAAGTTCCCGGTACATTTCGGAAAAATCACTATGGGTTGAAATACCCGAACGACTGTATAGATTTAGAAATTAAAGGAGAATTATTGGGATCAGCATGAAAATATATATACTCGAAAATAAATTAAACGGGTTGAAAGGATACATACCTGATTCACTTGACCATAGGATAGAAATTATATATGGAGGCCGTGGTCAATAAAAACTATTTTCTAAAATGTTATAGGTAAGTACTGGTTTTAATAAATCAATTTCGAAATATAATTTAAATATTGAGTTTAAATTAATGCTTGAAATAAATTTAACTTGAATTTACGTTGAATTTACAAAGTGAAGTAAAAATTTAATTTAATAAAATAGTGTTTTAAAAATAGTTTATCAGAGTTAACATTTAAAGTTAAGATTAGTTTTAACTAGATTTTTATAATGCAATTAGATTTGGCATAATATAATGTAAATTTACATAGTAGTTTAATTTAAAAATGGTTTTAAGTTAATATGATGGATTTTTAGTTTAAATATTTGACTTAAAAAGTTTAACATAATTTATTACAAAGTAAAGATTTAAATTTATAACTTTAGTAAATTTTCTTAAGAAAGAGTTAAATGATTAAGTTTAATTTGATTTAAAAATTTAACAAATGGGAATATTTGTTTTTTTATTTAAATGTACTTAAGATAAGATTTTATTTGTTGAAATAATAAGTCTAAAGCTAAAAAAATTTGTTTTAAGAAATTTACTTAACAAGTAAACTTTTAATGACTATTGAAATGTAAACGAAGAGGAATAAACTAAGAATGCAATTTATAAACCAAATTAGTGACATAGTTTAGAAATGAAATTTTACTTGCAATTTAAAATTTTAAAATATATACTTTCGAAATGCAAGTTGATTTGTAAGAGAATTTGAAATCCAAAATAAACAATACGCCATAGATGGCATACTGCAACGAAAATCCAAGGTGTTGCCACAGCTATGCTAAATTTTGTCTATTGCAACACGCACTTCAAGGTGTTAACATAGATATAACACTGTGTTGCAGTAGCTATAGATATATTCAGGTAAAAAAAATAAGAAAAAATTATCAATCCACATGAAAATAATCCAACGGTCTACGCTAGCAATCCGCATTAGTCTGCTTTCCCCCTAAATTTTCATTTTTCCGCTGCAAGGTAATTAACGCCATATGATTTTAATTTTCGTTTTCCTTAGCTCAACCTTTCTTCTATCTTCTTCCCAAATACTAACCCTAATCTCGATCTTTCCCACCTTTTCTTCCAATTTTTCCCCGCATTCCCCAATTCAATTTCCACAAAAAGAAACTGCGCCCATCTCCTCACCTCCACTGATCCTCTGCATAAAGTCACCCGAAAGCGCTTATGGCACTGGGGTTGCATCGAGATTTGTGTGTGGCACGTGTTATGGTCTGAAGGAACATATTAGTCAATATGCGTTTCAGAAGCGCTTGACTGATAGTCCACTTTTTTCCGCTGTTGGATCGATTTTTATTACTTGTAAGTGTTTTTTGCAGTATTTTTTTGGTGTTATGTTTTGTAAAATAACTTTGAGAGATATTCAATGTAACACCCCACATCCGTTAAGGTCAATCACAAAGGGAATGCCTTAACTTCAATGGAGCATTATGGGTACTGGAACATAAATATTACAAGACAGACATATATAAAACAGCGGAAAGTAAAGTAGAAGTACTTCAAATCATTCATTAAATAGAATTGTTTACAATAAAAGCCCATCAACTTCCAATACCCAAATACATAGCTAAAATATCTGTCTTGCTCAAAAACAAAGAAGCACAAAAATAAATTATAGTATTCCCCACTAAAGCAAAGCAAGCCATAGCCAAGAGCAATCCAAGCCTTCATGAAAGAGCCTTGGAGCTTGGTAAGATCCGAACTTAGTTGTATTCCCACCCTGTGAACCGGGGGGGAACAAAAGAAAAGGGGGCGAAACAAAACGGGTCAGTCATAAAGACTGAGTAAGTCCTAGTGACTTTCAGCATAAAAACAGGTAAAGATAACATGGCATGAATAAACTGAAAGTAAACATAAGCATGATGACAAGATAAGCTACAGGCACGATAACTAAGAATAACATCATAGGATTTCTATCATGTATAACATTGCAAGGTTCCCATTCAAGACGAACTAAGTATAGTTTCGCAAGATTTCTATCAAGCATCGCAAGATTTCTCTGCTTCACCATTAAAATGATATCTATTTGCTTTGATTTCCTAAATTCTCTGCACCAACTTACTAGTACCCCAACCCGTATCATCCTTTCCATGTATATGTACAGTCCCTTACCGTATATCGTACGGGTTTCATCATGTATTTCTATACTACTTCAACGTAGTGCCACCATTCTTGAAATCGTTTGGACTGCCACCCTTGTTCTGGCTAGGTTTCCTTATCATGAACTATCGCGTGTTCAACTAGGATTTATGCCACCTAGGACCACTAGGGATTATGCTACCTATTGAACGTTTCCTAGATTCGATTAGGGTTTATGCCACCTAGGACCACTAGGGATTATGCTACCTAACGAACAACACCCTTTTTCATGTAATGATCTATTAATCGATTGGCTCCCTACAAGTCCTAGCTCATTCATGTGTCTGTGTCATACGGCCCAATCACGAAATGTAGTCACCTGTGCTAGGTCCACCATAGGGTGTATCAAGCCCTAGGGCGCCAACCACCGACACGAATCAAGCACGCACAGTGTAAACCTACCGGTGCCCAATGCCTGCTTTTTCAACTTCGGACTACGTGCACGACCATAGTCCGCCTGAACCTACAATGGCGCACCAAATCAGCCGTCGTTCTGGTCGCTTACAATCAGCCCAGTAATCGTGCCCCACCCTGCCTAATTCCAGGGTACCGTGATACATCTAGTGGGTTACTGCTGAAAAGGACCGCGCAACTAGGGTTTCCGTTCAGTAGGTTAAGTGTTGACATTTAAATTCGAGACTTAACCCCATCAGTCTAGCATGTCAAGTTGGTTAAGTGTTGTCATTCAAGTTCGTGACTTAACCCGCCTACGTGTCATGTCAAATTGGCTAAGTGTTGTCGTTCAAGTTCATGACTTAGCCCTACGAATCATCTTTCAAGTTGGTTAAGTATATTCAAGCGGTTCATGACTTAACCCTATCAAATCATCGTGTTAAATTGGTTAAGTATATTCAAGCGGTTCGTGACTTAACCCTATCAAATCATCGTGTCCAATTGGTTAAGTATATTCAAGCGGTTCATGACGTAACCCTATCAAATCATCGTGTCCAATTGGTTAAGTATATTCAAGCGGTTCATGACTTAACCCTATCAGATCATCGTGTCCAATTGGTTAAGTATATTCAAATAATTCATGGCTTAACCCGCCCACGTATCATGCTAAGTTGGTTAAGTATTATCTAGATGTTCAAGTTGACTTAACCCTGCCACGTGTCAGGTTATATCGATTGGGTGTTATCAACCTATTCAAGTTAGCCGAACCCATCCGCTAGTCATGTTATAACGGTTAAGTGTCATTAGCCTAGCCACGTTACCTAACCCACCCATTAATATCATATTGGTTGAGCCTAATTTATAAGTTTTACATGTTCTTAACTCATACCGGTTAGGTACACATTTACATGTCAGATTTCCATGTCATCCCACCTAACCCTCTAACCATACCCACGTCTTATTATGGTTAGTATTCCTTAATTCATTCATTATGACGAACGAATCATGACCTCTCACATTAGACCGTGCATTTTGTGGCCACTGGATTTGCCTGGCGGTTCCGGGAAGATTTATACCACAAACTGGGTCTAACCTCGTGTCATAAATCGTTATGCCTACAATTTGGCCTTCGACCTCTCACATTAGACTGACACTTTGTGGCTACTGGATTTATCGGGAAGTTCCGGGCAGATTTACACCACAAACTGGGTCTAACCTCGTGTCAAAGGTTCATTAATGGTCGTACTCCACACAAAACCCCAATATCATTTCACGTGTTTAACATATAGAAATGTTAATGATTCACGTTTTTGCCCCAAAACGTGTTCCCAAATTATTATCATAATTCACTATAAGGTTATGCCAAGTTATAGCCTTTTATTTACAATACATGCCAATTACCCAAAACCCAACTTAGGCGCGTTCATATTAAACCTCTACTAAGTCATAAATTATCATATATGTTTCAACTCCAAATTTTACATAATTAACATATGCCCAAGTTCTAGATTACATGTAAATTTTACATATGCCCAATTCCTACCAAATTTACATATGTTTAATTCATGTCGTTTTACATGTATGCCAATTTACACATATACTAAGTTTCATGCCACTTTACATATGTCAAGATTCATGATTTACATGTTTACAAAGCTGTGCCCAATTTACATAGATCAAGTTTTATCCCCAAAATTACATGTATACTACGTTTACACCAATTTACTCATAACAAGTTCTAGCCAAATTACATATATCAAGATCCATGCCAAATTATATATATATATATATCAAGATCCATATCAAATTATATATATCAAGATCCATGTCAAATTATATATATGTCAATCCCCATTCTTGCAATTACCATTATAATGACAATACCCAAATATCAAGTTTCATGTTAATGGTAAATTATCCCCAAACATCCAATTTTCATATTATGCCTTCGATTCCACCAAACACATATATTCCACTAGGCAATATTCCAATATTTCCCCCGTAAACCCTCGCACGCATACTGTAGTTTAGGCTTAGGTCCGAAATTTACCTAGGTTCATCAAAAGAAAATAAATAGGGGAAGGTAGAATTTTGCATAAAAATAAGATCTGAGAGAAAAACATCATCACAGGCATGAAGATTACAGCTTGGTAATGAATCAAGAAAACTGATTTACAACAGGCTGAATAGATCATAAAGTAGACATGGGAATAAAGATAGACAAGTCTCAAAACTCAAGATCCAAGAAGCAACAGAAATAGATCGATAAACATACTTAAATCCAATTTCACTTCATCACATTCCCATATTATATTTAAATATTTTAATATGAAAATAACTAGAACTTACAGAGCATGGCTAATGAATTAAGAACTAAAATTGTCGTAGAATGTTGCAGAGACATTGATTTATCTTCTTGAATTGTTGTAGAATTGCTGTAGAAGGTTTAATCTCTAGTTTGAATCTAGTTTGGAGGCTAAGAGAAAAGTTTAGAGAGCGGCGGCCATGATCAAGAGGAAGTCCAGCAGTATTTTGGTGTCATATGAATTATTGTATGAATTAGGTTAGGCCTTAGGATGTTTATATAGGTGTAGGAACTAGTTTAGGCCCTTAGATCAACCCTAGAATCAATCCGAACCATCAAAACATGTCTCAGGCTTCAAAAATGAGTTCTGGGTCAAAACAGGCCGACCAGGTCGACCTGTAAGGGGGGAGGTCGACACTATGGTCGACCTGGGGGGTAGGTAGACCCTATGGTCAACCCTATGGTTGACCTGAGGGGGGGTAGGTCGACCCCCTGGTCCAGTGCTGCCTGAAAACTGCTGAAACTTGTACAGGCCATAACTTCTTCATCCGGACTCCGATTTTCTAAAAACTCGGACTCTATTTCATGTAAAATTTCGAGACGAATGCAATGGCATAACCCGTTTCCCTTGATTCTGAATCTAAAATTTAATTCTGCCTTGATTTCTTGTTTTAACATGTTATAAAAATACGGGTTGTTGCATTCTCCCCTCCTTAAAGGATTTCGTCCCCGAAATCTTCAAGTTAAGAAGAATGTGACCTACCATCTAATCATCCATCTACTCAATCATCAATCACAGGCATCCATTGTCCTTAAGAGATTTCTAATGCTATATGAACATATGCAGAAAGTGTGTGTATATGTTCCTTGTCTAATGCAAATGATCAGGCCTGATTGATCTTCCTAATGCAAAATATGTTTAGTGCAATGAGTCTAACATGTATGCAAATAGTCCTAGTCACATAAACACTATATGTGTGCACAAACATCCATCCATATGCAACATCCACATGATAACACATTCAATTCCATCCATAAACAAGTATAAACACTCATGCATATGCAATATGAAAATGTGTTTGAGCCGATCTAGTGCCTAATGTGTGTTATGCAATCACGAGCAACCACTAGCAGCCAATTGCAACCACTTGCAACCATCAATCATAACATGTCTCAACCACATGTTTACACCCAATTGTTCCTACCTAAAGGTATAGTCGAACGATAGAAGCAAGTAAAAACCTTGTGCCCATTAGGCAATGTCAAAACTGGAAATATATGTCACATATACACTGATTTGGAGAAGAACTCCCTAAGCACCAGCCCCGAAGACCGAAATCAACATCAGACTGATACCCAAAGAATTACTCAACCCAACGGACACCCTCAAGCCCCAACATGTATTGCTAATAGATGATCCCTATGGGGTTTTTCAACAGAAATAGGGTTGAGAATAGGACCGAGAGGTTATACTTAAAAGATAGCATGCAAGTAAGCTCTACAGGAAAAAAGGGGGATCAAGGAGATATTCTTAAAAAGAGATATGATACGCGTATCTAGTCTTCAATCTTCTGAGTCGTATTTCCTTGAGCTTAACTCCATTGTGCTTTCACCGTCTTTAACTTCACAATTTCGTAGCTTCTTAATTCTTGTTTCCAAAATATGAGTTAGAACTCATTCCACTGTTGCCTCTCGTTCCACTTTTACTTATTCTTCTTCTAGTATACTCAGCTTAAACCTAACTGCGTACTCATGGTTTCATGCAAGCTCTCCAAAATTCACTAGTGAATCTCGGATCTCGTTCACTTACTATAAGGTATTCCACATAAATGAATTATCTCTTGAAAGTAGACAAATGCCAATGATGTTGCCAAGAGTACTTACTAAGGTGATTTTCTATAACTCATGCATAACCGAGATGAACCATCCACCTTGGTGGCGAACACTACTCGAGCAGATCAATAAATATATCAAGAGATTCTAGGTAACTAAGAATGGAAGAACCCTAAGGGTTACACTAGACTTCGAGGGCATTACCGAGGCGAGTCAAGAGCCTAACTACCCTCTTTTCATACTCGAGAATGGTACCATTTCTGGATAACCACTCCATCCCTAGAATTAACCCATAGCCCAAAGACATAAGCTTTACTTCAATACTTAGCATAGACTTTCTCAAATCCAAACAAGTCATGAATAAATGATCCAATTCCTCAACAGGATTTGAGACAAAAATGGGATCCTCTACTACGCTAGTACTAAGGTGCAGAGACTCAACTATCGAAGCAGAAATAAAAAGGATGCGATGTACCATAATCAAAAAGGGTACGAACAGGATAGAAATATAAACTAGACTTTCCTACAAAAACATTTCTACCTTCTTGTTCTAAGCCTCATTCGCCTTAACCTCTCTTATCCCCTCTTATATAACGTGTTAACAGGTCTCTTGAGAACTACCTCCATCGCACGGCAACCCTACAAAGCTTGAAATAAGATTAGTCGCAGATGGAACTAATGTGACTTCAGATGGAGGAAAGAAAGGAAAAGGGATTCAAACAAGGAAACAAAGGATAATGCTAATGGCCCTTGGGGAATAGCCTTTAAAAATAAAACTTTTCTTGAAAAATGCTTCTTTGTAAATGGTTTTTAAAATAATTTCAAAAGGTTTTAAAAACTTTTGCCCAGTCCGGTAACCTTCTGCTCTGATACCATATGTAACACCCTACATCCGTTAAGGTCACTCACAAAGGGAATGCCTTAACTTCAATGGAGCATTATGGGTACTGGAACAGAAATATTACAAGATAGACATATATAAAACAGCGGAAAGTAAAGTAGAAGTACTTCAAATCATTTATTAAATAGAATTGTTTACAATAAAAGCCCATCAACTTCCAATACCCAAATACATAGCTAAAATATCTGTCTTGCTCAAAAACAAAGAAGCACAAAAATAAATTATAGTATTCCCCACTAAAGCAAAGCAAGCCATAGCCAAGAGCAATCCAAGCCTTCATGAAAGAGCCTTGGAGCTTGGTAAGATCCGAACTTAGCTGTATTCCCACCCTATGAACCTATGGGGGGAACAGAAGAAAAAGGGGCGAAACAAAACGGGTCAGTCATAAAGACTGAGTAAGTCCTAGTGACTTTCAGCATAAAAATAGGTAAAGATAACATGGCATGAATAAACTGAAAGTAAACATAAGCATGATGACAAGATAAGCTACAGGCACGATAACTAAGAATAACATCATAGGATTTCTGTCATGTATAACATTGCAAGGTTCCCATTCAAGATGAACTAAGTATAGTTTCGCAAGATTTCTATCAAGCATCGCAAGATTTCTCTGCTTCACCATTAAAATGATATCTATTTGCTCTGATTTCCTAAATTCTCTGCACCAACTGTACTAGTACCCCAACCCGTATCATCCTTTCCATGTATATGTACAGTCCCTTGCCGTATATCGTACAGGTTTCATCACGTATTTCTATACTACTTTAACGTAGTGCCACCATTCTTGAAATCATTTGGACTGCCACCCTTGTTCTGGCTAGGTTTCCTTATCATGAACTATCGCGTGTTCAACTAGGATTTATGCCACCTAGGACCACTAGGGATTATGCTACCTATTGAACGTTTCCTAGATTCGATTAGGGTTTATGCCACCTAGGACCACTAGGGATTATGCTACCTAACGAACAACACCCTTTTTCCATGTAACGATCTATTAATCGATTGGCTCCCTACAAGTCCTAGCTCGTTCATGTGTCTGTGTCATACGGCCCAATCACGAAATGTAGTTACCTGTGCTAGGTCCACCATAGGGTGTATCAAGCCCTAGGGTGCCAACCACCGACACGAATCAAGCACGCACAGTGTAAACCTACCGGTGCCCAATGCCTGCTTTTTCAACTCCGGACTACGTGCACGACCATAGTCCGCCTGAACCTACAATGGCGCACCAAATCAGCCGTCGTTCTGGTCGCTTACAATCAACCCAGTAATCGTGCCCCACCCTGCCTAGTTCCAGGGTGTCGTGATACATCTAATGGGTTACTGCTGAAAAGGACCGCGCAACTAGGGTTTCCGTTCAGTAGGTTAAGTGTTGTCATTTAAATTCGAGACTTAACCCCATCAGTCTAGCATGTCAAGTTGGTTAAGTGTTGTCATTCAAGTTCGTGACTTAACCCGCCTACGTGTCATGTCAAATTGGCTAAGTGTTGTCGTTCTAGTTCATGACTTAGCCCTATGAATCATCTGTCAAGTTGGTTAAGTATATTCAAGCGGTTCATGACTTAACCCTATCAAATCATCGTGTTAAATTGGTTAAGTATATTCAAGCGGTTCGTGACTTTACCCTATCAAATCATTGTGCCCAATTGGTTAAGTATATTCAAGCAGTTCATGACTTAACCCTATCAAATCATCGTGTCCAATTGGTTAAGTATATTCAAGCGGTTCATGACTTAACCCTATCAAATCATCGTGTCCAATTGGTTAAGTATATTCAAATAATTCATGGCTTAACCCGCCCACGTATCATTCTAAGTTGGTTAAGTATTATCTAGATGTTCAAGTTGACTTAACCCTGCCACATGTCAGGTTATATCGATTGGGTGTTATCAACCTATTCAAGTTAGCCGAACCCATCCGCTAGTCATGTTATAACGGTTAAGCGTCATTAGCCTAGCCACGTTACTTAACCCACACATTCATATCATATTGGTTGAGCCTACATTTATAAGTTTTACATGTTCTTAACTCATACCGGTTAGGTCTACATTTACATGTCAGATTTCCATGTCATCCCACCTAACCCTCTAACCATACCCACGTCTTATTATGGTTAATATTCCTTAATTCATTCATTATGACGAACGAATCATGACCTCTCACATTAGACCGTGCATTTTGGGGCCACTGGATTTGCCGGGCGGTTCCGGGAAGATTTATACCACAAACTGGGTCTAACCTCGTGTCATAAATCATTGCGCCTACAATTTGGCCTTCGACCTCTCACATTAGACTGACACTTTGTGGCTACTGGATTTGTCGGGCGGTTCCGGGCAGATTTACACCACAAACTAAGTCTAACCTCGTGTCAAAGGTTCATTAATGGTCGTATTCCACCCAAAACCCCAATATCAGTTCACGTGTTTAACATATAGAAATGTTAATGATTCACGTTTTTGCCCCAAAACGTGTTCCCAAATTATTATCATAATTCACTATAAGGTTATGCCAAGTTATAGCCTTTTATTTACAATACATGCCAATTACCCAAAACCCAACTTAGGCGCGTTCATATTAAACCTCTACTAAGTCATAAATTATCATATATGTTTCAACTCCAAATTTTACATAATTAACATATGCCCAAGTTCTAGATTACATGTAAATTTTACATATGCCCAATTCCTACCAAATTTACATATGTTTAATTCATGTTGTTTTACATGTATGCCAACTTTATGCCAATTTACACATATACCAAGTTTCATGCCACTTTACATATGTCAAGATTCATGATTTACATGTATACAAAGTTATGCCCAATTTACATAGATCAAGTTTTATCCCCAAAATTACATGTATACTACGTTCACACCAATTTACTCATAACAAGTTCTAGCCAAATTACATATATCAAGATCCATGCCAAATTTTATATATATATATATATGAAGATCCATATCAAATTATATATATCAAGATCCATGTCAAATTATATATATGTCAATCCCCATTCTTGTAATTACCATTATAATGACAATACCCAAATATCAAGTTTCATGTTAATGGTAAATTATCCCCAAACATCCAATTTTCATATTATGCCTTCGATTCCACCAAACACATATATTCCACTAGGCAATATTCCAATATTTCCCCCATATACCCTCGCACGCATATCGTAGTTTTGGCCTAGGTCCGAAATTGACCTAGGTTCATCAAAAGAAAATAAATAGGGGAAGGTAGAATTTTGCATAAAAATAAGATCAGAGAGAAAAACATCATCACAGGCATGAAGATTACAACTTGGTAATGAATCAAGAAAACTGATTTACAAAAGGCTGAATAGATCATAAACTAGACTTGGGAATAAAGATAGACAAGTCTCAAAACTCAAGATCCAAGAAGCAACAGAAATAGATCGATAAACATACTTAAATCCAATTTCACTTCATCACATGCCCATATTATATTTAAATATTTTAATCTGAAAATAACTAGAACTTACAGAGCATGGCTAATGAATTAAGAACTAAAATTGTTGTAGAACGTTGCAGAGACATTGATTTATCTTCTTGAATTGTTGTAGAATTGCTGTAGAAGCTTTAATCTCTAGTTTGAATCTAGTTTGGAGGCTAAGAGAAAAGATTAGAGAGCGGCGGCCATGATCAAGAGGAAGTCCAGCAGTATTTTGGTGTCATGTGAATTATTGTATGAATTAGGTTAGGCCTTAGGATGTTTATATAGGTGTAGGAACTAGTTTAGGCCCTTAGATTAACCCTAGAATCAATCCGGACAATCAAAACATGTCTCAGGCTTCAAAAATGAGTTCTGGGTCAAAACAGGTCGACCGGGTCGACCTGTAAGGGGTAAGGTTGACACTATGGTCTACCTGGGGGGTAGGTCGACCCTATGGTCAACCCTATGGTCGACCTAGGGGGGGTAGGTCGACCCTATGGTCGACCCCCTGGTCCAGTGCTGCCTGAAAACTGCTGAAACTTGTACAGGCCATAACTTCTTCATCCGGACTCCGATTTTCGAAAACTCGGACTCTATTTCATGTAAAATTTAGAGACGAACGCAATGGAGTAACCCGTTTCCCCTGATTCTGAATTTAAAATTTAATTCTGCCTTGATTTCTTGTTTTAACATGTTATAAAAATACGGGCTGTTACATTCAACTCTGAGGTAGAGAAGATATTGATTCTGCAAGAAGGAAGACTTATCTTCACTGACTCTTGGTTTGGTAGCTATGGCCGTAGTTAATGAGTATATAGGGGCATGTATTTACTGATTTATATCTTTGTGTATGCTTATTATTGACCTTGTTTTAAGAAGACTTGTACTTTTTACACCATCCACTGTTGCCAAAATACCTTACCCACTTAAACCCTTTTATCCGTTCAGTTATGACTTGCAATGACTCTTGGTTTGGTAGCTATGACTGTGCTTAATGAGTATACGAGGTGGTTTAATAAAACTTACAATGGTTATGTTTTAATTATTGTTAAATGTATTTTGAGTCCACTCGCAGGAACTTTTGTTGCTCAAATGCATTATTATCCTTTGTATATGTTTTCCCTTGGAGACATTGACTAAAGATTGGGTTTCCATTTTCATCATCTTCTAGCAAGCAAACAAATGAAAATTTCCACATGTATGATGGTTGAATTGTCATTTTAAAATGAAAATTTATCAAAATAGGTACGAAGTACACATCTTAATTTGATTAATGTTTCAGAGATGATTAGATGGGATGCAATGTTTGTGCCTTATCTCAGCTTACCAATCCACTGGTTTTGACAAGTAGAAAAAAATCAGATAGAACTAGATTTTATAAGAATAGTGAGTCCAACGGAAGGAGAGATATGACTGGTAAGTGCACTAAGTCATAAAATGTTGTAGCATGATTAGTAGTTAAAAGCATATAATTTATTGCTTACACTTCGTAGGTGCAGCTGCAACTGCTTTTAATAAATCAACAAAGTCCAAGCTCTATGAACCGTGTTCTGCTAATTGTTGGAATCATCCTACAATTGTGTGCTGCAAAGAGGAAGGACCGAGCCTTTTAAGAATGTAAGTTCAACTTCTTCATCATATAGTTAGTGTGTGTGTGTGTGCGTGTTTGTGCATGCATGCGCGTATGTGCAAGTGTTTTCCTGCTTTCTTTTCATTTGAAGGAGAGAAGTTGAGTGGCGGTAGAATGGATTTGGAGTTCTTCTAGACGATCTCTATTTGAATGGATTTATATATTTTGCTGATTTACTTGGGTTCTTCTAGACGATCTCTATTTGATGGATGTGGAGCTGAAGCTTCGAATCGATTTCTAAAAGGGTAGTAACTTGGTTCATAGTATTCGATTTGGGTGATATTTCTTTTTTTTATTATAAATCCTAGTTAAAAGTGGTATTTTACTTAGTTTACAAAACATATCACAAAACGTTAGTTACAAGCGGTGTCTTGTTAAGTGTAACAGTACATAATACTAGTGATAATTAGTATTTTTCTTTGGATCTGTAAATTATATTATTCTTCGGATTAAATTTTCACTAAAGTTTATCTTTGAGTCAATTTTATCTTTTCCTATGAACCAATTTTTGAATACATGATGTCATGGTACAATGCATGATTTATTAAGTACTGTAATAAAGAATTGTTATTCTTCAACTTTTAATTTATACGCTAACAATTTAATAGAGATTTATTTTATTAGTATTGAAAACAATGTAACATAATAAATTGGACGTAGTACGATTGTTTTCGTATCATTACTTGGAAGATATTCAAATTAACAACAACGATTGTTACATTATAAGTAATACAGTCGCATTAAAATATGTGCGTTGAGTTACTTTTACTTTAATACAATATCAAATTTGAATAAGCTTTTAAAACTTATCTTTGATGTACATATTGAGTATTCCATATGTATACCACCCTGCAACATGTATTGAATATCTTTGAAACAAGGGGGCTCTATTGCTATGCAAATATCTAATCATCTTAGATGAATTTTAGGTGAGCACATCTTAGATGAATTTTAATATAACAAGGGGGCTTTGTTCCTGTACAACACATGAGTACTTGACTTTTGCCCATATTATAACAAATGTGATTTCTAGATATGAATTTTCACATGTGTTTGGAATTTGGACTTGTTTGGTATTTAGGATCTGGATTATTAGAAATTGCAGCTCTAGCTTCATGGATTGGATTTGACTTGTGTTCAGATTGTGGTGCAAGGGTGCAGTTTGTCTTCCTGTTCATCAACCAACTCTAGCCATTCGTCCAGTATAGAAAACATACTAATATAGGGAGTTTGCCTTAACCGCCCTGTTCACTCTAAGTATCAAGTTCATATAGTAAGCTATCCGGTCTAGCACTTGTTAATGTGTTACTCTCCATGTCACTTTCTGATGATGAGGACTTTAAGTATGGCATGTATTGACTTTCCTTTATTGCCTCCTTCCATTAGCTTGTCTCTGTTTTTCTATAAATTCTACCACTCAGACCTCCTCCTCATAGTAGAAATTGTCATAAATGTCCAAATCAGTGTTGTTATGAAGTCAAATATTTTGATGGTCTCAACAGTTCAGGTGTTCTTACTACTGATTTTTTCACCTTAAAGTTTTTCAGTAACACTAAGGTGCAAAAATTGTTGGCCTTAAGGCAAGATTATCTAAGCATTGATTTGTCATTTTTGGTGTATTTCCATTTCTGGTTGAAAACTTAGTTGTTTAATTAAAAATTTATATCGGGTCTGGATGCAATCACAATGGAGCTAAGCGGGATTTAACTGAAGAACAAGCCTTAGATGTTGCTGGTAATTTACCCTTTTATTGGCAATTTTGAATCAATAATGTGTGGACGACTACATATATCTTGTTTTGCAATGTTTCCTTGCAAGTAGTTTCCATGTCCTATTCATCATTTTGAGGACTTGTCTCAGAACTTCGCAATGATTAGATAGTCTGTCTATATTCCTCTAATTTTATATATTATATCTCTTTGTTAATTCCTTTTATAACTTAATTAGTTTAAAATCAAATAAGTATCCGTTTCTCTGGCCAGATATAACTTAATTAGTTCATCATACACAGAATATGATAGAAATAACTACTTGGAGTCACATTCCTTTTATATTTATTACTTTCTTTCTAATCACACTTATGTCATGGAAATAAAACTGGAAAGTTCACAACAGGAGTTTGGCCAGATATGGAGATTTCAGATATGGCGAAATGCATTTCAGATATGGAGATAGGTTTTGGTCTCACTTCATAATATGTGGTTGTGATTGTGTCATGCTATTGTGTAATAACCGAAAGTAAAGTAGTCATGAGACCATATAGAAAACTTCTCATTTAATAAGTGTATGAACTTCTATTGACATATGTAATGAAATCAGCTATTTTCTATAATGAAGTTACTAATTCATAAATGGTGTAAAATTGAATTGTTTTTCTCTTAATGTGAGTAATTATGTTTGTTGTTAGTGAAATATGGTTATAATTATAATATTATGAAAATTTTGATTAATAGCACTTGAGTATAACTGATTTTAGCAGACGTAAAACAAACTTTAACAACTGCTAGAAACAATTGTAAAAAAGGTTGACTTTGTTACAATTGCGGAAATAACCAGTGGCACATGCCAGTTGTAATAGATATATTACAACTGTTTTTGGAAGTTGTGAAAGGGTATTTTTTTGTAGTGGTACATGTGGCAAAATCTGTACCGATGTTGTCATAGGGTCGCAAAGGTGTTGTCTTTGACTCTACAACAACGCGGCAAAAAGCAACACCAAGAAAGTGTTGCCACAGATCATTTTTTTTCCTATAGCAACACTTTTTGACACTTTCTGCATCACTTCTTCGGTGTTGTAGTATGCAATCTATGGTGTAGTGAAACGATAAGTCAAATTTTGAAGTACACATAGTCGGTTTGGATTGGACTAACATATATACACAGACACACACACCATTTAGATTTTTTTTCTATTCATATGAATGTATATTTTTTAAACAAAAATCATCTTTGCTATTATTTTCAAAACTATTTTTCAAGTGCATAGATTATTTTATTCTATCTATTTAAAAATTTAAAACTATTTAAAGCAAAAAAAACTATTTCATATTAACTTTTAATTATTTATATATTAACTACAAAAAAATTAACTATTTTTAAACTTGTATTTATATATCAAATAAAATATAAGTCCAACTCGAACTAATAAGTCCATATTTTGAAGTAAAGATTTTGAGTAATAATGATATTTGCAAAAATGGAAATTTTAAGCCTGAATTTTTTGATAGGAATAGTTGAAATTTTAAGATATGAAATCGGAACTGAAACTAATTCTGCGTTATTATAAGTAATTAATTTTAAATCAATTCTTGAAATTAATCTATTTACGATACATGATATGATTTCAATTTAACAATTATGCCGTGAAATAAGCGTTTAGTTGTTAAAGAGACCGGAGTCGGTATTGTCATACTCTCTACCAATACCGATACTACTTTAACAATTATGCACACTGTGGAGAATCCAGAACGGTGTAGAATGGTTTGACGTACAATTACTGGATTTTAAGGAAGAACACGATAGTGGATAGCCTAGAACTTCGGGTCATAATTAAAATGAATAAAACAAGAGCCATATCCAGACCAAGTGAGGTCGCACCTTCGATCGGACACACTTCTTCGATACCATCTCTATTAATTTATGATTGATTTAGGTACACCCTTTGATTATGGTAGTGTTGTTCGATGCAGGTGGTAGTTGCGGCTATGCATTACCACCAGCCTTGATCTAAAATCCGGTAAAATCTTACAGCTAGGTATAACCTCGATGTCTTGTCATATTATCCTAAGTGAGTCCCCGAAAATTTTGATTTGTGTTGTTTTCTACGGAGTGCCCTCTAACGCCACTAATTTACAGTGGGTTTACGGTACTGTATGGGCTACAATGCCTATAAACGATGTAAGGGCAATAGGTTAATCCCTCTTATGCTATTTTTCAATAGCATATTTATCGTAGACACTTTTATAATAACGTATTATTATACGTATTACTTTCATGGATACTTAAAAGATGGAATTCCAAACATTCTTTAAGTTATTTGCATTTCATTAAACATTTCACTTGAGTTGGTTCACTTATATCAGAATTTAGTCTTGAATCAAGTGTTTGGTTTTTGCATTATGCTCGAATCAGCTTGAGTATTTCATCTTTGGAGATTTATTTGTTAGAGTTTGAGATTTGATAGAGATTCAGTCACTCATCTATTATTTTATATGCAGTTATTCCCACTTCTCCCAGCTATTAATTTATTGGTAAGACTCTTTATCCAATCTTCCGCTGTATCTATATTTATTTTTATATTCTGATATCATATATAAATTAAAAGATTATGTATTATTGTATAATATTTACTTCCGCTAATGAGATATTCTATGTTCTTTGTCTGTGATTCTATGATGATTTATATTTTAACCCCATGACAATTAACAATCTGTTGTTTCGAAAGGCCTTAATTGATTTAATTATCGACTCGAAATGATTAAAATGACAGGACGTTGCATCCTGGTATCAGTGCTTTGTTTTATACAAACTTTAGCTTATGGGATTGTAAAACTCATTAGATATAAGGTAGTAATACCCTAGAATGAGTGGAATCGTTTTGGAATTCTTCTTGAGACAGTGTATTTTAAAAATAAAAATAGTTTTAAATGATTTTAAAGGGTTTTAAAAGGATTATATATATAATTTGATTGGAAATTTTTAGCCTTGTTTAGAGTTTCTTCCTTAGAATTCACCTCTTTAGTTAGATTTTTCTTAGGTTAGGAATTCCTGAACCTAAATTTTTATCTTCGTTTTGAATCCGTCTTAGGAAATTTACAGTTTATTACTTTCCAAATCCTCAATCTTCTCTAGTTTATTTTAATTAGAGTTCCACATGCTTTGTGAATTTCTATCGATTAGATTCGTTTGTTAGTTCAACTTCTAGCTTATACCCCACACTTAGCTTGAATTTAACTAAATAAGTAATGCAAAAGAATTTAAATATAAATCTTGTGTGAATAATAATAAAATTTGAATGAATAAATAATTAAAGTATTAAACCATTAGTTATATAAATTAAACTAAGTATTTTGAAAGTTCTTATATTATAAATTGCAAAACCTAAACAAATGGAACTTTTAAAAAGAAATTAGAAATGATGTAAACGTTTTGAATTTATAAAAAAACTATATTAAAAGGAATTTACATAAATTGACTTGCCAAAAGATAATTTTAAATAATCATCTTAGTGAATTCATAATGAATGTGGAGAATAAAATACTTTTTAGATAAATGCAACATAAGCTATAATTCATAAGTATAACGGTTTACAATCTTAGAATCTTATTTTAAGTTATATAATTATGAAACTAAATTTTTGATTTTGAGCAATGTATTGGAAATAGGACAAATTTGGTTTGAATAAATGAAGTTAAATACTAATAGGATACTTATAAAGCAATTCATGGAACTATAAAAATTTGTCTTACATGAATATGAAATTTAGGATAGTGTTCTCGTGAATTATTTGTGTATATTAAACTTATGGAATTGAATGGATTTGGTGTAATAAAAAGAAAACATCCACTTTAAGCTATTTTTGATAACTTGTAAATAAATCAAGATAAGTAAATAAATGAGGTTAAAGCAAAAAAATCTACTTATAATATTATATACGTTGGGATGAAATAAATGTCTAAGTGACTAACAGGAAATTAAAATTGAATGATTTAATGCTTAGGTTTGATAACAAGTATCACCATTGATAAAGAAAAGCCAGCAAGGTCACTTTGTTTTCAAATGAATGTGGGAATTTTCATTTTGCACAAAGCGGAAGTCTAAGAAAATATACCAACCAAACTTTCCTTCCCTTGGTGTTCGTCTCTGACCCATCTTTGGCTATGCTCAAACACATTGTTAGGAAGCACTCGGTTTGTCAGGTGGTGCTTCTAGAGCCATTTATGGGTCCGAGGAGGTCACCAAATCCGTTCTATCCCTGAGCTTCGGTGGTGCCCTATCCAACGCCTTTGACAAGATTTGGAGCTTTTGGTCTAAAGACGTCATGATCTCCCCTGTTTTCAATTTTGTCCAACTTCTCTCTGCGGCTTCTTCTTCTTCTTTCTCCTCCCCCTTTCCTTATTCGGTGGTTCACTCTAAGTGTGATCGGATTGAGCGATTAGACCTGTGACACCCTACGTCCGTTAATATCACTCATAAGAAAATGCATTAAGTTTCATGAAGTGTAATAGGTAAAAAAGACTAAAATTCACAAGACAGATATAAATAAGCTACGGAAAATAAACTATTATTATTAAAAGCAAAACATTGTTCCAAACCATTTACATCATCAAATACCAAATACTTCAAATAAAACCATCTGTTTTATATTTCCATACATCAGAGTACAATAATGCAAAATCATATCCTTTTTTACAAGCCATAGAAAGTAGAAAGATAATAAAAGCGGTACATCAAATCTGAAGAAGTCCTTTTCCAAGATGAAAGAAAATCCTAATCACTGCGGAGTACCACCACTCTGAGGATCTGAGCGGGAAAAGGAAGAGAAAGAAGCAAAACAAAATAGGACAGACATAAAGCCTGGCAAGTTCTAGTGAATTTCAGTATATGCATAAACTAGAGGTATCAAGACTAATAAATAAAACTGGATGAGAAAGTACAGTAACAAATAAGTACAAGATAGCAAGATAAAACAAGGATCGAGTAAAGCTTCTCATTTATATCCCAAGAACAAGTTTTTCTTTGCACCAATACTAGTATATTAGGATTAGGCGTCACCCTAATTACATAACAGGACTAGGTGTTACCCTAATTACATAACAGGATTAGGTGTTACCCAAATTACATAAAAGGATTAAGTGTTACCCTAATTACTACCCATGCTATTGGCTCCCTATGACATAAATATCCTGTCATCCCCGACAGTAGGGTGTATCGCTTACTAACCCAGCAACTTATAGAACACAGACCTATTTACTAGTGTTACAGCGGCTTAGTTTCAATAATCGGACCCATGCACGCTCATGACTCCACTGGAGCGCGTCTGTACCCACCTTCATTTTTTGAACCTTTTACGATCTAGTTCAGTAAAGTGTGCCCTGGCTTTACCTAGTGCGAGTCCCCCTAACTAGATACCAACAGGGATACTGACTAATATGGGTTCCATACAGCAAGATTGACACAAGCCAAACTCCCTAGGCTTGTGCCCCTGTAACAACCCAAAAAATCCGAACCAATTTAAAATTTTTATTTTGGCAATTTTAGTGAATTTTGAATATTTAAAATGATTTATTTTAAATAATAACGACGAGAAATTTATTTTGAATAGAATTAGAACGTATATCTTTATAAATATCGTCGTTGGAATATAAATATTTATTTTTAATTATAAAAGGAATTGAAAATGGCGCGGTAGTTCGAAAATTCGATTTCAAATTTCAAATTTCAAATGAATGTACAGGATTCAAAATAAACCGGATTTTAGTTAAACCAAAAACATTAAAATCTATTAGAGAATATTTTTCCAACGAATCCGAAAAATCAAAATTTCATAGTGGGAATAAAAAGTTATGCCCAGTTGAAATTTCAGAATAGTCGATATGGAATTTTGGCCCTTAAAAATGGAAATTTTGCAAACGACCTCCGTTTTCGACGAAACCACTTTTGTTGGATCCGGGATGTCAAGTTATTGCTAGATTCCAAAATTCGTAATTTTCTTAATCAATATGTGAGCGTGGCAAAAGAAAACATGCTTTGACAGTTTCAGTCAATTTGGATCAACCAGAAAATGGCCATTTTTCAAACGGTCTCCTAATTTAACGAAATTAGTTTTGTTAAGATCGTATCGTCAATACGAAGCTAGAAAATATTTTTTGGGAATTTTTAGAGTCCGTATGAGGCTCTAGTAAATTGAAATGTATGTTTACAATTGAATATACAGATTTATATTTTGATTTTGACGGCAACTGATCGAAACGGTGGAATTTGGCTTACCGGACATATCCCATTGTGTTCGGAATAGAGGTAATTAGCTGGGAACGATAGTCATTGGGTCTCATTTGGTGTTTGAATAAAAAGTCAACGTTTTTAGGAAAATTAAATTAAATAAATTATAATAGCCCCCCTCTTTATTCTCTCTCCCCTTCAGATTTTGTAAAACAAAATAAAAAAAACCCCTAAAACCTAAATCGCTTGTCGAGATCCCCAATCCCGCTGCCCTCCCCCCCCCTTGCGCCACTGCTCAGCCTGCCGCCGCACCCCTTGGCCATCCTCCCTCCTTCCGACGCCTCCCCTTCCTCTCTCCCCATGCCACGGTAAACCCCAAAGCCCCCAAAAACCCATAGCGCTTCACCCCCTACGCGACTTATCGTGCCCCCTTCCTCCGCACTAACCAACGAAACACCACCCCCTACTCTCGACGCACAGACGATAAAGGTAAGTCTTTTTATTTACTTTATACATTTTTTTATTTGATTAATATAGTTTCAAAGATCAATTTTTACATATTAGGCATTACATAAAAACATGATTTTTATATTATAGAAGTGAGAATAAAAATAGGATTTTTATATTGTAGAAATAATAAGAATATGATTTTTATATTGTAGAAATAATAAAAATATGATTTTTATAATTTGAAGAGCGATAGGAAAATATTATTTTTAGTTAGAGAAAAATATAAATTTTATCATGTGTATGTAAGAATATAAAAATTCGATTTTTATATATATGGAATGGAGATAAAAATATAATTTTTATTTTGTAGGAAGCATTATAAAATTGTGATTTTTATAGATAAAAATACGATTTTAATAACGTTTTCATTATGATAAAGATACGATCTTTATATGGATATCATTAAGATAAAAATTCGATTTTGATTATATATAAAGCGAAATAAAAATTCGATCTTTATATAAGAAGTAGAAATATAAAATTATAATTTTTATATAGAAAGAAGCGTTGTAAAAATATATAAAGTAGAAATAAAAATATGATTTTTATTTATTGGAACGAAGCGATAAAAATATGATTTTCGTATATGAACAGGCGAAAAGATAGAGTTGGAATGTCGGGCAAATCCAAACCATTCAGAAATAAAGAATGGAGTAGTGGAACCAAAATGTGAGAACTTCTCACTTTTATTCTATTTTCTAGTTGAAATATATACTAGGATGCAGACGGTGCTTAGCAGCACCCGACACCCGTCGTCCACAGACCATGGACGACTTGTTTGTTTGTTTGATTTTGTGGTGAAGATTGATTGTGTGATGTGGAATGAATAAATATTTTATAGTTAAAAATATTTTAAAGTTAAAAATATAATTTTAAACGTGTATATGAATGAAATAAATATTTATAAACAAATCAGGCGTTTTGTTTATATACACACATATGACTGATATTGATTGGGTTGATAAATTTTACACATCGCCCAACTGCACAAATAAAATCTGTGTTTGTTGTTTGAAAACCCCTCACGGGTGTTGGAATGATATTTGACGTACACTAATCCCAACAGTTTAGTTATATGTCAATCGATAGGTTGACAGACTGTTGTAAGCGTTAAATAGTTATATATAATGCTTATACAGTGTAGAATGCACTCTGGATGATGGATGATTATTTATGATTGTTGTTGTATACCTTTTGTATGAAACCCATATAAATCACATTATATGGTAATTGACCGTGTTTGATTTCAGTTCAGAAAGAATGAATATTTTAAAATAACGATTATTTTAAAATAATGAATAATTTCAAATAATATTAAGTAAAAGATCAAAATCTGATTTTGATGTCCGATTTGGGATGGACACGAATATCTTTAAATATATATAGTCGTGTTGATTAGATAACTCCATTGTGACATGAACGATATTTACATTAATTTTATTCATTTCTATAATGAACATCGAAAAGGAAATGATTTCGAAATCTAATGTTCTGAAAATATAATCATTTATATATCGATCATATGGAATATTCAATTTTCATTTGAAATGGAATATGAAGTTGAAATCGTTTTGAAAACAAATTTAAAATGATTTATAAAATAGGTTTTAAATGGAAATCGACGAAATATAATATATATATATAATATATATATATAATGGCCAGGATAGAACGTGCCGCGCTGCGGCAGTTCGCGAATTTCGACCATTGACTTCGAACAGACATTACGGGAGATCTGAACGTTGGATTCTCCTAAAACCGGAACCGTTGGGTTCGTATCGAAAGAGCTTTCTAACGAGTATTAGAGATTTGAAATCTAGTGGTTGGATTTGGAATTATGTCCAAATCAAATTTGGAAAAGGTCGCTGTAAGTGCAGTTCGGTGGCCGTTTATGGAAATCGACTGTACGGGCCTTGAAAAATTATTAAAAAATATCAATAATTTGTGTAAAATCAAAATAAATGATTTGGAAAGAATTGGGATGAAAAATTCCAAATTTGAAAAGATAAAAATAGATTTTTATTGAAATTAACTAGTTTTGAACTAGAATTATAATCCAACTATTTTCAAAATAAATTGGATTGGAAATGGTTTTAAAAATAACCAGAATTTCCAATATATAAACTGGAAATGGATTTGAATCGAAATTGTCTTCGGAATATTTGGATGTTGGATTTCGTGATTACACAGATATTGTTATGGAAATTTGAAAGATATATATATATCGTTATTTCCAATACGATATTTGTTGATTTCAGAATTTGATATTGAATATAAGCCAATATATTTTCTATTAAGAGCCTTGTATTTAATACCAAATTGGATTTTGGGTTTGTTGTGAATGGTATCTTTAATTATAATGTCCTTAAACCCAATGGAGTTAAGAAAATTAGAAACTGACTGGAGGTTAGTTAAGTTGAATGGTTTCCGGGGTATTAATCTGATGTTGGTTTCGGCCTTTGGGGTTAATACTTAGGGAATTGTTCTCTTACTAATTTACGGTTAGAGACTGAAGGAATGTGAATTGGGTTTATGGTGAACTGTGTTTTTAACGACATTCGTTCTTTAACCCGATTTACAGTGAAATGTGATTTGGAATTTATAAATCTTTTGATTAGGATTTAACAGGAGTTTTCCAAAGTAAAGTTTTCCAATTTAGTATATATTAAATTAGAATTGAAGGGAATTCGATTTGATAATAATCGAAATGAAATTCTGTGGAGGAAGACTGTTAATACAGATGGAATTTAAAAGGTGTTGCCGGTATTCCATTTATATTATTGGTCGGATACGGAAATTGATATCGATTATATATCGATTTGTTCTTCCGTGAGGGTTCCATAATTAATGGAATGTGATTTGGGTTTGTCGTGAATGGTATCTTTAATAATACTGTTCTTAGACCCAATGGAGTTAAGAAAATCAAAAACTAACTGGAGGTTAGTTAAGTTGAATGGTTTCCTGGGTGTTGATCTGATGTTGGTTTCGGCCTTCGGGGTTAATACTTAGGGAATTGTTCACTTGCTAATTTACAGTTAGAGACTGATGGAATGGAACGTGATTTTGGGTTTATCGTGAACCGTGTTTTAAATGACATTGGTTCTTTAACCCTGTTAACGATAGAATATGATTCCCCAAGTTAAACAATTGTTAATATTGATTTTCGGGAAGATTAAAACCAAGTGGAGTTTTAATGCATCTTTATCTAGATTGAAATGATATACAAAGGAAGATTAAAGAATAAATTTAAAGAATTTATCTTTGATAAAATTAATGGGAACCTTTCCTAAAGTATAAGAATATTTGAATAAAAGAATATTCTGGATTGGAATGAGACGTATGTTATGTTTTTATAGCACTTGTTTATTATATACGCGAGTTATTCAGAAAGACTGGGTTTATCCGATTCTGAATAACCGATTCGACGATGTGTCGAGGATGAAGACGGTGGTTGAAGACCGGAGGTCTTCACATTGTTTGGATGATTACTAATGTCTTGATTGGTCTGCACACCCATGACGAGGTAATAAGTGGTGATCGTCCAGACGTACTTGGAGATCGACGGATATGCGAGGGCCTCTCCCCTGTATTGGACATATGGGGGAGTAATAAGGTGCCTCCAGTTTCGTTAAGACCAAGAACGAACTTGTAAATGGATGTGTGTCTGACATCAGATTTCATTCTGTGTGATTGATAGACATCGGGTGCATAGCGCAGATTGCCTGTGTGACATGCTGAGATGCAAATGAGCAAGCACTACACCAGAAAATGCTTTTCGTAGCGTTGTAAAAACGCTGCGAAATCTTATAGTAGCGTTCTGATAAACGCTGCTATACGACATGCAACTAAAAGTTTGAAAGTTTTTGTTGCGTTTTAATAAACGCAACCAAAAATGAACATATTGTAGCGTTCCAAAAACCCTACAAAAAGATTTTTTTGCAACGGCTTGAAAATGCAACTAAAGTGATACGTGCATCATTTTTCTTATTTTTTGTAGCAGTTTTTCAATGCTACTGTAGTATTTTCGTAGCGTTTATTCTTTCCTACTATATATTTTCTGTTGCATTTTATTTTAGCTACAATATTTTTTCTACATTATATTTGTTGCACTTTTTCAACGCTACTAAAACTTACTGATGTATAACACAGTTTTGTCGCATTTATTTACTGTTAATGGCTTTTATCATTTCCATCGATCACTTTTGTATAATAGAAATATTAAAACAAATAATCAATCATACAAGTATCATTTCCAAACTAACATCAATAATCACCATATTTAAATATTAAAAAAAACACATTACATGCAATATCAAATATAACAGCCATAATCATCTCAATAGCAGTGTTTTGACAAAATAAGTGAATCCACATACCACAACTTACAAACAAGTCTACATGACTAGTACAAACCAAATATTATAACACATAATAGTTAAAGTTCTGTTCATAGCTTAATTACCATCGGTTCTTTGATGTGGTTGTTCTTCACTTCGAAAATACTAATTACATGTACACAAGTATAACGGTCAACAATAAGAATTAGTATGAATTGCATACAAGTATAACGTTAAACACTCAGAAGTACATAGATGTATAAAATGCTTTATATTGAGCAAAACATGTTAATCTGCAATTATGTAACTAAAGCAAAACATTATTACAGAAGTAATATATAAACCAATGGTTCCTTCATTACCATTAACACTAGCTTCATATATTTTTTCTCTCTTCTACAGCTTCTCTTAAAGCTTAAAAATCCAAAAGAACATTTACTTTAGGAGTACATGAAACAGATAGCAGTTTTGGAGTACATGAAACCTATGTTATGAAAAGCGCCCTCAAGCGACGCTTAAGCGATTTTGGCAACTATATCGCTTAATTTCCTGAAAAGCACAAGCATTAAGCGATTAGCGCTTAATAGCGTCTCGCTTAAATTTAAGCATTTGTGTAGTAGCATAAAACGACGACTTATTTATATAACAATTAAGGACTGCTTAAGCGTTGCTCTTAAGCATCGCTTAATTGCCTTTAGGCACAACAAGGATGTGCATGGGTCTAGCGCTTAAGCGCCATTAAACGAAGCGAGACTTTCATCACCTCACCTCGCCTAACGCTTAATATAACATAGCATGAAACAGGTAGCAATTATAAAATTTATTGACTTCACATAAAATTAAAAAGGCAACTATATTAATAAATATACATAAAAGATGCAAGCTCTGATATACGTAGTTTTGCACGCACATAGAACACAAAAATGCAACTACCACAGACTATTATAATATTCTCATTTAGTTATTTCATTTATGGACAAAAAACGCACCTATAATTTAGTGCCTGACAACACATACATAAGCCTATTCTCAAACATTTGTAGCAGCATATTCTCAAACATTTGTAACAAACAGGTAGCAGAATATTTAATGCATTCAATTATTTCATTTATGGACAAAATTAAAAAAAAAAACAAGCTAGAAATTGTGGATTAAATGTATATAGATTCTGTATGGACATAATCCTTTTCACGTTGCCAAAGAATAAATTGTTTCATTTATCATTATTTGTTTGCCTCTGGGATTGTACGAATAAGGCACCAAATTTAATTTGTTTCCATCTTCGTATGTAAACTAGTGTTTAACATTTTGGACGGACAAGCATACGCAAGTAAACTAGTTTATGCATTGAGGTTAATTTTAATTATGCAAGTAGTACTTCTTTTTTTTAAAACGTATATAAAAGTGCTACTTGCATAAAGTTAACTTGAAGTGATCCAAGGTTGCACCTCAATGTTGCACTCAAATCATTAGAAGTCAGGGAAGTCCCTTTTGTTACAAAAACCAAGTTAATTATTGGTAATAAAATATCAACTTTTTGTTTAGAAAAAAGTAATAATCACAGTTGATTATTACAGGATGAAAAATAGACAATAAAACTCATAAGCCATCCTCTAAGCAATATGTGAAATGCCCAAAAAAAACAGAGCAGTAGGTGATCCCAGGCAGACAAAAAAACTCATAAACCAATTTTCTATTATATATATATATATATATATATGATCACGTCATGTGAAATGCAAGCAAAAGAAATCAATCCAGTGGGTGATCCAGGCAGTCGGTGCAACTACCAAAAAATACATGCCACAAATGATTCAAGCAAAGGTATTTGCTTTGCTTCTAACGTATTACACTTCATAATGTCCTGATTTTTTTTCCCTTCCCTATTTGTAGTGTAATGCAGCGCATCAACACAAAAGTTCTGGAAATATTCGTTTCTTGGTACTGTGTTCAAACGTTGTGCACTTCAACTCTATTAAGTTGCATATTGTTATCATCCAATTCATTATGTTCTAAAAACACTATAAAATATGTAGAACGTATTCCTTTTCCTTGTGTACACACAGACACACAACCATAAACATATGACAACAAACAGAAACAGTTACTAAAACATAAAAAGATGAATGATAGACAAAACATAATAATATTTTATCTAACCTTCAGTAACTGCCACTTTCTCTGGTACTATATTATGTACTCGAACACTGGAAATGGATGCCTTCAATAAAATAACGGTGAGCAAATTCTCTAACCATTTTTTTAATATTCAATTAAAAGTTTAGCTGATTATATTCTATTATTTAAAGATGTATACGGGCAAAGTAATTTTACAGTATTATTTATTCAAAGCACATACATATATGGAACCATAATGAAATTCATTTAGATTGGGGGTAGTTATGGGTAAAGACTTAAGTTTGATCTATATTCAAGGTTTAGCTTCATACATAGCATGGTCCTGGAAAAATCTAATAACTTATAGGATTTGTTAGAGTTAATTCATGCTTACATTATTTGCTTAACGATCATGGAACTGAAATCATATAGTTAGTCAATTCATTATGCATTATGTCATGCAAATGAGCATATTAGCATGTGTAACAAAATTAATGAAGACTACCAGGCTAGTTTATGTTTACTTTATGAGCGTGTATCCTCTTAGATTATATTGAACAAATAAAATAAAATAACTTGTTAAATATGCCCAGGGGTCAAAAATAAATGGAATCCTCTAGCGACTAATAGTTGTCTTACAATTGCTCCACTAGCCAATGACAACTTATTACGTATATTAATGTTCATGCAAGGACGAACTATTTTTTTTGGCAAGACAAGCCGTGTTGAACGATCTCCTACCATATTTTATAAAGCACATCGAAACATAAATGTTTGCTAAAATGGTCAAGCAAAGATGAGGGCGTTTATTCGTCAATATTACCAATGTTATTGGAATGGAAGTGGCATGTATTGCCAGTCTCTGACACAACTATTAACCACACACAAACAGAACTGCAGAAATCATATGTTTATGCAGATGCCTTCCCGATATCTGGCTACTAAAATTGCACCCGACAAAAAACGAAGTAACATTTGTTATCCATGCCTTCCCGTTATCTGGCTACTTATGTTCAAGCAAAAGGACAAGCATGGATAATATAATTCAAGGCAAGTACGCTACGAACTGAATGCAAAAGGCAAAGATACCTATATCTAATTTCAAGGCCATTAAAACCAAATAACATCAAGCAGAGCAGTTCCTTCACAAATGAAGGATACACTCAGCTATTGCAAAACATCAATCTAATCCAGACTGATTGTGCATTTTATTTGTAGTTAACCTGTGTGTAAGAAAATGGTACAAAGACTTACATATTTTTCAACCGTGCATGGAAGCACATCTCCGGTTTTTCCTACTAGTGTGTGTTGCATTCCACATCATTCCTCGTGTGAGTTTGCATTCCAAATTCTCCGCTTCCTACATAAACGGATATGAATTAGTTTGCAAATTACAACTAAACAATAAAATTTTACGTATAGCGATTACTACATATCAATTCTTCATACAATCGAGTATATGGTTTTCATCCGAAAGTATGAGCCATGGTATTTTTCTTTCTATTTTCGGCATTTGCTTTGCATTGTTCTGTTTTCTTTTCAGTGTACTTATTATCAACAAATTTCTTCCATTAGACTTTATCAATACAACTCGAACGGTTATCAATCGCGATACATCTAGGCAATAACCTCCCACATCACCAACTAAAGAAATAGACTAGTTACATTATAATCAACTATCCAGTTATTCATTCTCCAACTAAAGAAATAAACTAGTTACATTATAATTAACTATCCAGTTATCAAATGGTTATCACAACAAATACATTTTATACATTATTACAGAAGTAATATATAAATGGATCTCTACAAAACGTACATTATGCAACTATTTTCCAGGGCACTACTTATTAGAAAAGGAGGCATTAATCTCATGGTTAGCTACGTATATCAACAATATATGTGCTATGTAATATTCATAAGGACATTTCAGAACATTGAACATCAATGCAGATTCTTCAAAAATGTTTATGTCAAGTGCAAACAGAAATAAAATGACATGCAGTTGATGAAATGAGGTCAAAAGTTTACCAAAATTGACTTTGATTAATAGGAAAGTGCAATATATCTATAATTCCTTTTCCAATTTGACATAGTGAACCATTCATTTATACAGCCTTGGCATTTTCTCAGTTCCAGAAATAAATAAACTTTACAAATAGATTTTATTTCGAATGACCCAAACAAAAAACTTTGTCTTGAAAAATAGGATGAAAAATAGAAGTTTCTGTAGAAGGGAACTACAACGTAGTTTGCAAATTTAAAGCACTGCTACCTAAGGTATTTGAATGTTTCTCTTTTTTTTATAAAACAAGTGGAGTCATAGAAACTGTACATTCCCTTAATACGGTTTCATTTAACAATGAAGTCTTCAAAATCAAAATATACAAGTAAAAATATTGTGCAGGTTAAGAAAACAAAAGGTTTAAATAGATACCTTGTATACTGATTATATGATATAGTGGATTGAAAAGTTTAATGGCCTACAAACAGCAAATTATATCTTCGTTTAAATCAAACAAGTTGTCAAGTCCATCCAGTTTTCTTTATGTTTGTGTATATTTCTTCAGCCATATAACCCATTGATCGTTTTTATGTCCTTTGTGCAGGAAGATTTGAATTCAAATGGACTAACCTTCGAGAAATAATTCAACTTGAAACAGTTCAAATCGTCCTGAAATGAACTAACCTTCAAGAAACAGTTCAAATGAAATAAGCTAGTACCATATGAACATGACGGCTTTAGGATACGAGAAATAGGCAAGTAGCATGGGCAAGCATTGTGTAAGGGTTAACCACCTTCATCGCTATCACCTTTTAAATTCTCATAAACCAAACCAATGAACTTCATTGTTTGTTTCTTAAAACTTTCTGGCAATAATACTGTCAAATGAAGTACATAATAGCATAGGATAATGTCCAGGGTGGGTGTAGAATCATACTGTTGAAGCAGTGGTTTGTCATTATAATTTTGTCTTGTGGTTTAATTCCGAACACAGGCAGTAATTCTTTAAAAAAAATGTAAAAATAAAAAACCAGACTAGGAAGAATGTTCATTTAAATTGTATCATAGACATGGCTAAAAAACCATAATGTTCACCCATCATTTCATTTCAGGAGTGCTAGTATCGGCCATGAGAGTAACCACCTAAAAGAATACATCAAGAAACACCATTTAAAATAACATGATTAAGCATTTTATACTGAAAACTATTAATATATTGCTTAATAACAATAATAACCAGCCAATGATGACTTGGTGTTGATCAAGTTTTTATTACCTTAGACAAAATCCAACTTACCTCCAACTTTGTTATTCTACAAAAAAACCAACTCAACAATACAATTCCCAAACTCACAATGTCTAAAAAAGAAGGAAAGAACAACATAGGACTGAAGAGGTGAGAAACATCTTAAAAAGTGCAAATACTATAACTATGAGACACCATTGCATCTGAAAGAAATAAGAAATATACGAATTGCCGAAAGAAATAAAAGAATGAGTTTTTAAAAAAATTGGTATTTGTTAAAAACGAATTTTGAAATCGTTTTCGCCCCGCGGTATTGCCTCACTAATTCAGGATGAGAGTTTGATGATTATAAATTCACTCAGTCGTGCTCTGATGGGATTCAAAACTGATAGCGAGCAAGTTATTTCTCACTCAATTGACGTCCCTTTTGGCCAATGCTCTTAGCGTGATGTAAGCGAAGAAGAATATGAGCAAATAAAAACATGTTTAGTTATAATAAATAAATAAAGGTTTGCTCAATGTATCTCCTTGTCATATTGAAATCTCCACCGTTTAAAACTTAAGAAATTCATGTTTCTCCTTGAGCTTTTTATCCCAAAAGGTTCCCATCATATATCCTATTTTATTCAAATAATTCTTTTTGTTCCCCCCTCTCTGAATCCCTCCCTCCAAGTTCGGATTTTTAATTCAAGGATAGTATTTCGTAAAAATAGCTGTTTTTTATTATAATTTTCTCAATTCTCTTTTCAGTTTGCTTAACAGCTTCATTACTAGGACAAGGGAAAATAAAACAGACCTTATAAATTACAGTTATCGTTAATACTTTTAAATAAGCCATCATAGTTGAATTAATGTAAGTTACACAAGTGCATCCGAAATACTCAAATTTATCAAAAATGTGCCCCCCGTGCAAAAAATAGCTATCATATGGTTTATAAAGCACATAATATTTTAAATTTTTTTATAGTGTCAATGATTATATTTAATAATGATGGATCAAGGTTGAAACAACATCATCCACGGTCTAAAAGAAATGTAAAAATATTTTTCCTTCGAACATGGTCGATTGATGCCAGGCAACCTAGAAACATACAACTGTCCAATAAACCAGACCGGTCCTGAGGGTAAGCATCCCAAGCAATCGCATAGGAACCCAAATTAATGTTTGTTAGTTTAGACCCAGTTTTCATAGTTTGAACTTTGAACGTAAAAATCAATAGGTGGGTGTTCGTGCATACAAGAAATATTTTGAAAAATGAATATTCAGTTGTGTGCAGGTGAAACAAATACACATGTATATTTTGAAAATTGGTACATTTTTATTCACCATCGGAAACAATAAATAGATTGGAAAATAGACACTATGTAACTTTATCGTATTGCAATAGACTTTATTTAGCTAATCTTTTCCGCGAATTCTGTATGAGAAAAGGTTACTTTTTATTGTATTCCGTTGAAAATAACGGCTGAATTCTGTTCGTAAGAACAAAGAGAAGCAGATCTATTCTATACCCGATAAGTACCAATATGCAATGGGAGCATTAGTCCTATTTTGGGGGAATGAATGTATGGATCCTTTTTATTATTCGAACGATCTATCTCTTCAATTAAGATTTTTAGTTCTTAATTCTATCTTTCTCTAAAAACCTTCGAAGAAGACAATAAACTCATTCTTACGTTTCCATATTAAAGTGAAGTATAGTACTTAAATTTTTTCTTTAATTTAATGCCCATTGGTGTTTGTGTGTTTGATTTGATTTGTTTGCTTGTGCTTGTTTGTTTCTTCATTTTCTTTTAGTGTTAGTCCCTCTTCATATTTAAAAAAAAAATTGCTTGTTTTTGTTTGTCTACTTGTTCATTTGTGTGTGTTCTTGCATTTGATGATCACTCTTGCATTTGTTTTTGTTATTCTAAAAAAAACCATTTCTTTCATTTACTATTATTTTCATTTCTTTACCTCAGTTTTGTTTCTATGTATCTTGTCCAAGCATCTCATTTTTACCCTTTGTGTTTCATTTCACACCTCATTCTCAGTCCAGGTTATGTACATTTTCTCTAATCTTCTATTGTCCCTTTGCATAATTGTGTTTCAATTTGCATTTAAAAAAAACAATCACATTGATTTTGCAGTTGTTTTTGAACTTGTTTCACTTTGGTTTGGCACTGTTTACATTTGTGTTTACAACTGAAACTCCATTCTGTTTTGCATTTGGTCAGTTTAAAAAAAAATGTGTGTTCACTTGTGTTTGTTTTGTGTCTTGCTTCTCCTTAAAAAAAAGTGTTTGCATCACTTTCATTGTTCAATTTTTTTGTTCCTTCATCTTGATTATTCAATTTTTGTTAGTTGCAGTTTTAATATGCATCTTTTCTTATTTCTCTTAAAGAAAATAATAATAATAATAACCTTTGTACAAATCTTCTTGTTGCTGTTGTTCATTCGTTTTGCATCTTTCTGTTTTTATGCACCTCTTCTGTTCTTCTGTCTCTTTAGTTCTTTATTTACCCTCTTTCCAGTCTTCTTTCATACATTCAAAAAAAAGTGTTCATTTTGTTTCTTGTTGTGGTTTTTGGTTTCACCTCCTTTCTGTGCATATTCATTCAGCCTTCTACTACATTTTCAGTTTGCATTTGTGTTTGTTTACATGGTTTCTGTTTTGAGTCTTCTGTCTGCTTCACATTTCATTTTGTGTCCATTCTTCTTGTGTCTGTTTTATTTATTCTGCACATTTTTTTTTTTTTAAAGTTTTCAAGTCACAATTCACATACACAAACAATTTCCATTTCACATTACACTTGCAACTTCTGTTTTACAGTTTGATCTTCTGTTTTTACATCCCAACTATTACTGTCAAACTCCCCTAACCACAAGCCAGCACCATAACCATCTGCATTCCTCAAGCCTACAACCATACCACTTCATACACACAGCAAACAACTCTCTGTATTACACCATACACACTCAAAGTTCATTCAGCAACCTCACATCCCATACTATTTCCATTACACAACTTCATCCTACCACAAACCGTCAAACCCTCCATCAATCTCCTCCCTACTGCCATACATCCACCACAAATATACTACCCCTGACCATACTGTTTCCACATTCAACACTTCTACCCACAAACAAGTGTTACAATTCCAACCCATTCACTCAACTGAATCATTTCACTTCTACTCAAACATCACATTCAGATAGCACCATACACATCCGAACTTCCATCTGTCCATCGACTTCTTCACCATTTTCACAACCTGAACAACTACCACCGACCTTCATCAAATTCCAGTACATTCTCCCAAACTCACAAAAATCCATCATCATAAAACCATATTGCAAAACCATACTTCACACCCAATACTATTGCATCTAACCACTTCTTACCACTTCATACAAATCCATAGCCATTTCCGGTCATCGCAATTGCCTACTCAACACCGCTGCCATTCCTTCATCACCAAAACCAAAAAACCCCATAAACTCGCGTCTCAATAACAGACCAACCTTCCAGGAAAGCGAAGCCACGCACCATTTGAATCGCACCTCCCTTACAGTTACAACTTTCAACCCAAATCGCCACCTTTAAATCCTCATTCGCGAAGACTGACCTTCACCGCAATTAAATTCCCAATATATAGGTGCAATATATATTATTAATAGTGCATTATTTTTATACAAATGTTAACACATCAATTAGATTACAATACTTAATTTAGAAAAACATGCAGCATACTGTTATTTTCATGTGCAAACTTTTCCACAAATAATTCAAACAAAAATACTACTAGTGTTTCCTATGTGAAAATCTACATTATCCCGTATTAATAAAATTTCTCTTAAAACATACCTTCAATTTAGATCATTGGTGTCTCATTTAACCTTTTCTGTGACATAGGCATGCTTTTGAAAAAAAAAGTTATACAAGCACTTTCAGTTGTTTAAGAGCAACCATATTGGGCATTTCCCAATTATTTAAAGGTAGCCATATATATGCTTCTATAAACAAACACAAGCACTTTTAATTAATATTCGTAGACATAATAAACTATAGCTAATCAAGTAACACATTCATTTTTAGAAATACAAACACTTTCAAATTCCTGCTTTACTGAACAAATCAACAAAAGCTAAAACAATAAAAAGGCAAAAACCAAATCGCTCAAACTACAAAATCACATAACTTAGGCCCTTAATTAACAGCAACAGTAAAAGGGGTAGCATCTTAACAATCAGGCTTTACTAAGTTGTACAAGAGGAAAAGATGGTTTATGCTGGCCTACCGAGTAGCAAACAACAACAAAGGTTTATAAATCATACTTCTGTTGGTTTAAGCAGTACCTTAATAACGGATCTAGATCTTCATTCATTCAAGCAATCAACTATTACAACTAAAAAAACTGTATTAACTATAATTTACATACCTTAACAACGGATCTAGATCTGAATCGGTTGCGTCGACCGTTCCACAATCTGAAACACCCCCAAAAACTCAAATCGATTTCTAAATCTGAAACAAACCAAAACCTCAATTGAACTCGCAATGGGAACGCACCCAAATTACAATTCGGCAGCCAAAGAAATCGAGAGGAAAATCCGGGGGTGGAGCGGTGGGGGACCGAGGGGGCAATGGGGGAGGAAATCGGGGGGAATCGAAGGGAAAATCGAGGAGAGAATCGAGATGAAAATGGAGGATGAAGCGAATAAACGTGAATAACTTTTGTGAAGCCAATGAAAATTTAGGGGGAAATTTTTCAGTTGGAGGGAATTTTTGGTGAAGAAGGAAAGTTAGACAAACGTGACAAGGGTTGGCTACAGGCTGTAACTTAGATTCACGCGCGTTTCCCAGCACAAAAATAAAAGGGAAAAAAACTAAAATACTATTAGTCGCTTTCATATAATAAATGCTGCCAATAAAAGCATCTAAAAACATGTTTTCTTGTAGTGAAGGATTTTGTTGAAAAGCAGAGTCTTGTGGTTGATGATCAAAGCACGGCTTTGATATAGCGTAGCTTTGTGTAGCGTTAATTCGCGAGCCTCATAGCCCAGTGTGAACCGGAAACGGGAGAGGAATGCAGGGAGGGCATGCGTTTCCTTCTAGCTAGGAGTGGTGTCAGCATTTTACACACCCTGGCATTTTACTTATGTGGATGATGGATAGTGAGGCGCCTTGGTTATATTGGTCGATCCAGTGCCGATGGAGTCATTTGGCTCATTTATGCCCCATAGGGCAGGGAAACGCAATGTTCAGGCATTTTAATCCACTCCGTGTGGACCGGCCCTGAAGATCCAAGGGTCAATGCGTTCTGATCCTAAGACATGGTAGGCTAGATTGTCTCGAAGCGGTAAGGATGATCCCTTGCCTTGGTTCACAGATGGAAATCCAACTTCGAATTCGTGACTTTGCAATTTTGATTGTAGAGCCTAGTATTGGCGACATGATATATGGTATCCATGTCGTCTAGGATTGATACATTTATATTTGAAGTTGTTTTATACACTATGCACTATAATAGTATCAAATGATTTGTTTTAAACGTACCAAGCATGTTTGGCTATTATAAGGGAAACCCTATCCCCCGGCTTGCGTTGCATTGTGTGATATTACCTGGGTCTTGTAATAACTTCAGTTTTTCAAAAATCATTGCGCTGTTTTGTTATATGCACTGGTATCCTTGGAAGAAAACCTGTTACGGGGGGGGTAACTAGCTAGAGACGACAGTCGTTGGGTCCCGTTTGGTGTTTGAATAAAAAGTCAACATTTTTGGGAAAATTAAATTAAAATAAATAAATTATAATAGCCCCCCCCTTTATTCTCTCTCCCATTCAGATTTTGTAAAATGAAATAAAAAAACCTAAAACATAAATCGCTTGTCGCGATCCCCAATCCCGCTGCCCCCTCCCATGCGCCATCGCTCAGACTGCCGTCGCACCCCTTGGCCATCCTCCCTCCCTCCGACGCCTCCCCTTCCTCTCTCCCCTCGCCATGGTGAACCCCAAAGCCCCCAAAAACCCGTAGCGTTTCACCCCCTAACCCCCTCCGCGACTTGCAGTGCCCCTTCCTCCGTGCTGACCAGCGAAACACCACCCCCTGCTCTCGACGCACAGAGGATAAAGGTAAGTCTTTTTATTTACTTTAAACATTTTTTTTATTTGATTAGAATAGTTTCGAAGATCAATTTTTATATATTATGGCATTACATAAAAACATGATTTTTATATTGCAGAAGTGAGAATAAAAATATGATTTTTATATTGTAGAAATAATAAGGATATGATTTTTATATTGTAGAAATAATAAAAATATGATTTTTATGTTGTAGAAATAATGAAAATATGATTTTTATAATTTGAAGAGCAATAGGAAAATATTATTTTTAGTTAGAGAAAAATATAAATTTTATCATGTGTATGTAATAATATAAAAATTCGATTTTTATATATATGGAATGGCGGTAAAAATATAAATTTTATTTTGTAGGAAGAATTATAAAAATGTGATTTTTATAAATAAAAATACGATTTTTATAATGTTTTCATTATGATAAAGATACGATCTTTATATGGATATCATTAAGATAAAAATTCAATTTTAATTATATATGAAGCGAAATAAAAATTCGATCTTTATATAAGAAGTAAAAATATAAAAATATAATTTTTTAAATAGAAAGAAGCAATGTAAAAATATATGAAGTAGAAATAAAAATATGATTTTTATTTATTGGAATAAAGCGATAAAATATGATTTTTATATATGAACAACGCGGAAAGATAGAGTTGGAATGTCGGGAAAATCCAAACCGTTCAGAAATAAAGAATGGAGTAGTGGAACCCAAAGGTGAGAACTTCTCACTTTTATTCTATTTTCTAATTGAAATATATACTAGGATGCAGACGGTGCTTAGCAGCACCCGACACCCGTCGTCCACAGACCATAAACGACTTGTTTGTTTGTTTGATTTTGGGGTGAAAATTGATTGTGTGATGTGGAATGAATAAATATTTTATAGTTAAAAATATTTTATAGTTGAAAATATAATTTTTAATGTGTATATGAATGAAATAAATATTTATAAACAAATCGGGTGATTTATTTATCTACACACATTTGATTGATATTGATTGGGTCGATAAATTTTACACATCGTCCAACTGCACAAATAAAATCTGTGTTTGTTGTTTGAAAACCCCTCACGGGTGTTGGGATGATATTTGACATACACTAATCCTAACAGTTTAGTTGTATGTCAATCGATAGGTTGATAGACTGTTGTAACGTTAAATAGTTATATTTAATGCTTATACATTGTAGAATGCACTCTGGATGATGGATGATTATTTATGATTGTTGTTGCATACATGTTGTATGAAATCCATATAAATCACATTATATGGTAATTGACTGTGTCTGATTTCAGTTCCGAAAGAATGAATATTTTAAAATAACAATTATTTTAAAATAATGAATATTTTCAAATAATATTCAGTAAAAGATCAAAATCTGATTTTGATGTCCGATTTGGATGGACACGAATATCTTTAAATATATATAGTCGTGTTGATTAGATAACGCCATTTTGACGTGAACGGTATTTATATCGATTTTATTCATTTGCATAATGAATATCGAAAAGGAAATGATTTGAAATCTAATGTTTTGAAAATATAATCATTTATATATCGATGATATGGAATATTTAATTTTGATTAGAAATTGAATATGAAGTTGAAATTGTTTTGAAAACAAATTTAAAACCATTTATAAAATACGTTTTAAATGGAAATCGACGAAATATATATAATATATATAATGGCCTGAATAGAAAGCGCTGCGCTGCGGCAGTTCGCGAATTTCGACCATTGACTTCGAACGGACATTACGGGAGATCCGACCGTCGGATTCTCCTAAAACCGGAACCGTTGGGTTCATATCGAAAAGAGATTTCTAACGAATATTGGAGATTTGAAATCTAACGGTTGGACTTGGAATTATGTCCAAATCAAAATTGGAAAAGGTCGCTGTAAGTGCAGTTCGATGGTCGTTTATGGAAATCGACTGTACGGGCCTTGATAAAATTATTAAAAATATCAATAATTTGTGTAAAATCAAAATAAACGATTTGGAAAGAATTGGGATGAAAAATTCCATATTTGAAAAGATAAAAATAGATTTTTATCGAAGTGAACTAGTTTTGAACTAGAATTATAATTCAACTATTTTTAAAATAAATTGGATTTGAAATGGTTTTAAAAATAACCAGAATTTCCAATATATAAATTGGAAATGGATTTGAATCGAAATTGTCTTTGGAATATTTCGATGCTGGATTTCGTGATTATACAGATATTGTTATGGAAATTTGAAAGAGATATATATATCGTTATTTCCAATACGATATTTGTTGATTTCAGAATTTGATATTGAATATAAGCCGATATATTTTCTATTCAGAGCCTTGTATTTAATATCAAATTGGAGTTTGGGTTTGTCGTGAATGGTATCTTTAATAATATTGTTCTTAAACCCAATGAAGTTAAGAAAATTAGAAAATGACTGGAGGTTTGTTAAGTTGAATGGTTTCCAGGGTATTGATCTGATGTTGGTTTCGGCCTTCGGGGTTAATACTTAGGGAATTACTCTCTTACTAATTTACGGTTAGAGACTGAAGGAATGTTAATTGGGTTTATTGTGAACTGTGTTTTTAACGACATTCGTTCTTTAACTCGATTTACAGTGAAATGTGATTTGGAATTTATAAATCTTTTGATTAAGATTTATCAGGAGTTTTCCAAAGTAAAGTTTTCAAATTTAATATATATTAAATTGGAATTGAAGGGAATTCGATTTGATAATAATCGAAATGAAATTCTTTGGAGGAAGACTATTAATACAGATGGAATTTAAAAGGCGTTGCCGGTATTCCATTTATATTATTGGTCGGATACGGAAATTGATATCGATTATATATTGATTTGTTCTTCCGTGAAAATTCCATAATTAATCGAACGTGATTTGGGTTAGTCGTGAATGGTATCTTTAATAATACTGTTCTTAGACCCAATGGAGTTAAGAAAATCAAAAACTAACTGGAGGTTAGTTAAGTTGAATGGTTTCCTGGGTGTTGATCTGATGTTGGTTTTTCGGCCTTCGGGGTTAATACTTAGGGAATTGTTCACTTGCTAATTTACGGTTAGAGACTGACGGAATGGAACGTGATTTTGGGTTTATCGTGAACCGTGTTTTAAATGACATTAGTTCTTTAACCTGTTAAAGACAGGATATGATTTCCCAAGTTAAACAATCGTTAATATTGATTTTTGGGAAGATTAAAACCAAGTGGAGTTTTAATGCATCTTTAACTAGATTGAAATGATATCCAAAGGAAGATTAAAGAATAAATTTGAAGAATTTATCTTTGATAAAATTAATGGGAACCTTTCCCAAAGTATAAGAATATTTGAATAAAAGAATATTCTGGATTGGAATGAGGCGTATGTTGTGTTTTTATAGCACTTGTTTATTATATACGCGAATTATTCAGAAAGACCGGGTTTATCCCATTCTGAATAATTGATTCGACGATGTGTCGAGGATGAATACGTTGGTTGAAGACAGGAGGTCTTCACATCGTTTGGATGATTACTGATGTCTTGATTGGGCTGTACACCTAAGACGAGGTAATAAGTGGTGATCGTCCAGACGTACTTGGAGATCGACGGATATGCGAGGGCCTCTCTCTTGTATTGGACATATGTGGGAGGAATAAGGTGCCTCCGGTTTCATTCAGACCCAGAACGAACTTGTAAATGGATGTGTGTCTGACATCGGATTTCATTTTATGTGATTGATAGGCATCGGTTGCGTAGCATGGATTGCCTTGTGGCATGCTGAGATGCAAATGAGCAAGGGTTTTGTTAAAAATCAGAGTCTTGTGGTTGATGATCAAAGCACGGCTTTGATATAGCGTAGTTTTGTGTAGCGTTAATTCGCGAGCCTCACAGCCCGGTGTGAACCAGAAACGGGAGAGGACTGTAGGGAGGGCATGCGTTTCCTTCTAGCTAGGAGTGGTGTCAGCGTTTTACAAGTCATGGCATTTTACTTATGTGGATGATGGATAGCAAGGCGCCTCGGTTATATTGGTCGATCTGGGGCCAATGGAGTCATTTGGCTCATTTACGCCCCATAGGGCGGGGAAACGCAGTGCTCAGGCATTTAATCCACTCCGTGTGGACCAGCCCTAAAGATCCAAGGGTCGATGCGTTATGATCCTGAGACATGGTAGGCTGGATTGTCTCGAAGCGTTAAGGTTGATCCCTTGCCTATGTTCACAGATGTAAATCTAACTTCCAATACGTGACATTGCGGTTTTGATTGTAGAGCCTAGTATTGGCGACATGATATATGGTACACATGTCGTCTAGGATTGATACATTTATATTTGAAGTTGTTTTATACACTATGCACTTATAATAGTATCAAATGATTTGTTTTAAATGTACCAAGCATGTTTGGCTATTATAAGGGAAAACCCTATCCCCTGGCTTGCATTGCATTTTGTGATAGGACCTAGGTCTTATAATAGCTTCATTTCTCCAAAAAGCATTGCTCTGTTTTGTTATATGCATTAGTATTCTTAGGAGAAAACCCGTTCCGTGTTATACGGCGTGGTCCCTTGATATATCTGATTTAAAGTAAAGTTTTAAATAACTGTTTTAGTTCTCACACCAGTCACATGACTGACCTGGAGTTTATTGTTTTAACCTAAACTCTGGGTGCCCCTATTTCCCGCACGGGCAACTAGTTGTTTTGGTTTTGCATATTTATATTCACAGGATCCTGGTTTATAGCTGAAGTGATACTCGGAAAGCTCTGTATCCGTGTATTTCTTTCAGTTATGTTTTGTATTATTTTTCCGCTGCAATAATGTATTTAAACCTCTGATAATTATCAAATGTGTAATTTTTATTCATACTCTATATATTCTTATTTTCTGATGGAATTGTTGTAATAAACAATGAAATGTTCTTCTGTTTGTGTTCTAATTCATCTTGTCCTCAAGGCAATCCGTTCTTCCTCTTCTCTTTGGAGACCGGGGAAGTTTTAGGTTCTTACAGCCCCTAAGTAACTAAGATTTAAGAGTCCCCAAACTCGATACAACAACAGAACGAGGGACCTCTTAGCTTATTAAAAATCAGGTTTAAGTTCATTAATAAGCATGATTGTAATATTACATGTTGTTATGTGCACAACCCCTTCCCAAAAACAAACACTTGCCCAGATGTATATATACACTATAGTAATTTAGTTACTTAACCTACATCTGGTACTTACATTATTATAACATGTCCTTTACTTAATCTGTATATTAAGTCTAATATAACATGTATATATACATATATGCATATTCTTCCTTTTGATTATATTCCCAAAATTCAAAAGCTCTTCATTTGTAATATGCCCAAATTATAGTCATAAGTCCTCAATTTATAATATGCCCAAATTCTCCTTTTTCGTTATCATATGTTATCCCAAATTCAATTATAAGCAATCTTAAATCGGACATGGCCTAGGCTCAGCGTAAATAAAAAGGGAAAAGTGGAAGGAGAAGAATAGAGTCAAATCAAACTATATAAAATAGGCATATAAACAAGACTGGAAATGAATTAAACAGTAGAATAAGGATAAGGAAGATATATATGTATGAACATAACTGATTATTCAACTGACAGTAAAAGAACATATATTATTGTAACAACTTGCATATATGAATAACAGTAAAAGAACAGTATAGAAGATAACTTATAGGCACAGTATGTTCTTGATCCAATTTTATTTACTGTCATAATACATTTCTAGGTATCAGATGTGAAAGTAACTTGAACTCTCAGGGATAGGTATTAGGTTCAGAAATAGTTCTTGAAAAAGGTTGTATGAAGAAGGATGTATGTTGATTCTGCAACATCTCCCCATTTTATTAAATAAATTTAGAATATAGCCATGGAGGAAGAGAGAGGTAAAGGATAGTTATATTTAGATAAAATGAGAGAGATCCCCTATTTATAGATTTACTGAGCTAATTCTTAACCATTAGATTCTATGGTTTTAAATCTAGCCAAACAACTTATCCAATGAACCTATTGTACAAAATAGTCCAAATACATCGCCCATAATCAGGTCCGCATGTCGATAGGTCGACGCGGTAGGGGTTGACCCCTCTTGACATGGGTCGACCCATAGGTTGACCCAGGTCGGTATGGGTCGTCCCATGACCGTTGGTTTCTACGTTGTTTTATGTATATATTTATATATATATATATATAGCTTTATTTTGAAATTTAAATTTCCATTCAAACTTTGAAAGATCATAACTACTTCATACGTTATCCAATTTACGCAATCTCAGGGTTTACCTCAACCAGAATTTTGAGACGAATGCAACGGTAAAGTCGGTTTTACTTAATTTTGAATATTTAATTATATAATATTCATTTTATTGTCTTTACTGTATGGTTATGGTGTGTTAATTTTTGGGGTGTTACATTCTCCCCTACTTAAAGGATTTCGTCCTCGAAATCTCCAAGTTAAGAAGAATGTTATTATTTTAACAACCACCTATAACCATCTTGTAACAACCCGCATTTTTTTAATATAATTAAATATATTTATATGCATGGATATATAAATAATGGTGATGCGTAGTTTAGATTAATACATAAATTGAAGAGAAGGGAAATTAATACGATAAAAATATATGTAATAGAAAAGATAATAAAATAAATATACTTAATTTAAATATTAGGAATTAAGTAAAACGGACATCACCATTGCGTCCGCCTCGGAATTCTGGTTCAGATGGATACCAAGTTTGAGTAAAATAGAAAACGTATGAAGAAGTTATGAGCTTTAGAAGTTTGTATACATATAAGGCTCATATATATATATATACATACAAAATATCTCCAGAATTCAAAAATATTCAGAAACAGTCAAAAGCGGCTGAGCAGGGAAAATCTCGCTCGAAGGGTGTCGACCCCCCATAGGGGGGAAGACACAGGTGTCGACCCCCCTTAAGGGGGTAGACACAGGGGTAAACCCCCTCGACCAGATTTGTGCTGAATTCATTTTTGTGAACCTGGATAGTTTTAAAGACTTAATTCATGAATCCTAAGCTATATGATGGACCCTAATCTCATTGTTTTTCTCACCTAAATTAATGGTGATGCCATGATGTTGCTCCGACCTAAAATAATTTAGATTCTTCTTCTTCCCCAAGCAATTCTTAGATCTAATATCTTCTCTTCCTCTCCAAATCTCTTCTTAAAATAAAAAGATAGATCTAGGATTCCTTTACTCCAAAATAAAAGAAAAAAATTCAGATGCCTAGATCTATGCTGCGCAAAAAGGGAGAAAACCACGGGTCAGATCTAGAAGTGGAAAAGCATACAAGTGAGTGGATTTAAAATACATTTTTTGTATAATAGTAGATCTATCGTTCGCCATTCCCCATTTAGACACATAATAAACATATTGAAGAGCTAATCCGATAAAGTGAGTTTGTGGTACTTATAGATTAAAATACCTAATAAGTAATCGGATCTAAGATTTGGACTAGAATCATATCAGTTCACCATAGTTTGTAGATCAAATCTAGAATTCACCTATGCCTAATTTCATCATTGTATATTTAACTTGTTATTATGAATAGATGTTTATGCCTATGCTTGTTTTCCTCCTTTCTTTCTTCCATTTTTATTTTTATTTTTATAGCTAGGCTATCTTCGAGCCTACGTCTATTGTTGATTTATGCGATTGAAACGATATTGGGAATAAAAGGGAAAAAGGTTGATTTGGGTATAACATGGGATTGGGAGGTTTGGGGCATAACTTATAATGGGGTTATGGGCATAACTAAAACACAACTATGGTGGGATTTATGAATACAAATCAAATTGGAATTATGATACAACTATGGTGAGATTTATGAATACAAATCAAATTGGAATTATGAATATGAAAATTGGGATTTTAAGTTGAATTGAGATTATAGGCATAATCTATTGATAGGATTATAAGCATAAACGTGAATTGGGGTGTATGAGTAGTTGACATATATTATAATCCAAGATTTGAATTATGGGTATAAGTTATAATAAGAACTTATATGCCTAAGACATGAAGTTAGATTCGGATTGCGGTATAAGTCTGCCCGGAACCGCCCGGCATATCCAGCAACTGCAAATGGTAATCTAGTGTGAGTGGTCGAAGGCAGAAATTAGATGCGTAATAGTGCTAAGACAAGAGGTTAGATTTGGATTGCGGTAGAAGTCTGCCCGGAACCGCCCGGCATATCCAGCAACCGCAAATGGAAATATAATGTGGGAGGTCTTGCACAATTACGGGTATAATGAATTAATGAACACTTAACCAAGATGAGACATGTGGGAAGACACGGGAATAAAAAAGGGTTAAGTGGGTGACATGGGTAGCATGTACAACATAAATAATAAGCACTTAACCAAGATAAGAAATGTGGTAAGACATAGGAATAATAAAGGGTTAAGTGGGTAACGTGGGTAGCATGGATAATTCATTAAATTGGAATACTTAACTTAATTAAATCTGTAGCGGTATTACGAACCAATTCAATTGAGCAGGGGTTAAGTAAACTTGTTAAAGAAGTGGGAAGGATAAAGTAAATCTTAATTAACGCTAGAACGGGGAATGATAACAATCTATTATGAATGAACTTGAATAAAAAGAGGAAAGATAATAGGTAGGCTTGTCCTAGGGACAAGTGGGAATTATAACTTAAGAAATAAGGTAAGTTATAATGAACGATAGAGGAAGATGAAATAACTTATGTAATAAAGTTGTATTGAATCGAAGATTAAGTAATTAGCGAGAATAAGAATAAATCCATAAATGAGGATAACATAAGTTATATGAAGGAAAAGAGAAACTTATTAGTAAACCTTAGTTAATAGAACTAAGTTAATAAGTAAATTATGATAAATTGTAAGGACGGTGTACAATGAGATTATGATTAAATGAGAAAGAAGAAGGCAAACTTATAGAGATAAGTAAGTTGTATTTAATCATAAATGTTAGAAAACATGTAAATTAAGATGTACCTAATTATAAATTAAGTAGAACATGTTATGGCAACCATGAGATGGAACAACGAGTAGTGTAAAGAGAATGAATTATGAATATTGAATTACAATATAGAGAATAACATGTTGTAATCTTATTAATGAACTTAAATGAATTAAGTTATGAATGAGGTTAATAAGCAAGAGAAACTTGGTAACTTGAAGAAGAAGTCAAGGGAAAATGGAAACAACCAAGTTAATGGGAAATCTATCGAGGTGGAGCAAGCATGTAAGTGATGATTAGACATAGGATCTAATGACACAGTAAACTGAGGCACTTGGGATAGTTCGTATGTTAGAGGATGAATAACCAAACGGGGTAGATCATCGTGGTGTCGTAAGACACGAGGGGAGCGCACATTAATCTGATTATTCTGGCGGCTCCGAAGGACTGGAAGTGGAAGCACGCGGCTTCCTGAGACATTAAAGGTGCTCCTGGTAGTCCTCTGTGGTGGTGTAGTTTCGGACTGTGCTCACAGAGGTTGGGTCTGCGCGTAACTATCAGGTGGTGGGCCTTGACTACAAAAGTAGGGGGAAGTTTGAATGTTGTGATGTGGTGACATTAAGGGTAGCTCGGCGGCTGCCTCACTTCGGAGGCGGAGGGTCAAGGCCAACAAAGATAGTATAGGTCATCGAGAACCTGTCATCGGCAGCCAGCGAGATGCGGAAAGACTAGAGTTATACCCAAGAGGCCATCGACCTTTCACTATCGAGGCGATGGTTGAGGGTAGACGCCACATGTATGTTTAGATTGTTTGCTTAGGAGCTTGTCGCTTAGCCCTTGTAGTCTTTACTAGTTAAGGGAGGGGCCGAGGTGGGGCCATAGCCACCATAGAAAAATAGATCCTAGGGATATTTGTGTGAGAGGCACTTAAAGGCGGGCCTGCACAAATATAAGGAAAGCTCCCAACCGAGTTCCGTGTGTAGCCCTACCACAGAACTCGAGCATGCACACATGATAGGTGTGCAGGTTAGGCATCAAATACGTTTGGCAATACGTACGTGGGAAAGTCTAGGTACACACATGTCTGCTCTGGGTGGTGTATCGTAGACTAGAGGGCATTATTCGATGATGGCAGTCATTACGCCTACATAATATAGTTATAGTGGTTCCATGCAGATGTAGTGTCATTATATACAGAGATCTGTACGTCACTCGGACGTAGGATGAGGGACTGCATATATTCCTGCGATGATAGGTGAGGACCGTGCGAGTGGGGTACCATGGGGTGTACCTTAATTTGGGGATAGCTACATATACATTATATTAGGTTAATCTACTAGGGAGTAGATGGGTACAATGAGTGTGTGTAAGCGTGGAGCGCTGTTAATCTATTAGGGAGTAGATGGGTACAACGAGTGTGTGTAAGCGTGGAGCACTGTTGACACCAATAATCTAATAAATAAGAAAATGTAACTGAACGGTATATGTAGGATTATCCAAAGTGTGTGCTTTAAATTCATTCACATGGAACTCATGTTCCGACCCCCTCCTCATAACACAGTTGCAGGTTAGGCTTGAGACAGAGATGTTATAGCTTTGGATACTGGCTAGGCAGTATTATTATTAAGGTAAAGCTATGTTTTGATTATATTATATTTTGTTCCTTCCGCTGTGAGATTTTTTTCTGAACGCTGACATGTTTTATGTCTCTATCTTTTTCTGAAGGATACCAGAGCAAGCCAACAGGGGTTTCGATGGATTGGGTTTTTGAAGAAAAAATCGGTATGTTGAGATTCGGGTTGTTACACATCTACTCATCCATCATCCGCTGGCATCCATTGTCCTTGAGAATTTCTAATGCTTGTATGAACATATGCAAAAGGTGTTGTGTGTTTGTGCTTTTACGCTAATGCGAAAATCTGGTGGTCGACTGATTTAGTTGACCTCCTTAATGCAATATATGTCTATGTCATGTATTCAATATGTTTGCAAAAGAGTCCTAGTATAACATATAATTTCTATATGTGTGCACAACCATCCACTAAAATGAAACATTTATATGACGATTCAACCATTTTCATTTATTGAAAATAAAAAAATGATCACACATCCATATGCAATATATAAGTGCTTGAGCCGATCTAGTGCTTAGTGTGTGTATATGCATCCACGGGAAACCACTAGAAAACACTTGCATCCATTTGCAACCATCAATCATAACATGTCTTAAACACATGTTTCCAATATTTGGTTCCAACCTAAGGATCGAAGATTCGAACTACAGGATAGACTGCTTGAATGATAAAGAAAATGTGAATTAAAAGCTTGGAAAAGAAATTAAGAACGTACTCTCGAAAAGAAAAGGATAAGATGCGTGAATCTTGTCTTCGGATTCCCGTGTCGCGTCTTTGTGGTCTCCCCCCCCCCCACATATCTTCACTAATCTAGTTTCTTTGTTGCGTAGTTTCTTAACCTATGATCCAAGAATATGAGTAGGAACTCTTCTAATCGATGCTTCCTTCTCAACCTCCACATCTTCAAGTGTGTTCGGCTCCACTACCTCTGTTGTATCATGTAGACATTTCCTCAAATGGGAAACATTGAACACGTCGTGTACACCTACCAGCCTTTCCGGTTGTATAATCTTTAGGCCATCTGACTTATCCTCTCTACTATGGGGAATGACCCTACAAACCTCAGCTCCAACTTCCCTATTGAGCCACAGCAAACAAAATTTCTTAGAGGCGTTACTTTGATGAAGACCATATCTACTACTTCGAACTCCAAATTAGTCCTCCTCTTATCGGCATATGACTTATTCCTGTTCTGAGCTGCTTTCATTCTTCGGCGGATAAGGTCATTCTTCTCAGAAGTCTCTCGTATCATCTCAAGTCCACGTAGAAGTTTGTTCATAGGCTCCCACCAACAAGTTGATGATCTGCAAGGTCCTCCGTAAAGTGTCTTGAAGGGTGCCATGTCTATGCTTGACTGATAACTATTGTTGTAGGAAAACTCAACCAATGAGAGATGCTCCTCCCAAGTCCCTCCATAATCTAGGATACACAGCCTCAGAAGATCCTCAAGAATCCTATTCACATTCTCATTATGCCCATCGGTCTGAGGGTGGTATGTTGTGATCAAATATAGTTTTGTACTTAGTGCTTCTTGCAAGCTCTTCCAAAAATCACTAGTGAATATGCGGTCACAGTCACTTACTATACTAGAAGGCACCCCATGAATTTAGACTATCTCTCGAAGGTATACCGATGCTAGCCAAGCTACCGTCCTCTTGCTCTAGACGAGAAAAAAGTGAGCGCTCTTCATAAGTCTGTCTGCCATCACCCAGATACTAGTGTTTCGCTTCCTTGATCTGGGCATTCCATTAATGAAGTCCACGGAGACGCTCCCCACTTCCATTGTGGGACATCCAAGGGCTGAAGCAATCCGCCAGGTTTCCTTTGTTCAGCCTTTACTCATTGGTAAGTCAAACATTTGGCCACAAATTCTGCCACATCCTTCTTCATACCAGTCCAAAAGAAAACTCTCTTCATGTCTCGATACATCTTGTCACCTTGTGGATGGATAGTCATCCGAGAATGATGAGCCTCCTCAAGGACTGTCCTCAACAAATCTCCATCTCGATGAACACAGAGCCTTCCATCTCGTCATAGGCACCCTTTGTCATCTACAGAGTATCTACTTAGGTGACTAGAGGTCTCTCCTTACTAATCATGTCCATGATGTCTGCTATCTACGGGTCCTCTTGCTGCATAAATCCAATGCGCTCCATAAGAGTTGGTCGCATCTCCAATGATGCTAACAATCCAAATGTGAAATCCGTAAAACTTAAAAGAAAAGGTTGAGATGAACTCTAAGCTCCTCCTCTCTACGAATAGAGGACTCAAGGTCATCCTTTGCCTACTCATTGCGTCCACCACTACATTACCCTTGCCTAGGATATAAGCTATCTCGAAGTCGTAGGACGCTAGGAACTCCATCCATCGTTGCTACCTTAGGTTGAGATCCTTCTTTGAGAACAAATATTTGAGCCACATATGATCCGTATATAACTCAAATATCTCTCCAACTAGACAGCGTCGCCAAGACTTCAATGTCAACACTATATCAGCAACTTCTAGGTCATGGGTAGGGTAGTTCTTCTCGTGAACTCTCAACTGCCTGCTACCGTAACATACTACCCTCCCTTCTTACATCAACACAGCACCAAGTCATGTGCCACAAGCATCTGAGTAGACTGTAAACATCTTGCTTCCACTGGGGAGAGTCAGAGATAGGGCTGATGTCAGAGTCCTCTTCAATCTCTGAAAAGCATCCTCACAATCAATGCTCCAAGAAAGAGCCAAGTTCTTCTTTGTCAGTCGGGTGAGCGGGGATGATACCTTGCAAAGTCTTTGATGAACTTCCTATAGTAGCCTGCCAACCCAAGGAAACTCTTTACCTCTGTCGCATTCTTCGGAGCCTTCCAATCTTGAACTGCGACGACTTTAGCGGGATCTACCGCTATCCCATCCTTAGAAACTACATGCCCTAGGAACCTTACTTCCTTTCTCCAAAAGTGACACTTAGAAAACTTTGCCTTGAGCTGGTGCAATCTGAAAGTGCGTAGAACCTCTCCTAAGTGTAGTACATGTTCCTCCTCTTTCTTTGAGAAGATCATAATATCATCCACGAAAACCACCAAAAACTTCTTTAGAAACTCTCTAAAAACCCTACTCATCAAGTCCACAAAATATGTGGGTGCATTGGTCAGACCAAAAGGCATGACTAACGACTCAGAGAAACCGCCTGGAGTTCTGAAAGTAGTCTTATCAATACTGTCATCTGCCACCCTCAACTGATGAAATCCCGTGGCCAAATCCATCTGTGAGAAAACTGATGCGCCTACTAGCTGATCAAACAAGTTGTTGATCCACAAAAGTGGGTGCTTATTCTTTTTGGTGAGCTAATTCAGTTCTTTATAGTCCACGCATAGACAAAGTAAGTCATCTTGCTTAGTCGCAAAGACGACTGGAATTCTCCACTTTGATATGCTCCGTGTAATGAATCCTTTCTCGAATAGCTCTTATACTGGCTTGCTGAGCTCCCTTCTCTCCCTTAGAGCCATGTGGCGCACTGGTAAAGCGACTGGCTTCGCATTCTCTTCCATGTAAATCCGGAAGTCTATCTTACACCTCGCAGCTAATCCCCTAACCTCATCAAACACGTCCGAATAATCTCTAACTGTGGGTATTTATCGCAAATCGTCAACAAAAGCATCAAGTGAATCTAGGAAACTAAGCATAACTGACCCCGTGGGTCACATGAAATCTCGGGAGTTCTCCCTTGGCATGTCAGAAGCTAACAACTCTCCTCTCACAGTCTAGAATGACACCATACATGGCTAGCCAATCCATTCCTAGAATCAATCCATAACATATGAAGCCAAGAACATATGCGTCGCATTCAAACTCAATGCCCAAAATAAAAATTCTCAAACCCGACATATCATGGATAAATGAGCTGTACCTCCTATGGGGTTTGAGACTACAACAGGACCAGAAATAATACTAGTATCTAAGTGCAGATTATCTATCATAGAACTGGATAAAAACGAATAATAAGCGCCAGAATCAAAGAGAGTCCTAATATGATAGTCAAAAAGGAAAATCAAACCTTCGAATGTGAATTTTCTACCTTGATCAGGTCCATTAGCCTCAAGAGCATGCATTTGTCCTCCAGAAGATCCTTCCCCTTATCCTTTCTTACTAGGGGATTGCTTAGTGAAACATTTAACTTGACCAGAATTGAAACAAGCTTTCTTTGTCGTTCCACCGTCTTTCACAAAATGACTCATAGCTCCACAACCATGACACTTGACCTCTGTCTTGATCTGAGCCTTATTAGGCTTTCCTCATTTCTTTTCCGCTCCTCAACAAAGCTCTCGGTACCATGGAAGGGCTTGCCGCCCATTGCGTAGAAGTCCTTACAAAACATAGAAAAATTGACTACGGGAGGAGGTGGAGCTACTGTGGCTGCAGCTGGGGTGGGGCATCTCCTTGAACTCTGGTAGGTGTCATATCCTCTAAGTACCTAAGGAACCATGTCGGTAGTAGAATGCCCTCAGGAAGATTGGGTGCCCCAGACATGTTAAAAGAGAAGAAACAAAGATTCAAAAAGAGATTGAAAGAGTATTGAATATAGCTTGAGGGGATATGTTTTTCAAAAATAGGTTTTTATCTGAAAATACTTTGCTTTTTGAAAACCATTTTTCAAAAAAATTATCTGATCTTGTAACCTTCAGCTCTGATACTAAATGTGACACCCCACGTACGTTAATGTCACTGATAAGAGAATGCATTAAATTTCATGAAGCGCAATAGGTAAGCAAGAATAAAATTCACAAGACAGATATAAATAGGCAGTGAAAATTTAACTTTTATTATTAAAAGAAAAACATTGTTCCAAACCGGTTACATCATCAAATACCAAATACTTCAAATAAAACAATTTGTCTTATAATGCCAAACATCAGAGTACAATAATGCAAAACCATATCCCTTTTTACAAGCCATAGAAAGTAGAAAGATAATCAAAGTGGTACATCAAATCGGAAGAAATCCTGATCCAAGCTGAAAGAAAATCCTAATCACTGCAGAGTACTACCACTCTGAGGACCTGAAGGGGGAAAGGAAGAGAAGGAAGCGAAATAAAATAGGTCAGACATAAAGCCTAGCGAGTTCTAGTGAATTTCAGTATATGAATAAACTAGAGGTATCAAGGCATATAAATAAGACTGGATGAGAAAATACAGTAACATATAAGTACAAGAAAGCAAGATAAAACAAGGATCGAGTAAAGCTTCTCATTTATATCCAAAGAATAAGTTTTTCTCTACACCAATACTAGTATATCAAGATTAAGTGTCACCCTAATTACATAACAGGATTAGGTATTACCCTAATTACATAACAGGATTAGTGTTACACTAATTACATAATAGGATTAGGTGTTACCCTAATTACAACCCATGCGATCGGCACCCTACTACGTAAATATCCTGTGTCAGCCCCGATAGTAGAGTGTATCACTCCTTAATCCAGCATCTTATAAAACACAGACCTATTTACTAGTGTTACAGTGACTTAGTTTCCCTAATCAGACCCATGCACGCTCATGACTCCGCTGGAATGCGCCCGTACCCACCTTGCTATTTTTGAACCTCTTACTATCCAGTTCAGTAAAGCGTGCCCTGGACCCTACCTAGTGCGAGCCCCCTAATAAGATACCAATAAGGATACTGACTGATGTGAGTTCCGCACAACAAGATTGACACAATGATGATAACTGGTTTCTCAGTAGCTTTTTTTTAAAGCGGTAGCAAACAATTTGAAAAAATCATCCTAAAAACAAAATTTCACAGTTGAACTGTCAAAACATAAAAATGGGAAGCAAAGCATTGTTTATGCATATAACAAAATAAAGATTTAAATTCCATAATATTTAAAGCGCTATATATACATACCTCTCATCTGTAAGTTTAAATATAAAATTGCATTGCTCTTTTCCATTTGCATTCACAAACTCATTTAAACCATCTTTTAAAATATCACAATCCTTATACTTGAGCACTCCAATAAAATCTGATAAATAATAATAATAAATAAATGAAACTTGCTACTTATTGTAAAACATATGTGTATGTATGTCTAAAGTATCTTAGATCATACCTAATAATTGAGCTTGGTCTTTCTCTAGTGATAACTCTTTCACATTAGCAATATCAAAGAAATCAAATTCATTTTCCCGTATCATCATCTCATAATTCAATAATTTGTCTACCTTGGTACGTCTTGTTATCCAAATCTGTAGATCGTTGCGGATAGGTTTTATATATTCTGAATTGTAGGATTTGAAACACAAATCGCTGAGAATGTATATTTGTCCTTCTTCCAACTTGTCCTTCAAGTATTCAACATGATTTCCCCATATAAAAGCAAGAATTCGGGTATGCTATGTTATGCAACAAAAACATTTGAAAAAATGAATAATTATGAGATTGCAATGTATATATATAATGAATAAACTGTTTAAATATAATTATTTACCTTGTCATCTAACAATAGGAGATTTCTTCCTAGATATTCCTTGTCGCCTTTACTACTGTAACTTTCCCAGATTCTAATAACTCAAACTCTGATTTTCTAGTCATACTTATTATCAATAGGTTTTAGAGAGCTTAAACTATTAAATCTTTCCATATATGTCGGTAATATGAGTTCCTATGAAAAAAAGATTAGCTAAGTTTTGATAATCAATGACATATGGAAGAAAATAAATAAAAGAGATGTTACATGTATATGTACGATATTGATAGGTTTTAGAAGTACTAACCTAAGAATACAGAGAGGCTTGGATATAAGGAGGGTGTGACAATATGGAGAAGTAGGGACAAAAGTGATTTATAGTGTGCTATGTACAATCTATTTAGCTGGTCAAACATGATGGTCCATATTCATTTTGTTTTTTGAATAAAATTGAAAGACACATCTATAATTTAATTTAATTTGTTAGTTGCTAATGTTAAGGTAAGGATTATGAAGTAATTAACTACTAAAATTGGAAGTGACACTATCACGGATTTTAATGTTCATTTTATAAGTAAGCTTATATAAATATTTGATGCAACTCATTATGACTGTTGTTTTCTATAAAAAAGAAAGAAAAGAGGCTACCTTTTGATTTGGTTCAATAAAGTTCGAATATAGTCACTGTAAAAAGAATGATATGCTTTTTTCATATACATGTTGGAGGTACATTATGTAGCCTATCGTAACAAATTATAAACATTTTCATTTCTGCTTTTACATTGATCCAACCATTTGAGGATCTATAGCATAATAAGAGGATCATTTTTTTTAAACTGTCTTAAGTCGTTAAAATTGAAATTATTTTGTAATCGAAGATTTAAATAATAGAGCTTTTTGTTTTGTTTTATGTTTGCCCAAAACAATAACAAAACATCTAACCTATTTCAACATTTGTGACAATTCCTTAAAATCTTACATTATCCACTAAATAGCTCATTCTCTTTTTGAATAGTTCAAATATACATGCAAATACATTTATTCATAAAATATCCAAGAGATCAAGCATTTAACATTACTTATGTAAAAACCTTATTCTCAATTCTGCTAGCTGAATTCTATATGAAACTTTGTAATTTGCTTATAGATAAGTAAATGCAAGATATTTTCAATGGAAAATTAAGAGCATTCCCAAAAGCTTAAAATAAATCAAGAAATAGATTGTAGATTCAAATTGCAAACCAACTATAACAGTTTAAACTATTTAAAAAATAATAAATATGTCGAGTGCATTAAATTGTACAACAGATGCATGAAAAATCAATTGTACCTTATCCCTGTCCAATGGACTATCCCACATCACCGTGGATGGATATAAGAGAAAATAGATTGTAATAAATTACCACCATGTAGTGAGAGACATAAGAAGAATATAAAATAGAACGTATTACAACATTAAAGAAATTATTAATGAAAATAAGGTAAAATCTAAATTCATTGTAGATAGCAATTTATAAAACACTCAAGCGTAATCAATGAAATTTACAAAATCAAATTACTTAAACCGTTAAAGATGGAAATAACATAATTATTTCCAATGTAAAGAATATATCATACCAAAACTATAGATATACAATACAGTGAATTCAAAAGAACATTGAACTAAAATTGACCAATCTAGAGAGAGAATATAGTTAAAGATGAGAGTAAAATAATATTCAAAGCTTTTGGGGAATATTTATATTTAAAAAGTTGGAATCATACAATATTTTATATTAAAAATTGTATTGAATAACTGAATTGAAAATGAGCACATGTAGCAATTCAAATTATGGCTATATAAGGCTTATGAAGCAATTAAAATTAGGAAAATGAGCATATACAGTAGTATTCTAAATTAAGAATTGCACTGAATTAAAAATGGGCATATATAGAATATACAACAATTCAAACTAAAGATGAGAATTATAAAGAAATAAAAGCTTTTGGCTATATGCAAACAGACATGGTGGTAGAAAATTGAGAAATAGAATAATGTAATAAATGCATTTAAACATAATTTGCAAGCAATAAATAGGAAACTAAATCTATGGATGATTATATGGTATGATCAGGTGGCCATTTTTAACTAAACTGATGTAATGCAATCTGACGATCATTGCTAACCAAGACTGAAGGCAAAATTAGGAGCAAGAAGGATAAGATTAATCTAATTGACTATGATTGACGAGTAAATTTGAATTATAGTGTTTAAGTTTTTTTCTTATGTAATAAATTTTATTATCAAGCTAATTAAATAAGACGTTAGAATGCGCCCAATAGGAACATGTTAAGGCAAACCATATTAAAATAACTAACTATCTACACACAAACCGGGTTATCCATCAATCACTACTATGCCATATATATAAGTCGGTTTATTTGTAAAAATAGAAAACCGGGTTAAAATTATAGATTTTCTACTATTTACTTCTACAGATATATGAGTCATACTATGCCATGCATATGAGTCAATTTATAAAAGTATATCAAATAAATGTATACATGCATGTGGCAATGTCAGTTTTCTTTTTATTAATCAAAAAAAAAAAACAGCACTCAAATGGCTACAGATTTTCTTTAAAAATTAATCAAATAAAATATCATATAAATTACTTTTTGTAAAAGAAGATATATAGTCTTTACCCGCTAATCGTATGGAAAGATCTCTGTAATACGTTGATCGTCCTATATGTACCTACTACCCACAATGCTACACTGTTGGACACCAAAAGAAAACTTAATTAATGCTATTATATGACTCAAGATCATCTTCACAAAGTTTTAATTAATTTGCATAACTCTAACATATTCAAACACTATTTTAAATCTATGGTTAAATCAAATGTTTTATGGATGATACCAAATTAATTTTTTGGATATGATAGAAGTTTTTGAAGCTACCTCACCCTATTAACATAATCCATAACTTATCGACTGAACAGTTCCAAAGTTTCATATGAAGTTCTGAATATGCTAGAAGTTTTGAAATAATATTAATTTTTGTTAACATGATTTTCATAATGTAGATTAAACAACTCCACAGTCGTACGTGTGCATATACATCCAGGTGCACACACTCATTAAATTTATTCAAAATATGCATCTTTATATTCACATAATCACAAATGCAAACTCTTTGGAAAAAAACCAAACTTGCCCCTTAATAAATCAGGACATATGGGAGGACAACTTTGTAGGGGAGTTATCAGGGAGATTGCAAAGTTGAGAAATTCAAATACTTGGTAGTTAAATCAACATGAGTAAATAAAAAATGAAAAATTCTCAAAACTCTTGGCACATGCAAAATTTAATTGTATTATAATTTCTTAACCAAAATTTTTATAGCATATCATATCAGTTTGCATCAATTTTTTAAAAAGGCATAGAATTTGACATAGGCAAAATAATAATAGATTAGAAAGGTACCTTAAATAATCATCCTCTTTTGAACAAAGCACAACGACATCCAAAGTTGCTGCAATAATTAAGGCATGTTACATTCAACAGATTTGTGAAAAACAACAATAATAAAAGAATCAATACTGCATATGCTTATGCTATTACGTAAATTACTAAACGCCTTTTTGCGCAAGTCCTATATTTATATGAATTAGTTCCAAAGCCTTCTACAGCAAACACAGTATCTGCAAATGACAAAGCATAACGTGTAGATGGAAAAAAATTTACCAAAAAAACACATCTGAACCAGAGGCAGTTAAAAGCATATGTATTTGTTTTATATAATTTCAGTTACCTGAAAATGTTGGAAAGGAAATATTGAAGGAGAAAGGAATAAATGTAGAAATGTTTTGAGAGTAGTACTAGGGAAGAATCTATGAAGGAGATATATAAATAACAGTGCATGTAACAAAGTACTTATAGGGCAGTGATTTGGTTTCTAGAAGCTAGGTACGTGGTATGAAGGATTGAAAACGTCCAAGTTGGTTTAGATATTTCATTCCAAGATTCAGGTCATAGGATATTTATCTGCTTGAATTCGAATATAAATAGGATAGTTGAATATTTCTCTGCTTAGTAGTTACTGTAAAATAGGATAAGAAAAGGGAAAAATAAAATTATACCAGATTTAGTTTTCGTTCCAGCTGACTAATTCATATTTGAAGGTATTTTAATATAGGAGAGTTAAATATTTAGATGGGGGAATAAAAGGAAAAAATTAAAAAAAAATCAGATTTAGTCTTGTTCCAGCCGACTTTTTTTTCAGCGTTTTTCTGCGCATGGATAGATTTACGTTGAGTAGTAAAGTTTTTTTTTTGAGTACTACGTGCACGCTATCTTTTAGGATAAAATAGTAAATATTTAGAAAGATATGGGATAGTATTACAACGATGAATTATTGTTTTTTGAGTAGTATGTAGATGCTATCTTTTAGGATAAAGTAGTAAATATGGGCAATTTCCTTTTCGGATAAAGTAGTAAAGATTTTCATAAATAAATAAAAAGATTGTTTGAGTCAAAAGTGGTTCAACACCAAGAATAGGCTCAAATACCAAGGGTACGTGAACCATACTTCACCAATATGGTTGGAAATTCAATTGGGCCACAAATGCCAAAAGATTAAAAGTGAAAAGTGCGAAGAAAAGTAAAATGAAAACAAGTTTTAGAGTGGTTCGGCCTTAAGCTAGGCCTACGTCCACTATGAAGGTATCTTGCATTATCATGACAATGTTACAAGGCATAGAATCTCTCTTTATACATTCATCCTCTCTTATAACAAGTAAATCTCATTTAGATCTATGTGAATCGGTGGAGAAATGATTGGACCAGCGGAGAAATGGTGGGAAATCTTCAAATGCAAGGATGAGGAAGGAGGATCTTCAATCTCTAAAATACTTGGTTGATCTCAATCATAGCCACGGTGGATTAAGCTCTAGGCCTTTGTTTGAAAGAGTTATATGATGTTAGAATGAGTGAGGAAGCAATTTGGCAGCCCTTCAGGGTGGTGGAAATCCATCCCTAAAAGTGTGGAAGCCATGGCCTATTTATATGTGAGCCCCCATGAAGAAATGAGCTGAAATTCATATATGCAGGTTTTGGGTCGCTCGCGCGGTTATTTATGATAATGCCACCGCCTAGTTGTGAACAACTGTAGATAGTTGTTTCCAGTTGTTCTGGTCGTCCGTTTGTTCAAGAAGTGTTTAAGCGACTGAGATAGGAGCGAGCAATCAGACCAGGGGATGTTTGGAGGACCAAGGACCGACTGGTTCGACCCATACATGCAAGCCCCATTTTGCTTGACCAAAAGATGGTGCCTGATCTTCGGATGTGCGACCGACTGTAGTGTTGTATTATTCCACTTGTGTGAGAGGTCATCTATGGAGCGAGCGACCTGTATGAGTCAGTATGGAGCTTGAACGGACGAACGCATGGTTGGACCATGTGCGAGTGGCCTGTATGTGTGTAGGATGTGTGGGCGACCGCTTGGTGTCTTGGATCACTTACCCATGAGTTATGTACGAACGATCGGGAGAAGCAATGAGCGAACGAAATTCTTGTAGGCAAATATAAAGCCTGATGCCTAATGTCGTGCTTGACCTTTGGCTTGATTTGCACATGTACGACCGACCTTGTATATGCACGACTTGGTCATGGGTGTGCGAGTCTTATGATGCTTTGACCAATATGAGTGCTTGTCTCATGGTTTTAACATGGATTAAATCATCCAATGTGTGTATGATTCTTATGGGATAAACATTTGCCCCTTGAAGTTTATAATTTTTTAATTCGTAAAAAATTACATGCTTCGAAATAGTTAAACGTAGCACCATTCGATGGATTAAATTTAATTTCTTATGAGATGATTGCATTCGGAAGTGACTCGTACATACGCGGGATCGAACGGGCTCATGGTCGCTTGCATGCAAACATAACCAACTGAGTTTAAGGTCTTTTGTTTGTATCATGGTCGGTCGAGCCTATCAGATCAGACAGTATGGTCGAGCAGTTCATTTGGGATCAAGTGAGCTGATGTATCACCTTTGTTTGAGCGAGACTCTTAGTCTTCCCTTCCTTCCATATATTGTCTCCTCATTTTCCCTGCTCTTTATTCCATTTTCGTGTTCCATCTTTTAAAACTGATTAATGGTGGCATCACTTTAGAAAACTTCAAAAAGCATTGCGTCTTTCGATCAATTCCTCACCTATTTGAATCCCTTGCCGTGCTCGAATCTCTCCAGCGAAGCCTAAACAAACGTCGAGCCAAAACGAAGCAATCTTCCACGAACCAGAAGCCTTCTGATCGTCGTAGGTGATTCTTCCTTATTTATCTACGTCTTGACTTATTTTGCAGGGATCTAGGGTTTTGAATCGGAATGCCTTGGGTACGGTTCGGTTGTGATTTGAAATTTTAGAGCTGTGATTGTCGGAGTTTGGGATGGATTTAATCTGTAGCGTGGTTAAGGTTGTGTATATGAGAGTTTGAGGATTCCCAATTACATATGATCTCCCATATTTTGATTAGAACCTTGTGCACATGACATGTTCGATGAAATGTTTGAGTTATAGAAACTTTCACGCTTTGATGTACACTGTGTGCTAATACTCTGACTATAATGTTTATGACATGCTTGTTGTAATGCATGAAACGCTGTTTTTCATGTTTTGTTTGGTATATATATGTCAATACGCATGCTTGCTTTTTGGCTTCAGCCAATTGTCTTTTGGTTATATGAGAATTCTGAGTTGAATTGGTTTTTGTTGCGTGGCACAAATGCATAGTTTTTTTATCATACTTGTTAGACTTGCTCGGCTCATTCATTGGTCGTTCATGTTCGACCCGACATGATTTGGTCCTGCTCGACCCTCATATAGGGTCGGTCATGCTCGAATTGGTAGGTTGGTTATGCATGGCCTTTCTTGAGTCGTCTTTTTTAATATTGATTGGCCCATGGTCGCTCGCTTATGCTTTTAACTATATGAAGGATCCTTTCTTCCTTTTCATGAAAACTTAGGATTCCGCTCGTTCACTATGATCGCTCAGGTTTGACTCGGCTAGGGTCGTTCCTACTCAGCTCCTATACGGGGTTGGTCTCGAACGAGCCTGCTTTGCCTTGAGCTGGGCATGTGCGACCAGGATTGGATTGGGTATATTCAATCAGGCCATAACCTTAAGTACGGACCGTGTGTGACCGACCGGCTTTGGGTCTCTCATATTTCATCTGGCATGTTTGTAACACCCCGTAGTTTTAAAACGACACATAAGAGATAATTAAAGAATAATTAATCTTTAGAAGAAGAATTAAGGGAAACGGGTTGCACCATTGCGTTCGTCTTGGAATTCTACTTGAGATAGAGTCCGAGTTTGCGTAAAACGGATACAGTATAAAGAAGTTATGGAGGTTAGAAGATTTCAGTTTAAACTAAAATTAAAATAAAATATTCAAAACAACGAAGGCGGGAGGTGGAAACGCGGAGCCGACCACGGTTGGGGTGTCGACCCGAGACCCGCTGTGTTGACCCGAGACCCGATGGGTCGACACCTATGTCGACTCAGGCTCTTTGAGGTCGACATAGGTGTCAACCCCCCTGTAGGGGTCGACCCCATCAGCCAATCTGGGCAGTGACGATTTTCGATGTCTTAGGGCATATATGGCTTGTTCTGATTGGCCTGGTGAGGTGTCTTTGTGACTTGGATGGTTTAGATTGATCCAAGATTAATCTAAAGGCTAGAATTAATCCTAGACATCTATATAAACATCTCTAAACCTAAACCCTAATTCATAACATTTCCTTATGACGACTCTATGCTGCTGAACTCTCAATTCTCTTAGCCGCCGCCTCAAAAACCTAAATCATATTAGAAGTTCTTCATCAACAATCAACTTTGAAGCTTAATCAACATCAAATTAGAGTTTCTGCAACAACAACGATTCAATTCTCTTTTCTAATCCTAGCAATGTAAGTTCACGTTATTTTCATATTTAAATACCTAATTGTAATCTTGGCATGTAATAAAATGAATCTAAGTCCATGCTTGATGATAAGACAATCTTTTCAAGATTTATCCCTATCTTTCTATCGAATCCATGATTTTACATGCCTAAGAAGTTATTATATCGATACAATCATGCCTATCTTTGTTGTACATCAGGCATATAATCCTTTTTGGTTCATGATGTTATTCTTATGCCTGTGATAATGATTGTACCAGTTTGTTCAAGAATCTATCTTTGTTGGATCTAAATTTCCTGTATTAGGTCTGTTGTTACATGCCTATTTTTATGCCTATTCTTATTTTTATGCTCCTTCTCAATCTTCCCCTATTTCCTTTTTCTTTTATGAACTTGGGTTACCTTTGAACCTAGGCTGAAATCGCGAAATACGAACGATTGGAATACGGGGAATATTTGGGTATAACCTATTTTGGTTAAATATTGGGCACAATGTATTTAGTGAACTAATTGGGCATAACATATTGGGTGAAATTGTTGGGCATAACTTATAATTGCTATTGGGGCAATATTATCATTATAACTGCAAGTTTGGGTTAATTGGCATGTAAACCAAGTTTTGGGCATAAACTGCAAACTGAAATATTAAAACTAGATTGGGCATAACTATTGGTTGGGACGCCAAGCATAATGTATATTGTGATTTTGGAGCATGACTATTACTGTAAATTTGGGAAGATTGGGTGTAGCTTATTTTGATTAAAAACCTGTAATTGAATTTGTTAGGTATAACTTGAGAATTGAAACATGACTAGTTTTGTGAAATTGGGATAATTAACATGTAAAATCTAGACTTGGACATGTACGGTAAATATGTAATTTGGCTAAAAGATGAACATGCCTAACCCGAGGTTAGATTGAGTTATGGTGTAAAACTGCCCGGAACCGCCCGGCACATCTAGTAACCGTAATAACACAGATCTAATGTGAGAGGTTAGCGAATTTAGCCCTAAACCCGAGGTTAGAATGAGTTTGCTGTAGAAGTCTTCCCGGAACCGCCCAGTACATCCAGCAACCGCAAACAATAGTTCTAATGTGAGAGGTTGAGGCTTTAATAAATTAATTAATTCCAATAAACAGACATGCTAAGAATGGTAAGGTTAAGTAACATATGAATAGGTGACATTTAACCAATACAACATGTTAACTAGACAAGTGGGTAGGGTTAAGTAAATTTAGAACACTTAACCGTTATAACATGTTAATTAGACAAGAAGGTGTGGTTAAGTAAATTTAGAACACTTAACTGTTATAACATGTTAATTAGACAAGAAGGTGGGGTTAAGTAAATTTAGAACACTTAACCGTTATAACATGTTAATTAGACAAGTGGGTGGGGTTAAGTAAATTTAGAACACTTAACCGTTATAACATGTTAATTAGACAAGTGAGCAGGGTTAAGTTAACCAATATAACATGATGAATGAACAGGGTTAAGTTAATAGTAAACAATCAACCAGTACAACATGATGAATGAGAAGGGTTAAGATAATAAGAAACGCTTAACCAATATAGCATGATGAACGAGTGGGGTTAAGTTAATAAGAAATACTTAACCAATATAACATGATGAGTGAACTGGGTTAAGTTAATAGGAAACACTTAACCAATACAGCATGATGTTTGGGTGGCTTAAGTTAACATGAATGGACAACACTTAACCAATATTACATGAACAAGTGGATAGGGTTAAGGAAAACTTAACCAATAGTACATATTGACTTGATAAGTGGGAAGGTTAAGTAAACCTTGGGTAGGTGGGTAATATTTGTATATATAGGCCGAAAAACTTAACCGTTAAATAAACATGTTTGAATCAGTGGGAGGGTTAAGTACATCTCGTGTAGGTGGGTAATATTTGTATATATAGGCCCACAAACTTAACCAGTAGGAAACCCTAGTAATGGGCACCCATTTCAGTAGTAACCCACATAGATGTATCATGGTACCCTGCACTAGGTAGGGTGGGGCACGATTACTGGGTTGATTATAAGTGGTCAAAGTAGCGGTAGGTGGTGTAGCAGTGCAGGTTCCAACGGGATCACGGGCGTGCATGTATTCCGAAGTGGAAGAATTAGCCACTGGGCATCAGTAGATATAAAGCTGTGAATCTTGATTGTGTCGGGTTGCCACCTTAGGGCTTGATACACCCTACGGTCGGACCAACATAGGTATCTACAAGTAGAGGGCCGAGCAACACAAACTAGAACTAGATCGATACGAGTAAGAGCCGATCGGTTAAGGTAGTAGGGATACATCTAACATCTTCATGGCAATTAGGCTAATTGAGGTAAGATCCTCATACTAGATGTACACTTGAAGGCTACCACAATTTCGGGGTTGGGATCACTTTATTATATAACACAGGATACTAGTTGGGACACTAACAGGTAATACGAATCATATTATCATTTTATACATATTACTAGTTGGGACACTAGTTAAGTGGTGCAGAGATATAGGAATCAGAATAATAGGGTAGTAGCGAAGCAGAGAAAAAGTAGAAGCGCATTCAGTTTATCTTGCCTTATCATATCTTATGCTAATATTATGTTATCTTGTTATCCTTGTTATCATGGTATTGTCTTATATTCAGTTTATTCTTGTCATGTTATTTTACCTGTTTACATACTGAAAGTCACTGGACTTACCAGGCTTTATGTCTGACCCATTTTCTTTCGTCTTCTTTTCTTTCGTCCCCCCCCCAGGTAGTCAGGAAGGGAATAGCTCAGTTTAGTTTTGACCGTTTCTCTTTCCAAGCTTGGAGATTTTGTGATGTATGGCTTGGAACCTCTTATCTTTGGCTATGGCTGTGGTTGCACTTTAATTTGGGGATTTATGCTACTTTGCTATATTTTATGCTTCTTATATACTTGGAAGTTTTTAAATCAAGACAGAAGTTTTATGTAATACTTTTAAGTATGATTGAGTCAATTGTTATAAAAGCTTGACTAAACTACGTTGCTTATAAAATGACTTTATTTTCCGCTGCATTATTTGTCTATCATGTAATTTATCTGCATCTTTTATCTATAATGCTTCACTGAAGTTAATGCATTCCCTTTTGTGAGTGACATTAATGAACGTGGGGTGTTACATTTGGTATCAGAGCCGAAGGTTACCGGATCAAATAAAAGATTTGAAAAAATATTTTCAAAATGGATTTAAAAGAAGCACTTTTAAAAAGAAAAGTTTTGTTTTAAAGGCATATTACCTGAAGTCGTATGCACTATCTTTTGATCCTATGTTTGAATCCTTATTTCCTTCTTGAGTCTCCGGGGCTCCTGGCTTTTTGGGAGGTAACCTCATCACAACATGGTTCCGTAGGCTTGATGAGACTACGACACCTGTCAAAGGGCGAAGAAGTGCCCAACTTCCATATAGTCGCAGTAGTTTTACCTACGGCTAATTTTCTTTCCAGCTTTATAGGGTTTTCCGTGCGATGGAGGCAGCTTTCAAGAGACTTGTCAACAAGCCACACAAGGATGGCAAAGATGAGAGTGAGGGAGTTTAGCTAAGGAGCACAACCCAAGGATGAGAAACTCATGGATATGGACTTGGTTCACAAAGGAGGAAAGAATAGAAAAATCTAAGACAAGAGAAAGTGTCGTTATTATGGTATAACAGGTCATATAATTAAGGACAAGGGCAAGAAAAAAGGACAGGATTTTCAGGAGGGCAAGTGCATGCTCTCACCGCTAGCGTACCTAAGAGAGAGGTAGTAAAGTTTCTGTTGAAAAAGTCTAGTTTTTCTTTTTGATTATCATGTTAGTACTCTTTTTTATTTTAGCGCTTCACATTCGTTTATATTTGCTTCCATAGTTGAGTCTCTGCACCTTAGTGCTTGTATAGTAGAAGATCCCTTTATTGTCTCAAATCCAATTGGTGGTTCGGCTCATTTATCTTTGGTTTGTGAGGATTTGTGAATAGCTATATTAAGTATTGAGTTTAAGTATAATGCTTGTGTTTTTTTTGATTTCATGGGCTATGGGTTGATTCTAGGCATGGATTGGTTAGCTAGTAATTGCAAAAAGAGAGTGGTCAGACTTATGACTCGCCTTGGTAATACTCTCGAAAATCTCTTGTAATCCCATGAATTCTGTTATGCTTAGCTACCTAGAATCTCTTGATGCGTTTGCTGAAAAATTTGTGATCCGTTAGAGTAGTCCATGAGTACGCATAATGTTTTTGATTAGGTTACGGGTTTGTCCCCTAAAACGCGAAATAAACTTTCGCATATATCTAGTTGACAATGCAAAGTCAGTTGCATTACCTATACGACACATGACTCCAAGGGAAAGGAAGGGTTCAGTAAACAAGTAAAAGAGTTACTTGAGAAAGGGGTTATTAAGGCGGAGTATTTCTGAATAGGGTGCTCCAGTTGTTTTCGCTACAAAGGCAGATGGTTCACTTCACTTGTGCATAAATGATATTTTGGCTTTCTCTAGAAGCGAGGAAGAGCATGCTCTACATCTTAGGGAAGTCTTAGAGACCCTACGAGCACATCAACTCAAAGCTAAGTTCTTCAAATGTCATTTTTGGAGGAAAGAGGTGAGGTTCTTAAGACACGTGGTCTCTAAGGAAGGGATAGCAGTGGATCCTGAAAAGGTGGTGGCAATCCAAGATGGGAAGATTCCTAACAACGCAACGGAAGTAAGAAGTTTTCTAGGACTAGCAGGCTAATATAGGAAGTTCATTAAGGACTTTGTGAAGGTATTAGGCCCACTTACAAGATTGACGAAGAAGAATCTAACCTTTGATCGGGATATTGGTTGTGATGTCATTTTCCAACAGTCGAAGAGAGCTCTTACAACGGCCCCAGTTTTGACTTTTACCTTACGGTAGTAAAAGGTTTATGGTATACACGGATGCAAGCGGCACGGGGCTAGGCTCCATTTCGATATAAGAAGGAAGGGTATGGTCATAGCGGATGCCTTAAGAAGAAAAAGGTTGACTTCAAGTCCTCTTTATGTGAAAAGGAAAAGTTCAGAATACATATCAAACTTTGATTTTAAAACCTTCGGTTAAGTTAGTAGTTGGCATCGCCAGGAGTAAGACCTACGCTTTTGAATTAAATAGGGACTTCACAAAGAAAAGACTCTCAGATAGATGACACAATGGATAAATTAAGTAGAGAAGAGACCTCTAATCACCTTAATAAATACACTTGGTAACATGGTTAGCATCTGTTTATTTTCAAGAGATAGTTCTTCTACATGGAATACCCTCTAGTGAATTTTGGAAACAGAAATTAAGAAGCTACGCAATCGTAAAGTTAAGACAGTCAGAGCACTATGGAGTGAAGCTCAAGAAGATGCGACTTAGAAGACTGAAGACTAGATACGCGCATTATACCCGTTTTGGGGGTATATCCTTGATCTCTCTTTTTCTGTAAAGTTTATTTGCATGCTAGTCTTTATCTTTTAAGTATATCCTCTCGATCCTATCCTCGATCCTTAGGTAGAAGCCAATGGATGTAAACATGTGTTTGAGACATGTTATGTTTGGTGGATGCAGGTGGATGTAAGAGTTTGCTAGTGGTTGCTCGTGGATGCATATACACATATTAGGCACTAGATCGGCTCCAACACTTCCATATTGCATATGCATGAGTGAATTTATATATATATATATATATATGGATTGAAACTTGATGTGTTATTATATGGATGTTGCATTTGTGTGAATGATTGTGTACTCATGTAGAAGTTATAAAGTACGATTAGGAATAATTGCATACATGATGAACTCATCGCACTAACATAATTAGCATTAAGGAGGTCAAACCGCCTGATTTTGCATTTGGGTAAGGACATATACACACACTATGCATACGTTCATGAAAAGCATTAGAGACCTTTTAAGGAAAATGGATGCCTGTGATTGAATGGTTGAGTAGATGGATGTTGGATGGCAGGATAAACATTCTTCTTGACTTGGAGATTTCGGGGACGAAATCCTTTAAGGAGGGGAGAATGTAGCACCCCGTAATTTTAAAATGGGACATAAGAGATAATTAAAGAATATTAGTCTTTAAAAGAAGAATTAAGTGAAACGGGTTGTGCCAATGCGTTCGTCTCGGAATTCTACTGGAGATAGAGTCCGAGTTTGCATAAAACGGATACAATTTGAAGAAGTTATGGAGAAGATTTCAGTTTAAACCAGAATTAAAATAAAATATTCAAAACAGCGAAGGCGGGAGGAGGAAACGCAGAACCGACCACGTTTGGGGTGCCGACCCGAGTCCCGCTGGGTTGACACCTATGTCGACACAGGCTCTTTGTGGTCGACACTGGGGTCGACATAGGTGTCGACCCCCCTATAGGGGTCGACCCCATCAGCTAGATCTGGGCAGTGATGATTTTTGGTGTCTTAGGGCATATGTGGCTTGTTCTGATTGGCCTGGTGAGGTGTCTTTGTGACTTCTATGGTTTATATTGATCCTAGATTAATCTAAAGGCAAGAATTAATCCTAGACATCTATATATACATCTCTAAACCTAAACCCTAATTCATAACAATTCCTTATGACGACTCTATGCTGCTGAACTCTCAATTCTCTTAGCCACCGCCTCAAAAACCTAAATCATATTAGAAGTTCTTCATCAACAATCAACTTTGAAGCTTAATCAACATCAAATTAGAGTTTCTACAACAACAACGATTCAATTCTCTTTTCTAATCCTAGCAATGTAAGTTCACGTTATTTTCAGATTTAAATGCCTGATTGTAATCATGGCATGTAATAAAATGAATCTAAGTCCATGCTTGATGATAAGACAATCTTTTCAACATTTATCCCTATCTTTCTATCGAATCCATGATTTAACATGCCTAAGAAGCTATTATATCAATGCAATCATGCCTATCTTTGTTGTACATCAAGCATATAATCCTTTTTGGTTAATGATGTTATTCTTATGCCTGCGATAATGATTGTATCAGTTTATTCAAGAATCTATCTTTGTTGGATCTAAATTTCCTGTATTAGTTCTGTTGTTACATGCCTATTTTTATGCCTATTCTTATTTTAATGCTTCTTCTCTCTCTTCTGCTATTTCCTTTTTCTTTTATGAACCTAGGTTACCTTCGAACCTCGGCTGAAATCGCGAAATACGAACGATTGGAATACGGGGATTATTTGGGTATAACCTATTTTGGTTAAATATTGGGAATAATGTATTTGGTGAATAATTGGGCATAACATATTCAGTGAAATTGTTGGGCATAACTTGTAATTGTTTTTGGGGCATTATTATCATTATAACTACAAGTTTGGGTTAATTGGCATGTAAACCAAGTTTTGGGCATAAACTGCA